>CM076572.1:571617840-572950474 GCA_034641835.2 Pinus albicaulis
AGTGTTTGACAGATCCAACTATGACTTTTTCAAGATAAATATGGAGAGCTGTCTCATCTCCTTGGGGGATAACGTGTGGGAAATTGTGGATACTAATAATAAATTCCCAAAATCTATTTCGACAAATGTGGCTGATACGGCAGTCTATACATCCAATGCAAAAGCTAAGAATTATATTCTAAGTGGTTTGAAAAATTATAAATTTGCCAAAGTAATGAAGTGTAAATCAACCCATGAGGTATGGAAGAAGATCCAAACTTATTATGAAGGTGATGTGAAAGTTAGAGAGGTTAGGATGCAAGCTCTCATGGGCCAATTTGAAATCTTGAATATGGAAGAATATTAGGATGTTGCTTCATATTTTATTTGACTAAACAATATTGTCAACTCAATTATAGCTCATTGAGAGGAATGCAAGGATACGGTTATGTTTTTCAAAAGGTTTTAAGATCTATTATATCAAGATTCAATCCCAAAGTATTAGCCCTTGAAGAACTGGTAGAAGTTGACAAAATGACCATGGATATGCTTTTTGGAACTTGTAACACCCCCTCCTAACCCCATAACCAAACTAGAGTTAGAAGGAGATATTCACTATGCAGATCCAACTCCCAAAGTATAGTTATGGGAACAAGACCTAAAAATTATGGCTTTTACAACTTCCTTAAAACTTCCAATAAATGGCATCATTGTGTCCCTCTCATCAAGATGATTCAAATGATATACATTTTTCCTTAATTGAACTTACATATTGAAAGTGATGGCCTCTTAAAGATAGGCCCTTTTTACCTTTCCACATCATCTTGACCTCCACATAGCAACCACACATTCGCCCACATGGGATGTGAATTTCTAGCACCGCCACCATGGATAGCGCCACGTAGCAGGTGGGTTAACTAAATCAGTCACATGTCATCCCTGTTCTACAACTTGTGAATTTGTTCCATGTTGGGGTTCGACCATTGACTCCCTACCCAGAGGTTGACTCGATCTTTCTCAAGTCCTCTAAATGTTCTGGGTGGAGGTCAGCCTGACCCCGACCTAGCCAACATCCCCATCCCCCTGACCACCTGACCTTCATTACCACATAGTCTGGTCGACCCGTCATAGGTCGGGGCAGATTTCTACCAAGGTCTATCTTTCCCAACTCAACAACCTCCCGAACTCTGAGTTGTGGGTCCAGAAAACTTTAAATTTTGTTCATTTCCAACGTTTTAATAAATTTTTAGAGATGGGTTTCTTTCACGATTTTTCTGAGATTTTTTAGTCTTTGCAAGAAATGATTCCAACACTCTTTTGACAATGGATTTTAAGGATTTTTTATGAGTAAATTGGTGAACATTTTCTCAATAGAATGATGCAAAAAAAGAGCACTTTCAAGTGAAATTATTTCTTGAGACTCAAAGAGTTGGAACAACTCATAAACATAAGAGGAAACCTTCTCTCTCTCTCTCTCTCTCTCTCTCTCTCTCTCTCTCTCTAGCACAATCAACCGTCTTAGCTAGGTAACAAATAAACCATGCTTATAACTCATGAACATATATAAATGTATAATCACGTAACACATGTGATTAGAAGGGATGACAAAAAGCCTCCTTCCCTTCAGTCCTAAAGGACCAATAAGCAATCCAAAAACTATGTTAGAACTCGTTCAATCATTCAACATAAAATCAAACAATATTGCAATCATAATTGTACAATCACTACAAATTGTGCAACTTCAACTCTATTAGAATTAACAAATTCCCACAACGGGATATTAGTGTATGATAATTAACCTCATGGAAACATTGATTCACCTCATTTACATTCGCATATGGATTATAACCAACAATTTAGCATATGAACACAAGTAAACCAAGACTTGTCATGAAACCATTCAACATATCATACATTCACACTTTAACATGAAATCCATACAATATTATACATGAGAAGAACTTACATTATATATATGTAGAAGATGGGAAACTAAGTTTGGGACTACCATTAGAGAAATTTTGAGGTTTAAAATGGGCTTAAAAAAAAAATTCACAACCAAAATCAAATTTATAAGAAATAATAGGATTCAAGATGATGATGTCAACCATGTGAGATGATTCACCATTTTTGGAGTAAAAAATTAAAAAAATGTAAAAAAAAAAAAAAAAAACGATTTTTTCAACTCGTATTTTCAACTTATCTCTGGTTTTACTCAAATTTCGAGTGGAAGCATTGAATGGATCTAAAATTTAGTTCCAGATCCAAGGAGTAAACATGTTTCAGACTTTTGATGAACCTTTCGACACGAAAATGTGATTATAATCATGTTTTTTCGTGCATTTCTCATTTTTCATGTAGCAGTGTCCATAAAAAGTATGCAACATGGGTAATCCTTGGATGAGGAATTAAATTCTTCATCTAATGAGCGGCCTCTCTCAAAATTAGAGTAAAAATCTAGGGATATAAGTTGAAAATATGATTTGAAAAAGTTAATTTTCATTTTTTTCCCTCTCAAAATTGATGACGTAATATAATCATATTTTATTATTTCCATTCTTATTTTATAATATTCCTTAGTGTTGAAAATGGCAACAATAAATAATGAAAATGGCACCTATAAGTGGCACCAAAGGGGGCTTTTGATTTAATTTACCCTTAATTAAATTAGGAGAAAAATTGTAATTCCATCTCATAAAAACTTGTAAGTGTTAACTCAATCAGGAAGACTTAGTTATATCAGTTAAGTCGAGTTGGAGGTTAAAATGAAAGCATGTAGAGTTATTCCTAAGTTTTAGGGGGTCCAGCTACAGTTTATATTGAGTTGTAATTAGTTAACTCAATTATTTGAGTTAAAATCAATTTAACTAGTTCTAACTAAGAGATGAGGTAGTCATAGGTCCAATGAATTAAATCTGATTTAATTCACAAGTAGATAAATCAGTTAATTGATAATTCGATATAAATATTTTTTGCATGTTAGTTCTAAGGAAGGCCCAGTTGATATTGGGGTTAAATGGAAGATAAATATTAGTTGTATAATTAGAAAATTGTACAGGTCGTGCATGAGGTAATCAGGATGCCTTGAAGGATTTGTGCAATTGATTCTACGGAATTTCATTATTTAATAGGGTCACAATTCCTCCAAGAATTCATAAGCAAGGTTAGTTAGACAGAGGCTGAGAATTGGTTAAGTATTGGACTGATTTTTCCTAGATTAGCATGAGACAGTCAATAGAGTGCATAGGTTTCTCAGGAAGGGAAATAACATTGTATTATTTCATGAGCTTGACTGTATGCAATATACAGATAGCGGGGTTTTGAGAAGTTTCTTTCCCCAAATACAACTTGTGTTGTGTGATTGAGAATTATTTCTCTTACTTGTTTATGTGATTATGAGATCATATTTGGTTTCCAAAAATATATAGAATTGATTCAATATTTTGTTTTAGTACATTACAAGATGATTTGAATCCTTTGGATAATTACTACATGGTATCAGAGAAAGAATCACATTAGAAGAGAAGAATTTTTTTTTGTTTTGAACAGGTACATCGAATTTACAAATTTATTCTTCAGGATCAGGAACAGATCAAGATGTATTTCTATGGATTGAGACTCTAATATTCCCTTGAGGGTAATTCTAATTACATAGCATGGAAGGACAGAATGTAGGAAGTGCTAGAGGACAATGGATTGAAGGAATTCATAGATAGTGATA
This sequence comes from Pinus albicaulis, assembly GCA_034641835.2. Taxonomy (NCBI): domain Eukaryota; kingdom Viridiplantae; phylum Streptophyta; class Pinopsida; order Pinales; family Pinaceae; genus Pinus; species Pinus albicaulis. The sequence continues at coordinate 571,621,541 of CM076572.1, forward strand.
TTCCCTATCCCACAGTAGCAGATTCTCAACTTCATGATGCATGGAAGAAGAAGGTAACAAAGGCAAGAAGGATCTTGTTAGAAGGAGGTCGATATCATATTGTCTCGAACCTCCATGGAAAGGAAACTCCATATGATATGTGGAAGGCCTTAACATATCTGTTTCAGAATAGCAGTGACCATAGGAATTTGGCACGAAAGTACAAGCTTAGAAAGATCCAGATGGAGGAGGGAGAGACGATGCCAATATACTTGATGAAGTTCACTCAATGTTGAGATGAGCTTGGAAGTGTTGGTGTGATAGTAGCCCAGGATGTTTTGGTGAGCCTATCACTTCTATGCCTTCCCAAGAGTTGGCACAAATACCAAGATTTGGTAAATGGGAGAGAGAAGTTAGTAGAGTGGGAGCGACTGTGGTATGACTTGGTACAAGTAGAGATAAGGTGGAGCACCAGAGATGGGACCTCTTCCAAAGACAAAGAATAAGATTTTGTATTAGTCAGAAAAAGCAAGAAAGCCAAGGGAAATAAGACCCAAGGTGAAGAGGACGAGAGAGGCTTGTCAAAGATAAAGTGTTTTCACTATCACGAGTATGGACACTATGTTAAGAAGGAGCCTGCAGTTGCATCAACAAGTGAATATTTAGCTTCACATTTCAAGCTTGATTTTAATCTCATTGCATGCATGGATAGCAATGTAATGGAATACATATGGTATCTCGTCAGCACTACCTCGTTCCATATGACATGGAATAAATATTTTTTCGGTTACTTGGAGGAGAAGGACCTCTATAAGAACATAGAGTTTGGAGATGATGGGAGGTATAGCGCGACCGACATAGGTACAGTTACCTTTGAGTGGGATACTGACTCCCCTGTCATATTAAAATATGTTTTGTTTGTTCCAGGACTAAATAAGAATCTTTTTTTCGTAATGGTATTGGAATATCGTGGCTATGATGTGATATTTAGAAAAGGAGAGGTTTTCCTTAGACACATCGCCACGGGGCGGATGAAAGAGATTAGTGTGCAAGTCAAGAACCTATACGCACTTGAGGTCGAAGATGAATTCAAATATTTGAGGAGAAAAGAAAAGGTTGGAGACTTGGTGGTTAAGAGGGAGCATGAATTACCTCTCAATAGCCTTAGAAGAAGCCTCAAAATGTTTTGGAGAAACCACAATTGGAGAAGTAGAGAGGAGACTGAGTGGGGGCATCCACTTAAGAAGAGACCTCCAGTAGGGTGGAATTTTGATCCAAGTGGGAGGAGGGAGAACAGGCAGCCATACCTTTAGGTGATATGTGTGGCGATGTGAGGACATAATCCCAAGAGAAGAAATTTGGGAAGGTTCCATTGATATTTCTTGTCTCACGGAGAGCCCACTGTACACAGTAGTAGGATGAATCTATATTGATTGATGCAGTGAGATATCAGAGTGAGAAATGTTAGATACTGGACCACAAATCAGAGTTGGTAGTAGTGCAGATGGCACGTATGTAGAGTCAACAACAATGCAGAGTTTTCAGTAGAAAATGTAGTAACTAGTATCAGTCTGAGACTCTGATGACATATGCATCATACTGATTCAATTTGGATTCTTTTCAATTTCATAAGTTACAGGAGAAAAAAAACTAGAGAAATGTTGCATGTAGAACATTCTAAAGGTACTAGATCAAAATATATTGAGTTCCTTTCTTGTTGAGAGGGAGTGCTAAGAATGGCAACAAGAAATATTGAAAATGGCACCCAAGAGGGCTTCTGATTTAATTTTCCCTTAATTATATTAGAAGAAAAATTACAATTCCATCTCATAACAAATTTTAAGTGTTAATTGAGTTAGGAAGACTTATTTAGCTGAGTTAATTCGAGTTAGAGGTAAAACTGGAGGCATGTAGAGTTCTTCCTAAGTCTTAGGGGGTCTAGTTACAGTTTATTTTGAGTTGTAATTAGTTAACTCAATTATTTGAGTTAAAATCAGTTTAACTAGTTCTAACTGAGAGACGAGCTAGTGATAGGTCCAGTGAATTAAATATGATTTAATTCACAAGTACTGATCTATCATTTAACCGATAATTCGCTATAAATGGTTTTTTCATTTCAGTTCCAAGGAAGGCCCAATTGAGATTGGGGTTAAAGGGAAGATAGCTATCAGTTGTATAATTATAAAATTGTACAGGTCATGCATGAGTTCATCAAGATTCCTTGAAGGAATTGCGCAATAAATTCTTGGGAATTTCCTTGTTTAATAGGGACACAATTCTTCCAAGAATGCGTAAGCAAGGCTGGTCAGATGGAAGTTGAGAATTGGTTATGTATTGGAACAATTTTTCCTAGATCAATGTGAGTTAGTCAACAGAGTGTAGAGGTTTCTCAGGAAGCAAAATAACATTGTAGTGTTCATGAGCTTGACTTTATGCAATATATAGATAGAGGGGTTTTGATTAGTTTCCTTCCCTAGATACATATTGTGTTCTGTGATTTATATTTCTTTCTCTTACTTGTTTATGTGATTATGGGATCGTATTTGGTTTCCACAAATTTGTAGAATTGATTCAATATTTTGTTTTAGTACATCACAAGATTAGTTGAATCTATTTATATATTTCTACACTTAGGAGACCCATTTTTTAACTCAAAATTTATTTAATGAACTCTCTAGCCAACCATAGACAAGCTTCAACCAAGTTACTTGTAGTTAATGCCCCCAATCTAGATTCCAGGGATTTAGGTGGTATTGATCAAGGGAATAAACTACATTAACAACTGAAATAGGGACTTGAAAGGTCCTTCTGCCTCCACCCACCATCTACTCAACAACCAACCAATGCACAATAAATATAGAGGCATACTTCTTCCACCATTTAGCTATCCAATAGCCACATACACACTCCAAGGAATCCAAAGGCTTTAGCTCCACCCTGGAAAAATGCCACATAATGGTTCCACGCAATGAATGGAGTCTAGAACTTAGAGTAAGAACCAAATGAGAAATAAGAAATGGAGACTCAAAATATTACTCAATCAGGAATCCAAGGCCGAAGCATCTACCCCGGGTTGTCAAGGGAATCTATAGAAGGAACTCTCCACCCTTCAACCCCTAGGGTATCCTAAGACTTAGCCTCACCTGAAGAAAACATGTTTGTGCTTCTATTGCTCAACCGAAAGTACAATTTTCTTATGATATTGGTGAATGAAACCATTTTCCTCCACAATACTTTAGGTGCCACTTTTTTCTTGTTAATATTAGGCACACTCCTTCATCCTTCCTTGTGGTGTAATAGATACTCCTCTTCACTGTTGTAGTTCATAAGACTATTGTATATAGCTGTATACATGTCACATTATAATCAAATAACCTCCCTGGTGTTCAGGCTTTTGTGCACAAATACAATATTTCCTCTCTACTATTCTCAAGGGTCCTTGTTTTTTTTTTAGCGTGATGATTAGAGCGTTATAACAAAAACTTTGCCAGAGTTTTCTGTGTGCATTTATTTTCCACACTCCCTTTGAGATATATTTATTTCCAAGATTTCATTCTTGGTTTGAAGCATTCTCTCTCTCTCTCTCTCTATGACGTGTGTTCATATTCTCTCCATGCTCTTCGCCTTCCTACCCATGACCTTGCATCCTCTGTCTTCTTTTTCTGTGAAGTCGGTCTCTACCCCCCTCCCCCAATTTCTGTGCATCTCTTCTTTTTTTTTGGTAAAAATATATTTTGCTCAATCCCATGCTTATCTTTTTCCCTCCTTTTCAAACTCTCTCTTCCTACATATGGGGTTATTATGGTGCATTATTTTTTGTACTTCGTTATGTCTCGTGTTGTTCCAGCAAGTATGGGTTGTATCCCTTTCATGGAATTTTTAAATCTACAACACTAATACCATTAAAAACACAATACGAGTTCATTAAATCTCAACATCCAACATTCAATGGTTGTCCCAAGATTCCAATTTATTCCTTCAACAAGTAAGTTGAATTTCCTAAGCAATTGACCTCCCTCCATCCCTTGGAAATTGTGTCCCTCACTCAGTTCGTTTAAATTTTTAAAATTTAAATACAGAATAAAATTATTTACATGGAAAGTATAAGCCCAATACAAGTTGGGTTGTCATAAATCCCTCCCCCTTAAGGGAACATCGTCCTCGGTGTTCTTTGTCCATATACAACAAAGAAAAAATTCTAAAAGAAAATAAACAACATATTGTCCATGGATATTTATATTTACAACTCTTTACAATATTTACACATACATATATACATTTGACTCAACCAGAAAATATAAATGGATAAGTTGTCTTCATGGCATCATCCATTTCCCAAGTGGCTTCATCGTGCCCAAAGTGCCTCCACTACACTTTGACTTGCTCTATGGCTCGATTTTGGAGTGTGAGACTCCCATGGTTTAAAATACATAGTGACTCTAGCTATAAATCTCCCTCTAGTTCCACCTGTAGCACATACCGATCAATGACATGATTATAATCATGTACATATATATTTTATGCAAAGAAACATGGAAATCATCATGGATTTTAACTAATGGAGGTAAGGTCAACCTATAGGCCACTAGTCATATCCTATCAAGTGTCTAAAAAGTCCCTCAAAACCATGGTGCCAACTTGGCACATGACCAAATATTCAAGGAAGTTTTATTGGGTATAACTATCAGGTAAACATGTTCCCCAACCTGGAACTCCTTATGCACCCTATGTTTATATGCATAGTTATTTACCTATCTTATGCTACCTTTAAATTCTGCCTAATGACTTGAATTTTCTACTCCATTTATTTTTACATATCACTTCCAATGAGGACCCTATTCACTGGATCACTCCAACTGATAGGAGTGTTACAAATTCCTCCATACAATGCCTCAAATTGACTCATCTTCAGGGGATCTTGGTACCTATTATTATATGAAAACTCTATAAGTGGAAGGTACTCTTCTCACGTATTTTGTTGGTGCATTACATAAATCCTCAAAATGTCCTCAAGGATTTGATTGACCCTTTCTATTTTCCTATCTGTCTGTGGATGATAATTTATACCAAAGGAAAACTCTATCCCCAATCGTACAAATAGTTCCTTCCAAAACTTGGAAGTGAACTTGGCATCTCTCTCTAAAATAATCTTCTTTGGAGCTCCATGAAACCTCACAATATCCTTTATGAATATTTGTGCCACTTCACTAGACGAGTTGATGGAATTGACTGCTACAAAATGAGCCACCTTTAACAACTTTTCAATGACCACCATAACTACATCATGTTTCCTAGAGTTTCTAGGCGACCCTATTTTTAACACTAGAAAATCGTACAACAGAATATGACATCAATTAATGTCGAGCCCAAGGATTTACAGAACAGGAATACATTATGGAATCAAGAAGTATTTAAAATCTCTAAGGTTTTGAGAAAATCATATTTGAACTAGGCATAAATGCTCAAATGTGCACTTTTTCCTTCAATAAGAGCACCTCCTGTGCGCCTTTTTGTGTGATAAGCGCGCATTCCTAGAAATGGAAAAAATTCACTTTCTGGGACCACAACAAGAAAAGGACAGTTACTCCTTATGTGAAAGCTCCCTAAGGACAGCCACCAGCACCTCCTTAGACATTATGCGAGCACAAAAAAGAATATTTGAGCACACAATTGAATCACACCTCTCCCTTGGGTCACCATCCATCATGTACCAAAGGAGGGAAGGAGGATTTGAAGCTCACCCATATAAACCCACCAAGAGATGAAAAAATGGTGATCACAAAGTTATGCTGGCCAAAGTTTCCCAAGCAACACCAACATTGTGTGTGACTTGGAGCTGGAGCTGTGCCACCCAACATCTTAGTCCACCACAACAGAGAGAGAGAGAGTGAGACTGCATCAGAGGCAGAGCTTGGAAGGCAACATCCTTGCATCGGGACCTAGAGCCATTGCCTAGGTACCCTTTGGCAAGTGGGTAAAATTTATTCTCCATTTCGAACATTTAATAAAAAGAGGCCATCGAGCCCTCGTTTGCATTATTATCGTTTGGAACTCTCTATATTGCTTCTGTATATTTGTGTTTTTTAGTTTTAGTTTAACCAGAGCATACTTCAGCATAATATTTCCATTAAGTTTTATGATTTTGAGCTCCCCCACTTTCTGCCTATTACCAATAGTTTAGAGAGTAGACTACACTCTATAAGCTTGTGCGATTTTGTACACCCATGTGACTAATCCACAACAATGGGATTGGAAACTCCACTGACGTGTTTCAAGTTTATGTGGTTGTGCCATCTTTTGTAGGAGATCCTTTTTCTATGCTGGAGTGGAGTTGACAAGTTCACTGACCCATCTTGCAGTCCCTAGACTCACTGACGTGATAGATTGAAGAATGTAGCTCCTAATATTTTTACTTGCAGGATTTTTGCGCATAGTTTTTCCTCACAGAGGGACATTGCGTGCATTCAAGAGTGACCTGTGCTTAGGAAGGCGCACCTGTCAAGGGCTTTTGTGCGAAAATTGCAGAGAGATTTTTTCTCCCTATTTTTTGCATTTTTTTTGCTTGTAAGTGTGTTGGGTAGCCCCTAATGTATCTGTCAACACCTGTGTTGATACCCCATAGCTTCTGAGAACTCATTTTTTGTTGCTTTCTGTAGGAATTTAATTAGTTTTCATTTAAGTTGGTTTTTGCAAAAAGTGTTCACATAGTTTAAGTAGGGGGCAAATTAACCATTGCTTTCCGAAAAATTTATGTTTTTTGCACATTCTGGTATGCACACTTAGCTTAAATAGTCCAATTAAGTGGCTCATGACCACACATGCATAAGCTAGCGTAGAGATTTTTTAGTTTAAATTCAATTTTTGCATCTAGGAAATTGTGGGACTAGGATTGAATCACCAATTAGAGCAAGTAATCTCTGCTGTATTTGCACCATTTGGTGACCCTTGACAAGCATATGAATGCTCTACATTTTTTATTCACCATCTCCCTTTAGTCACTCACATAGACTAATTAGGAAGATTTGGAAGCGACCCATTATTCACAAATGCTTTCTATTTGAGCAAGGAACAACGTCACATAGTTTAACTAGGGGACTCTTGTAAAGGATCACCGATATCCATATGTTCAAATTATGAGATTTTTTACCATATGCTCACACACATTCACCCACTAAGAAAATAAATCCACCTAAAAATAACTTAAACCAAATCACTAAATTCTCCCCACAGGGGCCACAAGAGAATTTATAGATTAAGTTAGGATCAAGGGGGTAGGAATCCAATAAGCTGCCTTGATCAGACTTCACATTGAAACATAGAAGTTATGTATTTAGGGAGCTTTAAAATCCACCTATCAGCCCATAGAAAAGAAAACCCGAGCGCGGAAGAGACCCGATTCAGAGGGGGTTAGGCTTAGGCGCAGTGCATGCGGTATGAGTTCGGGCTACCTGACCCGATTGATACTCGGTACTGTTAGCTAACTACCAAGAAGCCCAAGACTTGAATGCTCATGTGGGACGGTGGTTCTTAGTGGCCAAAACTAGGGCATCCTTTACCCTATAGGTGATGGTGCAGGCAAGCGCCAGACCCTCTACCTTTACCTTGGTTGATTCTCTTTGGCTGACCGGGGGCATCGCCAGCTCTTACGGGACGTGCAAGAAATCCTCTCAAGGCCCAGTTACTTTTGAGTGTGTAAGGACGTATTTGGTCTTCTAGGATTTTGAGTATCACACGCAAACAAACAAAACCATTTTTTTCTTGATTGATCACATAGATTAAGTTAAAGGAAAATTCATTTCATTTTTGCTTTGTTTTATGTATGTGGCTATAAATTTGTCGTGATCACAGACCTGATCCCTTCAAAACTTTTCCAAAACCTAACCTGGTCGACACTCAAATGGTTCCAACGGAACCTCATCGGTCCAAGCATCTTTTGGACCTCCCCCCATTACTGAGAGGGGTTCCAAGTCTTTCGCCATTTAGGCATCAAAGAAGGAACATTGCCACAGTGGTTGGTTCCTCCTTTCTTGGAGAAACCTTAGTTGGGAACCCTAATCGGTCTCCCAACACCACACTGCACACCACTCCCCAGTCATCCCTTGGGGGGTAGAGGAGCGCATCCCATACGGGAAGCCAGCTGAATTCACAAAAGGGTACGTCACAAACTAACCCTCGTTCTAAACAGAACTTCATGTCTTCACACATTGCCATGGCATCAACCTCCCCGTCACCCTTCTTAGCAGCGTTGAATCTACTAGATTTGAACAAGCTCACTAATGAACCCATCGCACACAACCCCAATTGGCCTCCCATGCCCATGAAGCTCCCTTTAGACATACCAAAGTTTGAAGGCAAGCAAGTGGAAGACCCAGGAAATCATATAATGACCTTTCACCTGTGGTGCTCATCGAATAGCATCATTGACGATACTAATTGGTTGAGGCTATTTCAACGCACTCTTATGAGAGTGGCCGCGAAATGGTATGTGGAGCAACCTCGTGCTTCACATGGAACCTTTAGCGCCCTCACTACGGCATTCCTCACATAATTTCAGTTTCCCATTCATGACGATTCGGGAATGGAGTTACTGACTCATTTTAGAAAATCCCCCTCTAGCCATATATCAGAACATCGAGTGGATGCGGCGTCGCAGTTTATGCAAAGCACAACTCGATGAATGAGTCCTTTTAGATTTATTCTTGAAAACTCTGACGTCGAAGATTTCAAAGGATGTGGTGCAACATAACCCCACATCCGAAGAGGACACAATTAGTAAAGCCCAACAACTTGAACTGATCTACATGCAATTAGGATACATATAAAATATCCTACCCAACGCCCCGCGCCTGCAATCTTATCAATAATTGCTAGGTGCGTCTAACTCTGCAGACGGACTTATTGGGTCAATGACCCAAGGGTACCTAGGCAGTAGTAGTCAGAATCCCAGTTACACACATGGGTCTACCCAGAACATGTCTCAATCTGGATTTCAAAATCATCATATGCAGCAGCAAAATTTGACTAATAGGGTGCAAGCGTATCACCAAGGAGGAATTTATCCTCCGGCTGAGGGGACCCAATACGCAGGAAGAGAAACAGATGGAAGAACTCCCCCCAATGACCAAGTGCAAACATGAGACAAAAATATGCTCAGTCCCAAACACATAAAACACCTATGCAAAACAATGCACAGGTGAACTTTGTGCAGCCGTCCCAAAACCAACCACACCAATATGATCAGGAGAGCTACCCTCATAACGTGGTTAAGAGAAAGGTTAAAAAAAAGCCCAAAGGGAACCTTGGATAGGGGGGCAGCAACCAAAAATGCCCACCACAATCCCAAGCTGGAGGTAACTCCAACCGGAGTCAGAACCAGGAGCCAAGAAATGCCCAAAGGCAAGGAAAAAGGCCACCTCTACGAACAAACCATTCTTGTTCAATATGTGGTGAGTACGGGCACTATAATCACCATTGTCCCAAACTCCCTGAGCTTAAAAAGCTTCAGAGTAACCGAGGACAAGGAAAATATTCCCAGACAACTGCGGTTATGCAAGAACCCTTCCCCCATCAAGGAACGGTCAACACTCAGCAGCAAAACCCCTACGATTCTGGGAAAAACAACCATGAAATTTACATGGCTAGGGAAGAAATGTTTTTGCAAACTCGGAATCGCAGCTACGACACCCCACCAGACACCAGTACGTCAGGGGCTAGTACGAGTGCACTGACTGCACCTTTAACCATTCCAAAGATTCCTTTGGAACTGTTGCCAAAAATGATAAAAGGGCCTAATAGATGAGCAGGTAACTACTCCAAAGCAACCCACAATAATAACATCGTAGATGATTTAACTCAATCACCTACTGCTATGTCTGCATTGGAAGTACTGTAGTTGTGCCCAAAGCAACGGAAAGCCCTACTTTCCACATTAGGTGCTGTCGACCCCGCCGACACGCGCATGATGGCTTTTTACTTAGACAAAGACACCTCTAGGCTTCCCTCCATGGTCGCCTTCCAGATACCAGTATCGATACAGAATATCACTATTCACCAATGTGTCATTGTCGAGGGTGCATCCACATGCATCATGTCAAAGAATGTATGGCAGAAGTTAGGAGCCCCGGAACTCAAACCTTCCATCTTCACACTCAAAGCATACGACGAGTGTCCCTCGACCCCCATCGATCTCTTCCAAAATGTAATGGTCTGTTTAGCCGGAAAGACGATCCACATAGACATTGAAGTCTTGGATGCTCACTTGGATTACAATATACTCCTTGGGTGGAGTTACATGTACGTCATGTCTGCCATAGCATCCTCCATCTTCCACATCATGATGTTCCCCCACGAGGATCAAATCATCACAGTAGACCAGCTGACGCATAGTGAAAAGCATCCCATGACCAACACAGATGTAATTCTACCCTATGTAGATATAGGTGCATATGGTCTTTCATAGTATCAAGAATATGGCCTTGGCCAATTCAAACCATCGCCCGTCCTAGGGTTATTCCTAGGAGATCCTCCCATTATCCCTAAGGTATCGCCCGATGCCACAGGGGCCCCGGTATGCATGATGTCCACATAAAGCACCGAGGTTAGTCAGGACATAGACTCAAGAAGTAACGACACCGAGGCATCAGCTAATGCAACCTCCCTAGTCTACACTGGCTCCCAAACCCCTTTCCTATACCCACCTCCTGGCTTCACCTCCTAGTAGTTCTTGGAAACACTGGTGTTACCCAATATATCATTGGCATTCCCAGTGTGGTATCTCATTCCCCCTCTAGGAACGGAAACTACCAATGTTACTGCATTTGGGTTAAAGCCCCCCAGTCCCGAGGAGCCCTAACCTACCCAAGCAGCAATCAAAAATGCCCCTGCAAGGGAAATTTCCATTGCAAAACTGGTGACCACAACCAAGAAAATCGCCAAGAAAGGAAAGAAAGTGGTGACCCCCACCATGCAAAGGGAGTAATCAGCTTGTGCTATATGTGATGTCACAGGACACCCTACCCACATATTCCTGGAGTTAGATGAATTAAAACTACTCCTCGGCTGTGAGTTAGGCACCTCGAAACAACGTTCCCATAAAAAGGAACTTGCCACCAAAAGTACAAGCAAACCGTTGCGTACCAATCATGCATGCTCTCTCTGTGACACCTATGGGCATTATACCCACCATTTTCTAGAAATACCACGATATAGGGATTCCTTACATGTGATCGAGCGATCCTATCAAGAGGATCCCTCCACCCAGTCTATCAACGATGAACCTTGTACCATCCTGTGCCTGCACGAGGAATGACAGTCACCAAAAAGGTAGTCATTTGTCCCTCCTCCCCCCAAGCCACCATACACCAACCAGGGATAGGGGAACCCAGTTTCCTCATCCTCTTGAGTTAGCGTGCGTGTTGATTACTGCAGATGGTTTGATAAAGTCTTCAACCCAAGGTCAAATACGCAGCAGTAATCTGTATTCGGGGAGTTATTATGCACGTTGATTACTGCAGACAGTTTAATCAAGTCTTTGACCAAAGGTTGCCTAGGCAGCAGTAATCTGTATTCGGGGAGTTACCATGCGCATCGATTCTGCAGACGGTTTGATCGGGTATTTTTCCCAATATTACCTAGGCAGCAGTAGCACCATACATGTCAATTTTGCAGATGGTTCGATTGGGTCTTTGGCCCAAGGACACCTAGGCAGTAGTAATAAATACCCTAGATACTCATATGATTCTACTTAGAACGTATCACAACATAGCTACCATGAAAGTCACCCCGGCACCCATATACCAACTAGGGACAAGGGAACTGATATCCCCCATTCCCCGCATAGAACGGACCAATGGCACAACGTAACGTGTTGGTCAATCTAGTGAAACCCTTCCTAGGCTCATCAACAACCATACAACTAGGAGAATTATGAAAATCCTCCAAATGCTACAAAAAGAAGCCGAGGAACAAAAAAAAGGGAGATCCTGGATAGGGGGCAATAACCAGTAATGCCCCCCCTAATCTCAGTTTGGGGGCAACCCCAATTGAAATAAAAACTAGGACCCAAGTAACAACTCCCACGGAAAAACTGGAGCTTAGAGTATCTGATCACTAGACCGAAAGCAACACTATGATTAGCACTCTATAACAAATAGAGGTGATGCCACACATTCGCACTCTTGAAAAAATAAATTTTCAGCGCCGGTAGGTATGCACCCTTCTTTTTTAAAATATCATGCCTTTCAATAATGTTTGATGAAAAGAAGATGCTTTCACTTGAGGTAGTTGTTTTTGCAGGAAGAACCTGCAAACTACTTACAACACCATCCACTGAAGGTTCCAGAGCAGGTATCATCCTAACCTCAACATGATAGAGTCCCAGAGAACTTTGCATATCTTGACATCATTTCTCCATCAGAAATAAACCATAGGGTCCTCATACCCAACCATGTTTATCGTCACCCCACACTGCATATGATAAACGTCTGCATTGGTCGATAGAGCCTCCCCTCCATGGCGATCATCATCCAAAGTAGACCATAAATCACCCCACAAGTGACGCCATGGCCATACCATCTTAGTTCGGGAAGCACCTCATGCCTGGCCATTTATCATGCATAAGGTCAAGTTTACCATTCAAACACACCCCCCCTTCCTGGATGATCAGGTTGTACAAGCATATTGAAAGCGCACCTTCGCGCACTACATTTGGCCCACCATACCTCCATCAGCATAATCCCATCTGTGACATCCTCTACTTCATCAACCCCACACATGAGACCAACCAATGGACTCGTACCCCCAACAAAACACCGTCTTCACAACTTCAATGAGTGGCCCTCTTTCATGTTTTGGGGTACCCATCTTTGTGTTTCGTACAAACCAAACCCCATTATTTTATTCTTTTGGTAAGTGTACAAAGACTACAAATGATTCCCTTCACCACTTCACCCTCATATTTCACCTTTTCTCCCATGGCAACAGTCCCTCATTCCCCTTGGTCGAAGTATTTCACCCCCATGCAGGCACCATCATGACATTCATAGCCGGTTCATACTCGCCCTGGAGGTCCTACCAACTCCAGGGATTTTTCCCTTCAGAAATAACTATGACTACCGCCAGGTTGCTCAAGTATACTTTGACCTTAGGCCACTGAATCCCCATCATCCGTTTTCAACCACCTCTCACCAACATGCCTATGTTAAACTCTTCACATCTCGGTCCCCGACCCCTTAGGTCGGAAACCCATGGTTCAGTTAAGGCTTCCTTTTGGTCGACCTCAACACCTCTTTTCCAAAAAGGAAGTGGTACCTTGGATGACCCCTCCCCATGTAAAGGGGTATCCTCGAGTGGCACTGTGGGAGACATCATTGTCCACAGATGTCATCGATCCTCCTAACATTCAACCACAGAAAAATCTTTCATGTCATGATGGTATCGTACCTTACAACCATTGCACTTTGATCAGATCCGTCGAAGACCTGTGCCTCCATAAGCGTCTTTGACAACAATGCTTACATGGGAAGGTCCCAGCCAGTACATATGCGTACATTGTGTAGTGATATGCCATACCAAGATTACGCATATGGGTACCACATTCCACCTATATCAAAGAAAAAATTCCCCTGAGGGCGTCAACAATCATCGTCAACAACCACCAGCATCACTACCACAGTAGTGGCACAGACAACATATGTATCTCTCAATTTTGTTTAACTGGCCATAGCATCACAAGCATGGGACATGCCCGCCTCATTGAAATTTTGTAAATATGTTGTGTATTTTTTCTGCTTGCAGGGGGTCCCTTAGGCCATGGTTATCTTGGAAACAGTGCAAGGTGTTGTCAATTCAAAAAATACACGCAGACTCTCTCTCTCTCTCTCTCTGCGTACGATATAGAAAAGAAACTATAATGAATTTCGTCTATACAGTTCTTCCTAGACCTCACACATTAGGGGGAAACTGTTAACACTGGAAAATCGTACAGCAGAAGACGACATCAATTAATGTCAAGCCCAAGGATTTACAGGACACAAATACATTATGGAATCAAGAACTAGTCATCAATGCTCAAATGTGCACTTTTTCCTTCAAGAAGAGTGCCTTCTTCGTGCCTTCTGCATGCCTTTTTGCTCGATAATCCTGCATTCCTGGAAATGGAAAAAATTCACTTTCTGGGACCACAACAAGAAAAAGACAGTTACTCCTTATGTGAAAGCCGCTTAAGGACAACCACCAGCGCCTCAGACATTATGCGAGCACACAAAAGAATATTTGAGCACACAATGGAATCACACCTCTCCCTTGGGTCACCATCCATCATGTACCAAGGCAGGGAAGGAGGATCTGAAGCTCACCTATATAAACCCACCAAGAGATGAACAAATGGTGACCACAAAGTCATGCTGGCCAAAGTTGCCCAAGCAACACCAGCATTGTGTGTGACCCGAAGCTGGAGCTAAAGAGGACTCGATAGTTGGCCAGCCAACATCTTAGTCCACCATAGCAGAGGGAGAGAGTGAGACCACATCAAAGGCAGAGCTTGGAAGGCAACATCCTTGTATTGGGACCTAGAGCCATTGCCTAGGTGCCCTTTGGCAAGTGGGTAAAATTTCTTCTCCATTTCGAACGTTTAATAAGAAGAGGCCATCGAGCCATCATTTGCATAATTATCATTTGGAATTCCCTATATAGCTTCTGTATATTTTTGTTTTTTAGTTTTAGTTTAACCAGAGCATACTTCAACATACTATTTCCATTAAATTTTATGATTTTGAGCTCCCCCACTTTCTACCTATTACCAATATTTTAGAGAGTAGACCACACTCTCTAAGCTTGTGTGATTTCATACACCCATGTGACTAATCCACAACAACACCTATAATGAAATCCATAGAGTTCACCTCCCACTTCCATTTTGGAATGGGAATGGGCTACAATACACTGACTGAATGCTTGTATTTTGCCTCCACCTATCAACACTCAATGCATTTAGAAACAAAATCAACCACTTCATTTTTTATATTATGCCAAAAATAAAACTTCTTGATTGCCATGAGAGTCTTTTAGTATCCTGGGTGGCCAAAATATGGCTTCGTATGAAAATCTCTCATGATGATACTTTTCAACTCCTCATTTCTCAAAACATAGATTCCATTATTGAATCTAATCAATCCATCATTCGCGCGATGATACTCTGCATATTTTTCACCCTCACCATCTTGCTGTAGATTTTCCTTCACTTGTTGATATCTCTCATCACGAAGCCCTACACTTTTTATCCGCTTTTCTAAGTCTAATTCATAAGTAATTACAATACCAAGTGATTCAATTGAATCCTTCTATTGAGTGCATCATCAACCCTCTTATCTATACCCTTGATGTACTTGATCTCAAAATCAAAATTGTTTATTATAGCCAACCACCTAGCTTGCTTAGAATTCCTCTTAGGTTGATCAAACAGGTACTTTAACCCACCATGATCTGTCATGAGTGTGAATTTCCTGCTAATAAGGTAATTCCTCCGCATCTTTAATGCATGCATAATGACAGCTATCTCTAAATCATGAATCACATAGTTCTCATCATTTTCATTCAATTTTTGAGACTCATAACACACTACCTGTCCACCGATCCCCTCCCTGTAGGCATATGTACACACCACAAAGTCCTTTTTTGGATATGTAATCCTCAACATTGGTGCATTAGTGATAAATTGCTTGAACTTCTCAAAATGGGTTGCAAGCTCAGTTGTCCACTCAAACTTATTTCCTTTCCTTTCCTCTACAAGGATCTGATGTCATTAACATTTGTTAGTGTCATCCAATCCATGATGGTCTTGACCTTCTCTGGATCAACTGATATCACACTTTCTAAGATTTTCATAAAGTTTATTCTCTCTCAACAAATGTAGCACTTCATCCTAGTGCTTCTCATTCTATTCTTTAGTGCTTGAGTACACCAATATGTCATCAACAAAAAAATTTACAAAATTTCCAAATAAGGGCACAACACATTGTTCATTGAGCACGTGAATGTAGTTGGGGCATTAGTAAGGCTAAAGGGTACCACTACAAACTCATAATGATTGTATCTTATCTGAAATGCATTTTTATGGATGTGTTCCTCCTTGATCTGCACTTGATGGTAACCTAACCTCAAGTAGATATTAGAGAATACCAATTATCCCCTCAAGTTATCAAAGATGTCATCAATCTATGGAAACATATATTTTTTCTTTATGGTCACCTTGTTTAATTGTCTGTAATCAATGCATAGTCAGAGGGTGCCATCCTTCTTCTTCACAAATAGCACTGGTGCTCCCCATGGAGACACACTTGGCCTTATGTAGCCCTTATCTAACATCTAATTTAGGTTCAACTTTCGCTCAACCAACTCAGAAATTCTCATCATGTATGGTGCCTTGGATGTTGGTGTTTCTCCAGGAATAAGCTCAACAGATACATCTGCCTTTGTGTGAGGAGGTAATCCAAGAACCTATGTTGCAAACATATTTTCATACTATTCTAGAACCGGATATATTTTTATGACCTCACTTTCCTCATTCTTGATATTATTGCGATCTTCTTAGTAATAGATATTTGCACTACAAACAACATGCATCCCTTCCTATTGTTGGGCTTGGCTTGCATAGCCGTGATCAACCTCATTGAAGTAGGATTTCTCTTGTCTTGTAAAATTATTCTTTCTCCATACTAATCTAAGCACTCAATTTCATTTCAAAGAATTCCACTTTAGTGTGGTGCTTGTACAACCAATCTATGTTGAATATCATATTGTACACATCAAATGGAATCAATTTTAAATGTGCAGATGTTGGCATGACTTTGAGCTTGAATTCACACGATTTCACCTAGTAATTAATTTTTATTTTAGTCCCTGTTGCAAGCTAATATAACCATGGTTCTACATGAATTTCCTTGGCCAACTAGAACTCTTATACAAGATCTGGACTGAAATAACCATATTTAGAATCTGAATAAATTAATTTTTTTTTTTTTTTTTTGCACAACTTACCTTCCATCTCAATGATGGATGCCTAGTGGTCTTCTTGGTGATTATTCACCACTGCATAAATTATGGACGTGATATTTTCTATGTCACCCATTGTCTAAGCTTCCTAATCACTATAAATCTGAGGCCATGTGATTTTTTTATGTAGAAAATCACTTTTTTTCCGATGTTTCTCACCATGTGTACACCACTTCAATGACTATTTTCCTTCATACCTACACTAATCTCCTATAGGTAGTTGCACATGAACTTTCTCCACAACCAAATTTATGCTAAAATTGGTCTTAAAGAACTAAGGCCACATTTTCATTTTTATCAACAACCTTTTTGGGTAATTTATTCTTGTCTTTACCATTTCCTTTTAATTTCCAATCGCCTTTAAAATCAAACCTCTATTTTGTTTGCTAATATGTAATATTCCAAAATTAGCATGCAACTAATTGGAATATTGATTTTTGTTGTTTACACTTAGGAGATGAATAAATGGGTAAGGAGGCCCATACATTTCAGAAATAGGAATAAAATCCCTCACAATGTAAAAAGGGATCATCATAAGAGCTTGATTTCACACCTTAATGTGTGAAAGAGGACATTTTCATGTGGACAAGGTCAAGTTTGACCAAGTCAACAGTGTTGGGATAGGAGGTGGAGATCATCTCTGGAAACAACACAGAGATAGTGGGAGGAAGATTCCTTGGTGGAGGAAAACGTAATGAGTGGGACCCAAGAAGAGAGGGCTTCCATTTGTATAGAAGGAGGGCAAGGCATCCATATGAAGATAATGTTATGGATTATTGAATTTGTGGTATGGTTAGACTATTTTGCATTCTCTTGTTGTTTAGTAGAGTTGTTGTGATGCTTAGTACAAGGCATTCCTGTTTAGGAATTCCTCCTCCTTTCAAGAGAGGCCTCTTGAAGGATCCTTTACTTCATTTCTCCATATTCAGGCTTAAGTCCAAGCCACCTCCTTTAGCTACAATGTTATTTTTGCTGAAGTATAATTTTGTGTTGCAGGGTGTTGCAGTGGAGGTTTCACAACACCACTTCCGGGGCTTGTTTTTCAGAGGAGGAAGATTTTTTTTCTTTTGGGTTTTCAGTTAGGAAGCCCTTGGAGCATATTTCAGATGTTGGCACTTGGCCAACCCATTTCATTGCACCTACAACACATTATCCCTCAGTGACTATGTTATTTTCAGTGAGTATTTGCAGTGAGGGTTTGTAGATTGTTTGGAGGGTGAGATATTCAGTGTTAGGATCAGCCTTTCACTTGGAAGATCCATTGGAGGAGGTTTTTTCAGCTTGTGCATCATCTTTAGCCATATCCATCCAGTTATTGAGTTGCATCTTCTACTCAGTCCTAGGATTGCAACTCTGACATTTTTCCCATTTTGCATATTTCAGGAAATCCTTCTAGGATTGTCTTGAAATTGAGTTTGGGAGTCTATACTTTCACTCCCAACATTGTATGAGCCTTACATTTGTATATCCATGTATTGAAATTTTCTAGTAGCATTTGTTCCTAATAAAACTACGCTGTCATAGCCTTGGGCATTCTTTGTGTAGCAGTGTTCTTCATATTTCATGTACATGCTTTCCTGAGGCTTGTATTGCCTAACTTTAGTGATTATTTCCTCAAGATATTGTATACATTTTGTTGCTATAACATTAATATGATGGCTATGTATTCTTCTTACATTTTATGAGTTGATTTATCACCTCTACTCCAGTTTTGTGTTCATGTATTGCTGCATCTCCATTTTGGGATATTACAATGGTATCAAATCATAATCTTGGCTCAGCCCGTGGATCTCAACCATTATGCTATCAAGAAGATAGAAGAAGAAGAGAAGAAATCAAAATGATGAAGAAAATGAGCTTTGTCTCATCATTTTTCATATCCATGAAGAACCTCTCCAAGGAGGATAAGCAAATGAAAGAGGCAAGTTGTAGTGAGACCTCTAGAAGCTTTCAAGAGGAGGAAGGCCCATGCACCTCCTATAATCAAAGAAGAAAACTAGTATTACAGAGAGCTCAAAAGCATTTCAATATGAACCTCTCTTTTGAAGAAGACAAGAAGCAAGGGAATAGAGGACACTTGGATCACAAAATTCTAAGTGATTACATTGTTGAGTACAAATCTCAACCGAGAGCCTTCAAGGAGACTCTAGATTTCCCACGGTTCATTCATTTGAAGGAATAAAGGAGACCTTATGGCAAGGGGGGAATCAAGGGCAATAGGTTTCTGTTGTCTACCTTTGATGGGTCATCTACAACAAAATATTGGGCAAGAAAACTTGATGCATTCTTCCTACTACATACAGTGGTAGAGAGAGAGGCTGTAGAAATTGCAGCGCCGCACCTAGAGGGTGAAGAAAACATTTGATGGTTTAGCCATTGGAGACATGCAAGAGTGAATACTTTTGCTGAGTTTACTCAAAGGTTGATTAGGGAATTTTTCAAAGAGAAACTAGAGTAGGAGAAGCTCCCACCACCATTGGAGGAGACTTGTACTAGCACTATCACAACCTTGGAGGAGCATCCATCATTATCAGCAATGGGGGGAGCCAACACAATAGAGGGAGGAAATCTTACAGCCATACAAGAATTTCCCAAGCTCCATCAAGGTATGATTGAATTTCCACTTTCTATTATTGCAGAAAATCTTTTAGAAGGTTGTGGAAATTTCCCTTTGCATGACCAGGGGTAAACACAAATTGCTGATTTGGAGCAGCGGAATTGCACTACGCTGTGCAACCTTAAGTTGTTAAAGGGAGGGATGAAAAATCATCCTAATGTATCATTTTCGAGCTGGACACAACACTTGAGGTTGGGGTGTGGATTTCTAAAGGATAGGATGATTTTTTTTCTAAACAATACTATGTTCATCTTTGAGTTGGAGCATGGGGCAACTGAAACACCATTGAGGAGATTAATAGCATTGTCATTGAGCAGCAGTGAGGAGGTTTTACCTCCAACACATTTGGATACTTATGGATTCAAGATGGTCATAGTGTGAGATTCTCTCTAGGAAGACTGCAAGGAGTTGCATTTCAACATCCCATGAAATGCACAAGAATAAATCTGATTTGGGAGGATGGTAGTCTTCATTGGAGGGGTACCAAGGTGGAACATGGTAGGAGACATCCACATAGGGATGAATGGTGGTGGATGGAGAGCAATATTCTGGTGAGCCACTTGCATATTTATGACACCGGGAAGCAAGAGGCATGGCTGCATTGGCTACTCTTGAAAGAGTTTGGCCATCATATGACATATCCTTTTTCTAAGGGTGTGTGGGTGGAAGAAGCTTGGCAGGACACTTGCATCATATGGCAGGAAAGATTTTGGGTGCATTATGTTGATATGATGTCCTTCATGACAATCAACATATTTTCACCTCATGATTTGTATGATGGAGGTGTGAGGGGAAAACGAGAATTATTATTGTTGTGGCTTCTCTTGGGAGAGTATGGGTAGAAATTTTTCCATACTCATCATGATATTTTTGGAGAAATGTATGGCACATTCAAGGTGAAAAGAGGCTACCCTTGAGCATTGAAGGATAAGGAGGGGATTCCACATAGGAAGAAGGTTTGACCACATAGCAGCATGATGGTGGATGAATTTTGCATGTGGAATATCAAGGAAGGGAGTCATGGAGTGACAAGAGCCTTATCACTAAGGCCAACAGTGTTGTCACTTGGGAGTATGTTTCTATTGATGGAGTGTTCCAAGGAGAGTATGCATCCTTTCATGTTGCAGATTTATATGAGAATATTCTCATGGGAGGACTCATCCATGGACTTCACCTTTAGATTACTCATTATGCATGGTAATAAATGCATTACTGTACTTATTGTTCATTTCATTGAGTATTTGCATTATCTCACCATCTATGTACAGTGCATTGCTCCACAAGGGGGCAAGATTATTTTTGGGTTTCATGATTCTTCTAGGACTAACACTTATGATGATAACCCTTCTTTACATGGCTTTGGGAAAGTGTGTTGTTATTTTTACTATGCTTAGCTGATATATATTGCTGCTTACTACCACATAGTAGATGAGAAAACATGCACAACTAGTAACTTGTTAGAGGAAAACTTGCCACATGATGTTCTAAAGTAGCAGTTGGGAAGAATGCATTGTATCCACTTGAGAAACCATTAGTGTCATCCAAAATTACACATAACCTTCAGAATTTTTCTGATTTGGATGCCATATGGTGATGATGTTCCATTCATTTTGTATGGGATGGTTTGGGCCAACATGATTCATGACATGGGAGAGAGGATCTTTCGAGATCTATTCTTCTTCTTGCCACTTGAGGGCAACATTATTGCAACCCAAGATAAGAAGATACTCTACACTTATCATAAGTGGAGAGAGGGACAACGTGGGGTAGGCTACTTTTTCTACCATGTTCAGTTATTTAGCCCACCTACATTGCAGGAGCCAAAGGTGGAGGATGATTTGCATGAGTTACCATTTTGGAGGGTGGCTCATTGTGTATGTATGATAGCTTGGGGATGGAGGATCCACATGGGAATGATTATTCCCAATACATTTCAGATCCCATGCCTCAAGGGGACCTCTGGACAACACCTTAGTGCCTCCTTGAGTACTCTACTTCTTGATGATGATAGCTATTTAGCTAGCTTGCATGCTTGGGAGGGGCAATATGGAGACTTATTGATGAAACAACATCTCATTATTTGGAGGATTTTATCATATGAGGATGCTACAGTAGGAGGAGGGGATACTTCTCAGTTCTATCCTTGTAGTTGCTTGAGGACAAGCGACATTTGGGAGGGGAGGACTATAATATTCCAAAATTAGCATGCAGCTAATTGGAATATTGATTTTTGTTGTTTACACTTAGGAGATGAATAAATGGGTAAGGAGGCCCATACATTTTAGAAATATGAATAAAATCCCTCACAATGTAAAAATGGATTATCATAAGAGCTCGATTTCACACATTCATGTGTGAAAGAGGACATTTTCATGTGGACAAGGTCAAGTTTGACGAAGTCAACAGCGCTGGGATACGAGGTGGAGATCATATTTGGAGACAACGCAGAGATAGTGGGAGGAAGATTCCTTGGTGGAGGAAACCCTAATGAGTGGGACCCAAGAAGAGAGGGCTTCCATTTGTACAAAATGAGGGCAAGCCAGTCATATGAAGATATGTTATGGATTATTGAATTTGTGCTCTGATTAGACTATTTTGCATTCTCTTGTTGTTTAGCAGAGTTGTTGTGCTGCTTAGCACAAGGCATTCCTATTTAGGAATTACTCCTCCTTTCAAGAGAGGCCTCTTGAATGATCATGTACTTCATTTCTCCACATTCAGGCTTAAGGCCAAGCCACCTCCTTCAACTACAACGTTATTTCTGCTGAAGTATAACGTTGTGTTGCAGGGTGTTGCAGTGGAGGTTTCACAACACCACTTCCTGAGCTTGTTTTTCAGAGGAGGAAGCTTTCTTTCCTTTGGGAGATCAGTTAGGAAGCCCTTGGAGCATATTTCAGATCTTGGCACTTGTCCAAACCATTTCCTTGCATCTACAACACAATATCCCTCAATGACTGCGTTATTTTCAGTGAGTATTTGCAGTGAGGGTTTGAAGATTGTTTGGAGGCTGAGATCTTCAGTATTAGGATCAGATTTTCACTTGGAAGATCCATTGGAGGAGGTTTTTTCAGCTTGTGCATCATCTTCAGCCATCTCCATCCAGTTATTGAGTTGCAGCTGCTACTCAGTCCTAGGACTGCAACTCTAACATTTTTTCCATTTTGTATATTTCAGGAAATCCTTCTAGGATTGTCTTGAAATTGAGTTTGGGAGTCTATACTTGCACTCCCAACATTTTATGAGCCTTACATTTGTATATCCATGTATTTAAATCTCTAGAAGCAGTTGTTCCTAATAAAACTGCGCTGTCATAGCCTTGGGAATTCTTTGTGTAGTAGTGTTCTTCGTATTTCATGTACATGCTTTCTTGAGGCTTGTATTGCCTAACTTGAGTGACTATTTCCTCAAGATATGGTATACATTTTGTTGCTATAACATTAATATAATGGCTATGTATTCTTGTTACATTTTATGAGTTGATTTATCACTACTACTCCAGTTTTGTGTTCATTTTGTTGAACCTTTAGTTAAACTGAGAGAGGGGGGGGGGGGGGTGAATCAGTTTAACAGATTCATGGACTTTTAAAAATTTTCATTAAAACTTATTTACACCTTCATTTCATGTTCAACTTAATATGTGAGTAATCTTAGAATGTGAGCAACAAGTATTAATATAATGTAACAACAGACTTAACATGAGAGCAACAAGTATTAAGCAGATGAGATAAACCATATCAACACTTACACATCATGCACAGAGACACCGGATATAAGTGGAAACCCATAAAGGGAGAAAACCACATCTTATTATTGTTGTGATGCAAAGGCAAGCTCCAACTCCCTCTCAACACTGATTTTCTATAGGAACCAACCTATAGGAGGCTCCTACCTCAATTCTGCAAGCTACAACTTGCAAGGAAGCTCCAACTCCCATCAATTTTCTGTAGGTACCAACCTACAGGAGGCTCCAACCTCAGTCAGCTACAACTGACATTTCATCAAGCTACAACTTGATGTGGAAGCACCAACTGCCATCAATTTTTTGCAGGCACCAACCTATAGGAGGCTCCAACCTTAGTCAGCTACAACTAACATCTATCAAGCTACAACTTGATAGGGAAGCTCCAACTTCCTTACTCTTTCAAAAGGAAAACACTTGCTAATTTACCTTGGATATTAGCTCTGTTCTGTACCATATTCACTACTGTGCATCAGTCTTCATATCTGCCTTATATCATTTCTGCATCTTCTCAGATTCACTATTAGCTCCTCCTTCTTCTCTGCCTCACTGCTTCATTTCTACATTCTTTTCACTCACTCTCTTCAACCTCTAACTCCTGTATGCATATCAAATTGATATTATATATAGAGTTCATCACATGACTTTTTACATTCCTCAGGGAATTTGAAGTGAATATTCTTGACTTTTTTCCTTCTGTCTTCTCATTTCTTTTACCCGCTCATTCAGAAAAATATAACAATATGCATTAATTTCAATATTACAGTGGGAGTTTTGTTTTCCTACTGGAGACTTTCCAATGCATCAAAAACAATAAAAAATTAATTACAACATTTACATTCACATTTTCAGTTACACACTTCAATTTCACTCAGCTCCTTTTCTAGATTTTGGCTTTACTGGATTTGTCTTTTCTGCTGTTGTTGAGTGACTATTATGTATACTTTGGTTCACCTCTGTGTCTATTCATTTGTTCATTGTACTTGTGTGCACCAGTTACATATATAACTGCTTTTCAGGGTTTATTCTCAAATACATATGAATCTGGGCGATGTCTGTACATTACCATCTCTATTCTCGAGCTACCTACTTGCATTCTCTGTACATATATGAGCTTAAACTTAATGGTTGAAACTCGTATTACAATTTCAATTCATCTTTTTCCCTGTCCCATTTTTCTACCGCTGTCTCTCTCTCTTTCGTTCTTGCAGGCTCTTGTAGTACACCCAATATGTGAACTTTATAAAGCCCATTATATTAAATACCAGCGTAGTATATATCAGCATATATATATGTTCCTCAACCAAATTTGAAGACCCATGTATTCACTTTAACATATGCCCATCACGCACCTTATTTAATATAGGTTTTGACTTTAGCATAATATATAAATATATCACCATGTATGCATATTCCCCGAGTCAATCATTAGAACTATTAAAAAAACCGTGGCTTTTATTTAGCGCCCAACATAAGCATGGTCACGGTTTTATAACCTTTATAACATCATACTGTATTACATTCCCCACTTAAATATATAATGCTTACCTCTCACTCATAACTATGACCTGCCCCATACATGGTTTAATCCCCGACCTTATAAAATATAAATCGAATATATTAATTTCAACCATACGTTAGTTTTGGAGTTGGTACTCATATGAAACACCAATCTTGCGAGCATCAAACTCAATTGTTAATGTAATGGTTTTTGGGTCCACAGTATTCAACATTCAACGCATATAATTCCGACTTCACATAACAGTGCCTCCTCAATCAACAGCTGCAAACTTTACCGTATACCATTTGATGATCTGGTGATCATCGCGCAACCAAAGTGCAAGTCATTTAGTTCTCTGAGTTCACGTGAAGGAGCGGGTCCCAACGCTTAAATCTCCTTCTCATCTAACGGCTGAAAGCACGTCGCCTTGCCCCATGTGATCCGACAGATATTGCTTGGTTTAGATGCGCGAACAATAATGCGCGATGAGAGTGGTTTTCCAAAATCGCTCAGGGACATGTGTCGTCCAGCGTATGGAATCGCTTTGAAATCTTGAATACCGCTTTCCCAACAAAGGTGGTACGATGAAAAATGGAAACCCGCCTTTACTGTTCATTAGTCAAATCTCCGTCTTCCGAGTTCCACCTTCAGAGTTCCGCTCAGCTTCCGCTCAAGGCTTCGTCAAGCACAACTCCATTAATCTACGTCGTCTCCCAACATTTCGACAGATTTAAAGTGACTCTGTGGCTCCACCACGATTCTCCAACCACCAACTTCACCTTCTTACAAAATAAATGCATGTCAATCTGTCTACGGGAAGCGCAGGCTTAAGGGTTCCGGGAATACACTCCCAAACAGGATTTAGCAGCCCTCACGTGGACCTTTCTTGCTCACTGCAAGGTCAAGTCATTGTGATATTAATTCCAACATATTCAATTGCTTCTGGTTCGACCACTGGCATTCATCCTTGTTACAATTACTCAACAAAACTGAATTCCTTCTTGTATGCAGGGCATTTCCACGACCCTTCATATATAGTTTCTCAAGGGCGAGAGGGATATTTTACATTCCTCCTCTACATAGACTACGAGCACTTGCTATTAAACATAGAAATATAGACCTTGCACAGAATTACTAATTCAACCAAGAACGCAAAATCCATACTAACTCTCAGAATTCAACTATTCCCCATGTAATTCGACCAAGAAGACATGAAGTCACACATGGAACTTATAAACAATTCTCCATATATATACAGGTGATCCATCTGAAAAGTAATCACTTACAATTTCATGGTTGGCTAGATATTCAATACGAAGGCCACTACCCTCCAGTTTGGATGCTATTCAAACTCCTTACAAATTACAAATAATTTTACATAACTCCTTTAATGACCTCTACTGGTATGGTATGTGCATAAGAGGTAACTTTTCAACACTCTTTTCATACTTTCATAGACAATTTCAACTGTCAATACATGTTTCCTTTTTGCCACAGGACCTCGAATGTTCCTTCTATAATATGTTCCCACACTCAGAACCAGTTTCTCAAATCAAATACATCTTCTCCTTGACTGATGCTACTCTTTGCTCCTGAAGCTCCTCTGCTGCCTCTCCAGATCTCCAATCAACTGACCCTTCTAAAACTGCCTCTGCTTCATGTCTCATGCTCTCTTTGCCTTCTTGATGTTTCAAGTGCTCCTCCTTTGCCATCTCCTTTGCCATCAATGACAACATTTCCAACACATGTACCATTTTTGGATATTACATAATAATAGTGATTTAATTTCTTCGTAGCATCATCTAGAGTTTTAGGTTCATAAAACTTGACATGGTATTTGAATGACATGGTAAAACCACTAATAAATAGCTGAATTTTTTCCTTCTCATCCTTGAGAAATGGTTCATATCTCAACAACTCAAGAAATATGGTAATATACTCTTATATGACACTTGTCCCATATTCAACTCATAAACCTCCTTAACCTTGTTGTCATAATATCTGTATGATTAATATTTCTCTCGAAAGAGCTTTTCAAACTCACTCTAAGTCAATATTTCTTTTGTGATTCCTGTAACATTCTTCAAATCCTCCAACCATATGTTTGCTCTTCCTTTTAGACTGTAGGTGTCTATTATTTCCTTCATGTTATTAGAATAGTAATGAATTCTGAATAACTTCTTCATCCCAAGCAACCAAGCTTGTACATCTCCATATTTCTCCACCTCCCCAACTAATGTAGGTGGTTTTTTCTCATTAAATTATTCGGGCATATATTCTATTTCCCTCTTTCTCTCATGATGATGATGATGAGAATGATGGGAATAAGGATGATGATAAGAAGAATGATGTTCCCTGATAGTATAGATATAATTTCTACCATAATGATGCACATGAGTGATGGTTCTTCCTTATGGGGTGCTTAATGATGCATTTCCCTTCACAATATATTCACTTTCCTTTTTTTTCCCTCTTCCTGGACCTGATACCAACTGCCCCATTTGTCTTCTCTTTTGATTTCAAAGGACTTAGCTTGTCTCTATAACTAGCCCCCAACTCATGTTGCTTCTACCTTTGTAATTCTGAGAGGCTTTGCAGTATAAATTCATTCACCTCAACTCACCTCTCTTGGGATTTCACCATCCTTTCATTATTTGCCTTGAAGCTTCTTATCTCAGCCTTCAAGCTTCTCAAGGTATCCAAATATTCACTAGAGTTGGATCCTTCCCTGTTTCCCATTGATATTTCTCCCTCATCCATTCTTTCCTCTTCCTACCCATGTTGTGACCTATCATTATTGTACTAAAACATTTGTGTCCTCATCCTTTAATTGTTTGTTGTCCTTTTCTACTTTTGATGTGTTATCATTCACACACAACTGTTAGATGCATAACAATATAATCAAATAAACATAATCATGACCATGAAATTTCTCTCAAGGAGGTTCCATAGTAGCCTCTCTATAATAAATCAGGCCATGGTAGTGCATACATATTAATCAAAATCAACCTACAAACAATATTCCATCTTTCAACACTAGCGGTTAGTTCATCAATCAACAATGACATATTAGTAATCATGAGTGTTGTGTTGCATGTGAAATCACAATCAATTAATTCCAAACCGTATTTTAAAACCTAAATATTAGTTATGTTAATTTTCTAAAATCACCATGAAATCCCTTGTGGGAACCCTGCTATTAACTTGCTAATGATAGAGCCCTTCCAGTCTAAGTGTTGAACTTAGATGCTCTGATACCAAACTGTAACACCCCCTCCTAACCCCAAAACCCAGCCAGAGTTAGAAGGAGGTAGTCACTATGCAGATCCAACTCCCAGAGTATAGTTATGGGAAATAGATGCTTTTTTTTAAAATTTGTATAACTTCCTTAAAAATTCCAATAGATGACATTTTCGTGTCTTTCTCATTGAGATGACTCCAACGAAATAAATTTTTCCTCAATTTGATTTACAGATTGAAATTTATGGCCTCTTAAAGATAGGCCCTTTTTACCTTGCCACATCATCTTGACCTCCACCTGGTAGCCACACAACAACCCACATGGAAGGTCTCTTGGAAGCGCCACCACATCATCATAATAATATTTTACATAGTTGTAGACATGTCAAATACTCATCAATGAGCCTCCCTGGTGTTCTCATGTGTGCAAAAATAGAGAATTTCCTCTCTATTGTGCTCAAGGGTCCTGTGTATTTTTCTTGAGTGTGATGATGAGAGTTCTATACCGAGAAATTTGTCAGAGTTTTTTGTGTGCAATTATTTTCCACACTTCCTCTGTGATATCTTTATTTCTAGGAGTCTATTATTGGCTTCCAAGTGTTCTCTCTCTCCCCTGTGCATGCTTATTCTATCCATGCTCTCTACCCTCTTGCCAACGACCCTGCATTCTCTATCTTCTTTTTGTGTGAGGTCATTATATGCCCCACCCAAATTCCTATGTGTCTCTTATTTTTCATGCTATTTTTTTTCTCAGCCCTATGCATAGTTTTCCTCCTTTCCACACTCTCTCTACTAGCATATGGGGTTGTTTTGGCACATTATTTTTTTTTCTTCATTTTGTCCTGTGTAGTTCCAACAAGTATGGGTTGTGTCCCTTGCTTGTATTTTTTTTAAATTTATAGCATAAGTCCCATTAAAAACACTATACCAGTTCATTAATTATCAACAACTAGCTTTTAATGGTTGTCCCAACAATCCAATTTGTTCGTTAAGAAAGTAAGCTGAGTTTCAGAAAAAATTAACCTCCCTCAATCCCTTGGAATTTGTCTCCCTTAGCCCATTAAAATTTTTAATATTCAAATACATAAGTAAAATTATTTACATGGCATGTATAAGCCCAATACAAGTTGTGTTATAACAGAACTATATCAACATATGAAATAATAATAAAAGAGGAAAAATTGAGAGTCAAGGAAGCAATTTTCAAAGTAGCCAAAGAAGAGAAAAAGTAGGAAGATCAAGGGAACTCTAACTCTGATGAAGAAGAAGCCAATTTTTTCTAAAATTTTAAAATAGGAGTCGACATGTTCAAAGGTAAGATTATTTTCAAGTGATTTGAATGTGAAGGACAAGACATTATGCATCTACTTGTCCATATGCTAAGATGAATGATAGTGATGACGAGTCAAGATTGAAATTCAGATATCAAAAGAAGAAGTGGGCAAGTAAGAAGAATATTTTTTATTCAAAAGAAAAAAGTGACAATGGAAGTAATGAAAGTGTGATCGATGAATAAAATGGTGAAATATTATTCACTATTGATACCAAAGAAACTAAAGAATAAATATAATATGAGGTGTTAGAAATGTGTTTTCATTAATAGCAAAGCATGGAAAATGATGGAAAAAGGATGACATAAGGTGACTGCAAGATGATGGATCTCATTGGTGAAGGTGTAGGATATTTGGAGCCACTTAAAACTTAAAATATCATCTCAATTTCTATTGGAACCCACTACAATTGATATATATTTGAAATAGATTTCCAATGGTATGTAGAAGTTATAAAATGGCCTCCTGGATCATAATTTATGACTAGTCAAAGTTAAAGAACCCTAAAAGTAAAATTTGTGGAGCGAAGTGTTGTTGGAGGACTCATTGGAGCACTCTATGTTAGGCAGTGTACCACACTTTAGTGAATAATTGTAGAAGAGTGGATATCTAAGTGGCTAGGTGGATTTGGCAGACGACAATGCAATGGGAAGCAATTATATTGGTCATTGGTGGAGCTACCTATAGAACTCATTCTGACAAGAGTAGATCGAAACTTTTTAAAGTGTGCATAAAAGAGGCATCCAGGATGACACAAGTGGGATGACGTAATCCTTGTGGGTGGCCAGAGTGAAACAACAGGAATTCCCAGCAGCAGATCACTCCCCATGCATCCAAACTACGCATCATAGGTATTTTGATAGTTCAACAAGCAGAAGCATTAACATGCAAGAGGGTGTCAAAATGGGAAATTTGAACATATTTTCGATGTTGTGATCAACGAAGGATATTGAATCTAAAACCCTCCCCCCTCAATAAAACAAATAATGAAAATGGTTGTTATAATGGGTGGTTTTTCTATCATAAAATGCAAATGGTTTTTGGAGCAAGGTTGGTCAACATGGCGCAAGGAGAAGAGGTAGTGAAGTGTTAAATAAAAGGTTGGGACCCTTATTTTTTATAAAAGAAAATTGGTGCAAAACCAAGGCTCCATGACCCTTTCTCTCTCCTCTCTGATAGGATGCATGGAAACATATAGTTGGTTGAGATGACGTCAACATAGGTGATTTGGCAGTACACACTAGAGAACACATGGCATGTATATTTGGTATTTTTGGGTACCTAGTGGTCCATTTATGAGTGACATGTGGACCACTCATAAATCACATTAGAGAAATTTTGAGGTATAAAATGGGCCTCCTAAAATAAATGTACGACCAAAATAAACTTTATAAGAACCATAGGATTCAAGATGATGATGTCAACCATGGGGGATGATTCACCATTTTTGGAGTAAAAAAGTAAGAAGATTAAAAAATAATAACATAATAAAACTATTTTTTAACCTTGTATTTTCAAATTATATCATTAAGGCTTTACTAAAATTTCAAGAAGGAGTACTCATTGGAAACAAAATTTAATTCCTCATCCAAAGAGTACCCATGTTTCATACTTTTGATGGACCTTGCTACAGAAATAATGAGAAATACATGAAAATATGTGATTGCAATCACATTCTTCATGCATTTTTCATTTTTCTTGTAGCTGGGTCCATTGAAAATATGAAACATGGGTACTCATTAGACGAGGAATCAAATTCTGTGTCCAACGAGTGTTCCCGCTCTGAATTTGAGTAAACCCATATGGAGATAAGTTGAAAATACAAGTTGAAAATGTAGTTTTTTATTTTTTTCCTCTAAAATTTTAAGACGTAATATTCTTATTTTATTATTTCCACTATTATTATATAATTTCCTTAGGAGGCCCATTTTAGACCTCAAAATTCCTCTAATTCCAAGTGGCACTGATTATGCAAGCATGATTTCATCTTGATGGCTAGATCCCAGAAGGTTTGATAATTGCATGCGAAGGGTTTGTTGGGATGTCTGGGTAGTGAGCAACATGGCAAGTGTCAAAGACAAAAAAAACCAGTGCATATTTGATTGGCTCATAGGTGTAAGGGCGTACCCCACTAGGACACACCATCCCTACATATTGACCCCTGAAGGAATTCAAATTCTAAAGAGGATAACAATGGGTCGACAAGGCACGGGAAATGTCTATTGTCGAGTCGCACAATAGGGACCATTGAAAAGTGTGGAAAGGTGGTCCCACTGAAAACTCATCTCTAAAGGCAGACCACATAAGGTTTCGAGTGAAAAAATAGGAGAGAAATGGGTTTTCTAGGCGTGGGACATGTTGGTAGTACAAAACAACAGTGCCAACCAATTAGAGAAGAGAAGAAGGTGGCCCCACTGGACATGTAATCCATATGGCATAAGCACAGAAAGAAAACAAGGGAAAAATAAAATAGTGTTGGGAACCAATTTCCAGTCCTTGTTCCAATGCAATGATAATACTAAGGGCATAGAGGCAGTTTATAAAGAATAAAATCCCTTGAGGCTTAAAGGAGCAAAGGGTTCATGAAGTTTAAAGATAAGTGCTTAAGGACTAAGGCGATGGTTATAATGCCTTGGTATTATGGGCGAAAAGGGGCTAATGCGCCAGTTCATAGGGGCTTAAAGGTAAATTTGGTGGCATGGGCATATTAAGAAGAATTTTTGGAAGTTAAGCCAATGTTAGAGCCTGCTAATAATATAAAATCTCAACTAAACCCTGATAAAGTGCAAGAATTGACTGTTTGAGAATAAATTAACAGAAAAACTCAAATAATGAGTTTTAAATAGTAGACTAGAGCCTAATAACTTTAAGACCACTATTAGGTCCCTATATTACTAATGTATTCCCTTATTGTTGTTAGTGTAGCCCCCTTAATTTTATTTTTGTACCCCTGTAGCCCCCATATTGTTATTATTGTGCCCCATAAAAGCCACTATTGTTATTATTGTACCCTTACATTATTATTGTTAGGTCACCTAAGATTATATTTTGACCCCATGGACTCCTATATATAGAAAGGAGGTTTTTTCATTTGTATCATCCAATAATTTTTCATTTGTGTAATGTAAAGGTGGTTCCCTATCTATTTTCTTCTATTTTTGGAGCTGGTTTCATAACATTTGGTATCAGATCTTTGGATTCTAGGGTTTCACTGCTTCAAACAGGTCATTGTGGCATTCTCACTATAAATTTTTTTTCTACAAGGATCAGAAGCTTAAAAAAAGCCCCATTTGCGAAGAAATCTTGATGAACTTCATGTAACAATGTCAGATCTTGGTTCACAATATTTTCTGAGATATGATCTATGGAAGTTAGGATTTTTGCAGGATTTCAAATTTCATCTCAAAGAGGTGACCTTGGGAAAATCATCACAAATCTCTCTCTTAGCATCGGATTGGAATTCTAAAAAAATTGGCCAAATTTAAACAGACTTGAGTTTCCTTTGTATCAATTTCAGAGCCGAAGGAGGAAACAATGCCACATGGAATGTCGTACAAGTTCGCTCTACTGAAGCAGTCCATAATTAGGCCATTGTGGGAGATTGGGCATAACTTTTTCTTGAAGAATCCAAATCAGGCCAGACCTATGGAATTGGAAATAATATTCAAAGGGATACTATAGGACCAAAAATACAATCTCTGGGATTTGAAATTACAGAGATACATCAGTTTCATTATCGAGCTCCTCAAAAATGAGAAAAAGGTGTGTATTTTTTTTCTTTTTCAGTTTGCATTACATTTGTTTGAAAACCAGTTTGAAGTGATTCCAATGGAATATTGAAGCATAATATTAGTATTGAGTTATATAATTCCTCTCAAAAGTAATTCCACACCCACTAAGCCCTCATAAAGCTATACTATGACCCATGAATAGGAAGAATTTTAGTATGATATATCAAAATTACAGTGTCAAGTGCAACAAATTTCGATCTTACAAAGAAAAATCAAAGATGACATAGATGGTTTAAAAGTAGAAATGGAGGCTAAGTTGGATGGTTTGAAGGATCAAATGATGAAGTAGTGGAAGATCACATCAAGCATCAAAAAAAAGTTTTCCAACTCTCAAAAGATAACCTAACTTTGGTGCAGAATCGAATGAAACAACATGAAGATCAACATCATAGTGAAAGAAGTTCCGAAGTAGTCACAGAAACATGAACTCGACAACTATGAAATCAATCAATTTCAGAGTATCTCATCAAGTGGAAGAACTTACCTGTTGAATATTCCACATGGGAGGATGAGAATTTTATATAGAAGCATCAAGAAATAATCAAGTGTTGAGGACAACACTTGTTTGAAGGAGAGGGGCATGTTAGGTCCCTATATTACTAGTGTAGTCCCTTATTTTTGTTATCATAGCCCCCTTATTTTTATTTTTGTACCCATATATCCCCCATATTGTTATTATTGTGCCCCATAAAAACCACTATTTTTATTGTTGTGCCCTTATATTATTATTGTTAGGTCGGCTAGGATTATGTTGTGACTCCATGGAATCCTATATATAGAAAGGAGGTTTTTTCATTTGTATCATCCAATAATTGTTCATTTATGTAATGTATAGGAGTTTTCCCCCTCGAAGTGGCTTATTTATAAGGTGTTGATATCTCTTTTCTTCTATTTTTGGAGCTGGTTTCATAACAACCACATCCAGAAACTTAATGAAACTTGACAAAGCTAAAAATAAGTGATTCATGCAAATATTGAAGTGCACATAAACTAAAAAGCAAAGAAGCTAAAGATATCAATCAATTTTATTTATAATAAAATTTGATTTAGTAATCATGGAGGAGTGTGTGGTAGTAGGGTGCGAGTTGAGGTGGTTGATGTTTTTGGTGTGTTCAATAGTGAAATATTTCTTAAGGGGTTTTGGTAAGTAGAAAAATAAATTTATTGAGTTGGCATTCATGGTTCTAGTGTGAAATTGGATGAGATATGAATCATTGATGTCAAACAAGTTGTAGCTTGCAGATCAGGGGTTGTAGCTCCCTACAATAGGTGTTGATAAATATTTTAGGGTTGTATCTCCATTCATTTGTAGCTTCTTGTTGGTTGTAGCCAAAGAATTTTGTAGTAGAAAGTAGTAACTTTCCTTGTGAATAAATTGCACAAATATTTTAAGAATCTATCTATACTATTTGTGTTGGTTATGTTGATTCTTGTCATGATCATATAAATTAATTGATGAAGTACTTCTTGGTGTCTTAATATCATTGCAAGTGAAATAAAGTTTAAAAAATTCCTACAATGTTGATTCACCCCCACCCCTCTCTCATTATTGTCTTGGTTTCCAATATGAGCTGGAACTTTTAAGTTCATTAAAGCAAATAAATATCCTTAGAGAGACAGAAGGTCAACTAATGCAATAACTTCAATACAAAAACCTAAATGAAGAAACCACTGTTTCTCTCAAAGTAGACTAGAAGAAGAAAAAATGGTAAGGGAATTTCTATCAGAACAACTAAATGAGAAGGAACAAATTTGTAAAATACTAGAGACATTGTCCTCTTGAGAGAAGAACTGGAGAAGCTCAAATAAAAGTTTCACAAATAGATTTAATCCCTAGATCATATTATCAACATGCATAGGTTTCCTCTCATTAAAATAATTTTTGGCTATAAAGAAGGTTGCGAGGCACCCAAAAACAATGGTCTCCCAAATACATCAAATGAAATTCATCCTAGGAAGCTCGATTAGACATTCATTACATCTCACAACACTTCTCTTGAAGATACAAAGCAAGTGATGAATTAGGCCAAGAATTTTCATTCCAATTACTGTTAGGATAATTCCAAAACATAGCACAATATAAGAAGCTATAATGAATACAAATTCTCTCTCGTGACAAGGAATCGTCACAAAGCATCCATAAGCATAAATGAAGTAGGTGTTGAAAAAAAGAAAACGAATGTGGCTTCTCCAAGGAATCTTCTCATAGAATCCATAAACATTACTAGAGCAAGTGTTCAAAATCAAAAAATGAATGAGGCTCCTCCAAGAAATGACTTCAAAAGGTCAAGATCTCCCTCGAATTCTAGGTATAAAAATAAGTTCTTTGGTTATTGTTTTTCATATAAAATTTTTGGCCACAATACACAAGATTTTTGGATGTAAATATAGTCAGGTATAGAAGATATGATCAGGTTCGTAAATGGTGGAATTTGGACCAAATTAGAATAATTCCTCATTAATTTCCAAAAATTTGAAGCCAAATGTTGAATGTTATACATGTCAAAATGAAGGGCATACAACATGAGATTGCAAGTTCAATTCAATATGGTTCAACAAAGAGGGACTGCATATCAATACAAGGATTAATTCTATAATATGGAGAAGAGGAAATGAAGGGCCTTGATTAGATCTAACTCCTTAAATTTAATCCCTTAGTGAAGGCTTCTTCAATACTATTATTTATTGAATCAAAACTTGAAGAAACAATTCTATGTAGGGAAAATGAGCACTTTGATATGAGAGAAACATGTGAGCAATAATAAGAAAATATTACATTAGCCAATAGGAATTGATGATGATATATTAGATGTAAAATAAGAGAGGTAATATAAATTTACTATCAGATAAAGTAAATAGGGAAGTAACGTTTCACAGGGAGACTTTGAAAGTGCAAGAATAGTTAGGAGCAACATTGGTAGTAGGAGAGTTTGACTAGGTCCATAGGAATGTGCACGATCTCAGGGGGAGACTCTATCAGAATGGAAACATGATTATATGGTTTAGAAAGGAAGTATGGTTCTATAAATTACTATTACACATTATTTTTTCACATTCATGGAAATTGATGTTCTACCCCTATTAAATGGTGTGGCACTATTTTAACAAAGGTAAAATTAAAAGAGGAAGAAGAAGCTTCTATTCTAGAAACCTTGTGGATGGAATTTCTTCCGAGTGGTGTGGATTTGACTCGCATCCCTAACTTGTTGGATATCAACCTCCATACCTTATCATCCTCTTATCCTTTCCCAAGCAAACAACTACACCCATCTCCCATTGATATGGCTAGTAAGAAAATATCAAGAAATCTCTTAGCTTGGTTAAACATTGTTGAAATACCAACCTTTTGATCACAATAATTTTGAAGAAAATGCATTGGAATGAAGGAAGAATATAGAAGGGTACCAAAAACATCAAGGCTTAGGTTGTAATTGCTTATTTCATGATTAATACAACTATACATTTCTTTCCCATAAATATTATCTACATTTGATTACTTTTATTACATATCTCCTTGATCATATGTATAGGTATTCTTCAAATCATATTTTTATAGATGTGATTTGATCTCTTGTTTTTTTTTCTATCTACAAGTCTTTTCATCGTGAAGAGTAAAGACAAATATGGCAGTTAAATATTACAAGCAATTAGCAGGGACAAACATCAATTAACAAGGTATAAAGAACTCATAGCATTCTTTCTCATCTATTATTTTATCATTATAGATTTAGGGAAAGTTTTTTTTCCTATTTTTTTGTTGTAGATCTTGGTTCCTGATCAAAGGAGATCACTCTTTTCTGCAATAGGGATTTTTCCATCAACAAAATTGGCGGCCATATTAAAGAATGATCATCATATATTTTCTTCATATTCATTCTGATTTATTGAGTCCTTATTTTTGTGAATATTACTGCTTTTTGAGTCTTTGGCGAGCCAAATCTGATTATCGACAGACCTCAGATCCTTTTAGATCTTGAAAATATACTTTTTTTATTTTTTCTAGATTTTTCCATATTATCACACTTTCCCTTGAAAACCAATGTGACATTGTCGCACCTAGGGAGCTTTATTCCTATGACACTACATTACTACCACATTGTATTATACTTGCAAGGCTATGAGACTATCTAAAAAGTCAAAATTTTCCTAAGGTTTTGCTCGAATTGATCTTAGATATGTTTTTAATATGGTTTTTGAGTTGGTTTACTATTTCTTTACAACTTAAACTTTCTAGAGGAGGTTTCTTTTGTGGGCCTTTTTGGATTTTTTTTTTTTAGTGTGGATTGGAAGAAAAAAGATGCATTTGAAGTTTTTTAGTGCATTTGGAAAGCAAACAAAAAAGGAAAAATATTGGACTCTAGTTCATAGGTGGAGTATTTATTAGCTTGCATTTTTAAGCAGAGTAAGTTGCATTTAAAAAAAAATCTCCCTCACATCCAAGCGATGCTCAGAATCATGTATCCTACAATTTATTTGATTTGTATTTAAAGAGTAGTTCATGTTTCCTACATTGATTGTTACACTTTTTTCTTTGCTTAAAACCTCTTACTTCTCAACGTAGCTAAAATGCATCCAAATAAAATTTTACATTTAATTTATTTTCACTTGATATTTTGAGTCATGTTAAAATATCATTTTTCATTGTCTCCATATACTTATTGAGTAAATAATAGCTATAAAATTAATGCTTAAAAAAATTAATTTGACATTTTTACATTTCTTTGGTAGCCCACCTATATTAGATTAGGTGCATGACCCTTGAATAGATGGTGAGATTAAAATCTCAAAGGCTACAAAACAAGAATCTTGTGATAGGGAGTGAAAAACTATTTATTACATCATGTTGTCTTGGAAGCTCTTCTCACACAAGAGTTAAGCACGAGGTCACATTTGGCCCAACGAAATGATCTACCATGCTTCGTTCGTATTGGTGGCATTGATTTGCACTTATTACAAATGATGTTGTAAAACACTTCGGGATCACTTGGGAGGAATAACCTCATTTTTACGAACCTCTTAGGAGGATTTTAGGTTATTACCTTGCCTTTGCATGTACCTATGACTATCGATTCCCCCCCCAAGCTAGGTTGTAGGTGGTAATATTAGGGGATTTTACTTTAGGGCTCATAAATAAAGTGACAGTGAGGGGGACATCCTCGTTGTACCTGGGATATATGTTGATCAAAATCACTTGGTACTTCTTGGAGGGTGCTCCATTATAGGTGAGGGTACTGGAACCAAGGTTGGATCGTTAATTAGGTCACCAACGTGACTATTCCACCCACATTTTTAGTATCAAATTTTTTGGAAGGTGTACCAAAAAAAATCACTTTAGTTACTGGTGAAAAATAACCATAACAAAAAGAAAAGGTGGAGATGTTTCTAACACTCTTCGAATCTACAAATAAAATGTTATTGTAGAAATTATATAACTTATGTGTTATATATCCGAGATTCTCCTGATCACACACTATTTTAACTTCATGCACAATACATAATCTATTCCACCATTGATCATCACATGCGGAAATTAAATCAATTGCAATGCACACATGAAACCATAAAAATTCACACACATTAACACAATTGTTCTAACGGGAAAGCCTGAAGCTAAAAACCCCAACTATCTGTATATAATATATGTCATAGAGATCATGTAACAATTCTCATACAAAGCTTATCACAAGCTCTCAGTACAATCTAATCGCTACACACTAATCAGGTCCGATCTAACAAATCCATGAATTGATCTCTGCCACCTGCTAGCTTGCCTCTACTGCGCAATCCCTGCTGAAGAATGGCTCTGGATGAGTTTGAATTGCTCCAGCCTTGCTCACGCAATCCTTATAGGCATCTCTACTGAGTGTTGGATGCAAACCATGAATCACTATAGTCACAACTGATATTCACACTTGCTCTTTCACCTATCTCTCCACTGGTCTCCACTGAAACTGTCCATGCACTATAGATAACTGATGTATTCTTCAGTTGATTAATGAGTTATTAATTAGTTAGTTAATTATTAATTAATTCACACCACTCTCACTAGTGTATCAATCAGTTAGACTAGATACAACTAGCTCAACTGTGTCTAACTGAGTTAAACTAAACACAACTCCACCAACTACTTCTATAACTCCACCAAAATCTGTCACATGAGTTATAACTGAAGTCCTCCATGCAATAGCTCCACTAAACCCTCAGGAATAGCATAATTCCTTCTGTCAGCTACTGTGCCACATCTGTGCACTTAACTGAAGTGCTCCAAGAGAATAAGATAATGTTTAGAGTCCAAATATTATTAAGAGCTAATAATATTCGACATATCTATTTTTAGACTGGCAATCTAAAAATAGATTCCGCCGAATGTGTATAAAAATAGAAGTCCATCTATTTTTTTCCAACGTGACCAACCATCCACAAATAGCATCCTGAAACTCATAGAATATGATCGACATGTCTAAAAATAGACTTTGCACCAAAAATCACCTGTGTGGGCCCCACTTAGTTTAGGTGATTATTTTCCAACTAGGATTAGGAATGATGTTTTAGGATACCTCCTTCACTATTTCTTGTTGCAATATTCAACACTCCCTCTCAAAAAGAAAGGACTTTCTTTGCATGCGACATGCAACTCCATGCATTCGCCCTGCAATCTTTGCAAGCGCCATGCAACTCCATGGATCTACTCTGCAACTCTTCCAAAACTGAAAAGGCTCCAAACAACTCAATCAATCTGATGCATCTATCATCAAAGTCTTCGACTTTTGCTGGCACCAACTGTACATGTCTTCAGGAACCACTGCGCTATTGAACTTTGCACCCATGCATTCTGCAGTTGCTGTCAACTTTGAACTGCGCTCCATTATCCGACACTGTCACTTTGATCTTCCCACATCAATCCAACTGATAATGCTACTGCTGCTCTTTGGGAACCTCGTAGCCAGGTTCAATTCATGAGATCCACACCATCTTAATGCATCCTGCCCAGAAATCTCCTCTTGGGATTACTCATGCATGTCGCCCCACCTCTCACTTGGTGGTATAGCTGCATCCACTCCCTCTGCCCATCTGGCACAAAATTTCTCTGCATGAGTGGTTTCTCCCACTCCATGATCCTCATCTTGTGGCTACTCCACATCCCGAGGTTCACTCTTACCTGCATGAAAATCCTGCTCCCTCTCAAGCTTCGATTGCATGTCTTTCTTGCACTTCCCAACATTAGGAAGCTCTGTAAAAATCCAATCTACATCAAATATATAGAGATTATTCGCTCGAATTCCAACCTTCTTGACTTGTCTTGTTGCTTTGTGCCGAAGGAAAAATTTTCCTTCACTAAAGACAACATCATACCCTTTATCCTCTAACATTGCAACTGAGATTAAATTTTTCCTTAAACCTGGAACATGCACTACATCTTGTAAAAGAATGAGTTTACCTAACTCCCTCTGAAAGGTAATGGTACCAATTCCGGTTGCATTGTATCGTCCATTGTCGCCCAACTCAACATGCAACTGGATATCTTTCTCCACCAAGTCACTGAAAAGGTTCACATCTCCCGTCATGTGAAAGGAAGCGCCACTATCAAAGTACCACCCCGATCCCAATGCACTAGACACCATGCATGCAATCAATGAGAAGTACAGCTCAAATTGCGAGGCAAGAGCCTCACCAGCTGCAGCTCCAACAGCCTGCTTGTTCTTCTTCTTCTGTGGACAATTTTTGGTGAAATTCCCATGCTCGTGATAGTGAAAACACTTCACTTTGGACATGTCACGCTCTTTCCCATCCGCACCGGATTGAGAAGGATTTTTCTTCCCCTTCCCTTTCCTTTCTTTGGCAGCCAAAGAAAAATCCTCTTTATCATCATTCTTTGATGAAGATCCATCCCTGGTACTCCGCCTTATCTCCTCCCGCACAAGATTCGACCAAAGTCGCTCCCATCCTGGTAGTTTCTCCCGTCCATTGACAGAGTCCTCGTAGCTATGCCAAATTTTCGGAAGCCCAAGGAGAGCCAAGCTCACCAAGTATTCTTCATCCACACTAACTTCTACACTCCCAATCTCATCCCTACAGTGGACAAACTTTGTCAAGTATATCGGAATAGTGTCATTCTTCTCCATTTTTATTTTCTTGAGCTTGTCTTTAAGTGCTAACTTCCTTTGGTCACTTCTGCTTTGGAAAAATTCTGTCAAAGCCTTCCACATCAAGAATGGAGTGGCTTTATCATGAAGGTTGGACACAATGTGATCCTTCACACCTTCCAACAGAATCCTTTGACACCTTGCTACCTTCTTTTTCCATGCGTCAAGTGCGGCTGCATCGCTAGAACCTGGTTTAGGAATATCAACATCTATGAACTCCTTCAACCCATTATCCTCCAGCACTGCCTCCATCCTGTCCTTCCATGCAATATAATTTGAGCTGCCCTCAAGGGCATACTCCAATCGCAATCCGTTGAAAGACATTTCAATGAATGCTCAACTTCAACACCAAGAAAACACTTCAACAAAATTGAATTCCACCACCACAAAACTCAACCGCTTCAATAATTGCAATCTGCTCCAATGATCAACTGCTCTGATACTATGTAGAAATTATATAAATTATGTGTTATATATCCAAGATTCTCCTGATTACACACTATTTTAACTTCATGCACAATACAAAATATATTCCACCATTGATCATCACATGCGGAAATTAAATCAATTGCAATGCACACATGAAACCATAAAAATT
Organism: Pinus albicaulis; assembly: GCA_034641835.2. Taxonomy (NCBI): domain Eukaryota; kingdom Viridiplantae; phylum Streptophyta; class Pinopsida; order Pinales; family Pinaceae; genus Pinus; species Pinus albicaulis. Next base: position 571,663,530 of record CM076572.1, read on the forward strand.
CACACACATTAACACAGTTGTTTTAACAGAAAGCCTGAAGCTAAAAACCCCAAATATCTGTATATAATATATGTCATAGAGATCATGTAACAATTATCATACAAAGCTTATCACAAGCTCTCAGTACAATCCAATCGCTACACATTAATCAGGTCTGATCTAGCAAATCCATGCACCGATCTCTGCCACCTGCTAGCCTGCCTCTACTGTGCAATCCCTGCTGAAGAACGGTTTTGGATGAGTTTGAATTGCTCTAGCATTTCTCATGCAATCCTTATAGGCATCTCTACTGAGTGTTGGATGCAAACCATGAATCACTATAGTCACAACTGATATTCACACTTGCTCTTTCACCTATCTCTCCACTGGTCTCCACTGAAACTGTCCATGCACTATAGATAACTGATGTATTCTTCAGTTGATTAATGAGTTATTAATTAGTTAGTTAATTATTAATTAATTCACACCACTCTCACTAGTGTATCAATCAGTTAGACTAGGTACAACTAGCTCAAATGTGTCTAACTGAGTTAAACTAAACACAACTCCACCAACTACTTCTATAACTCCACCAAAATCTGTCACATGAGTTATAACTGAAGTCCTCCATGCAATAGCTCCACTAAACCCTCAGGAATAGCGTAATTCCTTCTGTCAGCTCCTGTGCCACATCTGTGCACTTAACTGAAGTGCTCCAAGAGAATAAGATAATGTTTAGAGTCCAAATATTATTAAGAGCTAATAATATTCGACATATCTATTTTTAGATTGGCAATCTAAAAATAGATTCCGCCTAATATTTCTAAAAATATAAGTCCATCTATTTTTTCCAACTTGAAAAAACATCCACAAATAGCATTCTGAAATTCATAGAATATGATCGACATGTCTAAAAATAGACATAATCTAAAAATAGACTTTGCTCCAAAAATCACCTGTGTGGGCCCCACCTAGTTTAGGAAATTATTTTCCAATTAGGATCAGGAATGATGTTTCAGGATGCCTTCTTCACTGTTTCTTGTTGCAATCTTCAACATTTATAAAACCATGCAAAGAATAGTTATTCAAAATAGAAAAGTAGACAACAACAAATAACACAGTGTAAACCCGATGGAAATAAAAGTATTTTATTATTCAAAAATAAATTAGATTACACCTAATGAAGAGAATATGCATACTTGGATCTACAACATCGACCTTTTGGGATGGTTTATTTGATACCCCATGCTTCAACTACAACTCGCTCTCTCTCTCTCAATGGAGGCAATGGGAAAAAGGAAATGATGGTAGCTTGAACTCAAAATGGGGAGATAAAATGCTATAAAAATATAGTGACGATGATGAAAATGGCCATGTGTCGAGAGTAAGGAGAAAATCATTCAATTTGTAATAAAATATTGGGAGATATAGAGACCAAGAAAATAATAAAAAATTATTAAACTAAATCAAGATCTAGTCATTAGGAATATTTTACTATATTTTAGAGAGGGAAATATTATTTGAAATGATCAAATATATTTATTTAGAAAATGGTTAAAGTAATTAACAAAGAAAAAATGATTTATTAACTACTTTATGGGGATAAAGTCAAAGACAAATTAGAAAATTATTAAATAATGATTTAATAATGATCTAATGAGAGAAATAGGGGATAAATATAAATATGGAATAATAAATAAATAATGACATAATTAATTATTGTCATTGGGTTTTAATAAGGAATAATTTAGGAAAATGGTTCTCTAAATTATTTCCTAAGGTGAAAGTGGGTTTTAATGTGTAAAAACCCATCCTACATGGTGTACTTTGATCGACCTAATAAGAAATGGCTAGGTGATTAATTTTAGGTGATAACACTGATTTGAATCTGAATTTTAGTTTTGTTGTGATAAATTCATTTTCAGAGTTATAAACAATTGTTGATCATTTGCTTCATGTGCATAGGTTTCTTGAGGTGTTTGTGAGTGTTAAATAGGTAAATGTATTTAGTTTTATGTTAAATTCACGAGCATATTAACATCAAGACAATTACTAAAAAACAACAATAAAATGTACAAAAAACCATCAAATGATCCATTAAAATTGTATTTTGATGAAGGAGTTCACCCCTCCTGGGCTACATCTCCTTGGTTGAGCTTCCATGGATTGGGCCTCTATATTAGCTCAAAATGGAAAAAAGTGTTGTTTAAAGTCCTCTACTACTCCTAAAACCGACTCCAACATGCTCAAAACATCCAAATATACTAAGATAGACTCTTTCTGAGCCAAAAATGGTCGAATTTTGCAAAATTTATGGCTCAATCAATTTGGCCTAGGAAATCTCCTCCAAAACTAGAGAGAACTCCAGTTAATCCTGCCAAGTTTGGATTTTCGCCGCAAATGGCAGACTCTGCCAACTTTTCCGCTAAGATAAGGGTGAATTAATTAGTTGATAAGTAAGTTTTAATTATGGCTAAGCCATGTTTTTAGCGTTAAACACACTCTCACCCAAATCAACATTAAAAAATAGGATTAGTGCAAATGCAGTGGTTAGGGGTTAATTAACCCGGTTTAATGGATAATGTGCACTTAGTTTGGAATTTGTGCCATGGTCATAGCATTTTGGTTCTGTGGTGAGGGGCTGGCCCCCTTCCTTAGCCCGCTGGCCAAACCATATTAATACAAATATATTGAAAGGCCATAACATGTTAAGATATGTTGTACGGGTATGGTGGTAAGACTTGTGGTTTGTGTGGTGGAGGTAGCAGGGTCGACCCAAACCTCCACCCAACCTCTGACATAAATTTTTACACGATATAATATATGCTATTTCAAACATACATAACCGAAAATTTTGGCCTTTGAGGGGGGGAGCACATGGCGGCCTTCGAGCTAGCCACGTGTCCTCTTGCCATTGGCTCATTCCAAACCAATGAAATTGCAACAAGTCACCCACTCAACAACCAACCGTGAAGTGAAACTTGTCATAGTGTCATTGGGAAAATTGAAGGAATATTCCCAGAATATTATTTTTTTGCTAACTAGGCTGCCATGTCATCATTTTGTCAGTTTTGCAAAAATTTTAGCTGCTTAGGAAAATGAACAACAAGCTCTAACTTTCACATCTGGAGTCGGTTTTCGATGAAACTAATTGTGCCAGATTCCTAGGGATGAGCATTTCACACTCGTTTAGTTTTCGATAGATTATGAGCACTTCCATTGTTTGAGCTTAACACTCAGCACCTGATCATTCCTCCCCACTAGAAGCCTTTTGTACCCAAAAAGATACTATCAATTGTTCAACACGTGAGGGTACAAATCCCTCACCTTCTCAATCTCCATCCATTTAGCCTTAGAAGGATTTTGTCCCTTGAGTCCCTCTCAAAGGTATTCGATATTCCCTCTCCTTGAAGTTTTTGTTCTTCTGTCAAATATGAGATCTTGTAGAAGCTCATCAAGATTTTCTGGTGAGAAATCATCTATTGATGGAAATTGAACATGCTCTCCTTGATCATGAATCAACAGAGGTTCAAAAAATCTCAAATTCTCAAAATTAACAACAGAGTATATTTGTATATAAGGAGGTAAATCTAGCTTAAATGCATTGTTACCAATCATTTTCAGAATTTTAAAGCGACCATAACTGATTGGCTTAAGATTTTTACCTTCCCCTTGAAGTATATCTTTGCCAATATTTAACCAAACTTCATTACCAAGTTGGAATTTATGATCAACATGGTGTTTATCGTGGCTTGCCTTGTAGCTTCTTTGACTCTTTTCAATTTTCTCTTGCACTATGTAATGTACCAACCGATTTTTTTCAATGAACTTATTTGCTTTATCTATGTCACTATGACAATCAATAGCAACATATTTTCCAAAGATGAAGTCCAATGGTGATCTTGGAAAGTTCCCAAGACATGCCTTAAATGGAGATGTGTTTGTGGAAGAATTGTTTGCCCTATTGTATGCATGCTGAATGTAATGTAACTATTCATCCCACAACTTGGGATGTTTGCTGCAATATCCTCTAAGAAGATGAATGATTTTCCTATTAACCACCTCGGTCTGACCATCTGTTTGCGGATGAAAGGGTGTACTCTTCTTCAACTTAGTGTCCATCATGTCCTACAAATTTTACCAAAATTCCCAATAAATCGAGAATCTGGATCACTTACAATAGAAGTAGGAAGACCAAAATGAACCCAAACATTTTGAAAGAAAAGATGAGTTGTTTATTTAGCTGTAATTTTATTTTTACATGGCATCAAAATACAATTTTTTTTTAACCTATCTATAAATACATACAAGTAATCATGACCTTTCCTTGACAATGGAAGACCTCCTACAAAATCCATTGAGATACTCTCGCATGGACGTGAAGGTACCAGAAGTGGAGTGTACAATCCTAGTTTCCTATTGCTATACTTGCCTATTGTACACAAATAAAATACTCTAACGAAACAAGATACACTATCAAACATGTGTGCCCAATAAAAATACCTTTTGATATTCGCTATCGTCTTTCATACACTGAAATGTCCAGCAATCAATGAAGTGTGTGCCTCCCTTATGATATTATTTATTTCTCCCTATGGAATACATAACTTTTCCAAGTGATACGACAAACTGTTATGTACATGGTAATCTAACTCTTCAATTTGGTTTCCTTGCCTCAAGCTTGCATACACATCTCAAAAGTCATTATCATATGCATATTTCTCAATGTAACTTTCATGCATAAAAAAATTGTGCTTGAGTATAATAGATGAATTTAAAATAGGCCTAGAAAGAATATCAAATACCTTATTGTAGATTCCCTTTTTATACCTGCTAACCAAATGAAATTGTTATAGAAATCCAATCCATATGAAGTGTCTTGATTGTTTCAACTTTTATTGTGTCCGTAAGTACTACAATGGTTGATAGTCCATATGGATAATGGTTTCCTTCCCCATCAAATAGTGTTTCCATTTATTTACACTTTGTACCAATGAATATAACTCTTTGTCATAAATGGGATAGTTATTCATAGCTCCATTAAAAATTTTAGAATGAGATGAAATGGGCTTACCATGTTGCATGAGAACTGCTCCCATGGCGTAATCACTAGAATTTGTTTGAATCTCAAATGGTTGTCTAAGATCTGAAAGAGCCAATACTGGTGTTGAATTGATATTTTGTTTTAAAGCATCAAATGCATTTTATGCATATCTCCCCTATGGAATACTTTTTTGACACTTGTCAATGCAAGTAGCGGAGCTGCAATGGAAGAAAAATTAGCAATGAATTTCCTCCAATATTGTGCTACCCCAAGAAAGCTTCTTACCTTCGTAAAAATATTGGGCTTGGGACAATTCAGAATTAAATTAACCTTGGAGGGGTCTATCTTCAGCTCACCTCCTCCAACAATGTGTCCCAAATACACTAAAGAAGTCTTGCCAAACTCACACTTCAACATCTTTAAAAAAAATTGTTCTGTTTTCAAGACATCGAGTACTTTTTTCACATGCATGACATGTTCTTCTCTTGATTTTCTAAATATCAAAATATAATATAAGTAAACAATGAAAAAATAATTTAGAAATGGTATCAATACAAAATTCATAACTCTCATTAAATTATTTGGAGCATTGGTAAGACCGAGAGGCATAACAAGCCAGTTAAGCAATCATGTGTCTAGTTTTAAATGTGGTTTTCCAAATGTCCTCTTCATCTATTCTAACTTGATGATAACCACTTTGTAACTCTAACTTAGTGAAATAATTTGCATACCTTAAATGATCAAGAAAATCATCAATCCTTGGGAGTGGATAGCGATTATTTACTGCGATTTTATTTAGTGCACGAAAATCCACACACATGTGCCAAGTCCAGTCCTTCTTTGGCACCAAAAAAATCGGTGAACCACATGGCGAAGTAGATGGGTGTATCATACCTTTGTTCAAAATTCTTGAATTTTATTATTGATTTCCATGCTCTCCATTATTGACATGTGATACATGCCAATATTTGGAAGTGGAAAATCTTACTACAATTGGATCTCATGTTGAATTACCCTTGTGGGAGGTAACCCATTTGGATCATGAAACATCTCACCATGCTGACTTACCACTTCAAAAAAATAAGATTTTAATTTGTCATCAGAACCTTCAAAAGATTCTTAATCCATGTCATTATTTTTCTTGATCATTAGGAGCACAAAATCTTTACTTACATTTACTAGTCTCTTTATCTGCCCTGCATTTACGGAATAAATATTCAGATTTTTTCAATGAGCTCTCACAATATACTCCACCCCATCCTTGAGAAAATGATATTTTTTCTCATGGAGATAAAATACCACTTTCCTTTCATAAAAATATGGGTTTCCCAAGATAATTCCTGAAATGTCAAGCAGAACCACATCTAACTCAACTTCATCAATAAAATTTGCAGTAATGGAAAACCTGAATATACATTTCCTTGTAACCTGTAAATTTGTATTCTTGAATATCCAATCCAAAGGATATGGATTATGATAAGGTATAGTTTCAAGGTTAAGGTTTTTGACCAAGTATTCTGAGATTAAGTTCGCTTGTGACCCACTATCAAATAATGCATCAATCTTTGTATGGTTTGAGATCACCCTTACATGGAACAACTCTATCCTTGTTTCTTCATTTGGAGTGTTGTTGTGACAATTTGAGGAACTAGTGCTTGCTATGGCTTCCTTTCCCTTTGTGACCATGGCTGTAATATTGGTCTCATCACCAGAATCGGATCCAAGATCATGTTTTGTGGTAGTAGTCATCTTTTGTTTCCCCTTATTGTTTGGTTTCTTAGGCCTTAGTTTAGGATGTAGTTTCCAACAATGGGCTTCATCATGCCCCTCTTTGGAACAATGTTTGCATGTAGTTTTCTCCCCTTCTTTCTTAACACTTGCATTCTTATTTACCTTCCATTTTCCTCCCCTCTCTTTCTCCTTACCCTTGAATGGATTCTTCTTACTACCCTCTTCATGAATATTATTTCCCCCTGCTTGAAGATGTGTGGCTTACACACATAACTCATCTAAATTGCTTGGATTGAACATAAGGATAGTGTGTCTCAAATAGGAATGTAAACCCCCAATGTATCAATAGAGTGTCTTGGGAATTCAAGTTTATACCTAACAAAAAATCCCTTTTGCTAAAATCCTGGGTATATTCTTGAACTGTTTGACCCTTGAGTTGCCTAAAGTTTTGCCAACTCATAATGGCTTTTTGCATGTAAGCTGAGGGATAAAAATGTACCTTGATTTAATAAATAAACTCAATCCAAGAAATGGATATTATCATGGATTCAGATTCCTCTTGAGTCTTTTCTTCCCACCAAACTAGTGCTGCTCCTTTTAGCCTAAATGAGGCCAACTGGATCTTTATGTCATCTTCTTGAAGGTTATGAATTCTGCAATAAACCTCCAATTGACAAATCCAATTGTCCAAATTATCTACATTTACCTCACCATTATACATGGGAATTTCAAACTTAATGTCCAATTTGAGTAAGGTATTTTTTCCTTTTGGGGTTTTTGAGTGAGTATGGGTGGTTTTTGTGGTTGAAGTGGAAGATGATGTTGATGGTGATGATGAGGATGATGATGAAGATGGTGGAGATGAAGGAGGCTTTCCTCCACTACCCTTTTAATCCTTCTCTTCATCCTTTTTGTCTTCTGAGGTTCCCTATCCATGTGGAGACTTAGAATTCTCTCCAACCATCCCGGTGCTCCTCTCCTCAAAGAGGATCCTAACCCTTTCAGTTAGATCATAGAAAGCCTTCTTGAATGCTTCCTCTTGAGAGGAGACTTAGAATGATCTCCAACCATCCTGGTTCTCCTCTCCTCAAAGAGGATCCTAACCTTTTCATTTAGATCATAGAAATCCTTCTTGAATGCTTCCTCTTCTGAAATACCTTCAGTCTCTCCTACACCTGAGATGATGGCTATGGATTCAAGCTCATATTCTGGTGCAAGTTGTACCTTCTCAATCTCAGCTAGAGGTAAAAATTGAGGTGCTTCAAGTGCACCTGGGAGTGAAACTTTGGTTGGATATGATGGCCTTGTGTCTCTCCTTCTTTTGGTCCTAACCTCAGGACTAGTAATCAACAATTTCCCTTCTCCTCTCTACCATTTCAACCTTGTAAGCATCACAAATTTGCAACCATTAAAACCCTACTTGCACAAAACTCAAGAAAATCAAGCAAATAACCTTTGCTCTGATACCACATTGATCTGAATCTAAATGTTAGTCTTGTTGTGATAATTTCATTTTCAAATTTATAAAAAAAAATTGATCATTTGCTTCATGTGCATAGGTTTCTTTAGGTGTTTGTGAGTGTTAAACATTTAAATGTATTGAGTTTTATGTTAAATCCATGAGAATATTAACATTAAGAGAAATTATTGAACAACAACAATAAAATGTACATCAAACCATAAAATGATCCATTAACACGGTATTTTGGTGAAGGAGTTCACCCCTCCTCGGCTACATCTCCCTGGTCCAGCTTCAATGGCTTGGGCCTCTGTATTAGCTAAAAATGGAAAAAGGTGTTGTTTACAATCCTCTACTTTTCCTAAAACTTGCTCCAACATGATCAAGGCATCCAAATCTGCTAGGATAGACTCTTTCTGAGCCAAAAACGGTTGAATTTGCAAAATTTATGGCTCAATCAATTTGGCCTCGGAAATATCCTCCAAAAATGGAGAGAACTCCAGTTAATCCTGCCATGTTTGGAGTTTTGCTACATATGGAAGACTCCACTAACTCTGCCACCAAGGTAAGCGTGGATTAATTAATTGATAAGTAAGGTTTAATTATGGATAAACCATGTTTTTAGTGCTAAAAATTCTCTTAACCAAATCCGCAGTAAAAAATAGTAGTGCAAATGCGGTGGTTAGGGGTTAATTAATCTAGTTTAGTGGCTAATGCACATTTAGTTTGGAATCCACGCCATGGTTATAGCAATGTGGTTCTGTGGTGAGGGGGTTGGCCCCCTTCCTCTGCTCGTTGGTCAAACCATATTAATACAAATATATTCAAAGGCCATAGGATGTTAAGATATGTTGTGCAGGTATGTTGGTAAGACTTGTCATTTGTGTGTGGGAGGTTGTGGTATCGACCCTGACCTATGCCCAACCTCTGACATAATTTTTTACACCATATAATATATGCTATTTTGACAATGCATAACCAAAATTTTTGGCCTTTGAGGGGGGGGGGGGGGACGTGTCCTCTTGACATTGGCTCATTCCAAACCAATGAAATTGCAACAAGTCACCCACTCAGTAGCCAACCATAAATTGAAACTTGTCATAGTGTCATTGAGAAAATTGAAGGAATATTCCTTAAATATTTTTTTTTTGCTGAATAGGCTGCCATGTCACCATTCTGTCACTTTTGAAAAAATTTGGGTTGAGAAGCCCAAAATTCTAATACTTCTTTGATGTGTGAAACCCAAAAGTATGCATTGAACTCATGTGGGAGCTCATATGCAAAAAGAAGATAATGACGGCGATGACAATGATCATGGTGAAAAATGGATGGAGAACCCTCTTATTTATAGCAAAATATTGGGTTATTCTAAAAAATGGGAAATAATATTAACCATAATCTAGATCTAACTGCTTGGAATATTTTATTATATTTTTGGAGGGAAAATATATTTAAAATCGGTTAAATACCTTTATTTAGAAATAACAAATAAAGAAATGATTTATTTATTATTTCAAGGATGTGGTTAAAGAATAATAAACAAATAATAATTTGTTTAATTGTTCCTAAGGGATTTAGTAAAATTTGAAAAGGAATAGTAGCTAAATAATGATTTAATTAATTATTCCTATAGAAAAAACAAATAAACAATGATTTATTTAACTATTTCTCATGATTGGATCAAATGTGAGAAGGGATATTAACTAAATAATGATTTAATTAATTATTCCTAGAGGAAAAGAAAATAAATAATGATTTATTTAATCATTCCTCATGGGGTTTCTTGTTTTAATTAGAAATAATTTAATAAAATATGGTTTATCAAATTATTTCCTCTAGTGAAAGCAATTTTACTATGGTGAAATTGGTCTTAGATGGTGCATTTTGATCCACTTAGCTATAAATAGCTAAGTGATCATTTTTTTGTGATAACAGATTCCCCCCCAAAGTATGATCGTTAGGAGAAAATCATATGAATGAAATACGTTGTAAGAACACAATCACTAGACACCAAACGAGAGTCAGAGGGAGATAGACATATAACTGAAGTGAGGCAAGGAAGGACAGACTTAGAGGGGGCAAGACCTACTAACTGATATAAGTATCCTTTTATTTTGGAGTACATGACCTCAATGAGGCAGGGGAGGCATACCCATACTCGATGAGATAACTGAGTGCAAAGAATAATAATGAGCTCGACAATGTGGGATTGAGCTACAAAGTACATGATACATGGTACATGACATGCTGGCATCCATGGGCTATAAAATAATACAAGGAATTCCAGGTACATTATAATGCACCTAGAAAAACAGAGGCCATGAATGAATAAAATAACATTTGAGTACATGAGATATAATGCCCCTCCATGACACATGGGGAGGAGGAATCACAACCAAAGAAGCCCTGTGAAATAGGAAATGGCTCTAAAGATATGAAAAGATCATCTAAATCACACATGCATGTTGTGGATGCTATAAGCGGCTAGAGCCAAACCCATGAAATCTACAGAACTACATCTAAGGATGGATCATATGCTGAGGTCATCCAAGAATGTGGGGGGCTACCTAAAGGTCCACCCCGTCATGGGGTCTATAACATCTCACACACACCTGGGAATCACTGGTACAATCTACTAGATCAATGGATCATCAAGTGTATGGTTCTCAGTCGTGCGATAATGATCTAAGGTCGAGCACGTGGGAAACAACCAAGTCAAAGGGAAATGATGATTCCCTTTGCTTGATCTAAGGTAACGAACAATGATGAAACCTAGAACCAAGGCACGCCACACTCTAGACCATTATTTTGGATTGAATTTGTTGAGGTCGATAGAATAGGGCCTTCCATAGTTGAGGCAATGAGGAAACCTCAACTAAGGCACAATGGAACATAGGAACATGGTTGATGAACTAACACCAGGGATGGATAAAAGAAGGGAAACTGAGAGGCAAACTAATGACTTCCATTTTCAGAGCATAAAATGCATGGTTGACCTGGTAGTGATTGACTCAATTCTAGAAGGGATGATGAAAAACAAAATATTTGGAGGCCAAAATGGGCAACACAAGATGGACATGATGCAAAGATGGATGGAATAGTGTAACATGACATAATGGGGACTCAGAACAGACTCCATGAATTCAAGGATGACTCATCTCAGATGCTCAGAACAAGGGTGACTCCATGATGCTACCACACAGGATAGGCCCAAGGGGACCATAAAAAAATGAGTAAATAATTGTTACTTATGATGAAAATCGACACACGAGGTAACAAGTGTAAAGGAAAAGTGGTACCGAAGTACAAGAGGCTCATGTGAAGACATTCGATTTGAATTGGAGGTAAAGTGAAACTTCACGGACAAAAGGGCTTTCAGGTGAAGTGTCAAATTACCAAAAATAGAGAAAGACCCGTTATAGCACTTAGTTAGAGCTTTCCAACGATGTTGATGGTTCGTCAAACTGAGCTATGGTTTGGTCGCAATGGGTGACGAAAAAACTAGGGTTTTTCATATAAAGGGAATTTTTCCTCCAAGTTTAATTCATTTTCAAAGTGAGCTGTGGTGAATTTGGAGAGGAGGAGGAGGCCCTAAATCTTGTGCAGATCATAGTAGATAAATTGACCGTCAGAATCAAGATCTGCAACTGTCAGGTATGTGGCCTCACCTGTCTAAAGGTGGTCTTAATGTTTCTTGCAAGGATGGTTCCTGGTGAAGAATCAAGGTAAGAAAGGAATACAGGAATGAAAAACTAGAGAAGGTCTAGAATAATCCCCACCCACCAAGTCAAAAATGGGGACCAAGTGGTAAGTGTGGTATCACATTGAGTAGAATGTTTTAAAATATGGTATCAAGCATCTATGATATGTAATGTATGAATATGGCTCGCCGGAGAGGCCAATAGTACAAACTATCCAAGGAATGGAAGAATAATTGACCATCAGGGAAAATTTTAGGGGCTAATATTCATAGGTGGGCTAATATTCCATGATTTTTCCAAAAAAAGATTCGCCAATTTCAATTTTTCTAAAGATGAATTCGCCCAAATTTTATAGTATAAAATTATTTTACCTTAAAAATCGCTAATATTATATATTGTCTAATATAAAATAATTATAAATATAAACATTTAAAAAAAATAAAATTTGGATATTAGGACTAGTAAGATTCGCCAAGGTTGCTAAAATTTAAGATAAACTTCCATCCTTAAAATTTTCCCTATTGACCATACCTATATCTTTGCGGTCTAAGTTGAGACTTATGTTAATCATGTAAGAAGGTGGCCAAGGGTTCCATCATGTCCCCAAGCATATGTGATGGAGGAGAGTGATATGATATGCCAAAGGTGGGAATGATGCCCCTAGCTAGTGGAGTTTGTGGAGTGTCATGATGTTCCAAGTACTCAACTAAGGGACTCAAGCATTTAGCCCAAATGACACAATATCCTCTAAAGGATGATGAGGATACATAGGGGAATAGGTCCCCCCCAGCATCCTTTGGACATGCCAGTTGTATTTATAATAACGAAGTATAAACACATTTTGATAATGTGGTTCACCATTTTTTTATGTTATGGTTGTCTTCCTGTCTGAAGAATGGATAGATACAGTTAGAGAAAGGAAACATTGGCTTACCAATCTCATTTGACATTTCATATATGAATCAAATGGGCTTAATTTCTGGGTTCGCATACATGGTGTCACTACAGCAAAGAGTGGCTTTGCAGATAATGAATTGGTGCTCACCTAGAAAACATAGAAGTTTGTAAACAACAATGTCTAAGGGACAGGGTTGTTGATCCAAGATGAAGAAATGTTTTAGTGGACCATCCCTAGAGTGATATGTGTTGAAATTTGCAACAAGAAAGAGTGAAATTAGCATCCAAAAAGGACAAAAATTGACCACATAATTGGTGTGGGATTCCAGTCACACATGAGTGAGGAATTCAATTACACATTAGCACTAAATTTGGGCGCCTAATTTATTTATCCCTTAAATAAATTGGAAAATAAATTGTAATCTTATCTCATAACAACTTGTATCAGTTAACTAAGTCAGAAAGACTGAGTTAGCTCAAGAATTTCCAGTTGAGGGTCAAAGGTGAGCCATGTAGAGTGATTATAATATTTTGGGGGTCCAGTTGCAGTTAACGCATTAGTTTAGTGCATGTGTAATCAGTTAACTCAAATTAATTGAGTTAAAACTAGTTTAACTAGCTATAACTGAGTGATAAGCTAGTGAGAGGTCAAGTGAATTAAATTAGATTTAATTCATAGGTAGTGATCTATCATATAACTGGAAATTTTCTATTATTAGTTGCATGCATGTCACTTATGATGACGACCCAGTTGAGACAAAGGTTAAAGGGAAGTTAACTACCAGTTGTATTATTAGAGAATTGCACAGGTGCAATTATAAAGTCACACGAGGGCTCATGATGGATTGTTTAGTCAAGGAATGTTGATTATAATATTTAATAGGGATTAATTGCCTAGGGATTCCATCAGAAAATCTGGGCTAAGCAGGGGTTGATAATTGGCTAAGTGTTGGTCAATTTTGCCTAAGAATTGCTAGTTAGTTTTGAGCAGGATCAGGGTGAGACGATCAGTAGAGTGCATGATTTTATCGGTGTGAGAAAGCATTGTATTTTTTTATGATTATTTGACTATGTAAAATATATGATAGAGGGGTTTTGAGCAGGTTCTTTCCCCAGATACATCTTCTGTTGTGTGATTGATAATTTCCTTTCTCTTACTTGCATGTAACTGAGCGGTTGTGTTTTATACTCAACAAATATACTAAAAGGATACAATATATTGTTTTAGTACATTACATGATCAGATTGAATCCATTTATTTAGAGTTTCTATATAAATTTCTACATGGTATCAGAGCGCAAGGAATCACAATAGTGGAGAAGAAATTGAGCTTGTCTTGTTCAATTTCAAATTTGCAGATTTATTCTTCAAGAACCAACAACATATCAAGATGTCTTTCAATGGATTGAGACTTGAATATGCACTAGAGGGAAATTTGAATTACATTTCATGGAAGGATGGGATGGAGGCATTGTTGGACGACAACGGGCTGAAGGAATTCATATATACTGATATTCCCAAGCCCGCGACAACAGATTCCCAACTTCTTTATGCATGGAAAAAGAAGGTAGCAAACACGAGAAGGATATTTTTAGAGGGAGTTCAAGATAATATTGTCTCAAGTATCCATGGGAAGGGAACTCCATATCCTATGTGGAAGGCCTTGACAGATTTGTTTCAGAACAACAGTGACTAAAGAAATTTGGTGCTGAGGGATAAGCTAAGAAAGATGAAAAAGGAGGAGGGAGAGACGGTACCAACATACTTGGAAAAATTCACTCAATGTTGAGATGAGCTTGGAAGTGTTGGTGTGACCATAGCTGATAGTGACTTGGTGAGCCTAACATTTCTAGGCCTTCCCAAGAGCTGGCATAGTTACCAGAACTCTAATAATGGGAAGGAGAAGTTACTAAACGGGGAGCATTTGTGGTTCGACTTGGTAATAGAAGAGATAAGGTAGAGCATCAAAGACGGGACCTCCAACACCAACAAAGAAGAAGATTGTGAATTAGTGGGAAAACAAAAGAAGGCCAAGAGAAATAAATCCCAAGGTGAAGAGGGAAAGAGAGACTTTTCCAAGATCAGATGTTTTCACTGTCACGAGCATGGGCACTATGCTTCGAATTGTCCACAAATAAGGAAAGAAAGAAGGAGCCTGCACTTGCAATGGGTGAAACATTGGCTTCACAGTTTGATCTTGATTTTAATATCATTTCATGCATGTCCAACACTATAATGGGGTGGATGTGGTATCTATACAGTGGTGCCTCCTTCCATATGACGGGGAATAGAGATATCTTCAGTGACTTGATGGGGAAGGACCTCTAACAGAACATAGAGTTTGGAGATGAAGGGAGGTATATCGCGACCGACATAGGTACAATTGCCTTTCAGAGGGAGCCTGGCTCCCCACTCAGACTAGCAGATGTTTTTTATGTTCCAAGCCTAAGGAAGAATCTTGACTCCATGGTGGTATTGGAAGATCGTGGTTATGAGGTGATGTTTAGAAAATGAAATGTGTTCCTTAAACACATAGCCATGGGATAGGTGAAGCAGATTGGTTCAATATTCAAGAACCTATATGCTCTCGAGGTTGAGGATGCATGGAAGGCTTTGAGGAGAAAAGAAGTGATTAAAGACTTAGTGGTTGAGAGGGAGAAATTATCTCTCAAAATGCAGCCTCAGAAGTAGACTCATAAGGTTGTGGAGCAGCCAAAATTAGATAAGAAGGGAGGAGACTGAGTGGAAGAGTCCACTCAACAGAGACCTCAAAGAGGGGGAAATTTCGAGCCAAAAAGGTAAAGGGAGTACATGTTGCTATATCTCCAAGTGTGAGGTTGGGCGATGTGCAGAATTAATCCCAACTATAAATTTTGGCAAGGTCTGTTGAGATGGTGTGTCTCATGGATCGAACTTGGTTACGAGGAGCCCACACTACCAGAGTATCAGAAGGATGGGTTAGATTGATGTAGTCAGATGTCAGGAGGACAAAAATAAGAGTGACAGATGTCAGATATTGGAGCGCAGATTAGAGTTGGCAGCAGTGCAGAGTGCATGGATGCAGATGTTAGCAATAGCACAGAGAGTCCAATAGACATGTTCAGTAGCTAGGAGCAGTCAAAAGACTCTGATGACAGATGCATTATACTGATCAGTTTTTCAGAGGCTATTTAGTTTCAAGAGAGTTGCATGTGCAAACAACACTAGAGAAGTGTTGCATACAAGAACATTCCAAAGGTGCCAGATTGGGATAGATTGATTCCTTTCTTGTTGAGAGGGAGTGTTGCAATTTGCAACAAGAAACAGTGAAATTGGCATCCAGAAAGGAAAAACGTTTACCACATAATTGGTGTGGGATTCCCATCATACATGAGAGAGGAATTTAGTTACAAACTAGGGCTAAATGTGGGCATCTAATTTATTTATCGTTTAAATAAATTGGAAAATAAATTGTAATGTTATCTCATAACAACTTGTATCAGTTAACTAAGTCAGAAAGACTGAGTTAGCTCAATAATTTAAAGTTTAGGTTCAGAGTTGAGGCATGTAGAGTGATTCTCATATTTTGGGGCTCTAGTTGCAATTAATGCATTAATTTAGCGCATGCATAATCAGTTAACTCAAATTAATTGAGTTAAAGTTAGTTTAACTAGTTCTAACTGAGTGATAAGCTAGTGAGAGGTCAAGTGAATTAAATTAGATTTAATTCACAAGTAGCGATCTATCAGATAAATGATGATTTTCTATTATTATTTGCATGCATGTCAATTCTGATGACAACCCAATTGAGACAGAGGTTAATGGGAAGTTAACTATCAGTTGTATTATGAGGGAATTTCCCTGGCACAATTATAAATTCACAGGAAGGCTCATGATGGATTGTGCAATCATGGAAGGTTGATTATCCTATTTAATAGGCATTAATTTCCTAGGGATTGCGTGAGAAAGACTGGGCTAAGAAGGGGTTGAGAATTGGCTAAGTGTTGGTCAATTTTTCCTAAGAATTTCTAGTCAATTTTGAGCAGGATCAAGGTGAGGCGATCAGTAGAGTGCATGATTTTCTCTATGTGAGAAAGCATTATATTGTTTCATGATTATTTTACTATATAAAATATATTATAGAGGGGTTTTGAGTAGGTGGTTTCCTTAGATATATATTTTGTTGTGTGATTGATAATTTCCTTTCTCTTACTTGCATGTGATTGAGCGATCGTGTTTTATATTCCGAAAATATATTATAAGGATTCAGTATCTTGTTTTAGTGCATTACATGATTGGATTGAATCCATTGATATATATTTTTTATATAAATTTCTAAAATCGGAAGTAATATGAGACTCTATAGTTTCTTCTAAATGTTGAAGAATAATGGGACTAGAGTCGATACTACTAGATACACTAAAAGGGTTGGGGAGAATTACTTCTCCTGGAATCTCAACTATGGCGCCCATTTACCCAAACATTGGGTGTCAATGTAATGGCCACAAGGTGTATGTGGCTCGAATGCATGGGTTCGAAGTAAGGGGTTATTGAACCAATCAACCTCACGGATGAAGTATTTTGACTCTACGACATATTGGTCATGGGTCTGTTGTGGAAGGAAATACGCATGATGGTGCATATCGTCCCAAGGATAATCAGGGGTGTTCATGGCTTCCATGATTTATTCATCTGAATGGAATATGGGTAGACTGTAGGAAGAGGAGCCACTTAGTGTGGATGGGATACCTGAACCATCATCATGAGAGATAAGGTTCACATAAAAATTGAAAATAGGATGGGACGAATGACTATTAGATGGTATATATACCTATTTTGAGACCTGGGTATTCAACGAAGGCGGTTCGACCGAATCAAAAGGGATATATTCAAAAGATTTTGCAGACGGTGATCTCAGCAATGAAGACAATTAGAGAATAGTAGCAGTGGAATCCATCATCTCGATATCAGGAGGAGGAATCACAATGTGTGGCTCATGTTCTGGTTCAACAATGGTGCTAGAACTCGTGGGTAAAGAAGTGATGGGTTCATTATGAGCGACCTATATTTCACGAAGTGCCTGACAGGTATCACAAAAATATTTGAGACGAGGATAGTGATGAGAGTAGTGGACAAGGTTGTTACACAAAGCACAAGGATGATTCGTGGGTAACATTTTTATTTTCTTAGCTAACTTAGGTAAGGTAACATGGACCTTTGGGATGTGAGAGTCAGGAAAAGTATCGTAGAGCACCTCTTTGAGATCAGGGAGTTCAAGACAGATATTGGTGGCATGCCCAACAACATCACACAAAGAACATGGTGGAGTAGGATTTGGAGGCTTAGGTGGATCTGGAGTTTTTTTGGGAGCCTTTTCCTTAGGTTCCTTATTTTTTTCTTTTCCCCCCTCACCAGATTATTTCGTAATGGGAGTGGATTCCTATTGAGGTCTTCGTGGAACTGAAGCAAAGGAAGGGGTCATTGTGATCAGTTGGACCAGGGTCAAAGCAGTATATGGTTTGATTTTTTATGGTGGAGTGTTTGCTGGGGTATCTATGTACCAAACAGGGATCACGAGGGTGATATTTGGTAAAATTAACATAGCCATGACAGGAACATAAAAGAATCCAGATGGGGGAGCTAAAATTGGTATATGACCTGCAGGATAATGGCCTAGCAAAATGACTCCTGGATGTTTAATGCCTGGGGGAACTATTTCTGGTTGAAAACGATGAGGAGTCAAGACACCAAAAAAATGAGAAGGTCCTTGAGGAGTATATCCTGATGGCTGGGTCGAGTGAATAGAAACAATTTGTGAAGGCACTGGCTACTAGATAAGCGTACCATACCGCTTGTGAATAGCCTATGAAACTTGAAACATCAAAACACTGGATGCGTTGGGCTCAAAAGTGGTAGGTGTTGGACCATAGTATGCACCAAGAAATGTGGAATCTTTATAGACTCCCAGAGAGACATTGGTGAGAGGCGAGACAGGTTGATTGTTGGTCATTGACGAGATGGTAGACTGGGGTGATGTCTGAGTCTTTGGATCATAATATATCAACAGATCAACAGTGATGACCTTTACATTATGGGGAAAAAACATCTTACGGTGAACCAAATATGTGACAACTAACATCGCATAGGTGTATCTATGACCCAAAAGAATATTGTAATCCAAGGGGGCATCAATGACTTCTATGTCAATACAAATAGTCTTTCCCGAAATTGTGACAATTGCGATGCATACCAAGGGGTTTTGAGGGGTGATCGTCCCAAGATCATAAAGTGACGATGGATGGGGACAGATCAGGTGACCCGAGTTTTTTCCAAAAACTAGCGAACATCACTCACGTGGATGAACCTTCGTCTATGATACACCGCCGGATAATGGTGTTTCTAATGGTGACTGGTATTTGGAAATAAATTGATGAGTGGAGAGTTGGATGTTCTGACTTTTCAACATAAAAAATGATCAAACGATCATCTGAAGGGTCCAAAGCATCCATAGTAGATAGTATAGCTTTATGTTGGGATGGGCACATCAGGAGAACTTCCAGCGTTGACATGGAGACATGAGACTATGCCAAGTTATATACTATGGCATATGTGTGGGTAGATTTGGTAGAAGCGGAATTAAGGCATAATGGCCCTTTGGGGATATTTGATATGACCTATGCCTTAGGTTGAGGGATCTATAAGGGACCATTTGGTGTCGGAATAGATTCACTGGACACCTTGTTTTGGGACTCGGTTGCAGACGTAGTAGGTTGCTTGTCATACTGGCACGATTGGGTCTGTAGGTTGACTTCGGCAGTATTGACCTCGTAAGAGTTCATCATGAGAATATGGTAATCAGGGTGACAACATTGCTAAGGTGGAGTGGAGACCTGACCTTGTGGATGTTGGGTAGCGAGGTATCCTTGCTGAGGGAAAGGATTAGTGAGCACAATCGGTTGAGGTGGAGCAGTGGTCTGAGGAAGCGATACCATGGGTTTTTTCCCTCTAGAATCTGCTTGGGCATCCCACATTTGACACATCTAGGGTAAAAGGGGACAATCATGTGTATAATAGCCATATGCACCACAACATGCATAAGGCTTATTCATACGAATAACCTTCTTCTACTTAGGATGATCTCCCTGGTGCTAGGTTGTGGTATTTGGTTGGATCCCCTGGTGTGCATTCGGTTGAGTACCCTGGCGACCCTGGTTACCCTGTGGTTATTGGTTCTAGTTACCTTTCCCCTTATTATTTTTCTTCGAATTAGATGGATTAGTCATGTTTTTCTAAGCATACACTTGACCTTGAGGAGGAGGTGCTTGTTTTGGCAGAGGTGGACAAGGCGTGGGAGGCTGAGGCGTTGATGCCGAAGGCACTGGAGCACTAGGCAGTGCATATTGATAATAAGGATATGGGGAAAAATTTTGATAAACAGGTTGAGAAACAACTGGCCTGATATCTGTTGATGTGGTTGGGTAGCATATAAGATGTGCTTTAACCGAGATACAAGTTTCTTGGAGGAGGAGGATAAGTGTTGGAGGAATTGGTCCCCCCCCCCCGAGAGTGACCATAACTCGTTTGAGGAGGAACATATGGTGATGGGTGTGAAAGGGATCCAACGATATCGGCGGCATCATGATATTCCCCTAATGCAATGGCACCACTAAGTCTAGGAAGGTCTGGTAAAATGGTATAAACATAACATGACTAGGTGTAAATCAAGTCATATTTCAAGGCTAACAGGAGATATTCTTCCTCAGTCTAAGGAAAGTGAGACGCGATGTATTTACCTATGGGTTCTAAGAGTGTTCTCATAAATCAATCCATATAGACATATTCATCGAATGTAGAAGCTCTACACGTGCTCCTTCTTCTACACTATTCTTGTACATGGTCAGAAAGGCAGGTGGCATAAGCTTGACAAAATGTGGTCAAAAATTTGGTAGCGGTATCATAATGGTGGGGTAACTTGAAATATTATAGAAACACTTTAGCAAGAGTTGCAAAAGTGGAATGAGAGGCAAAGGGTTGGTCAGTATACCACTTCGCAACATCTCTAGTGAGCATGCATTGGAATAACCAAAGATGTAAAGAGTCATCGGTGATGGAGTTGGATGAACACCACATGTGAAAGGAGTGAACGTGATTTGTGGGGTATTCTCCATATTTTCACCCAAACTTAGGAATGTTAGAAGAAAGTTTGGTTGGCATATCTGGCCAACCATCATCATGGATAATGTGATTATTGATTAATTGGTTAAAATCTGGGAGACTGAGATTAGCCATAAAGGGGATAAATGGAGTGGCATCAACCACAACTATAGTGGTTCTGTTAGTGGAAGTGCCCGGTTTGGGACCCAAGTTACCACCTTCGAGTCCTTCACCTACATTGGTTCTGACATGGTGGAAATATGAGGATGAGAGGATGCATAATCAGAGGAAGAACTTGATGCAATAGAAGAATCATAGTCGTACGAGGGAGTTGACGGAGGACTGGGAGGATTATTTTGAACCCAATTAGCTGGAGAAATATGTCCTAATTGAAACTGAGGATGAAGACCTCATATTCTCTATGAAAAACTCCTTTGGGGTGCAATTATGTCAAGGAACATATGACACTAAATACTAAAGGATGATAGGAAAAAAAACAATAACAAACAAGAAGAAAACACCTAGTGCAGTGGTGCCAAGTGTAAACTAACTATTCTATCATCTACTCTAATGTAGGAAAGAATTTCCCATCAAAATAAAAGAATACCTCTAGCCTAAAGGTAATATAAATCCTCAAATAATCCTAGAATGTAAAATTTTAGATGGCCTTTCACGCCGAAAGGTAGAGTAGAGAACTAACTACTTCCCACAGTCATTCCTATAATGAGTTATCCTAAGATTTTCCTCTAAGGCTACCTTCGTCCCACAGGGGTGGTCAAATATTAAGCTTCTTGGTAAATCATACAATGCAAAAAATTCCCTACCATGGGTTGGGTATGCCTAAGGAGAACTGCTCACACGATGTCCTAGCCTAACCCCCTTTGAAATGGGTATATAACGCACTCTGGCTTTGATCGCGGGATGGTGAAGCATTTTAAGCTCCATATCAACTCAAATTTATCTGTTTCAATTTATGTGATTGATGGGTGTTATTGGAAGCCTATCCCACCAATCCTACAAATAATTGCAAAGATTGTTTGGCCTTGATGTCGAAGTGGGCTTAATCTATGTCAGTTAGATTTATTAAGTGGCATGTTTAGTTCGTGGATTTGAGGCTTGAACCAAGCTCTCATTCTATTTAGGTGTGAGTGTGTGAAAATAAGTGTGTATTATGGATGAGTTAATTAAGCATGTGTTTATGATGATGGCAAGGTGTTGCTGAAATAAAATGATGAAAATTGTAAATGAAACTGAAATAATGCCAGTAAAGTAAACAATAAATAAAGAATAAACCTCACCCAAAAAAGGCTCTCAAACAAAGAAACTAGGAGAGGAAAACATGCAACTCAAAACACACTAAAAGTTTCACAAGATCTAATGTTTATGGGATTGGGATGAAACGACTCTATTTTTCTGAAAATGGTGCAGAAAACACCAAGAAACCAGAGGGGGGGAATGTTGCAAAATATAGGGCAGAAGCTTTAGAACCCAAGGAAAACAATGGGAACCTAATGGGTTAGGATAAAAAAAACTCAAGAGGGATATTTTGATGCAAAAAAAACCTATCTTAAAGATCTACAAAAATAATGGATCAGACCCTGAAGCAATGACTAAAACTACTGAAAATCTCTGACTACCTACTTAGCTGAACTCCTCCTAACAAGGTGGGAGTGTAATGAAACCCCGAGGGGATTTTTTCCACTTCAAAGGGACAATCTAAGCATATCCAGGCCTAAGAAGGGTTGAAAAAAAGGTCAAAAAACCCAAAATAGTGCTCTCGGCAAACCTGAAAATTTTAGAAAAAAAATCCCGAAAAAAATTATGAACTGCAAGTTCTAGCCTGAAACAGGAGGATAACACAGTTTTTGGGCCAAAAAGTATGATATGGAGGTGAAAATGTAGGTTTGGGGCTGATTTTTTTTTATCTTCATTCCTTGATTCTAGGGCATAAGGCTCAGACATATTTGTCATCTCTTGTTTGGATGGTACGTGTGACCTACGGAAAACACCAAAAAATTGTCAAAACTTGGAATTTTAACTAAATAAGGGAATAAATATAGAAAGAAACATCAAGAGACTGAAAATCAGCTGAAGAGAAACCCTGATCGTTGAAATTGTTGATCACCCAGGAATCTGAATTACACCAGTGGAGTCGTCATTGGTTAATGAAGTGGTCAACTCAATTCCATCTTCAGTGGGTCCCACTCTACCCTTAGAGAGTGAAGTCGATACCGATTAAAATTTTCTTGTTACCTTAAATCCCATCATACAAGGGGATATTTATTTCATTCCCATGGAACTCCCTCCAAGTACTCAAGTCACTTCCTCTGATTGGAATAGTATAAAAGAGCCTCATCTCCCTTCTTGCATGTCTTTCCAAATCATTTTTTGGTCTTGTGATATGAGCATACATCACACTATTATAGATGAAGGTGCTTATGTTGGAATTATATCCTTGACTACTTGGAAAGTTATACACTCCCCTCATCTTGTGTTTCTTACTCATAAAGTGTTGGATTTTAACAAAAGATCCAATGAAACATTAGGGATCCTTCCTCAACCTCCCATTACCTTGAAAGGAAAAATTGGCTGTATTGATTTTATGGTAGTCCAAGGCTCCTTGGATTTCAATTTTCTCCTTGGGCAAGACTATTTATATGCCATTAAAGTTTCCGTGTCCACACTGTTTTGAGTGATGTCTTTCCCTCATAATGGAAACATTGTAACTATTGACCAACTTTCATTCATTGGTCCTAATATGACTGCAAACCATATGAACCCATTGAATGTTCCCTTTATGAAAGTGGTATCCCCATTGCCATAGGTTAATTATGCGACAACCTTTCCCAAGCCTTCACTTTTCGATGAAAAGGAGCCTCTCACTACATGCTCAACTTATTTTTACCTAGATTTGGTAGTTGGCATGGTGAACCCTTCAATGGGGACATTGAAGCCTGCTCTTATTACCCCTATTGATTCCCTTGACATGTATTCCTTCTATATAATTTTTATTCCATCTGATGAATACCTCTTGGAAGCCATGATCAAGGTAAGTGTCAAGAGAATTGTTCCTCTTTTGTGTCAAGCTTATTAAAAAATGAAACAAAACATATGAGAATAATTTATTTCCTGTGCCAAGCTCATTAAAAATGAAACAAATATAACTCCATAAATATTTGGGGACATGTGTTTGTGGTCATCATGCTGGAATTAAGCCATTAGCCTCTGTAGGTCATGCATGGGGCATGGTAACCTATCTCAAGCATAGTTTTTTCCTCTGTTTCAATCTTGTGAAAAAATGAAACGTATGTCAAGAATAAATTTTCTCTATTTCAAGCTTGTGTAAAAATAAAATATATCCTGAGTTAAGACTTTGTTCCTTCTCATGCTCATAAATAAATGATAATAATTTATCGAGTATACTTTTATCAAATTTTCAGGCTCAAAAAAACTATATGAAAACAGGAACTTTGAGGGGTTCCCTTTAAGCTCTTTTCAAACTCCCTAAACACAAAAATATTATCTAGTGAGCTTGTTTCCTTTCACACTCCTTAAAGGATTAGAATGGGAATTTATTCGATGCAAGTTTACCCCTATTTCAAACAATATAGACTAATTATGAAAAGCGTATACTATAGGCAATCATGGTTAGAAGAGTTCCCATTTGTATTGTTTTATCATTTTTTGGCCCTAGGAGACTAAATTTATGAAAAGGATCCTTAATGGAGTTTTATTTTTTTATTTTTCAAACTCTCTAAATATGAAAATTCGCCAAGATTTACTTTCTCCAGGCTCGTTAAAAAACTATGTTGAAAGAACTGAAGAGTTATATTTTATCGTATTTTCAGACTCGTTAAACCTAAATGAAAGGGCCATCTTGGATTTCCCTTTGTATTTATTTCCAAACTATCTAAACATGAAAATATATCGAGTTATGTCTCCATTGAACTCATAAAACTTAAAATAGTGAAAGTCCCATCTGTAAATTGGGACCAAACCACTCCTTATTGTTCATTAAAAATACTCTAAAGGACTCATCCAAAGGATGAGCTTATCATCCTAAAGCTTCACAAAAATTGTGAGGATAGGTTTGTAACTGAATCAAATTGTATTTTTTGTTAAGAGAGAATATGATGATATACAAGGAGAGGAATATTGTTGGGTTACATCTCCCAATGTCTCTTCATTTTCCAACTTCCTTAATTTTCCTATTTACAATATTTACATAAGATTTCATTATCCCAAATATTAGGTGCAAACATCCCCCCCCTTATCTCAAGGGTTGTTGGTGAGTCCAATCATCATTATGAATCTTTCAGACTTTTCCCTTCCAATCACTTTTGTGAATATGTCTACAATCTGCTCATTTGTGGAACAATTTCATAGGTGGATTGTCTTAGCCTCGACGTGATGCCGAATTAGATGGTATTTTGTATTGATATGTTTCGTTTGATCATGGATTTTTTTTTTCTTTTCAAAATTTATTTCATATGTGTTACCAATCAAAAGAGGAGTTGAATACACTTGTTTCTCTTGAAAATCTTCCAGAATTTTCCTGATCCACACAATTTCCTTCATTGCTTCAGCTACTTCCACATATTCTACCTTAGTTGTGGAATATGTTGGACCTAATTGTTTGTGTGACCTCTAGGAGAAAATTTCTCATCTAAGACTCATTACATAACCTAAAGTAGATTCTCCAGTTTATTTATATCCATCAAAATTTAAATAAGAGTATCCAATCAATATGAAGTCACCCACCTATGTATAATTAAGTCCAAAGTTTTGATTTCCCTTCAAGTACTTTAGAAATATTTTTGTAGCAGACCAATGAACCTCACAAAGCTTTTTCATAAACTTGGAGAGGATTCCAACAACAAATTAAATGTCTCTTCTGGTAGTAGTATAGTAGTTGAGGCTTCCTAGGATATGTATATACTTCGTTTCATCCTCAAATTATTTTCCTTCAGTGGATGTGAGATTTAAGTTATGTATCATTGGAGTAGTCAAAGGATTTCACTCATCCATGCCAAACTTGTTCAAAATATTTCCATTGTATTTCTTTCTGAGAGAGGAATATAAAATTCATATGTCTGGTTACTTCAATACGAAGATAGTAGTGAACATAGCCTAAATTTTTCATTTAAAAACCTTTCCTATGTTATTTCTTTATGGATGTAATATAGCCATCATTGTTCCCTATCATAAGAATATAATCCACATACAGCACACGATATACAATTGTTTTTCCAACTTTCTTGACAAACAAAGTTGTATCATTGATGTCATAATGCTTAAAATTTAGTTTTAGAAGGTGCTAATTTAATTTATCTTACTAGGTTCATGGTGCTTGCTTGAGGCTATAAAAGTTTTTTACAAGCTTGCATACTGTAATATCCCCAAATTGGGATTGCTAGCAAGGCATGACTAGAAAACGCATTTTCCAGGAATGGCTACTATAGGATTTGAAACCAAGACCTAGAACCCTTATATCAATGTATCTAAGACCAAAATCGAAGAGGTGGCTCAAAATAAATCCCTCTAGGTGGGTTAAACAGGTCTCCCACACCTAGTTATCTTGTAAAAATGCCCGATGAAGGGACTGCAACAAATAAAAGCACATGTAATGGGGCAACATATTTATTTTAATAAGCCTGGGCACATGAAGATATAGATATCCAACAAATGTATATTATAGCAGAAATGATATACAAATCCTTGAGGAAAGAGTCACTCAAGCAAAGCAATGCAACCTCAAAGGGACATGTACATGAAAATAGAAGAACACTGCTACACATGTATTTCTACAGGCTAAGAGGGCGTAATTTACAAGGGGTACTGCATCATAATACATAATAACAAAAATATGTGACAATATATGGCTCAAGAAATGAGGGGGAGCAAGCTCTCAACCCTTGAAAACAATAATACAACAATACTTGGAAGGATTGGCTGAAATATACAAAATGGAAAAAATGCCGGAGTTGCTGGGTAGCAGCTACAACTCAGAAACTAGAAATGGATGGAGATAGCTGAAGATGCTGCAACTGATGGCTGAATCTCATCCAATGGATCTCTCAGGTGAAATTCTGATCCTATCACTGAAGATCTTACCCTCCAATAAACAATGCAAAACCCCACAGCAAATGCTCAATGAAAATAACGCAGTTATTGAAGAAAACTGCGTTGTAGGGGAAAGGGAATGAGCTAGACCAATGCCAAGATTTGTAATAAGATCCAATGGCTTCCAAACTCATCCATCAAAGGAAAGAGAGACTCCTCCTCTGAAAAACAAGTGATGGAAGAGATGTTGCGATCCCTCACTGCAACACCCTGCAACACAACATTATTCTATTGCAGAAATAACGTTGTACTGGAGGAGGATGCTTGACCTCAAGCATGGGTGTGAGGAAAATCAGTACAACTCCTTCAAGAGGCTTCTCAATAAATGAGAAGGATTCCTAAACAGGAAATCCTTGTGCTAAGTAGCACAACAACTCAACTAAAAAGTTGGAGACTGCAAATAGTCTAAACATACAAGAAATCAATAATCATATGGATGAATAACAATGGCTACCTTGCCCTCCTTTTAAACAATGAGAGCTCCCTCTCCATGGGCCCCACTCTTTATGGTTTCCTCCATCAAGGAAACTTCCCTCCTCTTTCTCTGCGCTGTCCCACAATATGCTTTCCACCTCATACCTCTGTGTTGTTTGACTTAGTCAAACTTGACCTAGCCTTCTTGCAAATGTCTCCTTTCACACATGAGGGTGTGAAATCTAGTTCCACTGATGATCCCCTTTCATAACAAGAGGGATTTTATCCATGTTTTTATTATGAATGGGCCTTCTCTCCCAATAATTCAACTCCTAAGTGAAAATAGAAAAATTTAATATTCCAATTTATTGTAGGAAAATTTTGGAATATTATAGTCCTCCCCTCCCAAATGTTGCTTGTCCTCAAGAAACTACAAGGATAGAACTGAGAAGTTTCTCAAAAGGTATGGAGACTGAAAAGTGTTGGGAAAACATCTTCCCCAAATGGATCCTCCTTCCCCAAGCAATCATCCAAACAAAATGAGTCACCTCCCAACATGACAACTCATGGAAATCTCCTTCCACCTCAAGCTCTGGAAATGAAGGTGGGCTAAAAATCTGAATATGGCAAGCATCATAGCCTACCCCACATTTTCCTTCTCTCCACTCATGATGAGTGTAGAGTATGTGTTGATCTTGGGCTGCAAATGTATTGCCCTCAAGTGGAAAAAGGAAGAACAATCTTCCAAGGATTTCTCCTCCAACATTGAAGAACAAGCTAGCCCAAAAAAATCCTCCATGATGAATAGGACATGGTCATCATAGATTATCTCAAGTTTTACATGATGATGCATGATACAAACAATGGCTAAAGAGGACACAACGCAGTCTCATCCACTGCAACTTCGGAAAATAACATGGCAAGTAATATACAAGAATCATCACATCTACTAATGGATAGTAAATGGTTGAATGTGTCAAAAATACATGATCAAATACTTGCCCATGATTATACAATGGATGACTACCAAAATCATGGCTCACCCAAAAAGAGAACAAATGTGTGGCTATGGTGGCCATATCTCCTCCCATGGTCCCTTTAGAACATGTAGTGCAGAGAATGTGGGAATTCTCTCCACTCAAGGACACACCCAACTCATGTGCCTCTCTCCTACTCATGCTCCCAATGAAAATCAGATCCATATCAGAAAATGAAGTCATTATCAGCAAAAAAATGAGGAAAATGCTGAAGGTTTCATGTGGTGCAGGAAGTTACCAACAATTTTCCCAATAGTGACAGCGCAGTTTTTCAAACTGCTGCTTCGGAAAATTACATGGAAAAATGTTTCTTGATACATAGTTAATCATGTATATGATCATATGGAAAATAGCTGGATATAAAAACTAATCATACATGTAAGAGAAAACATTTTCCCAAGGCCATATAAAATATGGTTGCCTCCATCATATGGTTTGGCCCAACATTGATCATGGATCAATGTGAAAAGCTTGCCCTCCTGTGAAACAATGCACTACATAGTAATGGTAAGAGTATGCAAATAAATAAATGTAAAAACAAACTTATTACCATATGCCAGAAGTAAGATGGTACATGTATCCATGAATGATTCCTTCATAGTGTTTTGGCATACTATGAAGAGGAATGAACCATGTGCTACAAGAAGATCATCCTTCCCATGCTTGAAAATCCAAGTCAAGAAGAATATGTCATAGTGATAGATGCCTCCATCCACTACTCTATCATCCTCACCACCTCCTTGTTCTCCAAGTGCATCCAATGTGAAGTGATCCTGGGGACACTCCATCCACAAGTTCCTACTCCAAGGTCACAGCATTGTGAGCTCATGCAAATAATCTCTTGTCAATACAAAGCTCTGTTCTTTGACATGCTCCTTGTCAAAGACTCCTCTTGTAATGCTGCTGCAAATATGGAATACCTCCCAAGATTGAAGTGCTTCCAAGTCATCCAAGGCCAAGGAGTAGCCCCTTTTCACCATGAGAGTGCTCTCTTCTACTCCTACAAAATCACACAATATGTGATAGCAAATTTGTCCTTGCTCTCTCGAGTGCAACTCAAGCAACCAAAGTGTTTGTTGCCTCCTTATGCTCCTATCATACAACTCATGTGATGAGGACACAATGAATGTCACCTCAACATCATGCATCCATACTCCATGCTTCCCAATGATGTAAGCATCCTGCCACCTCTTCTCCATCCCCATCCTCTCGGGAAGAGGACATGCCAAGTGATGGCCAAAATTCTTCAAGAGGAGCCAGCGCAGCCAAGCCTCCTGATGCCCAATGTCATATATTTACAAGTAGCTGCCCAACTCCTTGCTCATCAACCACATCCACTCAAACACTTGTGGATGTCTTTTTCTTCTCTTTCCCTTGGTACTCCTCTCATGAGGGCTACCATCCTTCCAAATCAATTCTCTATCTTTTCATCCCTTGAAAGTTTGGAATGCAGCTCTTTGGAGACCTCCTAGAGAAGATCTCTCACCCATGATTATGTTGAATCCATAAGGATCCAAATATGATGAAGGTAACATCTCCTCTCCATCATTGTTTGACAGCGCTGTTAATCTCTCCAAGGATGCAATGGCTGCCTCATACTCCAACTTAAATATGGTTTCATAGTTTTCCATAGGAGTGTCATGGTTTGTTTCATCCTCCCAAAGTTCACACCCCAACCCCAAGGATTGTGTGAAACTCAACAAAGGTGCATGAGGATGATGGTTCATCTTCTCCTTGAACCATTTTCACATCACAGTGCAATCATGTTGCTCTAGATCAGCAATGGGATTTGACCTTTGGTCATGTAAAAGAAAATTTCCACAACTATCAAAAGAATTTGCTGCAACACTAGATAGTGGAAATTCCTTCATACCTTGATGAGATTTTGGAATCTTTTGTAGGGCTGCAAGAGTTCCTTCCTCCAATGTTTTGGCTGCCCCAACTGTTGCTTCATTTGGCTACTCCTCCATGAGTGTGACTACGTTATTACAAGGTTCCTCAAGTGGTGGTGTGAGCTTTTCCTCCTTTGTTCCTTCTCCATCAAAGGTTTTGATCAAACTTTGAGTGAACTTTGAAAAAAAATTCACCCTTGCATTTCTCAAGTGGCTAAACCACCAAACATAGGCTCCACCTTCCAAGTGCAGCGCTGATATTTCAAAAGCTTCTTCCCCTGCTACAGGATGTAGTAGGAAAAAGGCCACCAACTTTCTCACCCAAGCTTTTGCTGTAGATGACCCATCAAAGGTAGACAACATAAATCTATTGCCTTTGATTTCTCTTCTACTGTAGGGTCTCTCCTCTTCCTTCAACTGGATGAAATCTGGAAAAGATAGAGTCTCCTTGAAGGCTCTAGGTTGAGATCTGATGATCGAAGTGTCCTTCATGCTTGTCTTCTTCTCGATGAGAATAGGAAGTGCATGGTCCTTCCTCTTCTTCTTGCTCCTCTTCTTTGGAGAGGATATTCTTATTTCTAAACACTGATGAGAGTAATCTCATATTATTCATCATTCTGATCTTCTTGGGCTGAGACTCATAGGCTAAGCCAAGAAAGCTGCTATGATACCACTGTAATATACCCAAATTGGGATTGCTAGCAAGGCATGATTGGAAAACACATTTTCTAGGAATGGCTACTACAAGATTTGAAACCAAGAACTGGATCCCTTAGATCAATGTATCTAAGACCAAAATCCAAGAGGTGGCTCAAAATAAATCCCTCTAGGTGGGTTAAACAGGTCTCCCACACCTAGTTATCTTGTAAAAATGCCCGATGAAGGGACTGCAGCAAATACAAGCACATGTAATGGAGCAAAAACGTTATTTTAATAAGCATGGGCACATGAAGATAAAGATATCCAAAAAATTTATATTATAACAGTAATGATATACAAATAATTTAGGAAAGAGTCACTCAAGCAAAGCAATGCAGCCTCAAAGGGACATGTACATGAAAATAGAAGAACACTGCTACACATGTATTTTTGCAGGCTAAGAGGACGTAGTTTATAAGGGGTATTACATCATAATACATAATAACAGAAATATGTGACAATATATGGCTCACGAAATGAGGGGGAGCAAGCTCTCAATCCTTGAAAACAATAATACAGCAATCCTTGGAAGGATTGGCTGAAATATTCAAAATGGAAAAAATGCGGGAGTTTCCGGGTAGCAGTTGCAACTCAGAAACTGGAAATGGATGGAGATAGCTGAAGATGCTGCAACTGATGGCTGAATCTCATCTAATGGATCTCTTAGGTGAAAGGATGATCCTATCACTGAAGTTCTTACCCTCCAATCAACAATGCAAAATCCCATAGCAAATGCTCAATGAAAATAACGCAATTACTGAAGCAAACTGCACTGTAGGGGCAAGGGAATGAGCTGGCCCAATGAAAATATTTGCAATAAGCTTCAATGGCTTCCAAACTGATCCCTCAAAGGAAAGACAAACTCCTCATCTAAAAAACAAGTGATGGAAGAGGTGTTGTGATCCGTCACTGCAACACCCTGCAACACAACATTATTCTACTGCAGAAATAACGTTGTACTAGAGGAGGATGCTTGGCCTCAAGCTTGGGTGTGAGGAAAATTGGTACAAATCCTTCAATAGGCTTCTCAAGAAAGGATAAGGATTCCTAAACAATAAATCCATGTGCTAAGAAACACAACAACTCAGCTAAACAATTGGAGACTGCAAATAGTCTAAACAGACAAGAAATCAATAATCATATGCATGAGTAACAATGGCTGCCTTGCCCTCCTTTTAAACAATGAGAGCTCCCTCTCCATGGGCCCCACTCTTTAGGGTTTCCTCCATCAAGGAAACTTCCCTCCTCTTTCTCTGTGTTTTCCCACAAGATGCTTTCCACCTCATACCTCTGCACTGTTTGACTTAGTCAAACTTGACCTAGCCTTCTTGCAAATGTCTCCTTTCACACATGAGGGTGTGAAATCTAGTTCCACTGATGATCCCCTTTAATAAAAAGAGGGATTTTATCCATTTTTTTATTATGAATGAGCCTTCTCTCCCAATTATTTAACTCCTAAGCACCGGATGCGGTTGAAATCCTGGAGTGATGGGACTTTAGTCCCTTGGCGAGTCTCGAGGGAGCTCGCACGCAGTGGACATATGGCTCTCTGCAAAGCCATAAATCCCGCAATAAATTCACCAGCCTGCACAACATTTTCCCACTCCGCCTCGTCACTCCTTCATTTTCCTCTGTCGGTTCATGTTTTTATGGCTCACTCTCTAGAGAATTCCTCAGGTCCCTCTGTCTTCTGTAATTCGCCATCTCCTGCTCGCGGTGCATGTCCAGTTGATTGCGCTGAGCCGAGTGCACACACCCAAAATGGGCGTCGCTGCAACCTTTTTGGCTTTTTGGAAATTTTTCCAGGTATTCATTTTACTCAAAGTAGTTTTTGTAATTTCTCCTCCTGTTTGCATTCCCAAGCTGCAGATTTTTTGAGGTCTCCCTCAACCTCTGTCTGTGCCTCGTGCCTCAAACATCCTTCGTATTGCTCTACGGAGATTCCTCGTCTGTGACATCGGATGAGGTGTAGGCGTGGGGCTAGCAGAGGTCGCCCTCCCCACCCACGTTCTTCTTCCAGTCCTCCCTCGGGCTCCTCAGGGGAAGATGACGGATGAGGCCTCAGTCTGGACTCTAGTAGACTGAGAAATCGCTCCTTGCATGCCGGAGGATCTTCCTCTGTTCCACTCGAACTGCACCCCCAGTCTATCTCTCACCCAACCTCTACTACTGTTATGCTTGATCCTGGTGGCCTGACTCACTGCCAAACCTCTTAGCGCGCAGCATTCCGTTTCAATTGCGCCTTTGATAAGCCTGTTCTCTCAGCATTTGTCACCATCACTATTTGTGAAAGCACTCATAGCAATGGTCAGGCCTCTGTCCCACTCACTGCCTCCTCTCCACCTTGCCATCAATCTCCTCAGGTTAACAATGCTATGTCTGGTCCTAATGCGCCCCTTGGCACCAGGCATTCCAGCTTTGAAACTGACAAAGTGCAGGAGGGCTTCCCCAACAAAGATAGCGCCTCCAACAAGGACAATGCAAAGGAAGAAGACGAGTATGGTTGCAGAATAGTGGAAGAACCAGACTCTTCAGCTCCGAGCCAGTGATTATGTACTCCTTCAGCCATCTATGTACCAGGTTCACATTTTCGATGGAAAATTTTGGTTTTTGCTGCTTTCTTCAGCTGAACAGGCTGTATGCTTTGTTAGTTTTCAGTCTCTTAGTTATTTAAAATGTATGCATTGTACACCGGTTTCCCTTTCAAGGGCGGCAAAAATTCTCTCTCACGAACTGGTTTCCCACTCAAGGGGGTTCAGTCGTTTTTTCATATGCATGGACATCAAGCCCAACTCTCAGGCTCATTCAGCTAAGATTGGTGTAGTTTTGTACTTTTATGTTTTATAAATAGATTTATTTTTACTGAGAAAAAAAAAAATTATTCAACTCCTAAGTGAAAATAGCAAAATTTAATATTCCAATTTATTGTAGGAAAATTTTGGAATATTACACGTACTTTGTGTTCCTAACCTTTCACAAAAAATCCTTCTGGTTGGAACATAAAAACATCCTCTTTCAT
Organism: Pinus albicaulis; assembly: GCA_034641835.2. Classification (NCBI taxonomy): domain Eukaryota; kingdom Viridiplantae; phylum Streptophyta; class Pinopsida; order Pinales; family Pinaceae; genus Pinus; species Pinus albicaulis. The sequence continues at coordinate 571,697,658 of CM076572.1, forward strand.
ATTTAAATTTAAGAGAGAATTTTTTACATCTATTTGATGGAATTTCCAACTATTCTAAGCTGCCAAGGCAAAGAGTGTTTGGATGGTAGCCCATGTTTCCATGGGGGAAAAGGTATCCTCATAGTTGACCCCTTCATTTTGTGATTTTTTTTTTTTCCACAAGCCTTGATTTGTGCTTTTCAAGCAATCCATCTACTTTATACCTGTTTTTGAAGACCCACTTGCAACCTATTGGTTTTGTTCCTAATGGAGGATCAACCAACTTCAAGGTTCCATTCTTTATCAAAGCATAATATTCTTCTTCATCACTTCTTTCCATTAATCATGATAAGCATATTATTTGAATTAAGTTGGTTCAAACATTTAGAGAAATTTAGTTCACAATCATACGAAACATCCATATCAACATGTGAATCAAAATTGTTTACATCACCTCCATTTTTTCTGGTTGAGATTCTTGTTTCTGTCTTTCCAACCTCATCAGGATGAAAACTTTCAATTGTCTTAGTCAACCATTTTTGAGGACCTTTTTGATATGGCCCAGGTTTCTCAGGTTACTGAGATGGGACTGAATCAAGATTTAGCCTCCCAATTATGTCAATCACATCACTCAAAGTGTCATCATGATTAGTGGTTGGAGCTTCATGTGGGGGAGAGAGTGCTTCAATGTGGAATCATATTATAAAAATATCTAAAATACTTTACACGTATGAATCTAACCAAGTGATCAAGCTACTGCTAAACAACATTTTCAATCTTGGAAAATTCAAGAAATATCACATCTCTAGATATTATAAACTTTTTATTCACTTCATCATAGAGACGGTATGATTTGGAGGTATTTGAGTACCCCAAGAAGATACATTTTCAACTCCTTGCACTTAGTTTGTTTCTTTGTTCCTTGGGTGTCAAGGCATAACAGGTGGAACCAAAACCCTGAGATTCCTCACCAAAGGAATTTGGACATACCACATTTCATAGGGAGTATTTTTTTTAATAGCATGAGATGGAAACCTATTCTTTATACACACAACACATAGAATTGCATCAGTCCAAAACATCAACTTAACATTCTTAAAAGGCATCATTTATCATACCATATTTAAGATTGTCATGTTCATTATTTTAGCTATGTCGTTCTATTGGGGGTTGTAAGGCACAATATTTTGATGTTTGATACCATGCTGGCAAAGATAGTTTTCAAATTCATTTGAAATATATTATTTTCCATTATTAGTACAAATAGATCTAATATGATATTGTGAATCATTTTCAAGCCACGTAAGAAATTTCTTGAATGTTTCAAAAGGTTAATATTTGTTCTTCAATAAATAAACCCAATACATTCTGGTGTAGTCATCAATAAATGCCATCATATATTTACTAGAATTTGGAGAAGGAAAAATCATTGGGCCACATAAATCAGAATTAATGAGTTCAAGTTTTCTATGTGCTCTAGAATGATAATCATGAAAATAATGTTTGGTATGCTTTCCTAAGATACAAACATCACATTTTGCAAGTTTCCTAGGAATAGTTTTCAAACTAGTAACACCATTTTTCTTCAACAAATGAAGGTTATCATAGTTCAAGTGTCCAAATATAGCATGCCATAAAATAATTGATGGAAGTGTATCTTCATCATAGTGAGAACAATATGAAAAAATTTTCGCATGAGAAAATGTTCCTTGCACCTTCAATAGTATTTATTCTTCTATCTGAGTCATGATAAGTGAGTGATTTTATGCTTTTATGACCTCAACCTTGCCTTCAAATATATGAATGGAGTGTATGATAAGTGAGTGATTTTATGCTTTTATGACCTCAAACTTGCCATCAAATATATGAATGGAGTGTACTTACTGGAGGATGTGGACCAAATACAATAAGTTTCTCCTCAACTCCAGGAGATATAGAACATCATGTAGAAGAAATTCTAGAAGACCAAGAAGTTTGAGCCTAATGGTGTCAATCCTTGATGGCTTGAGTTTTGACTTATATGAAAAGTAACTGCTCCATCAACATTTTCAGTGAATTATGCCTCCTAGTGCTAGAGAAAATCACAGGGTCACCGAACAACCTTGTTCTCCTACCAGCGGCCGCTTGAAACGAAAAGCTCCCGGTTCCAGTGCTTCGCATGATATTGGAGTTGAATTCAGCTCGGGCGACGCCAAGCGAGGCTGCCATAATTCTAAAGATGACAAGAAAGAAGGGGACGATGACCCGTATGCCTAAGGTTGTCGAGTGGTTGAGGAACTTCCCCCTTCCTCTCATGATTCTTAATCTGGTCAATCTCCTTCTTCACAGGTTTTTGGATGGGTACACGCCCAAGTTCGTTATGTTTACTTGCTCTTTGCTTTAGTTTTTCAATTATCAGTCTTTTCCTTTAGGCTGGTTTCCCCTGCATGGGCGGCATGGTTTTGTGTTTTGGTTGGGAACACACGTCAACTCTTCACGCTTACCTGCTCTTCACTTCTGGTTTTTGGTAAACTGTCGATGTTTCAATGCCAGTTTCCCCTGGGAGGGCGGCATGTTTATGATTGTCTGCATGATGTTTTCTATTGAAGTGGCCTATCTGGTAAACTTTCTATGTCTAGTATGCTGTATTAGAATGCCAATTTTATGTGCCAGACCAACTGAGGCCTCAGCCTCCTTGTAACTCTTTTTGTACATTAATAGAATAGTCTCATTCAGGGAAAAAAAAAAACATTGTCAGTGAATTCTTCAAATAAATATCTTGTTAGATTGATGTGGAAATTTTCTCCTAAGTTAAGCAACCAAACATATTTCCATGAAGCAAGTAAAGAATTGAATAAGTCTCCAGTAAAAATGTTGCAGTGTGCCACAAAATAATGATTGGATTCAAGTGCTTTTACTTTCCCTTTGCCAGGTGTTTTACCTTTTTCTTCATTTCTTTCATGTTCGATTATGTCCCAAGGTATATTACATGTGGAAGCATCATGTCCATTTCTATTGCATCGTACACGATGAAGATTAATTTTTTCTCCTTGGAAATGTCTTCCCCCCTGCTCTAAAATTTGTCCTTCCTATTCCTCTTCAACCAGCTCTTCCTCTAGATATTTCTATGCAAGGCACACAACTTCTTTAGAATACTGAGGAGTTTTCTTCTTCCAAATTTTTTTCTCTCTTTCAGCAAACTTCTTCTAATGGGAGTCAAAATAAATATCCTTAAGTAAGCCACTTTCTTGCAAAGACTCAAGATAATGTGAATAAGTGGGATATAGTTCCTTGACATAGCCTATGAGAGGAACATGTATTTCAACACCAATGGATTTTATGTCATGCATAATGGATATTTTTTATGATGTTAAGGCAAGAGGGTAATCATTTTTGAAATCAATATTAAACAACTTCAAGTTCAGAGTGTGAGCCATACAATTCCTTCAACTTCTTTAAGGCTCCAAAGGCATTTGAAAATGGAGAAATATGGCAACTCACCTCTTCATTTACAAATTCTAGAATCAAGGCATAGGCCTTGTTGTTCTTGTTTTCCCAAATGAAAAGCTCCTTGTCTGAAGTGGGATTTCCAGGTGCATTGTCTCCTTCTCCTTCACAAACCCTTCTCCAAAACTCATTAAAAATCAAGGTGTGATTTATCTTCGTGGACCACTCATGATATTTATCTTTTCCAAAGAGAACTATTCCCACAATGGAGATGAGTGTATGCATCATAAAATTTGAATTGGGCTCAAAATACTTGCAAAAAATCCTAATATGTCTTCAAAAAATATTCAACTAAAAATATAGGATCTCAATAGACTTTCATTCGATATGAAATCATGCTAACATACCCTACTACATACCACATATGACCTTTATAAAGTAAAGGGGTGCATGAATTGCTGTATGTTCAACACACACACACACACACACACACACACACACACACACACACACACACATATATGTATATATATATACACCAAAGTGTTTATAAAAACACATTAAATAACTCCACATAACATATCATAATACACCCCTCACACCACTTTAAAAAGGAACTCAACATATTCCATAGCATAAGAACACAATGCATTTCGCACCATATATTTTCATATGCCATGATATCGTATACCATACTCCTTAATATCGTCATAAAATTTTAAAGCACACAGGTAAACTTTAATGCACAAAGGAATATACAAAATGTACCATAGTTATGGGTACACTAATATTCATCCACACTATAACCCAATGAATTTTTCAATGAAACAAATTTTCTATGCAACATTCAATACACTTTTTTGTTTTGTTTTAACACTTCAATCACTAGCATACAATACAACACATTGTCCACATACCAAGATTATTTGCAGCAAAGTGTATGAACAAGTGAAGCTCCAACCAGGTTCAAGAATTGCACCATATGATACTCGCTCATGCATAGGAGTCTTCAACACCCATAATCAATGTTGCTTCAATGCAGATGATTCAACGATAAGCTTCACAATATCAACATTCAATGCAACAATGACCTTTTGAAACCCACAACGACCCTCAAAAAACATTATTCCATGCACAGGGAAATATACACCAACGTATAATTTCAATGTGTAGAGATTTAATGCCTCATTCAACACTTCAATATATTTTTGCTCACAACAAGTCTTCAAGGCTCAATTCCAATCCAGGCCCTCTAAACACATTAAACACACCAATTTCCATAAAAAATTCAGTGCATAAAGCACTCGTTGATTAATGAGTGAACCAAAAGTTAATGCATGGTCAATAATTAATGCACAGATAGATAGAAGCATAGGAACAAGTATAATGGTAGGAAAATAGGAGTTATATAGCATAAAATATGATAAAAAGGGACATGTTACTCTGATACCATGTTAGGCCAGGTATGTAACTTTGAATAGAATTGTATTTTTCATTAACAAAGAATATTAATATATACAAGGAGAGGGAGACTATTGGGTTTCATCTCCCAATGTCTCTTCGTCTTCTAGCTTCCTTTAATTTTTTATTTATAATATTTACATAAGTTTTCCTAATCCCAAAGATTAGGTGTCCAAAAAAAAACAGGTACTCGGTATAAATGGTGGGGGAAATTTTGGAAGGGAATGTGTATATACTCTATATGGAAGCAAGTTGATCTTGAACATGACACCCTTTCACTCCTTGTGTCAAGGTTTGGAAATCCACTTGTCTCTCGTTGATCATACCCCTTATAAAAAATCTTATACTTCAATTTGAGATCCCATTCTTGAGTGAATTTTTCCAAGACAATTGTCTTGTCATCAATATTTTCAAGAAAATTTCAACCTCACTTCAGTTACTGAGCATTCTATCGTGTTAGCCACATCTAAATTAACCAGTTTTTATAGTCCTTAAAATCCTTCTACCACACTGGCCATCCTTGAGTCTATCCTAAATCACTCTATGCTTTGTTCCAATTCACCTTTTTGTACCTATTTTGTGTCGTTGACGAGGGATACATCAAGGCCCTCCTGCAATGAATCACTTCCTATCAACATTGGCACATTATCTCAGAAGTTTATTTAGAAACCATTCAATATCTTCGAGCTTGCATGCCTTAATGGCAAGTTTCCTCACCTTCAACAAAAAGTTTACATCATTGACCTTCAATTGATTGAGTCTATGAGTGTTGAATTTTAGATCATTTATTCACACTCCATAGCATTTACTTGAGTACCTTAAGATCCATTGTCATTATTGGTGGTTCCTTTCACATATGTTAATGATTTTCATTATTAATAGTAATTAAGTGGTTTCTACCATGTTTGACCTCAACACATTGATTTGCATTTTTATATTCGTATTATAGAATGATGGAGTTGAAAACCCTATACCATGTATGCTATGTCAGCTTGTGATGGATTTATTTGAGTATTTATGATTATTGCAGAGATCCAAACTGTATTTTTGGTGGCTATGTTCATATTTAGTCACCTAGGCATGGATCCACGATGTATATTGGTGGCCATGACCTTCCTTATTTTCATATCCATATCAATGATTTGAGTCACTTGTATTATGAGTATGGGAATTTATACCTTAGAGATGATCATATGATATTATATTTTAACACGCATCCTCCCACATTTACCCACTTTCACCAGCTTTCCCAGGGTAATGATGAGTTGAGGGTCACTATGATAAGATTAAGCCTCCTATATGAACTTATGGAAATGGATTTGAAAACCTAAGACCTTAATAAATTCCCTTAGGCTCCATAGGACCCCTAAGAGAAACCCAACCCCTCCAGGTGTCCAACCCCTGAGATAATTTTTTTTTTTCCTAACCTAGATCCCATGTCTCTCCCTTGCCAAGGCCTCCAAGTGACTATGAGTTTGTAGTCGCTCCCACAGGCCTACCTGAGTGTGACTGTAGCCTTTTTCTGCCATTGTTATGAAATTTTCAGAACTCATAATAGACATGAAGACAATGCTGGTAAGCCAAAAAATAAATAAATACTTGACCTGACCATCCCCAACTGGGACTGACATTCCATCAAACACTTGGAACATATGAAACCTACAGGTCATGAATGAAAGTATGAGCATAATGGATTGAAAAATTATCTGAGGTTTAACAAGACTCGGTCGTTTCTTTCTCACATTATATGTTATAACATCAATTGGGTCTTTCATTAATTATTCATTTACTTACAAGTAAAAACATGAATAGATCCATGATTTAGATTTGTCATATAACCATGCTTATAACCAACATATAACCAAATAAACAACAATGAGAGAACAACCATTAAAGCAACATAATAAAAATTACATTTCCTTATAAAAATCAAGAGAAAATGATCTCTTATTAGACATAGGCAAAAGCAAACGAGGTTCAGAACTTCCACGTACCACCCGACCATAAATTAGCTGAACCAATTCTTTATTTCAACCAATCATCCCCGTGCCATATTCCAAGCATGAATGTGATATCTCATGGGATAAACCAATCCAAACACAACCAAGGGAATCTAGAGGTTAAACCACCTCCACCCTCCCCATACCATGATCTCACCTAAACTAGTGTCGAGATCACAAAACCGAACTTAGATTGGATGACTCAAAATTTCTTCTCCAATACCTTTAGGAATTTTCCCATATCCACCCTTAGGCTTTATCATGTGTCCTGTTAGGTCCCTATATTACTAGTTTAGCCCCTTATTAGTGTAGCCCCCTTATTGTTATTATTGTAACCCCCTCTAACCCCAATATTGTTATTATTGTGCCCTTACATTGTTATTGTTAGGTAGGCTAGGATTACATTGTGGCCCCATGGACGCCTATATATAGAAAGGAGGTTTTGTCATCTGTATCATCCAAGAATTGTTTGTTCATGTAATGTACTGGAGGTTTCCCCCTCGAAGTGGCTTATTTCTAAGGCGTTGACATCTCTTTTCTTCTATTTTTGGAGCTGGTTTCATAACATTTGGTATCAGAGCTTTGGATTCTAGGGTTTTGCTACTCCAAACAGGTCATCGTGGAATTTGTGCTATCATTTTTTTTCTACAAAGTTTTAGAAGCTGAAATTTTTAGATTACGAAGCCGAAATCTAGAGGAACATCGTCGCAAAATTTTAGAGCTTGGTTCACAATATTTTTGGAGATATGATCTATGGAAGTTAGGTCTTTTTGCAGGCTCCTCAATTTAACCTAAACAAGTCATCGCGGAATTTTTGCTATAACGTTTTTTATACGAAGGCTCAGAATCTGAAATTTTTAAGCGCAAAGCTGAAATCCTGAGGAACATCATCACAAAATTTCAGATCTTGGTTCACAATATTTTTGGAGATATGGTATGTGGAAGTTAGGACTTTTTCAAGCTCCTGAATTTCATCTCAAAGAGGTGATCGTGGGAAAATATTCATAACTCTCTCTCTGAGCATTGGATTGGAATTCTATAAAAAGTGGATGCAAGTACACGGAATGTAGTTTCATATCTCTAAATTTTAGAGCCGAAGGAGGAATCAGTGACAGGTGGCAAGTCATACAAGTTTGCTCCATTGAACCAGTCCATAATTAGGTCATACTAGGACATTGGGAACAACTTTGTCTTCAAGAATGCAAATCAGGTTAGACTTGTGGCATTAGAAAGAGGATTTAGAGGGCTATCTTAGTACTGAATTTCAGATATGGAAGATCCTAAATCATAGAGATAATTCAGTTTCAATATCAAGCTCCTCAAAAGCAAGAAAAAGGTGTGTATTATTTTCACATAAGTCTTGTTTGAAAAAAAATTAGTTGGAATTCATTCCAAGGGCATATTGAAGAATAAATATCAGTATTGGGTTCTAAAATGGCCCCTAAAAAGAATTCAACACCCATTAAGCCTTCATAAGGCTCTACTATGACCCATGAAGACGAAGAAACACAACATGAGATATCAAAATTATAAGAGCAAGTGCACCAAATTTCGCTATCACAAAGAGCAACAAAAAATGAAATGAAAGTTTTGAAGAAAGGCATGGAAACTAAGATGGATGGTTTGAAGAAAGGCATGGAAACTAAGATGAATGGTTTGGAAGCTAAGATGTAAGGCATGGAAGTGGGGATGGAATCTAAAATGGATGGCATGGAAGCTAATATGGATGGCATGGAAGCTAAGATCGATGAAAAAATGGAAAACATAAAATTAGACATCGAATGTTTGACAAAGTTGATACAAGAAATGTTTCCTAATGGTGAAAAGATAGTAGAGGAAACTCGTGATGAGAACAAAATAGATGTTAATCATGATTTCATAAACTCTAATGTTGGACAGAAGAACCACCATATTCCAAATATGGATATGAGAAATTTTGATGGCAAGGATCCCGTAACATGGATTCTACAGTTAGAGCAATATTTTGATCTCAATAATTTACAAAACACACAAAAGGTACGCATTGAAACTTTACATTTAGAACAAACTACATTTGTATGGTATCGATGGCTTTTCTCCCATAAAAAAAATGTCACTTGGTCAATTTTTACGGAGGAAATGATAGCACATTATGAGGATACAAAGAGCAACACCTTCTTTAGCCAATTGATAAATCTCAAACAAAAGGGTTTAGTGGGGGAGCACATTGAGGACTTTCAAAAAATTGAATATAAGGGTAACTGATATTTCAGAGGAACACAGGATTGATCTCTTCATAGGTACTTTAAAGGATAACATCCAACATGAAGTTCGCGTTTTGGAACCTGATTCATTGGAGAAGGCATTCAGGTTGGCCAGAAAAATTGAATGTAAAATTATGGCGACAAGGAAGCCTACCACTCACTTCTATAAAGAGGGAAGTGTTGCTACTCCTAGATTTCCACAACCTACAAGGTTGACACCACAACAATTGGAAGAAAAAAGAGCAAAAGGGCTTTGCTACAGTTGTGATATAAAATACACTAAAGGTCATAAGTGTGCTGAGAAGAAATTATTTTACATAGATTGTGAAGAGGAAGAAGAAAATGAACAAGAAGAGGATATACACCAGGAACCAACCCTAGAAGAGGAAGAAATGAGTCTAACCATATTGCGTAATGCATTGGTAGGAATTACCACTCAAACTCTCAAGATAGAAGACATATCAAGAAGAAAAAGGTAATAGTGTTGATTGATTCAGGTAGTACCCATAATTTTATTCATTGAAAGGTAGCCAAGGAATTGAATTGTTTCCTATACCCAGCACCATAATGTCAAGTGATGGTTGCAAATGGAGGAACTATAGATTGCTCTGGAAAAAGCCATAATATCAAGCTAACCATGGGGGAATATGTATTGAATAGTCCAATGCTTTCCATTCCTATGGGAGGTGTTGATGGTTAGAATCTCTGGGGACGATAGCTTTTAATTTTCAAGAACTTTTCTTGAAATTTTTTTCAGAAGGAAGGGAAGTTGAATTACAGGTATCAAAAGGAAGTCGGGAAATATAATAAGTTCTAATGTCATGACAAAGCTTCCGAAGAAAGAAAAACAAGGCGTAATTGAACAATTATGCTCACTAGAAGTTCCAACATCAAAATCATCTATTTTTGTAGATCTCCAAAAAGTCTTGGACAATCATTCCAAGGTGTTTGAAACTCCCAAAGGACTCCCACCTATTCGTGATCATGATAATGCTATTCATTTTATTCAGGAGATTTCCTCCAAACATCGAGACCTTATGAATATCATATGTACAAAGAAGGTAAGGAAATTGAACGTGCAGTTGCGAAATGTTAGAAGGGATAGATTTATAATTCAAGCCTAGTCCAAGTTCCTTCTACTGCTCCGTGAAGTATTTAGTGCACAGAAGGATAGATCGTGGTATGTGTCCAGATTATAGGGAGCTCAATAAGATCACCATTAAAGATAAATTTCCCATTCCTATGGTTGATGAATTATTGGATGACTTACATGGAGAAATTTATTTTACCAAGTTGGATCTTCATTCAGGATATCATCAAATTAGAATGAAGACTGAAGATATTCCAAAAACAACATTTTGAACTCATGAGGGTCATTATGAATTTTTGGTTATGCCTTTTGGCCTTACCAATGCACCTTCTACATTTCAAGGGTTAATGAATTCCATTTTCAAACCCTTCCTTAGAAAGTTTGTGCTAGTATTTTTTGATGGTAGACTAATCTACAGTAGGTATTTGAAGGACCATGTTCAACATGTTGACAGGGTGCTCAAACTATTGCAGGAGAAACAATTATATGCAAAATCATCTAAATATTTCTTTGGAGTACAAGAGGTGGAATATCTGGGTCATATTTATCTCACGAGGGTGTTAAGGTAGACCCTAACAAAATTAAAGCCATTAAGGAAAGGAAAGTCCCCAAAACTATAAAGCAGTTGCGAGGATTTCTCAGTTTAACAAGGTATTATCGCAAGTTTGTTAATAATTATGGGAGAATAGCAGCACCTCTAACAACATTATTGAATAAAGATGAATTTTCATGGAATCCTGAAGCAACTAAGGCTTTTGAACATCTTAAAGAGGCAATGTGCCTAGCACCGGTCTTAGCTACGCCAGACTTCACAAAAACCTTTATTGTGGAATGTGATGCCCCAGGAAATGGAATTGGTTTTGTTTTAATGCAAGAAGGAAGACCCATTGCTTTTGAAAGTCGTCCAATCAAAGGAAAGTATTTACAAAAAGCTATTGATGAGAAGTAAATGTTAACAATACTACATACACTAAAGAAATGGTGACCTTACCTAATGGGAAGACACTTCAAGGTAAAAATTGATCATGATAGTCTTAAACACTTTTTGAAACAAATACTATCTTCAGAAGAGGAGAAAAAATGGGTCACAAAGATGTTGCGTTATGACTTTGAAATAATCTACAAAAAAGGGAAGCTAAATGTTGTTGCAGATGCACTCTCAAGAAAAAATGAAGAGGTGGAAGTATTGTTTTGTGCCATTTCTATTATCCAACCAGATTCGATAACTGAAGCAAGGGATGAATGGAAGAGGGACGAAGAAGTGTGGACACGCATTCAAAAGTTGCAGCAAGATCCTAGTACATATGATAAATTTATTTGGAAAAATGATTCCTTATGGTACAAGGATCGCTTATATCTTTGTAAGAATTCCCAACTAAAACAAAATATTATTTTGGAATTGAACACTTCTCCTTTAGGAGGACACTCAGGATTTTTAAAAACTTACCACAGGGTGAAGAAATAATTTTTTGGGGATGGCCTTAAATCTGATATTCAAAAGTTTGTGGCGGAATGTTTGGTTTTCCAACAAAATAAAGTTGAGACAATTAAATCCCCAGTTCTTCTACAACCTTTATCCATTATAGGTCAATGATAGGGGGAGATTTGAATTGATTTTATCACGGGTTTACCTAAGTCCGAAGGAAAGAGTGTCATCATGGTGGTAGTTGATAGACTTACCAAGTATGCACACTTTTGTGCATTATCTCATCCATTTAAAGCAAGTACAATTGCTACTACATTTATGGAAACAATTCAAAAGCTACATGGAATCCCAAAGGTTATTGTGAGCGACAGAGATCCCATGTTTACTGGAAATTTTTGGACGGAGTTATTTTCTTGTTTGGGTACTCAATTAGCTCACATCTCATCTTATCATCCTCAATTCGATGGTCAAACTGAGATAGTGAATAAATGTTTGGAAGGATATATTCATTGTTTTGTATATTATAAACAAACACAATGGGTCAAGTGGTTACCTCTCGCTGAATGGTGGTATAACACTTCCTTCCATACTGCAGCAAAAATGACCCCATTTATGGCACTTTATGGATATCATTAACCGTCCATCACATCATCTTTAAGAGAAAATTCCAAGGTTCAAGCAGTGGAATATCACATCGAGCATCAACAAGAAGTTCTCCAACTCTTAAAGGATAACCTAAATTTGGCACAAAATCGAATGAAACAACAGGCAGATCAACATCACAGTGAGAGAAGTTTTGATGTAGGAGACTGGGTATTTATATGGCTACAACCATACAAAAAAATGTCCCTCAAGCAAGCTAAGAAGGGTAATAAATTACCACCAAAGTACTATCGTCCTTACAAGGGGTTGCAAAATATTGGTACTATGGCATATAAATTGGAGCTTCCTTCTTCTTCGCGAGTGCATCCAATTTTCCATTTTTCATGCTTAAAGAAGGTTATAGGTGAAAATATTCCAGTTCAAACAATATTTCCAGAACTTGATGAGGAAGTAAAAATCATATTGGAACCTGAAGCGGTCACGGAAACAAGAACTCAACAGCTATGAAATCGATCAATTTTAGAGTATCTCATCAAGTGGAAGAACTTACCCACTAAAGATTCTACATGGGAGGATGAGAATTTTATACATAAGCACCCAGAGCTACTCAAGCATTGAGGACAACACTTTTTTGAAGGATAGGGGCATGTTAGGTCCCTATATTACTAGTTTAGCCCCTTATTGTTATTAGTGTAGCCCCATTATTGTTATTATTATAGCCCCCTCTAACCCCAATATTGTTATTATTGTGCCCTTACATTGTTATTGTTAGGTCAGCTAGGATTACATTGTGGCCCCACTAGGATTACATTGTGGCCCCATGGACTCCTATATATAGAAAGGAGGTTTTGTCATTTGTATCATCCAAGAATTGTTCATTCATATAATGTATTGGAGGTTACCCCCTTGAATTGGCTTATTTCTAAGGTGTTGATATCTCTTTTCTTCTATTTTTGGAGCTGGTTTCACAACATATCCCTCCATTAACAACCAAGGTATTCTTATGCCTTTGAGAATTTTCCTGAGACCAACTCACCCGGATCCAAAATCTTCCAACAATCCAAAGCTAAAACCGTGAACAATCCCATCACACCATGACTATCTAGAAATGGAAATATAATGCTAAAATCCACTATCCAACCTGGAAAAACCCATGCCAATGAAAATAAAATAATGAAATACCAACATGCACATACCATGCATGTCAAAACTAGCTAGGAAATCATACATGCAACATGTTACCTGTAAGTATTCATGTTGAAGCTGCTTGATCCAACCTTTCCTTGCTCGATCCTTTCTTTCCTTTAATTTCCTTCCCTTCCCTTTCTTGCGTACTTTCTTTCTCCTCTTGGTTCTCTTCTCATCTCTAATACTAATTTCAAAACTGAACTAACAAAAGGCTACCAACTAATGCTCTAAGGTATTTTTATTTATGAGGCCTCTAATTTCTTCATTTTTCCATTATTTTCCTTTATTCCTCCTCACATGAAACTTGTGAACTTTCACCTTCCTTTTCTCCTAATTTCTTTATTTTCATAAACAAATGCAAAAATACTCTTTTTCCTTTCCAAATCCTTAGCCATTTCCTTTGTCAATTTCCCCTTAGCCATAAAACACATCAAGTGATGCCCACTAGGATATTTTTCCCAACATTCAACTTGGAAAATATGGGGTTGTTACAACTGTAATTCATTGATTGTTGTTGGCAGGTGTTCAACCAATTGGTCTCTTGTTTTGATTCATTTACATGATAAATTAATTCAACCATCACTCCTTTTCTGACTCCATACTTTAGGGGGAATCATGTTACACATTATTTTGTTGCATTAATGGAATTTATGTTGTACCCCTATCCTTGACCATCTGAAGCATAATTTTTGTTGAAATTTGCAACAAGAAACAGTGAAATTGGCATCTAGATTATTAAAAAAAAAAATCCAGAAAATGACACCCAGAAATAGCCACCATGTGAGGCTTTTGATTTAATTATAATTTAATTAAATTGAAATAAAATTGTAATTTCATCTTGTAACAACTTGTACCAATTAAATAAGTCAGAAAGACTGATTTAGCTCAAGAATTTCGAGTTAAGGGTCAAAGGTGAAGCATTTTGAGTGATTCTATTATTTCGGGGGTCCAGTTGCAATTGCAACACTAGTGTGGTGTGAGTGTAATCAGTTAACTCAAATTAATTCAGTTAAAATTAGTTTAACTAGTTTTAATTGAGTGATGATCTAGAGAGAGGTTAAGTGAATTAAATTAGATTTAATTCACTAGTGATATACCAAGTAATTGATGATTTATTATTAATATTTGCATGCATGTCAATTATAATGACAACCTAGTTGAGACAAAGGTTAAAGGGAAGTTAACTATCAGTTGTATTATTAGTGAATTTCTCGGGCACAATTATAAAGTTAGAGGAAGGCTCCATATGGGTTGCACAGTCAAGGAAGGTTTATTATCCTATTTAATAGGTATTAATTGCCTAGGTATTGCATGAGAAAGGTTGGGCTAAGCAAGGGCTGAGAATTGGCTAAGTGTTGGTCAGTTTTGCCTAAGAATTTCTAGTCAGTTTTGAGCAGGATCAGGGTGAGATGATCGACAGAGTGCATGATTTTCTTGGTGTGAGAAAGCATTGTATTTTTTTCATGATTATTTGACTATGTGCAATATATGATAGAGGTTTTTTGAGCAGGTGCTTTCCCTAGGAATATCTTGTTTTGTGTGATTGATAATTTCTTTCTCTTACATGCATGTGATTGAGCGATCATGTTTTATATTCCACAAATATAGTAGAAGGATTTAGTTTCTTGTTTTAGTACATTACATGATCGGATTGAATCCATTGATATAGATTTTATATATAATTTATACATGGTATTAGATGTGTGTTAAATATTTTCTACATGGTATCAGAGTGACAGGAATCACAATCGAAGAGAAGAAATTGATTTTGTATTGAACAATTTCAAATTTTCATATTTATTCTTCGGGTTCTAGTAACAAATCAAGATGTATTTCAATGGCTTGAGACTCAAATATGCACTCTAGGGAAAATAGAATTATACTGCATGGAAGGAAAATATGGAGGTAGTGTTGGAGGGCAACGAGTTGAAGGAATTCATAGATTTTGATATTCCAAAGCCCGCAGTAGCAGATGCCCAAGTTCTTGATGCATAGAAAAATAAGGTAGCAAAGGAAAGAAGGATATTGTTAGAGGGGGTTCGAGATCATATTGTCTCAAGTCTCTGTGGGAAAGAAACTCTATATGCTATGTGGAAGGCCTTGACATATTTGTTTCAGAACAACAGTGACCAAAGGAAATTGGCGTTGAATGACAATCTTAGAAAGATCAAGAAGGAGGAGGGAGAGATGGTACCAACATACTTGGAAAAGTTCACTTAATGTTGAGATGAGCTTGGAAGTGTTGGTGTGACCGTTTTCGATGATTACTTGGTGAGCCTAGCACTTCTAGGCCTTCCCAAGAGCTAGCATAGTTACCAGGAATTTGTGAATGGGAGGGAGAAGTTACCAGATTGGGAGAGACTATGGTTAGATTTGGTAATAGAAGAGATAAGGCGGACCACCAGAGATGGGACCTCCAGAACCAACAAAGAAGAAGAATTTTCATTAGTGGGAAAACAAAAGAAGGTCAAGGGAAAGAAATCCCAAGGTAGAGAGGAAAACAAATACTTGCCCAAGAATAGATATTTTCATTGTCATGATCATGGGCACTATGCTTCTAATTGTCCACAGAAGAAGGAAAGAAAGAAGGAGCCTGGAGTTGAAACGGGTGAAGCATTGGCTTCACAATTTGAGCTTGATTTTACTCTCATTTCATGCATGGCCAGTACTATAATGGGATGCATGTAGCAACTAGAAAATGGTGCCTTGTTCCATATGACGGGGAATATAGATCCCTTCAGTGACTTGGAGAAGAAGGACCTTTAGCAAAACATAAATTTTGGAGATGATTGGAGGTATAACATGACCAGCATAGGTACAATTATATTTTAGAGGGATTATGGCTCCCCTCTCAGACTAGCATATATTTAGTATGTTCCAGGTCTAAAGAATAATCTTGTCTTCATAGCAGTATTGGAAGACCGTGGTTATGAGGTGATGTTTATAAAAGGAAAAGTTTTCCTTAAATACATAGCCATGGGACAGGTGAAGTAGATCGGCTCAAGAGTCAAGAACCTGTATGCTCTCGAGGTTGAGTATGAATGCAAATTTTTTAGGAGCAAAGCAGTGGTTAATGACTTGGTGGTTGAGAGGGAGCAATTATCTCTCAACATGCAACCTCAAAATCAGTCTCAGTAGGTTGTGGAGTAGCCAAAATTGGAGAAGAAGAGAGGAGACCGAGTAGAAGAGTCCACTCAAGCAGAGACCTCTAGGAGGGGGAATCTTGGAGCCAGATTGCCAGAGGGAGTACATGTAGCTATACCTCCAGGTTTGAGGTGGGGCAATGTGTAGATATAATCCTAATAAGAAATTTGGGCAGGGTATATTGAGATGGTGTGTCTCATGGATCAAAACTGGCTATGAGGAGCCCACAGTACAACATTAGCAGGAAGGATCAATTAGATTGATGTAGTAAGATATCAGGAGGACGAAAATCATAGTGACAGATGTTGGATACTGGAGGACATATTAGAGTTGGCAGCAGTGCTGATTTCAAAGATGAAGATGTCAGCAACAACGCAGAGAGTCCAGTAGACATGTGCAGTAGCTAGTAGTAGTTAGAAGACTCGATGACAAATGCATTATACTGATTCAGTTTTTTTTAGGCTATTCATTTTTAGGAGAGTTGCATGTGCAAACAATACTAGAGAAGTGTTGCATGCAAGAACATTCCAAAGGTACCAGATCAGGATAGATGGATTCCTTTCTTGTTGAGAGGGAGTGTTGAAATTTGAAACAAGAAATAGTGAAATTGGCATCCAAAAACAAAATCCAGAAAATGACACCCATAAATGGCTACCATGTGAGGCTTTTTATTTAATTATCCCTTAATGAAATTGAAAGAAAATTGTGATTTCATCTCACAAAAAATTGTACCAGTTAACTAAGTCAGAAAGACTGAGTTAGCCCAAAAATTTCGAGTTAAGGGTCAAAGGTGAGGCATGTAGAGTGATTCTATTAATTTGTGGGTTCCAGTTGTAGTTGTAGCACTAGTGTGGTGTGAGTGTAATCGGTTAACTCAAACTAATTGAGTTAAAATCATTTTAATTAGTTCTAACTGAATGATGAGCTAGTGAGAGGTCAAGTAAATTAAATTATATTTAATTCACAAGTAGTGATCGACCAAGTAATTGATGGTTCACTTTTAATAGTTGCATGCATGTCAATTCTGATGACGACCCAGTTGAGACAGAGGTTAAAGGGAAGTTAACTATCAGTTTTATTATTAGCGAATTGACCAAACACAATTATAAAGTCAAAGGAAGGATTCATAGGGATTGCGCAGTCAAGGAAGGTTTATTATCCTATTTAATAGGGATTCATTTTCTAGGGATTTCATGAGAAAGGATGGGCTAAGAAGGGGCTGAGAATTGGCTACGTGTTGGTCAATTTTTCCTAAGAATTTCTAGTCAGTTTTGAGCAGGATCAGGGTGAGACAATTGGTAGAGTGAAATATTTTCTCAGTGTGAGAAATAATTGTATTGTTTCATGATTATTTGAATATGTACAATATATGATATAGGGGTTTTGAGTAGGTGCTTTCCCCACGAATATCTTGTTATTTTATTGATAATTTCTTTCTCTTACTTGCATGTGATTGAGCGATCATGTTTTATATTCTGCAAATATAGTAGAAGGATTCAATATCTTGTTTTAGTACCTTACATGATCGTATTGAATCCATTGATATAGATTTTTTATATAATTTCTACATGGTATTAGAGCTGTGTTAGAGATTTTCTACAATTTTTTTCAATCCCTGAAGAATATGGAAGAAAAAAATTACTGTAGAAGATATGAATATTCTGAAAATAGCTTAGAAACCCCTCATTTTAAAGGATGGCATAGGTTGGATCATGATTAACTATGGCACTACTGGGTTGTCACATTATGCATATCTACTATACTGTGACACCATCGCGCTTTTCCAGTTCAAAGTGTGCGACACTGTTTTAACAAAGGTAGGATTATAAAAATGAATGAGAATTTTCTATTTTAGAGTCCTCGTGGATGGCATCTCTTCTGAGTGGTGTGGATATAACTCAAATCTCTACCTTTTTGGATCTCAACCTCCATCCCTTATCATACTCCTATCCTTTCCCAAGCCTACAAGTACACCCATCTCCCATTGAGATGTCTAGTTAGAAAATATCAATAAAGCTCTTGTCTTGGTGAAACTCTACGGAAATACCAAATTTTTTATCACAATAATTTTGAAGGCAAGGAATTGGAATGAAGAAACAGAGAGGAAGGGGACCTACGACATTAAGGCTTAGGTTGTGACTTCTTCTTCCATGATTAATAAAATTATACATTTCTTTCCCATAAATAGTGTCTACATTTGATGGTTTTTATTACATATATCCCTGATCATATGTATAGGTCTTGTTCAAATCATATTTGTATAGATTTTATTTTTATCTCTTGTTTGTTTGTGCTATATTTAGGTCTCTTCTTCACAAAGACTAAATACAAAATTTCGAGCTAAATATTAGAATAAACTAGCGAGGACAAACATCGATTAACAAGGTAAAAATAACTCATCTCATTATTTCTCATTTATGATTTGATCATTATAGACTTAGGGAAATTTTTCTATCCAGTTATTTTTGTTCTAGATATGAGTTCTAGATCTAGGGAGATCACTCTTGTCTATGGTAGTCTATTTATGCATTGACACATGATGTATCATGATAGGCTATAAAAGATAATGTAGACAACAAAGTCAACATAGATATAAAATGACAACTTACGGATGGGTGGAATTTCCACATTACACAATAAGTAGACTACATCAACAACTAACATCATCATCATCACGTGGTGTCATTTGGCTCTTCCATGTGGCAGGAAAATTTTTCAACTTTTAATTAGTGAAAAGCTCAAATTCAGGTGAGTCATTGAACCCCTTGTGAGCTTTCACATGGAATAATGAATTCATATTGTTGTAAGCATGTGGATGACCAAGGACCTGTAGGGACCCAATCATAGGATACAATGATACGGGGAATTTTTTTTAAGGGATATGATCTAAGTGACTAAGTCTTGGAAAGGTCATATGGTGTCAGTCACATTGTTAAAGCCCTAATTACTAAGGAACAAACATCAACCCATGGTTGGCTCGTTCAAGCCATGGGACCACAAAATTTGTATAAATATGCGCCCAGGCACTCGAATAACACAAATAAAATGTGATTGAAAATATATCACGATATTTGTGGTTGGTTAATTGGTTCAATTTAATTTTTTTGATATAGTTCAATTTCAAGTCTATTCCAACAAAGGACAAAGTTAATTTTGTTTTTGTTGTTGTTTTAGTTTAAATGCGTGTAGGCATGGTGGTGATGAAATAACAAAGGCTGTATTAATTGGATCAAGGTCAAACTATGGAGGTTGTCACCATAGTCTACCAAAGACCTCATTGGATGGAAGAGGAGGATTAACATTTTATTTGTTACCAAAGGTAGAGGGAAAGTGCACTAGTTGTGTACCATACTATTGGTCATTTATGAAATACAAAGTCACCTTTATGAGTAAGAATTGGTCCAATGATATATGAGTTGGCACATTTATATAAAAGTTGGCATGTTGGACGAATGATATATTATTTGTTTGATTTAGCATTACAACACAACTAGTCATGGGGTCCAATCCATGCACCCCTCATGTTGGCATGGTAGTAACTAGAAAGATGAACCATATGCCAAATGGGTAGCTGACACTATATTGGCCCATTTTTTGAATGATATATCATTTGGCACGTTGGTCAAATGACATATGGATTAGAATCAGATCAATGTGTTGAGTTTGACAAATCAATGGGTCAAATCTTTGTGCTCTTTTTGTTTATTGGAGTTCAAAAATAACAAAATGAATTCAAGATTGAGTCATTACAATTATTTCTATATAGTCCAATTGGTAGCGGTTTCTTGCCGTGTGCACCAAGACCTAGGTTCGAATCCTGGCAGGTGTCAGGTCATAACGTTTTTTTTGTTGTTGATTATTTTTCATTTGTAGAACATTTAAGTGGCTAGAAAATGAATTTTCTATAGAACAATTCACTAAAATCTTGAATTTTTTTTTTGTAGAATCTTTAATTTAATATATTTATTTATATGGTTTTTGTGATTTTTTGAGATCATTATTGGTCCAAATTGGATTTTGAAATAAACAATGTGATTAGGAATCATAGGTGGACATTTATGAAGGCTTGAAAATCCTTATTGACATGTAATTGTTGATGAAAATATATGTTATATGTTTCAAGGGCCTATGAGCATATTACAGTGTTTTTAAGTTCATGGCAGAAGCACGTTCCGAGATGAGTTAAATGTGACTAGATTGATGAACATGTTGAATTAAAGCAATGATAAGGCATGGACACCAACATGAAGGTAGAATATTATTCATTTGGAAGACTTATTTTTTTTGAAGAGGAGGTGGATCTAGTTTGAAATATTTTGAAAAGAAGTCCATAAGAAATTGAAGAAGGAGGTGGGTGCCCCCACTAAGGTTGGAGCCTGATTGTCATGAATTTTGGTGCATCAATAAAGTTGGAGCCTAGATTCATTTGTAGTTTTTTCATCATCAAGGTTGGTGGCTCAATCAAGTTGAAGCTTAGAGTAGTTCATATTTTTCTTATCATCAAGGTTGGTGCCTCAATTAGGTTGGAGCCTAAGGAAATTTAAAGCTTTCTCATCATCAAGTTTTGTGCCTTAGTCAGGCTATAGCCTTTAATGATTTGATTCTTGCATGTTTTTGAGGTTGGTTCCTCAATCACCTTTTAGCCTACAGGAAGTAGCAACTTTCATATTTTCGGGGCAGGTGCCTCTAGTAGGTCAGAGCCTACAAATATATGTAATGAATTGAATCATACGAAGAAGAATAATTTGTGGTTTTCTCCTATATGGTTTTCCACGTAAAATATTGTGTCTCTTTGTGTTTGATGTGATGGATTCTTGATGTGTCAATAATGTGATGATAACTTTATGATGCATTGTTCTATTTGTTCATATGATGCATACGGTGATAGTTCATTGAAATATTATTGTTTGTTAAAGAAAATTTGTGAAATGGTAAAATTTCTCTCACATTTATTCACCCACCCTATTAATGTGATCTTTGGTCCAACTGTAGAAATTACATAGGAAACCCAAACTCTCCAAATAGGGCAATAAATCCACTATTGCAGCTTCTCTCCAAAATAACGTAGTCCTTAAGAAAAATTACGTTGTAGCTAATGACTGCTACTTGGCCTGGTGCCAAAATATGTAATGAAGCCCTGATGACTTCCTCAAAAAATCCTGGATGGAAGGATGATCCCTGCACTGGAAAAATAGCTCAAAAATTGGATATTTCTCTCCTCCACTGCTACACACCTGCAACACAACCCAAATCTAAACAAAAATACATTGTACATGAGACTGAAGCTTGGCAAAAATGCCTGAATGTGGAAGTATAGTGCAAACTCCTCCAAGATATTCTCAATGGAAGAGGTGGGATTCCCGATCAGGAACACCCTGTGCTAAACAACACTACAATCTTAGAAAAACAACTGAAGAAAGCTATATGTCTAAATAGACAATATATAAAAACATAAAATATATCAACATAATCAATATGGATTCCATCCTCTTCATTTTATAATATATGAGCTTCCCAACCCTAAGCCCCATCCATTAATGACACTACTTCCAAGTAATGTGTCTCCGTCTAAAACTATGTTGTCCCTCCATTAATGTCCACTCTTCCATGAAAACACTGTTGATTTGATCAAACTTGACCCAGTACACATGTTCTAGCCTCTGTTCACACCTTAGGGTTCTTTATTGAGCTGGAAAGATGATCCACTTTCACATGAGAAGTGGTTTTGTTCTTCATAAAGAGATTTATGGGCCTCCCTACCCACTTATTCACCTATATAAGTGACAAAAAAAACCTTTAATATTCCAATTAGTTTCAAGATAGTTTAGGAATATTACAATCCTCCCCTCCAAAATGTTGCTTGTCCTCAAGCAACTGCAAGGGTACTATAAAATCTCCAATGGATATGTCTCCTCCCAAGAATGAAAATTTTCCTTTGGTGAATAAACCAAATAACTCTCATCATGAAAAAGTGGGAGATATATGGAAAGAGTTATATGTTGTCCATTGGCCTTCTCAAGGCATGAGAGATGGTAAATTTTGGGTGCTTCAATCCCAATGAGAAACTCCAATATCCATGTTATCATCCAAACAAAATGAGCCATCCTTGGTAGCTCATAGAAATAATCACCAATCCCCTACTTTTGCAATGTATAGGGGCTGCATGGCTGAAAATGAGAGATAAAATTATTCAACTTACACTATCTTTCTCTCCATTTATCATAAACTTGGAGCTGCTAATCTTGGGCTATAATAACATAGTCCTCATGAAGCCCAAATATTCTTGGAATCTCATGATCCAACTCCTTGGTTCTAGGAATCTTTCTTGTCCAATCCTTCTTGCATATAGTGAATAGAGTGTTATCACCATATGGGCACCAAAAGAAACATGGACTAAGTGTCATATAACATATTGGATGGTGACAATAGTCCCTCAAGTGAGACTAGCATTGTTCTTCTTCTTGATGTCTCAAAACATGATGTGATAAGTGGCCATCCAAACACTTTCTTGCTTCCATAAGCTTCTCAAAAGCTTGAGAATAGTAGAGGACATTAGGTGTTGACTGAATACAATCCAAGAAAAACATATCTTGCCCAAATTCCTCTATAAATTGGTCATCCCCATCACTGAATGTAGTCCCAAAAGGACCATGAAATCCACAAAAAGGTATGCTCTCTTGTGGAGAAATGTGCTGCAAAGGCATGGTGTGATAGGTCTTAATGGAAGCCTCATGCTCTAAAAAGAGTGACTCATATTCTACATGTAGAATCCCCTCCTTGAGCTTGGAGTCTTTAGTCAAGTAGATCTGATCCAGAAAATAAATGAATCCATAAACCACTCTATACCTCCCATCTACCAATTTCCCATCAAGAACATTACATGTGAAGAGGTTCTTGGAATACTCCAACAATAGTTGGGACTACCAATATGGATCCATCCTTCCCAACAATGACAGAGCTATAGAAATCTGAAATGTAGCACTTGTCTCATCATAACTCTCCTATTTTATATGCTCAATGCCAAAGCCACATGTTGGAGTATGGTTACCCCACTTTTTCTCCCTCCCTTGCAGCTAATCTTGCCCAAGACAAGATTGAAGTACATGGAGGTCAAACTCCTCTTGAAAGGTATTTCCCATCCAAAACTTCCATAGTCTAGCCAATGCATACAAGAGTGTCAATAACCTCTTGTCATATTAAGAAATATTCCTCATGTGTGGAAGTTTCAATTGTTTCTACAAGGCAATGGAGTAACCCTTTGACACCATGCTCATGTCATCATAGATTTTTCAATCATCATCTTTCAGCGCAAATAGCTGAGTGGGAGATAGCAATGTCCATATCAGAAGATTGCTCACCCCTCCTTTGAACCCATCAAAGGTTCTCTATGCTGTGCTAGCTCCTCCCAAGGCTCCTTCCTGAGCCAAACATATCAATGTTGCACCATGTTGAGAGAACTCTTTATTCATATTCCAATCAAGGGGTCTCCTTGTTGGAATGCCTCCATGTAATGAAACATCAAGGCCTAGGGCAGGATGTATATGTGAGTGGACTGATCTGTCTCTGTCCTCACTGCGCAAATCATCCTGCCTCTTATGTGCATCAATCTTATGAAATAGAGAGGGGTGTTTGATCCCAATCATATGATGTTGGTTCTCCTCCCTATTTTCTTCTTCCATCTTCAATATCTCACAATATATCAAGGATGGCACATGCTTCTCATGGATTGTGCCCTGATCTCCACATGTGAGATTCTTTGGAACTCATTGCAAGGGTACAAGAATTCCTTTCTTTGGAGAAAATGCTCCATCTCCCTCTTTATGAGGTACTAGATCTACTCCTGCTATGAAAATGTCGTTACCTCTTATATTCTCTTCCCCTTCATCATGAATGGAGTTTGTCTCATCATCATGAAGAGGTTCTTTTTTTAGTTCCTCTTTTGAAAAAGAGATCTTCATGTCTTCCCTTTGAGAAGAGAGCTATTTCTGAAGTGAGGATCTTGCCTCTATAAAGGTTTTCTGAAATTTTATAATCCCCTCAATAGTTTCCTGAAATGGAGTTGGATTTATAGATCCCTCAAACTCATGCAAAGGTTTTTTTTGTTTATGCTTGGCTAGCTCAAACAACGAAGTTTCAGAATGTTTTTCATTAAATCATTTTACTAACCTTCTAGTGAACCTTGCATAAGTAGATATATTTGCATCTTTTAATGAAGAAGATTCATAAAACCACCAGGCATAAGCCTTACCCAAAAAGTTCAGTACTTCTACTCTAATGGCTTCATCTTCTGAAACTTGGTGTTGCTGCAAATAGGTGTCTAGCTCCTCCACCCAAGCCGTAGCTGAACATTTAGGTGACCCGTCAAAAGTAGATAGAAAGAATCTACCCACATCATGTTGCTTTTACCTTGTGATTCTATCATGGTTGTTAGGTCTCCTATCCTCCTTAAAAATTTGGAGCTTTCTTCATGTAAAATCCCTCTTGGAGAATCTCTACATCTCTCCATTCTCATCTCTTTGATGTCTCTACTAATGCACTGCATATCTTGAATAAGAAGTTTTGAGAACTCCTTCCCTCCTGAAAATGAGTTTTTTCCTTCATCTCTTCTGCAGATCTTCTCCTTCCTATGAGAAGCTTCCTTATATGACATAAAGGCTGAAGTACACAGGTTGAGCCAAGATTATGCTTTGATACCACTGTAATATTCCCAAATGGGAAAAGTAGGAATAGAGTGCATAAAACTGGAAATATGTAGAAATATGAATAGAATAAATCATGATACAACAATAGATCCATTTAATTATGAATATAATAGCAAAATAAGAGCAAGATCTTGAGGAAAATATCACTCAAGTTGGACAAACAAGCCTCCCATGAAAGCATACACCTAGATCTAAAATGTTGTTAATACATGAAATATAGGAATGTAGAAAAATATGGTGTCTAAGAGAGAATAACATCTGAAAGATATAAAAATATTTTTTTGTTAATATAATGCTCCAAAAATGATAAGGCTAGAGATCCATGCTCCAAAACATATTTCCAGGACAACCCAGAAAAGGTTTCTGGAAATATACATTATACAATATATAGCAGATTTGGCCCTAGGAATGAATAATCTCTACAAATGAATCATTGATGGGAGATGGATGATATGATATACAAGATGGTTTATCCTTCTCCAACAGATCTCCTAAATTAAGGGTTGATCCCCACACAGGAAACCCAAACACTCCAAATAGGGAAATAAACCCACTGCTGTAGTTGCTCTCCAAAATAACGCAGTCCTTGAGGAAAACTATGTTGTAGCTAATGACTGTTACTTGGCCTAATGCCAAAATATGTAATGAAGCCCTGATAACTTCCTCACAAGCTTCCAAATGGAAGGATGATCCATCCACTGGAAAACTAGCTCATAAATTGGAGATTTCTCTCCTCCACTGCTACACACCAGCAACACAACCCAACTCTAAAAAGAACCGTGTTGTACATTAGATTGAAGCTTGGTCAAAATTCCTGAATGTGGAAGTATAGTGAAAAATCGTCCAAGAGCTTCTCAATGGAAGAGGTGGGATTCCCTATTAGGAACACCCTGTGCTAAAAAACACTGCAATCTTAGCTAAACAGCTGAAGAAACCTATATGTCTAAACAGAACATATATGAAAACATAAAATATATCAACATAATAAATATGGCTGCCATCCTCTTCCATTTATAATATATGAGCTTCCAAACCCTAAGCCCCATCCATTAGTGACACTACTTCCAAGCAATGTGTCTCCATCTAAAACAACACTGTCCCTCCATTAATGTCCACTCTTCCATGACAGTGTTGTTGATTTGGTCAAAGTTGACCCAGTTGACATGTTATAGCCCCAGTTCACACCTTAGAGTGTTTTATTGAGCTCGAAAGATGATCCACTTTCACATGAGAAGTGGTTTTATTCTTCATAAAGAGATTTATGGGCCTCTCTACCCACTTATTCACCTATCTAAGTGATAAAAAAAAAACTGTAATATTCCAATTAGCAGCAAGATAATTTAGGAATATTACATTTGTAGGCTTAACCATAGCTTGACTAAGCTGGTTAACTACGTAGAATATGTGTGGTCGTGTGTTCATCAAATACATAAGTGAACCCACAAGCTGCCTGTAAATAGTAGCATTCAATACCTCACCTGAAGTAGCATCCTCCTTCCTCTAGATTATTGCAAGAGGAGTCTCCATGGGTTTGATTCCCTCCATGTGGAACTTCCTCAAAATCTCCTTGGCATACTTTCCCTAAGATATAAATAGTTCCCCATCTCTTTTCCATATTTCCAAGCCAAGGAAATAGTGCAAGAGCCCCATGTCCTTTATCTCAAACTCTTTTGCATGATCCCCTTTGTAATCAGTTATGAGCTACTCATCACCTGTGAGTATAAGATAATCAACATAAAGTAAAATAATCAAAATCTTACCATCAACCACAATATGATATAGGTTCACATCTGCTTCACTCTTTATGAAGCCCAACCCATTGAAATAGCTATCGATCATGGTGTACCAAGCACGAGGTGCTTGCTTCAACCCTTACAATGCTCTCTTGAGTTTTCACACATGCGACTCCCTGTCAAAGGTCTCAAAATATTCTCGATGCTCAATGTACACTTCTTCCCTAATAAATCCATTGAGAAAGGTTGTATTTACATCCATATGATGTATCTGCCACCCCATCTACACTGAGAGTGCAAGGATGGATCTAATCAATGAGTACCTTGCAACCAGTGAAAAATTCTCCTCATAGTCAATCCCCTCTACTTGTGAGAATCCTTTGGCCACAAATCTAGCCTTGTATTTCTCCACATCCCATCTGCTGCTTTCTTGACCTTGTAGATCCATCTGGATCCAACCACTGACTTCCCCATTGGTCTTGGAACCACTTCCCATGCACTGTTATTGATAATGGAGTCATATTCCTCAACCATGGCATCAACCCATGTTGGCTGCTACACTTCTTCCTCAAAAGAGGATGGTTATGTCACAATACACTCACTCATAAGAGCCATGTATCAAGTATACATGTTTTGGGACCTTCTCTTCCTGCGCTGTGATTTAGGTGCACCTACATGCTCTGTCGCACCTAGCATAAATCTGTCAGCCTCTCTGGTGCGCTTCCTACCATTTTTGGTGGATGCCTTTGCATGAGTGATTTTTTCCACTCCATAATCCTCTACTTGTTATTGCTCCACATCTTGAGGTTCATACTTTGGAACTAAGAGTTCCTCATATGCATGCAATTCAAGCTCCCTCTCAAGGGATAATCACATGGCTTTCTCCTCATCAAATTTAACATATCTCCTGACCATTATCTTCTTGTTAACTAGAAAATACACTCAATAGTTGTGGGGAGTATCAATGTACCCCAAAAATATCCCAACCTATGTTGTTGTCTCTAGATTCTTCCTAGCATCTTTGGTTACATGGTTGTTGAAATTCAACAAGAAAATGCACCACATACTAGTGTGGGGTTCCAGTCACACATGAGTGAGGAATTCAGTGACACATTAGTGCTAATGCGGGCGTCCAATTTTTAAATAAATTGTAATCTCATATCATAACAACTTGTAATAGTTAACTAAGTGTGATAAACATAGTTAGCTCAAGATTTTAGAGTTGTGGGTCAAATGTGAGACATGTAGAGAGATTCTATTATTTACAGGGTCCAGTTGCAGTTGTAGATCTCTCAAGTTAAAATCAATTTAACTAGTTCTAACTGAGTGATGAGTTAGTGTAAGTCCAAGTGAATTAAATTAGATTTAATTCACAAGTAGTGATCTACTAAGTAACTAATAATTCAGTATTAATAGCTACATGCATGTCAATTCTGATGATGACCCAGTTGAGACAAAGGTTAAAGGTAAGTAAAATATTATTTTTATTATTAGAGAATTTCCTGAGTGCAATTATAAAGCCATATGATTCCCATAAAGGTTTGCGCAGTCAAGGAAGGTTGGAATTCCTATTTAATAGGAATTACCCAATCAGGCAGATGTTGCGTAGCATGAAGCATGGAGGATCTTATTAGAGGGAGTTCGAGATCATATTTTCTCAAGTCTCTATGGCAAGGACAATCCATATTCTATGTGGAAGGCCTTGATATATCTGTTTCAAAGTATCAATGACCACAGAAAATTGGCACTCAAGGACAAGATCAGGAAAATCAAAATGGAGAAGGGTGACAAAATCCAAAAATACTTGACCAATTTCACTCAATTTTGAGATGAGCTTGGAAGTGTTGGGATTATTGTAGTTGATGATGAATTGGTGAGCTTGGCACTTCTAGGCCTTCCCAAGAGCTGGCATAGTTACCATGACTCTATGAAGGGGAGGGATAAGTTACCATATTGGGAGCGACTATGGTCGGTTTTGGTACAAGAAGAGTTTCGGTGGAATATCAAGGATGGATCCTCGTCCAAGAATAATGATGAGGAAAATTGTGCCTTGGATGGTAAGGCAAAGAAAGGGAATGGGAAGAAGTCCCATTCCAAATATGAGACCAAAAAATAAGGCAAGAAGCATGACATGTCAAAGGTGAAATTTTTTCACTGTCATCATCATGGACACTATGCCACAAATTGGCCACAAAAAAAACAAGAACAACAAGAAGGCTTTGGGAGATTCAGTGAGTGAAGCTTTGACCTCACAGTTTGAGTTGGAATTATCTCTCACTGCATGCATGGTTTCAACTATGATGGGATCTA
Organism: Pinus albicaulis; assembly: GCA_034641835.2. NCBI lineage: Eukaryota > Viridiplantae > Streptophyta > Pinopsida > Pinales > Pinaceae > Pinus > Pinus albicaulis. The sequence goes on from CM076572.1 coordinate 571,726,963, forward strand.
TGTGGTACTTGTATAGTGGAGCATCTTTCCACATGATGGAAAAGAAAGAACTCTTTAGTAGCTTGGAGGTGAAGGATCTTCAGATGCACATCGAGATGGGTGATGACACGAGGTATAACACTACCGGGATTGGTATAGTTACTTTCTAGAGAAATTCAATTAAAATTTTCATATTAAATTATGTCATGCATGTACCAAGCTTGAAAAATAATTTAGTTTTAGGTGCGATGTTGGAGAATCTTGGATATGATGTGGTTTTAAGTGAAGGAAAGGAATTCCTTCGTCACAAAGCCACAAGACAGGTAAAGAAGATTGGGATTTGTGTGAAGAACCTCTACAAACTTGATGTAGATGGTTGCACAACATTGAGAAATAAATCAGGGGAGGTGGTGAGTCAGGATATAGGTGAGTTGTGGCACAGGAGATTGGGCCATCTACACCACAGTGCTTTAAGGATCATGCGACATATTTCTATAGGTCTTCCAAAGGGTACTCTTGTGCAGATAGACACGTGCAATGGATGTACGATGGGGAAGTATACAAAGTAAAACTTTCATGAGAAGGAGAACTGAGCAGTGGCAATCCTCGAGAGAGTTCCTCAGACGTGTTTGGACCATTCTCAAAAGCTTCCACATAAAATCACATGTATTATGTGATTTTTGTTGATGATTTTCCTAGAAAGCGTTGAATCTTCTTTCTGTAGAAGAAATGATCAGATTTTCTCCAAGTTTTATGAGTTCAAAACACTAGTAGAGAAAGATATAGGGAATAAGATGAATGCTATAAGGAGCGAAAATGGTGGTGAGTATATATCTAATGAATTCAAGAAATTCTGCGCCAAAAAAGGAATTCAGAGAGAATTTATTGCACCTCATAACCCACAACAGAATGGGTTTGCAGAAAGAAAGAAAAAAGCATTTGTGGGAGTAGAATGAGCTATATTACATGATCAAGGCCTACTGTTGCATCTATGGGTAGAGGCATGCAAAAAACGGTATGTGTGCAGAACCGTAGTCCTCATCAGATAATTGGCATGATTAAAACAGAGGAGGATTTTTTAGATAAGAAACCAGATGTTTCATATTTTAAATTTTTTGGCTCATATGTCTATTTCCATGTGACCAAAGATTCTAGGAAGAAGCTAGAACCAACAGCAGAGCTTGGGATATTTTTGGGGTACATTGATACTCCCCATAATTATCGAGTCTATTTGTCGACTAACAGGATTACAGTTGTCAAGAGAGATGTTAAATTTGATAGGGATAAAGCCATGCAATTGTCCCTTGAGAGGGAGCTTAAATTGCATGCAGATGAGAAACTCTTAGTTCCAAAGGATGAACCTCAGGATGTGGAGCAGCTACAAGCATAGGATCATAGAGTGGCAGAAACCACTCATGCAGAGACATCCACCAGAAATGGTCAGAATCACACCAGAGAGGCTGACAAATTGATGCTAGATGTGATAGAGAATGTAGGTCCACCTACATCCCAACGCAGGCAGAGAATGTCCCCAGACATGTATATTGAATACATGGCTCTTATGAGTGAGTGTATTGTGACAAAACCATCCTCTTTTAAGGAAGTAGTGCAACAACCAACATGGGTTGATGCCATGGTTGAGGAGTATGACTCCATTTTTAGAAACAGAGCATGGGAAGTGGGTCCCAAGAACCAATTGGCAAGTCAGTGGTTGGATCCAGGTGGATCTACAAGGTGAAGCAAGCAATAGATGGGACTGTGGACAAATACAAAGCTATATTTGTGGCTTAAGGATTTCACAGGTAGAGGGAATTAACTATGAGGAGAATTTTTCACCATTTTCAAGGTTCTCATCGATTAGATCTATCCTTACTTACACTCTCAATGCAGATGGGGTGGAAAATACATCAGATGGATGTAAATACAACCTTTCTCAATGGATTTATTGAGGAAGAAGTGTAAATTGAGCATCTAGAAGGTTTTGAGACCTTTAACAGGGAGTCACATGTGTGCAGACTCAAGAGAGCACTGTATGGGCTAAAGAAAGCACCTCGAACTTGGTACATAGGATCAACATATATTTCACTGGCTTGGGCTTCACAAAGTGTGAATATTATTCCAACCTATATCATATTGTGATTTATGGTAAGCCTTTGATTATTGTACTTTATGTTGATGATCTTATAGTGATAACTTCTTGCAAAGAGGATCTTGCAAGAGAGTTTGCGATGAAGGACATGGGGATCTTGCACAATTTCCTTGGCTTGGAAATATGGCAAAGATATAGGGAGATATTTATATCTTAGGGAAAATATGCCAAGGAGATTCTAAGGAGGTTACACATGGAGGGCAACAAACCGATGGAGACTCCTCTTGCAGGAAACTAGAGGAAGGAGGATGCTACTTCAGGTGAGTTAGTGGATGCTACAATGTATAATCAGTGAAGGAATCATGAAACAATAAAATGTAGGTGTACTCACAAGAACCTAATACACCATATCAATCGTGTCACATTGATCTAGGCAAAATTGGACCAAATCATAGCCAATTTTCAGCCCACCTTCAGCCTGCCTTTCTCATGCAATCCCTAGGAAAAATAATTCCTATTAAATAGGAATTCTAACCTTCCTTGACTATGCAATCCATCATGGGAATCATGTGGCTTTATAATTGTGCTCGATTAATTCGCTAATAATACAACTGGTAGTTTACTTCCCTTTAACCTTTTTCTCAACTGGGTCATCATCAAAATTGACATGCATGCAGCTATTAATAGTGAATCATCAGTTACTTGATAGTTAGCTACTTGTGAATTAAATCTATTTTAATTCATTTGAACTTCCACTATATCATCACTTAGTTAGAACTATCTAAACTGATTTTAACTCAATTAATTTGAGTTAATTGATTTCACTCACACCACACTAGCACTACAACTACAACTAGACCCTGTAAATAATTGAATCACTCAGAATTCTTGAGCTAACTAAGTCTATCACACTTAGTTAACTATTACAAGTTGTTATGAGATAATATTATAATTTATTGTCCAATTTATTTAACACCCACATTTATCATTAATGTGCCACTGAATTCCTCACTCATGTGTGACTAGAATCCCACACTAGTATGTGGTGCATTTTCTTGTTGAGTTTCAACAACAACAAACTTGTTCCTTTTCCTCTCTAGGGAACTTTCTTTGATCACTATGCATGGAGCTGCTCACTCTATCACGTTTTGTTTTGACATATTTATATAGCAGTTGACTTCAGTTGTTTTTACCCATTTGAGCCTCATTTTAATTTTAATCTTTTAACTAATTTTGGCATCCAAAATGCCAAAATTTCATCCCCTCGACCTTTTTTTTTAGCTACCTTGAACCATCAGACCTAGATCCAAAACAAGGAGCTTAGATAAAAATGCACTAAGCATATCGGACTATGCAATCTAGTGTCCTGCCCTTTCTCAATCAACCATAAACACATGTACCTATTGACCCACGGATACCCAAATATCTTAGAGGATGGAACCTTTATTTAGGTGAAACTCCAACCAAACAACCTTTGAATGAATCTAAATTTGGGAAAAAAAATTAAGTTGTAAAAAATGCAAACTTTCTTCTCTCCGAGATAGCCATATTCCTAGGTAAACCTTCCAACCGGGGCCTACCTATGTGCCACATCAAAATTTCTAAACCTACCACATGTCATGGGCTGAATAGTACCTACCATGTTTCATATACTATCTATTTAGATAGACATTCAAGGGAGCCAAAAATGGGTGCCACGTGCTCATATCTCCATCTACGATGTCATCGACCTATGTCACATGTACTACCACTTCGCATTGTTTTCTGGGGCCATGTCACTTCCTAGAGTCCACTTGTTGGCTAAGGCTAGGGAATCCAAATCTGGGAAATTTATTAAGTAATTTTCTTGTATCAAACCTCGATGCCTAGATGCTTGGATATCTGCAATGGCCCAAATATTTCTTCAGGCTCGGATTTGATTAAGACCTAGATTTGAACTTTGTTGGAGTTCATCACTTCAAACTCAAATTCCACTTTATTCCTAGGAATTTAGGCAAAGTTCCATATATGGTTGGAAAGGCCTTTGACACATGCTAACGAACCCATCACCTTTAATACTCAATTTGACTAAGTACTTGTAGAAAAAATGCCTGCAAAGTTTTTTTACTCAAGCTACACTACCAAGACTCAATAATCAAACTATAAAACCAACATTTGGAGCAATAATGAATACAAGAAATTAATGGCAACAAAAAATTATCAACCTGCTAACACGCTCAATAATATCCACTTGAAATTGACATCGTTGAAAATACATTCAGTAATATCCCCTTTTGGCATTGATGGAAAAAACACTAGACATTGGTGGTCATTGAAGGCTTTGGGTTTGACTCCCCCTGTCAAGCTACTGAATATCCCCCTATCTATGAGAGTTTATCATGTGTTTTAATGCCTTCTAAGTATACCCATTTGATATCAATGGAAATTTTTTCTTGTTTCTCATTCCCCCCAATAAAAAAATGAGTGATTTGTGTACAAATTTTGTTAATGAGGTTTAGTGGGTCATCTGTAGTAATGGGTTACAAGGGATAATACTACTTGATCAATTTGTATGATGGGCCAAACTATACAAATCGTGCTTTGTTTCCTATTCCCATTTTCTTTTGAAAAAATTATACCTAGTCCTTGATTGTTGTAGGAATTGACTAGATTTACTTATGTTGTTGTGCAATTATACTGATGCACACCAATGGTTGTTCCAAGGGCCAAATTATCCCCTTGTTTTAATATTATAGGTTGTTGATTCTACTGATTATTGAAAGTATTTTTTATAGCCATTTATGCCAATTAAAATGAGACAAAACATGTAAGCATGCAAAATTTCCATTTCATCATCTTTCTAGTGCAAATTACCCCCCCCCCCCCCCCCCAAACACATGTTACATCTGCTCAGCTTGTAGCTCCCCCTTAACTTATTCTATTTTATTCTTTCTAAATTCCTAGCATGCAACTATTCCTGACTAAATTGAACAGCTTCCTTCTTTTCCATGGAAGGATTCTATTGAAGAGATGTGAGAGACATCACTCCCAACTTCTGCATTAAATATTTAAAGGGCTCTCTTTCAAGAGGTTTGGTGAAGATATCAACAATTTATTCCGTTGTTGATATATGGTCCAACCTAAAAATAGCATCAACTAGTTGTTCTCTAAGAAAATGACACTTGTTAGTTATATGCTTGGTTTTTAAGATGAGAACAGGGTTCTTAGACATACTTATGCCACTTGTATTAGCACAAACAATCAGAATGTTTCATCATACATTATCTTCATATCTTGTAACGTTATCTTCATCCATAAAATTTGAGTGCAACATGTAGCAGTTGCTATGTACTTGGCTTCAACTATGGATAGTGAGGTTGAAGTCTTCTTTTTACTCAACCAAGACACAAAGAGATTTTGTAAAATGAAGGAACCACCACTTGTGCTCTTCCTATCATTTTCAATTCCAAACCAATCAACGTTTGTATATGTAGTTAAGGAAAAATTATGACCTTTGGGATACCATAGACCGAAGTCGATTATGGATTTTTAAATATCTAAAAAATATTTTTGCAGCTAATAAATGGATCTCTTTATGGCTTATTCATACCTTTATACTAAACCAATAGCTTGCATTATGTTTGCCCTTGAGGATGCTAGGTACAACATACTGCTAAACATTGATCTAAACATTGTTTGATTGTCCTATGGTGATTCATCATCTTTGTGTAGCTTACATTCAATGACCATAGGAGTGCTAATAGGTGAAAACTCCTCCATTCCAAACTTTTTCAACATATCCTTGATTCATTTGCTATGGGAAATAAGCATTCCTCTTGTTAATTGTGTAGTTTTCAAGCCAAGAAAAATGGATAGTTATCCTAGCAAAGGCATTTCAAACTCATCTTGTATTTCAGCTAATTTTTTTTGGCTTATAGTATATATATTGCTTTGAAATATTTTGTCATCGACATAAATGATAATGAATCAAATATTTTCATCTTCAGATTGAATATACAATTTACCATAAATAATTAATTTTTTCAAGGATTACTTCTGTAGGTATTTATCTAATCTAGAATACCATTCTCGTGGTGCTTGATTTATTCCATACAATTTTTTTTAAAGTTGTCACACTTCATATAAATTGTTTAAAAACTGGGACCCTTCAAGCTGATTTATATATACTTGCTCTCCAAGTTCTCTATTTAGAAAGGTTGATTTCATGTCCACCTGATAAACTGTTAGGTAAATTAACTCGAGGTTAGAGTCAAGTTTGACCAGGTTAAACAATCAAGTAGTTTTGGAGCACATGGTATTGTGCACCCATGGTTTTTGGCTCGTGGTATTGTATGTAATGGAGCCTATAAAAGGTTGGGAAGACTTCGTTGTAAGATAGGCCTAGATGTGAGCGGTGAAGGCTCACTTGGCTGGATTGGCCAAGGTTTTGCCCAAGGCTAATGAAATTTCATTAGGATGGGTTTTCCCTGGAGTTTGGGGTTTTCCCCAGTTAAATATTGTGTTTATGTTTCATGTTTTTTGTTGGTTATGTTTTATTATTCCTCTTGGTAACTATCTATAAATAATTCAATATTATGATTAAATTTTATTCATTAGTATCAGAGCCATATTTGGCTTTAGAGGGACGTTATGTTGCCAAGGGTTTTATATGGCTTTTTGAATGGAGAGATCTAATTGCAGATCTAAAACATCAAAAGAAGCGCCATGTTTGCAACTTGTCTTTGTACTACGTGGTGGTCTAGATGTGAAACTATATCGCTAAGGAAGACGAGTGCATGCTAGGTGGAGAGCCAAGTGCATGGACTTGAAAGCATGAGAAATTTCATTGCTTTGGTGATAGCACAAGTAAAAGTGAATCTATATTGAATGTAATGCAATCTAGGTGCAATATTGCTGGAAGTGCTCCATGGGCAGAAGTTGTGCAAACATGAGGATATCTTCACTGATGGAGAATGCTATGCCTAACATGGAAGCTGTCGAGGTAGACATTGTCAATGTTTGGCTCAGGAGGACCCTGCAATCACTGAGAGTTGTAGATGCCATGATGAATTGTGGATCTATTTCTAGATGCATATATGGAATCCGAGAGGATATTTCCAAGATTTGAGCCAAGCACACGCATAGATACTTCAGTTGCGCACAATCATTTGTTGATGCGTTGAAGCCTGATGGTAGGTGGATTAATATGAGAGATGAAGCTATTATTATCGAAAGGAGGTTCATGTCACCAATGATGAATCTCAACAAACATTCAACAATGCCCTCAAGCTTTGCAAGGAAATGAGCATTGCGAACATGGCTTCTAGAATGTGTATCAGTGATCGAGCAAGAGGCATGGGAACTTATGTAAAAGGAAAATGCATGGGCATCAACGCATGATACACCAAATGAGAATTATGTGATTTTGGTAGGGTGATTTAAGTGCTTGGATGTTGAGGAAATTTGGAAGAAACCCTAGTGTGATGGAGATATCGATGTTGAGTTTTGAGCTGGTGTGGGAGCACGAGAACGCATAACTAAAAAATCTGTTGCAACATTTCTTCAGATCCATATTTGTGAGTGTTTTTGGCCAAGAATCTTGGAAAATAAGCGTAGGATATTATTTTTTGGCACAGAGTCACGTGAACGAGCTCAAATGTGAGCTACATAGGAGCAGATGTGGGAGGTGCACATGTTTGTGAAAGGATCAAGTTTGATCAAGGGCATAGCCCATGAGAGGGGAATCTGGTGAACATCAGTGAATTGGTAGCTCATCATGGAGAGACAAGCGCAGTAAAGGGAACTCAAGAGACTGTGCCTAGGAGGACGGGGAGGCCGCAAAGTGGCTAATGAGGTCCACAGTGAAAATGGACTCAATCCTTGATCACGAGGATGAGAAAGATGAACGAAAAAGTTGTTATATTTGTTGCAACACAATAGGAGGTAGCTAACCATGGAAGAAGATTCATTAATAATGGAGAGAAACACAATGATGTCGATGTGCTCAATTTGGAGATGGCCCTCCACATGGTCGTCTGGCTTGGATATCGCACAAGCACAGAGATGATGAAGTCACCACATTTGGAGAAGGGAAACCATCAAACTTCATTGTGCTAGGAGAGCATAAGGCACGAAGTTTGTCAAAATGAGAGAATGGTCATACAAATAAAAGCTACAATGAAATGAAAAAAAAAACTATTATTATTATAATGGAGTTAATTTTTACATTTAAATTGGCATATTGCTGTAAGACCTGGTATGGCTTGCGTACCTCTGGGTAATCACTGGTAAATTCTGGGTTAGACCTAGGTGATAGGGGGGATGCCAAGTTAACAACTACGTTGGGTATAAAACTTTGAGGGGGGTAAGGGACAAAGTGAGTGGGGCTCAATCACTTGGCAAGGTTGGCTGGATTTAGTCAAGGAACCCCAAGTCAAGTTTAAGGGGGAATGTTAGGTAAATTGACTCTGGGTTAGAGTCAAGGTTGACCAGGTTAAACAATCGGGTAGTTTTGGGGCACATGGTATTGTGCACACATGGTTTTCGGCTCATGGTATTGTATGTAATGAAGCCTATAAAATGTTGGGATGAATTCATTGTAAGATAGGCCTAGATGTGAACAGTGAAGGCTCACTTGGCTAGATTGGCCAGGGTTTTGGCCAAGGCTAATGAAATTTCATTAGGATCAGTTTTCCCTAGAGTTTGAGGTTTTACCCAGTTAAATATTGTGTTTATGTTTCATGTTTGTTTCTGGTTATGTTTTATTATTCCTCTCGGTAAATATCTGTAAATAATTTAATATTATGATTAAATGTTCTTCATTTGGCATCAAAGCCATATTTGGCTTCATCAAATCTCCCCGTGTGTTTCGCGACATGGACTAAACACATCTCATGGATCCTAACTTTGGTGATTATAGCGGAGACTAATGCCTTCGGGTTTTGGTCTAACGACAATTGTGATTCCAACAATTGGTATCAGAGCGACAAGACTTGAGTTCAAAACTCACCTAGCTCGCGTTGGGGGGGAGATTGTTGGACATTGGGTTCAATGCTCCCCATGTGTTTTGCGACATGGACTAACCACCTCTCATGGATCCTAACTCTGGCGATTGTAGCGGAGATTAATGCTTGTGGGTTTTTGTCTAATGGAAATCATGATTCCAACATAAACTTCAAATTTCTTGTGATAGGAAAATGATAAAAACATCCTCATTGCCTCCAATCTTGCAACAAGGGAAAAAATTTCTTCAAAATGCATTCCTTCAACTTGTGCATATCCTTTGCACAATAATATGGCCTTATTTCTAACAACTTATCCATCATCACTTAACTTATTCCTAAAGAACCTTTTTGTACCAAAGAAATTTTTATTTCTTGGTTTTGGACCTAATTCCCAACTCTATTTTTTCTTATTCTTATCTAATTCTTCATTCATGGCATTTATCCAATTCTTATCTTGACATTACTGAGAAAAATCATTGGGTTCAATCATGAAAAACAATAAAATATGTACTTGACTAAGGGTCCATATAAATTTTCTTCTAGTTTGAATTCCTACGTCCTTTTCACCAATAATTTGACTATAAGCATGATTCTTTTGCACATGCCTTGAAGGGGTATTTGGATGATAGCATGCATCTTATTTTTCCTCTTCCTCTTCTGATTCCTCATTTTTGTATTCTTCAAACTCATTTTTGATTTGACCAGTTGGGATGATATATATAGGTTTATTCTCCTTGAGAGTTAAGGCTTCATTCATTTTCTCATCAATTTTATCGACAATATTACACTTATTATAACATCTATTGTAATAGTCAGGGGTTATATTTCAATGTAAAAAGGAAAAAATCAACCAAGCTCACGGGACATGTATTCCAAGTTGAATGAGGGGGGGGGGGGGGGGGGGGGGAATCACATTAGGGGTCACATGTGGTTAATTAATGGCCATGGAAATTGGAATTAGTATTAAAAAAAGGAAAGAGGCAATAAAAGTAAATTTAATATGAGAAACAAAGTAAAATAGGAGAAAAGGAATATGAAGAGACACAAATATGCATGCAAGGGAAATTAGAGAGAAAATAAGGAAAATGAAACAAAGAGGAAAAATAAAGGAAGGGACATGAGACATCAATGATAAAAAGTCACCTCAGAAACAATTGGCATCTTCTACTCAGCCTTTTACAAGTTTCAAGAATCAAGCTTGAAGAGAGAGAGGTCAAGAAACGGAAAAGAAAAGAAAAGCAAGGGAGGACAAGAGGAAGTTTGGACAATGACAAGTAATGGAAGAAAATAGTTGTGGATTTGCAAGTAACAATGTGAATCTATGATTTAGCATGTTTGATCAGAACTGGATCATGGACCTAAGTGATAGCCCAAAATTAAAAGTATTTACAAGTGTACCTAACCTGATTGACCAGATATATCACATCTTCATGATTCCGGCGCCGTGAACGGTTCAAAAAATGATACCGTAAGAAGAATTTATCATAGTTTGAAAAGTCTAGTAAACTGCAAAATTTTGACTTTTACCAAGTTTGACTTGGATTTGGGAAAATAAAAAAGAGAATATTCTAGGGAATATTCCCCTAAATATTTCATATGGACCAGTCGGAGTTTGACAAGTGTCAACGTGTGATTTCGCAATTGGTTGAATTTTGAATTTTTGACCAATTAGGAGCTGCCACATCGCAGGCTCAGAGGCCACCATGTGGCCATGGAATGGCTCATTAAAATTTTTTGGGAACTCTGGAGGATTGAACCCGAGACCCGCTGCCGAGCATGCCCACATGTTACCACCCGCGCTATGGTTTCTTTCGTAACCTTATAGTGGACCAGTGTAACTTAAATTTTAGTGGTTATGGGTTTGGGGGTCTGGAGGGGCTAGCCCCGAGAGCCAACCCCTCCCATTCGTGACCAAATGCCCAAAGTCCAGGGCTAAATGCTGACACAAATGTTAACCTGTCGGTGGTCAAGCTTTGTGTTCATATGGCAATGTTTCAAACACCGCGATGTTTATTGTTTGGTGTGACGGTTCCAGAACTGCTAACTCTGGCATGGATTGATCACATGGAAGTTTTTTTATTAATGGTCAACTGATATTTGTTAATAATAGTCTTCGTAGCACTTTCTACAGCTTTTGAGTGGTCATATGGTGTAATTTTAATGTGACGGTTGTTAATCCGGTGCATTACCCGCAAACCTAAATGGTAATCGTTCACATGCAATAGTTAGTATTTATTGCTATGGTTAAGAATTGATGGAATTATTGGTGGGCACGCAAATTTTTTCCTTAATTCCAAATTTATCTACAGTTAACTCAGGTTCCTCCATTTTTGGTAGAGGATTTTTAGGGGTTATTGGGAAAAATGAGTTCAAGCTCTATCTTGAGCTAGGTTCAACCAATTTTGGAGTGACAATAGTCAATTTCGACTATCTCCAACATTCCAAACTCATTGGTGAGAGTTTTAGAGCCATAAAAGGACTTTTGAGTAGGTTTTTTCTTCAGTGAAGTTCTAGGGGCCACCAGGGCCACCATGGTCCAACAGCAGTTTGAGGCCTAGCCAAGGGAGAAATAGGCCTTATTCAGAAATCCAATAGTCAATTTTGGATGTTTCAGATGTTCTGAAACTAATTGTTTGGTTTTTAGAGCCTTTATAGGAAATTTGAAGGCTGATATTCTTTAGTGAAATTCCAAGGTCCATCAATGCCAGTAAGTGCCAACAATAGTTCAGGGCCTAGCAGAGGCCTTATGCAGTGAAACAATAGCCATTTATGACTGTTTTGATACTTATGAATCCATTTATGGATGTTTCAGAAGCTTTTGAGGACTTATAGAGGTAGATAACCCATCAGAGAAGTTTTCAGTGACCCTAGTGCCAAGGGGTGCCAATAGGTGCTGGAGGAAAAACCAAAGCAGTCAGAGGCCATTTTCAGTGGACCAATAGTCTATACTAACTATTTTTGGAATTATGAATCCAATAAAGGGATTTTTAGAGCCATTTGAGGAATTCGAGAGCTCTAGAAGCTTCATGGAAGTTTTGGGCAGCCTAGGGAAAACTGTGGAGGAAGGCCTAGTTAGGGGATTCAGTGCTAATTTTGAGAAAATTATCAGCCTATATTTGGTGTTTGATGTGTGAAAAAAACAAGAATTATAAAGGAGTTAGTGCCACAGAGAATCTTAGTGTAGCTCAGAGCACCAATTGAAGGAATAAAGTCTAAGGGAGCCTAGATCTGTTTGCAAAGTGATGAAAACCATGATAGTGATACAAATGGTATTCTAAGCCCTTTGGTTCAGTTCAGTAACCATTGGAGTGAAGTGTGAAACTTGTAAAAGAAACTTTACCATAATCCCAAAGAGCCAAGTCAAGATGACAAAAGCTCAAGGAGACATAGCCCACAATATTCGGGTGAACTCCTAGATTAATTTTGCTGTTATGTGTGGATTTTTTATTGCTGCATTATATTTCTATTACAAATGTTTAATTTCAGAAAAAAAAAATGGACTTCAGACACTTAAACATTTAAAAATCATAGATCTCTTTCAAGTAAAAATTTCCACAAATGTCAAGTAAAAGCTAGATCTTTTATTTGTTCAACTGAGTGGGATTTTATTGAAAAGCATAACAAGCTATCCAACCAATTTTCATATTAGGCTGGTATTAGAGTAATTGTTTTCTTGATTGACAGAGCAATAACTTGCTATTTTGACTTGAAAGGTGTTTAAACAGTGCAAAGAATTTGACTGTTTGACTATTTGCAAATTGACTGTTGCTTGAGTTTGCTAGAGGTGAAGGGAAATCTATTGATAGCTAAGTCTAGAAGAGGACAAGAAGGAATAAAGGTCTGAAGGCATCTTCCTTACCCAAAGGACCTCAAGGAAACCCTTGAAGCAGAAAAGGGTTTGTTTTCAAAAGGATGCTTGAATAATAGCTTGTCTCTATAGCCATTTGGTTCAAAAGCTTTGTCAATTGTTTTGAAAGCTTTGTGAATTTTGTTGAACTTATTTTAGTTCATTTTCATGATGAAAACTTCTTCAAGTGAGGTTTACAAATCCTCCTCCTTCACAATATTCTTCGATGAAGACATGAAGCGTGACTTCTACATATTGAAGGACATGGTGCAGATTCTGTTTGAAGATAGAATAAAAAGAATTGAACTTCATGATAAATTGTTTTCTATGAAGCAAGAGAAGAAATAAATTCTTAAAATAATGCATGAGATGGAGATGCAGCTCCATCAAGCCCAAGAGGCGTTAACCAAGAACATGCGTGAAGCAGAGGTAATTCACTCTAATTTTTCTTCATTTTCCTCTCCAGAAAGATGTGTTGGTTCATTTGAAAAGCACACTAAAGGTATAGGGTCCAAGTTAATGTTTAAAATGGGCTATGAAGGCAAGGGTTTAGGAAATCATGCAGAAGGCATGATAGATCCTATTTTGGTTGAGGAACGACCTAAGAAACTTGGTCTTGGTTATGTTCAATCTTACGATGAAAAATCCAAAGCCATGAAGGCCTATGAGGCAACTTCAAAGAGAAATTTTGCTCCAAGTTCTAAACCACAAACATGTCAAGTTTTTTTTCAAGTTGATTTCCATTGTTTAAAGCCTATGTTGAAGCAAGAATATTGTAGACATGCAGCTTATGGTGAGCATGCGAGTTCAGAAAATTTTCAAGACATAAACACTGATGTTGGTCTCCAAAGGAAAGTTGGAACCTCTACTAGTTCATCTCCTCAAGAAGGAAAAAAGGATGGACATGCAAAGCAGCATGTGAGGTATAATTCTTCCCATAGTCAAGTTGATTATGTTTCTGCAAGGGATGACGATTCTGCATGCTTGAATGGGAGAAAGAGTTGATGTGCATATTGTGGTATGTTTAACCATGATGTTTTGAGATGCTGGAAGAGAATGAAGGCATACAGGAAGCAGATGAAGAAAAAGAAACTTGCAAAGAAAGTGAAAAATGCTTGAAAACATTGCCAGAAGAGGGGACATGTTGTTTCCCAATGTTGTAAATTGCATCCAACTAATTATCCCAAGCACATGAGGCAAGAGGATAGAAAGACTTGCGAAAGTAGAACTAAGGATTCCATCATTGATGTGAGAACGAATGTTTCACATGAAGAAGATTTGCAGCAGCAAAAGTCGTCATGGAAGTGGCCCCGTGAGAAGTGGTTTGACTTCTTGACATAGTAAGACATACACTCATTTGTACATATGCAAATTTCAGTTATGTATGCATGTTTTATGCTATAATCTCACGTTTGTTTGAGCCACCTTGGATCGATGATCAAGGCAGCGATGTTTAGCTACCTTCTGTAATTTCTTGCTAGAAATTTCTGAGTGAGTGCAAGGAAGATAGTTCTTGATAGGAGGACAAGCGCAACCAAGAAGGGAATTGTAGACTACCTTCGAGTTGTTGTTCAAAGGCAATAGCCATGCAAGGCAAGTGTATGGAGGTTGAAGAGAAGAGGGTGTTGTACTCTCATTTACTATACATATTAGTATATTAGTCTTTTGGGTTCCAAAAGATTCTAATGGGGAGGTGTGATCAAAATTGGATCATGGACCTAAGTTATAGCTCAAAATTCAAAGTGTTCGGAAGTGTGCCAAACCCGAGCGACCAGATAGATCTCGTCTCCCTGATTCTGGAACCGTGAACGGTTTGAAAATTGACACCATATGAAGAAGTTATCGCAGTTTAAAAAGTCCAATAAACCGCAAAATTTGGAATTTTGACCAAGTTTGACTTGGATTTGGGAAAATCAAAAAGAGAATATTCTAGGGAATATTCCTAGAATATTCCCTGAAATATTTCATATGGACCAGTCAAAGTTTGACAAGTGTCAACATGTGATTTGGCAATCGGTTGAATTTTGAATTTTCGACCAAGTAGGAGCTTCCACGTGGCAGGCCCAGAGGCTTCCACGTGGCCGTGGAATGGTTCATTAAATGTTTTTGGGAACTCTGGAGGATCGAACCCAAGACCCACTACTGAGCATGCCCGTGTGTTACCACCCACGCTATGGTTTTCTTCTTAACCTTATAGTGGACCGGTGCAACTTAAAGTTTAGTGGTTATGGGTTTGGGGGTCCAGAGGGGCCAGCCCCTCCCCTTCATGACCAACCACCCAAATTCCAGGGCTAAATGCCGACACAAATGTTAACCCGCCGGCAGTCAGGCTTTGTGTTCACATGGTAATGTTTCAAACACTGCGACGTTTGTTGTTTGGAGTGACGGTTCCAGAACTGATAAATCCAGCATGGATTGATCACATGGAAGCTGTTTTATTAATGGTCAACTAACAGTTTGTTAACCATAATCTCCACAGTACTTTCCACAACTTTTGAGTGGTCACACAGTGTAAGTTTAATGCGAAGGTTGTTAATTCGACAAGTTACCCACTAGCCTAAACAGTAATCGTTCACATGCAATGGTTAGTCTTTATTGCTATGGTTAAGAGTTGGCGAAATTCTTGGTGAGCGTGCCAATTTTTGCCTTAATGCCAAATTTATCTACAGTTAACTCAAGTTCCTCTAGTTTCAGTGGAGGATTTTTAGGGGTTATTGGGCAAAATGAGTTCAACCTCTATCTTGAGCTCGAATCGACCAATTTTCGAGTACCAATAGTCAATTTCGGCTATCTACAACATTCCAAACTCATTGGTGAGGGTTTCAGAGGCATAAAAATAATTTTGAGCAGGTTTTATTATTCAGTGAAGTTCTAGGGGCCACTAGGGCCACCATGGGCCAGCAGCATTTTGAGGCCTAGCCAGGGGAGCTAGAGGCCTTATTCATAAATCCAATAGTCAATTTTGGATATTTCATATGTTATGGAACTAATGGTGTGGTTTTCAGAGTCTGTAGAGGAATTTTGAAGGCCTATATGCTTCAGTGAAATTCCAAGGGCCATTAGTGCCAGCAAGTGCCAACAGTAGTTTGGGGCCTAGCCAGGACAACTAGAGGCCTTATGCAACGAACCAATAGTCATTTTTGACATTTTTTATACTTATAAATCCATTTATGTATGTTTTATAAGCTTTTGAGGACTTATATAGGCTTAGAACCCATCAAAGAAGTTTTCAGTGACCCTACTGCCACGGGGTGTCGATAGTTTTTGGAGGCGAAACTGGAGTAGCCAGAGGCAATTCTCAGTGAACCAATAGTCCATCCTAACTATTTTTGGCATTATGAATCTAATTAAGGGATTTTCAGATCCATTTGAAGACTTATAGAGCTCGAGAAGCTTCATGGAAGTTTGGGCAGCCTAGGGCAAATCATGGAGGAAGACCTAGTTTGGGGATGCAGTGCTAATTTTGAGAAAATTATCAGCCTATATTTGGTGTCTGATGTTTGCTGGAGACAGTAGGTGAGGTTTCAGGGATAGAAAAATAATTCTAAATGAGTTAGTGCCATAGAGAAGCTCATTGTAGCTCAAAGCAGCGACTGAAGGAATCAAGTCTAAGGGAGCATAGATCTGTTTGCAGAGTGATGAAAACCATGACAGGGATATAGATGGTATTATAAGCCCTTTGGTTCAACTCAGTAACCATTGGATTTAAGTGTGGAACTTGTAAAAGAAACTTTACCGTAATCCCAAATAGCCAAGTCAAGATAACAAAAGCTCAAGGAGACGTAGCCCGCGATATTTGAGTGAACTCCTAGATTAATTTTGATGTTATGTGTGGATGATTTATTGCTGAATTATATTTCTGTTACACATGTTTAATTTCAGAAAAAAAAAATGGACTTGATGCACTTAAACAATTAAAAATCATACACCTCTTTCAAGTAAAAATTTCCGGAAAAGTCAAGTACAAGCTAGATATTTTATTTGTTTAACTAAGTGAGAGGTTCTTGAAAAGCATAACAAGTTATCCAACCCATTTCAGATAAATGTTGGAATTTGATGCATGGTACATGCATTGGTTTATTGTTTATGTTTGTTGTCATTGGCATGATATTTTCTTGGATTGACAATGGTTTCAGCCTTGCCTTGTCATTTCCTAGATATCCATGATGTAGAGGCCTTCTTCTTTTGGTCAAGCTTTGGATGGACGATATATTTCGTATCCTGGTTGAGGTGGCCTTAGGAAAATTCCCAAGGGTCAAGGGTGGAGATCGGATTTCTACTGGAACTCTTAATGATGGGTGGAGACAGGAAAATTAATCTAGAGCTGGTGAAGGAAGTCAGAGGCATCCAAGCTTGTTTTGATGCTATTTATTTATGGACCAATTTCGGTGAAATCACTATCGTTGAGGTTTGAGTTGGTTTGGTCTATGGAATCATTGGTTGGTTCTACTTTGGTTTAACCCATATCATCCCACATTCATGCTTCAAATATGGCATGGGGGTGTGTAACAAACCATTGTTAAAAGTGCATGTAATAAAGTTAATAAAGGAAAAATAAGACCAAGGTCACAAGACACTTATTCCAAGCTGAATTTTTGGAAAAACATCCCAGTGGGCATAATTTGATGTGTTTATGGCTAAGGGGAAATTGGAAAAGGAAATGAAAAAAGGCATTAAAATTTAAAAAGGTATTATTGGAATTTTATTTATGAAAATAATGGAAAATATGAGAAAAGGAAGGTGAAGGGTCACGGGTTGCATGTGAGGAGGAAATTCAAGGAAAATGAAGAAATTAGAGGCATCAATGATAAAAAGTATTCTGAGGATTAATTCACAACCTTTTGTTAGTTCAGTTCCATAATTGGTTTCAGAGAGGAGAAGAGCACCAAGAGGATAAAGTGAGAAAGGAAAGTAAATGAAGGGCAAGGAAAGGAAATAAACAACAACAAAAAGAAAATGAATGCAAGGATTAAGAAATAAAAGTTGGATCAACCAAATTCAGTAGGAATACTTGCAGGTAATAGGTTTCATGTAACATTTCCTAGCTGGTTTTGGCATGCATGGTATATGCATGTGTATATTTAGTTTATTTGTTGTTGGTGGCATGGATTTTCTGGATTTTGACAGTGATTTTATCCTTTCCTTGCCATTTCAAGATAGCCTTGGTGTGATGTGATTCTTTCTTGGTTGAGCTTTGGATTACTGGAAGGTTTTGAATCTGGGTGAGGTGGTCTTAGGAAATTACCAAGGGTTGGGGGTGGAGATGGTTTTAAATAAGAAGCCCTCAATAGGTGGGCTGAGACAGGAAAACTACTCAATGGATGGTGAAGGGATTATAAGGCATCCAAGCTCGGTTTGGTTTTGTGATCTCGACACTAGTTTAGGTGAGATCACGTTATGGTGAGGGTAGATGTGCTTTAACCTATTGATTCCCTTGGATTTTTATGGATTGGTTTATCCCATGAGATCCCACATTCATGCTTGGAATATGGCATAGGGGTGATTTGATGAAAGAAATATTTGGTTCAGCCCAATCTATTGTCCGGTGGTACGTCGAAGTCCCAAACCTGGTTGGATTTTGCATATGGTTAATAAGAGCTAAGTTTCTATTGCTTTTGATGAGTAAATGTACTTTTTTTTTTGTGTGGATTCAATAGTTATTCTATCATTGGAATTTATCTAGCTATATGTTAGTTATAAGCATGTTTATTTGACAGATCTAAGTATGTATCTTATCACATTCTCATTAATGAATTTATAGTTCATGAATGTATGTGTTAACTAGTGTTATGAAAACTATTGTGAGAATGAATTGGTAGTTGTTAAACCTTTGATAAGTTTTCATATCCTTATGTTCAGATATGAATTCATGACCTATAGGTTGCATGTTTACCAAGTGTTTGAAATAATGTCAATCTCAGTTGGGAGAGTTAGGTCAAATCCTAGTTTATGTTTTGGTTTATAAGCATCATTTATATGTCCTTCACCATTTCAGGAATTTCCATTGAGTTCCGAGCAGAGGCCTGAGTCCTAGCCCTAAAAAAGTGGCTCAAAATTTGAGGTCACTAGCATTAAACTGAATGAAAAATTCCACATTCGCTGGCAGGTGGGCCTATGGCAGTGACTGGAGGGCTATAGTCACTTGCATGACTTGGAAAGTGTTACACCATTTTTTGGTCATCTCACCTTTTCTTATTAGATGGACCCAAGTACACCATGTAAGACCAGTTTTACCCCAAGTAAAACTGCTTTCACTATGTTAATTAAGGAAACCCCAAAAGGAATAATTAATTAAACCACAATTTAATTATTATTCCCAGTCATGTTTAACCTAAAAACAAAGAAATTAATGAGATACACCCATAGTTATCTTATTATTTTCTAGGAATAATTATTTAAATAATATTCCTTGTTAAATATGACCAAATCAACCACTATTAATTAAATAAATCATTATTTATTTGATTATATCTCAACCACTTTCTTAAAAGGATAAATAAATCATTTATTTATTTATTCTTCACTAATCAAGGGATTTTGACCCAAGTCAAAGTCCCTTTCCCTCCAACAAATAATAATAAAATATTCCATAGAGGTGGATCTAGATTTGGTTAACATTATTTTAATCATGCACCAAGATCTAGAATGACCCAATATTTTGTTATAAATAGGAGGGTTTTCCCCTTCATTCTTCACCTTTTGTTGCATATTAGATCACTCGGGATCTATACACTTGGTCTCATTTCTGCCATTTTGCTCCCATTGAGCTCTACCTTCTACATTGGGTTTTCTACATCTACAAGAGAGAGAAAGCTTAGATCTGAAGTGCTGAGGACTACAAAGAACCCATCCCATTGAGGAGATCTGGATACACCTTCTTGTTTCCTCCCAGGTGCCCTGTAATATAAAAATTCATTAAAAAATCGTGTTCTTGTCTTGTCTGTTGGATGCATGGAGCAAACTCTTTACTTTACTGCTTAATGTCTTTCCATTTATAGATCTGTTTGTTGCAGCACTTTAACCACTAATTGCAGATCTGAAGATGTTTTGCAGCCATTATTGTTGTTAGGGCTATTAGTTATGCGTAGCTAAAGTGGTTCTTTTTCGTACACTTCGACGAAGAATTCATACTAACAAATGGCGACTCCACACGTGTTTTAAATTACGACCGCTGTCGTTTTTCATATTCCTGCATATCCAGCTACTTCAGGCCCTAGGGCTTCTTTTTTAGCTGCTTAGTTTTTCTCTTTTCATGTCATTTTTCTCACATAAAACCCTAAAAACCTAAAATTTCTAACTTCCGTGTGTTTCGGGCCCTATTGCGCAGGTAAGCGACACCAGCCGCACCTGAGACGGCAATTTTTCAGAAAATCTGCCGCCGAAACAGCCGGAACGGGGGGGTCGCACCTTTTGGCCCAAAACTCCGCGACTTGACGCACCTTGGCCCTGCTTCCGCGACCTCAACCCGTATAAGGCCGAACTCGCGACTCGCCTTTTTTCCAAAGATTTTTCCTGAAATTTTTCTCATCTCACGCAGCCTCACAAATGGTTTTCCACCTCCTGTCTTCGCCCTCCTCGACCAAGATCCGATCTCTGCTTTTACTCATCTAAGTGGGAACCTACTTCCTTAGGGCTTTAGTACCCTCCACTTTTTGTGGGAAGAGTTTCAATGCTTCTGGGCCCGCTCTGCTTCGCAGTCACCTCCCCTCTTTTCCGTATCCGTTACCTCACTTTCGCATCCATCGAAATCCTACCTCTTTTCCTTTCAAATCACCTCTTGTCGCTTTGTTCGACTTTCTGCAGGCCTCCCCTGCTCCCCCCGGGTTTTTTGTCGATTTCCCCTTTTTCCACCCACCTTGCCTCTCGTCTCTTTGGCCGTGATCTGCACCCCTTGTCTGCAGCTTTCTCCTCCAGATCTCTGTCCCCTTTGACCCTAGATCCGTCGAGCTTCCTTTGTGTGTGTTTCCATAGTTTTTCCCTTTCTTTTCAGCATAGTTGTGAGGACCCACCTTCTTGGTTTAGATAGATGCATACGTAGCTGTTATTTTTCTGTTATTTCAGCATTTTATTCTGTTCTCTGTAGGTTTATTTTCAGCTACGTCGCACACTTTTTTCTTGCTCTCAAACAACGGAAAGGGTTTAAAAATTAAAATTAACGCACGCCACACACTGACCCTAAGTGAAGAAGCGCCTGGTTTACACCGCCTGGCAAAGACTCTAAAATCAATTGTCACTGCACCTTTTCTGCCCTTGAACTTCTTGATTTTGTCCCTTTCTGCCCTTGTCGGTTTCCTTCTTCCTATCATCATTGCGCCCCCAAGGCGCCTTTCCCGGAGACTTCTTGGCCTTCACCCTCAGTTTCCGGTTGATCGACCTGCTCCGCACCGCCGTCGTCGAGCCAGTCCACCTTCGAGTCCGCACTCCGACTCCTCTCCTGATTCATCGGGTCCCCCTTCTCCTTCCGGTTCTCCCCCTTTTACCTTCACCATGTCTGGACCAGGGCCTAATGCTAGCGGTTCTCCTGGCCCCAATGCTGGCCCTACTTCTAGCGGAACCGTCACAACCACTACTCCGGCCACCCCTGTGCTGCCGTACATTGCAGGCCTCAGCCTCCCCGATTTCCATCAGTTGATTAACGACCCAATTCACCATAATACTACCTGGCCCGCTATGCCCACCAAACTACCCTCTGATATCCCTAAGTTTGAGGGCCTTAATGGCGAAGATCCAACCAATCACGTCCGATCTTTCCACATGTGGTGTTCCTCCAATTCCATTACCGATGACTCCATCCACCTTCGTTTGTTCCAACGCACGCTTACCGGCGAAGCTTCTAAATGGTATGTCGAACAGGCCACTTCCTCCCATACCACATTCGAGACTCTTGCCCAAGCCTTCTTGTCGTACTTCCATCTTCCTCTCCGATACGACACTGGTACGGAGCTCTTGACTTCATTTAAGCAATCCTCTTCCACACGCCTTTCTGCCCATGTTCAGGAATGGCGACGAAGACGGAGCTTATGTCGAGCCCCTCCCTTTGAAGATCGGGTTTACATGGACTGGTTCCTTCGCACCCTCCAGTCTCCCATCGGCAAAGATGTCGCCTCTCACTTTCCTCAATCTGAAGAAGCCGCCCTCCAAATAGCTTTAAAATATGACCTGATCTACGCTCAATCTGGTTATGTTTATACCGTTCTTCCCGACATCCCCAGGCCCGGTGGCGCTAACGCCCCGGGGGCATCTCATTCCGCCGACGGTATTGTTGGATCTCTTTCCCACCCCTCTGCTCACCCTCCTATGAGCCATGGCCTCCCTCAGGGAGGGGCCAGCACCTCTAGCACTCTGCCCCCTCCCGGCAACATGTATCCAGGATACGGCATGCCTCCTCCTTTTGCCCAACCTCCCGCTTACCTCAATGCTGCCCAACCCAACCCTTACTTTTATCCGCAGCCTGGTGCGCCAGCTCCTCCAGCATATGCGCTTCCGCCTCCCTTGCCTCCTCACCACCTACAACAGCCCTTACAACCCCCTCCAGGGCAAGTATTTGCACAGCAGGGTGCGTTTAATCCCCTTTCTTCTCAAAGAAGGCGGAGAGGCAACCAGAACCCATCTGCCCCCGGTAACCGAGGTCCCAATTCTGGTCCGGACCCTAACACTAGCAACCAGCCTCAGGGCATTCCGCCCAGGCCGGACAGGCCGCTTCGCACAAACAAGCCCTGTTCGTGTTGCCGTGTTTACGGTCACTACACTCACGATTGCCCTCTCTTACCCCAGATGCGACAGATGTGGGAGTCTCAAGCCACATTGCGCGGACAACACGCCTCCCCTCCTGCTCCTCCTAATGTGGCCACCACTCAGCCAGCTGTGTTCACTGATCCTTTCCCTCACCAGGGATTCATGGCTACCCAAACCCCCGACAGCCATGTAGCCACCCCCTCGTCCATTTCTGGTTCCTCTGATTACCAGATCCTTATGATGCACTCCGATCCTTCCCCATCCGTCGATCTTCACCTTCAAACTCGGTCCCGCCAGTACCCCAAGCCTCCTGCTCAGTCTGCTCCCGAGCCTCCTTCTTCAGGTTCTACAGAGCCTCTTTCGACATCCAGTGGTCCCTTACACATCCCTCAACCCAAAGTTGCGGTTCATCCAAAGATTCTAAAGGGACCATTACGCCGAAATGCTGCTTCCAGTCGAGCCGCTCAGTCGTATAGTATAGTAGATGATTTGGCGCAATCCCCTGCTGCCATTTCCACACTGGAACTCCTCCAGTCGTGCCCTTCCAAAAAGAAGGCTCTACTATCTGCCGTGGGCGCTGTCGATCCTGCTGATGACCAAATGATTGTTTTCGACGCCACCCAATCGGACCATCCCCCTCTTCCTCCTTCCGTCGCTTTCCAAATCCCAGTCAAAATCCGGAACGCCACTGTATCCCAGTGTATAATTGATGAGGGGGCATCCACCTGCGTGATGTCCGCTTCGGTTTGGAAGCAACTCGGATCCCCTGAGCTGGCCCCTTCCACGATCACCCTTCGAGCGTGGGACGGTCATGCCTCCCAACCCATTGGCCTGTTTCGTAACTGTCCCATCACCCTCGCCGGTAAGACCGTTTGCGTTGATGTCGAAGTCATTGATGCCCCTCTCGACTACAACATTCTATTAGGGCGAAGCTACACCTACGCCATGCCTGCTGTCCCATCCGCGGTTTTCCGCAAGATGTCTTTCCCACACAATGGGAAGATAGTCACTATTGACCAGCTATCTTATCATGAGCCGCCATCTCAGACCTCCTCCGAGACGACCATTTCTTCTGTAACCAACAAGCAAACCGTCGATTCTCTGACCAGTGTCTCCCCTGGAGTCTACAAAGATTCCACCTTGCTTGGTACTTTTCCTCATCTTCCCCCTCCTCCGGTCACTGATCCCAGCTTGTCGAATGTTTGCATGATGCAATCGTCTCAGGCCGCCCATAAGCGGCCTGCCTCGGCTAGTCAGCAACCTCCCCCCCGCCCTCCGCAACCCACTCCTAGCCATTCATCTCAGCCAGCCGGACCTCCTCCTTCTGGCCCTTCCCCTACAGCTGGTATCCTTGAACCCCTTTATCCTCCAGGCTCGGTCCCCCCTGGCCTTAACCATCTTGGAGCCGTACCTCCTGGTCATTACCCTGCCGGACAGATCCCCTTCTTAGCTCCCCCTCCCGGAGTATATTCTGTCCCTGTCATGGCCACCCTCTCTCTCCCTAACTTGACCTTAGGCATTCCGGTTTGGTACCTTGACCCCCCAGCCGCCACCCCCCCTGGTCACCCCAAACCTTACATGGCTTTGAAACCGGTTCAACCGGTCCCCCTCGCTTCCTCCATAGCCAACGTGCCCCCAACACCTCCACAGGACCCTTCTCCTGCTGAGTCGGCTCCCGGGAAGAAAGGAAAAGCCCGCAAGGGGGCAACCAAAGACCAAACCACCACAACCACCTCGGCTCCTCCCCCACCCTCGAAGCCTTGTGCCTTATGTGATATCATCGGTCATGCCACCCATGCTTGTCCCGAGTTACCCCGTATTCGCCCCATGGTAAAAGTCGCGTTCCCTGACACTACGGTCCCTGAAACTCCCACTCCCGCTTCGACCGTCTCCAAGAACCCCAAGACTCTCCGCACCAACAAGCCTTGTGCTTTGTGCGGTGTCCATGGCCACTACTCCCATCATTGTCCTCACCTGACGCATTACCGTGCCTCCCTTGAGGTGATCCGTGAGTATGAGGTTGAACAAAATCAATCCGCCTCTCCCATTCTCGCGCAGTATGCTGCAGACCAGCCTGAGGATCCCCCCGCTCCCATCCACATCCCCCCCCCCTGATGTCCAGATGACGGAGTCTACAGTCACCATTCTTTACCTATCCTCCTCTGCATGACCTTCGGAGCCTCGCCCGTCTGCAACCTCCCCCGTTGTGTCCCTTGATGCTCGAGATCACTCCACTTGTGTCTCTGTTGACCTTCGCAGCCCGAGTCCTCGCCATGTTTCCGATAGCTCTCATACATCACCTTGTTTGAGTTTTGCTCATCCTGCCCCTCCCCCCCGCCATTTCCGCTCGATGACTTCTTCCCCCTCACGCTGCCGTCCTTTCCTTTCATCCCCTCATGTATTGTCTTGTCACACCACCTTGCGCATCCCCCCGTCCACATCCTTTATCGGTTACGCCGATGGTGCAAGTCGCTACTCAAGGAATCTTGCCTCAGCAGGGTGGGCCATCTTCACCCCCTTGCATGACCTCGTTCTGTCTAACGGGGTATGCATTGGTTCTGCCACCAACAATCAGGCCGAATACGATGCAGCGCGTGGCCTACTAGCTGATGCTTTGCTGCATCGCATTCGCCATCTGCACGTTCGTTTGGATTCCTTGCTTCTTGTCATGCAACTAAATGGTGTTTATCGTGTGCGTAACCCCGTGCTGTTTAGACGCTATTTACGAGTAAAAGTCTTAATACGTGCGTTTGAAACCATAACTTTCAACCATGTACCCAGAGACCAGAATCACTACGTAGATAGTATTTCAAACCATGTTCTAGATTGGCATTTATCACACTCAATTCATACAAGACAATAACATTAAAACAACCATCAAAAGATGATGCATATCCATAATATGTGTCGCAAACCATATATTGATGAGTCCATCTACTCTGATACACATGACATGCCCATAGCATGTTCCAAAAAACTGGGGGGCACCATACGCCCCCCCATACATATACATACGACATGCCCATAGCATGTTACAAACAAAAACTGGGGGCACCATATGCCCCTCCATACATTCTAGGGGGCACCACCTACCCCTACATACATCAGAAGGGGCACCATATGCCCCTAATCACTATCTGGAGGCTGCCGGGCCAATGGCTCTGCCCCTGCAGCATGTAGATCCCGCATAGTTTGACCGGCCATCGCCATGCGCTGCATGATACCTCGCCACTCCAAGGGGAGACCAACACATGGCTCTATGTACTGGTCGTCTAAATCCTGCCACCCGCGCTCTGATACTCCGGTCAACAGCTGCTCACATCTACGGCGGATGTCCTCCAGTAGGGCGGCTGCACCATCATTTTGCGTTGCTCTCGATCCACTCGGACCCGTAGCTCCAGACGCTGCCGGTCGTCCCATATATCCGGCCGGTTTTACCGGTGCTATATCTGCATACCAAAGGTCCCTGAATCAATATCATTATTTACTATTCAAAAAACTTTAAACATGCCCATATAAGAATAGCAATTTGTCACTTACCATCGGGCCCCCAAACTCGACCAGCCGGAAGTGGCAAATCCGGATCCCCATAGTAGCTCATCCCACTATAAGGGTAGTCGTCTGTGTACAACGGCATCTGATCCCAATGGGCAAAGAACTCCGGTCGAAATGTTCGCCCGACCGCCCCTCCTCCTCCTTTGCAGAGTAGTCGTCCCCAACGACGCATCCTAGGCTCTCTCGGGCCCCCATCTGGAAGATGCACACGAGGCCTCAAGGTCGGGATCTTCTCAAAGAAGAAGGCGCACAACAAAGTCCCATATGAGCAATCATGATCCACCTGCCGCCTGCATAGCGACAACTGTCGCTTTAGCGACACCAACATCATTTGGGCCCACCCAAAGTAGGTCCCACTCAACACACTCTCCACTATCATCATCCGCCCACCGGTGATGTGATGGAACGCCTGGGTGCCCAGGATTCGCAGCACAGCTGCGGCCACTGCACGGGTTTCTAGCCTCTCTAGATCCCCGATCGATATCCGAGTCCCCTTGACTTGGAAACCCGGTCGACAATGGCGTTCCACAAACTTCATGATATGCCGCCCCCGCGGCAACACTGGCTGCGTGTCTCCCACTATCCCCAATGGTGGGAGGCCGGTCAGGAAGTACACATCCTGGACCGTCAGTTCGATCCTGTGCCCCTGCACTACAAAGATCTCCTGATCTGGATCCCAGTAACTGATAATCCGGGCCAGTAATGGTTCCCGTGCTCTCATCAACGGGTTCTCCACAAACTTGAGAACCCCAAATCTGGCCAATACACGACGGACGCCCTGATCCGCCTGGATCTCTGCCCGAAGTGTTCCCAGATCCCTCTCTCTCCAGTTGACCTGTAACTCTTCCATACCTGCACAAACACATTCTCTTTGTCAGGGTACAGATCGGGCAAACCATAACCACACACAAAAACCCAACTCCCAACCATCAAACAGCACCAAGCCCCCCTCCCCTCCCAGGTCGCAGTTTTCTGCCCATTTCTGGACCAGGTCGCACTTTTTGCCCTCAAACTTGCGTCCTGGGTCGCACTTTTTGCCCCAAAAAGTGCGACCCGGCCGTAGAGAGGAGGGAGGGGCTGTTTCTAGGGTGTTGGGCCCTAAACTGCAAATCTAATCCATCAAAATGCAAGATCAAGGTTAGGCCTCTTACCTCCAACTCACAGATCTCGAATCCAACGGTCGGTTTGTCCGCTACGTTCGCCGCAAGATTTAGGGCCTTCTCTCCTCTCCACATTCACCACAGCAACAATAGCAAATGAATGATTTTGGAGGGAAAACGGCCTCATTAAAAGAGAACCCCTGTTTCTTCTTTCGACTGCTGCGACCACACCGTAGCCCCGTTCGACGAACCGTCAGCACCGCCGGATAGATCTCACCGAGCTCTCAAATGGGTTTTACTTAGTTTTTGGTGATTTGATACTTCACCTGGACACATTTTTTCCACGAAGGGTCACTTCACTACTCCTTAAAATCGAATTTCCTCACTTACGACTCTTGTACTTGGGGCACCACATCGCCCCATTACTTGTCCATGTTCGTGTTGATTTTCGTCATGAGTGCCCACTTTGTACTCATGTTTCTATGACCCCCCATTGGGGCCTTTACTGTGTGGCAGCACTCTACAGTCGCCCTTGTTTAGAGCATCCAAGTCGAATCATCATTGCATTCATGGAGTCTATCCTGCGTCCTTTTGCACCCCACTATAGCCCTCCATCCTTCTTTGCTTGGTTCCTCCCTTGTGTCGCATATCATGACCTTCAGTCCCACTGTCCCCTATCCCTTTCGATATTGTGTCAGTCGCTGCAATGTCATTCATGCCCTTTATGCTCTAACAAGGGAAGTCGTCCATTCGCCACTCCATCCTCCCCCTTTCCACTATCATCATTGGTGTCAGTCTGTCTGTCACTCTATTGTTCTTCTCTCGTGCCTTAGTTGAGGGTCTCTTATTGCCTCACCTACGGCGGACCTCCTTCTGTCGACATCAGCGCATTTATTCCAGAAGCAAGGTCTAGAGGGCGGTGTACCTTGGTTCCAGCTTCCACTATTGTTCGGTGCCTCGGATCAGGCAGGGGGATCTCTCACTTCCCTTTGACTTGATTACTTCTCCAGCTCCTTTCAGCATGATCGAGATGAGTATACTGGACAGTCCAGTGACCCAGCAGCAGCTCTTGATGATTCCCGGGCGTGTGTGAGATGTCTCCGCCCTCATGAGGGGGTGGCCCTGCAGGTAGCCCCCCACATGCCCGGATGACCTCTTCATTGCAGCCTTTGATGCCGCTCCAGATTTTGATGATGTTGGCCTTAGCCACCTGTAGCGCCTCCATGATTTGCATGTATCAGTCAGATTTTGTGAGCCCTTCCCCATTTACAGGGGGCATTTGGGTTGTATTTATCTCATGTACTCAGATATTATTGTACTAGTCCTGGCTGTTATCCCAGGCACAGCATGTATGTGAGACTCTTCATTGTATTCTTATCTGGCTCCTGCTTATGCCAGTTGTACTTTATGGTTCGGTCCCTTGTTTACCGGACACACTATTCTTTTGTACTTTGTCTCGGCGGGCATAGGTATGCCTCCCCCGCCGCCTTCAGCACAGGTACCCTCTCATAAAAAGAGACTTGTTGCACCTGCGAGTCTCGTCTCCTTAGGGTCTAGTCCTTCAGCACACTATCTACCTCACACTTCTCTCTCTGACATCCCCTTTCGTTGTCCGGTGATTGTATTCTTACAACGTACTTCGGTCCTACGATTTGCTCCTGACACTCGCACGCTGGGGGGCAATCTGTTACACCATTTTTTGGTCATCTAACCTTTTATCATTAGATGGACCCAAGTACACCATGTAAGACCAGTTTTACCCCAAGTAAAACCGCTTTCACTATGTTAATTAAGGAAACCCCAAAAGGAATAATTAATTAAACCACAATTTAATTATTATTCCCAGTCATGTTTAACCCAAAAACAAAGAAATTAATGAGATACACCCATAGTTATCTTATTAGTTTCTAGGAATAATTATTTAAATAATATTCCTTGTTAAATATGACCAAATCAACCACTATTAATTAAATAAATCATTATTTATTTGATTATATCTCAACTACTTCCTTAAAAGGATAAATAAATCATTTATTTATTTATTCTTCACTAATCAAGGGATTTTGACCCAAGTCAAAGTCCCTTTCCCTCCAACAAATAATAATAAAATATTCCATAGAGGTGGATCTAGATTTGGTTAACATTATTTTAATCATACACCAAGATCTAGAATGACCCAATATTTTGTTATAAATAGGAGGGTTTTCCCCTTCATTCTTCACCTTTGGTTGCATACTAGATCACTCTGGATCTATACACTCGGTCTCATTTTCTGCCATTGTTGCTCCCATTGAGCTCTACCTTCTACATTGGGTTTTCTACATCTACAAGAGAGAGAAAGCTTAGATCTAAAGTGCTGAGGACTACAAAGAACCCATCCCATTGAGGAGATCCGGATACACCTTCTTGTTTCCTCTCCTGTGCAGTTCTAATATGTACCATTAAAAAAAATCGTGTTCTTGTCTGGTTCGTTGGATGTATGGAGCAAACTTTTACTTTACTGCTTAATGTCTTTCCATTTATAGATCTCAAGCTATTATAAAGACTTTAACCACTAATTGCAGATCTGAAGATGTTTTGCAGCCATTATTGTTGTTAGGGCTATTAGTTATGCGTAGCTAAAGTGGTTCTTTTTCGTACGCTTCGACGAAGAACTCATACTAACAGAAAGGGATTGGTTGATGCTCTAGTTTAGTGAAAAGAGATTTATCTCAAGGGTTGGACACCTGGAGGGGTTAGGTTGCTCTTGGAGGTCCTCTAACACCTAAGGGAAGTCAATAATGTCTTAAGTTGTCAAATCCATTTTTTTAAGGTAATATAGGTGGTTGAGTCTTATAATAGTGACCGCCAGCTCATGTTTACCCTTGGTAAACTAGTTAAAGAGAGTAAATGTGGGAGGAGACAGTTATAGGGTGGTATCAAAGCCAGGTTGTAGCACTAGACTTTAGAGTAAGAGTAGATTGTCATACATGTTTGTATGTTGGACATGGAGGTATGATATTTAATGGTTGTTATATTCCTTATGGTTATATACATTCCTATCAATCTATTTTTGTTTTGGTTACATGCATGATATATGTTAGTTGATCAACGTGGCCATATGCACGTGTGTCGGATAATCATGAATGACAATAACTTATTGTTATATGCATTGTGGTCATACACATGATGATTATGGTTATTACATTAAGCTATTTATGCTATATGTATCATGATAATATGGATTTCTCTGTGTATATGGTTATGCATATGGAATTCATGTATGAGTCGATATATTTGTGATACTTTGTCATACTAATTTGGATTGACTTGTGCCAATGAGATAGCATCCTCTGAGATACATTGAGGTATGAGTTTGATTATGTCATCTATTGGTTTATTTAACATGGTATGTTTATATATTGGTTGAATTTTTGATTAATTTCATGATATGAGTATGTGTCTATAAGATTGCATGAAGTAATGATCTTGCTTTAAGATGGTTGTACTAACACATATGCGTTGAGACAACTGATATGCACTTGAGTGTAAGTGGGCTCTACTTGTTATTATGACTAATGACTAATAGTTGATCATGACATGCTTGTTAGTTTTTATAAAGGATAATTTCAACTAATGGACATGATGTCTTGACCTTTGGAATATGTGGCTGACATGTGTGAACATTTCCAGGACAATATGCTTTGTATTAACATGACAATGTAACAATTGATTTGTATATATAAATAACAGTTGGGTGATGTGATAGTACATATTAAGAGTAAATTGCATTAAGGTAAAAGGTAAAATAAAGGAATTGGGCAGGAATTCCTTTGACTATATTTGGAAACCACAATTCCAAATGAATGAGTGCCTTGCATGAATACAAGAAGTCTTCTTAACCTTGATTTCGTCTAACATTATGTGGATATGTGCTATAGTCATGAACATGTATTTTGGAGGTATATTATCTAGTTTCTATTTACAGCTAGATTCGTCAAGGAAATTGGAGTCCCTTGAGAGATGGCATGGATGTGTTCAGTTACAAGGAAGTGTGTTTGTCACAACAAGTTTAAATAACTTGTATATTGTTATATTTATGCACTGGTAGTTATGTGTTTATGGTAGTATGATGCAGGAATTGGTGGAAAAAGAGATTTCCATGATATCTTGAAGAAGGCGGAGGTTGAGCTTTCCCTTGGAAGCATTAGGAACCTATGGGTATTGATTCATGGTGTCTATTGAGAGTCATGTGCTTTCGGTGCATTGTTATTTGTTTTCATTTGATTTGCAGTTTTCTTGTGTCTGGTGCATGACCATGCCACTTTTCTTGTGGTGTCATATTTTTATTGTTTTCATGGTTTTACTTCTTATTTTCCTTTTGGTTCTTTCCTTTTACATTTTTACAGTCTTGGGAATTGGTTGGGAAAGAGGAAAGTTAATGGAGTTAAGGAAGAGCTAGATGAAACCCATATGATCCTACATTCATGTTGGGAATATGGCATGGGGGTATGTAATAACCTAGGGTTAAAATTTCATGTAATAAATTTAATAAAGATAAAATAAGACCAAGGTCACAGGACACTTATTCCAAGCTGAATGTTGGGAAAAACATCCTAGTGCATATCACTTGATGTGTTTATGGATAAGGGGAAATTGGAAAAGGAAACGACAAAGGCATTAAAAGGAAAAAAAGTGTTATTGGCATTTTATTTATTAAAATAATTTAAAATAGAGGAAAGGAAGGTGAAGGGTCACATGTTACATGTGAGGAGGAAATTGGATGAAAATTAAGGAAAATTAAAATATTAGAGGCATCAATGGTAAAAAGGATTATGAGGATCGGGTCATAGCCTTTTTTCAGTTTAGTTTCAAAATTGGTTTTAGAGAGGAGAAGAGCACCAAGAGGAGAAAACAAGTAAGGAAAGAAAAGGAAGGACTAGGAAAGCAACAAAAGGACAAGGAAAGAAAAGGAAAGCAAGGATTAAGAAAGGAGAAGTTGGATCAAGCAAATTTAGCAGGAATACTTGCAGGTAATAGGTTGCTTGTATGATTTCCTAAATAGTTTTGGCATGCATGATATATGCATGTGTATATTTTGTTTATTTGTTGTTGGTGGCATCGATTTTTCTGGGTTTCGATAGTGGTTTTAACCTTGCCTTCCATTTCCGGATAACCATGGTGTGATTGGATTATTTCTTGGTTGAGATTTGGATTGCTGGAAGGTTTTGGATACGGGTGAGGTGGTCTCATAAAAATCCCAAGGGTTGGGGGTGGAGATGGTTTTCTCCAAGAATCCCTTAACAGGAAAGTAGATATAGGAAAATCCCTTAATGGATGGTGAAGGAATTCCTAGGCATCCAAGCTCAGTTTGGTTTTGTGATGTTGACAATGGTTTAGGTGAGATCATAGTATGGTGAGATTTGAGGTGGTTTAACCTCTGGATTCCCTTATTTTTTTATGGATTATTGTATCCCATGATATCCCACATTCATGCTTGGAATATGGCATAGAGGTGATTGGATGAAAGAAAGTTTTGGTTTAGCCCAATCTATGGATGAGTGGTACATGGAAGTATGGATCCTAGCTGGATTTTTCATATGGTTAACAAGAGCTAAGTTTCTCACGATTTTGATGAGTAAATGTACTTTTTGTTTTGTACCTTAAATGGTTGTTCTGTCACTGACATTTATTTGGTTATATGTTAGTTATAAGCATGGCTATTTGATAGATCTAAGTATGGATATTATCACATTTTAATTAATGAATGTCTAGTTCATGAATGTATGACTTAATTGGTGTTATGAAAACTATTGTGATAAGGCATTTTTCCTTCTTGTTAGACCTCAGATAAATTTCCAGATCCTCATGTTCAGATATGCATTCATGACCTGTAGGTTGCATGTTTACAAAGGGTTTGATGAAATTTTAGTCACGATTGGGAGAGGTCAACTCAAGTTTGGGTTCAAGTTTTGGTTTATGAACTTCATTTATATGTCCTTCATCATTTATGGAAGTTTCTCGGATCTCTTTGTAGAGGTTTGAGTCCTAGCCCTGAAAAAGTGGCTCAGAATTTGGGGTCGCTGGTATAGAATTTACTGCAAAATTCCACAGCCACTGGCAGGAAGGCCTATGGGAGAAATTAGAGGGATATAGTCACTTACATGCCTTAGAAAGGGAGTGGTTGAGGCTCTAGTTTAGTGAAAAAGAGAGATATCTAAGGGGTTGGACACTTGGAGGGGTGGGGTTGCTCCTAGAGGTCCCCTAACACCTGAGGGAAGTTATTAAGGTCTTAAGTTGTTGAATACATTTCCCTAAGGTCATATAGGAGGTTAATTCTTATCATAGAGACCCTCATCTCATGTTTACCTGGGTAAACCAATCAAATTTGGTAAATGCGGGAGGTTACAATTATAGGGTGGTATCAAAGCTAGGTTACAGCACTAGAATTGAGAGTAAGAGTAGATCTTCATACAATTTTTTATGTTGGGAATGGAGGTATGATATTTAATGGTTTTTATATGCATTATGGTTATATACATTCCATTAAATCTATTTTTTTTAAGGTCACATTCATGATATATTATATTTGATCCATGTGGTCATATGCACATGTGTCAGATAGTCATGAATGGAAATAACTTGTTGTTGTATCAATTGTAGGCATACACATGATGATTATGGTTATTACATTAAGTTACTGATGTTATATGTATCATGCTAATATGGATTGGCCTATACATATGGTTATGCTTATGATATTAAGGTATCAATTGATATATTTATGATATCGTGTCTTACTAACTTGGGCTGGCTTTTGCAGATGTGATAGCCTCCCATCAAATACATTAAGGTATGAGTTTGATTATGTTATATATTGGTTTATCTAACATGGTATGATTATATATTGGTTGAATTTTTTATTAATTTTATGATATGAGTATGTGTCTATAATATTGCGTGAAGTAATGATATTGTTTTAAGATGGCCGCACTAACACATATCCGTTGAGACAATTGATATGCACTTGAGTGTAAATGGGTGCTAGTTGTAGTAGTATGATTAATTAGTTATATTTTATTTTGACATGTTTATTAGTTATGGTCAAGGCTAATTTCAACTAATGAACATGATTTCTTGACCTTTGGAATATGTGGCTAACATGTGTGAACTGTTGAGATTGCAACAAGATGAAGAGCTTAGTGAAAAGAGTCGCCTTCACTAAGTGGGCCCGCGGGCTATTTTTGGCGCAAAGTCTATTTTTAGACTATGTCTATTTTTAGACATGTCTATCATATTCTATGAGCTGCAGGATGCTATTTGTGGATGGTTGGTCAAGTTGGAAAAATAGATGGACTTCTATTTTTAGACATATTGGGCGGAATCTATTTTTAGATTGCCAGTCTAAAAATAGATATGTCGAATATTATTAGCTCTTAATAATATTTGGACTATAAACATTAACTTATCTCTCGAGCATCTCTCGCTATGCACATGTGACACGGGATATGCATTTAAGGAATGCTTTCATTCCTAAGGGTTATGGAGCTATTGCATGGAGACTTCAGTTAGAACTCATGTGATAGAGTTTGGTGGAGTTGTAGAAGTAGTTGGTGGAGTTGTGTTCAGTTTAACTCAGTTAGACACAGTTGAGCTAGTTGTATCTAGTCTAACTGATTGATACACGAGTGAGAGTTGTGTGAATTAATTAATAATTAATTCACTAAATATTAACTCATTAATCAACTGAAGAATACATCAGTTAACTACAGTGCATGGACAGTTTCAGTGGAGACGAGTGGAGAGATAGGTGAAAGGGCAAGTTGACTATCAGTTGTGACTATAGTGATGCATTGATTGCATCCAACACAGAGTAGAGATGCCAATGAGGATTGCATGAGCAAGGCTGGAACAATTCGAGTTCATTCAGAGCCATTATTCAGCGAGGATTGCGCAGTAGAGGCATGCTAGCAGGTGGCAAAGATCGGTGCATGGATTTGCAAGATCGGGCATTATTAGCGTGTAGCGATTGTATTGTACTGAGAGCTTGTGAGAAGCTTTGTATGATGATTTTTAAATGATATATATGACATATATTATATACAGATATTTGGGGTTTTTAGCTTCAGGATTTCCCGTTAAAACACTGTGTTCATATGTGTGAATTTTTTATGGTTTCAATGTGTGCATGCAATTGATTTAATTTCCACATATGATGATCAATAGTTGAAGAGATTATGTATTGTGCATGAAGTCAAATAGTGTGTGATCAGGAGAATATTGGATGTATAATGCATTATTTATATAATTGCTACATGGTATTGGAGCTATATTGATCATTGGAGCAATTGCAAATCATTGAAGCGGTTGAGTTTTGTGCTGGTGGAATTCGAATTTGCAGTAGTGTTTTCTTGGTGTCGAAGTTGATATGTCTTTCAACGGATTGCG
This sequence comes from Pinus albicaulis, assembly GCA_034641835.2. NCBI lineage: Eukaryota > Viridiplantae > Streptophyta > Pinopsida > Pinales > Pinaceae > Pinus > Pinus albicaulis. Next base: position 571,762,678 of record CM076572.1, read on the forward strand.
ATTGGAGCATGCCATTGAGGGAAACTTGAATTATAATGCATGGAAGGATAGGATGGAGGCAGTGCTAGAGGATAATGGGTTGAAGGAGTTCATAGATGCAGAAATTCCAAAACCTGCTTCTAGCGATGCTGCCGCACTTGACGCATGGCAAAAGAAGACAGCAAAATGTCGAAGGATTTTGTTGGAAGGTGTGAAGGATCACATAGTGTCCAGCCTTCATGGTAAAGCTTCTCCATTATTTATTTGGAAAGCTTTGATATACTTGTTCCAAAGAAAGAGCGACCAGAGGAAGTTGGCGCTCAAAGACAAACTCAGGAAAATAAAAATGGAGAAGGGAAAAAGTATACCCAAGTACCTCACGAAGTTTTTCCAGTGCAGGGATGAGTTGGGAAGTGTGGGGGTTACTGTAGATGAAGAGGACTTGGTGAGCTTGGCTCTCCTTGGGCTTTTGAAGAGTTGGCATTCCTATGAGGACTCTGTCAATGGTCGGGAGAAACTACCAGGATGGGAGCGACTTTGGTCGGATCTTGTGCAGGAGGAGATATGGTGGAGTACCAGGGATGGATCTTCATCAAAGAATGAAGATGAAGAAAATTGCGCTTTGGCTGCCAAATAAAGGAAGGGGAAGGGAAAGAAAAATCCTTCTCAATCTGGTGCGAAAGGCAAGAAGCAGGACATGCTCAAGGTGAAGTGCTTTCACTGTCAACAACACGGACATCACGCCACTAATTTTCCACAGAAGAAGAAAAATAAGCAGGCTGCTGGATCTGTAGCTGGAGAGGCCTTAGCCTCGCAGTTTGAGCTGGATTTTTTGCTGATCGCATGCTTGGTCTCAAGTGTGATGGGATCAGTGTGGTTTCTTGACAGTGGTGCGTCTTTCCATATGTCCGAAGACAAATATTTGTTTACTGATCTAGATGAGAAGGATCTTGTAGTGCACATCGAGATGGGCGATGATGGTAGATACAGTGCGACTGGTATCGGGACCATTTCCATTGAAAGGGAGTCTGGCAAACCTTTCATCTTGAAGGATGTCATGCATGTTCTAGGATTGAAGAAGAATCTTATCTCTGTGGCGATGTTGGAAGACAAGGAATATGAAGTTGTCTTTAGCGAGGGAAAGGCTTTCCTGCACAGTAAGGCAACTGGTGAAACCCGGAGGATAGGGGTTCGAGTTAAGAACCTTTATCAATTGCAGGTAGATGGCTCCACAGCAATGGCAGGAAAAGAAGAAGGAATGGTGAGCTGAGATGAGGGTGAACTATTTCACAGGAGATTGGGCCATCTTCACCATGGCACTTTGAAAATTTTGCAACAGATTTCTATCGGGCTTCCCAAAGGTACACTTGCGCAGTCAGATCAGTGCAAGGGATGTACTTTGGGAAAATTTGTGAAAGCCACCTTTCATGAGAAGGATAGTCATGCCACGATGATCCTTGAGAGAATTCACACAGACATGTGTGGACCTTTCTCAGTGGCTTCGATAGCAAAGCACATGTATTATGTGATATTTGTTGATGACTTTTCTCATAAGTGCTAGATATTCTTCATGTAGAAGAAGAGAGAGACATTCTCAAATTTCTGTGAGTTTAAGGCATTGGTGGAGAAAGAGTTGGGGAAGTAGGTGAAGGCTCTTAGGAGCGATAATGGTGGTGAATTCATCTCTAGCGAATTCAAAGAATTTTGCAACACAGAAGGAATTCGAAGAGAGCTCATAGTGCCTCATAACCCATAGCAGAATGGGGTCACAGAGTGAAAGAACAGAACGATTGTGGGTGGTGCACGAGCGATGTTGCATGATCAGGGCCTTCCCGTACACTTGTGGGCCAAAGCTTACAAGACTGTGGTTTATGTGCAAAACCTTTGTCCTCATAGAGTACTTGGCATGAGTACACCCGACGAGGCATTTTCTGGTAAGAAGCCTAATATTTCTCATTTGAAGATTTTTGGCTCACCTGTTTACATTCATGTGATGAAGGATGCCAGGAAGAAGCTGGAGCCGACCGCAGAAGTTGGGATATTTTTGGGGTACATAGAAACACCCCACAACTATCGTGTGTATTTTATAGATAGTTGGAAGACTGTTGTGCGATGGGATATCAAATTTCATGAGGAGAAAGACATGAAGTGTTCGCTTGAGAGGGAGCCACACTTGCATGCAGATGAGGAGCTATTAGTTCCTATGGATGAGCCTTAGGATGTGGATCAGCCACAAGAGGAGGTTCATGGAGTGGAAGAAACCACTCATGTAGTGCCAACCATCAGAGGGCGGAAGCGCACTACAGAAGCTAAGCGACTGAATCAAGATGCAGAGAAGATTTTAGGAGCACCTACATCACAGCGAAGACAGAGACAGTCACCTGATCGATATACTAGATACATGGCTCTAATGAGCAAGTGTATCGTGACAGACCCATCCTCTTTCGAGGAAGCTATGAAGGACCCTGCATGGGTAGATGCCATGGTGGAAGAGTATGATTCGATTGTCAGAAACAGTGCATGGGAGATTGTCCCAAGGCCAGAAGGGAAATCAGTGGTAGGTTCGATATGGATCTACAAATTGAAGCAAGCAACTAACAGGAGGATCGAGAAGTACAAGGGAAGATTTTTTTCCCGGGGCTTCTCACAGATTGAGGGGATCAACTATGAAGAAACCTTTGCACCTGTCACAAGGTATTATTCCATACGAAGCATCCTAGCTCTCTCAGTGTAGATGGGATGGCACATTCATCAGATGGATGTGAATACTGAATTTCTCAATGGAGTCATTGAGGAGGAGGTGTACATAGAGCAGCCCGAAGGTTTCGAGATCTTCAGCAGCGAGTCACATGTGTGCAGGCTCAAAAGAGCATTGTATGGGTTGAAACAAGCACCTCGTGCTTGGTACACACAGATAGACAGTTATTTCACCAGTCTTGGATTCACCATGAGTGAGGCGGATCCAAACCTATACCAGATTGTGGTGGAGGGTAAGTTGATGATCATTGTACTTTATGTAGATGATTTGATTTTGATGGGTGATGAACAGTTGATACTCTCATGCAAGGTTGATCTTGCAAAGGAGTTTGAGATGAAGGACTTGGGCCTCCTTCATTATTTCCTGGGATTGGAAATTTGGTAGTCAGTGATGGACTGTTTGTATCTCACGGCAAGTATGCTCGGGAGATACTAGAGAAGTTCAACATGCAAGGTTGCAAGCCTATCGACACTCCTCTACCTGGTGGTTGGAGGAAATAGGATGCTACATAAACAGAGGTAGTGGATGCCACTGTTTATCAATAGTTGGTTGGTTCGCTCATGTATCTAGTCAATACATGACTGGACATATGCTATGCTGTTAACCAGCTTTCACAAGCTATGGTTAAGCCTACCAAGCTCTTTTGGAAGGCAATGAAGCATGTATTGAGATATCTCAAAGGCACATCAGGATATGGATTATGGTACAGACAATCGGATGAGGTGAAGCTGCATGGCTTCACAGATGCAGATTGGACAGGGAGCCCAACGAACAGAAAGAGCACATCTAGAGGGATTTTCAGTATCGGGTCTACAGCAGTTTCTTGGTACAGCAGGAAACAGAGATCTATGGCACTCATTTCAGCGAAGGCCAAGTACATGTCAGCAAGTTTGGCTGCATGCGAGGCTATATGGATGAGGAAGATCCTGGTCAGGTTGTTCGATTCACACTTAGATCCTACTGTGATATATTGTGATAATCAGATTTGCATCAAACTCTTGGTTAATATAGTATTTCATGATAGATCTAAACACATTGACATCCGGTATCATCATATCAAAGATTGTGTGCAGCGGAAGATCATGTTACTTTCTTACATTCCTACAGAGGATCAGGATGCTGATATCTTAAAGAAGGCGCTCACCAGGAGAAAATTCGAATACCATAGAGGCAGGATCGGGGTGGCAAATAATCCCTATCTTGTTGAGAGGGAGTGTTAAGATTGCAACAAGATGATGAGCTTAGTGAAAAAATTCGCCTTCACTAAGTGGGCCCGCAGGCTATTTTTGGCACAAAGTCTATTTTTAGACTATGTCTATTTTTAGACATGTCGATCATATTCTATGAGTTGTAGGATGCTATTTGTGGATGGTTGGTCAAGTTGGAAAAATAGATGGAATTCTATTTTTAGACATATTAGGCGGAATCTATTTTTAGATTGCTAGTCTAAAAATAGATATGTCGAATATTATTAGCTCTTAATAATATTTGGACTATAAACATTAACTTATTCTCTTGGAGCACTTCAGTTAAGTGCACAGATGTGGCACAGGAGCTGACAGAAGGAATTACGCTATTATTGAGGGTTAAGTGGAGCTATTGCATGGAGACTTCAGTTATAACTCATGTGACAAAGTTTGGTGGAGTTGTAGAAGTAGTTGGTGGAGTTGTGTTCAGTTTAACTCAGTTAGACATAGTTGAGCTAGTTGTATCTAGTCTAACTGATTGATACACTAGTGAGATTTGTGTGAATTAATTAATAATGAATTCACTAAATATTGAATCATTAATCAACTAAAGAATACATCAGTTAACTACAGTGCATGGATAGTTTCAGTGGAGACCAGTGGAGAGATAGGTGAAAGGGCAAGTTGACTATCAGTTGTGACTATAGTGATGCATTGATTGCATCCAACACAGAGTAGAGATTCCAATGAGGATTGTGTGAGAAAGGCTGGACCAATTTGAGTTCATTCAGAACCATTCTTCAGCAGGGATTGCACAGTAGAGGGAGGCTAGTAGGTGGCAAATATCGGTGCATGGATTTTGCAAGATCGGGCCTGATTACTGTGTAGCGATTGTATTGTACTGAGAGCTTGTGAGAAGCTTTGTATGAGGATTGTTACATGATCTCTATGACATATATTATATACATATAGTTGGGGTTTTTAGCTTCAAGCTTTCTCGTTAAAACACTGTGTTCATATGTGTGAATTTTTTATGGTTTCAATGTGTGCATGCAATTGATTTAATTTCCGCATATGATGATCAATAGTAGAAGAGATTATGTATTGTGCATGAAGTCAAATATTGTGTGATCAGGAGAATATTGGATGTATAATGCATTAGTTATATAATTTCTACATGGTATCAGAGCTATATTGATCATTGGAGAAATTGCAAATCATTGAAGCGGTTGAGTTTTATGCTGGTGGAATTCAAATTTGCAGTAGTGTTTTCTTGGTGTTGAAGTTGAGATGTCTTTCAACGGATTGTGATTAGAGTATGCCCTTGAGGGTAGCTCGAATTATATTGCATGGAAGGACAAGATGGAGGTGGTGCTGGAGTATAATGGGTTGAAGGACTTCATAGATGCAGAAATTCCAAAACCTGCTTCTAGCGATGCTGCCGCACTTGACGCATGGCAAAAGAAGACGGAAAAATGTTGAAGGATTCTATTGGAAGGTGTGAAGGATCACATAGTGTCTAGCCTTCATGGTAAATCTTCTCCATTCTTGATGTGGAAAGCTTTGAAAAACTTGTTCCAAAGCAAGAGCGACTAGAGGAAGTTGGTGCTCAAAGACAAACTCAGGAAAATAAAAATGGAGAAGGGAAAAAGTATACCCAAGTACCTCACGAAGTTTTTATAGTGCAGGGATGAGCTGGGAAGTGTGGGGGTTACTGTAGATGAAGAGGACTTGGTGAGCTTGGCTCTCCTTGGGCTTCCGAAGAGTTGGCATTCCTATGAGGACTCTATCAGTGGTCGGGAGAAACTGCTAGGAAGGGAGTGACTTTGGTCAGATCTTGTACAGGAGGAGATAAGGTGGAGTACCAGGGATGGATCTTTATCGAAGAATGAAGATGAAGAAAATTGCGCTTTGGCTGCCAAAGCAAGGAAGGGGAAGGGAAAGAAAAATCCTTCTCAATCCAGTGCGAAAGGCAAGAAGCAGGACATGTCCAAGGTGAAGTGCTTTCACTGTCACCAACACGAACATTACGCCACTAATTTTCCATAGAAGAAGAAAAATAAGCAGGCTGCAGGATCTATAGCTGGAGAGGCCTTAGCCTCACATTTTAAGATGGATTTTTCGTTGATCACATGCTTGGTCTCAAGTGTGATGGGATCAGTGTGGTTTCTTGACAATGGTGCGTCTTTCCATATGACCGGAGATAGAGATTTGTTTACTAATCTAGATCAGAAGGATCTTGTAGTGCACATCGAGATGGGCAATGATGGTAGATACAGTGCGACTGGTATCGAGACCATGTCCTTTGAAAGGGAGTCTAGCAAACCTTTCATCTTGAAGGATGTCATGCATGTCCCAGGATTGAATAAGACTCTTATCTCTGTGGAGATGTTGGAAGACAAGGGATATGATGTTGTCTTTAGCGAGGGAAAGGCTTTCCTGCACAGTAAGGAAACTGGTGAAACTCGGAGGGTAGGGGTTCAAGTTAATAACCTTTATCAATTATAGGTAGATGGCTATGCAGCAATGGAAGGCAAAGCATAAGGAGTGGTGAGCCAGGATGAGAGAAAATTATAGCACAGGAGATTGGCCCATCTTCACCATGGCGCTTTGAAAATTTTGCAGCAGATTTCTACTGGGCTTCCCAAAGGTACACTTGCACAGTCAGATCAGTGCAAGGGATGTACTTTGGGAAAATTTGTGAAAGCCACCTTTCATGAGAAGGATAGTTGTGCCATGACGATCCTTGAGAGAATTCACATAGACGTGTGTGGACCTTTCTCAGTAGCTTCGACAGCAAAGCATGGGTATTATGTGATATTTGTTGATGACTTTTCTCGTAAGTGCTGGATCTTCTTCATGTAGAAGAAGAGCGAGACATTCTCAAAGTTCTGTGAGTTTAAGGCACTGGTGGAGAAAGATTCGGGGAAGTAGGTGAAGGCTCTTAGGAGCGATAATGGTGGTGAATTCATCTCTGGTGAATTCAAAGAATTTTGCAGTGCAGAATGAATTCGAAGAGAGCTCATAGTGCCTCATAACCCACAGCAGAATGGGGTCGCGGAGTGAAAGAACAGAACGATTGTGGGTGTTGCATGGGAAATGTTGCATGATCAGGGCCTTCCCATACACTTGTGGGTCGAAGCTTGAAACACTGTGGTTTATGTGCAAAACCATTGTCCTCATAGAGTACTTGGCATGAGTACACCCGAAGAGGCATTTTTTGGTAAGAAGCTTGATATTTCTCATTTTAATATTTTCGGCTCACCTGTTTACATTCATGTGATGAAGGATGCCAGGAAGAAGCTGGAGTTTACCACAGAGGTTGGGATATTTTTTGGGTACACAGAAACACCCCACAACTATCGTGTGTATTTACCAGACAGTCGGAAGACTGTTGTGCGACAGGATATCAAATTTCATGAGGAGAAAGCCATGAAGTGTTCGCTTGAGAGGGAGCCACACTTGAATGCAAATGAGGAGCTATTAGTTCCTAAGGATGAGCCTCAAGATGTGGATCAGCCACAAGAGGAGGTTCATGGAGTGGAAGAAACCACTCATGCAGTGCCAACCATCAGAGGGCGGAAGCGCACTACAGAAGCTGAGCGACTGAATCAAGATGGAGAGAATATTGTAGGAGAACCTACATCATAGCACAGACAGAGACAGTAACCTGACTGATATACTGGATACATGGCTTTGATGAGGAAGTGTATTGTGACAGAACCATCCTCTTTCGTGGAAGCTGTGGAGGACCCTGCATGGGTAGATGCCATGGTGGAAGAGTATGATTCGATTGTCAGAAACAGTGCATGGGAGATTGTCCGAAGGTCAGAAGGGAAATCAGTGGTAGGTTCGAGATGGATCTACAAAGTGAAGCAAGCAGCTGACGGGAGCATCGAGAAGTACAAGGCAAGATTTGTTACCTGTGGCTTCTCACAAATTGAGGGGATCGACTATGAAGAAAACTTTGCACATGTCGCAAGGTATTCTTCCATACGGAGCATCCTAGATCTCTCAATGCAGATGGGATGGCACATTCATCAGATGGATGTGAAGACTGCTTTTCTCAATGGAGTCATTGAGGAGGAGGTGTACATAGATCAGCCCAAAGGTTTTGAGATCTTCAGCAGCGAGTCGCATGTGTGCAGGCTCAGGCTCAAAGGAGCATTGTATGGGTTGAAACAAGCACCTCGTGCTTGGTACACATAGATAGACAATTATTTCACCTGTCTTGGATTCACCAAGAGTGAGGCGGATCCGAACCTATACCAGATTGTAGTGGAGGGTAAGTTGCTGATCATTGTACTTTATGTAGATGATTTTATTTTGACGGGTGATGAACAGTTGATACTCTCATGCAAGGCTGATCTTGCAAAGGAGTTTGAGATGAAGGACTTGGGCCTCCTTCATTATTTCCTGGGATTGGAAATTTGGCAACTCAGTGATGGACTGTTTGTGTCTTAAGGCAAGTATGCCCGAGAGATACTGGAGAAGTTCAACATGCAAGGCTGCAAGCCTATTGACACTCCTCTTCTTGGTGGTTGGAGGAAAGAGGATGCTACATCAGCAAAGGTAGTGGATTCCACTGTTTATCGACAGTTGGTTGGTTCGCTCATGTATCTAGTCAATACACGACCGGACATATGCTATGCTGTTAACCATATTTCACAAGCTATGGTTAAGCCTACCAAGCTCTTTTGGAAGGCGGGGAAGCATGTATTGAGATATCTCAGAGGCACATCAGGATATGGATTATGGTTCAAATAGTCGGATGAGGTGAAGCTGCATGGCTTCACGGATGCAGATTGGGCAGGGAGCCCAACGGACAGAAAGAGCACATCTGGAGGGATTTTCAGTATCGGGTATACAACATTTTCTTGGTACGATAGGAAACAGAGATCCGTGGCACTCAGTTCAGTGGAGGCCGAGTACATGGCAGCAAGTTTGGCTGCATGCAAGGCTATATGGATGAGGAAGATCCTGGTCGGGTTGTTCGGTTCACACTTAGATCCTACTGTGATATATTGTGATAATCATAGTTGCATAAAACTATTAGTTAATCCAATATTTCATGATAGATCTAAACACATTGACATCCAATATCATCATATCAAAGATTGTGTGCAGCGGAAGATCATGTTACTTTCTTACATTCCTACGGAGGATCAGGATGTTGATATCTTGACGAGGGCGCTCGCTAGAAGAAAATTTGAATACCATAGAGGCAGGATCGGGGTGGCAGATAATCCCTATCTTGTTGAGAGGGAGTGTTGAGATTGCAACAAGATGATGAGCTTAGTGAAAAGAGTCACCTTCACTAAGTGGGCCCGCAGGCTATTTTTGGCGCAAAGTCTATTTTTAGACTATGTCTATTTTTAGACATGTCTATCATATTCTATGAGTTGCAGGATGCTATTTGTGGATGGTTGGTCAAGTTGTAAAAATAGATGGACTTATATTTTTAGACATATTGGGCGGAATCTATTTTTATATTTCCAGTCTAAAAATAGATATGTCGAATATTATTAGCTCTTAATAATATTTGGACTATAAACATTAACTTATTTTCTTGGAGCACTTCAGTTAAGTGCACAGATGTGGCACATGAGCTGACAGAAGGAATTATGCTATTCTTGAGGGTTAAGTGGAGCTATTTCATGGAGACTTCAGTTAGAACTCGTGTGACAGAGTTTGGTGGAGTTGTAGAAGTAGTTGGTGGAGTTGTGTTTAGTTTAACTCAGTTAGACACAGTTGAGCTAGTTGTATCTAGTCTAACTGATTGATACACTAGTAAGAGTTGTGTGAATTAATTAATAATTAATTCACTAAATATTAACTCATTAATCAACTAAAGAATACATCAGTTAACTACAGTGCATGGATAGTTTCAGTGGAGACCAGTGGAGAGATAGGTGAAAGGGCAAGTTGACTATTAGTTGTGACTATAGTGATGCATTGATTGCATCCAACACAGAGTAGAGATGCCAATGAGGATTGCGTGAGCAAGGATGGACCAATTCGAGTTCATTCAGAGCCATTCTTTAGCATGGATTGCATAGTAGAGGTAGGCTAGTAGGTGGCAAAGATCGGTGCATGGATTTTCAAGATCGGGCATGATTACTGTGTAGCGATTGTATTGTACTGAGAGCTTGTGAGAAGCTTTGTATGAGGATTGTTACATGATCTCTATGACATATATTATATACAGATAGTTGGGGTTTTTAGCTTCAGGATTTCTCGTTAAAACACTGTGTTCATATGTGTGAATTTTTTATGGTTTCAATGTGTGCATGCAATTGATTTAATTTCTGCATATGATGATCAATAGTTGAAGAGATTTTGTATTGTGCATGAAGTCAAATAGCATGTGATCAGGAGAATCTTGGATGTATAACACATTAGTTATATAATTTCTACATGAACATTTACAGGAAAATATGCTTGGTATTAGAGTCACAAGGTAACAATTGATTTGTTTATATAACTAAAATTTGGCTTATGTGACAGTACATAGTAAAACAAAATTACAAAAAGGTAAAAGGTAAAAGAAAAGAATTGGGTGGGAATTCTTTGGCTATGTTTGGAAACCACAATTCCAAATGAATGAGTGCCTTCTATGAATACAAGAATTCTTCTTAACCTTTATTTCATCAGAAATTGTGTGGATATGTGCTATAGTCATGAACATGTATTTGGTAGGTATATTAGTTGGTTTATAGTTATATATTTATCCATCAAGGGAATTTGAGTCCCTTGAGAGATGCCATGGATGTGTTCAGTTACAAGGTATTTTCCTTGGAATAACAAGTTAAGATAACCGATATATTGTTATATGTATGCACTAGTAGTTATGTGTTTATGGTAGTATGATGTGGGAATTTCATGGAAAAAGAGACTTACATGATATCTTGAAGAAGGCTCGAGTTGATATTTCCCTTGGAATCATTAGGAACCCATGGGGTTTGAGTCATGGTGTCTATTGAGATTCTTGTGCTTTCGAGGCTTTGTTATTTGTTTACATTTGATTTGTAGTTTTCTTGTGTATGGTGCATGGTCATGCTACAATTCTTGTGGTATCATATTATTATTGCTTTTCATGGGTTTTCTTATTTTTTTTGTTTTGGTTCTTATCTTTTACGTTTTGAGGTTATTGGGAATTGGTTGGGAAAGAGGAAAGTTAATGGAGTTTGGGAAGAGCTAGATGAAACCCATATGATACCACATTCATGCTTGGAATATGGCATGGGGGTGTGTAATATCCCAGGTTAAAATTTCATGTAATAAAGTTAATAAAGGCAAAATAATACCAATTTCATTGGACACTTATTCCAAGATGAATGTTGGGAAAAATATCCTAGTGGGCATCGCTTGATGTGTTTATGGCTATAGAGGAAATTGTAAAAGGAAATGGAAATGGAATTAAAATGAAAATATGTATAATTGGAATTTTATTTATGAAAATAATGGAAAAAAGGAGAAAATGAAGTTGAAGGGTCGCAGGTTGCATATGAGGAGGAAATTGAAGGAAAATTAAATAAAAAGAACAAATTAGAGGCATCAATGATAAAAAGGATTATGAGGATCAGTTCACAACATTTTTTTAGTTATGTTCCATAATTGGCTTCAGATAGGAGAAGAGCACCAAGAGGAGAAAGCAAGAAAGGAAAGAAAATGAAGGACAAGGAAACAAAATAAAGGACAAGGAAAGCAAATGAATGAAAGGATTAAGCAGGGAAATGTTTGATCAAGTAGCTTCAACAAGAATAATTGCAGGTAACAAGTTGCATGTATGATTTCCTAGTTTTCTTTGCATGCATGGTATATGCATGTGTATATTTGGTTTATTTTTTATCAGTGGCATGGATTTTTCTGGGTTTTGGCAATGGTTTTAACCTTGCCTTGCCATTTCTAAGTAGCCATGGTGTGATGGGATTATGTCTTGGTTGAGATTTGGATTGCTGGAAGGTTTTGGATCTAGGTGAGGTGGTCTTGGGAAAATACCAAGGGTTTGGGATGGAGATAGTTTTCTCTAGGAATCCCTCAACAGGTGGGTGGAGACAAGAAGATTCCTCAAGGGATATTGAAGGAATTCTTGGGCATCTAAGCTCGATTTGGTTTTGTGATCTCGACACTGGTTTAGATGAGATCAATGTATGGTGAGGGTGGAGGTTTTTTAACCACTAGATTCCCTTGGTTGTTTATGGATTGGTTTATCCCATGAGATACCACATTCATGTTTAGAATATGGAACATGGGTTATTGGATGAAAGAAATATTTGGTTCATCTGAATATATTGTCGGGTGGTACATGGAAGTCCTAGACCTGGTTTTATTTTTCATATGGTTAATAAGAGATAAGTTTCTCTTGCTTTCGATGAGTAAATTTACTTGTTCTTTTGTGTCTTCAATGGTTTTTCTATCATTGACATTTATCTAGTATATGCTAGTTATAAGCATGGTTATTTGACAAATCTAAGTATGGATATTATTATATTTCCATTAATGAATGTTTAGCTCATGAATGTATGACTTAACTGGTGTTATGACAACTATTGTGAGAAGGGATTGGTCCTTCTTGTTAAACCTAAGATAATTTTTCAGATCCTTACGTTCATATATGCATTCATGGCTTTTTGGTTACATGTTTACGATGTGTTTGATGGAATTCCAGTCCCAGTTGGGAGAGGTCAGGTTAATTCCTAGTTCAATTTTTGGTTTATAAGTTTCATTTATATTTCCTTCATCATTATGGAAGTTTCACTGATTTCATGGTAGAGGTTTGGGTCCTAGTACTGAAAAAGTGGCTCAGAATTTAGGGTTATTCACATAGAATTGATTGAAAAATTCCACAATCACTGGAAGTCATTCCTATGGGAGAAACTGGAGGGCTATAGTCTCTTGCATGTGTTTGCAAGGGATTGGTTGTGGCACTAGTTTAGTGAAAAAGAGATTAATCTCAAGGGTTGGACACCTGGAGGGGTTGGGTTGCTCCTATAGGTCTTGCAACACCTAATGGAAGTTATTAAGGTTTTAAGATGTCGACTCCATTTCATTAAGTTCATACAAGATGTTGAGTCTTATCATAGAGACCCTCATCTCATGTTTACCTCAAGTAAACCAGTGAAAGCAGATGAATGTGGGAGGAGATGGTTAAAAGGTGGTATCAAAGCCAGGTTGCAGCACTAGACTTTAGAGTAAGAGTATATCGTCATACATGTTTGTATGTTGGGCATGGAGATATGATATTTAATGATTTTTATATGAATTATGGTTATATACATGCCTATCAATCTATTTTTTTTATGGTTACATGCATGATAGATGCTAGTTGACCAATGTGGTCATATGCACGTGTGTCAGATAGTCATGAATGGAAACAAATTGTTGTTAAATGTTGTTAAAAATATGTAACTACAGTAAAATTCCACTTTTAAAATCTCACTCTATGGAGATAATGACTACGCTTAATTCCACTTTTCAAGAGTACCAAAATCGACCTAACAATCACTCAAATGGGATAAGGGAAAGTGTATTTATGAAGAAAATCCCACATGTGCATATTTGATAAGGTCAACCTTAGAGTAAATTGGACCCTCTTGGAAGGCTATAAATAGAAGTGAACTCTACCTCATTTGGATATCATCATGATACACCCTTCTATCTTTTTTTTTAGCTCACAGAGGTCTAAGGCTCATTTGCGGAGGAACATGTTCTCTCTTAGGTGAAATTGAAAGGTCTGGAGCTTGCATCTCTGATTTAGGGTTTTGGGCCATATTTGATGGCATAACACAAGAAGGATTCAACCATAGTTGCATGCACATAATCTCATCTATGCTGTTGGAGCCTTAAAGTTGCACAGACAAAAATCTCCATCCATGCGATAGGGAGCTAGGGTTTCTGAAACACAATTGCAGACCCCAGTCACTCATTTTCTAGGCTTAAGGGAGCGACTGGGAAGCTATAGTTTCTTGGATAACTCCTCACTCTTCTCAATATTTCACTCAGTGACCATAAAGTTCGATAGCTGACCACAGATAGTGAGAGTACATTATAGGCTTCAAAATCAAGATTTTAAAGATAAGCATTGTTGGGTTCATTTCATATATATTGTGTAGTTGTTTTTGGATGAATAGTTGTTTTAATAAGCATATGAAAAATTATACTCTCTTTTTCTGAATCATTTGATGAAGATATAATAAGAAGAATATTTTGAAAAGGTTTTTGTCATAATGGTTTTTTCCATAGTCTCTAACCAATACTGGTGTCTCTATGTGTGAATGGTTTTCTTCTATTGTTGATTTATGTTCTAATTCATTGATGATGATGATATTGTTATTTCTACATAGTTTCATATGTTGTGGAATAATGATGTAAATCTACACAATTTTATGATGTTATGGGGTGAACTTAATGTGTTAATTCAGAAATGAAATTATTAAAGCAAAGAAAAATATAGCCTTAAGAAAAATTAACATGGAATCAGATTTGGGATGAAGAAAAGTCATGGAGATCACCCTTATGATGACACCATTGATGGAAGAAAGAAATAATGGAGGAGACTTAAAATAATTCTATGGTTTGAAGGAAACCTTAGGCAATTTGTGTATTAGGGTTTGATGGATATTATGAGGCTAGGGTTTGATTAAAACACTATTTTATGGAAAATATTTGAGATATGAAATCTAGAAACCCTAGCATGGTCAAAGAAAATATGCTCTAGCACTTGTGACGGATTTTATGAATCCCTAGATGGGATGACCTCTATCAGGCTTGGTTGCTAATAGATTTGGTTGAAATAGCGAAGGAAAAATTACTATATGTACAATGGAAAATGATTCCTCTTAAAGTCTAGTTCAAGAGGGAGATGATCACCTCTCATTGAAGATAAGTATTTTTTATTTATGATGCTTCTCTATGTATCTACTTTTGTTTATACTTATAGATCTGATTATTATTTTTATCATGACTTATGATTCTTGCATATATATTTGACTACTTGGATGTTTAGAACCTCTTGATGAGATATGATAATTGAATCCTTCTTGAGGATCATGGATAGTGCAGTAAGAGAAGAAATTGCGTTGGAAAAGGTAAAGAGGCACATGACGAAAAGGTGAAAATTTTCTACAACTGCCTATATAAAATAAGAAGGTGCACAGGTATTTGAATACTACAGGGTATTCATGGTATATTGTTTCAATGTTATGATTCAACTTTAATATTCAATGGCAATATAATCCCTAAGGTATGATGAGAATGTCTACTTCTCAAATGGCTCATTCTTGCATATGAAAGTGATTTAGGTTCCTGATTCTTATGATGAAATGGTGCACTTAATATTGAAAAATTATCTTACCTCTTATACACAATGGGCTTTTTGATTCTATGAAGCTACTTAATATTGATTTTGATATATTGGTATACTTGATGTTTGGAAAACACCTGTCATTTTGGATATCTTGATAAAGAAAGTTAGCACCTTGATTCTAGTAGATGATAATTTAATACTATTGATATTTTTTTGGGAAAGTATGGTAACCATGATGATATAACAATGACACAAATATTCAGGGTCTTTTGTTAATCATGGTTATGTTTTTACATGCTCAATAACTATGGCATATGGTAAAATGGAATGCCCTGACTTGATTGAGTTATAAATAATGTTATAGTGTACTCCTATTAAGATATGTGACACTAACCATTAATGAAAGATTGATGTCGTGATGCCATGACAAAGTAGTTTATGTTAGCATGTTACGACCATGATGGATATAAGTTTGACTTTATGATCTAACAAATATGTTGATGCATGACTGTATTATAGACAGGTTGATGATGATTGAAGTGGATTCCCATTCATAGGGAGAATCTCTCCATAATATCCTTACTCCTATTACCATTACCATTATATTTATATTATTTCTTTTTCAAATATGATTGATGGGCATGAATAGACAAACATATAATATTGTTTATGTACAACAAAGTTCTGATATGATGAAAGAGATTTTTCCCTTGCTCTAAGCCTCAGTTGCAAGGAAGCAGGCTTACAGGTGTGAATGTAGCCTCTCAAAAACATTGAACTAAGCTGATGGGTGTGACTATTGTCTCCCAACGGCATGGAGGAAGGCCTATGTGTCCAACTATGCCTCCAGGACACAAAAATGATTTTTTTTTCATAAAAACAGATGTTCACATGAAGGATGTAAACCCTACATACATGAAGCAGAAAACATAAAGTTTATGAGCCGAGAAGTTTGAATTTTTACTATAATCAGACTGAACTTGTGTTTGCAAGTGACCTATATATTTCATTATGATTTAACCATTGAATTTTGTGCTATAAGAGTTTGATATGATTTGGCTAATATAGATGATTAGTGTTTGGAGTTTTGACATGATGCATGATAATGAATTGGAACTTTGACTTGATGATTGAGATATTTTCTGGACTATATATATCACTATAATAGTAAATTTGGAATTTGTATTATTTGACCCGATGACTAATTATTTTATTTGACGACTTGTTATTTTCCTTGATAAAAATTCTATATGGGTTTCTGGTACTAATATTGGTATTTGATAATGGTTTCGTATTGGCCTCATTGATTATTGACACAACGGTTGAAGTATTGAAAAATGTGATTCAGTATGAATAAATCTCACAATAAATGGATGGAACCTATTCTTGGTGTATGCATTCTCATCTAGTGACTTATATTATGATCATGAGGATGACTTGATAACGTTTTGGAATGAAAACTTGTTGGCATAGATGAAGTCATAATTTGACATTTAGATTAAGTTTGGTTTGATATTGCTTATGAAAACTTTTTGAAATGACAATAGAAGAAGTCATGAATTGATGAGAGCTCTACCTGTCACCTGGAATAAAGAATCTAATACTGTGATATTTATGATTTTAATATTAGTTCTGATCTAGCTTCTAAACTTTGATAAGATGACTTAGTTGATTTAATTGAACAATATTTATTTTTGTAACACTAAACATATTGGTTTGGTAAAGTGTTTTATATGTTCACATTGACAGTTATTTGGCAAAGAAAGGATGATGTGCTGATCCAAAAATCTAATTTAGAAGTGTTCCAAGGTATGATTGTGATTTTCGTTTTAGTTTTATATGCTAACGATCTACTATTGATAGATAAAGAGCCTTTGATGATCAAAGTAACAAGTAGATGCATTCTAAAGATCGAAATAATGAATCACAACATGATTCTGAAGTTAGGAAGAGAAAATATATTGCGGAGCTATTAAAAGTGGAAATGAAAATTCTTGGACATTCCGATTAAATTTCAAAAGGTTGAGAAGAGATATTTTGAACTCAACTTTGAAGCCGACAGTTGATTGAAGCATTCATGTTCTGATTGAACACCTGCCCATATATGTTATACATATAACCTGATTTGATTCATGATTGATCTGCTTCATACACATAGAGTTTCCACTAAGCATCCTTCGAGAAATTTGAATGAGATTATCTATCTTTGACATTATTCCTATGATATGTGACCACATGGATGTACTGATGATGTTTAGATCATTATTGACAAGAAATGCCTTAGTATGATATTTTCCATCATGTTTTGGGATAATAATTCCGTAACTTTAATCACAACCGAGGATGAGCATGATGATTTCTAGCATGACTAGCTACGAGGTAGGATGAAGAAGCTTTTTGGAGAGATGCTTGAGATAGTTCTTTATATGACATGGATAGATTGTGATGACAAAGAGTGGGATCCGATTGGAAGAGAATCCAATATATAGATGGGACTGAAATACCTTCATATATTGAGACAATATTGACATGCGATACAATATTAGGATTGTGGTTGGAACCAATTTGAGATGGAGGATAATCATGGTATATATATATATATATATATATATATATATATATATATATATATATATATTTCTAACATGTTATTTTATTTTATGCCTAGTATGAACAAGAGAAAAATGCTATTGAGACATGAAGATTACTATATATGAGCATGATGATATGTTGTTGATATATAGAGAGCATCGCTGATCAAGGAAACTAAGCCAACTCTTCCTACCCTATTTAAAATCCCAGGGTGTGGAATTGAGATAGAAGGCTCTTGGGGTTGAGGGATCTATGTACAATGGGGTATCACCCCTATATGTTACCTATAGGGTTGGAGATTTTTCTCCCCTATCTGTTCTATGTATATTATACCCCAGTTGGAACCATAACCACAAGTAGGGCTTGTTGAGAATATCTCTCATCATACAACCAAAGTTTGTTATGATGTATGTTTTCTACCACATGAATTCTTAGAGTCATCGATGGGAAGATCAACATGAAATAGGATTGGGTTGAGATTTTCTCCCCTGCGCAATTCTGGGTTGAGAATGAGCTCCCTGATGTGATTCTAGGATTGAAATGCGCTTCCCTATGTGTTTAGATATCCTATTTATCGATATGGGGTCGTAATAGAAGTCACCCTATGAAATTATGAGTAGTAGCTTGTTGAAATATTATGGGTAGTAGCCTACTGGCAGATATTGCTAGGTTGTATCCCGCTGGCAGAGATTCTGGGTAATATTATGATGGACAAAGGGTGGTATATTGAGATGCCCTCTGATGTCAAGATTCTTCTTATTATAGATTCGATAATGTTAAACATATGAGTAAGGAAAATAAAGAGATACTTAGGTATAATAAATATATGAATTAAGATGATCAATGGAAATATGTGACTAAATAAGATATGATGGAAGGATGACATGTTGACAGATGGTTAGAAATTGGCAGGTGGATTTCTCCCTAGTTGAGAGGGAGTGTTAAAAATATGCAAATACAATAAAATTCCACTTTGGATAGATAAATTTATGGATATAATGATTGAATTTAATTCCTCTTTCTGAGAGGACAAAAATTGACCTAACTGTCACTCAAATTAGATAAGGGAAAGTGTATTTACGAAGAAAATTCCACATGTGCATATTTGATAAGGTTGGTCCTAAAGTAAAGTGGACCATCTTGGAAGGCTATAAATACAAGTTACCTTGACCTCATTTGGATATCATCATGATACACTATTCTATCTTGGGTTTTGGTTCACACAAGTCTCAAGCTCATCCGCGGAGGAACAAGTTTGCAATGAGGTGAAATTGCAGGGTCCAAATCTCACATCTTCGATTTAGGGTTTTGGGACATAGTATTTGGCACAAAATTTGAAGGATTCAACCATAGTCACATCTACAAAATTCCATCCATGTGACTGGAGCCTTCCAGTCACACACAAAACTCTCCATCCATGCCTCTGGGAGTTAGGGTTTTTGAAACATAGTTGTAGACTCTAGTCGCTCGCATGTCAGGCTTAAGGAAGTGACCATGAAGCTATAGTCGCTCAAAAAACTCCTCCTCTATGTGACTAGGTCCTAAAATATGAAATTTAAGTCTTCTGAATATTTCGATCAGTGACTGCAGACAGTGATAATACATTATAGGCTTCAAAATCAGGATTTTGAGTATAAGCATTGTTTGGTTCATTTTATAGATAATGTATAGTTGTTTTTGGCTGAATAGTTGCATATATTAAGATGTAGAAAATTGTACTCTATTTTGATGAATCATTTCATGAAGATCTACTAAGAAGAAGAATTTGAAATGGTTTTCCCCATAGTTGGTTTCTCTGTAGTCTCTGACCAATCCTAGTGTCTCTATGTGTGAATGTTTTTCTTCTATTGTTCCTTTATGTTCCACTACATTTATGATGATATTTTTATTTCCACATAGTTTCATATGTTTTTGAATAATGATGTAAATTTGAATAATGGTATGATGTTATGGGGTGAACTTAATGTGTTAATGAAGAAATGTAATTATCAAAGCAAAGAACAATATAGCCCTAAGAAAAATTAACATATGCACTATGTTCATACACATGATGATTATGGTTATTATGTTAAGTTCTTGATGTTATATGTATCATGATAATATGGATTGGACTGTGTAGATGGTTATGCTTATGGTATTCAAGTATTATTTGATATATTTGTGATATTGTGTCATACTAATTTTGACTTCTTTTTGTAGATGTGATAGCCTCCCTTGAGATACATTGAGGTATGAGTTTGATTATGTCTTCTATTGGTTTATCTAACATGATATGTTTATAGACTAGTTGAATGTTTTATTAATTGAATGATATGAGCATGAGTCAATAAGATTGCATGAAGTAACAATATTGTTTTAAGATGGTTGTAATAGCACTTATGAGCTGATACAACTTATATGCACTTGAGTGTAAGTGGGTTCTAGTTGTAGCAGTATGACTAATGAATGATAGTTGATTATGACGTGTTTGTTATTTTCGGTAAAGGCTAATCCAAACTAATGGACATGATGTCTTGACCTTTGGAATATGTGGCTATCATGTGTGAAAAGTTGCAGGACAATATGCTTGTTATTAGTGTGACAAGGTAACAATTGATTTTTTTATATAACTAACAGTTGGATGATGTGACAATACATAGTAAGACTCAATTGCAGTAAGGTAAAAGGTAAAAGGAAGGAATTGGGTACAAATTCATTTTTCTATGTTTGGAAACTGCAATTCCAAATGAATGAGAGCCTTGCATGAATACATAAATTCTTTTTAACCTTGATTCTGTATGAAATTATGTGGATATTCATGAACATGCATTTGGTAGGAATATTAGCTTTTTTCTAGTTATAGTTGGATCTGTCAAGCGGATTGGAGTCCCTAGAGATATGGCATGGATGTGTTCAGTTACAAGGCAATGTGATTGGCATAGAAAGTTAAGATAATTGATATATTGTTATATTTATGTACTAATATTTATGTGTTTATGATAGTATGATGCATGATTTGCATGGAAAAAGGGCTTGCCATGATATCTTGAAAAAGGCTCAGGTTGAGCTTTCCCTTGGAATCATCAGGAACCCATGGGGATTGAGTCATGGTGTCTATTAAGAGTCTTGTTCTTTAGCTATTTTTTGATTTGTTGGCATTTTATTTGCAGTTTTTTTGTGTCTAGTGCATGTCCATGCCACTTTGTTTGTGGTGTCATATTTTTATTGGTTTTTATAGTTTTCCTTCTTGTTTTCATTTTGGTTCTTTCCTTTTATGTTTTGAGGTCTTTGTGAATTGGTTTGGAAAGAGAAAAGTTTATTGAGTTTGGGAAGAGCTGGATGAAACCCAATAGGTAATGTATGACTCATATGGAGCTCATTTCATGAGTAAAGGGAAGTTGAAGGCAAGAGTTGACAGTCGGCTGGATTGGTGGGGTCCATTAGGGTAAATGGACGATGGCAGGAATGTCATGAGAAAGGTAACATGAAAGGTGAAGTAAATGGATATAAGGTGTTATATTCCTTAGCTATGCTGGGATTTTTTGTTCTCAATGTTGTGCATGGATAAAGGGATTTCTCTTAACCTTGACCTTATGATATATGCTAATCATGTTATGATCATGATTATGCTAATGATTACATGTATATGTATGTATGTATTTCATTGTCTGGTAGGGTCATCAGTAATCATTCTTGTGGAAGAATGATTATTTATGTAGGTGAATGGCATGAAAAAATTCCTAGTTTCATAAGGAATCAAGTGGGAAGAGTAGCCCTAGCAAATTTATGAGGTTAGTATTGTGTGGATATGATTTGATATTATTTTATTATACTATGACTATGTTTATTTTATGGAAGGTAATGCTGAAGGATACATCAACAGAATGAAAGAAGTGTGATTTGTGACATGCTGGGACAAGCATGGATAAGGATCGAGAAGCAAGGTTGCTTGGTAGAGATAGTGTGGTCTCTAAATGCACATTACTACTATTGTGTATATATTGTACATGTTGTATATGTGGTACATGTTGTATATATGGTGTTATTTGAATGTTGTATATGCGGTACATGTCGTATATATGGTGTTATGTGCATGTTGTATATTCAGTACTCTGTACATATGGCTCTATGTACATGTTGTATATGTGGTTTTGTGTACATATGGTGCAATGTTCATGTTGTACATGTGGTGTCATGTGCATGTGGTCCTCTCTACATGTGGTACACATCGTTTGTGTGCATGTGCTACTATGTAAACATTGTGTGGGCGGTGTTGTGTACACATTGCGCAAGTGGTGCTATGTACATGAGCTATTGTGTTCACATTGTGGATGTAGTGCTATGCACATGTGGTATTGTGTTATGGGTATTACGTATTCATTGTATCATTACATGTGTATTCATGGTATTGTATGGTGTGTATGTATATGTGTTGTTTTGTACACCAAGTGTAGGTGTATGTGTGGTGTTACACACCAGGTGTGGGTGTATGTTTTTGTTGTACATTAGGTGTAGATGTATGTGTTGTGTTGTACACCAAGTGTAGGTGTATGTGTCTTGTCGTTCACCAGGTGTAGGTGTATGTGTTGCGTTGTACATTGTGTATGTGTACATCTTGTATAGTGTGGTGGAACAGGAAGGTATGGGATTGTCTGGGCCCTTGTTGTTGATATTGAGGTTTGAGGAAATTTAGTCTTTGGATGCCCTTGTTATTTTTATTGAGAATTGAGATGGTTTAGTCTTAGGATACCCTTGTTTCTATTGAGGGTTGAGGCATCATTTAGTCTATGGATTCCCTTGCTGATGATATTAAGGGTTGAGGCAATTTAGTCTCCGGATGTCATTGTTGTTGATATTGAGGGTTGAGGTAGTTTAGTCTCTGAATGCCCTTGTTGTTGATATTGAGGGTTGAGGCATTTTAGTCTCTAGATTCCCTTGTTGTTTCTATTGAGGGTTAACATGGTTTAGTCTCGAGATACCCTTGTTTCTATTGGGGGTTGAGGAAGTTTAGTCTTGGGATACCCTTGTTGTTGATATTGAGGGAGGAGGTGGTTTAGTCTTTGGTATTCCCTTATTTCTTAAAGTGAAGAGAAGGCAATGGGTGATTTCCGGGTTTGGAAACTGATTCATTGTGTGTATGAAAAGGATAAAGAACAAAGGAAGAAGAAAATAACCATGTGAAAGATAAGAATCAGTATTTTATTTCATTTTTTTACTATGCATGAAATCAATGATCCTACCTTATGATGGTCGTATGTGATCTATGATTATAATTTATGATGGTTGTGTTTTTAGATAATTGGACGTGATATGTCTATACATGATGATGTGGTCAAACGTCTAGTTTGACTTATTGTGATAGGAAGTGAACATAATTACAAGTGTACCCTATTGAAGGGCCACCAATGAGGTATGAATTGAAATTATTTCAATTCATTTTTGGCCTAATGGAATTTATGTGCTTGGTATAGGAAATCATGGAGATGCCCAGTTTGCGGTGGTTGAAATTGACTGCAAGAATTAGCAACAATAGTGAAAGGAATTGGAATAGGAAGCACTAAGTTGGTAAAACACTTCACGAGGAGGGCCATTGTGGGATACTGATACCCAATAGTGTACTTTCATTTCCATGAGAATGCTATGACCGGTATGATGGTTTTGATGCAAGAATATGCCTTGGTTTGTGGACCTTCTGATGTGAGGAAACCTTACCAAGGGATGGATTGCCTGGGAAATGGGATGTCGGGGAACTTGGAAGGTGAGTGATTGAACAGAGGGGGGGTACCAGATTTACTGAGGGACTGTGTAGCAGAGAAAGGAAGGGTGGGGGATATATTTGTTTTGTTCATTATCATTGCCATATGGAATCATATGCACATTGGGAGTGTGCCCTAGAGCAAGTTGGTAACTGTTCACTAAGAGGACAAGTGGCGCAAGATTGTAGCGTTGGACATTAGATGTAGGTTTGAATTTGATAGTGGATTTTGGACTTCCTCGGAAGGAGGTGACTCATGGTATTAATTTGAGGGTGGAGGTGTGAACCTCTGGATTGCCTTGTTACAGGTGCAAGAATCATATAATTTTACTTTTTGGTTAAACCAAATGTGCATATGTATATATGTTTATATTATTGTAAATATTGTATCGAGCCAGATTTATAAAGCTCCATAGACAATATGGTTATTTGTTAGTTGAATAAAATGTGCATAATTATATGTGTTGGCTATTGTAAATACTGTAATAAGATGTGATATAAAGCTTTGGCGAGATGTATGGTTTTCATGTTGTCAAGTATTTTATTATGGTTTTTTATTTTAAGTAGGGTTTTCATTGTAAATACTGCAACGAGCTAAGTTATAAAGCTCCATAAGAAGTGTGTTTTTATTTTCAGTGATTTTACTAGTTCTAGGTGTCATCGAACACCGAGGACAATGTTACCATAAGGGGGAGGTGTCTGTAACATCCCCAGGTTAAAATTTCATGTAATAAATTTAATAAATGAAAAATAAGACTGAGGTCATGGGACACTTATTCCAAGATGAATGTTGGTCAAAAAATCCTAGTGGGAATCACTTAATGTGTTTATGGCTAAGGGGCAATTGGCAAAGGCAATGGAAAATGAAATTTAAAGGAATAAAAGGTATTATTGGCATTTTATTTATGAAAATAATGGAAAATATGAGAAAAGGAAGGTGAAGGGTCACAGGTTGCAGTGAGGAGGAAATTAAAGGAAAATTAACGAAAATGAAGAAATTATAGGCTTAAATCACAAAAATAATTTCGAGGATCAGTTCTCATCCTTTTTTCAATTTA
Source organism: Pinus albicaulis (assembly GCA_034641835.2). Lineage (NCBI taxonomy): Eukaryota > Viridiplantae > Streptophyta > Pinopsida > Pinales > Pinaceae > Pinus > Pinus albicaulis. The sequence goes on from CM076572.1 coordinate 571,787,294, forward strand.
GTTCCAGAATTGGTTTCAAAGAGAAAAATAGAAACAAGAGGAGAAATCAAGGAAGGAAAGAAAAGGAAGAATATGGAAAGAAAAGAAAGGACAATGAAAGCAAAGGAAAGGAAAGATTACGCAAGGAAAAGTTGGATCAAGTAGCTTGAGTAGAAATACTTGCAAGTAACATGTTGCATGTATGATTTACCAGTTAGTTTTGGCATGAATGGTATATGCATGTGTATATTTGGTTTTTTTGTTGTCGGTGGCATATATTTTTCTGGATTTTGTCAATGGTTTATCCTTGCCTTTAGATTTATCGATAACCATGGTGTGATGGGATTCTTTCTCGATTGAGCTTTGGATTTCCAGAAGGTTTTCAATTTGGGTGAGGTGGTATCAAGAAAATCCCAAGGGCTGGGGGTGGAGATTGTTTTCTCCAGTAATCCCTCAACATGTGGATGGAGATAGGAAAATTCCTCAAGGGATGGTGAAGGAATTATGAGGCAACCAATATTGATTTGATTTTGTGATCTTAACACCGGTTTAGGTGAGATCATAGTATGGTGAGGGTGGATTTGGTTTAATCTATGGATTCCATTGATTGTTTAAGGATTTTTTTATCCCATGAGATCAACCATTCATGCTTAGAATATGGCACGGGGGTGATTGGCTAAAAGAAAGATTTGGTTTAGCCCAATATATGGTTGAGTGGTACGTGGAAATCTAAGACTTGGTTAGCTTTTGCATATGGTTAATAAGAGCTAGTTTCCTCTTGCTTTTTATGAGTAAATGTTAATGCTTTTTTGTGGCTTCAATGGCAGTTCTATCATTGGAATGTATCTAGTTATATGTTGGTTATAATCATGGTTATTTGATAGATCTAAGTATGGATCTTATCACATTTTCATTAATAAATGTCTAGTTCATGAATGTATGACTTAACTGGTGTTATGAAAAATATTGTGATAAGGCATTGTTCGTTCTTGTTAAACTCCAGATAAATTTCCAGATCCTCATGTTTAGATATGCATTCATGGCCTATAGTTTTCATATTTTCCAAGTGTTTGACATAATGTCAGTCCCAGTTGGGAAAGGTAAGGTCAAGTATTAGTTCAAGTTTTGGTTTATAATCTTTGGTTATATGTCCTTCATCATTTCTAGAAGTTTCATTGAGTTTTGGTAAGATGCTTAAGTCCTAGCCCTAAAAAAGTGGCTCAAAATTTGAGGTTGTTGGCATAGAACTAATTGGAAAAATCTATAGTTGTTGGAAAAAAGGCTTATGGGAGTGACCGGAGGGGTATAGTTGCTTGCATAACTTGGAAAGGGAGTGATTGAGCCTATATTTTAGTGAAAAAGAGAGTTCTCTTAGGGGTTGGATACCTGGAGGGGTTGAGTTTCTCCTGGAGGTCCTCTAACACCTGAGGGAAGTTATTAAGGTCTTACATTGTCGACTCCATTTGCATAAGCTCATATAGGAGGTTGAGTCTTATCATAGTGACCATAAACTCATGTTTACCCTGGGTAAACCATTGAAAGTGGGTAAATATGAGAGGATATGATGAAAGTTTGATTGACTGGAAGAGATATTTAGTTCAACCGAATTTATGGTCAGGAAGTACATGGAATTCCCTAACTTGGTTGGAATTTTCATATTTTAATATGAGCTACCTTCTTATTATGATTGATGAGAATATGTGTTGGTTATTGTGTTGATCTTATGATTGGTTTTTCATGGATTTTATTTTGGTTATATGTTGGTTACAAGCATGGTTGAATGATGTGCTCTTAATATGGATCTTGTTCATGATTTGTTTAGTTATGGAATGGTTAACGTATAAAATGGATAACAAGTGTTTCAGAATCTATCTTGAGAGAGAATTGATCCTTCTTGATTATTCTCTGATGAAGTAAGAATATCATGATCAAATATGCATTTATGACCTGTAGTTACTATGTTTACCATATGTTTGAAGAAATCTGCATCATCTATTAGGCATGTCTTGGACAAGATCTAGCTCTAGTAATGATTATTTAGACTTTTGATTATCATAGATATGATTCTGGAAATTTATGGGTTTTTCTAGGCAGTGGCCTGTAGGCCAAACCTGAAAAAGTGGCACCAATCTCGCAATCGAACCCTCTGAACTGAATAATTTTGGTTATAACCACATGGAGGAAGGATCATGAGTATGGTTAGAGCCTTCCAACCACATGCACAATGTGTCAAGCATGTGGTTGGGGTGTAAAGCATGATAAGTGAAATTTCCAGCTTAGGGATTGATCACTAGAGGTCGTTGTAAATCACCTGGGTGATATAGTGTTCCTAAGGGATGAAATTTTGTTTCCAGTTAGTAGACCTCACTCCCATAATTGGAACTTGGAGTTCAGTTCATGACATATTAACATTAAGCTCACGTTTACCCTGAAGAGATTTTAAAAGTGGGTAAATGTGGGATGGGGTTGTTATAGTGTGGTATTAGATCGAGGTTGATGCACTGGACCTTGGGGTAAAGGTAGAATGTTATGCTTGCACTTAAATTTTCTATATTTTTATCATGCATGTATGTTAAATATTATTATGGTTATGATATCCATGTATAGGATGGTATGATAATATGAGATGTTGTACTGTGATAATATGGATTGGAATGTGTAGATGCAATAGCCTTCCTGGAGATACCTTGAGGTATATTTTTTATTATGTTTTAAATAGATAAAAATGGAATATTGTAGGAAACATAATGCCAAGAGATGAAGATTAGAATAGTTGAGTACAATTTATATGACTCTCCATAATGGCCGGAAGAGACATTGATAGGCTGGAATAAATCTGTTGAGCAGCAGGGAGAGGGACATTCTCCTGTTTTGGCAGATACGTTGAGAAGCTTGAAAGAAGAAATCATGAGTTGCAAGGAAGAAAATGAGCAGATGATTGAGGCACATATAAGGTTTTCCAAAGATCAAGAAAATAAATTCAAGTTTAAAGAAGTGATTCTTCAAATCCTTTTGAGATTTGCAAAAGTAGAGACAACTTGGTATCGGTCATGGAAAGGAATAAATGACTAATGGTGTATATGGAAGCAGGTCTCCGAAAAGGTACAGGTTGGACATGGATGATACAATGAAGAATGGAATACTCTTGGATACATCTGAGAGGATGGCTAGTACTTATGTATTTTATTCTAGCTCTAGTTCTGAGAGACATCATCATCATCATTGACAACATCCCTACAGGAGAAGTGAAATGAGATATTTCCAGAAGAGTTCAAGAAATCCAAACCTTGTACATTTTATGGTGATTTGACTAAGTCAGAAGATGCATATGCATGACTACATGTGATGAGTTTGAAAGACCCTTCAAGAATAAGTACATTTCTAAGAAATATCATGATGGGAAGGCCAAGAAATTATATGAGCTCAGGTTGATAAATAAAATATCCAAAGGTTAATTAGTGGACTTCCATTATCATTTAAATATTGAGTTTGATGAGTCTGGTTCATTAGAGGAAGTCATCGGAAAGATGAAGCATTGTTATGAGAAGTCAAAGCATAAGCCTAATTTAAAGCACGATTGGAAGGGTACTGAGAATACTAAAGGAAAATTTCCTGAGAAGTGAGGTAGATATTAGGATGTAGGTGAGAAGGTAAATGTGGCTCCATGTAAATTTTAATGCAGTTGATAGAGGAAATGGGTCTCAGCCTATGGAGCACTAGAATAAAGGAAATGGCAGAGAACCATTGTGGTGTTGAACTTATGGTGGACATCATTGTAGGAAGGATTTCCCTTTGTATTAGAGTGGTGCAGTGAAGCATGACAAGCCTTAGATTTACAATGTGCAGGAGGCGCAGACAATTAGGGATGTAGGTCTGAGCATTCCTCGGATCTATGCAGCAGTGGATAATAGGTAGGTAGGTCACTAGGCATCCATGATTGATATGGAAGTGGAAACATGGGAGAGTTCTAAGTAGAGCCTCAATGCATCCTATAGAAGAATAAGCTCATGCTATAGGACCGAGCAATAGAGAAATTTAAAGTGTGTGGAGGAACCTTTGGGCCAAGGAAGCTACACGGAAGATTGTTGATTAGATGTAGGAATAATAATGAGTTTTCAGTTATACTTGGAATCGTCAAGGGAATTGAATTCCCTTGAGAGATGATATGTAAATGTGTTCATTTTCTTGGAAACATCTTGGGTACAATAGGGTAAGGTAACTTGTATATTGCTATATTTATTTATGCAATGAAAAATATGTGTTTATAGTAGTATGATGCAGGGAATTGCATGGAAAAAAGGAATACCTTAGATATTGAAGAAGGATCAAGATGAGCTTCCATTCATTAACCCTTGGAAGCACTGGGAACCATGGGGGTTGATTCATGGAGTCTATTGAAAGTTTTATGCTTTTAGTGTTTTGTGATTTTTCGTGCTTGATTTGTGGTTTTGATAGTGACTATTGGATGGCCATGCCACCTTGTTTGCAGTATTGTATTGTTGTTTGGTTTTCCATGTTTTCATTATCTTTCATTATTGTTCTTACGTTTTATGTTTTGAGTTCCTTGGGAATTGTTTGGGGAAAGGGGAAAGTTAATGGAGCTCTAGGAGAGCTTAGTTAAACCCAACAAGTAATGTAAGACTCAGATGGAGGCAAGTGCATGAATAAAGGGTAATTGAAGGCAAGAATATGCCATCCATTTGGGTTGGTTAGGTCCATTGGGATAAACGGATAATGGCAGGGCAGTCGTCAGAAACTTAATAAGAAAGGTAAACAAAATAGGATTGAGGTAATAGATGCCTTGGCTAAGTTGGGAACTATTGTTCTAAATGTTGTGCATACATTGCACAGATAAAGGAAGTTCTCTTAACCTTAACCTTATGAGTAACTAGTAATTGTGTTGTGATCATGATTATGCTAATGTTTATATATATATATATATATATATATATATATATATATATATATCTATGTATGTATGTATATGTATTTATGTATGTATGTATGTATGTATGTATGTATTAATTCCATTGTCTAACAGGGTTGTCAAGGATAATTCTTGTGGAAGAATGATTGTTTTATGAAGGTGAATGACATGAAAAGGTTCCTAGTTTAGGAGGAATCAAATGAGAAAGTAGCCCTAAAAGGTTTATGAGGTTAGTATCATATGGATATGATTTTGATATTATGCGCTTATAATTATGCCTATGTTTATGTTATTTCAGGAAATGTTGAAGGATACATCAACGAAATGGAAAGAAACTGCATCTGTGACATGTTGGGATAATAATGGATAGTGGAAATAACCACAAACCAAAGATTTGGGTTGTGATGCACATAGTAAGTCATCGGAAAGAGACTAGAGGCAATATTGTTTGGTAGAGACAATGCAATCCCTAGATGTGTAGTACTCCAATTGTGTACATGTTGTACGTGTTGCGTTTTGTACTTGTGGTATTGTCTTGTGCGTATTGTGTAGTCATTGTATCGTGACATCTGTATTAATTATGTTGTATTGTATTTACATATATTTGTTTTTTTTTTACATTGTGTATGTGTATATGTTGTGAAGATGATTTTTTCTTAGGTTCCCTAGAGGATATGGGATGGAGCCATGTAACGGCTTGGGTTCCTTGGAGGTTGTGGGTTGGAGCCCAATAATAGCTTGGTTTCCCTAGAGGTTTTGGGTTCGAGCCTTGTAATAGCTTGGGTTCCCTGGAGGCGATGGGTTGAGATAGTAGTCTCGGGAGCCCTGGACAAATTCGGAAGAGACAAATATTTATTTTTTGATATTGAAGGCATAGGCAATATATTCCTTGGACACCCTTGATTGTTGATATTGAGGGAGGAGGTGGTATAGTCTCCAGATTCCCTTGATTTGGAAAAAAAGAGGAGAGAAGGAAATGTGTGCTTTCTGGGTTTGGAAACCGATTCAATGTATGTATGGAAAAGACAAAGAACAAAGGCAAAATCAAAGAATAATTCAAAGATACATATCAATATTTTATTTAAATTTTAATTATGCACATCATCTAAGATTATTATTTATGATGGTTGAGTTTCAAACTAACCATATTTGATATGTTTATATATGATGATGTGATCAAGGAATTAATTTGACTTGTCATGAAAAAAATTAAGCATAATTGCAAGTGTACCTTATTGATGAGCTATCAATTAGCTATGATTTGAATTTATTACAAATTAATTTTAGTCTAATAAAAATTATATGCTTCGTACACAAAATCATGGAAATGCCTAGTTTGGGTCATTGGAACTGACTGCAAGAGTATTAGCATCAACAACAAAAGGAATTGGAAAATGAAACAATATGTTGGTAAATAATTTCAGGAGCAGGGCCATTGTGGGACACTAGTACCCAATAGTGTCCATTGATTTCCATAAACATGCTATGACTAGTATGATGGTTTTTTGGAAGGGATATGCCTTGGTTTTTGTAACTTATGATGCAATGAAACCTTACCAAGGGATGGATCACCAGAGGGATTGGGAAGCAGAGAAGGGTATGCCAGAGAAATTGAAAGGTGAGTGACTACATGGAAGGGGGTGACTTGATTTCCTGAGGGAATGGGAAGTAGAGAAGGGTATGCCAGAGAAATTGAAAGGTGAGTGACTACATGGAAGGGGGTGACTTGATTTCCTGAGGGAATGGGAAGAAGAGAAGGGAAGGCCTAGGAATAAATTGATAGAAAATTAAATATTATAGAGCAATGAAAAACATAAAATATGAAGAAAATACAAGCACACAAAACACATAAAAATAGATATACGTGGTTCAACCAGTTTGGGCTACGTCCACCCCGAACAGCCAGTCCTTCCTTTCTATTATCCAACAAAATGAAGAGACACAACCTATAGCAGATACTCTATAATATCGTCTGTTCTCTCTCACAGTCTCTCTCTCTGTTTCTCGCTCCGAGAATACACACACAATACACAACCGCAATACAATACCCTCATAAAAGAAAGGGGTTTTCTTCTAGGGAAAAAAACCCTAAAATAAACATAACTTCTACCGTCAGATTATCCACCTAAAGAACAACCCAGATTGACTAAAAATTAATATACTTTTACAAGGAAATTTTACATCTGTTTTTAGCTTCGAGGGTGCTGCCCCTGAAACCCCCCACCAGGGGGGGGCTCCATGAAGTCATAGCCACCCCCCTGAACCCCCTAGGCAGCATTTAATTATGGGTGGCATTGCCGCCCCCATTAAGGTATAGGGGTCCAATGCTGTGATACAAAATAAACAAGATAATCAAGCTCCACACCCAACAATATCCCACTTGGAGACTGATTGTAGCAACTCCACCGCTGCTTCATTTGCTAGACAATGACTCCTCTTTGGACCTGGCTATTTCTCATCTTCATCGTCATCCTTGAAGACCAATTGAAACTGAGCATGTTCTCAGTTTCTCCCTGGTTACAACTTTTGTTAGCATATCTGCAGGATTCTGGCTAGTGTGTATCTTTTCCAGCTTCAACTCTCCATCTTCCAATACCGACCGTATGAAATGGTACTTGACATGTATGTGTTTAGTCCTGCAATGAAATGTTGAGTTCTTTGCAAGATGAATAGCACTTTGGCTATCACTGTATAGTGTGCCCATATCATGCTTCTTACCCAATTCATCCATAAACCTTTGTAACCAAATCATTTCTTTACTAGCCTCTATAGCAGCAACATACTCGGCTTCTGTTGTTGAAAGTGCAACAACACTTTGGATTTTTGAAACCTAACTGACAGCTATTCCACCTACAGTAAATACATATCCTGTAGTGCTCCTCCTGTTATCTCTGTCACCTGCCATATCTGCATCAACATATCCCTGTAGAGAAATGTTTGAACCACCAAAGCATAATGCTTGATTTGTGGTACCTCTCAAATATCTAAGAATCCATTTTACTTCCATCCAATGTTCTTTTCCTGGATTGTTCATGTACCTGCTTACAACTCCCACTGCATGTGCAATATCAGGCCTTGTGCAAACCATTGCATACATTAAGCTTCCAATTGCCGATGCATATGGAACTTTAGACATATAGTCCATTTCTTCTTGGGTCTTGGGGCACATCTCCTTACTAAGTTTGAAATGGCTAGCAAAAGGTGTACTAACTGGTTTTGCATTCTTCATATTAAATATTTTCAACACCTTTTCTATGTACTCATTCTGAGACAGTGTTAATTTGCGATTTTTCCTGTCTCTAGTTATCCTCATACCAAGGATTTTTTTTGCAGCTCTCAAATCCTTCATTGCAAATGAATTTGCCAATTTTCTTTTGAGCACATTTATTTCCTGCATGTTAGACCCTGCAACAAGCATGTCATCTACATACAATAACAGTATAATATAGCTACCATCATTTTTCCTTTTCAGATAAACACAATGATCAGAGTGACATCTAGTATAACCTTGTTCAGACATAAACTTGTCAAATTTTAGATACCACTGCCTTGGAGCCTGTTTTAAGCCATACAAGCTCTTCTTTAACCTGCACACTAATTTTTCTTTCCCTTTGACCTGATATCCTTTTGGCTACTCCATATAGATCTCTTCCTCCAAATCTCCATGGAGAAATGTTGTCTTTACATCTAACTGTTCAAGATGTAAATCTTCCGCTGCTACAAGACTTAAAATAGTTCTGATTGAGGTCATCTTAACAATAGGAGAAAATATTTCATCAAAATCAATACCTTTCTTTTGTGCAAACCCCTTCACCACAAGTATAGCTTTGTACCTCTGTTTTCCTACATCTTCTTCCTTCAGCCTGTAAAGCGATTTATTCTGCAATGTAGTTTTACTTGCAGGCAACCTGACTAAGTACCAAGTTTGGTTATGCATTAAGGAGTCCATATCTTCTTCCATGTCTATCTCCCACTTCTTCCTACTTTCAACCTGCATTGGTTCTTCAAAACATTTGGGTTCACCAGAATCAGTCAACAATAAATAATATAATGAAGGAGAATATTTTTCAGGCGGTCTACTTATCCTGGTAGATCTTCTAACACTACTTTCAGGTGTTTGAGGTTCCTGTTGTTGTTGTGGTGGTTTCTGTTGTTGTGGTTGTTGATTATTATTATTTTCAGGCACCTTTACCTTTTCTGTGATCTCATCAAGAACTGTGTATTCTTTGTTTTCTTTTTCATGTTTCTTTTCCTGCAACTGATTCTTATACAAGACCTTTTCATTGAATATTACATCTCTGCTCCTAATGATTTTGTGATTTTCATAATCATATAAGCGATAACCAAAATCATTAACACCATATCCAATATAGGTACATTTCTTTGATTTTTTCTTAAGCTTTGTTCTATTTTCTTTATTAATATGGACAAAGGCCTCACAACCAAAAGGCTTTAAAAAAGAGTAGTTTATCTTTTTACCTTTCCATGCTTCCTCTGGAATACCACCATCCAAGGAACTTGAAGGCCCTCTGTTTATTATATAAACAATAGTTTCTACAGCATCTGCCCAAAATTGTAAAGGCAATCCTGCATGCAATCTCATGCACCTTGCACGCTCCATGATTGTTCTGTTCATCCTTTCTGACACACCATTTTCTTGTGGTGTTCTTGGAACTTTCTTCTCTCTATGAATTCCATGCTCTGAATAGTACCTATCAAACTCTTTGCTGCAATATTAACCTCCACTGTCTAATCTGAGACACTTCAACTTCCTTCCTGTCTCAATCTCAACCAAAGCTTTCCATTTCTTGAAAGTATCAAATACATTAGATTTATCTGAATACAATAAATCCAAGCTTTTCTAGTTTCATCATCAATAAAAGTAACATAATAACGAGAGACACCAAGAGATGATACCTGAGCAGGTCCCCATACATCTGTATGGACAAGCTCTAATTTTTCGCTCTTCTTTTCTTTCCCAACTCTGAGAAATCTGACTCTCTTGTATTTTCCATAAATGCAATTCTCATAGAAATCCAAATCAACATTCTTCAAACCTGAAAACAAATTTCTTGAGTGAAGAATTTTCATCCCCTTCTCACTCATGTGTCCAAACCTATGATGCCATAATGCTGCATCTGCTCCTTTGGAAGTTAAAGCATTAACAGAGTTATAAATACCATTGCATAAATACAATGTACCAACCTTTTCGCCTATTACTATTACCAGGGCTCCTTTGGTGACCTTCCAAGTTTTATCCGTGAAAGTTGTCACACAACCTTCATCGCCTAACTGCCCTGTTGAAATCAAATTTTTCTTCAGATCTGGAACATGCCTTACCTCCTTTAGTAGCCATTGGTTTCCATTCTTTTGTTTTACAAGAACTTTACCCATTCCAACAATTTTACAGGGTTTATCATCACCCAAACTAACTTGTCCAAAATCTCCTTGAACATAGTCATGAAAATATTTCTTATCAGGTGGCATGGAATGAAGCCCCTGAATCTACAACCCAAGAATTAGTAACATTTTCGAAAGAAATAATCAAAGCATATTGTAACACATCACCTATCACATTTGCTTCATGATTTTTTTCTTGTTGTGTATCTCCTTCTTTTCCCTTCCGAGATCTACATTCTTTCTTTAGGTATCCTTACTTTCCGCATTTCCAGCACACTATCCCCGATCTGGACTTGGATCTGCCTTTCCTTGATTTACTGCGATATCCCAAGATCTTACCTCTTTCCATTCTTCTTCCCCTAGAATCTGCACTCAAAGCATTACCTGATGTCTCACCGGAGCTTTTCCGTCACATTTCCTCGATAAGGATAGCACCGACAACATCATCAAAATTTAAAGTACTAGATCCAGAGATAGAGTTACTAATGGCCATGAATAAACCATTCCATCTTTCTGGCAATGAGCACAGAAATAACAAATCTCTAACTTCATCATCAAAGTTTACCCCTACAGAACTTAACTGACTGGTAATTGTATTAAAATCATTTAAATGGTCTGCAACAGATCCACCTTCCGACATCTTCATATTAAATAAACGTTTCATAAGAAATACCTTGTTTGAGGCTGAGGATTTTTCATATAGTTTCTCCAATGCCTTAATCAAACGCTCTGTTGTTGTTTCCTTTAAAATATTGAAGGCTACCGATGTCGCGAGGCACAACCATACTGTTTCGAGTGCCTTTCTATCGAGAATCTCCCATTCTGCGTCTGTCATAGCTGTCATCTTCTTTGTTTTTCCGCTCAATGGTAGGTACAGATATTTCTAATACAGATAATCTTCCATCTACATCTTCCACAGCGGGAAGTTTTGGCTATTAAATTTCTCGACCCTAAACTTACCATCTTCTGCCATTGTTCCCACTCGAACTAGGAACCCTTCTTTCCTGCGAGTTTATCAGCCAAATAGACCTTCGGCTCTGATACCAGTTGATATAAAATTAAATATTATAGAGCAATGAAAAACATAAAATATGCGGAAAATACAAGAACACAAAACACATAAAAATAGATATACGTGGTTCACCTAGTTTGGGCTACGTCCACTTCAAACAACCATTCCTTCCTTTCTGTTATCTAGAAAAATGAAGAGACACAACCTACAACAGATCCACTGTAATATCCTATGTTCTCTCTCACAGTCTCCCTCTCTGTTTCTTGCTCCGAGAATACACACACAATACATAGCCACAATACAATACCCTCATAAAAGCGAGGGGTTTCCTTCTAGGGAAAAAAACCCTAAACTAAATATAAATTCTACCGTTAGATCATCTGCCTAATGAACGACCCAGATTGACTAGAAATTACTATACTTTCACAAGGCAATTTTACATCTACTTTTAGCTTCGGGGGCAATGCCCCCAAAACCCCCCGCTAGGGGGGGGCTCCATGAAGTCGAAGCGCCCCCCCCCCCCCCCCCCAAAAGACCCCCCAGGCAGAATTTAATTACGGGAGGCATTGCTGCCCCCATTAAGGTACAGGGGTCCAATGTTGTGATACAAAATAAACAAGATAATCAGGCTCCACACCCAACATAAATTTATTTTGGTCAATAACATTATTGATTAGAATCATAAGCACATTGGAGTTGTGCTCGGGAACAATGAGATGGTAACTATTCAGTGACATAACAAGTAGTAGAAGGATTGTGCCATTGGACATTGTAGACAAATTTGATCTTATCAATGGATTTTGTACTTCCTGGGAATGAGATGAATCTTGGTACTACTTTTCAGGGTGGAGATGTGTGCCTCTGGACTCCCTTGTCGTTGATGCGGGCATCATATGCTTTTATTTGTTGGTTGAAGTAAATGTGCATATGTATCTATGTGAAAATATTGTATCGATTTGTGTTTATAAAGCTCCATAAATATTATGTTTATTTGTTTTTTTAAGCAAATATTTATAAGTATATATGTGTTTTTCATTGTAAATATCGCATCGAGCTTTGTTTATAAAGATCCATAAGAGGTATGTTTGGCATGTCTTATCAGCTAGGTATTGTAAATAATGCATTGATCTGTGTTTATAAATCCCCATATGCAATATGTTTGTTTCAGTGGTTTGTTGGTTATAAGTTTTATAGAACACAGAGGACGGTGTTCCCCCAAGAGGGTGGAGTTTGTAACAACCCCGAGTTATATTTCCATGTAAAAAAGGAAAAAATCAACCAAGGTCATGGCACACATATTCCAAGTTGAATGAGGGGGGAAACATGACATTAAGGGTAACTTGTGGTTAATGAATGGATATGGAAATTGGAATTAGCATTGAAAAAGTTCAAGAGGAAATAAATGGAAGTTTAATATGATAAATAAAGGAAAATAGGAAAAAATAAATATGAAGAGACAAAAATATGCATGCGGGGGAAATTAGAGAGAAAATAAGGAAAATGAAAGAAAGAGGAAAACAAAAGGAAGAGAAATGAGACATAAATGATAAAAAATAACCTAAGAAATAGTTAACAACTTTTTCTCAGCCTTTGACGAGTTTTAGGAATCAATATCCAAGAGAGAGAGATTAAGAAAAGGACAAGAAAAGGAAAGCAAGGGAGCACAAGAGGAAGTTTGGACAACGACAAATAAGGGTAGAAAATAGTTGTGTATTTGTTAAGTCCCTATGTTACTATTGTAGTCCCTTATTGTTGTTAGTGTAACCCCCTTATTGTTATTTTTGTACCCCTATAGTCCCCATATTATTATTATATTTCCCCATAAAATCCCACTATTGTTATTGTTGTGCCCTTACATTATTATTGTTAGGTCGGCTAGGATTATATTGTGACACCATGGACTCCTATATATAGAAAGGAGTTTTTTTTCATTTGAATTGTCCAAGAATTGTTCCTTTATGTAATGTAAAGGAGGTTTCCCCCTTGAAGTGGTTGATTTCTTAGTCATTGATCTATTTTTTCTTCTATTTTGTGAGCTAGTTTCATAGCATTTGGTATCAGAGCTTTGGATTCTAGGGTTCAGCTAATTCAAATAGGTCATCACGGAATTTTAACTATAATTCTTTTTCTACGAAGGTGTAGAAGCTAAAAAAAAAAATCCATTTGTGAAGCAACCCTAAGGAACGTTTTAAAAAAAATTCAGATCTTGGTTCGCAATATTTTCAGAGATATGATATGTGGAATTTAGGGTTTTTGCAAGCTCCCGAATTTCATCTCAAAGAGGTGATCTTGGGAAAATTGTCATAACTCTCTCTATGGGCATCTGATTGGAATTATGTAAAAGGTGGCCGAAAGTACATGAAATTTAGTTTCCAGTGTATGGATTTCAGAGTATAATGAGGAAACAGTGACACGTGGAACACCATACCAGTTCACTCTACTGAACCAGTCCATAATTAGGTCATTGTGCGAGATTGGGCATAACTTTGCCTTGAAAAATCCAAATCAGGTCAGACCCATGGCATTGGAAAGAAGATTCAGAGGGATACTAAAGGATTGAAGATAAAATCTCGGGGATCAAAAATTACAAAGATACATTAGTTTCAATATCGAGCTCCTCAAAAGGAAGAAAAAGGTGTGTATTTGTTTTTCAAATTGCATAAGTCTTGCTTGAAAAATCAGTTTGAAGTGATTCCAAGGGAATATTGAAGCATAGATATCAGTATTGGGTTCTAAAATGCCCCCTAAAAAGAATTCAACACCCATTAAGCCATTAGAAGGCTCTAATATGACTCATGAAGAGGAATAAATGCAACATGATAGATTAAAATTAAAAGAACAAGTGCAACAAATTTATCTCTTGCAAAGAGTAGCAAAAAATGAAATGGAAGTTTTGAAGAAAGGCATGGAAGCTAAGATGGATAGCGTGGAAGCTAAGATGGATGACATGAAAGATAATATTGATGAAAAAATAAAAGGCAAGATGGAAGACATGAAAAATGATATAAAATCAGACATGGAAGCTTTGAAGGAAGGTTTGACAAAGTTGATACAAGAAATGATTACTAATGGTGAAAAGGTAGTAGAGAAGCTCATGATGAGAACAAAATAATTGTTAATCGTGATTTCATAAATTCTAATGTTGGATTGAACACCCACCATATTCCAAAGATCGATATGAGGAATTTTTATGGAAAGGATGCCATAACATGGATACTACAGATGGAGAGATATTTTGATCTCCATAATGTTTAAAACACACAAAAAGTGAGCATTGAAACTTTATATTTAGAAAAAAATACATTTGTATGGTATCGATGGCTTTGCTCTCGTAAAAAAATTGTCACTTGGTTAATTTTTACGAAGGAAATGATAGCACATTATGAGGATACAAAGAGAAACACCTTCTTTAGCCAATTGATAAATCTCAAACAAAAGGGTTCAATGGTGGAGCACGTTGAGTACTTCCAAAAATTGAATATAAGGGTAACCAATATTCCATAGGAACACATGATTGATGTCTTCATAGGGAATTTAAGGGATAACATACAACATGAGGTTTTCCTTTGGGAACCTGATTCATTCAAGAAGGCATTCAGGTTAGAAAGAAAAATTGAAAGTAAAATTATGGCAACAAGGAAGCTTACCACTCACATCTATAAATATGGAAGTGTTTGTACTCCTATAATTCCACAACATACAAGGTTTACACCACAAAAATTGGAAGAAAAAAGAGAAAAAGAGCTTTGCTACAGTTGTGATATAAAATACACTTAAGGTCATAAGTGTGTCGAGAAGAAATTATTTTACATAGATTGTGAAAAGAGTAGGAAGAAAATGAACAAGAAACTTCAAAAGAAGAGGATATACACTAGGAAACAACCCTAGAGAAAGAAGAAATGAGTCCGGCCATATCCTATAATGCATTGGAAAGAATTACCACTCCTCAAACTCTCAATATAAAAGTACATATCAAGAAGAAAAATGTAATAGTGTTGATGTATTCGAGTAGTACCCATAATTTTATTCATTATAAGGTAGCCAAGGAATTGAATTGATTCATATACCCAACAATAGAGTGTCAAGTGATGGTTGCAAATGGAAGGACTATAAATTTCTCTATAAAATACCATAATATCAAGCTAAACATAGGAAAATATGTATTGAATAGTACAATTATTTCCATTCCAATGGGAGGTGACGATGTTGTACTAGGATTACAATGGTTACAATCTTCGGGGACAGTAGATTTTAAATTTCAAGAATTTTTCTTGAGGTTTTTTTCAAAAGGAAAGGAAGTTGAATTATGAGGTATTTCAGGGAAGCTGAAAAATATAATAATATCTAATTTCATGACAAAGCTTCCGAAGAAATAACAATGAGGAGTAATTTCACAATTATGCTCACTAGACGTTCCAACATCAAAATCATCTATTTCTCCAGATCTCCCAAAAGTCTTGGATTATCATTCCAAGGTGTTTGAAACTCCCATAGGACTCCTACCTATTCATGATCATGATCATGCTATTCATTTTATTCCCAAAAGTGTTCCTCCAAACATCAGGCCTTACATATATCCTTATGTCCAAAAGAGTAAAATTAAACGTATGATTGAAGAAATGTTATAGGAAGGTATAATTCAACCTAGTCAAAGTTCTTTCTCAACTCCAGTAGTATTGGTGCATAATAAGGATGGATCATGGTGCATGTGTCCATATTATAGGGATCTCAATAAGCTCACTATTAAAGATAAATTTCCCATCCTCGTGATTGATGAATTATTGGATGAATTACATAGAGATTTTTATTTTACCAAGTTGGATCTTCGTCCAGGTTATCATCAAATTAGAATGAATAATAAATATATTCTGAAAACAAAATTTCAAACTCATGAGGGTCATTATGAATTTTTGGTCATGCCTTTTGGCTTTACCAATGCACCTTCTACATTTTTAGGGTTGATGGATTCCATTTTCAAAGCCTTCCTTAGAAAATTTGTGTTAGTATTTTTTGATGATATACTAATCTACGATAGGTCTTGGAAGGATCATGTTCAACATGGTAACAAGGTTCTTTTACTATTGGAGGAGAAACAATTATATGCAAGAACCTTCAAATGTTTCTTTGGAGTACAAGAGGTGGAATATCTGGGTCATGTTGTATCTCAGGAGGGTGTTAAGGTAGACCCTAACAAAATTAAAGCTATTAAGGAATGGAAAGTACCCACAACTGTTGGGCCTCAGAAATGTCCCATTTTCATCCACTTTTTCCTTACATTTCATCGTCCCATTAACCCTTCGTCATACCATTCCCATCAATATACTTTGGTATTCCCTTATTATTTTCCACTTTATTCATTTTAGTAGTGTAAGTGGATTAATGATTAAATATTAGAAAATTAATATGATTTTAATTAATATCTCAAGTATGGATGAGCTTTGTGATTTATAGGAATATGTGAAGGATTATTTCAAAATACTTCTCTAATATTTCCTCCACCATTTCAAGAAAATAATTATTCAAAGCCTATTCCAAGGAGAATATCATGGGTAACATATCTTATCTAAATATTTATGAGAGATATGTGTGAGGATTTAAAGGGATCATATTTTGTAATAATGGAAAATGGTTGAGAGAATAGAGGATCTGTAATTATGAGAGGCTTATATCCTTTTCAAAGGAAATTCATATATAAAAGAGAGTGCTCTCTCTTCATGAGGGGGTAATTATAGAGGGGATTCTTGGCTCATTATTAAGGTGATTCTTAAGTAGAGTTTAGGTGAAAGGAGTGGAAGCCATTATTAGTGGTAATTAAGTTATATTTAGTTATGATTGGAATAATGATTTTGTAATCTTTCATTGTTATGTTTTCCATTTGTCTTAGTGTGATATGATTCTTCCCTTGTTATTGTGAGCTCACAACTATTGCCTCGTTGCTCTTCATATGTTGTTTTCCTTATGCAATTTCCTGATTTCTTAGGTAACTTATTTCATGCTATTTACTTTTAGTCAAGAAATTTAGACTAGCTTGATCACACTTCAGTCCTGCATATATTTCGAGTGTGTTTCATAAGTCTACGATCCTCGAATTGACAATTAAATGATTGGGCAAGTACTACAACACAATTAATTAATGACCATATTGTCGCCCAATATCTAGGTGCCATTGCCAGGGAGGCAGTCATATAGAATTACAGCACTAATATCTATTTTTAAGTAATTTCATTTTTTTCTTGCTGTAAAAGAATGGGGTATTGAAAACGAGAGGTAAGAACCTATGTAACCAGCAAGTCAAATTCTTTCTCAACAACCCGCTTTTTGGCAAATACACCAGTGTTAGTTGTTGGTATTTTCTATGCATATATTTTGTAGATTGCCTTAAAATAAAGAATTTCCTTGGTTGATCTCTTCTTTTCAGGCAGGTGTGAATTTCAATTTCCGCAATTTCAATTTCTGTAAGTGTGAATTTCAATTTCTGCAAGTGTGTGTTTTCTGCAACTATGAAGAGTAATTGTTTTCTTTTTCAGTATGAGTGCTTAGTTGTTTCAATCTTTTATTTTTACGCAATTAGTTTATTTTCATTATGATTTTAGTTTTGGGTGCTGTAAGAACCTCCCTATTAACCCATGTATGTAAGGTAATTTTGTGATGAGTGTTATCTTGGAACAACTCACTCAGATCCTTGCAAAATTTGGGATCTCCTCTTCCCACGAAGAGGATATCTTGAAATAAGTAGAGAGCTTAATTACTCCTCCAACAACGAATGAAGGTTCAACATCCGGAGACTCCTACACATCCAAGGGCGAACAATTATTTGAACAGGAGATCGAGGAAGATGAAGAAGAGTTACAACATGATCTGAGGGGGGGAAATCGTGCCTAAAAAATCTTTATCGAAAAATGGTTCCAAGTAAATAGTCGATTAGATCTACCTTTTTATTTTTATTTAGGTAGTTTCCAATTACAACAATTAGATTTATTTATTTTTGTATATTTTTATTTTTCATTCACAAAATCAACAATGAACATATTGGTAATATTGTTGCATGGATGGTTACATTGGCTATTTGATTACACGTAACTAATTCCTAATTTTTAATTAGCATAGAGTAGGTAGGGATAACGAATATAATATCATCTTCTTAGAATAATTATGCTCTCCTCCACGCCTCGTACGATTGTGACGATTAGAAAGTAGGATGCATCTAACATTTTCAGAAAGAATTTTTATTGTCGTTGATTAAAAAAAAATTTCTAATATATTTTTCGTCTATGATTTGTTTCCATTTGCTCACAAATTATTTTGCTAAACAAAATTTTCAGGTTTTTTTTATTCTTCCTTTAATGTTTTTTTACCGATCCAAATTTGACTCCTAATGTCTCACCTTATCATGAAAGAAGGAAAAAGTGGATGCATTGAAAGGAATCATAACACTGATATTATGCATTTTTTTTCTTCTTCCATGAAGTGACTTGTACTGGAGTGATCATGTCATTATTATTATGAATATAAAAAGCAGCGCTATAATGGAGATAGCTACGCTCAATTTTGTAACGTAACAATGAATGATCCAGAACTGAGACGTTGAAAACACATAACATAAATAAACATGTATATCCATTGAATGATAGGTGACAGAAGTCATATTACAGTGTTGTATGACAAAAATCAAAGCATTTTTGGCATTAATAGCTTCAACAATGTTTTTTCGATATGGTGTATTATAAATATTATCGTTACTTTATGCGTGGAATTTAGATTACAAGGGTTTGCAAGGACTGTAGCTTTGGAGACTATCACTTTTGTTAAAATGGGAACATATATTATATAGGATATACAAATATGTATTTCAATATATTAAATATGTTGTTTACCCTATGTTGCAGTAACTGTGGACAAAGATGATATCCATTGGAGGGCTCAACTGGGCTCCCCTCCATTGAACAAACTCATTTTCTTGTAGCATATTCTGAGCTTACATGGTTAACATGCAGGGAAGGACAAGCCCACTCCCTAAAAATGCATTGGATCCCAAGAAAACAGTATAGAATTCTGATCGAATGTCCCTTCCGTTCGGTTCTATCATGGAGGGGTTTTTATGAAGAAGAAAAGTTTTTTTCACATTAGTAATGGAGAGGCTCTATTTGCATACAAAATTGACTGGGCCATAAATGACAAGCGTGGTCCGCATGAGAGAATGAGGCCATGCATCTCAAAGGAAACAACTGGATATACTTGAGTAAAGGAGTAGTTGTTGTACCAATACTATTCCCCTATTGTTGTTTAATCTGAGCAAGAATGAAGTTTCTTTTCTGATGTTTAATCAAAGGCTTAACGACGGGTGTGTGTGTTGGATTCTTTCCACCCGATGGATCTGGACCATTCACAATGATGGATAAATATTGTTCTTTCCTATTCAAAGTTATAAATGGAGAGCTTGTTCTATCTTTAGCACCAACGGCCAAAATTAAGGATTGAGGATCTGCACGCATTTTCTAAGGATTCGTCAAGGTAAAGAAGGAAACGATGGAGCGGGAAATAGGTTTTTCTCAACTCTAATGGCCCATGATACACAGATATTTGAGCATTAACCCTTTTCATTCGTTTATCCATCCTTATTATGACTTCACCTCGCCAAACCATTCAATAGCAAAATGAATTCTTCGCACTATTATTCCAGCTGGATGGGTGGGACAATCTTATATCTGTCATTTAAATAGTAAATAAATCCTATCGGCAAGGAACACAAAGTTTCGTTAATTGAGAAACAAGGATTTATTGATCTAATCCTCCATCTATTTTGTAGATTGCATCATTGCCCAAAGTTTCATTATCAATAACGATTTTTTCATGAGATAGTTATCACTCGATGTAGATATGTCTTCTACGGAAGCCCACCAGCAAGGAAATACTCTGGGTGGCTCTCGAGCTCCACCTCCAATGCTGAGCCACCTGACATACTAGTGGGGCTACTCAAAGACAATGTTATAACAAAGGTGAAATTGTTTGATGCAGAGAAGCACGTGATGAGAGCATTTTCCAGGTCTAGGATTCAGGACATGGCAGGGATTCCTAATGACTAGTTGTAGAGAATGGCCAAAAGTCAAAAATCTGCGGCCAATTGGGTTGAAGCTAATTCCACTGAATTCATCTTGGATGGTGTCATTGATATAAGGTATGCCAAGATTTATTTTTTTTCCTTTCATTTATATTTCTATTCCTTATAGAGCTTAGGAGTACACAACAACTCAAAGATTCTTTCAACCAATAAAAAAAAGGGGGATACAAGGGAAAAATGATTTTCATTCAATTGAATTTGTGGCCCTTCTTTGACACCATGTCTAAAAACAACATGTTTGGTTTTTTTTATTTCGTGTATTTGCATGTTGGCCGTGTGACTTGGGATTGGGTGCGTAAAAAAAATTACAAAAAAAATTGAGAGGATCAGAAAATTGGGATGGTTAAGATAATTTTTAGGAATAAAATAAATTTTGAATGCAGTCTGCAACATAGCTAGAATTTTCAAATTCAGATAGGAGGCCACACTATATCTCTTTCTCCTTCAAATATTATGTGTTTCACCTGTGAAAGCAAATGCTTTTTTCAAACATCCAGTAGAATGATACATGTTTTTATAATTAATTCGGAGTGCCAAACATATGTTTGCATTATTTTGAATTCATGTGTGTTTTGTTGTGTTCATTTTCAGTGATGATGCCAAGAAGTTCTGCATTCGACACTATTACAGAGTGCTTTAATTCAAATCTTGTAAACCACATTCCCATGTTTAAATAAATATTCCCATTATAATTTGTGGTAACAAGGTTGATGTCATGAACTGACAAGGCCTGGTATAACCCATGATCATCATGATAAAGTGTTGTCACTCATCATTTGCAGACAAATAATATTGCTTGAATTTTGGAGACAAAATCACCACTCACAAGTGTTGAAGTGAGTCAATATAGACGGTACATTACAACTTCTCACAACAATTCTCTTGATAAATGTATTCATGATTAATTGATTGTTCGGTTGAGACAATTTCTTTTCATACTTGTTCCAAAGATTTTTGTTGTTATATTGTTGTTCTATAAAAGGTTGTGTACACAATAAGACAAACTAAGAATAAATAAATAAATAAAATAAAAACTAAAAAATAAATAAATCAAATAATAATAAATAAATCACAAATGGACATCTCATAATTCCTGAAAATGATTTACACTGATTTGTTTCTTGGAATTTCTTCAAAGGAAATTGTGCACAATGACAACAGGTAAATGCATTTCATTTTATTTGGTTGCTAGCATTCATACTCATTCCTACATTTTGTTTTTTTCAAATTTGTCACCATTTTCATGCAAGATTAATACTAAGATTTTACAAGTTCGCAGATGATCCAAGTTCTTTTATAAGTGATCTTTCGAAATCATAATAAAACCTGCATCATTGGAAGCTTGGAGGCACTAATTCTTCATTGCACATATCATGATATTTGCCACTACATAAAACAATTTTGTATCATGATATGTTTACTCACATTTTTTCTTCCAAGTGCCTTAATTATCCATGACTTGAAGTCCACTTTTCATTTCCTTATCCTTCATGACTTCATACATGCCTATTTTTCTGAATTTAATTCATACATCATCTCCTTCTTATTTTTCAGTTCATTTTCCTTATCAATAAAAATTCCAAGCTCCCTTTCCATGATTACATTGCCTTCCCATATACACTACTTGATTGTGAGATCTTTTCATTTATAGTCCTACCAATCTTTTTTAAATTCATGTTTACTGATGTGGGATTCCTTAAGGCCCACATTTCAACAAGTCTTGTCCCATTGACCTCAATACCTTATCTGGGATATAGACTAGAGTTCCTTTTGAGTACCTGGAGGCTTGCATGCCTTAATGGAAAGTTCTCTTGCTGATAATCATGGAAATACATCAATGTCCCTTGATCATCGAATCTTGCAAGTGGCACAACATCAGCACATCCATTAGCATTTTTGGAGACGTACTCCGGTACCTTGGCACTCATTGACATCAATGGTGGGTTACCTCACGTTGGTTAACAACTTTCATCAATGGTTGGTAATCCAATGATTTCCCTTCATGCTCGACATCGACACATTCATTCACATGATTGGAATTGTGCCATCGCATTTTGTAGCGGGTGAAGACTATACATTCCTTTTCATTACTCCATCAATAGTGACAACAACATGACTTCAACCATATCAATAAATACTTCATTTCCATCCTCCGCCTTCCACATTTTCCATGATTTAGCAGCATCATTTCAGATTCCTTCACTTCCTATTATCCAATTCCATCCGCAGCAGCATTCACAATTACATCTCTCTGCTCTTGCAGTAGTGACACATCCCACGATCCAGTTACCACCGTAGAAGCATTCACAGTTACATTTCTCTAATCTTGTAACAATGACATCTCCCATGATCTAGTTACCGTCATAGTAGAATTCACAATTACATTTCTCTAATCTTGCAGCAGTGACATATTATATGATCCAGCACCATCATTAGCCACATTCCGATTGCATATTTCATCATCACTCTTTGGTAAGTGTAAGTATGTGGTTTTCTAACCTTTAATCATGTAATTCCTTAACTAATAGAACGGAATAACTATGGAAAATTCCCTCACCCTGCTCCATTTTCTCTTTTATAACCTATGCCCAATTGCATGGAGACATGCAACAAGTTCTGTTGGGGGGGGGGATGGGAAAATATATTCATTACCAACATTTCATTCCATTTTTCATTCATTACCATCTCATTGTTCCATTTTTTCATATCGTTACCCATCCACCAACATTTATTTTCCAATGGTACTTTGATTGTACTTTGTTGCATACACATTCATACACATGTTATCATGGTTCCTACATATAAACAAAGGCTTCCTTATGCACAATAATTTCTTATCATTTCCAGTGAATGTATGGTTAAAATTATTATTACGGAAAGAAGACAAATGAAATGGACTTTGTTAACACAAGAACCAACATTCTTTATATTCATGGTTGTCACACAAGAACCAAGCATAAGAAATTTCAGCTGAGTTTTTACTCATGTATTTTACATCCTGGAAACATTCCCTATTAGAAAAACATCATTACTCGAATCCACAGATTGAATGCCAAAAGTTCTTAAGAAGATCCATGCAAGGTTTCATGGGGACATGCAACAAGTTCAGTTAGGGAGTATGTTGGGCCTTAAAAATGTCCCATTTTCATCCACTTTTTCCTTACATTTCATCGTCCCATTAACCCTTCATCATACCATTTCCATCAATATACTTGGGTATTCACTTATTATTTTCCACTTTATTCATTTTAGTATTATAAGTGAATTAATGATTAAATATTAGAAAATTAATATGATTTTCATTAATATCTCAAGTATGTATGAGCTTTGTGATTTATAGGAATATATGAAGGATTATTTCAAAAGACTTCTCGAATATTTCCTCCACCATTTCAAGGAAATAATTATTCAAAGCCTATTCCAAGGAGAAGATCATGGGTAACATATCTTA
The DNA here is from genome assembly GCA_034641835.2 of Pinus albicaulis. Classification (NCBI taxonomy): domain Eukaryota; kingdom Viridiplantae; phylum Streptophyta; class Pinopsida; order Pinales; family Pinaceae; genus Pinus; species Pinus albicaulis. The sequence continues at coordinate 571,811,181 of CM076572.1, forward strand.
TCTAAATATTTATGAGAAATATGTGTGAGGATTTAAAGGGATCATATTTTTTAATAATGGAAAATGGTTGAGAGCTTAGTGGATTTGTAATTATGAGAGGCTTATCTCATTTTCAAAGGAAATTCATCTATAAAAGAGAGTGCTATCTCTTCATGAGGGGGTCATTGTGGAGGGGATTCTTGGCTCATTATTAGGGCGATTCTTAAGTAGAGATTAGGTGAAAGGAGAGGAAGTCATTATTATTGATAATTAAGTTATAGTAAGTTATGATTAGAATAATGATTTTGTAATCTTTCATTGTTATGTTTTTCATTTGTCATAGTGTGATATGATTCTTCCATTATTATTGTGAGCCCATAGCTATTGTCTCTTTTCTCTTCATATTTTTTTTCCTTATGCAATTTCATGCTTTCTTAGTTAACTTATTTCATGTTATTTACTTTTAGTCAAGAAATTTAGATTAGCTTAATCACACTTCAGTCCTGCATATATTTCGAGTGTGTTTCGTAAGTCTACGATCCTCAGATTGAAAATTAAATGATTGGGCAAGTACTACAACACAATTAATTAATGACCATATTGTCACCCAACATCAACCATAAAGAAGTTGCGAGGATTTCTCACGTTAAAAGGGTATTATCGCAAGTTTGTTAAGAATTATGCGAGAATAGCAGCACCTCTAACAAGATTATTGAAGAAAGATGAATTTTCATGGACTCCTGAAGCAACTGAGGCCTTTGAACATCTTAAAGAGGAAACGTGTCTAACACCAGTCTTAGCTATGCCAGACTTCACAAAAACCTTTATTGTGGAATTCCATGCCTCATGAAATGGAGTTGGTGTGGTTTTAATGCAAGAAGGAAGACCCATTTCTTTTGAAAGTCGTCGAATCAAAGGAAAGTATTTATAGAAAGCTACTTATGAGAAGGAAATGTTGGCAATACTACATGCACTAAATAAATGGTGACCTTACCTAATGGGAATACACTTCAAGGTAAAAAATGATCATAATAGTCTTAAATACTTTTTGGAACAATATTTAGAAGAGCAACAAAAATGGGTCACAAAGATGTTGGGTTATGAATTTGAAATCATCTACAAAAGAGGGAAGCTAAATGTTGTTGCAGATGCACTCTCAAGAAAGGATGAGGAGGTGCAAGAAATGCTTTGTGCCATTTATATAATAGGGAGGAATGGAAGAATGACAAAGAATTGTGGACACTGATTCCAAAATTGTAGCAAGATCCTAGTACACTTGATACGTTTAGTTGGAAAAATGATTCATTATGGTAAAAAGATTGCTTATATCTTTGTAATAATTCCCAACTAAAACAAAATATTATTTTGGAATTGCACCTCTCCCATAGGAGGAAAGTTAGGATTTTTAAAAATTTATCATAGGGTGAAGATTTTTTTTTTTTGGGATGGCCTTAGATATGATATTCAAAATTTTGTGGCAAAATGTTTGGTTTTCCAGCAAAATAAAGTTGAGACAATTAATACCTCGGGTCTACTAAAACCTTTATCCATTCCAATTCAATGTTGGGAGGAGGTTTCAATGGATTTTATCATAGGTTTACCTAATTCTGAAGGAAAGAGTGTCATCATGGTGGTAGTTGATAGACTTACCAAGTATGCACACTTTTGTGCATTATCGCATCCATTTAAAGCAAGTACAGTTGCTACTGCATTTATGGAAACAATTAAAAAGCTACATGGAAACCCAAATATTATTGTAAGGGACAGAGATCCCATTTTCACGAGAAATTTTTGGACAAAATTATTTTCTTTTTTGCGTACTCAACTAGCCCATATCTCATCTTCTCATCCTCAATCTGATGGGAAAACTTAGATAGTGAAACAATGTTTGGAAGGATATCTTCATTGTTTTGTATCTAATAAACAAACACAATGGTTCAAGTGGTTACCTCTGGTTGAATGGTGGTATAACACTTCCTTCCATACTGCAAAAAAAATGATCCCATTTATGGCACTTTATGTATATCATCCACCGTCCATCACCTCATCTCTAAGAGAAAATTCTAAGGTTCAAGTAGTGGAAGATTGCATCAAGCATCAACAACAAGTTCTTAAACTCTTAAAGGATAACCTAAATTTGGCACAAAATCAAATGAAACAACAAACATATCAACATCGAAGCAAGAAAAGTTTTGATGTAGGAGACTGGGTATTTTTACGGTTACAACCATACGAACAAATTCCCCTCAAGCAAGCTAATAAGGATAATAAATTTTCACCAAAGTATGATGTTCCTTACAAGGTGTTGCAAAATATTGGTACTATGGAATACAAATTGGAGCTTCCTGCTTATTCTCGAGTGCACCCAATTTTCCATGTTTCATGCTTAAAGAAGGTTACAGGTGACAAAATTCTAGTTCAAACAATATTGTTAGAACTTGATGAGGAAGGAAAAATCATATTGGAACCTGAAGCAGTCACAGAAACAAGAGCTCGACGACAAAAAAATCAATCAATTTTAGAGTATCTCATCAAGTGGAAGAACATACCCACTGAATATTCCACATGGGAAGATGAGAATTTTATACAGAAGCATCCATAGCTACTCAAGCGTTGAGGACAACACTTTTTTGAAGGAGAGGGACATGTTAGGTCCCTATATTACTAGTGTAGTCCCTTATTTTTGTTAGTGTAGCCCCCTTATTATTATTGTTGTACCCTTGTAGTCCCCATATTGTTATTATTGTGCCCCATAAAAGCCCATTATTGTTACTATTGTGCCCTTACATTATTATTGTTAGGTCATCTAGTATTATATTGTGACCGCCTAGACTCCTATATATAGAAAGGAGGTTTTTTTCATTTGAATCATCCAATAATTTTTCATTTATGTAATGTAAAGGAGATTTCCCCCTCGAAGTGGTTGATTTATAAGTCATTGATATCTCTTTTCTTCTATTTTGTGCGTTGGTTTCATAATAGTATTTATAGGTAATAGTTTGCATGTATGTTTTAGCAAGTTGGGATTTGATTCATTCTACATGCATTGGATTATTGTTTATGTTTATTGTCATTGGAATGGGATTTTCCTAGATTGAGAGTGGTTTTAACCTTGCCTCGCCATTTCCTAGATAGCCACAATGTAGTGGGTTACTTATTTTGGTTAATCTTTGAACGGATGGTAGATTTCATATCCTAGTTTAGGTGGTCTCAGGAAAATTCCCAAGGGCTTAGGATGGAGATGGGATTCTCTTGTAACTCTTGATGGATGTAGTGAGATAGGAAAATTCCTCTGGAGATAGTGAAGGAAGTTGAAGGAATCCAATATTGTTTTGATGTTTATGATTTTTGGACTGGTTTAGGTGAAATCACTATGGTTTAGGGTTGAGGTGGTTTGGCCTCTGGAAGCCCTGGTTGGTTCTATTTTGGTTTAACCCATATGATCCCACATTCATGCTTGGAATATGGAATGGTGGTGATTAGCTGAAAGATAGAATTGGTTCAACCCAATCTATGGTCGGGTGTGTTAGGACCCCATAATGTAACTTTTTTATCATACATTTTTCTATCATTCTATTCTTTTCCAGTCCATATTTAAAGCCTATATGATCACTTTCATCTATTCTTCCAAAGGTATATAACGTTTCTTCTCTTTACTATATGTTTAACTTGTTTTACATGTAATTTTACATTACTTTCATATTTAGCCATGAATCGAAAATATATAGTTGCCGAAACAGTTTGAAGACTGTAGATTATTCATTGTTGCTGTCTAAAGACCGCGTTGTTGAAATAGTCAAAATAGTACGCAAAACCCGTTGTTGAAACAACCCATGATTTGCGATTCTGAAGCAGTATTTCAGGCATGATAGCAACAAGAAAAGATAAGTAAGGGAGCTGTTACACTGGTCGTAACAACTGCACCTCGAAGCTAGCACCATCCTAACCATTGTAACAACATCTTTGCTATGGAAGAACATAGTATCCTATTCTAGTATATAAGATCAGATCAGGTTAAGAATAGGATTTGTATGACGTAATCAGAAGTGTAATAGATGTCTCCTCTTTAAATAGAGGAGACATTAGCATTAGAGAACATTACAGATTACGGGAGGTTTTAGTTCAGAATGGAGTTACAGAGAAGGAACGTGGATATTGTTTGTAATATGTTAGATTTGACAGATGAATAAAATCTTGTTCTGAGCATTTTGTTTTAATTCCTTCTTTCGGGGAATCTTGTGAGAAGGAAAGGGCCCACCTTCCTCACAAGATTCACCCATTTATTTATTTAGTGTGTTAATTGTTATTTTCCTTTACGCCTTATTAAAACTCTGTTTTTCTAAAATCATTTATGTGTTATTGAAACTTTGTTATCTATTGCTAAAACTCTATTTCCATTGATTGTCACATTGTTTTCATGTAATTCATTCCTAGGTAATCGTTGATTAATTCAATTGGTAATCTTGCTTACAAAATCAGTTTGTGAAAGCGTGTTAGTCAGAAACAAGTGTTGAAGAATTCTATTTGGGGAATAGGGTCCTGTTCTCTATTATATCATAATCGGTCTTTTCTTCTGCAAATCAATTTCCTTTCCTAGATTGTTGTTTTCTTAATGTAATCTAGGATTATTCTGATAATTTTCTGCAATAGAAGATTGCTTTTGCTATCACTCAAAATATAACTTCAGTTTGTTTGAAGCAAGGTGTGATTAGTGTAATTGTTACTACAACTTTTCATTTCTTTCGAGATTGAGCATATACAGTGTGTGATTTCCTTTGAAATAAACAGACTTCCCCGGGTTGACAATTTATGCAGCACTTGGTTGTTTAGATTAATAAGCAATTAAAGTGACTAACATTTTGGCACCGTTTCCGAGGAAGGCAATTATAAGTTTCAATAGCATTGATGTTTTTCTTTTAGATGTGTAGATTGCATGAGAGGATGCGGAACCCACAAGAAAACTAACCCTATAGGTGGCAAGGGCAAAGGAATGGGAGGAAGAAAGACCTTTATTGACGAGATCATATCAAAAGCTTAATCTTCTTAGAGGTTAAGCTCTCAAAGGCCAAAGCCTCAACATTCCCCTCAATCGAACTATGAAACAGAAGAAATTGTGAGCCCCGAAAACGTTGAAGAGCCAGCAGAAAAAATTGAAAATCCATCATAAAACGTTGAAGAACCAATAGAAAACATTGAGTATCGAGCAGGTGCAATAGGAGAACAAGCAATGGAAGGGAACAATGACGAATTCTTCGAAGGAGGACCAGCAGATCCTGAAGGAGAGGGGAAAGATGAGAATTCTCTCTCTACCTTGGGGTTTGCTATTGGTGATCTCCCTAGGGGAGAAACTCCCATGAAGAATATCCCACTTTCAACTTTACCTAAATTTCATGGTTTATCTTCAGAAGACCCTGATGAATTTCTTTTCGAGTTTGATATATTATGCAGAAGTTACAATTACATTAGCAATGCTAAAAAATTGAAGCTATTTCCAGCAACATTAAAAGGAAACACATTAAGGTGGTTCATGAGTCTTAGAGGCCATGTCATCACAACATGGGATCAGATGAAACAAATTTTTTTGCTTAAATATCAAGACTACTATAGGACGAGAGAAAAAAGAGAGGAATTATTTAAGATGGTCCAAAAGGAGGACAAAAATCTGGAGGACTTTGTGGAAAGACTACAATATAATTTGCAGAGATCCAATCATCCCGATGTAAGTAAAGATATTATTAAAACAATATTATTAGAAGGAGTAAGGGATGGTTGTTTAGATATGCTAAACATGCTTGGTAAAGGGGACATATCTAAATAATCATATGATGAAATTTTTAACCTCTGTAAAAGATGTTCAAGAGGAGCTGCAAGGAACAGGTCAAACAACAGGGATACCACATATTCAAGAGTTCAAAAATCAGCCAGTGGAGGAGCAACAAGAGCTGAAATAGGTAATCTACTTGAGGAATTTAAAACTGAAATGTTAAGTTCTTTTTATTCACAGGTTGACACCTTGCAGGTTAAAAAGAAACAAGCCGAAACAGAAGTAGCTTTGTTCGTCTTTTGCCCCAAATGCAGAGATAAACACCCATTAAGGGAATGCCCATCGGACAAGGTGCCGATTTTCACCCTTTGTGAGAAGGATCATGAAAGACAACAACGCCCTTCCTTACCAGGAATAAAAGCAGCATTGCAACCAACCAAAGAAGAAGCTAAAGCAGTCTATCTATTGACACAAAGAAGGAAATGGCAACTGCGAGGACAAGGTATGAACTATAACACGCCATTTACATTTTCTAATTGTTGGAACAATTATCCTTATTTTATTCAAGCAAATTACCCTCCCTTTAATCAAATTCAATACCTGCCCTTCAATCAAACGAATTACCCACCCATGCAACAAACAAACCCTCCCTTTGTAGACCCAACAATGTGGACTCCCTGGCCTCCTCAATGACAATCTTACTTTAACCAATGGAATCCAAATTGGAGGGGTCAACAACTCTCGTTTCCAAATAAATTTCCTCAATTTCAGCAACCACTTCCTCTACCATCAGGTGCTCCACCAAACAATCAAATGATGAGACCCCAGCTACCTGTACAACCAAACCCTAAACCCAATAATAAAGCTGTGCAAGTTATTGATATTCAGAATCAGCCTATACTTCCTATTTTCCCTGCACAATGCAATGATATTCATTTACGATCTGGGAAAATAGTTGAACCCATTATTGATGACGTTACCTCTTCCGATTCTGATAAAGAAGAAACAGAAAAATGTGACTCAAATGAAGAGGTACCACCACCCTCTAATAAGGGTACTGGAACAACAAAACCACCATTCCCTAAGAATTTAGCTTTAACTAAAACGCCTGAGCTACCTGCTTTCAATCTTTTAGGGGACTTATAGAACCTTTATGTTAAAATTCCACTCTTACGAGCACTAAGAGATGTACCAATTTATGCCAGAACTATGAGCGATATTTGTGTTAAGAAACCCGGTAGGAAAGCTAAAGATCCCCTTACAGTTCATGTTATGGGTGATCTATCTGCATTAATGTCTGGTAAAGCTCCTCCAGTTAAATATGGTGATCCCGACCATCCTACTGTCACAGTACAAATTGGAAAAACAATAATTCCTCGAGTTCTGGTAGATTTAGGTGTTGCTATAAATATTATGACCCTTGAAACTTCGCAACTCTTACAACTAAAAAACGTAATTATAGAAACACCAACCATTCTAGAGTTAGCTGACCCTTCTACAATCAAACCAGAAGGAGTTATTGAAGACCTAATCATCTCAGTTGAATCCTGGAATTACCCAGCTAACTTTGTGGTGTTATAGATTAAAACAAAGTTGGGGGGACATCCTCTAATTTTGGGAAGGCCCTGGTTAGCCATAGTCGATGCCTTTATCAGCTGTAGATCTGGTTCAATGACAATTTCCAATGGATATGAAACTAAGCAGCTTACTCTTTACCCTCATGCTACACCCATGATTAATAATGATAATTATGTATGGGTGGACTATGATGATCATGCTACTCAACCTATTTTGACTATCGGACAATCTTTAAGCCTTAAAGATACCACTGAGAATGAGGTAATTAATAATTTTATTTGTGAACCTTCCTATGTGATTCCAAGAACACATAATCAACTAGCTGCACTTTTGAAATCAAATACCCAGGAAAAGCTTAAACCTGAAGATCTTCATCAAACATCAACCACCATCTCTTCTAAAAGCATACCAGTAGAAATTGAACCTGGAAAAACACTGAACATAAACCCCAATTTGACAGCTGCTAAAACACAACAATTAATGAAGTTACTTCTTGAAAATAAGGAAGCATTCGCATGGGAATATACAGATATGAAGGGAATCTCTCCTTAATTATGTACTCATCGTATCTATATCAAGGAAGGTTGTCGACCAATCTGTCAACCCCAACGATGAATGAACCCTAATTTAAGGGAAATTTTTAAAGAATAACTTCAAAAATTGCTTAATGCAGGGTTTATATATCCTATGTCTGACAATGAATGGGTTACCCCATTGGTAATATTTCCTAAGAAAAATGGGAAATGGACAGTGTGTGTAGATTATAGAGCCTTAAACAAAGCCACTCAAAAATACCACTTTCCTTTACCATTCATTGATCAGGTGTTAGATAGCTTGTCAGGAAAGAAATTCTTCTCCTTTTTAGATGGGTTTAGTGGGTATAATCAGATCAAAATTGCACCCCAAGACCAAGATAAGACCACTTTTACTAGTCCTTGGGGAACTTTTGCCTATAGAGTTCTCCCATTTGGACTATGTAATGCACCAGCAACTTTTCAAAGAGTAGTTATAGGAATGTTTTCTGATATGATTAATGACTCTATAGAAATATTTATGGATGACTTTACCCCTTATGGTGTGTCTTTTGAGGATGCATTACAGAATCTTAAGAAAGTACTTAAACGATGTATACAAGCTCACCTCTCCTTAAGTACCGAAAAATGTCATATGATGATGAGTGAAGGAGTAGTGCTTGGACATTTTATTTCATCTCAAGGAATTCAGGTAGATCCATCCAAAATACAAGTCATTCAGAATATTCCTATTCCTAAAACACAAAAAAAATGTGAGAAGTTTCTTAGGACATGCAGGATATTACAGGATTATTTATTAAAAAAAATTCCAAAATAGCTTCTCCTTTGTTTGTGTTACTTATGAAAAATGTTGAATTTAAGTGGACTAATCTTTGCCAGGAAGCATTTGTTGAACTCAAGCATTAGTTATCTACAGCTCCTATTTAGGGGACCTGATTGGGCACTTCCCTTTCACATATCGTCTGATGCTTTGGATACTGCAATTGGAGTTGTCTTGGGACAAGAGGAAAACCATCTTCCTTATGCTATCTACTTCATTAGTAAGAATATGATTCCTATTGAGCTTAATTACATAGTTACCAAACAGGAATTTTTAGCAGTAATTTATGCCATTAACAAATTTTGACATTACATTACTGGTTACTCTACTTTTGTCCATACTGATCACTTAGCTATTAAGTATTTAATGAACAAATCTGTCACAAATGCTCGAGTCGCCAGATGGTTATTGTTATTACAAGATTTTGATATTACAATTGTAGATCGACCATGTAAAGAAAATGTAGTTGTTGATTTCCTTTCTCGGTTAAAAGCTAATGATAATACTCCAGTAGATGATTCCTTTCTTGATGAATATTTATTTGCAATATCTTCTCATTCACCATGGTATGCAGACATTGCCAATTATTTGGTTGTAGGGAAGTTACCATCACACATATCTCATCGAGAAAAAATAAAAATCATTCAACAAAGTGCTCGGTATAGCTGGATAAGTGGGTGTCTTTTCTACACAGGACTTGATCATGAGATCTGAAGATGCATTCGAGAAGATGAGGCTTATGATGTACTAAAAGCTTGTCATGATGGCCCTTGTGGAGGTCATTTTGCTGATAAGAGAACGACACATAAAATTCTTAGAATGGGTTAATATTGGCCCTCACTCTTTAAAGATGCAAAGAAATATGTCTGGGCTTGTGATAGCTGTCAGAGAATGGGTCAACCTAATCATAGAGATGAAATGCCATTAAACCCCCAGGTAATACTTGAACCATTTGAATGATGGGCCTTAGAATTTATAGGACCCATTAATCCTCCATCCAACCAAAGAGTTTATATATTGATCTGCACAGATTATATGACTAAATGGGTGGAGGCTAAAGCACTCCTTAGAGCTAATGAAGAAGTTGTCCTAGCTTTCCTATTTGAAGAGATCTTTGTTAGATTTGGAGTGCCTAGAGAGCTAGTTATAGATGGAGGACCTCCTTTTACTTCTCATGGCTTTAATGCCACCCTTTAGAAATATCATATTCATCATAGAATGACTACACCAGACCACCCCCAAGCTAATGGGCAGGTGGAAAGTACAAACAAAGTAATAGAAGCCATTCTAACAAAAACAGTGAAGGAAAACCGGAAGGACTGGTCTCAAAGGCTCCCTGAAGTGCTATGGGCTTATAGAACTACCTAGAGAAATACTATAGGATTTACCCCCTATGAATTGGTTTATGGTAAAAGTGTTGTTTTTCCTATGGAATTTGAAATTAAAACCTTAAGGACTAATTTAGCTGTTAACCTTGATTTGACTAATGCACAGACAGCTAGGTTGTAGCAGGATCTAGGACTAATTTAGTGGAGTTGTATTCATTTTAACTAATCTAAACATAGTTGAGCTTTTTGTATCCAAGTTAACTAATAGATACAATTAGTGAGAGTGGTGTGAATTAATTATTAATTAATTCACTAATTAAATACTCATAAATCAACTAAAGAATACATCAGTTAACTTCAGTGCATGGACAGTTTCAGTGGAGACCAGTGCAGAAATAGGTGAAAGAGCAAGTTAACTATCAGTTGTGACTATACTGTTGCTATTTGCAACACACAGATAGGTGGAGTAATCAATGAGGATTACGCAGTTCAATCCAGGTGGTTTATCTATATAAAGAGACCATCCCATAGATTGAAAATGCAATTCAGGTTGGCTATCAAGTGGCTAAAGGAGGCATCCTGAAACATGGCAACAAGAAACAGTGAAGGAGGCATCCTGAAACATCTTTCCTGATCCTAGTTGGAAAGTGATCACCCAAACTAGGTGGGGACCACACATGTGATTTTTGTCAAAAAATCTATTTTTAGACTATGTCTATTTTTAGACATATGGAGCATGGTCCGGGGATTGCAGTATGAGATTCTTGGAGCATTGGTCATGTTGGTAAAAATAGATGGGACTCTATTTTTTGGACCTATAGGTTGAAGTCTATTTTTAGACTGCCTCTCCTTAAAATAGGGAAGTCAAATATTATTTACCCTTAATAATATTTGGACTATAAACTTCAGTTTACTCTCTTGGAGCACTTCAGTTTGAGCTACGGATGTGGCACATGCAACTGCCAGAAGGAAATACGCTTTTCTTATGGGGTATTGAGCTCATGCATGGTTGACTTCAGTTAGGACTTCAGTGGCAGAAGTTTGGTGGAGTTAATGAGACAGATAGTGGAGTTGTATTCAATTTAACTAATCTAAACATAGTTGAGCTTTTTGTATCCAAGTTAACTAATAGATACAATTAGTGAGAGTGGTGTGGGTAATTATTAATTAATTCACTAATTAAATACTCATAAATCAACTAAATAATACATCAGTTAACTTCAGTGCATGGACAGTTTCAGTGGAGACCAGTGCAGAAATAGGTGAAAGAGCAGGTTAAATATCGGTTGTGACTATACTATTGCTATTTGAAACACACGGATGGGTGGAGTAACCCATGAGGATTGCGCAGTTCAAGATGGGTGGTTTATCTATATAAAGAGGCCATCCCATAGCTTGAAAACGCAATTTAGGTTGGCTATCAAGTGGCTAAAGTTTGGAGCATGAGTTTTGCTAGATCTAGCTTGATAGTGTGTAGCAAGGGAGGTAGTGCATGAGAGCTTGCGAAGAGCTTTGTACTATGATTGTTACATGATCTCCATGACATATAATATACGGATAGTTGGGGTTTTCAGCTTTAAGCTTTCCCTTTAAATATTGTGTTCATATGTGTGATTGTTTGTGGTTTTAATGTATGCATGCAATTGATTTTATTTCCGCATGTGATGATCAATGGTAGAAGAGATTCTGTATTATGCATGAAGCTAAAATAGTGTGTGATCAGGAGAATCTCGGTGGATAACATATCAGTTATTCAAATTTTTACATGGTATCAGAGCGATATTGATCATTGGAGAAATTGCAAAGCATTGAAGCGGTTGAGTTTGAGGATAAACTCAAGAAACATAAAGATGGAGAAAGCCGGAAATATACATGCATATTGTATATAATTTTCTACATGGAATGAGAGCGAGAATTTTTGGGTGCACGAGTTTGTAGGGAATATCTGAAAATTTTTGGTGAAATATTTTCAGAAACAAATAGCATATTTTTATTCCTTGTGAAAAAATACCCAAATTGAAAAAAAAAATCGGTCGAATCGGAGCTCGGATGAGGGAGATATCATCGATTTAAAATCAGCTCTTTTTGTTAGAAAATTTTGCGACGGCGGGACAATTGCAATGTGCGCGAGCCAAGAATCTACATGCACTGAGGTATAAGATGCATGAAAAGCTTTGAGGAGAAAAGTAGAGGTTAGTGGCTTGGTGGTTGAGAGGGAGCCTCTCAACATGCAGCGTGAGAAGCAGTCTCAGAAGGTTGTGGAGCAGCCACAACTGGAGATGCAGAAGAATCTTTATAGATTTGATGTAGATGGGATTTCTACGGAGCTTCCTACTGTTGGGAAGCGGAAGGAAGACATGCAACTGATGCTTGAGAGGGAGCAAGTTTTGCATGCAGGTGAAAGTGAACCTCGGGGTGTGGAGCAGCCACAAGAGGATCATGGAGTGGGAGAGACCACTCATGCAGAGAAACTTTGTGCCAGATGGGCAGAGGGAGTGCATGCAGCTATACCACCAGATGAGAGGTGGGGCGACATGCATGAGTAATCCCAAGTGGAGATTTCTGGGCAGGATTCATGAGTTGGTGTGGATCTCATGAATTGAACCTGGCTACGAGGTGCCCACAGCGTAGCAGTAGCAAGATCAGTTGGAGTGATGCAGGCAGATCAAAGTGACAGTGTCGGATACTGGAGCGCGGATCAGAGTTGACAGCAAGTGCAAGAGTGCATGGGTGCAAGAGTTCAACAGCGCAGTGGTTCCTAATGACATGTGCAGTTGGCCAAGCAGAAGTCGAAGACTTTGATGATAGATGCTAGATGCATCAAGACTGATTGAGTTGTTTGGAGCCTATTCAGTTTTAGAGGAGTTGCAGAGCAGATGCATGGAGTTGCATGGCGCTTGCAAAGGGTGCATGGCACATGCATGGAGTTGCATGGTGCATGCATGAGTTTGCATGGTGCATGCAAAGGGTGCATGGCGAATGCATGGAGTTGCATGTCGCATGCATGGAGTTGCATGGCGCTTGTGAAGGTTGCAGGGTGAATGCATGGAGTTGCATGTCGCATGCAAAGACAATCCTTTCTTGTTGAGAGGGAGTGTTGAAGATGGCAACAAGAAACAGTGAAGGAGGCATCCTAAAACATCTTTCCTGATCCTAGTTGGAAAGTGATCACCCAAACTAGGTGGGGACCACACATGTGATTTTTGTCAAAAAGTCTATTTTTAGACTATGTCTATTTTTAGACATATGGAGCATGGTCCAGGGGTTGCAGTATGTTATTCTTGGAGTATTGGTCATGTTGGTAAAAATAGATGGACATCTATTTTTTGGACCTATAGGTCGAAGTCTATTTTTAGACTGCCTCTCCTTAAAATAGGGAAGTCGAATATTATTAGCTCTTAATAATATTTGGACTCTAAACATTATCTTATTCTCTTGGAGCACTTCAGTTTGATGCCTGGATGTGGCACATGCAGCTGACATAAGGAAATACGCTTTTCCTAGGGTTTAAGTGAAGCTATTGCATGATGACTTCAGTTAGAACTCATGTGACAGAGTTTGGTGGAGTTGATTGAGGAAGTTAGTGGAGTTGTATTCAGTTTAACTAATCTAAACATAGTTGAGCTTTTGTATCCAAGTTAACTAATAGATACAATTAGTGAGAGTGGTGTGAATTAATTATTAATTAATTCACTAATTATAAACTCATAAATCAACTAAAGAATACATCAGTTAACTTCAGTGCATGGACAGTTTCAGTGGAGACCAGTGCAGAAATAGGTGAAAGAGCAAGTTAACTATCAATTGTGACTATAATGTTGCTATTTGCAACACACAGATAGGTGGAGTAATCAATAAGGATTGCGCAGTTCAATCCAGGTGGTTTATCTATATAAAGAGGCCATCCCATAGCTTGAAAATGCAATTCAGGTTGGCTATCAAGTGGCTAAAGGTTGGAGCATGAGTTTTGCTAGATCTAGCTTGATAGTGTGTAGCAAGGGAGGTAGTGCATGAGAGCTTGCAAAGAGCTTTGTACTATGATTGTTACATGATCTCCATGACATGTATACTATACAGATAGTTGGGGGTTTTCAGCTTTAAGCTTTCCCATGAAATACTGTGTTCATATGTGTGAATTTTTATGGCTTTAATGTGTGCATGCAATTGATTTTATTTCCGCATGTGATGATCAATGGTAGAAGAGATTCTATATTTTGCAAGAAGATAAAATAGTGTGTGATCAGGAGAATCTCGGTGGATAACATATCAGTTATTCAAATTTCTACAGGATTTACCCCCTATGAATTGGTTTATGGTAAAAGTGTTGTTTTTCCTATGGAATTTGAAATTAAAACCTTAAGGACTAATTTAGCTGTTAACCTTGATTTGACTAATGCACAGACAGCTAGGTTGTAGCAGCTTCATGAATTGGATGAAAAAATATTAGATGCCATTCATCAGACAACTATGATCCAACAACAAAGAAAAAAATGGCATGATAAAATCATCAAGCGTAAGAAGTTCCAAAAAGGTAATTGGGCTTTATTGTATGATTCTCGGTTTGAAAATTTTCAAGGGAAACTACGTACAAGATGGCTGGGACCTTACGAAATAGATATTTTTTTTCCCAATGGAATAGTAAGGCTCTTAAAAATTGATGACTCTAAAACACCACTATTAGTAAATGGTCATCAGCTTCGTTTGTACCAGCGCCCTATTTCCAAAGAAGATTTTAAGGCCACTTGCATGGCAGATACACATTATCTTTTCTTAGGGGAGTCTTCTGCTCCTCATTGCATTTAATTTTTCTGAATTGTATTTTTAACATTATAATTATATTTCTTAACTAATAATCCCTGTCAAGGGCTGGCATGTTACAATTGATTATTTTGCAGATTCTTGATTCAGGAAAGGCTTACCAATAAAGGACAATTTCATCACAAGCAGATTCAAGCTTCATTTTGAGAAGCATTTCTCCTCTCACTTCAACCCATTCATAGTTCATTTCCCTATCTTCCAGTAACATTTCATCATGCATTCCCTTCATTCCTTTTTCCTTTTCATGTCATTTTCCCTATTTTTCACATTGCTGAAACACCATTCTTCAGCAAATGCTTTCCCCATTTTTCACATTGCTGAAACACCATTCTTCAGAAAACATTTTCCCCATTTTCCCACTGCTAAAACATCACTCCTTAGCAACACTTTCCCTATTTTCCCATTGCTGAAACACCACTCTTCAGTTGCATTTTCTCCATTTTTCCCGTTGCTGAAACACCATTTCTTTCTCCAAATACATGACTATGCAGCATTTTCTATCATGAAACCATCTTCTTCAGTTCTTTCATTCTCACTTCTCTTATTTCTTATGCTAATCCTGTCCTTTCACTGCCTTCTCCTATGATGAAACAGAACTCTAATATAATCTCCCTTATGTTTCAAAAAGCTTCTAAAGTTCTTCCATGACTATTTCCAAGCTATTATAAGTAAGCACTATATTTTTCGAAGTATGAATTAAAGGTAAACATGAGGTATGTAATTTTATATGTAAGCACAATTAAAGTATGGTTAATGAGAAGATTTCATTTATTATCACCACAATCCCCACACACTTAAAGACATCATTTCAGTCGTAGTTGGGGGGGAATATCGAAATTATATGCCATCATTTCACAACATGCTAATTACCGTCATTTTTCTTACCCATTACCTCGCCTCTTCACCATTATTCCATGTTCTCATTCACAAAACTTACTCTGTTCAAAGTGCGGTAACTTGGCTCTTTGACTATGCATTTTACCAAAGCTAGTTAACTATGGGAGGACCTGCTATTCGAAACGAGCCCGGCACGATAGCTCTGCTCGAATTATACCCAGAAGTGTATCAGATTTTTCAGCAAGCAGGCTGGGTAGGATATTTTCAGAGGCTTCAAGAATTTGATCCACAACAGGTTCTTGAATTTGCACGAAATCTTCAGGAATATCATTCTATAGTTCAAGGAGTTCGGATTCTAGTCTCAGAGGGTGACATAGCACAGGTTTCGGGCCTCCCTGTCACAGGCATTCGATGGTTCAGCCAGAAACATATCATTCTTAATGCACATTCTCCTACCAGGAGAACAAGTTGAGCCTAAAGGTTGGGGTGTCTGACTCAACTCGTTGCTGCCTCCTTGGCCGAAAGTTGCAAAGTTTGTTAAACATTACCTCACATGTGAAGGCCACTACCAAGTAATCTACCAGCATGATTTTTTCTTATTAAATCATTTACGACATGGTAGACTGTTGAATATTCCCTATTATTTACTTGGATGTCTTAAAAATATGTTGTATTATTGTAGACGGGAAAAAATCCCACTCCTTTCCCTCACCCATCACCGTCTTGTTCAGCTACTGATTCAGAGGGGTTTTTCTCAACAAAACCCTCCCCTAAACAATCCACCCATAGACCCTCAGCAGGCTGTTGAAATCCCTTAGCAAGTTGCTGAAATTCCTCAAGAAAATCCTAACAATCCCCACGAGCAACAATCAAAGAACATCCCTGACCCTCCACCAATTCCATCTACAGAACCAACTAATCCAATTAACCCTTCTTCAAGTCCATCCCACAACCTAGCAGAATGATCTGATCCTACTATCCATATTCCTAGTGATGATTCTCAAGCTGATAACCCCTCCTCCTCTATTCGTAAAAGGAAAAGGCGAATCACGACCGCCTTTCTACCAAAAAGACAAACAAGAGCCGTAACTAAAGTAGCCACCTCCTCTGATAGCCCTTCTCCTCAGGAAAAACCCACTCATAAAAGGAAAACGCAAACTACTACTTTTCTTACCTTTCTACCTAGGAGACGAATGAGGACATCAACTAAAGCAGTAACCATTGCTACTACCCCTGACCCTAAAACCATTTTGTTAAAACCCCATACACTACCACCCTCCTAGACCCTAGAATATTTACCTGTCTCACCCAAGGGCACTGAAACACAAGAACCAGATGCCCAGGGTACTGCGACATCTTCGGAACAAGTATTTTCCACACAAGAACCAGCTACTCAGTCAGTAGCTACCACACAAGAACCAACTATAGCTGCCACACAAGAACCAATTATAGCTGAAACACAAGAACCAGCTGCTGATGTACAAGAACTAGATGCCCAGGATGTTGCACATCACGTAGCTATTACACATGAACCGACTACTCATTCAGTAGCTGCTACACAAGAACCAATTACTGAGACTGTGACTGTTACACAAAGTCCAGTCACCCTGGCTTCCCTCTTACAAGAAAATGAGTTTTTAAAATCAGAACTGGAAGCCTACAAGCAAGAATTGGTAATGGCAAGAGAATCCTTTGACAAGGAGCTTAATCTGTACACCTTAGCTCACACAGCATCCATGGCAGAGAAAAACAAAGAAAAAGATCAGTATAAGGAATACATGTGTAGCCAATGTGCAAATATTTATTGTGAAGCGGGATATAAAGTAGTTCAAGTCCCAATGCCAGGAGCATCAACGCATTCTGCTGTCAAAGAGGAATGCCCTACTATACACAAGAACCAGTAGGGCCTTCAAAAATTTCAGAAAAAAGAAGTTGATTTACAAGTACCCTGCCCTACTGTAACTGTTAAATTTGAAACTCCTATTTCTTCTACTCAGACTACACCTCATCCTACCACTTGCAATGCTGAAACACAAACTGAACCATGGGGTGAGCTAGAAATAATGAACAAGTGGACGAAAGAGTATGCCATTTCACAAGACAAAATATTGCAGGAGCATAAATCACTTTGGCAGAACCACATATACTCAAATTGGGAGGCTTTGGAGCAAATACTCCAGCAATATAGGGCTCATAAGAAGCAAAATAAAGAGCTAAAAGGAAAAATGCTCATGATGTTTGAATTGGCACAAAAATTATTGGCTGCTAGGAAACCACATTAGGGGAATTTTGAGGTCTAAAATGGGCCTCATAAGAAAAATGTACAAAAAAAATAAACTTTATAAAAACCAATAGGATTCAAGATGATGATGTCATCCATAATGGATGATTCACCATTTTTGGAGTAAAAAATTAAAAATATTAAAAAATAATAAAATAATAAAACTACTTTTTCAACTCGTATTTTAAACTTTTCTCCCAAAATGTTTACTCAAATTTCGAGCGGGAGTACTCGTTGGATGCGGAATTTAATTCCTCATCCAAGGAGTACCCATGTTGCATACTTTCGATGAACTCTTCTACACGAAAAATGAGAAATACATAAAAAACGTGATTGTAATAACGTTTTTTTATGTATTTCTCATTTTTCGTGTAGTAGGACCCATAGAAAGTATGCAACATGGGTACTCCTTGGATGGGGAATTAAATTCCGCATCCAACGAGTACTCCCGCTCGAAATTTGAGTAAAAACTTTGGGAGATAAGTTGAAAATATGAATTGAAAAAGTAGTTTTTTCATTTTTCCCTCTAAAATTTGATGATGTCATCAAATCTTATTAGATTTTTTCCACTATTATTTTATAATTTCCTTAGGAGGCCCATTTTAGACCTCAAAATTCCCCTAATGATCTACAAATTACTCTCTATTCCTCACAAAACGCCTTGATTCTTTCAGATGAAAGCAATCAAAGATGGAAGACCCCATGAGGTGCTTACATCCGAACAGTTTGTGAAAACATTTGCAGAAGCCTCCACCAGTGATCAACACTTACTGTGTGAATTGTATCTTCACAATGAAGCCATTCCTAAAAACAGAAGGTTTAATATTAACCCTCTTGTTAGCGACATTCAGATCAGGGAATTTGCCTCTTTCCTTGCTAATCAGATTACATAGCAGACTGATTTTCTAGCAGCCAGGCATAATGAAGATAACCATCTTCTCTGAATATGGCCAGAACCACAGAACCCTGCCATCTTTGTGGCAGAATATTATCAATTTTTTAAGAAACCATGGATGACTGAACACATACGGCAATTACAGGCTTCAGTACTCCATGACTGTCAACACTTTATTAGGGCCAAAGAAACTGCTGCTTTAAGAGAAAACAACATGTTTTGGAAACAATATTCTAAGGAAAAGCAGGAGTATAATCCTTTCAGTCCTATTAATCTTGAAACAGAAATCTCTATGGTATCAGATTACATCAAGTGTGTTCAGCAATGTGCTGAAAAATGGATAGGGTATCAATTTCATTTTCCTATTCTTTGGATGCCAACAGAGGAATATCATGCTCATCATAGGTTGGCTAGGAAAGATGAAGTAGCAGCTTGGCAAAAGTTGAAAAATGTGCAAGGGTTCAGAGCTTCAACAGACAGTACCTTCCATAGCTACTGCCTAAGTAACTTGCATGTCAAAAGCTAATATCCAAACTCTGATTCAGACTAAAGTTGCCTGAGGGCATGCAAAATTTTTAGTTGGGGGGGATGTTAGGACCCCATAATGTACCTTTTTTATCATACATTTTGCTATCATTCCATTCTTTTCCAGCCCATATTTAAAGCCTACATTATCACTTTCATGTATTCTTCCAAAGGTATATAACGTTTCTTCTCTTTACTATATGTTTAACTTGTTTTACATATAATTTTACATTACTTTCATATTTAGCCATGAATCGAAAATATATAGTTGCTGAAACAGTTTGAAGACTACAGATTATTCATCGTTGCTGTCTGAAGACCGCGTTGTTGAAATAGTCAAAATAGTACGCAAATCCCGTTGCTGAAACAACCCGTGATTTGTGATTTTGAAGCAGTATTTCAGGCACGATAGCAACAAGAAAAGATAAGTAAGGGAGCTGTTACACTGGCCGTAACAACTGCACCTCGAAGCTAGCACCATCCTAACCATTGTAACATCATATTTGCTATGGAAGAACAAAATATCCTATTCCAGTATAGAAGATCAGATCAGGTTAAGAATAGCATTTGTATGATGTAATCAAAAGTGTAATAGATGTCTCCTCTTTAAATAGAGGAGACATCAAAATTAGATAACATTACATATTACAAGAGGTTTTAGTTTAGAAGGGAGTTATAGAGAAGGAATGTGGATATTGTTTGTAATATGTTACATTTGAAAGATGAATAAAAGCTTGTTCTGAGCATTTTGTTTTAGTTCCTTCTTTCAGGGAATCTTGTGAGAAGGAAAGGGCCCACCTTCCTCACAAGATTAACCCATTTATTTCTGTAGTGTGTTAATTGTTATTTTCCTTTACGCCTTGTTAAAACTCTATTTTGCTGAAATCATTTATGCGTTATTGAAACTCTGTTATCTATTTCTAAAACTCTATCTCCATTTATTGTCGCATTGTTTTCATGTAATTCATTCCTAGGTAATCATTGATTAATTCAATTGGTAATCTTGCTTACATAATGGGTTTGTGAAAGCATGGTAGTCAGAAACAGGTGTTGAAGATTCCTATTTGGGGAATAGGTTCTTGTTCTCTGTTATAGCATAATCAGTCTTTTCTTCTGCAGATCGGTTTCCTTTCCTAGATTGTTGTTTTCTTAATGTAATCTAGGATTCTTCTGATAATTTTCTGCAATAGAAAGATTTCTTTTGCTAGCACTCAATATATAACTTCAGTTTGTTTGAAGGAATGTGTGATTAGTGTAATTGTTACTACAAATTTTCATTGCTTTTGAGATTGAGCATATACAGTGTGTCATTGCCTTTGAAATAAACATACATCCCTAGGTTGAAAATTTATGTAGCACTTGGTTGTTTAGATTAATAAGCAATTAAAGTGACTAACAGGGTGGTACATCGAAGTCCCTGACTTGGTTGGCATTTGCATATGTTAATATGAGCTACTTTATTAGTGTTCTTGATGAACACATGTGTTGGTTATTGTTTTCATCCTATGGCTATTTTTACATGGATTTTATTCTAGTTATATGATGGTTACAGGCATGGTTGAATGATGTTCTCTTACTATGGATATTTTTCATGATTTGATTATTTATGGTATGTTAATGTATGTAAGGGCTACCAAGTGTTGTGGAAGCTACCTTGAGAGGGAATTGAACTTTCTTGATGATTCTCTGATGAGTTAATAATATCATTATGCATTCATGACATGTAGCTACTATGTTTACCATATGTTTGACGAAATGTATATCATGTATTAGGACTTTCTTGGACAAGATCTAGCTCTAGAATTGATTTTTTAGACTTTTGATTATCCTATATTTGATTCTGGAACTTTCTTGGTTGTTTTAGGCAGTTGTTTGTAGGCCAACCTTGAAAAAGTGGCACAGATCTCGCAACCGCGCCCTCTAAACTGAATAATTTTAGTTGTAACTGCATGCAAGAAGGCTCATGAGTGCAGTTGGAGCCTTCCAACTGCATGCATAATGTGTCAAGCATGCAGTTGGAGTGTAAAGTCTAATAAGTGAAAGTTCCAACTTAGGGATTGATCACCAATGGTTTTTTTTAGTCACCTGGGTGATCTAGTGTCCTTAAGGGATGACAATATGTTTTTGGTTAGTAGACCCCACTTCCATAACTGGAACTTGGAGTTTGGGTCATGTCATAGTAACACTTAGCTCATGTTTACCCTGGAGAGCTTGTAAAAGTGGGTAAATGTGGGATAGGGTGGTTAAATCTATAACCTTTCTTCTTATTTGAATATACTAAAAATATTCCTTCATCAACTCGAGCATCAAAATTTACTATATTTTTGTTGGGTGAATTAATTGCCTTTTAATTAGAAACAATTAATTGCACACAC
The DNA here is from genome assembly GCA_034641835.2 of Pinus albicaulis. Classification (NCBI taxonomy): domain Eukaryota; kingdom Viridiplantae; phylum Streptophyta; class Pinopsida; order Pinales; family Pinaceae; genus Pinus; species Pinus albicaulis. Next base: position 571,832,914 of record CM076572.1, read on the forward strand.
ACAAATTGTCAACTAGGGTAGGTATTTTTATTTTAATGTTATTATGTAAAGTATATGCAGGTAGAAATCAATAAATAACGCTCTTCAATACCAAACCCTCTAATATCATGGCATTCAATCAAAACAAAAGTAATTGTAATTCCTCACTCTCAGCAAAGTGAAATCATAATTTTCAAGCACTCGAGCACTCAATAACTATGCACATAGTTCTGGAATTAAAATCACTCTTGTAGAATAAACATCACTCAATCATTCAAAAACAAACTTGTAAGAGAGGGAAATAACACTCGTGGAAAGGAATATATAAACCGTTTAATTGAAACCTCACATAATGAATGAACTCATTGCAATCAAATAATAAAATATTCAACATAATGTAACATGTATATAAAAAATTTCCTAATAGTGTGGTTCAAAAATAATACAGAAATTGCAATAGCAATTAAATAGGAGTGACAAGAAACTGAGAAAGGGATCAATCTAGGATATATTTTGTGACAAAAATAATCGATATCAAATATTTTTCAAACCAATTAACATTTAGTAAATGCAACATATCAATTATAGCATGTAGCAATGATAAATAAAAAATGTTAAATATAACTATGAGAAAATAAAAACACACTTCTACACTATGTGACTGACACAATAATACCTGCTAAAGAGGAGAACCCTTCCAGATTAGCAGGGAGATGGTAATTCACAACTCACAAACTAACACATGAGAACACAACTAAGCCACAAACCCATGGAATTTTTATATTAACTTTAAGAAATTACATATGCATAGTTCTCCAAAAGACGATGGTGCCACCCCCACACAAGGAAGATGCCTTCTATCTTTATAGATTTACATTAATTATAATTTCAGAACCAAAATTAGCCATGATAATATTTTGATTCTCAGGTTGTTCAAATTGAGAGTCTTATACAACATATTAACACTAATTTCTTGACAATAAAAAAAAGTGTTATAACAATGTCTTCATTTACTAAGAATCCAAGAATGGAAAATCATAATCGTCACAACCAAGTTGGTTTTATTGTCAAATGGTGGTCCGCTCCTTATTGGCACAACGTTCTTGGTTGACAAAGATTGAGTAGGATATCTTGTGTTGACTCTTGATGATTTCATCAAGAAAATAGAGTATTGTGAAACAGTTAAACAGAGTATCAACATCACAATAATAGCATTAGCAAAACTTGTTTTAGAGTGTCAGTAACACAAAACTTGAATAAACAACATTGTATGTAAATAGAAACACCCTAGCTTGCCAAGTCATCCTGAAACAACCTCCTTGTCAATTTATTAGTGCCATAACCAACTCTCATTAAGATTTCCCAAACAAAATATTTAATTTTCCTCATCAAGTATGTATATGTTGGGGCCCTTGTTTTGGAGATCAATAGATTTTGAGTGGTGGCGAGCACGTGGCAGAATGCAACCTCGGTATGCAGGGAGGTGTCAAGGTTGCGGAGGAGTAGAGGACATGTGTCGCAGTGGTTGCAGGAGCAAGCATAGACAGCGGAAGGGCGCGGAAGGAAACAAGCAGTGAACTCTCAATGAACGGAAAGAAACAAAAGACAACCGAGCAAGAAAAGGGGAAGAACTGTCATTCACACGAGCGGGAGAATAAATAAGCAACCAGCCAACGGAGGAGGGGGTTGGTGTAGACAAGAATAGGCAACGAGGAGCCATAGGAGAGCTATATCGAGTTGCACTATTCTCCTCTCTTCCGGATTACTGTAGTTTCTCTTTGTCCCTTGGGATGTGTTGTATTCTGTTCTGTTCTATGCCCTTCTGTAGCAGATCTTTGTAATATTTTGCCTCTGACGGCTGGTTACTAATATATCTAAGATGGTTGTTATGCTATATGATGCTAAGTATGAATGAGTGCTGCTATAAGCTATGTTTAAATTTTTTTTTATCATTGGTTTAACTGTTTCCCAGAAGAATGTATGTTATGGAATGTTATGTAATGATTGTTTAATTCTTGAGTTTAGCATTGGTTCACCTGTTTGGATGTTGGGGAAATGATATCGATCTACTCCCAATCACATTAGGGTCACAGAACACCTTGGGTGAGACTCTCTGCCCTTTGGATAAGAGTGTAAATGCCGGCGTGAATCTAGACTACGACGAAAAACCTTTTTGGCCCTTAGCCCTGAACCCGGGTCTTCTCTGCGAGACCTGTTTTCTCACCAACAAATGGTTCCGTTGCTAGGACCTGAAAATACATTCGGGAGCTAGATCATGGTATCTCAAATCCTCTAAAGATAAATACGAAGCTAGTGGGATAATCACCTAGATCAGTTCATAGCCCAACAAAATGAGCTGAGACGATAGAAGGAAAAGACGATTAAAGACTTGGTCCTATTCTCTGACTCTGCTAGTGATACCTACAAAATCTTCTTGGGAAAGTTCCCAGAAGAACTCTACAACTGGTTGCGGAGGCTTCAGACCAAGACCTTCAAGGGGAAGTCGCACAAGATCAATCGCAAGTAGGCCCACGAAGATCTGGTGACACTTCATCGGTTAGACACTGATTTAACCCGAGCTGTAGATTTTTGGGTGGAATCTACTTTGGAAGGATACATAGTAGAGTTTGCAGTTGAGTGCTACCAGTCTTTCTCAAAGGTAAAAAGTACTTTTAGATCTGGGTTAAGAGGAAAAATACTGAAGGAGATTCCCTTGTGGATCAAGGAATTAATGGTAGACGAAGGACTAATAGGATTCCAGAAAGTGGGGATGGAAGCGTAAAACCCCAGTGCTGGGGGAAGGGTCTGAGGGAGAGATGTTATTAGAACCATGAGAAGGGGGAGTAGGAGTATGGATGTTGAGGCTACCAACAGGCTCACGGAGTAGCAAGCACATCGGAGGGCACAGATTGTAGAAAGGTGGCGAGAGAGGGTGATGAGGGAGTTGAAGAGACAAGGAAGTAGTCGGAAGGGTAAAGAAGAGGCGCCTCAAAAGATGAAGGGAATGGAAGGTCAGGTGGGTCCCCAGGATATAGGAGGGGTCATGAAAGAAGTACAGCAAGTGTATAGGAGTCCACCCCAGATGGAGAAAGGAAGGAAGTCTGACGAAGAAGGTGCAGATGCACGCCCAGAGGAGGTGTCTGATGTGGAGATGCATGTTGCAATGGAGCAACTCTTTCAAGAAAGGCTGGCATCCATATCCCAAGGTATTCTTAGTCCCCACAGTTATAGGTGAAATTTTTGTTAAGTTACATGAATTAAGTAGATTGCACCACAGTTAGTCTCCAATTGGAGCACAAGTTAGTAGCGGGATTGTTAGTGGCCCTGTCTCACAACCAGGATCCAACGGCTTCATTTTAATACCTCCCAATCAAGTAAGCATGGCTGGATCACTTACACGATACTCATAATTCTCTGGCAAAGGGAATGACAATGTCGAACAGCACTGGTATCTCTGTGAGGCCATCTGGAGGGCATGACAGACACTAGATGTTGGAAAGTTGATATAATTTCAGACCACTCTTAGGGAGAGGGCCCTACAATGGTTTATGAAATGGTCAGAGACCCGCCCAAATCCAGCAATGGCTGATGTAAAGAGGGATTTCATTAAGGTATTCAAATTGCCTCAGACGGACCAACAAGGCCTGTCAAAGATGTGGGAGATCAAGCAGAGAGAAGGAGAAATTGCTTGGGATTTGATGCAGAGATTCAAGGATGCAGTTGGGAAACTCAGCTACCCAATCAACCCTAACCATCAAAGGGATTGGTTCATTAAAGCCTTATTACCCTTGACCCAAACTCCACTGACCCAACAAAGGATCGACACACTGTAGGATGCTCTGAAGCAAGCGATGAAGATAGAAGCCATGGCGGGTTATCCACAAGAGTTCAAAGGGGGTGAAACGGTACAGGACCCCTCCATACTGGGTTTGTAGCATAAAATAGCGAGTCTGACAGAGAAACTTAAGGAAATGCAACCCATGCAACCACCGAGACCCAACATGTGGTTCATGCACTGTCTCGTGGAGGGACATGTAGCCACGGAATGCACCCGGTTGCGAGGAAAAACTGTGGGGACATCGGCGGCAGGAGCACAGGGGGGGCCACCTCTAGGAGAAGTCACAAAAATCAACACCGAAGGGATATACCCACCACAACAGCCATATACGGGGTTCCCTGCACAACCAGGCCCAGCCACCAATGAATATTGTGAGGTATGCAAAAGTATGGGTCATCAACCTCGCATGTGTCCGATCCTACAGAAGTATTCCAATGTTCCAAATAACGTATACTATGGATTTTGTGCCTCGACCACCCACAGCATAGAACAATGCCAAGCACTGGACACCCTGGCGGAGCGACTGGACCGACCATCATACAGAGTAAATGAAGCTCCCCGAGGAAGAGGAGGAGGCATGCGAGGGGGCCGAACAAGGGGTAGAGGTCTAATACGATGCTTTAACTGCGACCAGGAGGGACATTTGGCTAGAGAGTGTCCACTGCCTAGGAGAACCTGGTGCTCGCAATGCTATGTCAACTCACACGCAACAAAATATTGCCTGTAGCTCATCAAAGATGGGAGGAAAGAGTCAGACAGAGGGGGGAGAATGTAGTAAATGCAGAACCCAGGCTAACAGGGACTCAAACGATGCAAAATGTGGCCATAGTGACACGAGGCAGCAAAAGAACAGGGGAGGATGCACACACTATGGACCCCATGAAAGTAGTCCAGCCAACATCCCCAAAGCTCATGTTCAAACCCAAACGACAGAAACAATTTTTCCAAGAAGCAGCAGAAACGTTTGCCCATATGGGGGGAAATAAAGGAATTGAGTTACAGAAAATTCTGGAAGACAGGGAGACACAAAATACTAATGAACCCTTAATACAGGAATGGTTCCATTTGTTCCTGAAGATTGTTAACAATGCACCAATGTTGGAACGACTGAAGCAAAACCTGGAAGCGGTGCTAAAACAGAACACAGGAGAAAAATAAGCAGCAGAAACGGACCAGAAATACGTTCAGAGAATAAAGAGAAACAAGGGCCCCAATAGTATAAATTACTTGGTGTTCTCACAAAAAATTCTACTACTTTCCTTGTGTTTTATGTTTTTATTTCACAAACTTTGGAGTGGAAAGTGACATCATACCCCTGGTGATACATCTAACTCACACTCAACAAGTTATGTTTGAGTCTATCCACATATATAACATTCTTAGCCTTGGCTCTTCCATTCTACAAAATAATTGTTCCTTTTCCCATGATCTTTCCTGAAGCATCATTTCCAAAGGTAACACTACTAGTATTATAATCTCTCAATGATAGGAATTTACTCTTATCACCAATCATGTGTTTGGAGCACCTACTATTAGAATACCAATGGATACCTTGGTTCTCAACGTATAAAACCATGCCACATTCTTATTTCTTTTCTTCATTTATATTTTTCCATGTCTTGGGTTCTTCTTATGCTTGCTTGATCTAAGGGGTTGATATGATATTTCTTATTTTGCATTCTATTTCCTTATGTACAAAGTTGTGATATTTATAACATTCAATATTATATAGTAAAGGAGGAAAAGTATTGTTGTTTATGAGATTATTTCTATGCGTATTTACAAACTGATTGTTCCTAATCCTTGAGGACTCATAATATTCGTTATTTCTATTTCTAAACTAATTATATTTAAGATACACTCTATAATGGAAAACCTTATGACCAAAAATTTTGCATGAATAATAATAGCCATAAAATTGATTTTTATACCTAGGAGAATGCAACGTTTGAGAAAAAACTATTATGATACTTTGTTGACTTCCTAGTTGAGGTGAGTCTACTGATTTTTTACTATATTTATGGCTATTCAAATTTTATTGTTGTTGAATTTAATGATTGTACCTAATTACCATTGATTTCCTTGTCCTTGATTGTTGTTGTTGAATACGATCATTTCCATTTTTTTTACATCCTTTTAGAGCTTTAACATAGATTTATAGTTCTTTGACTTCATATTCCTTGGTGCTTGTCTCTCCTTCATAACCAAGACCAATTTTGAGGAGGGGAGATCATTGAACAATTATGATTTAATACAATTTTTTATATCGTTTAAATTTTTTTAAATTTTGATTCAAATAAGCCTTTATCTTTTCTAGTTATTTTCTAGTGGAGACAATTTCTTCTTCTAGATTCTCACAGTATTCTCCCTTTCATTTCAATTTCTCCAATAAAGTGTCTTCAGTTTTCTTGACTTCCTCCAACTCCACTTTAAAAAGAATAAGTCATGAATCTTAAGATTTATCCTTTTCTTTTTCATACTTTAGTAATATATATTTCTACATCTTGTTATTTTCCCGAGTCTACGTATTTCTTCCATGGCACTAACCAATTCATATTCCAAACCTACTTCAGCTTCCTCCTCATCTAATTCAAAATCATATTTCCCTTCAACTTGGATTTCTATAGAAATGAGCATGAAATCATTGATTCTTTCTTCATCAAAAGGTTGTTCATCCTCATCCTTTGAGGATTTGTTGTCATGTTGGATATATAAACTCTTCTTCTTGAAGTTCTTCTCCTCCTTGAATATTCTGTAGTTATTATTTTCTTTTTTATCATATTCATCATCTTCATCATCTTCATTTTTTCATGTGACTTTACATGCATAGTTACCTACTTTTCCACAATTAAATCATTTGGAGGGAAACTTACTTTTGTATTTTCCATATCCTCTGTTCAATATTCTAATAACCTTGGCTTATCCTTCATCATATCCATATTTTGAGAATTATTAATCATCTTTGGTCTTCTTATATAATTTAAAGGTTGATTCGTTTGATGTAGATATACCGTTCACAGTTCTCACTTCATCATAAGTTAGAGTTCCAAGCAGATGGTCCATGGTTTGTTTACTAAGATCTTGCATCTCCTCAAGAGCTAAAAAATTGGAAATGAATCTTGTAGTGAAAGATCTTAACACTTTTTAACTACTATGGAATCATCCACATTTCTTGAGACCTCTTATGGTGTTTACTATTTCATTCACACAAAGGAAAAAATATATGTATATCGTAATGCTCATTCATCTTTAATGATTCAAATTGCACTTTATAGAATTTGATTTTTCCTTTATTTAACTTTCTATTTACTTCATAGTTTTTCTTCAAATTATCCCATATTTATTTCCTATCATGTAGGGTGTTAGCACTTTGTAATTTCCCAAGGCTATGAGAGAAACCTAGGTTTAACCACAAAACCACTTGTAAGCTTAGAAGCTAGCCCTTCAAAAATCGGAGAGGGATTGCTCTTTATGATTTAGATTTGTTGATTAAAGGTATTAGGATAGTTATTGAGTTTAGAGGTTGATTTTGAAAGATTTGGTTGAAACTGCAAGGAAAGGCCATTGGGAAATGGAGTCATAAAACCTTAAGTAATTCAAGTGCATAAATAATAGATAAAGTGTAGCAGAGCAAGGAAGGAATACTATTGGATCTTTGGAGCTTTGTGTGGTGAATTAGAGGAAAATATTTAGTTTCAATTAAACATAGAGCATTTAGAAATGAAATCTATATTTTTTTTTTCAATTTGAAAACACAGATATTGTTTATAAGCCAAAGAAGAGTGTATTTAAACAAATTTAGCTCATAATTTTCTTTAAACAATACATAATAAGAATAGAATATGGAAAAACAAAGAAATAAAAATCACATGAGGAAAAACATCACGAAATCATCTGACACATGAATCCTGGAACAACTTTCTGCATTTCTAAAAATGATTACCTTTAGCTCAGTGAACAACATTACATCAAAATACTTCTCTCTTCATACAAGTCCCAACCCATAATACTTCAAATTATGAAGTATTTATACAATATTTTACAAAATATATTGATTTAAAATATCGGTATATATTAACAAATTTATTAAAACTAGTTATACAAAAATAGTATGGAAATATAGGATAACAAAAAATGTTGAAGCTGTTGGCACTATCTTCAACGATTTCTAGTGATGACTCAGCTTGAAAATTTGCTTCTTTGTTGCTGAAAATGTGAAACTGACTTTTACTCCATAATTCTACAAAACTTACCCTATCTATTCTCATCTACGATGGAAAATATAGCAAACTTTCTGTAAGTTTCATCCACCTCGGTATATTTCTAAAAATTAAGTTGACTAGGAACAAATGTTTTTGTTCATGTTTAATGAGCAGGTCAAATTCCAAATCGTCCATGAAGGATTTTCCTGTAATTGTTACTTTAATAGTAGAAAATTTTGATTTATCCTTGGCTATGGTGTATAAATTCTGTTGATAATCATTCAGTTTAACTAACTTATATCCAATTCCTTTTAGCCCTGGAAAGCCTTTTTGATGCAACACGTTGAATTTTCTATGAAATTTATGGATTTTGGCCTCCAGTTATGGAATTTATTCTCCAGTTGGAACATTAGATTATTTTTGGTAAGGAACCTCCTAAATTCTAGGATAGTTTCTATCCTATCTGTGATTTCAAATTCTTCTAATTCATCCTTAGTTTTTGAATTTAGGACCTTGATCAACGTATTTGCTTCACTTGGAATTTTTCCTAAACTTTCCTTTACCTTTACAATGATCTCCTTTGATTGTTGAACTAGTTCCTTCTGCTAAAAAATTATCTCAATAGAAGGCCAAATTTCAGTGATTTCTTCATTTATTTCAATCCATATATTCTCCTTAGCCTTTTCAGGTTTGAGCCATAACATACTCATTTTATAGTTGTTCAATTATATGGGTATGTTTGTGACTCTTTTGAAGCTCTTTTACATACTTATTTTCAAGGTTTAACTTCTGTTCCTAAAGGGTTTTAAGCCGAGCCTTCAGTTTTTCAATTTCCTGCCCTTTGATGGACATATCTTCTTGGCCTTGATAAATTCTGGTGAGGCATATTTGGGTTGTATCCTTATTGTAATGGCTTCTGAAGTGGATTCTTCTACTGTTTATGTACCCGCAATAGGAAATTTACCTACAATAGGAAGCGGTGTGAGTGGAATAACTGCTAGTTGAGAGGACTATTCCTTTTCTTTTCACAATTTCTCCATCACAACTTCCATTTGTTTAATTTGGATATTTTTTTCAATGATGATCTTGAGCATGTCTTATTTATCTTGTTCTAAGTGTCCAACTTATTTTTCCTGCGGAGCTTTAGTGGATGGAAGCTTGAGTTGCTTCCTCAACGCTGCAATATCTGCATTATTTCTCTTGAAAATTTCTTTTGCAACCTTTACATATATAGGATTATATCCTAATTTTATCACTAAATCCTCCAATGATTTGATATTTGTATCTTTAGCGAGAGAGGATATTTTCTCAAGCTTTAATTGGGACTAGATATTAGTGATTGAAGCTTGTAACTTTGAAGTTGTCATTGCCTTACTCGTCAAGGTTGAATACAAAATTTCACCTGTTTGTTTGTGTAGGTCCATTTGATTAATAGGATGAATTTTAGTAGTGTTGAAGGAAAAGAAAGATTTCTTATATTCATCTGCATTTTCTAGAGCAGGAGCTATTTCTTAGAGGAACGCAATTTTCATTTGTCCTTTCTATGTATCAAAGGTAGAAAGAAGCTTGTTCTATGAATCTATTGTTTGTTTCCAAAACTGTGTATAAGTAGTAGCCTTGAGCATCTCATTTTTCATCTTAATTTCTTTGTATTTAGAAAATATATTTGTTTCAGCCTGGTCATGAACCAATTCTGTTGTTTGAGATGTGTCCAGGCTATTGAGAGATCGAGGAGGATGGAGAATCTTTAAAAATATCCTCGATTCCTAGAAACATAGAAGTACAAGAACCTGTCAATAGTATAGTGGACTATGTAGCATTTTCATGCAAGAAATATGTTGTTGGATTAGCCTTATTATTTTTCTTGTAGATTAAGATATATTTTTCTCCAATCTCTATGACTAAAGGAGAAATATCTTTCCTAGGAATTCTATCCTGTGTCTCTTTTGGTTCCAAAGTCTGTATAATTTTTGTAGATAGAACCTGCTCCTTTGCCTCCTATAAGGTGTTTTTCTCCCACTGATCTTGATTCATGAATTTCTCCATTTTAGGACTTGGAGTGTGAGTATACAAAGTAGTCTTCTACTCTACTCTAAGCTTTGAGATAATGACAAAGGGGTCATATTACTAGGCGATTTTTTTCTTGAAATTCATTTGTTTTAGAACTTAATCAACTTCCTTTCTTGCCGCCTTGGTGTTACAAATAAAAGGATTAAATTCTGTTTTAATTTTAAACAAAGATTTCTTCTTTGCTGCAACAAAATGTAGATCATCCATATTGATCATTTGTCTCATATATTCTAATGAGAAAAATTTCATAGAAACATATTTAGGTAACCTGTATGGCAAGAGTTCACACCCATCCACTTTGATACAAGTACCAATCATCTATTTTTGTCTGCTCAATGAGATGCATAAATTTTCGTATCTCTAGCCCTATTCTTGGTTGAACATCATTGTTCAATATGTAGGAGGATATATATAAAAACTAGTCAACATAGTCATTGTAGGTAAATTCATTGGTATGCTCCCTTACCAAGGAAGTCCAATGAATAATAGATTTAACATTTCCTTTCCCATCCAATTTTTATAATGCACACAGAAAACGGTATTCTTGATGAAATAGAAATAAATACATTGAAGCATATTTAAAACTACCTTCTGTGGAAAATTTCAAGAAATTTTCATGAATGACATTGGCTAAGAAATCACTATAATTGAAAATGATTGAATTATTTTCATCCTTTTAGAAAATTAACAGAAAACCCATGATGGTTTCATCAACCCACTGATCATATTGATAGCCCTATAAGCAAGAAACTATAGAGATGATATGTTTGGTAATTTCAGGGAACATGGAGGATAGATATGGGGGACTTTTCTTTGGTAATTGGGCATCCTTGGGTAGGAAAATATCAAAAACCTTGGCTCTATTAAGAAAGGTAAGGTTTTTATATAGATCCATGAGGGATTCCTCCGAGAAAGTTTTCAAGGAGTCAATGTTTGGGCTTTCTAACATTAATTTAATTAACTCAGGGAATTGCAGCATTTGATTAATTGACTGAGGGATTATACTGAAAAGAAAATCTAAGTTAGCATAGGGTTTTCATCAAAAACAGGAGGTAACATAGGGTTTTCATCAATTTTCTTATCTTTTTCTTTTGGGGATTTTGTTTTAGGGGCCATGATGAAAAGGAAAAGATGAGGTTTTCTGCAACTACCTATGAAGTTGGTTGACTGGAGGTCGAGCTTGATCATTTTCGATAGTGACAGGTAATTCTAGTGATTGGATGTTATAAAGGTCCTCGTTTCACTGAACTGGACTGTGGTGGCAGATTCAATAATCATCTGGTTCATTGTGGAAAATAGGATTTATGAACAGTGTAGAAAAGTTCATAGGAGGGGCCACGAGAAGGGGAAAATGTCATTCTATACAAAAATGGAACTATTGTTAATATTTTGAACCTTATCAGAGGTGCTCCATTGGAAAAAATAATAGGTAGGCCACGTTGCAGGATTTTATTGGGTAGGGAGTGTAACAGTAAGGGGAGCGGGTCCGAGTAGGATAGATACGTGGTGGTAGGGGAGTGGTGATGAGGAGATACGTAGCAGGTAATGGTATGGAGCAAGGGTGAATATTCAATGGATAATTATTTTTGTGGGAGCGGGATGGAGTGGATTTCGTAGGGGGTAGGGTAGTAAGTGCTTTTAGGTGCAAGAGGGGGGAAGAAGAGGAAGAAAGCAGACAGGGTGCCATGTATGGGATAGCACAAAAGGGGAAATTGTGTTTTTGGACCACCCCCTGTGGTTAAGCATCTGATGGGTTGGGGGGCTCTGAGACTGCTGGCCCATCGTTGGATTGGGTGGGTCAGATTTCAACCATTGGATCTAGCTCATACTTTATCACGTGATGACAAATGTCATTTCACACACTTTATTACATAACATTAATCATGATTAAGGCGTGATTAAAATAATTAATCACACTTAATCAATAAACCCAAAAAATGAATTTATTACATGATTAATCGTGCTTAAATGGTGCGATTATTCCAATTAAAATTTCTAATTTTTCTCTAATGCTACACTTAGAATAGAAAGCCTTATTTTCTATTTTTCTAAAACATCATTTTTTATTTGTTTAAGTGCCATTTAAACTACCTCACTTATTTGGGGTTTTTTCTTCATTTTTCATATTTTTATTTTTTATTTCTTTTATTTTTTCTTTCACAAATATATGTTTTTTATCTCCCCTTTCTCTTAGTCTTTTTGTTTTTTTCCTTTCTATTTTTCTATTTTTCTTTTTCTTGGAAATAATTTAAAATTTGAAATATTATTTACAACATATTTAGAAAAATCAACAGATATTTATCAAACTATCCTATAAAATATAGTACCCTAATAGTGGCTCTAATAGGGATGACATCCTCCTTGTGAGGTGCCAAAAACATTGTATACTAGTAGCATGATCCATTGGGCATACTGTCTCTATTTCGCAACATAATTGATTCACTATTGTTATTATAAATATGGCATTAACTCATCATGAACTTAGGTACTTCTCTTTAGGCTTCAATATGTGATGTTAGCCACCCACACTTGCTATATAAAAAATAAAATGATATTCATAATAATATGAATGAAAAAAGTATATATTCTTGATAAAAAAAGTGTTTGAGGAGTCTACCATTGACCGGTCCACTTGGTAGTTCTTCTCAAGTCAAGTCCTTCAAAAATAATGCATTGTTCCCTCGGTATGCTTCAAATTGGAAGGGTCCCTTCCATAAACTGTAAAATTTACCATGATTTCATTTGTCTTCATTCCTGACATCCCACTGCAAAACAATATCATTTAATTTAAAATCATTTGTTTTTGTCCTTTTGTCATAGTAAACCATATTCTGTTGTTCCCTTAAGATATCAGAGAATTATTTTGACGACAACAATATGAGATTATTTTGGTGCTGCTTGGAATCTTGCTACTTGTACAACTACCTGCATTATGTCTGGACGAGAAGTTGTCACATATAGAATGTTGCCAGTCATATATCTATATAACCTCTGGTCCACATCCTTTGACGAATATTCTAAACTTAAATATCAACTTGTTACCATTGGGGTAAGGACAGGCATGAAATCTTCCATCTTGAATTTCTTGAGAATTTCCTTGATATACTTGGTTTGATATATAAATATTCCTTTATCCTACTGATATATCTGAAGCCCTAAAAATTATGTCAGCTTGCCAAGTAGATACATTTCAAACTCACTTTGGATCTTTTTGGCAAATATTTTACTTAATCTTTCATCATTGCTTCCAAAAATTATATCATCCACATATACCTCGATAATTGTTAGGTTATCTTGATCCACTTTCACATAAATAATGTTGTCTACGCTTCCTTTCTTGAATTCTTGTTGTAAACCTCCTCCCTAGATTGCTACAACTCTATGGTTTGATTTATCCTTCTTTGTAAGTCGTTTTCCTCTACTTGTGATTCTTGCAAAAATTTTAGCACAGGTATTCCCAGGGAAGTAGGAAAAATTGTATCCACTCCATATACCAATTGGAAAGGAGATATTCCAATAGATTTCTTTGTGCTAATTCTATCAACCCATAGGGCATTAATCAACTTCTTATGCCAGGAATTTGTATTTTCCTACATTAGTTATTTATTATGTTGACTATTAAACTCTTATTAGAAGACTCATCTAACCCATTCCATTGTGGGTAATAAGCATTAGAGTGTCCTAATTTTATGTTGTGTTTGTGAAAAATTCAATAATTCTTTTTTATTTGAAAGAAAAAATATTGTTAGTAATGATCTTATTTGGACTGCCAAATATAGAAATAATATTAACTTATAAAAATTGAATGATAACTGTGTCTGTAGCTTGTCCAGTTAGAATAACCTCAATCCTCTTGGTAAAGAGTCAGCATCTGTCAAAATCCATTTATGTTGAGTTCAAGAGCTGGGATGGATTTCTCCAATAAAATCCAAACCCCATTGTTTAAATGGCATGGGAAAATATTTTCTCTTGCCTTCAAAAATTTGGCACTGATGGCATGTGGTAACTTTCTTATGAACACATGAAAATAGAGCATGCCGATAAAAAATAGCCTTTATGACTTTGTTGGTTGTGGTTTTCCAGTACAAATTTCCTCCATAGTCACCTTAATGGAATTCCTACACAAATTTGTATGCTTCATCTTGAAATAAAAAATTTACCAAAACACCTCCAGTGTCTTTCCAATACACATCTTGATCTAGAATGAAAATTTTCATATCTTTCTCCTTGAGAAACCTAGCTTTTGTCTTATTTAAACCATGAGGATCTTGTAAATTCTGTAATACAAAAATAATATTTTCATACCAAGGAGAGGCAGCAAATTCTTTTGATCCCTATGCAGTTACTTGCTCTTCCTATTCTTCAAGTTCAGTTATAAATTTTATGTCTAGTGCATGGAAATTGGTCTCAACCATTAGTTTTTCCAATCCTTGGCCTCTGATGAGCTTTGTGGGTCTTATCTGAATGTCATATTCCATAATAATTACAATCCATTTTCCTCTTTTCCCATCTGAATCAGTTAGTGTAAGGATATATTTTACCACATTATTTGGGACAAATGCAATGACATGGGAATGTAGAATGTAAACTCTAAAATATTTTATTGCTTTTACTAAAGCAAAGGATAGTTTTTCCATGATATTTTATTTTAATGAGGAATCCCTCAACGCTTTACTGAAGAGAGAAATAGGTTGTTCATATCCTTCACTATTTTTCTGCAAAAATTTGATGCAATGGTGTGTTCAGATGCAAAAGAAAAAATTAAGAAATCCTTTTTAAAATCAGGGCTTATTAACACATGAGCTTGTATCAATGCTTGTTTTACTTCATCAAATGATGGTTTTTCTTCTAAGTTCCATTTTACTTCAGTTTATTTTCTCAGCATATTAGTTACGTCCCTTAGAATTTCTACTAAATTAGGTATAAATCTCCTTAAGAAATTTATCCTACCAATGAAATATTGGACTTATTTTTTGTTTCTTGGAGGATCAATTTTCATAACTGCTTCAATTCTAGTGGGGCCAATGTTAATACCATATTTTAAGATTATATCCACTAGCAATTTTCCTTCTTCTAAACCACACAAATATTTCTTCGGATTCAAATATTTCTTTGGATTCAAATATATGCCATATTTCTTACATCTTTAAAAAACAATTTTTAAATGATGTAAATGATCCTCATCACATTTGGAGAAAATAGTTACGTCATCTAAATGTATCACAATTAATATATCTCTTTCACCTGCAAAAGCTATATCCATTGCTCTTTGGAAATTATCCCCTGCATTCATTAATCCAAAAGCCATTTTGACATACATAAAAGTTCCCCAAGGTGTTGTAAAAGTTTCCTTATCTTGGTCATGAGGATGTACTAAAATTTTGTTGCAACCAGGAAAACCATCCAGCATTGAGACCTTGCTTGATCCAACTACCCTCTGAAGTATATGATCCATATTTGGTAATGGATAGTTATATTTGAGAGAGGATTTATTTAGGTTTCTAAAATCGACACACAACCTTATTTCACCAGACTTTTTCCTCACTGGTACCAAACTTGACACTCATTTAGAAAATCTAAGTGGTACTATAATGTTTGCATCAAACAGCTTTTTAACCTCTTTCTCTATCAAAGGAAGTAGGATAGGAATAACTCTCCTCAATTTTTGTTTAAAGGGATTTTTAACCTCTTTGATGGGTATGGTATGTTGAATTATGGATTTTTTTATAAACCTTTAAATATTGATATCCCCATGCAAATACATTTTTATATTGTTTAAAAAATTATATGTATCTTTTTTTTTATTCAGGAGGTAATGATTTGGAGAGCTTAACAATTTTAGGATCTTCTTCAGTTCCTATATTGAAATCTTATACTTCGGATCCATTTGGATGAATTAAATGATTATTTGCTACAACATTAAAGTCAAACAATTCTTCAAGTGGTACTAGACTCCTTGGAATTGTATTATTCATTAATTGAAATATTTCAGATTCCTCAAATTTCTCATCAGTTTGATTGAAAATGTTTCCCTCTTCATCTTCTTCACTGTCTTGTCCTATGTCAATGTTCATATTTTCAAAGTCCTCTTTTAGTTGTAGGAAATTTTCAAGTAGTTTATTGTTATCAAAAAATTGCTAGTATCTGATATTATCAGGGATAGCAGGCCTATGTTTGACATTAATTTCTCACTTTTTGCTGCTCTAAAAATCATTTTACAAGTACTTGCAGAAGTAGCTAGTGCATTGGAAAAAACATTTTAATCTCTAGGAATTAATGATAGATGATATTCTGAAAATAAATGAAAAATATATAAAACAAAATTTATATAAGCTCACATTCTAGAATGTTTACCTGATTATTCACCTTTGATTTTTTTTATGATTAATTCATAATCTCCATGAATTGAAATTTTCTCCGCCCCTAATTGATTTAATTTTTACACTCCAAATAACAAAGCTTCATACACGAATACATTATTTGTGAACTCAAAATTTAGTTTGTAGGAATATTTATTTGTTGTACCTGATTGTGTATTAGAGGTACATACTCCAATACCAGCTAATCCTTTACTTATTTCCCCATGAAAATCCATTTTCCATAACCCATCCGATTTTTCTTGTTCTTGAATTTCCATTTGTTCTTTTTTTACATTTTTCTCTTCTAGTTTGATGTCTATAACATGATCCTCTATTTCCAAAAAAATATAATTTTGCAAAATGAAAGAATCCATATCTGAATGCATAGAGTAAACATGGTAATTGTTAGGTTTGTCGTGGCTACTCACCATGTATTTCATTAAGGCCTCCCTATATAGTCTTCTTTGTTGGAAAAAAACATAAATTGTTGCATATGTCATGTTCAGTTGTAATGTACCCTGTAAATTTTCTTCCCATGATCTTGACAAGAGCATGCCATACTTAGGAGGAATATCAGCCATAACAATGTCCATTACTAAAATTTTGGTTGGGATTTGAGTGAGAGTAAAAAACAAATATTTTATTAATCCCAAGCATTTTACTCTATTTGAGTCAAAGTAGTAGAGGTCTTTATAAGGTATTGTTATTTCTAAACCCAATTTTTTCCATGGTTTATTTTGGCATAAGATTGTGTGAGGCACCTGAATTTAGCATGGCATTATGTAGAATAAAATTAGGGATTTTTAGACTAACAAAAAATGGAGGAACACTGCCATATTGTGGAATACCATCTACTTCAGGTATGAATAGTAACTTGGGCCAATCATCAATTACATTAACACTATTAGTTCCTTCCTCAATTTTTAGTGCCTTTACAACTTGAATTATATAGAAATATTTTTTCACTAATTGAAGTAATGGAATTGGGATTTTGACCTTTGAAAGCTCATTTTCAATGTTAAAAGAGGTTTGAGATCTTTCCAGTTCCTTAATACTTACCTCTTTTTTTTATGATTTTGTTTCTGAGTTGTTTCTTTCTAGGGTGTTTATTTCTTATTGACTTCCTTTGTTTGAATCGTAGAAGGTGTATCAATGGATGACTTTTTGGGAGGGTTTGTTGTTGTCTTTTTACTTCTCAAGTTGTATTTCTTATGTACTTCCATGATAGAATTTTGATATCCTTGTTGATAATCTTGTGACTTTGCAGGAATATCCTCTCGTAATGAAGATTGAAACAAGTCTTGTTCCTATTTTGTTAGAAAAACAAGGTTTGTTTCACCTTCTCCAAAAACATTTATTTGATATTCTTCTATCTTTTACATAGTTTCTGGTTCTTCTTTAACAAAATTTTCTTTGAAAGGGGGTCTGATTTGTTGATCAACTTGACCTCTTTGTTCTCTCAGTTTAATTTGAGGTTGTGGTATTCTAAAATTTGGATTTTGAATTTGAGATCCCCCTTGAGGTTCCCTAGTAGGTTTTTTACCTTCCATAGACATTCTCTCCATCATTCTTTCCATAGTTTTAACTAGACTCTCTAGTTTTAATTCTGATGAAGAATAAGGTTCTTCTTTGATAGTGACCCTTATTTAAGTTCTTGTCTTACCTCTTTTGGCTAATAAATGGGCCTATACACTAATAACATTACTTTGCATTTCCTCAAGTGTGATTGGATTTCTTTCTCCTAAATGATAGGCCATATCAGCATCAAATCCTTCTATAAAACGGATTAGGGCCAATCTAGGTGGCAGTTTTATTGCATCTAGGATAGCATTGTAAACATTGTTAAATATAGTGCAATAATCTTGGACAATTTAATTTGGGGTCCTTCTTAAACCTTCATATTCTGCAAGAATTTGAAAGGGGTTCTTCTTAACTTCCCATCTAGTAAGAAAACTTGGATGGAACTATTGCAAATCTAATAATTCCAATTGGTAAGGTTCTATACTATTTCTTTACTTCTCCCATTAAAATTTGTGCAAATAGCCTCATTTTCACATCATCATAATCTACTTCTTCTAAATCAGAGAATTCATTTATCCAATCAATGTGTTGTTGAGATGTTATAGGAAATGTACCATTAAATTGTGGTATTCTCTATGCATAGTTTTGTGGCATGTCATGTAATGGGGTTTGTAATGCCAAAGCAAATTATCCTCCTACCATAATTGGAATCTGAGTCATGGATTATGCTATAGTAGTGATTGATGAATAAGGTGGAGGGGTTGTAGAAGAAGATGGGAATGGTGTATTATGTACAATTGGTAAGTTAGGAATAAGAGTTGAAGCTAAAACAGGGGTGGATGATAATGGAGTGGCAGATAATGGTGGAATAAATGTAGGAATTGGAAATAAAAAAATGGTAATAATAGAAGAGTGTTGATCAACACTTTCAATTGTACTATTTAATATTATAACAATATATTCAAGTTTTTCAAACTACTCTACAATATCTTTATCAGATTGTGAAGCATGTGTCTTTTGGATTTTATGAAAAGGTTTCAATTGAGCTTCATCCAAAACAGTTTCAGGTGTAAAAATTTGTGATTTGGATCTTAATAGACTATTCTCAAAGTGTAAGTCAAAATCAATATATTCAATTGTTACAAGAATTTCTGGCAAAGATTTTGTTCTTGATAAAGAGCTACTACTAGGTTGACTTTCTGTGAGATTCATTTTTCTTACCAACTTTTCAGGATCTTCAATAGTTTGAGGAGGGTTAGGATCTAGATTAGATTTGGTATATGTCCTTTTGGAAGCCATATTTACAATAGTATATTTACAAATGTAAAATATGTACAAATTTAGGTGGAAAAAAACCTTAAGGATATATATTTCTCAGCCACACACTTTGCAATAGCTTTAAGCATAAAAATAAATGTTACCAGGGAAAAGTTGATTTTAAATATGATGTATTCGAGTTTTCTTCCCCAATATGGTTGCCACTAAGTTAGCACTCTGTAATTTCCCACGGTTATGAGAGAAACCCAGAGGTAACCACAAAACCTCTTGTAATATTAGAAGCTAGCCCTTCTAAAATAAAAGAGGGATCTCTCTTTATGATTTAGATTTGTTGATTAAAGGTATTAGGCTAGTTATTGACTTCATAGGTTGATTTTTGAAAGATTTGGTTGAAACTGCAAGGAAAGGCCATTGGGAAATGGAGTGATAAAACCTTAAGTAAATCAAGTGTATAAATAACAAATAAAGTGTATCAGGGCAAGGTAGGAAGACTATATGATATTTGGAGCTTTGTGGGGTGGATTGGAGGAAAATATTCAGATTCAATTAAACATAGGGCATTTAGAAATTAATTCTATATTTAAGTTTTAGTTTGAAAACACAGATTTTATTTATAAGCCAAGGCAGAATGTATTTAAAAAAATTCAACTCATAATTTTATTTAAACAATACATAATAAGAACAACATCTGTTAAAATAAAGAAATAACAATCATAGGAGGAAAAACATCAACAAATCTTCTGACACATGAATCCTAGAATTATTTATTTATTTCTTTATTTTTATTTTTTATTTTTTATTTTTTTTTTATTTTTTTTCTGAAAATCATCACCTTTAGCTTAGTGAACAACTTTACATCAAAATACTTCTCTCTTCATACAAGTCCCAACCCATAATACTTTGAATTATGAAGTATTTATACAATCTTTTACAAAATATATTGATTTAAAATATCAAGTTCAATTACCAAATATCTTAAAATTGTTTATATAAAAATAGTACTGAAATATAGGATAAAAAAAATTGTTGAAGTTTTTGGCACTATATGATGCAACCAGAACTCCATTTTAACATAAACCCATGGAACCTGTGGTTTCTGGGCTCACATCAACTTCTCCTTTTCACAGCGGAATACAATTTCAGATTTTAATAACATACATACACTAGCAATCAACAACGCTCACCTTAAATAGGTTCCACATAACCAAATAACTTTACATATGCGTGGAATAGGTTGTCGAGCCCCACAACCTTCAACCAATCAGGGCTCATTGCGTCTCGGAAAACTTAAGTTGCAACTTAAATGGGAAACATTACAATCATCGATGCGAAGTGCGACACAAGCTCTACCATAGATCTTCGCCAGATCCAATGGTGTACTATACCTCTTGACTTAGCACCACTGCTCACCTGCAAACTTAAATCCTTACCGATAATACTAAACCTTAAAACTTGCGGTATCTGCTCTTGCATTATGCCGACACATGGTCACCCACGCTACATCGCAAATTTCATTCTTTACCACATCGTAACAAAAACAACATACCTGTAATGTCTTTAAAATTTAAACCTCAAGTTTGCGATATTGCGATTTGTTGTCCACCGTTGATATGTACTCAAATATAACGATCATCCTACCAACCTTTCATCACATCACATCTTCCCGACTGATCTCATGACGTGATCTCATCCATTCATATTTCCCCTTCCAGATCTATGATCTGATTGTGACCGTTCATTCCTCCTTCTCACCTCTGTTCTAAATCCTCATATTTTTTAGGAAAACAACACAGTTGTGCTCTCTACGACCAACAATTCCTTGTTTCTACTCTCATCCATGACTCATCAAATTATGTGGCTGCAAGGTGTACCATCGCCTCACATTTGGACATTGACATTCCCTTGACTATGAAATTTTTGGTTTAATACACAGAGTTTCAATCCACTCTAAAATTTCAAAAGAAGTTCTACTTACACAACACGGCATGCCACAATTTACACAATCACATAGGATTTATAAGCCACACTAAAACAAATCATAATAAATAAATAATTACTCAATCATCATTGAATCTAATTTGATTACAATACTATGGCCTTTGCGGCCTGAATACACACATTAAAATGACTTCTCTCTACGTCATCATACTCTCACTCCCTTAACTAGCCAACCTCGAGCCAACCTTGATCCAACCTCTAATATCAAGCCAATATCTCCAATCCTTTCTCATTTGTTGTTTCAAATGCTTAAAAATATATACAAAAAAGAATCATGAACCAATTTTAGTACAGATCCAACAATCTCTCAATATTCCCTAAAGCTTCTCTCAATTCCACTCTTTACTCAACCAAATCCTATATTAGACCTCTAGATCTCTAAAATCCTCACTCTTCCTAGGATTTTTCACTTATCCCTAAGATCTCTACAACTCACGTGATATTAATAAAATTACATTTAAATCTCCTTAGAACTCAACTAAACTTAGGAAAATAACAAAATAATTAAGGGAACCCACTCCCTTTAGTAAATGCATGATAAGAATCTTAAGTCTTATAGACATTAAAGAATGCTCCTGCATCAGACTCCCCGGGTTTAAATAATTCATGGACTCTTGATCATGAGTCATCCTGTTAGTGTTAGTTTTTTCATACTTCCATCAGTGATCAAACTTACTCTTTTGCATTTTCATATCAGGAGTCCCATACCATAAATTTTCATCATTCCATTAGGTCATGGATTCATTGAAGGTAGTGGTATTTCATCAGTTTTCCCTGATGTGAAACTTGTTGATTCTCCTCTCTATGGTCTTCAGTCATGATTCACTTTCACTCTGCAATTCATATAATTAGGTCATAGGGTTGATGTCATTAGGTTCTAGGGTCTCATCATGGTCAAAGTTATGAGTCAAGTGTCAATAAATGTCATCAAGGTCATGAGGAGGTCAAGTAAACTCAAAGGCACGATATCTGGAAAAATCAAAGAGTTTTCACCTCAAACATGTTTTGAGGTGAAAACATGATATTTTCCTTTTATTATCATTTATTATGTAATTTTATGTCTTCATATGTAATAATTTGAAACTTCAGAAGCTGTTATCTCCACAAAGCCACCACCCTACCTTTCAGAGGTGTTTTCCATAGTATTTTCAGTGAAAAATCATTTTCTAAGTATGTTCATCAAAATGAGCCCGGAAAGAGCTTTCCAATGGTATATTATACTCTCAAAACTGACTTCTAGATTGGAAAATATGCCTAAGTGAATAAAAGTCCCCAAAAGCCTAATATTACCCCTTTTCTCATTTGTCCCTTAGACTATGTAACTTTACCTTTTCATATAATTTTCAAAGTTTTTCATTGTAATTCCCTTTCCCCCGATACGATTGCATAATCGCATCGCAAAATTCCCTTTGACCCATAAAACTCTGATGCGATTAAACCACCTCCGATTAACCCTTCCCCGATTACAAACCTCCGATGCAATTGAGTTAACCCCGATTGAGTCACCTCCGACTGAGTTAACTTCTGATTGACCCACCTCTGATTGATCGCATCGCATCACCAATCCGATCACTCATCGCAAGTCCCCTCCTCCGATCCGATCACTTATCGCATTCCCTTGTTCCGATTACCCGATCGCATCGCAAATTTCCAGCACTTAACCCCGCTTTCCCCCTCCCCACCGATGCGATTGATCGCATATCGCCCATCGCATATTTCATTTCCAAACACTTAAACCCATTCCCTGCCGATTGCGATTTCTATTTACTCCCAGGTCACACCATAAAGTCTTCCGCCCTTTCCAAACAAAAGGAGGTTTTTCCTTTGTAAAGGGAAATAACTCTATTATTATAGTTTGAAAAGGATTTCTTAAATCCCTTATTGCATCGCAAAGTCCAAAATCGCATCCCAGTTCCATCACAGTCATCACGCGATCAATCCCCTTCCGCCAATGTGATAGTTCCTAATCGCATCGCACAATTCCAAGTCTTTTCCCAACCCTTAAACTGCCTCCTCATTTCCTCCGACACGATTAATTGCCAATCACAATCGAAATTTTCCACAACCCTTTGCTTCCACTCCACTCCCCTTCCAATTTTCGATTGCGATTGTCCCCAATCCCACCAAAGCCCTTCCCCGTTTTCAATGAAAAAAGGGTTTTTTCCTTTGTAAAGTGAAAAAATCATTTTTATTTGTTTTATAAAGACTTCCACTCCATCGCACATCGCACATCGCGTTTTCTCCCCGCCATGATTATGACCACTCCTCCGCTGCAATTCCTGATTTGTGATTTGTGATTACGATTTGGGATTGCGGTTTGGGCCCACCACCCTTTCCTTTGCTCTTTTTCACCCAAAAAGGGAATTTCTTCATTGAAACAGAAAATGTGGTTTTCATTGGTTTCAAAGGCATTTTCTTTGACAAAAGGTTTTCTTCAAAATTAAAGGAAAATACATTATGTTTGGACCATGAACTATTATAAAGCACAAAGATCATTACAGTTTGTCTTCTCCTCTATTTAAGTAAATGTAACAGCAAAACTTCCAGATGTTCAAAATGTATTGTTTCTCCTATTTTTCAGGGGCATCTTGTTGGTTTATTTTCAATGTTCAGATTTCAGTTTCTGGGCAAGTGAGAAGGCTCCTACTTCTGTGGATCCGATCCCTAAAATTCTGTCTATTTAATGTAATTTCTGAATCATTTGTAAAGGGGAATAAAGGGTGGAAATAGTTGGAAATATTTGAGGACGTTCGGCGCTCCATTTGTAACAGTTTGGCATGGAATTAATAAAGAAATGCAGCTCTGATTTATGGGATCCCTGTGGTATGGATTTTAGCATTTTTCTTCTCTTTGTGTTCATATGTTAATTTTTATGTTTTCCATTCTTTCACTCATATCTCTGATTGAATGCTTTCAAGATAGATAGTTAGAATCCATTGTATAATGCTCTACCTTGGGAAATCATTCAATACTCTATGTTTTCTGTTGTTTGAAAAGGATCCATCTCCTATGCCCTTTTCAACTCCTCACCAGTCTCACACATTCCATCATTATTTAAACTAAATTGTTAAAATCCCTGCCTACCTTACCCCATGAAATACCCTGTATCTATGATTTAATTCCCCAGTTTCAAACAGCCCCATCTGTTCCATACAGCCATGAAGATTTATTAAAACATTTCAAATTATTATACCTAGCCTAAAATCAGTTTTTCATTATACTTCATTGAATATTTTTCACGGAGAGAGCCCTCTCCTGACCTTGTAGGGCTAGCTACAAGGCTGATCGTGGTTTGAGGTTACCTTGATTTGCCTTCTTTCAGCCTAAGGTTCAAATTAGGTGCTAACATTTCTGGCGACCATACTGGGGACACTATTTAGCATAAAAGAGTGAACACCCTAGTAATATCTTTAATATAAGTTCCTGGACTCTGGATGATGAGGTTCAAAGTTTCCTAGGCTAAAATAAAACATTTTAAAGTAGAAATTTTACCACACTGGCTTTAAGGAGATACACAAGGGCCAACCCTGATCCAAATCCTCCCCCTGTGTTTGAAAATCCTAATCTCATTCCTAGGATAATCAGAAGACAAGAAGGATCACTAAGTCCTAGACCTATTTTCATATCCCATACCTAGCCCAGTGAGTGGTTGTTTGTAGAAGACCTTTCTTTTGATGAGTGTTTTGAGCTTTCTTTGTTCAGAAATAAATCTGAAACTGCACTTGATGACACAGTTTTAGATCCAGAATTTCTTGTAGATATTGAAGTTCAAACGGAAAACACATCAATTGATGATTACATTTTTAATTCCCCTCAGACATCTATTACTGTAACCAATATCCCTGAGCCTTCAGAGTTATCAGAAACAACGTTTCCTCCCCTTAATTCATCAGTATTCCCATTAGTTTTAGAAGTCAATTCTTAGCTTTTGACTCCTCCATCAACACCTCCCTTGAATCCTAATAGCACAAACGATGTTGTAAATCCACCTCGAGTCATGGCTGCTCGGTATGCACCCCTGGTTTTACCTCAGAATCTAAATGATATGCCTACTGATTATCAAAGTAAAATTCCTATCTTTGATGCCACTCAAAGCATCACAGCCCAGCAGCATGTGGATAAGATGAATGACTTTTTTGACCTTCATGAGGTAGAGGCAGAAAATGTAACAACAAGATTGTTTGTCCAAAGCTTTGGGGGTGAAGTTCGAAAATGGTTCAGAGCCTTACCAATAGGCTCTATCCAAACTTTGCAGGAGTTACATAGAAAATTCTTAGACTGGTGGGAGCTAAAGAAAAACCCACTCCAAATCTTGTCTGAATATGAAAATATTAAAAGGAATGTGGGTGAAACTGTACAGGATTATTGTGTGATATTTAATGATGTGTATAATGTTATTCCTACCAACTAAAGCCCCCCATAGGGTTAGCTTTGCTCAAGTTTCCAGATGGTTTCGATGTTGATATGGCATATCAGCTATGAGAACGAGATCCTACCACACTTGAAGACATGCAGAAGATAGATGTGAGTGTAGAAGCTAATTTGCTGGCCAAAAGAGCATGGAAAAGGGCTGAAAATATAGTAACTATGAAAAAAGAAGCATCTCCTTCAGACAGTAAGATGGATACTTTGATCCGAACAATGGAGAAGAAGGTTGATCGACTGACTATTTTAGATAGACCTGAAGCACAAATCAAGAATCCAAATTTCAGAGGACATCAGCAGCCACAATTCTGAATTAAACAAAGAGAACATAAAATGCAGGACCAAGCAACGCAATAGTAGCAGATCGGAACTCAATTGCAGCAAAATTATGTTCAGGGAATGGAGACAAATGATGATGATGATCCTGTAGTTGAAGCCAACCATTTTTTCACTACCAATGGTGCGCCAATATTTCTCATAGAAGATGAATAATATACAGCGATTACAGACATTCGAAGAAATGATGATTTCATTTTGGCCAATGAAGTAATGTTAGAGGAAGAGTCTGATGACTATCAAAGAGGATACATGAACGCTTTGTCAGCACAACAGAAGCAGTATCCTTTGAGGAGCAGAGATGTGCCGATCAATCCCATTCAGAAAAGGAAAGAGCTACAATAGAAGAATGACTCCTCAAACACTCAAAGGAAAGGGAAAGATCCTGTTTATCCCTCTCCCAGCAAGGCATCCTTAGCAATTAACATTGCAAATGAAAAGAACCAGCATAGTGCAGCAAAGGAGCAAGTAGAGAAGAAATATCCTCCCATCAAAGAGGTAGAGAAAGTTCCTTCTTTTAATTTGGAAAATGAAATTTCTAAGCTAAAGGTGTCCATGCCCTTGACTGAGTTGGTGAAAAATAGCACTTATAAACATCAGGTGTCTAGAATTTTTCAAATAGACTCTGTATCAGATATGGTAAATGTTGAAGATGATTATCATGAACTCATTTTTGGTCCAGCCATAGAAGGTCAGTCTGAAGATAGTGAAGTCCCTCCCTTCTACCTGAGTCTTAGATTACATGAGTTCATTTTACACAATGCCATGTTAGACTCCGGAGCCTCACACAACTTGATGCCTAAAGCCATTATGGAAAATTTGGGACTTGATATTACCCGCAAATACCATGATTTGTATTCCTTTGACTCTGGTAGGGTCCATTGTATTGGTCTTATCAGAGACATGGTAGTATCTTTAGACCAAATCCTAGCCAAGAATGTTTTGATGGATGTGGTTGTTTCTGATGTTCCACCATGATTTGGAATGCTTCTGTCCAGGTCATGGGGTGCGAAACTGAAAGGGACCATTCAGCTTGATTTCTCTTATGCCACCATTCCCGTGTTCGGTCAGTTGAGAAAACTATATAGGGAGAAAAAAATGAAATACATGATCACTAGCAAAGAGCAGCCAGTTAATCATCCCATTAATGAAGTCCACACAGATTTAGAGTCATTTGTATTATATTTAGATGGTGGTTTGAATGATGAAAATGTTCAGTTAGTAGAAGTAGATGAGATACCTGAAATTTCAGAAAATTTTAGGGAAGTCCTTAAACAAGAAAAAGATAAAGTAGCAAGCATTTCTGAGCTTCCTGCCTGCTAGTAGCAAAAATATAGTAAACAGTAGAAAGATGTAGAAATCAGTCAAGACAAAGTGGAGAAAGAAGCAAAATTTCAGCATCTAGAAGAAGAAGAAGAAGGCCTTTGGAGCATGGACTTTGATGGAGCTGTTGGTAAGGACGGTGCTGGTATAGGAATATGGATTCGGAGCCCTGTTTTCCAGCTTGAAAAGGTTCCTAGTAATATTAGAGTATGTGCTTACAAGTTGGCTTTTGACTGCTCTAACAATGAAGCAGAGTATGAAGCTTTGATTGCAGGTTTGAAAATTTTGAGGAAGCTAAAGGCAAGGAGGATTTCTGTCTATGGAGACTCGGAGTTGATAATCAAACAGGTAAAAGGAGAGTACCAAGAAAAGCACCCGCGATTGAGGGCCTACAGAAATGCAGTCCTAGACATTTTGGGGACATTTTCTGAATACACTTTGACATCAGTACCCCAAATGCAGAATATTATTGCAGATTCTCTTGCCACTACATCAAGCAATTTGAAAATTCCAATGATTTCCAACAGCAAATTTGAAATTTATGTTAGACATCGGCTTGCTGTTCCAGATAATCTAAGGTTTTGGCAAGTGTTTTGGGATGACAATCAAATCAATGCTTTTTTGCAGAGTGAAGGAAAATTCAAGGATACTCCCATAGAGGGTGATTATAATGTTGATGATCAAGAAATCGAAGCAAATCAGATGGACATACTACAACTGAAATACAATGTAATTCCTAGAGGTCTCATACCTTTAGAGGAGCTTTTTGATCAAGATGATGTTGCAAATAAACCGAGCTTGGTGCCTACTGAAAAGGGAGTTGAAGATATTAATCTTGGAACAGCTGACAAGCCTAAGCTGGTGAAGTTATCAAAGGCATTGACCCCTGAGGTAAAGAAACAATATGTTAAATTAATTTCTGAATTTTCTAATGTGTTTGCGTGGGATTATTCAGATTTGAAGGTGTATGATAAAAATATAATTCAGCATACTATTCCCATCAAGCCGGATCAGAAGCCATTTAGACAGAAGATGAGAAGAATCAACCCAAAGCTGCTTCCATCCATTGAAAAAGAGGTAAGCAGATTGTATAAAGCTAGTATCATTGTCCCAATTAGATTTTCTGATTGGATTTCAAATTTGTCCCGGTACGTAAAAAGACAGGAGAGATAAGGTTGTGCATAGATTTCCAGAATCTGAATAAAGCTTCCTTAAAGGATAACTATCCACTTCCAAAGATGGACCATATTCTGCAGAGAGTAGTTGGAGCATCAAGGATGTCACTACTCGATGGCTACTCAGGCTATAATCAGATCTTTGTGCATGAAAAAGACCAAGACAAAACTGCTTTCACAACACCTTAGGGAACTTTCCAGTATGCCAAAATTCCATTTCGACTGAAGAACGCTGGAGCCACTTTCCAGCGAGCAATGGACATTGCTTTTGCCAATGAAAGGGATTTTTTTCTTGTTGTTTATTTGGATGATATGACAGTGTTTTCTGGTTCTGATGATGAACATTTGCACCATTTAAGGGTTGTTTTTCAGTGATGCAGAAATTTTGGAATTTCTCTCAATCCAAAGAAAATTTTGCTATGGATGAAGGCAAGCTGCTGGGGCATATCATCTCTAAAGACAGTATCCGCATTGATCCTTCAAGAGTAGAAGCAATTCAGCACATAGTCCTCCCACGTAACAAAAAGGAGATTCAGGAATTTAATGGTAAGATGAACTTCCTACGTAGATTTATACCCAATTTGGCTGAACATTTAAGAGAAATGACTAATATGTTAAAAAAGGATAGCACTGTCAAATGGAGTGAGGAGGCTATCAAGTCATTTAATCTGGTAAATTTTGCTCTATCCAATGCCCCAGTCTTGATTATTCCTGATTACACTCAAGATTTCATTATATTTTCATTTTCATCGGAGCATACCATGGTTGCGGTATTGATGCAAAAGAGAGATCAGATTGAACAACCCATTGCATTTTTTAGTAGGACTATTCGAGATGCTACCTTGCGGTGTAATATCATTGAGAAACAAGCATTGGCCCTTATAAAATCATTGAATTATTTTAGAGTATACATTCTACATTCACATACCATAGCATATGTTCCTAATGCAGCAGTAAAGGATGTGTTGATGCAAACTGATCCAGAGGGAAGAAGAGGTAAGTGGATAGCAGCAATGTTGGAATATGATTTGGTGATCAAACCTACAAAGTTAATCAAAGGCCAAGGCTTGGAAAAACTAATGGCACAATCAAACCTGCGTGCTCTCGATATAAACCTCATAGCAGTAATGTTGGAGGGTGAGGATCAAGGTTTGCTAGTTCCGGTTTCAGAAATCTTTCTACAACCACCATGGTATTCAGACATAGTTTATGTTCTTCGGCATCTTTCACCACCTCCCGGGATGTCTAGAAGAAAAGGTAGATCACTGAAACTTAATTCTGCTAAATTCTATATTTTAAATAGTGCTCTTTATTGGAAAGATCTAGGAGGTATTCTGCTAAATTGTTTGGTTGAAGATGAGGCTCAGCAGGTGATGCGTGACTTTCACAAAGGTGATTGTGGTGGCCATTTGTTTTGAAAAACAACAGCTAACAAAGTGTTGAGAGTAGGATATTATTGGCCCAAATTATTTTCAGGATTGTACAAAACAGTGATGAGCTGCCATGAGTGTCAAGTTTTCCAAGGGAAAAGAAAGCTTCTTCCTCTTCCTTTGAAACCAGTCTCATTAAATGCTCCCTTTCAGTAGTGGGGACTTGATTTCATAGGGGAAATCCATCCCACATCATCAACATAGCATAGATGGATCTTGACAGGTACTTATTACTTCACCAAATGGATCGAGGCCATTCCAGCAAGGCAGGCCACTGATACGGTAATCATTCAATTTTTAGAATAAAATATCTTGTCTCGTTTTGGTTTCCCTCACAAAATCATAACAGATAACGTAGCAGCGTTTAGATCTAAGAATATGGTAGAGTTCTGCGACAAATACAATATTGTATTAGGCCATTCGACAACATACTACCCACAAGGCAACAGTCTGGCAGAATCATCAAATAAATCTCTGATAAACATAATCAAGAAAATGTTGGAAGTAAATAAGAGGAACTGGCATCGAAAGCTCATCAACGTGTTATAGGCAGATAGAGTCAGCAGCAAGAAATCCATAGGTATGTCACCATTTGAATTGGTTTATGGTACTGATGCTATTTTTCCCATGTCACTTATAGTTCCGGTCATGAGATTATTGCAAGAGGCTAGCAGTGAAGAGGATGATAATCAGTGAAGGATCAATCAAATGATCCATATTCAACAAACAAGGGAGGAATTTTCTCAGAACGCTATTTTGTTGCAGGAAAAGATAAATAAAATTTATGACCGTAAAGCCAAAGCAGAAAATTTTCAGTTGGAAGATGCGATGTTGAGATGGGATGCACGAAATGAGGAAAAAGGGAAGCATGGTAAGTTCGACAACCTATGGAAAGGACCATACAATATTTTAGCATACAGGGGACATAATGCTTTCTTGCTCACAGAGATGGATGGCCAAGATTTCCTTGGAGGACCAGTGAATGGTAGGCTTTTGAAGCACTACCACTATTGAAGAGAATGGATCGAAAACTATGTCACAATCATTGTATATGCCATGTTATTTTTGGTCAGATTTCAAGTACACAATTATTGAAGTTTGGGGCCCAAGGTGAAGGCTATAAAACTTGAATGATATGTGTAAGGTTTTTTGGTTTTATTTTAGCTTTCAGTCATAGTTTGAGTCAGAGTTAGTCTGCATTATGTTAGTTTTCAATATTCTGACCATATTTTCCCAATGGATAAGGCTACTTGGTCTACGGTGTTCTTGGCACCTCCAAGGAGCTACCATCCCCATTGGAGCCAATTTTAGTGTCAGTTTTGTCATACTTCCATCAGTAATCAAACTTTCTCTTTTGCATTTGCATATTAAGAGTCCCATACCATAAATTTTCATCATTCCATTAGGTCATGCATGCATTGATGGTAGTGGTCTTTCATCAGTTTTCCCTCATGTGAAACTTGTTGATTATCCTCTCTATGGTCTTCAGTCATGATTAAATTTCACTCCGCAATTCATATTATTAGGTCATAGGGTTTATCTCATTAGTTTCTAGGGTCTCATCATGGTCAAAGTTATGCGTCAAGTGTCAATAAATGTCAGCAAGGTCATGAGGAGGTCAAATAAACTCAAAGGCACAGTATCTGAAAAAATCAAAGAGTTGTTCTATCAAGCTTGATGAAATTTTCACCTCAAACATGTTTTGAGGTGAAAACATGGTATTTTCCTTTTATTATCATTTATTATGTAATTTTATGTCTTCATATGTAATAAATTGAAACTTCAGAAGCTGCTATCTCCACAAAGCCACCACCCTGCCTTTCAGAGGTGTTTTCCACAGTATTTTCAGCGAAAAATCATGTTCTAAGTATGTTCATCAGAAGGATCCCGGAAAGAGCTTTCCAACGGTATATTATACTCTCAAAAATGACTTCTGGATTGGAAAATATGCCTAAGTGAATAAAAGTCCCCAAAAGCCTAATCTTACCCCTTTTCTCTTTTGTCCCTTAGACTATGTAACTTTACCTTTTCATATAATTTTCAAATTTTTTCATTGTAATTCCCTTTCCCCCGATCTGATTGCATAATTGCATCGCAAATGTCCCCTTGACCCATAAAACTCTGATGCGATTAAACCACCTCCGATTGACCCTTCCCCGATTACAAACCTCCGATGCGATTGAGTTACCCCGATTGAGTCACCTCTGACTGAGTTAACTTCCGATTGACCCACCTCCGATCGATCACATCGCTTCACCGGTCCGATCACTCTTCACAAGTCCCCTCCTCCGATCCGATCACTTATCGCATTCCCTTGTTCCGATCACCCGATCGCATCACAAATTTCCAGCGCTTAACCCCACTTTCTCCCTCCCCGCCGATGCGATTGATCACATATCACCCATCGCATATTTCATTTCCAAACACTTAAACTCATTCCCCGCCAATTTCGATTGCGATTTACTCTCGGGTCCCACCATAAAGTCTTCCACCCTTTCCAAACAAAAGGAGGTTTTTCCTTTGTAAAGGGTGATAACTCTATTATTATAGTTTGAAAAGGATTTATTAAATCCCTTATCGCATTGCAAAGTCTAAAATTGCATCGCAGTTCCATCACAGTCATCACACGATCACTCCCCTTCTGCCGATGCAATATTTCCTAATCGCATCGCACGATTCCAAGTCTTCGCCCATCCCTTAAACCGCCTCCTCATTTCCTCCAACGCAATTAATCACCAATCGCAATCAGCATTTTCCATAGCCCTTTGCTTCCGCTCCACTCCCCTTCTGATTTCCAATTGCGATTGTCCCCTGATCCCGCCAAAGCCCTTCCGCCTTTTCAATGAAAAAAGGGTTTTTTCCTTTGTAAAGCACAAAACTCATTTTTATTTGTTTTATAAAGACTTCCGCTCCATCGCACATCGCACATCGCGTTTTATCCCCGACGTGATTATGACCACTCCTCCACTGTGATTCCCGATTTGCGATTGTGATTTCCCCATGAGACTCCACCTATACACTATCACATCGCAAGTTTTCAATCACTCCATTATGTGATACACCCTCTCTCCTCTTCCAATTTCGATTTGCGATTGCGATTTGTGATCATGGTTTGGGCCCACCACCCTTTCATTTGCTCTTTTTCACCCAAAAAGGGACTTTCTTCATTGAAATGGAAAATGTGGTTTTCATCGGTTTCAAAGGCATTTTCTTCAGCAAAAGTTTTTCTTCAAAATTAAAGGAAAAGACATTCTGTTTGGACCACGAACTATTATAAAGCACAAAGATCATTACAGTTTGTCTTCTCCTCTGTTTAAGTAAATGTAATAGAAAACCTTCTAGATGTTCAAAATGTATTGTTTCTCCTCTTTTTCAGGGGCATCTTGTTGGTTAATTTTCTATGTTTAGATTTCTGTTTATAGGCAAGTGAGAAGGCTCCTCCTTCTATGGATCTGCTCCCTAAAATTATGTCTATTTAATGTAATTTATGAATCATTTGTAAAGGGGAATAAAGGGTGGAAATAGTTGGAAATATTTGAGGACGCTCGGTGCTCCATTTGTAACAGTTTGGCAGGGAATTAATAAATAAATTTAGCTCTGATTTGAGGGATCCCCGTGGTATGGATTTTATCATTGTTATTCTCTTTGTGTTCATCTATTAATTGTTATGTTTTCCATTCATTCACTCATATCTCTGATTGAATGCTTTCAAGATAGATAGGTAGAATCCATTGTATAATGCTCTGCCTTGGGAAATCATTCAATACTCTATGTTTTCTGCTGTTTGAAAATGATCCATCTCCTATGCCCTTTTCAACTCCTCACCAGTCTCACACATTCCATCATTATTTAAACTAAATTGTTAAAATCCCTGCTTACCTTGCCCCATGAAATACCCTGTATCTCTGATCTAATTCCCCAGTTTCAAACTACCCCATCTGTTCCATAAATCCCTGAAGATTTATAAAAACATTTCAAATTATTTTACCTCGCCTAAAATCAGTTTTGCATTATACTTCATTGAATATTTTTCATGGAGAGACCCTCTCCTGACCTTGTAGGGCTAGCTACAAGGCTGAGCATGGTTTGAGGTTACCCTGATTTGCCTTCTTTCAGCCTAAGGTTCAAATTAGGTGCTAACACATCCGATTTCCTTTGTTGTAAAATTCCTTAGACTTCATCTTCCAACTGGTTGTCTACTTTTCTTCAGTTACAAGTGTATTTGTTGCATTCTCTCCTTCTCCCAAATGCCAAACCCTGTATTTTGGATGTCCTTTTGCTCCGTTTTCATGAGCATCTCTATTGCATAGTGTTTTGATACTGATATTCCACATCAGTATCTCTTCAAGAAACATAATTTTATGTGCCTCCGTGTGCTACTGTCTTATCATCTTCTTAATAGAATTTAACTTCAACTTCATGTCTTCTCCACTAGTTCCATTGTCTTGTACTTGACCGTATGTTTTGATTTCTGACCCTATCACCAGCATCCTCTTCTGTTTCCAAACCATTTTCTTTATACTGTCCTGCATATCCTTCCATCTATTCTTGACTTGTTGACTTTGAAACATTCCCAAACCTATCACCTTTGTTGTTTTCATCATCCACTTATCCAATATCTTGAGTGGAATCTTCTCAATTTCAAAAGAAGAGTGTTCCTCATTTGACACAAGAACATATGACCTTCCCACTATACACTGTCCATTTTCTACAAAAAATTTCAGTTATTGAACCTTGTTCAATTGTCTCCATATTCACATTAAATTTAACTAAACTGTTCACCCAACTTCTCATTTGCAAACTCAAGATACACTCTTGATATTTAAATCTTTTTTGGATCAAAAACAAAATTTTGTTCATGGAATGTAATTTCACATCTCCTACAATATTCTTTCTCCTCTACAATGGCTTGTGTAAGAGTTATATCAACTCTCTTTCCTCCATTCCAAACTTATGAATCAACTAGTTGCTTTCTCCCATCTTCTTGTTTCCATACGGAAAACTGATTATATGCATCTCCAGAACTTGCATGCTTCCTCATATTTGCACAAAAAAATATATCTCTAGGAGAAGTTTGTCTTTTATCTTGAAAAATACATTCAACAGTTAATAATTAAAAATCAGAAAATATATTAAATTTTCCACCTTTTTCCTCATTACCTTTGATCCAAGTTTTCTCTGATTTGTCATCCCCTTGATGTGCATATGACATGTCCGGCTTGTCATATCCTCCTTCATATTGTCTTGTCTTGGAAAAGTCTTCTTTGTTTATACTTTGTTCTGAATGTTGTCTAATTTCTGAATTATGTCCTTTGTTCTTCTCTTTTGCCTTCCTTCCTTTCACATTTCTTTTCATTCTTCCCTTTTCTTCCTTACAAATCTGTAAGCCACTAAGTTGATATTTCCATCCCTCTTTATTTTCAATCACAATTTGCCAATCTCTAATTCTAGAAGCTAAATTTCTCTTTGTTTCTATACAGGAAACAAAATCACCATATATAACAGATTCTCCATTCCACTGTAAAGTCCCTTTTACAACAGTAAACATTACTGTTAACACCATGAATATCATACTCCATTGAACCCCTTTGTTGTTCACTACAAATGCATAGTTCATGAAAGCATCCTTGCCTTCATCTTCTGATATTGCATGTCTCATTCCAGTTTGCTGATTACATCCACCTTTACTCCTTTCACAATTTGCATAGATAACATTGTCTTCAATTTTCTGTTGTGCCTTAGTCTCTATCAACCTATCCTTAAGTTCCTGACTGTCCTCTTTTCCTTCTTCTTCATAGTCTTTACTGGATTAACTGTACCTCCTTGGACCCAATTCTCCTTATAAATTTGTGTTCCACCATCTTCCACAATGCAATATTTATTAATATCTCTTTCCATTGATGTTCCACTAAGTCCTCTCAAAATAATTTCTTTTCCATCAACTTTTTTTTTTCCGAGGAATAAACTCACAGAGAACCTGGGCGCACTTCCCCAGAATATCTAGATGGTATGCGCGATAAACTGTTGGCACTATTTTACGGCGCCTGACCCTGAGGGACTCAAATTCAGAATCGAACCCGTGACCTCCCTAATTACGGAGAGGACCCAGGTCTAGCTCAGACCAGTTGAGTTATCCCTTGGGGCTCAAATTTCTTTTCCATCAACTATCAATACAAGTTCATAATTTTTGAATAAAAATTGAAGAGATAATCCCATTACCTCAAGTGTTTTCACTATACATATACTCTCGTTTAATCTTTTCATAAGCCTGCTATCTTGATACTTCCTTTCTACTCCTTCTACAATCTACAATTTCCTTTTATCTTCAAACTGTCTGCCATCATTTTTCCAAGTCTTACTAGATTCATCATTTTCAGCTCCCATAGTAGTCTTCAATAGTTGTCCAACTTTAGTGCCTTTGAACACATGTTCAATTAAGAACCGTTCTATTACAACCATTTCCTCTAAAAACTTCATTTCTTCATCGACCTGCATAAATACATATTTTAAAGGTTGTTCATCACCTGCATACATAAACAAAACATTAGGTTCAAAAACACAAAGCTCATCTTCCTTTGATGTCTCCTTCATCACATTTCTCAGCTGATCCGAACTTGTCCAACATTTCAGAAAATCATCAATAATTCCTTCCTCAACAAGGTAAAATTCTTGCTCAGATCTACAATAATCCTCTTTCACCTTTAACTCAGCTGCTCTGAGTTCTTCTCTTAATCTGATGCAGATTCTCCTCTTTATCTATTTTTGCAATAAATTCCATTTTATCTTCTTTCCATTCATATTCCAACCATATATTTGGCCCCTTTCGTAGTCTTCAAGAAACATTATTATTGCATCCATACTTTCTTTCAATTTAGCAATGTCTTTGTCAAGTTTCTGTAGACTCATCTTCTTTCCCCTTCCATTTTCCTTGGCACCTTTCTTTCTTCTATTGTTTCTTCTCTCATGACCCCTAATAGTCATCTCGACTTCTTTATGTGGACTCCCTTTGCCCAATATGAGCTTAAATTAAATCCTCTCTCATTTCTTTGTAACAAGTCTCTACTTGTCACCTACACCAAGTCATCATCTTGGTATACTTCCTTGGGTTTCTGCAACAAAACCTCTTTTGAGCACTCCTGCTCCTCAGCTTCCAACGCTGTCAAGATTTTTTAACCAATGCTCACCTGCCCCTCTCTCTGTTTTGAGAACTCTGCTATTCTCTTCTTTTCTACATCAATATCCTTTGCTGAATTTTCCACTAACACAAATTATCTTCTCTTTACACAGTCTGTTGTTGTGTGTTGGCTGGTATCATTCTCTTCAATGTGAAACTAACTCAAATCAAACCAAATATTAAAATATAACTCATACCTAATAGATATTCCAATGATATTATCCCCTTAAGCTTTCATTGGATTGGACAATAAACATGTTGCTTTACTTTTCACTATCTGCAATTCCATTCTTCTTCCAACTGATTTCCTTATAGCATCTCTTTTTGCAATTTCTTCACTTGCTCCCTTGTCCCTTGTCACAGCTACCTGGCTACAATTTCTTGTTGCTACTTACATTCACATACATATATCATTCATTTTTTTTAAACTTACAAGATCCTTCCCTAGTCTTATCTTCCTCAAACCTCTTTCTGCAGTCTGTCTTGAATGAAATGACTAGAGTCTTCATTTCATGCAACATTTTAGGATTATTCTTTGCATAAAATATTTTGTGTTCTGATCTCCCAATGACCAATTCCTTTCAGACCATAAACCCATGTATCTGGATCTATTAACAACGAAAATTCTACACATACTGATAATAAAATTAAATATTTGAATACAAATCGCCAAAGAGCACTAATCTTTCTCTGATACCAAATGATGCAGCCGAAATTGCATTTTAACATAACCCCATGGACCCTGTGGTTTATGGGCCCACATAAACTTCCCCTTTTCACAGCGGAATAAAATTGCGGAGTTTAATAACATACATACACTATAAATAAACAACGCTCACCTTAAACAGGTTCCACATACCAAAATAACTTTACATACACGTGGAATAGGTTCTCGGGCACCACAAAATTAAACCAATTAAGGCTCATCGCATCTCAGAAAACTAAATTTGCAACTTAAACAGGAAACATTACAATCGTTGATGCAAAGTGCGACACAAGCTCTATCGTAGATCTTCGCCAGATCCAATGGTGTACTATACCTCTTGACTTAGCACCATGGCTTTCCCGCAAACTTAACTCATTACCGATAACACTAAACCGTAAAACTTGCGATATGTGCTCTTACGCTATGCTGACACATGGTCACCCACGCCGCATCGCACATTTCATTATTTACCGCATCACAACAAAAAAAACATACCTGTGATGTATTTAAAATTTAAACCTCTGGTTTGCGATATTGCGATTTGTTTTCTATTCTTGATTTGTACTCAAATCTAACAGTCATCCTGCCAACCCTTCATCGCATTGCATCTTCCCGACTGATCTAGTGACATGATCTCATCCATTCTTCTTCCCATTTCTAGATCTACGATCTAATCGTGACCGTTCATTCCTCCTTCTCGCCTCTGTTCTGAATCCTTTGAATTTTTAGGAAAACAACACAATTGTGCTCTTTACAACCAACAATTCCTTCTTGCTACTCTCGTCCACGACTCATCAAATTATGCAGCTGCAATGTTTACTATCGCCTCACATTTGGACATTGACATTCCCTCGACTGTGAAATTGTTGGTTTAATACACGGAGTCTCAATCCACTCTGAAATTTCAAAAGAAGTTCTACTTACATAACACGACACACCACAATTTACACAATCACATAAGATTTATAAGCCACGCTAAAAAAAATCAAAATAAATACATAATTACTCAATCATCATTGAATCTAATTCGATTACAATACTATGGACTCTATGGCCTAAATACACACATTAAAATGACTTCTCTCTACCTCATCATACTCTCACTCCCTTAACTAGCCAACCTCGAGCCAACCTCTAATCTCGATCCAATCTCTTCAATCCTCGCTCCTTTTTTGTTTAAAATGCTTACAAATATATAGAAAAAGGAATCATGAACCAATTTCAGTTCAGATCCAACAATATCTCAATCTTCCTTAAAGCTTCTCTCATTTCCACTCTTTACTCAACCAAATCCTATATTAGACCTCTAGATCTCTAAAATCCTCACTCTTCCTAGGATTGCTCACTTATCCCTAAGATCTCTACAACTCATGAGATATTAATCAAATTACATTTAAATCTCTTTAGAACTCAACTAAACTTAGGAAAATAAAAAAATAATTAAGGGAACCCACTCCCTTTAGTAAATGTGTGATAAGACTCTTAAGTCATATATACTTTGAAGAATGCTCCTACATCACTATATTCGACGATTGCTGGCGATGACTCGGCCTGAAAAACTTCTGCTTGGTTGCTGAAAATGTTAAACTGCCTTTTAGTCCATAATTCTAAAAAAATTATCCCATATATTCTCATATGTGACAGAAACTTTAGCCAAGTTTCTGTAAGTTTCAACCACCTCGGTATATTTCTAAAAAGTCGGTTTTACTAGAAACAAATTTTTTAGTTCATGTTTAATGAGCAGGTCGAATTCCAAACCTTCCATGAAGGTTTTTTCTGTAATTTTTCCTTTGATAGCAGAAAATTTTGATTTATCCTTAGCTATGGTGTATAACTTATGCTGATAATCCTCTAGTTTAACTAACTTATTTCCAATTCCTTTTAGCCCTATAAGCCCTTTTTGATGTAGTACATTGAATTTTCTATGAAAATTCTGGATGTTGGCCTCCAAGTTATGGAATGTATTCTCTAATTGGAACATTATCTTCTTTTTGGTAAGGACTCTCTTAAATTACAGTATGTTTTCTATCCTATCTGTGATTTCAAATTCTTCTAATTCATCCTTAGTTGTAGAATTTAGGACCTTGATCAATGTATTTTCTTCACTTGGATTTTTTCCTAAAGGTTCTGTTAGTATGAATCTTTCTTCGGAAAAGACCACTTTAGCTACGCATAAAAAATAGCCCTAACATCAATTATGGCTGCCAATATCTTTAAGTCTGCAGTTATTTGATCCAAATAATGCTGCACAAATCCAAATCTAAGCATAAAAGACATTAAGCAGTAAAAATAAAATGTAGCTCCATGCATCCAATAGACAAGACAAGAACAATGTATTTGAAAGAATATTTTATATAAAAAGGGGGCACCTGAGAGGAAAACAAGAAAGGTGTTTCCGATTCTCCTCAATGGGATGGGTTCTTGAAAGTCCTCAGCATTTCAGATCTAAAATTTCTCTGTCTTGTTGTTGTAGAAAACCCAGACAAACATAGAACTCAAAGGAAGCTCACAAGGAAAAAATGGAGAATGTGACCAAGAGTATAGATCTATGGTGATCTAATGCAATGAAAGGTGACTAATGAATGGGAAAACCCTTCTATTTATAACAAAATATTAGGGCGGTCTAGAACTTGGTGTATGAATAAAATATTATTAATCAAATTCTAGAACCACCTTTTAGGAATATTTTATTATATTTGTTGGAGGGAAAAGGATTTTTGACTTGGGTCAATTATTTTATTTATAAATAATAAATAAATAAATGATTTATTTATTATTTTAAGGAAATGGTGGGAATGTAATTAAATAAATAATGATTTATTTAATTATTTATAAATGATTTAGTCAAATTTAACTAGGAATATTATTTAAATAAGGATTTAAATAACTTATTCCTAGGAAATAATCAAATAAATAAGGATTTATTTAATTGATTTCCTTATTTTGGGTTAAATATGACCAGGAAATATAAACAAATATAGATTTGTTTATTATTTCCATTTGGGGTTTCCTATTTAGACCATAAACAACTTAATAAAGGTGTTTTACTAAGTTATTTCACATAGTGAAAGCAATTTTACTTAGGGTAAAATTGGTCTTACATGGTGTACTTGGGTTCATCTAATGATAATAAGTTAGATGACCAAAAAATGGTGTAACAGTTTCCTTTACCTTTACAATGATTTCCTTTGATCGTTGAACTAGTTCCTCCTGCTAAAAAATTATCTAAATTGAAGGCCAGATTTCAGTGATTTCTTCATTTATTTCAATCCATATATTCTCCTTAGCCTATGCAATGGTTTTATCCATAACGTACTCATTTTCTAGCTGCTTAATTCTCTAGGCCTGTTTGTGACTCTTTTGAAGATCTGCTACATACTTATTATCGACATTTAACTTATGTTCCTGAAGGGTTTTAGGCTGAGCCTTCACTTTTTCAATTTCCTGCCCTTTGACGGATATGTCTTCGATGGCCTTGATCAATTCTGCCAAGGCATATTTTGGTTTTACAACTATTTTAATGGCTTCTGAATTGGATGCTTCTATTTTATATGTACCTGCAATAGGAAGCGATGTGAGTGGAATAAATACTAGTTGAGAGGATTGTTCCTTTTATTTTAACAATTTCTCCATCTCAACTTCCATATATTTACTTTGGACATTTTTTTCAATGATGATCTTGAAAATGTATCGTTTATCTTGTTCTAAGTGTCCAACTTCTTTTTCCTGTAGATCTTCAGTGGATGGAAGCTTGAGCTACTTCCTTAATGCTGCAATGTCTGCATTTTTTCTATTAACAATTCCTTTTGCAACCTTTACATCCTTAGGATTATATCTTATATTTATCACTAAATCCTCCAATGATTTGATCTTTGTATCTTTAACCAAAGATGATATTTTCTCAAGCTTGAATTGGGGACTGTATATTAGTTACTAAAGCTTGTAATTTTGAATTTTTCAATGCCTTGCTGGTCAAGGTTGAATAAAACATTTCACTTATTTGTTTGTTTAGGTCGATTTGATAAATAGGATGAATTTGATCAGCGTCGAAGGAAAAATATAATTTTAATATAGTCATTTACAATTTTGGGAGAAGGAACTATTGCTTGGAGGAATGCAATCTGCATTTGTCCTTTCTTTGTATTAAATGCAGAAAGAAGCATGTTCTATGAAGTTGTTGTTTTTTTCCAAAACTGTGTATAAGGAGTAGCCTTTAGCATCTCATTTTTAATTTTAATTTCTTTGTATTTAGCAAATATATTTAGTTTAGCCTGGTCATGAACCAACTCTTTTGTTTTTTATGTGTCCAAAGGCTCTTGAGAAATTGAGGAAGATGGAGATTCTTTAAAAATATCCTCGGTTCTTGGAAACATAAAAGTACAAGAACATGTCAATACTATAGTGGATTGTGTATCATATTCATGCTGGAAATATGTTGCTGTACCAGTATTCTTCTTTTTTCTTGTAGATTAAGAAATATTTTGATCCAATATCTGTGACTGAAGGAGAAATATCCTTCTTGGTCCTTTTATCATATCTCTCTTTTAGTTCTGGAGTCTGTTCAATTGATGTACATATAACCTGATCCTTTGCCTCTTGTAAGGTGTTTTCCTCGCACTGCTCGTGATTCATGAATTTCTCTATTTCAGGTCTTGGAGTGTGAGTATATGGAGTAGTCTTATACTCTACTCTCAGCTTTGAGATGATGCCAAAGGGTTCATATGACCTGGTGTAGTTGAGCTTAAAATTCATTTGTTTTATAAGCAAATCAACTTCCTTTCCTATTGCCTTGGTATTACAAATAAAGGACCAACCCGTGTTTTAATTTTAAACTGAGATTTCTTCTTTTCTACAACAAAATGCAGATCATCCATATTAATCATTTGTCTCATATATTCTAATTATAATATTCTCATAGGAACACATTTATGTAACTTTTATGGGGTGAGTTCACACCCATACACTCTTATTTCTATGTAGTTTTGGTACAATTACCAATCACCTATTTTAGTCTGCTCACTGAGCTGCATAAATCTCGTTATTTGTAGCCCTATTCTTGGTTGAACATCATTGTTCAATAGGCAGGAGGCTACATAAAAAAACTGGTCATCATTGGTATGTTCCCTTACCAAGGAAGTCCAATGAATAATAGATTGAGCAATTCCTTGCTCATCCAATTTCTATAATTCACACTGAAAATGGTCTGCTTGATGAAATAGAAATAAATACACTAAAATTGAAGCATGTTTAAAACTAAATTTTGTGGAAAATTTGAAGAAGTGTTCATGAATTGCATTGGTTAAGAAGTCACTATAATTGAAAATTATTGAGGGCTTTTCATCCTTTGAGAAAATTGATAGAAAACCCATGGTGTCTTCATCAACACACTAATCGGATTGATAGCCAAATAAGAAAGAAACTATAGAGATAATATTTTTGGTCATTTCAGGGAACACGGAGGAATTTTCTTCAGTAATTGAGCATCCTCAGGTAGGAAAATTTCAAAAATATTGGCTCTATTAGGAAAGGTAAGGTTTTTATATAGATCCATGGGGTATTATTAAGGGAAAGGTTTCAAGGAGTCAATTTTTGGGCTTTGTAACATTAAATTAATTGACTGAGGGAATTGTAGCATTTGATTAATTGACAAAGGAGTTATGGTGAAAATAATATCACCATTATGGGCTACAATGGCTCTATGGCTTGGGATATACCTGGAATGGAACCATGCCACAAATTCAAGAAAATGGTGGGTCTGGGGACAAATGAACTGGGGCAGGAAGGAGTCCCAAAAAACCAATTAATCACTCTAGTCAATGAAATTTTTTTTGAACCAGTTGTGAAGTTCATAAAGGTAGAATTCATAACTGGTTTCGAGTATCTTATACTCCTAATCTACTAGGGAAGATGGTTCAAATCAACAACAAGAGGTAGTATAGTGTTTTCGTCAGTTTTCCTAGCTTTTCCTTTATGGGATTTTGTTTTAGGGGCTATGATGGAAAGGAAAAGATGAGGTTTTCTGCAATTACTTAGGAATTTGGTCGACTCGAGGTTGGGCTTGATAATTTGCAACTAGTGACAGGTAATTCTGGTGACTGGATGTTGTACAGGTCCTAGTTTCAATGATCTAGATTGTGGTTGAAGGTTAAATAATCATTTGGTTTTTTGTGGAAAATATGCTTTCTAAAAAATTTATAACAGTTAGCAGGAGGGGCCTCCATAAGGGGAAAATTCCATTTTATACAACAAGGGACCTACTGTTAATATTTTGAGCATTATTGGAGGGGATCCATTGGATAAAATAATGGGTAGGCCAGGTGGTGGATTTGATTGGGTAGGGAGCGGGGTCGAGCGAGACGGATATGTGGTAATAGGGTAGTGGTGGTGAGGAGATATGTGGTGGGTAACAGGATGGAGCAGGGGTGAATATTCAATGGCTAATTCTGTTGGTGGGAGCGGGATGGAGTGGATTTCAGAGGAAGGGTAGGGTAGTAAGTGGTTTTATGTAGTGGGTGTGAACATAGTGAGAGGGTGCCACGTATGGGAAAGTGGAAAAGGGGAAACCATCTTTTCGAACCCACCCCCCCCCCCCAATGGTTAAGCATCAAATGGGTTGAGGGGCTCCGAAACTACTGTCCTTTCGTTGGATTGAGTGGGTCATATCTTGGCCATTAGATCTAACTCGTACTTTATCACATGATGACAAAATGTCATTTCGCACACTTTATTACATCACCTTAATCATGATTAAGGTGATGTTAAACTAATTAATCACATTTAATCAAGAAACCTAAAAAATCACTTTATTACATGACTAATGGCAGTTAAATGGTGCAATTAGTCTAATTAAAC
This sequence comes from Pinus albicaulis, assembly GCA_034641835.2. NCBI lineage: Eukaryota > Viridiplantae > Streptophyta > Pinopsida > Pinales > Pinaceae > Pinus > Pinus albicaulis. The sequence continues at coordinate 571,877,580 of CM076572.1, forward strand.
TTTCTAATTTTTCTATAATGTTGCACTTAGACTAGAAAGACTTATTTTTTATTTTTCTAAAACATCATTTTTTATTTTTTTTAAGTGGAATTTAAGCTAGCTCACTTATTTGGGGGTTTTTCTTCATTTTTACATATTTTTATTTCTTATTTCTTTTATTTTTTCTTTCACAAATATATGTTTTTTTTATCTCCCCTTTCTCTTATTCGTTATGTTTTTTGTTTTTCTATTTTCTTTTCTTTTCTTTTTCTTGGAAATAATTTGAAAGATGAAATATTATTTACAACATCTTAAGGCAAATCAACAAATATTTATCAATCTATCCTATAAAATATAGGACCCAAACATAGGGCATTACTAACAACTTTGGATTCAGAAATACCACTTAGGATTGCATTAATTTTTTTAGTTGTATATGAGAAATAAAGCTTGACATCTATGTTAATCAAAACATCAACTCTTCATATCCACCTAGCACTATTTTTTAGACAACTTCACCAAGGGACATTATAAAATTCCTTGTTCGCACCTTCCAAATGGTATAGTTCATTTCATTGAAATAGTGTAGCTTTGTTAGTAAGACTACCATCTTAACTGGCCATTTCTCAAATTGGATCTAACTTCCAGTTGTTAGATTGTTGCTAAAGGAACCAAATATGATACAAATTTTTGGAAACCAATATAATACTGAAAGAAGGGGGGGGGGGTGAACCAATATTATATAATTTTTAACAATTATTTAGCTAATATATCCCATTCATTCACAAACTAATGCAACAATTTCATATGTCATTAAACATGGGATGTTTATGTGAAAACCCATACAGGGGAAAACCACACACACACACACACACACATATATATATGCAAACACCAACTTCAAATTACATTATATTTTGTATGCGCCAATGCCCTTTTTCTTTGTAAGCACCCACTTGCTAGAGGCAACAACCCCCACTTTTTTGCAAGAAGCAACCTGCTAGAGGAACCAAGACCCTGATCTTTACAAGAAAAAACTTGAAGGAGACTGTAATCCCCTAATTTTCAAGCACCAACTTTATTTATCCACTCAGACCCCTCTTTCATATATTTTAAAACTAATATATTTACAACCTTGCTTAAATATCCCTCTTGCAATACTATTTCTTATGATAACTACTTCCTTTCTCCGATTTGTTCTCAATTAATTCTAAAAAAATTGAATTCTTGATCGGATCTAGATTAGGGGCAAAAATTTTCCAAAATTAAAAGTGTTCAGAATCACACCAAACCAGAATGACTGGATCTAGCCTGTCATGAGGAATCCAGCGCAATTCGTTTCACTCAAAACTTAGTCCATATGAGGAAGTTAGAGCCCGTCGACCACCATTCACAACAAGTAAATTTATAATAAAAAAAAGGTCAAAGGAGTCAACAAAGGTCAACCATGGTCAAAGGCCCTTTGAGCCAATGACATTGTGACAAGTGTCACAACAGGATTCGTTAGTCAAGGTTTGAAGGTGAAATTTGTTTATATATCTTCTCTTAAGGTTGAATTCGATTTTTTTTATATATGAGGGACAACCAAACCAGAGGTTGACACGTGGTGCTGCCAGGGGCTGCTACATGCCCCCCCTGGCGGACCCTCTCCAATGGTCGAATTCATCACATATTATTCCAAAATCTGAAGGGTTACGCATATTCCAAGGTTGGTTTAATATCCCATGGTTGAATTTATTACATATTATTCCAAAGTCTGAAGGGTTATGCATATTCCAAGGTTGGTTTAATATCCCATGGTCGAATTGCAAGTCTATACTATATTCTGAAGACCTTGGTTAGGTTATATGGTGGATTTAATAATATCATGGCACATTTATTGTTATATACTAAGGTCCGAATACCTAAGTCTTAACCCCACATATTTTATTGAGTTGCCAAAAATTTTCATATATTATATAATAGCACATATTTGGAGGCATATATATATAAGGTTTTAAACCTTATGGTTGGAAAATCACATTGCAAAGCTCCGTATTAATATTCCAAAGGTGGGACTATATGGTTAATGGCTCATGTAGATTTGGTGGAGAATAATTATTTGAAGTATGAGTGCAGGTCGGGGTTCGACCCCATGACGTCCCGCCTACGAACACACCTCCATACCAATGGGCCACGCCAACAAGTCTTCATAGACTATGCGGCCAATAACTATTTGAAGTTCAAATGTTTTTTCGATGGGGGAATGGAGGAGGCCAGAACCGCAGGCCATCCCCCTCCCATATGACCATTCCACAAAGACTAGGAGTGATCAAAGATATTAAATGCGTGCGGTATTATTTCTAAGAAGGGATTATTAACCCATAAAACTATATTATGCACTAATTAAACTATGTTTTGTATTAAATGTGCTTTATGTGCTATACATTCTTATCACCTTCTAACCCATGTGTCGGCACTGAAATCAGCACTTGGACTGTAGCAAGTGCTTGGCCAGACACATCTTAAACTCTAAGGCAATTTTAATGTTTTGTTTTATAGGATTGGAAGATGGTATAAACTATGATATACTGAAGAGAGATTTTGGTCAAATCCATAGTTGTACTAAATAGGTTATTGTAACTTGATGTGGTAGCAAGGTGTAAGTTTGTAGTCTATGATAAGAGGAAATTGAAAGATGAGAGGAAAATCAATAGGTCTATAAAACATAAATCTACTGATTTAGTATAAATTGACAAAAGTAGCAGTTTGACAATATTCCATTGAGAGAAAGATATTTCTAGTCTGACAAGATTCTCACTGAAATATCATGAAGAATAACTATCGTGAGTGATGTTCTTCCACTGTTATAACATATATTTTATTAGGAATGGTCACTATGTGAGACTAAAAAAAACTGATAAAACACATAACATGATTAGGAGACTAATAGAAACACATAACAGTATGATGATTTACAAACTAGAACTGGAAGAAAGGAGATATGGAAACACAAATAAAGTAGACAATACACACAACAAATTGGTAATAAGTCATCATTATTATCATTCCATTTCATTCACAAAAAAAATTATAGTTCATATAAGTCAAAATTCAATAACCACCAATCAACCCTAACTTCATATTAGTTTGGCATATATGTACAAAATATGATACTTTCATCTTCCACAGAAAAAGGTAAATATGTTTCAAAATTCATTACACCCTCGTGCAAGAGGTAAGGCTTATCTAAAACTTTAATATGGAGTGTTATGACATAATGAAAATAACAACATTAAGGCTAACAGTTTGAAGTGGTTTGTATGATGTGGCAGTTTTATGGGAAGACTCCTCTTCTATTCTGGTGCAACCAACTCCATAAAAAGTGCAAAAAAATATGAAAATGGTGTGTGGTTGTTCCTTAAATGTTGCCCGATGTCTAGTAAAAACGTGCTAGTACTGAGATTAGTGGTAGAAAACTATTTGAGAGAAACTATGTCATTGTTCCATTGTTCCTTTCCCTTTTTTTGGTTGAAGACCCTTTGTAATGGCAGAAAACTCGAAACTTTTGGATATAATGACGGAGTCTCATTTTATGAGAGATTAAAAGAAAATCCTTTGAAATAGGTTTAATTGATAAAGGAGACATGGAGCGTAATAAATGATAAGTGAGGGGGGGTGGTGATGTGGCGAAGAAGTGGGACCGATCGCAAATCATGCATCAGAATTTTTATTGTGAAATGCGGGAAGTTAAATGTTGAAAATGGCGAAGTGTGATGTGCGATGAGGGTGGAGGTGATGTGGCAGAGAAATGGGACCGATCGCAAATCCTGTATCGTAATTTTTATAAACATACATACTCGCTCAATCAACAATGTTTATTGGAACTTTAAAAAAACTGCAATTGCTCCCAAACAATATGCATTCACGTGGAATTGTGGTTCTTGGGCCACACAACCAGTTGACCAATAGGAAGCAATTGAAAATCAGCCACCCGAAAATTTAACTTTACATTGATAATGGCTAGACCATAAACTCTACGATTTTAAAAATTACGTTGGTGCACTATGTTGACATGTGTCCCTCACCTCATCACATCGCAAATTGCTTAACATACCATGTGAAGCCTTAACAATAAACTTTAAAACTGCGATTTGTGAAATCTCTCCATATACTCTTTAATATCCACATTTGATCTGCGCCAAAATCTGACGGTCTTCCTTGCTTGACCCTTAGCCTAATCGCATCGCAAATCACTTAACATACAATGTGATTTGACTTAACGATAAAAATTAAAAAATGCGCTTTGAAAAGTTTCCCCATGTGCACTTTAATCTCAGCCATCGGTCTGCTCCCCTTTAGATCTGCAATTAGATCATGGTTGTTTGTTCTTTTTGCACGCGGTTCTTCCCCATTGCTTCATTCCTTAATCTATTTACCGACCAACTTCCTTTAAATATTATCTACTGCTCTTCTCTGGATCTCCCACTTTGTTGGTTAAGTTGTTTTCTATTGGCTAAGCTTTGATTTTAAAGAACTCTAGTTGCCACGAAGCCTTAATTTTCCCGCTTCAAAAAATGATTACCTGTTTACCCGTAGCCTCTTTTATGAGATAACCAAAATATCAGTGAAATAACTGCGCTTTTCACTGTGTGGAACATATGACTTCCATTTCTGAGAAATAACTACCTTTTACTGTATTATTGTTTTGACAATGAATTTGCAACAAAGGTAGCTATTATTCCAGACTAGATGACTGCAATTTTATTACACAGACATCAACTGAACTTCAAGACTAACATAAGCCAAAAAAAATATTCTAACTTATTTTGGGACTCTCAAAATACTATGACACCTATTCACTTAAAACCACCTTGATGTTGGGACTTTTTAACTTTTATTGGAAATGACTGAAAATTTAGACATGGACTAGGACAAAATAAAAAATTTAAAAGAGTAATACAATGGCGATTACACCATTAAATTTTTTAGTGCTAACAGTGGCTCCTATTGGGTATGAATTCCTCCCTATGAGTCTTCAAGGACTGTCAACTCAGTGCCTCAAAAACTCTTGAAACTCAGAATACTTTTTGAAAATAATGACTAGGATTGACCATTGACATACTGGAATCAAGATTGACCATATATATAGACATAAGTACCATTGGGCATGGAGTTTATTGAAACATCACACCGGAAATTTACAATGGAGTGACTCAATTGACTTTACTAAATAAATAACCTTTTAATAAAATGACCATTGATTAGGCCTCCAGTCAGCTGATCATCATCCAAATTCTTGAGAAGAAAAGTATTATTGTCCAAAACTTTAGCAATTTTAAATGGCCCAAACCACATATTGTCGAACTTACCATGATTTCCATGGTCTTCTCTCCTAGCATCCCAATGCAACACCAAATCATTCTCCTGAAACAACTACTGATTTTCTATTTTATCAAAAATAGATTTGACTTTAGCCTGATACTTCTGAACTTTTTCCCACAATGATTCTCTGATTTGGTGTGCCTCTATCAACTGTATCATTCTCCTTTGGACTGGGCTTTCATTATCAACTTCATTTTGTAGGAACTTCATCACAAGAAGAGCTAATTGCAAAGGCATTACAACTTATGTACCATATACAAGCGTATCAGTAGCATTTCTAGTTGATACAACTTCAATCAATTTAGTGAAATAATTTGTAGCTGTAAGAATCCATCTATGCTGTCCTGATGAAGGTGGATGAATTTCACTGGTGAAATCTAACCTCCACTACTGGAAAGGAACATCTACTGAAATATGAATGAGAGGTAATGGTAGCAATTTCTATTTACCAACAAATTTCTGACATTCGACACAGCTCCTGACTTTGGCAAAGACATCAGAGAAAAGAGTTGGCCAATAATAGCCAGCTCTTAAGATTTTGTTTGCAATTTCTCTCCAATACAAATGCCCTCCACACACTCCTGCATGTATCTTTGTCATAATATCCTGGGATTCAACTTCATCTACACATCTTATCAAGACTCCAACAGGATCTTTCCAGAAAATATGATGTTCCAAAATGCAATACTTCACAACTCTCAGTTTAAAAGATCTTCTTTTAGATTTCTCCATTTCAGGTGGACAGTTGAAATTTAACAAGAAATAAACTATATCCTCGTACCAATATGAATTAAATATTTCATGATAATTAGCAATACCTTCTCCATCTTCTCCTTCAGCTACCTCTACATTCAGATTTAAAGCTTTGCAGTTAGATTCAGCCATCAAGCGAACCAAGCCCTGACCCTTTATCAATTTAGTTGGTTTGACTTCAACATAAAATTCCATAATCTTGGTTAGCCATCGTCCTCTCCTTCCATCTGTATCTAGTTGCAGCAACACATCTTTAACAATGATATCAAGCACAAAAGAAATTATTTTTTAATGCAACACATAAACTTGAAAAGACTTTAAAGCCTTAACTATTGCATATGCTTGTTTTTTAGTCAAGCTATACTTTAATTCAACATCCCTTAAAGCACGATTGAAAAATGAAATTGGCTGCTCCAACCCTCCTTATTATTCTATAGTAAGACAACTGTGATTGTTCTTCTAAAGCATATGAAAAAATCAGAAACTCCTTTTCAAAATCAAGACTAATCAAAACTGGTGCTTCAGTCAAGGTGGACTTAATTGTTGAAAAATAATATTTAGCTTCATCTCGCCACTTAAATTCAACATATTTTTTCAGCAAAACATTTATATGTTTGATCAACTCTGCAAATGTAGGAAAAAAACGACTCAGAAAATTTATTTTCCCTAAAAATGACTACAATTCCTTCTTATTTCTTAGCAAAAAAATCTTCTGAATAGCTTATACTCTTCCTAGATCAATACATATGCCACTTTCTATTACAATATGTCCCAATAACTTACCTTCTTCGACAAAAAAATATGACTTTTTTGGGTTTACAGACAAACCAAACTTTCTGCATTTGTCAAAAACTTGCTTCAAATGTTTCAAGTGGTCTTCATCAGATTTTGAATATACTATGATGTCATCCAAATAGATGACCACAAATCTGTCCTTTTCTCCTGCAAAGTCAATATCCATCTCCCTTTGAAAGGTTGCACCTGCGTTCATCAAACCAAATGGCATTTTTTTGTACATGAATGTGCCCCAGGGTGTGGTAAATGTTGTCTTTTCTCTGTCTTGCCTGTTAATTGAAATATGATTATAGCCTAAAAATCCATCAACCATTAATATTCTTTTGGATCTACGACCATCTGCAAGATATAATCCATCTTGGGCAGTGTATAGTTATCTTTCAAGGAGCATCGGTTCAAGTTGCGAAAATCAACACAAATCCTTATTTATCCATTCTTTTTCCTATCTGGGACTATATTAGCTACCCAGTTAGAAAATCTCAAAGGAAAATCTTTGCTTCCCATAATTTTTTTATTTCTTTCTGAATGATTGGAAGCAGCATGGGATTGATGTGTCTGGTTTTTTATGCTATAGGATTTGCATCTATTTTCAAAGGGATCTTGTGCTCCATTATTCTCTTATCATAAGTTTTCAACTCACTATAATACCATGCAAAAATATCAGCAAATTCCGTCATCAGTTTGATATATTTTGTTCTATTTTCCAGAGGAATGAATTTGGACACTTTGACTAATCTTGGTTGATCTTCTGTACCAATTCTACACTCTATTGTGCTCTCTCCATAAACGTTGCTTTCAGGCTTGAGAAAAACATCATTATTATCAAATAGTATTTCTAAAGGAACAAAACCCTTAGGAATAAAGTTAATTTTCAGATCTACATATTTTTCCCAGCCATAGTTTTTTTAAAAGGGCTGCTATTTTGTTTTTCAACAATTTCCTTCTCATCATCAATTCGTATGTCTGCAAACTCTTCTACAAACTCCAAAAATTTCTGAATCTCCTTGTCATCTTCAAATACTTTCCAGTGCTTGATTTTATCAAGAATTGAAGGTATGTTTTTTATTTGAACATCATAGACTACCTTGACATCTAGAGGAACTTTGAAATTACTAGCAGCAATAGCTAGTGAATTAGCAATTTGATTTTCTTCTCTAGTGACAAAATTTATATTAAATGCTGAAAAGTAATGTTCAATCAAATCCTAAACTTCATTTCTATCATTCTTCATTTTGGAATTTTTCACTTGGTAATTATTTCTCACCTGCTTAATCACCAACTATGAATCACCAAAGACAATTAGTTGTTCTGCTCCCAAATATTTCACTGCCTTCATACCCAGCACAAGTGCTTCATACTCATCAGTGTTGTTAGTGGTATAAAATTGCAGTTTGTATGATATGGTTACCTTCTTCTGAGTAGGAGAAATGAGGACTACATCGGCTCCCGATCCTTCTCTTTAAGAATCTCCATCGAAGTAAAATTTCCAGATCTTTCCTCCTTCTAAATGTTGTGCATTTGCACCTTGAAAATGATGTTTTTCACTTAATTAATGCTATAAATCATTATCATCGGCAACAAGGTGCAAAATTGATGACCCCAATTCTTTTTCTTTAGCATATATGGGATGGTTTGATGAATTTTGTTGATCACTAATGATGTAGCACATTTGAGTTTCCCTATACAACCTTCTGAATTCCCCTCCAAATACTGGGATGGTAGCATATGACATGTCCATATGAAGGGTACCTCCCAATTTCTTAGACCAATATCTGGAAAGTAACATTCCAAATCTAGAAGGAATGTCAGAAACCAAAATTTCCATCACTAAGCTCTTCATAAGCAGTAGGGTAAGGGAAACAACCAAATCCTTAATCACTCCTAGACACTTGAATTTTTTGGAGTCAAAGGTGTAAAGGTCATGGTATTGCTTGGTGATCTCTAATCCCAATTCATCCATTACTTTCTTTGGCATGAGATTGTGGGGAGCTCCAGAATCTAACAAACAATTATGCAACAATTTGTCATGTATATTGAGTGACAAGTAGAAAGGAGGTGAGTTATCATCATTTTTGTTGGAAATACTAAGAGGGGGGGTGAATCGGTATTCCTTCCAATTAGAGCATTAGTTAATCTTCAATTATTATCAGTGTTTGTACAATGATAGCAGTAAAGAAAAGAAACACAAATGCACACAGTTTTTAAGGTGGAAACCCTCTCCAGGAAAAAAACCACTTGAATGCTTTTCTAATAATTCTTTAATATTCAAATCCAATTGAAAATAAAGCTCCAACTTCCTAGAATCTAAAAAAGAATTCTTCTCCAGCTCCCACTGGATGAACACTTCAAAGCCTGGGATTCTTTAGTAGTCAATTGAAAGGATGCCCCAACACCCAATGAGCTACAAATCACCCTAGTACCACCCTACCACCCTGAATTTTTCACAAGCTTGAACCTATTGGTGACTTCATGCACTATCCTAGCACCACCCTACCACCCTATAGAAGAATATAAGAATAATGGACTCCCATACCAGGGAAAATGATCCACTTTACAATGATATAGAATGATGTAGAAGAAGAATACAAACTAGACCATAACATCAACTATGACACAACCACCTAATGATGATCTTAGACCTCTCGACACTGCCTCTTCAACTCTTGGTAGATATACACTTGTACAATGTTTACAATGATACATTTACAATGAATTAGTACAATGATACCTTTATAATGACTATATGCAGTGATTCCCACTTGAAGACTTCATGTGGTGAACTTCTTGCTGATGTTATGCACCTTGATTTTTGCTCTTGTCATGCTACCCTCTGTTGCACCTTGCTTTTCTTTGCTGCCCTAGAAATTCTGGTCCTTTGCAGCCCTTCACAACACATGATCTAGCTTTTTCTTGCCTTCTAGGAGCTCGATATTGAATCTGGTGTATATCTGTTATTTCAGATCCCCAATATGTGATTTTTGGTCCTATAGTAGTCCTCTGAGTCTTATTTCCAATGCCACAGGTTTGACCCAATTTGGATTCTTCAAGTGAGAGTTATGCCCAATCTCTTAGAATGCCCTAATTATGGACTGGTTCAGTAGAGCGAACTTGTACAACGTGCCACGTTTCATTGTTTCTTCATTAGGCTCTGAAATTGATACAGTGAAAACTAAATTCGATGCATTATCTACCAATTTTTATAGAATCCGATACTCAGAGAGAGAGTTATGACGATTTTCCCAAGGTCACTTCTTTGAGTTGAAGTTTAGGAGCCTGCAAAAACATTGACTTCCACATATCATATCTCCGAAAATATTGCACATCTTGATCTGAAATTTGTATAGGAGATTTCTCAGGATTTCAGCTTTGTCTCATAAAAATTTTAGCTTTTGAACCTTCGTAGAAAAAAAAATTATAGCGCAAATCCCACAATGACCTGTTTCAAGTAGCGAAATCCCTACATGAGGAGGATATGAGGATCAAAATTTATATAAATGCTTAGGTTGAGAAAGAATTCAACAAGTGAACGTGGGAGGGATTTTAGGAGCTTAAAAATTATTAATTATTGACTTTTCAATGACCCATGCCACAGCCCCATGGGTTTTTAGCCCACTAACTAGGGTTACAAACTTCAAACATGAATATCTCTCAAATCGTGAAGAATTACGTGGCGTGCCATATATCAACAGAAACATCTCGGTAAGTAGAAACCATCAAAATCATTCTTGACCCATAATATAGTAATTTGGTAGGTCAAAATTCCCATGCAATATTGGGGTAGCCCCTAGTTATTCTTGGGTTGACATCAATGACAACCACTAATCAACAATCTCCCCCTTTGGCATTGATGGTAACACAAGTACTCCCCCTACGATCATGAAAACTCTTCCTACAAAATTCTCTCCCCCTTTGACATCAATGGCAAAGGGTAACTCCCCATGACACACAAACATCCTGCGGACCTGTACACACTTCCACTCCCCCTTTATATTCTGAATAAGGAAAATTTAATGAGAACTTCAGAGAATCCCAAGCTTCTGGTGAAGATATTCAAATGCTTCATGAGGTAAAGGTTTAGTGAAGATATTAGCGATTTGTTCTTTTGTACCAACATACTCAAGTTCTATATTTTTTTCAGTGACTTTTTCTCTAACAAAATGATATTTGATCATAATGTGTTTTTTTTTTTAATGCATAACAGGATTCTTGTAGATGCTGATGACATTGGCGTTGTCACAGAATATGGGAATAGGCTCACTAAATTGTACTTGAAGATCTTGCAAAGTTTGTTTCATCCAAAGGAATTGAGTATAAAATGTTGTCGCTGCAATGTATTCTGCTTCTGCTGTAGATAACGAGATTGAGTTTTTCTTTTTGCTCAAGCATGATACGAGACAACCACCTAGATAGAATGCTCCTCCACTAGTACTCTTAAGATCATCAACGCTTCCTGCCCAATCTGCATCTCTAAAGTCTTGAATAATGAGATTGTTACCCTTGGGATACCACAAGCCATATAATTATATGCCCTTTAGATATCAAAGAATTATTTTGACGGCAATAATATGTGATTCTTTTGGTGCTGCTTGCAATCTTGCTACTTGTCCAACTTCTTGCATAACCTCTAGCTAGGAGGCTATTACATATTGAAGACTACCAATCATAGATATATACAAACTCTGATCCAAATCCTTAGATGAGTCGTCTATGCTCAATTTGCAACCTGTTACCATCAGAGTAAGGACAAGTTTGCAATATTCCATTTTGAATTTCTTGAGCATTTCCTTAATGTACTTGGCTTGACATATAAATATTCCTTTCTCTTGCTGAGATATTTGAAGCCCTAAGAAGTATGTCATCTCACCAAGTAAAGACATCTCAAACTCACTTTGCATCTTTATAGAAAATTTCTTACTTAGTTGATCATCATTACTACCAGATATTATATCATCCACATATACCTCAACGATTGTTAAATTATCTTTATCTATTTGTACATAAATATTTCTATCAACAATACATTTCTTGAACACTTTTTGACGTATATATCCATCAAGATGAGCATACCATGCTCTGGGAGACTGCTTGAGACCATATAGAGCCTTCTTTAACCTGCAAACATAGTCTTCTTTTTCTGATAATAGAAAACCTTCAGGTTGTTCGATGTAAACTTCTTCTTCTAATTTGCCATTCATAAATGTTGACTTAACATCCATTTGGTAGAATTCGATTTTTCTTGAACATGCATAGGCGAGAAACATTTGGATGGCTTCCATTCTGGAAACTGGTGAAAATGTTTCCTCGAAATCAATTCCTTCCACTTGTGCATAGCCTTTGTAAACCAATCTTTCTTTGTTTCTGGTAACATGTCCATCTTCATTCAATTTGTTCCTGAACACCCATTTAGTCCCAATGACATTTTTATCTTTTGGTCGTGGAACTAATTCCCAGGTGTTATTCTTCTCAATTTGATCCAATTCTTCATTCATAGCTGCTACACAATGTTCATTCTAGCTGGCTTCCTCAAAACTACTAGGTTCAAAGGTTGCTAGAAAAGTAGTGTGATATTTTTGTAATGAACAAAGTTGTCGACCTTCATTTATGTCACCAATGATTTTATTTGATGGATGGTTCTTTTGAATCCATTCTTTTGTTCTCTTTGGAGGAGATTCTTATTTTGTTTCGATATATCTTGATGATCATTATTTACTTCTTCCTGGTTGATAGTTGCTTCATATTCTAGAATTTTCTATGTGTCTTTTTCAACCTCTATCTCAAGTTTCAAAGATTCTAGATCCTCATCATTATTCGTTAGAACACCATCTTCGTCAAATGTAACATTTATGCTCTCCACTATCTATTTTTGTCTTAGATTATAGCATTTATAGGCCTTTCTTTTGCATGAGAAACCAATAAAGATACCTTCATCAATGAGTGATTCAAACTTACCCAAAATTTAATCTTCTCTTTTGATATAACATTTTCTTCTCAAGATTCTGAAATATTTTACATTATTTGGTTTTCCTTTCCATACTTCATATGGGGTCTTGTTGCAATTATTTCTCAGAAGACTTCGGTTTATAATGAAGACTGTCGTATCAATTGCTTGAACCCAAAATTTCTCATCCAATTTTGAGTCCTTCAAAATTGTTCTACCCATTTCCTGTATGGTTCTATTCTTTCTTTTAGCAACTTCATTTTGTTGAGGTGTTCATGCTATTGAAAATTGTATTTTTATTCCATTTTCTTCACAATATTTCTTAAATAATTTGGAAGTGAATTCTCCACCATTATCTGATCTTAGACACTTTATTTTTAAATCAGTTTCATTTTCAACCAACTCCTTGTAGATCTTAAAGTGCTCAAATGCTTCATCAAAAAGATAGCTAAGATCAATGCTACAAGTAGCTGCAAGTACATCATTATATAATATGAAAGAAGAAGCAACTCTTCTTGATACATCATGCTACTCAAATAAAGGAATGAAGTACAATACAAAACATGAAATGATACCTCCTCCATTATGTACTTGAGGTCTTGAGCTAAAATGGCTCAACTGGGAATTCTCCCTCACTCTCAATGAGTAGGAAGGTGGCTGCGACATCCTCTCTATCACCATCTGGGCTATGCATCTCTCAATATGCTAAAATATGTCATGCTGAATTCCCTCCCAAGTGAACTCCTCCATCAACTGGAAATATGCATCAAGGTGCATAGAAGAGAAATCCTCATGTGCTGCATGTAGCAGCTTCTCCTTGAGACTATAATCCCTAGTCAAGAAGACTTTGCCATAAGAGTAGATGACCACATCATCCACCATGTATCTGTCATCTCTATCTGGGTCATCAAGAATCATGAATGCACCATGATCCTTGGAGTACTCTACCAAAAGCTGAGATCTCCAATAAGGATCAATCCTCCTCAGTGACAACGCTGGTGATCTGTCATGTGAAGCTCTCCTCAAGCTGCTACTTGCTACTTTGACATCCCTATGCCAAAGTCTCCCTCAAAACTCTTCACCTCTCCAAAATATGAGAGTGGTGAACCCAAAGACAAGACATCTCTCATCAATTGAAGATCAGGTGGCCTCCCAGGTGGAATGCATCCATGTAGTGAGACATCAATGTCAATAGTAGACTGTATATATGATTGGGCAACCTTGCCCTTGCCCTCACTGCGCAATTCAGTCTACCTCTTCCTTGCATTGGCCTTCTGAAACAGAGAAGGGTGTGTGCTCCTCATCAACTGATGTTGCTCTTCCTCCCTTCCTTCTCCTTCCAGCTGCAATGTTGCACAATCATGCTGCTCCCTGATTGTGCTTGGACCTCTATGTATGAGATCCTGGGGAAATTCTTGCATAGATACAATAATCCCTCCTATGGGAGCATGTGCTCCTCACTCCTCTGCATGAGGCACTGGATGTGCTCTAGATGTGACAGTGATGTTTCCCTCTTCTTCATCAATGTGTGTAGGAAACATCTCAACAACTGGATCCCTTTGTGAAAAAGTGATCTTCATGCCCTCTTGTTCAAGAATATGAACTAAAAATTTTTCTTCTGACAATGTGTAATGCAAGACATCAGCTCCTCTCATGGTTTTATGAAATGGATTTTCATCCATCACATGCAAGGGTTTTTTTTTCTCAAGTTTTCCTTGCTCATGTGTCTTAGGAAGTGTTTCACCAAACCTCTCCATCAATGTTTTTATGAATCTTGCATAAGAGAAAGTATTGGCATTCTTTAAGGAATAAGATTAAAAAATCCACCATGCATGAGCCTTACCTCTGAAATGCAGTGCTACAACTCTGATAGCTTCATCTCCGGCAATATGGTGCAGCTGCAAATAGGAGTTTAGCTCCTTCACCCAAGCTCCAATTGAACATGTAGGTGATCTAGCAAAAGTATATAGAAGAAATCTATATGCATCCTGCTGCTAGCTCTTCTCCATCTGGATCTTACGAAACTCTTGGAAATCAGTATGATCTCTGAACCTCTCAGTTTGAGATTCATACTCCCACAAAAAATCACTAAGAGTCATCCTCTTAGGCATTTTTCCTCCTCCCATCCATCTCAAGATAGCTCTGGCTAATTAACTGCGTTGTGCATCATGGAGTGTAGCTGCATGCTCACACTCACCATGTGAAAATCTAGATTCAACTCTAGATTCAACCTCCTTTGGAGATTTCATCTCCAATCTCAGCTCTCCTTGAAAGCTCTTCATAGATTTTGGAAGAAGCTTTGCAAGCTTGTCTTCCTTTCTTCCTGAACACACTGAAGCTTTCTGGCTTCTATCCATCTCTTCTTCTTCTAATAGCTAGTGTAAAGTTCTCTCTTTAGGAATATCAAAATTCTATTCCATAGATTGACTGCAGGGGCATTTACTGGATATGTCACCTTTGAAGAAAGGATGAGATCCAGAGGCTACCTGGCCATCTACAAACTTGTCTATAGAGTTTGAAATCTTCCCCTTCAGGGATTCAACACTTTGGCTTGAAGCCACAGGCTGAGCCAAATATCATGCTCTGATACCACTGTAATGTTCCTTTTTTTCAGGATTGCTCATAAAACATGCATCAAAAACACATTTCCAGCAACAAATGTAATAAAACAGTGAAATTTACTCCTGGATCCCATATATTAGACACTATTCAACTTAAATCCAAGAATAGAGCTGAAACAAAGCAAAATAGGTGGGTTAAACAGATCTTCCACACCTAGGATTGCCAAAAAGTGCTAAAACCCCAAGACTGCAAAATGCTGGAGAAGCTGCTCAAGGGACTGCGTAGTATAAGAGAGGGTTTACACATAAAATATGGGATAAAAATATATATACTCATATATTGATAAATAATGATGAAGAACAGAGATCTAGTCTCCTCATGCAAAATACAAGATAACCTGGTAAGGGTTTCTTGTCAAACACTCTACCTACAAAATGGGAGATTCAGTAATTTACTAAATAACCACTGCAAAACTGAATTAAATGAGTGTATATGGATGAAATAATTCTGATCTGTTGTAGATCCCTCAAGGGCTTCCTCCCATGAAAGGATGAACCTCTTAATCACAAGGAAACTGGAGCCACCAAATCATACAATGAACTCTTCCATCAAATAACACATTCCTGAGAAGAAATAGCACTAGGAGGGTCTGGGAAATGTGTGGTATGATACCACATATCTGAAATAAGTCCTGGAGCTCTCCAAAAAGATCTCTCAAGTGAAGGAAACCTTCCTCCAATGAGAAACTAGCTCAGAAGTCAAGATTCCAATCCCTTCCACTGCTGCACCCAGCAACACTGCACAATCTCCGGAAAATTTGTGCTGATGTATATGGCTGAAGATTGGCCTGAAAACCTGATGTGGAATGATGAATACAAATTCTCCAAATGAGCTACTCAAAGGAAAGAGGTGGGATTCCCGCCCAGGAACACCCAGTGCTAAACAGCACTGCAACTTGCTAAGCAGCAAGCAACAATAATTCTTGGTAGCCAAGAATAATAGTCTACAACATAATGAATAATGTTGCCATACTCTTCCTTATATAATATGTGAGTTTTATTTCCCTTGGCCCCACTCACTTAGGTTGCTTCTAACCCAAGTTAGATTTCCCTCCAAAATTGTGTTATCCATCCTAGGTTTCCTCCTCCACTAAAACTGTGTTGTTGACTTGGTCAAATAAGCTTCATTTTGTCTTTGTCCACACATGGAGGTGTCTTATTGAGCTATAAAAAGTGTCTCCTTTCACACTTGGAGTGTTTTTATCCTCCTTAGGAGACTTATGGGCTTTTCTACCCATTTATTTACTAGCTACAACTGATGTTTAGCTGTAATGTTCCATTTAGCTTGGAAGCTAAAATTTTGGAACATTACAGTCCTCCCCTCCAAAATATTTGCTTGTCCTCCAAAAAATGCATAAGGAGAGCAAAATATTTCCCCTCCTCCTCATGTGACCTCCATCAATAGCCTCCATCACTGCATCAAGAGAATATGCAAATAAACTGTCATTCAATGCTTCCTCCTAAGTGTGCAACACCCAAGTGTCTGCATCAATCAGAGGTGGAAAGTGTGAATGGAAACATGCTATATGTCTCATGGCCTCCAAAAATTAGGAGTGATGATCATCATGGTGAATGAGTGCCTCCCTCATCTATGTAATCATCCAAATGAAGTGAGTCACCCTCCAACATGGTAACTCCTAAAAAGTCTCTTCCACCTTGTGCTCCTGAAATGAAGGTGGGCTGAATAAGTGAACATGATAGGAAAGAGGGCCTATCCCACGTTGTACTCCTCTCCACTCATGATAAGTGTAGAGGGAATTCTGATCTTGAGCTGAAACATGATTGCCCTCCAATGGCAAGAAGAAGATTGAGCCTCCAAAGACTCTTCCTCCAAAATCATGAGTCATGCCACCCCAAACCATTCCATTCAAGATGAATGGCACATCATCACCACATGGCATCCAAATAAAAAAATGGCTGAAGGTTATGTGCAATTTTGGATGATATATATGGTCTTTTTGGCGGATACAACACAGTTCTCTCAACTGCTGCTTCAAAATGTCATATGGCAAGTGTTCCTGCAACAAGTTACAAGCTGGATATGTATGTTCTCCCAAAATGGGGAAGTAAGCATAAATTTATATCAGCTATACATATACAAAATAACAATACACCTGCCCAATTTCATGTATAGATGGGTTACTATCATCATAAACATTGGTTCTAAAGTGACCATGAAACCCAAAAATACTCTTGCTCTTTTGAGGAGCAATGCACTGTGCAAACATGGTGAGAAAGTACAAATACTCAATAGGGTAATCAACGAGTACAGAAATGCATTATCTACCATACATAGTGAGTGGGATGAAAGTGAGATCCTCCAATAAGTCCTCCCATGAGAATCTACTCATAAAAATATGCAAGAAGAAGGCATACCTCTTCCCTTTGGAATATCTCATCCATAAGAACATGCTCCTATGTGACAGCGCTGTAGGCCTTTGTAATAAGGCTCCATGACTTCTCCCTTTGACATTCCATATGCTAAAGCCATCCACCTTAATCTTGCTATGTGAGAAGATCAGCTCCCAACATGGAAGTCTCTCATGATCCTCCAATATTGAAGGGTAGCCTCTTTGCACCATGAATGTGCCTTTCTTCTCTTTAGAAATATCATGAAAATTATGGGAAGAATTTTTCCCATACTCTCCCAAGTGAAACCATAGCAAAAAAAACCTTTGTTTTTGCCTCATATCTCCCTCATACAAGCTTCCTTTGAACAAAAACACATCAGCAATACATGGAAGCAAGATAAAATAAAAACAAGTTGTCAATTGACAACTAGAGAGTGAATCTTGGTCCCCCTCGTGGAACCAACATAGTGCACCCTTGGCCTGCATCAAAGTAAGAATCAGCAAGTGCTTTACCAGCCACTTGTTTTCTGCCATAGTCATCTCATAAGATGAAAACATGAAGTCACAATATGGTTTCATTGGTGCACACCAAAATACATATGGCTTTCCCCACAGCTCATCAAAAAAATATCTAAGATCAATGCTACAAGTAGCTGCAACTACATCATTATACAATATGAAAGAAGAAGCAACTCTTATTGATACATCATGCTGCTCAAATAAAGGAATGAGGTACAATACAAAACATGAAATGATACCTCCTCCATTATGTACTTGAGGTCTTGAGCTAAAATGGTTCAACTGGAAATTCTCCCTCACTCTCAATGAGTAGGAAGGTGGTTGTGACAGCCTCTCTATCACCATCCAGGCTATGCATCTCTCCATATGCTGAAATATGTCATGCTAAAAGCCCTCCCAAGTGAACTCCTCCATCAACTGGAAATATGCATCAAGGTGCATAGAAGAGAAGTCCTCATGTGCTGCATGTAGCAACTTCTCCTTGAGACTATAATCCCTAGTCAAGAAGACTCTGCCATAAGAGTAGATGACCACATCATCCACCATGTATCTGTCATCTCCATCTGGGTCATCAAGAATCATGCATGCACCATGAACCTTGTAGTACTCTACCAAAAGCTGAGATCTCCAATAAGGATCAATCCTCCTCAGTGACAACACTGGTGATTTGTCATGTGAAGCTCTCCTCAAGCTGCTGCTTGCTACTTTGACATCCCTATGCCAAAGTCTCCCTCAAAACTCTTCACCTCTCCAAAATTCGAGAGTCGTGAACCCAAAGACAAGACATCTCTCATCAATTGAAGATCAGGTGGCCTCCCAGGTGGAATGCCTCCATGTAGTGAGACATCAATGTCAAGAGTAGACTATATATATGATTGGGCAACCTTTCCCTTGCCCTCACTGTGCAATTTAGTCTGCCTCTTCCTTGCATTGGCCTTCTGAAATAGAGAAGGGTGTGTGCTCCTCATCAACTGATGTTGATCTTCCTCCCTTCCTTCTCCTTCCAGATGCAATGCTGCATAATCATGCTGCTCCCTGATTGTGCTTGGACCTCTGTGTATGAGATCCTGTGGAACTTCTTGCATAGATACAAGAATCCCTCCTGTGGGAGCATGTGCTCCTCTCTCCTCTGCATGAGGCACTGGATGTGCTCTAGATGTGACAGTGTTTTTGCCCTCTTCTTCATCAATGTGTGTAGGCAACATCTCAACAATTGGATCCCTTTGTGAAAAAGTGATCCTCATGCCCTCTTGTTCAAGAATATGAACTGGAAGTTTTGCTTCCGACAATGTGTAATGAAAGACATCAGCTCCTCTCATGGTTTTCTGAAATGGAGTTTTATCCATCACATGCAAGGGTTTTTTTTTCTCAAGTTTTCCTTGCTCATGTGTCTTAGGAAGTTTTTCACCAAACCTCTCCATCAATGTTTTTATGAATCTTGCATAAGAGAAAGTATTGGCATTATTTAAGGAATAAGATTAAAAAATCCACCATGCATGAGCCTTACCTATGAAACTACAACTCTGATAGCTTCATCTCTGGAAATATGGTGCAGCTGCAAATAGGATTTTAGCTCCTTCACCCAAGCTCCAACTGAACATGTAGGTGATCCAGAAAAAGTATATAGAAGAAATCTATCTGCATCCTGTTAATGGCTCTTCTCCATCTGGATCTTGCAAAACTCTTGGAAATCAGTATGATCTCTAAACCTATAAGTTTTAGATTCATACTCCCGCAACAAATCACTAAGAGTCATCCTCTTAGGCATTTTTCCTCCTCCCATCCATCTCAAAATAGCTTTGGCCAATTGACTACACTGTGCATCATGGAGTGCAGTTGCATGCTCACACTCACCATGTGCAAATCTAGATTTAGCTCTAGATTCAACCTCCTTTGGAGATTTCATCTCCAATCTCAGCTCTCCTTGAAAGCTCTTCATAGATTTTGGAAGAAGCTTTGCAATCTTGTCTTCCTTTCTTCTTGCACACACTGAAGCTTTCTGGCTTCTGTCCATCTCTCCTTCTTCTAATAGCTATTGTAAATTTCCCTCTTCAGGAATATCAAAATTCTATTCCAGATATTGCCTGTAGGGGCATTTACTGGATATGTCACCTTTGAAGAAAGGATGAGATCCAGAGGCTACCTGGCCATCTGCAGATTCTGTCTATAGAGTTTTAAATCTTCCCCTTCAGGGATTCATCACTTTGGCTTGAAGCCACTGTTGAAAATGGAAACAAGAAATAGTGAAGGAGGCCTCCTGAAACATCTTTCCTGATCCTAGTTGGAAAGTGATCACCTAAACTAGGTGGGGACCACACATGTGATTTTTGTCAAAAAGTCTATTTTTAGACTATGTCTATTTTTAGACATATGGAGCATGGTCCAGGGGTTGCAGTATGTTATTCTTGGAGTATTGGTCATGTTGGTAAAAACAGATGGACCTCTATTTTTACATTTAGGTCGAAGTCTATTTTTATCGACGGCTAAAATATAACAAACAACATTATTTACCCTTATATACACAATATTTCTGGACTTAAACTTGGGCCGTCCCTTGAGCACTTCCCCCCAGCCTCGACTCCCCGGAGTGTGGGCATGCAGCTTCCGTGAGGATTTACACTTTTCTATGGGTTAGGTGAGTTGCCTGCTGCTGACTTAATAGAGCTCAAGTGGCGGAGTTCGGTGGAGTTAATGCGACAGTTAATGGAGTTGGTGTTCTGGTTAACTAGTTGAACTAGTTGTATTTAGTTTAACTGGCTAATACACTAGAGATGAATTGGGTGAATTAAATATTATTTAATTCACAAAATATTAACTCATTATTCAACTAAAGAACACATCAATTTAACTCAGTGCATGGACAGTTCAATTGTGACAAGTGAAAGAGGTAGATGAAAGGGTTGAGATAGCTATCAGTTGTGACATTAGTTGTGCATGAGATTTGCACCACACTTGGAGGAAATTACCAATGAAAATTGGGCAGTTGGAGCCAGTGAGATTTGAACTTGGATCTCTATTTAGACCAGCCTTGACTACGCAATAGAGGTAGGGAAATTAGTGGGTGTGTTTTGAACCTGTGACTTGTTCAAAACCAAGCTAGTTTTTGTGTAGCTTTTGGAGATAGTACTGAGTACTTGTGAGGAGTTTGTACTATGTATTTGCTGCATGTTCTCTCCATATAATATACAGAATAGCTGAGGGGTTTTCAGCTATAAGCTTTCCCCATACATACTGTGTTAATGTGTGTGATGATTTGATGTGCGATCGCTTCTATTCTTTCCGCATGTGACAATTAATTGTAGAAGAGATTATGTGTTATGCATGCAATTCGAAATTGATGTGTGATCAGGTTAATCTCCATTGAATAAGTGATTTATTCAACAAATTTCTACATGGTATCGGAGCAATATTAATTGTCGAGATCTATTACGGTGATTGCAAACTTATTTCCTCAGATAGAGCCTGCATACGGGCCAGATAGCCTCCGGATTCATCTTTCTTTGGAAAGTGAAAGGTCTGGTAAAAGCCCATGCAGTCAATCTCTGATTTGGAAATAATTTTTTCTCAAGTGTAGATCGGAAGCGATTGAGTTATCAACTGGTGGTGAAATTCGAATTTGCAGATTTGTGTTCTTGGTGCCGCGGCGAAAATGTCTTTCAACGGTTTGCGACTCGAATATGCCTTGGAAGGAAGTTCGAATTATGTTGCATGGAAGGACCGCATGGAGGTTGTATTAGATGATAATGGGCTGTTGGAATTCGTGGAGAAAGAGATTCCAAAGCCTACTTCTAATGATGCTGCTGTTGTGGAAGCCTGGCGGAAGAAACAAGCAAAATGTCGAAGGATTCTGTTGGAGGGCGTAAAGGATCACATTGTATCCAGCCTGCATGGAAAGGCTTCTCCATATTTGAGGTGGAAATATTTGACGGATCTATACCAAAGAAATAGCGACCAAAGGAAGCTGGCGCTCAAAGATAGACTCAGGAACATCAAGATGGAGAAAGGCGAAGGTGACGCCAAATACCTCACGGGAGTTCACTCAACGCAGTAGATGAGATGAAGTGGGGGTGACCGTCAAGATGAGGAATGGCAGGAATTGGTTTTGTCTTCTCAAGGCTGCTTGGCATTCACAGCACGACAAAGCACAATGGTCGCGAGAAGTTTGATGAGCGATCGCCCATCTTCACAAGAGGAGACCAGGAGAACTACCAGGACGATCATCAAAGCGTATCCATGAAGAAGACCGCTGGCTACCAAAGGCGAAGGGCGGTGCGAGAAGGCTTCTCAATCTGGCGCAGATGGTAAAGAGCATGACATGTCCAAAGTGAAGTGTTTTCACTGTCAAGATCATGGACATTACGCCATGAATTGTCCACAAAAGAAGAAGAACAAGCAGGCTGCTGGAGCTGCAGCCGGTGAGGCTCTTGCCTCGCAATTTGAGCTGGACTTCTCATTGATCGCATGCATGGTGTCTAGTGCATTGGGATCAGGGTGGTATTTTGATAGTGGCGCTTCCTTTCACACGACGGGAGATGCAAATATTTTCAGTGACTTGGTGGAGAAAGGTCTCCAGATGCATGTTGAGTTGGGCGATGGTGGACGATACAATGCGACCGACATTGGTACCATAACCTTTCAGAGGGAGTCAGGTAAACTCATTCTTTTACAAGATGTATTGCATGTACCAGGTCTAACAAAGAATTTAATCTCAGTCGCAATGTTAGAGGATAAAGGGTATGAAGTTGTCTTCAGAGAAGGAAAATTTTTCTCTGCACAAGGCACCAGGGATGTCAAGGCTGTTGGGACTCAAGCTAAGAATCTTTGCATTTAAAGTAGAATAGTAGATGGACAAGCATTAGACTCATCGTTAAAGGATAAAGACACGCAATCGGGCTGAGAGGGAGCAAGTGTTGCACGTGTACAGAAAGACATGCAATTGATGCTGAGAGGGAGCAAGCTGCATGGCAGTGACAGTGAACTCGGATGTGAAGGCACCAAAAGAGGATCATGGAGGAGAGACCACCTATGCAAGAGAAATTTCCATGCCACACAAAACAGGGAGGCACGTGTGCCTATACCACCAGAGAGGTGGGGCGACATGCATGATTAATCCCCATGAGGAGAGCAGTATTCAAGAGATGGTGTGATCTCATGGATTGGAACTCGCTACGAGCCTGGGCGCGATAGGTAGCAAGACTACTGAGTGAGGCAGATCAAAGTGACAGTGTCAGATACTGGAGCACGAATCAGAGTTGATAGCAAGTGCAGAGTGCATGGGTGCAAGAGTTCAACAACGCAGTGGTTCTTGATGACATGTGCAGTTGGTACCAGCAGAAGTCATAGAATTTGATGATAGATGCATCAGATTGATTGATTTTTTTGGAGCCTATTCAGTTTCAGAGGAGTTGCAGAGTAGATGCATGGGGTTGCATGGCACTTGTGAAGGTTGCAGGGCGAATGCATGGAGTTGCATGTCGCATGCAAAGACAGTCCTTTCTTGTTGAGAGGGAGTGTTGAAATGGCAACAAGAAACAGTGAAGGAGGCCTCCTGAAACATCTTTCCTGATCCTAGTTGGAAAGTGATCACCTAAACTAGGTGGGGACCACACATGTGATTTTTTGTCGAAAAGTCTATTTTTAGACTATGTCTATTTTTAGACATATGGATCATGGACCGGAAGCTGCAATATGCTATTCTTGGAGGATTGGTCATGTTGGTAAAAATAGATGGACCTATATTTTTAGCATTTGGGTCGAAGTCTATTTTTAGACTACCTATCCTAAAAATAGGGAAGTCAAATATTATTTACCCTTAATAATATTTGACTCTAAACTTCAGTTTACTCTTGACACTTCCCCGCCTGACTTATAAAAGAAGCAGCTGCCAGTATGATTTACACTTTTCCTATGGGTTAGGTGAGCTAATGCATGGTTGACTTTAGTTAGAGCTCAAGTGGCGGAGTTCGGTGGAGTTAATGCGACAGTTAATGGAGTTGGTGTTCTGGTTAACTAGTTGAACTAGTTGTATTTAGTTTAACTGGCTAATACACTAGAGATGAGTTGGGTGAATTAAATATTATTTAATTCACAAAATTATTAACTCATTATTCAACTAAAGAACACATCAGTTTAACTCAGTGCATGGACAGTTCAGTGGCGACAAGTGAAAGAGGTAGATGAAAGGGTTGAGTTAGCTATCAGTTGCGACATTAGTTGTGCATGAGATTTGCACCACACTTGGAGGAAATTACCAATGACAATTGCGTAGTTGGAGCCAGTGAGATTCGAACTTGGATCTCTATTTAGACCAGCCTTGATTACGCAATAGAGGCAGAGAAGTAGTGGGTGTGTTTTGAACCTGTGACTTGTTCAAAACCAAGCTAGTTTTTGTGTAGCTTTGGGAGATAGTACTGAGTACTTGTGAGGAGTTTGTACTATGTATTTGCTGCATGTTCTCTCCATCTAATATACAGAATAGCTGAGGGGTTTTCAACTATAAGCTTTCCCCATACATACTGTGTTAATGTGTGTGATGATTTGATGTGCTATCGCTTCTATTCTTTCCACATGTGACAATTAATTGTAGAAGAGATTATGTGTTATGCATGCAATTCGAAATTCATGTGTGATCAGGTTAATCTCCATTGAATAATTGATTTATTCAGCTAATTTCTACAGCCACAAGCTAAGCCAAAGATCATGCTCTGATACCACTGTAATGTTCCTTTTTTTCATGATTTCTCATAAAACATGCATCAAAAACGCATTTCCAACAAAAAATGTAATAAAACAGTGAAATGGACTCTTGGATCCCAATTATTATACAATATGCAACTTAAATCCAAGAATATAGCTCAAACAAAGCAAACTAGGTGGGTTAAACAAATCTCCCACACCTAGGATTGCCAAAAAGTGCTAAAACCCCAAGACTGCAAAATGTCGGAGCAACTGCTCAAGGGAATGCGTTGTATAAGAGAGGGTTTACACATAAAATATTGGAGAAAAATATATCTACTCATATATTGATAAATAATTATGAAGAACAGATATCTAGTCTCCTCATACAAAATACAAGATAACCGGGCAAGGGTTTCTTGTCAAACACTCTTCCTACAAAATGGGATATTCAGTAATTTACTGAATAACCACTACAAAACTGAAGTACATGAGTGTAGATAGCTGAAATAAGTCTAATTTTCTGTAGATCCATCAAGGGATTCCTCCCATGAAAGGATGAACCTCTCAATCACAAGGAAACACTGCAATGGAGCCACCAAATCATGCAATGAACTCTGCCATGAAAATAATGCACTCCCTCACAGAAAAAATGTTGGGAGGGTCTGGGAAATTTGTGGTCTGATACTACAGATCTGAAATAATTCCTGGAGCTCTCCAAACAGATCTCTCAAGTGAAGGAAACATTCCTCTAATGAGAAACTAGCTCAGAAGCCGAGATTCCAATCCCTTCCACTGTTGCACCCAGCAACACTGCACAATCTCCAGAAAAGCTGTGCTGATGTAGATGGCTCAAGCTTGGCCTGAAAAACTGATGTGGAATGATGAATAAAAACTCTCCCAATGAGCTACTCAAAGGAAAGAGGTGGGATTCCTTCCCGGGAACACCCAGTGCTAAACAACACTGCAACCTTCTAAGCAGCAAGCATCAATAATTCTTGGTAGCCAAGAATAATAATCTACAACATAATGAATAATGCTGCCATCCTCTTCCTTATATAAGATGTGATTTTTCTTTCCCTTGGGCCCACTCACTTAGGTTTCTTCTAACCCAACTTACATTTCCCTCCAAAATTGCGTTATCCATCCTAGGATTCCTCCACTAAAACTGCGTTGTTGACTTGGTCAAAGCAGCTTCTTTTTGTCTTTGTCCACACATGGAGGTGTCTTATTGAGCTATAAAAAGTGTCTCCTTTCACACTTGGAGTGTTTTTATCCTCCTTAGGAGACTTGTGGGCTTCTCTACCCATTTATTCACTAGCTACAGCTATTGTTTAACTCTAATGTTCCATTTAGCTTGGAAGCTAAAATTTTGGAACATTACACATATCTTCTCAGCCTTGAGCTCTTTTATAAGCTTGATTGCCTCAGAAAATTATTCTATGGTCAACCCTTCTTCTTCATTGTTTGATACATCTTGTTTATTTTTCTTGGCCATAAACAATACTCTCTCATTGGCTTCTTCTTCACTGTCACTGTCTTCATCGTATGATGAGCTATATTCTTTAGAGAGAAAGCACCTTTTGGATCCTTTCTTTTTTTCTTTCTTGTTGAATTTCTTAAAGCATTTCTTTCCTTTTGAGTTGCCATAAATTTTGTTTGGACATTTTTCTGCGAAATTCCCAACCTCACCACATTCGAAACATATCAATGGAAGTTTACCTTTGAAATTTCCCTACCAATTTTTACTTTTCTCGTAAGGTAAGCATATTCTTCATCTGAAGACCTTCTTCATCATCTCCCTTTTCTTCACGCTTGCGGGTGGATGTATTTTCAATTGAAGGTTTTCTGTCCTTATTGGATTTCTTAGATGCAACGAATGTAGTTTCTAGATGCGAAGTACCCTCTTCTTCATCAAGTCTCATTTCATATGCTATGAGAACTCCATGTAATTCCTCTTTGCTGAGTTTGTCCAGATTTGCATTGTATTCTAAGACCGATACCTTTGGGTTGAATCTCCCTAGTAACTTTCTAAGAATATTTCGTATAATAGTCTTCTCATTAATTAGCTCTCTCAATC
Organism: Pinus albicaulis; assembly: GCA_034641835.2. Lineage (NCBI taxonomy): Eukaryota > Viridiplantae > Streptophyta > Pinopsida > Pinales > Pinaceae > Pinus > Pinus albicaulis. Next base: position 571,904,655 of record CM076572.1, read on the forward strand.
CTTCCAGAGTATTGGTTATTTCATAAACATATTGGAATTATGCATCAATGTTGCCATCTTCTTTCATTCTGAGTTGCTCAAATTTTTCTCTATAGATTTGAAGCTTTTCTTCTTTGACATTTGAGTCACCTGCATATATATTCTCAAGCTTTTCCCATACATTTTTGGCAGTTTTACAACCCAACACCTCATGATAAGCAGATTTAATAATTCCACTGATAATAATATTCTTTGCTTTTGCATCATTTACCAAATTCTTCTTACCTTGTTCATCCGCGGTTGATGTAAATCCATTTTGAATAGTGTCCCATACTTCGTAACCTTGCGACAAGAGATAGACCTCCATTCTTCCTTTCCAAAGTGCATAAATATTTTCATTGAATAGAGGTACACCATTATTGGTATGCTCCATGACCTCCTTCCGACTATTAAACTGCTATTGAAGGAACCAAGCTCTGATACAAATTGTTGGAAATATTGAGAGGGGGTGGTGAATTAGTATTCCTTCCAATTAGAGCATTAGTTAATCTTCATTTATTATCAGTGTTTGTACAATGATAGTAGTAAACAAAAGGAACACTAATGCACATAGTTTTGAAGGTGGAAACCCTCTCTGGGACAAAAACCACCTGAATGATTTTCTAATAATTCTTTAATATTCAACTCCAATTGAAAATAACGCTCCAAATTCCTAGAATTTAGAAAATCATTCTTCTCCAGCTCCCACTGGATGGACGCTTCAACGCCCAAGATTCTTTAATAGTCAATTGAACGGATGCCCCAACAACTAATGAGCTACAACTCACCCTAGCACCACCCTACCACCTTTAAGTTTTCACAGGCTTGAACTTGTTGGTGACTTCATGCACTAGCCTAGCACCACCATACCACCCTATAGAAGAGTAAACGAAGAGTGGACTCCCATACCAGGGAAAACGATCTACTTTAAAATGATATAGAATGATGTAGAAGAATAATACACACTAGAACATAACCCAAACTATGACACAACCACCTAATGATGATCCTAGACCTCCTAGCACTGCCTCTTCAACTTTTGGCAGATAGACACTTGTACAATTTTTACAATGATACATTTACAATGACTTAGTAAAATGATACCTTTATAATGACTGTATGCAGTGCTTCCCACTTGAAGACTTCATGTGGTGAAATTATTTCTATTGTTCTGCACCTTGATTTCTACTCTTTTCATGCTACCCTCTACTGCACCTTGCTTTGATTTGTTGCACTAGAAATTTTGGTCCTTTGTAGCCCTTGACAACATATGATCTAGTTTTTTCTTGCCTTCTAGGAGCTCGATATTGAATCTGGTGTATATCTATTATTTCAGATCCCCAATATGTGAGTATTCCTATGATTCTTATTTCCAATGCCATAGTTCTGACCCATTTTTTAATTCTTCAAGAGAGATTTATGCCCAATCTCTCACAATGCCCTAATTATGGACTAGATCAGTAGAGTGAACTTGTACAGCGTGCCAGATCTTATTTTTTCTTCATTCGGCTCTGAAATTGATACAAAAAAAACTACAGTCCGTGAACTATCCACCACTTTTTATAGAATTCCAATCTGATACTCAGAGAGAGAGTTATGAAAAATTTCCCAAGGTCACTTCTTTGAGATGAAGTTCAGGAGCCTGCAAAAACATTGACTTCCACAAATCATATCTCCGAAAATATTATGCACCTTGATCTAAAATTTTTGCATGATATTTATCATGACTTCATCTTCATCTCATAAAAATTTCATCTTCTTAACCTTTGTAGAAAAAAAATTTATAGCGCAAATTCCACGATGACCTGTTTCAGGTAGTGAAATCCCTACATGAGGAGGATATGAGGATCACAATTTATATAAATACTTAGGTTGAGAGGGACTTCAACAAGTGAACATGGGAGTAAATTTAGGAGCTTAAAAATTATTAATTATTGAATTTTCAATGACCTATGCCACAACCCCATGGGGTTTTAGCCCACTAACTGGGGTTACAAACTTCAAACATGAATATCTCTCAAACCGTGAAGAATTACATGGTGTGCCACATATCAATGGAAACATCTCGATAAGTAGAAACCATGAAAATCATTCTTGACCTATAATATACTAATTTGGTAGGTCAAAATTCCCATGTAATATTTGGGTAGCTCTTGGTGCTGCTTGGGTTGACATCAATGACAACCATTAATCAACAATTTTGGTCTTGGACATTACAACCTTGATAAATGATGGGATGCTCATCCTCAAGGTTGACTAAATTAGGGGCGAGAGGAGGTTGTAGCAGACTCTTAAAAGACTCTTTATATGTTGGAGTTTTCAATAATTCCAGGAGTGGAACTGGAATTTTGATTTTATTCAAGGGTGAAAACTCGAAGTTGGGAAACACTATTTAGCGGATGCCCAAAATTTGGGTGAAATTTTTAATTTCTCATTCGAGAAAATAGTCAACTCAATTTCTCGACCGAGAGTTTTTAGAACTCTCGTCTAAGATATTTTTAATGTTTCGCCTGAGATTTAGATTGGGCTTGACCAAAGTTAAACTACTCTCGGACGAGAGTTCAATATTTTCTCATCTGAGAGTTTTATTGACATAAACTCTCAAGTTTAATGATTTATACAACTCTCGTATGAGAGTTTAAAGGTTTCTTACTTTCTCATCTGAGAGTTGTTATAAATCATTCCCCTCATCTAAACTCTCGAGTAAACTCTTGGATGAGAGTTTTAAAAATCTCGACCTAGAGTTGTTTTAACTCTCGTTCGAGAGTTTAGATTCTCTTACACTCTCATCTGAGAGTTTTATGCTTATAAAAAACTCTAAAATCATATCTCCCTCGACATTATGAAAATCGCTAGCCCACGCAAACCTATACACTGGAGCACAAGTTGTGTCGTGTTCGAGCCACCTCAGCGAGCGAGTCCACCACCATTAGAACCCCTAATAGTGACAAATTGCATATCTATTTCCAGGTAATTCTCGAATTTTATTTTTTTACGGTTTGTATTCTATGGTGTTTCACTGTTTGTATATAGAAATTGCAATGGTTGTGATGGGAGAGTCGATTCGATGCAGGCATAATTCCTGTCAACTCTAAGATCTCCTTCCCTCAATTTTGCAAACAGGAATGATGCGTGATCACCTCCCCACCCCACCCATGGTATGGATGGAAATATTGCTAACTTTGGACACTAAAAAGAAGAATAATAATAATAAATTGTTGGGCCTAGATTATCAACGATGGCCCCGTGTCCATGGATACCATTCCACTGCTTTAATATCGCCAAAGACCCTGCACACCCAAGTGGACACTCAGATCTCTGCCACGGATGGCTAGCCACAACCCTAATTCTTCTTCAATCATTCACTCTAATTTTACCCCCCTGAAACATCTCCCCATCCAAAGCCTTACACTCGACCCCTCCTCGTCCATCCATAGCAGATAGGGTTTATAAGGTGGGATTCATAGGAGGCTAGGTCTTTTTTCATTTAAAGATGCCATGATATTCAAATACATGGTTTCAGCGGCATCATTATGAGCTTTCATGTGATACCTTGTATTCCTCTGGTAGCACTCATTTCTCCGACAGCTTTCATTGCAGGCTATCCAAACACAATGATCCAGTCGAATATCATTCAAGTACGGAAAAAGCCTCAATCCATTATTATGGAATATTCTGTTCAGACCAGCGGAGATTTCCCGACCTAACACTAAATTGGGCACAACGATTTGATCACAGATGTGCATGATTTCTGTAGCTTGGAAAGATAGACCTAAATTGAATCATATATTTGCAATATTCTTATTTTGTAGCTGCAAGGCTGAACCATATAATTTATATGGTATGACTCAAATTTTCTCTCATTTAGTAGATGTTAGCAAGTCCATAGATATATATAGTCTCTTATAGCTTCTCTTCTGTCATTTTGAACACTTTCAAGGCTTGCAATTTTCATCTCTTGATTTGAAGTTTCAAGCTTCATAAACTCAAGAGAGAGAGATTTTGCACTATAGGGGAATCAAGTGGTGATGGTCTGAATTAGGGTTAAATAGGACTATTGTGTTATTGTGGAGGATTATTTTGGAGGAAATATAGTAATGGTTGCACCTAATATCATCTATTTCCATAATTTCTTGAACCCTTTAAAATTCAATAACCTAAAGTTCTTCCTTATCCAAAACCTAAATCCTTTAAACACCTTTAGAACGATATCAGCGAGTTGCAGTGTTTGCTGGTTCTAGTTCATTAATGAAACATTAGGAAATGTAGCTATATGGTTTTTTTATGGTTGATACATTGAATATATTTTCCAGCTATGTATATATTGCTATCATAGCCAGCCTTTTGTTAATTTGCAATTATTTTTCTTTTCAAAATATTATTTTGATTTAAAACCCATATTTTTTAGAACCATACTAGAAGGATCCCAACTGGGCTTATGAAATTCAACCCAGGACTAAGAATAGTTTATTTGTATATGGTTTTGTAACCTAAGTATGTATAGTTTGTTCTAATTATGTTTGTGATGAAAATTTTCGAAACATAGGTAATATCATCCTGCACTCTTTTGTTTATATATTGTTCACAGCATTTCTTTCCATATCTATTTACAATTTTTAGAATTTGAAACCCACCAGCCATTGACAAAACAGAGAGTAAAGTAGGAGGTCAGCTCCCAATAAAATATTCTGCTTTTTATTCTTAATTACTCATTTTTTCTGGGGTATTTACGATCAGTATTTTCCAAGCTAATATTTATCTTTATTAATTAGTTCATGAGTATGTTAAAATATTTCGATTGGTCTACTTCATTATGTCATGATTTTGGTAAGATATCTCTATTAATGGGACATCTCTAGATTGATTAGGTTCTTGGTTGTGTGCTTGGTTGTGGAGTGGATAGAGGAAGGAGTAGACTACCCTCTAGGAAATAGACCTTATTTTGCAGAGGATTTTTTTCGAAATTTGACAGAGTTATTATCGAGTGTTAGGATTCTAGTTTTAACTTTTAACTACTTAAATTACAGAAATTCCTAGATGGAGTTGTTCCAGAATGGAATTGTTTCAATCCCAGGAATCCATATAGAATTTGAAAAATTACAAAATTTATTTTTCAAAATCAGTAATTTTTTATTATTCCATTCCTTCAATTTACCTCCCTCAGAGACGTACGTTTTCTATACACAAATAGACTATTTAGTTGATAAAAAAATATTAACATAATCAGAGTGAGACATAGCTTTCTCTAATATCAAGATATCAAGATATTAGAATGGTTTCCAATGCTATAAATATTATCTCCTCCCTCTCCTCTCCTCTCCTTTAAAGACCTTTGAAGACCTTTATAATTGAGAATTATAATTTTTTCTCAGGCTATAAAGTCTCTCCTATCCTATCTTTTGAAGAATTTTATAAAACAAGATATACCTTTCTCTAATATATTTATCTTATAATTCCCTCTATCCTCACCGTTTAAGAACTTTATAATTGTTTCTTAGAATTCCCTTCTCCTCACCTTTGAAAAACTTTATAATTGTTTCCTCCTCTCCTATCCTTTGAATAAATTTATAAAATTAGTCTTACCTTTCTCTAGTATCTTAATCTTCAAATTGTGTCTAAAGTTATAAATTGTTCCCTACTCTCCTCTCCTTTGAAAAACTTTATGGTTGAAAACCCGAAGTTGGGAAACATTTTTGGCGTATGGCCAAAATTTGGGTGAAATTTTTAATTTCTCGATCGAGAAAATAGTCAACTCAATTTCTCGACCGAGATTTTTTAGAACTCTCATTCGAGATATTTTTAATGTTTCACCTGAGAGTTAGATTGGGCTTGACCGGAGTTAAACTATTCTCGGACGAGAGTTAAGTATTTTCTCATCCGATAGTTTTATTGACATAAACTCGTGGGTTTAATGATTTATAAAAATCTCATCCAAGAGTTTAAAGGTTTCTTACTTTCTCGTCCGAGATTTGTTATAAATAATTATGCCTATCTAAACTCTCGAGTAAACTCTTGGTTGAGATTTTTAAAACTCTCGGCCTAGAGTTGTTTTAACTCTTGTCCAAGAGTTTAGATTCTCTTACACTCTCGTCTGAGAGTTTTATGCTTACAAAAAACTCCAAAGTCATGTCTCTATTGACATTCTGCAAACCCTTGGCCCGCGCAAACCTGTACACTGGAGCACAAGCCATGTTGTGCTCGAGCCACCTCAGCAAGTGAGTCCGCCACCGTGAGCACCCCCGATAGCGACAAATTGGATATCTATTGCCAGGTAAGTCTCAAATTTGATTTTTTAGGGTTTGTATTATGTGGTAATTGATTGTTTGGTAATTTACGGTGGTAATTAACTGTTTGGTATTCCCTTTCGTATCTATAAAGGTATAACTGTTTTCAATAAAGGCTGAAAACCTCATCTTCATCTCGATTGATCTGACCAATTTCATTTTCTCTGGTTATACCCTCCCTCATTCCTTCTGAAACATCTCCTATCCACGACCAAATCCAGTCTGAATGATAGTACTCACATACAACATGGTTCGAAACCGACAGAACCGGTATACTACCAAATTCACGTGATAACTACCTACTGTGTTCGCAGACCAAGAAAACATTTGGTTCTACGGTTGGGTTCGAAACCCATAATTCATAACCCTAACTATCATTTTAAACTATTGGAATATGAAGCTAAAGAACTGAGTTTTGTTTCCAATGAATGCCAATACCCGTAAACTATAACATCACAAAAATTAGTTTAAAGGATGAACCGGTATGGACAAGGTTCGAGGTTTCTATCAAAATACCATTCCAAGAATGACACTAGTTACATAATAGGGTTGTAAAGCTATAGCTACGATGACAAGGTTAAATATAGACAAATATATGAACAATGAGACATGTGAATAGAGAATGAATACAATCCAAAAAGAATATTGATCTATGGGTATTAAAATAATAATGTAAGTGTATAAGTGGTAATGTTAAAACCCTAACTAGACATGGCCAAGTAAGCATGGGTTGAAACCCTTATGAAGACTTGAAAAAAGGAACAAAAACCCAATAAAAATAACCAACAACGCAACCAACAATAAACAACAACGCAGCCAAGAAAAATTACAAAATATACAACAAATAATGAATCTTCAATATTATATGCATAACAGTAAACCAAGAACTCAATATCGGGACTAGGGTAAAAACCCATCTTCAAATGATACAAAACCTATATATATATATATATATATATATATATATATATATATATATATATATATATATATATATATATATATATAGATATAGATATAGATATACACACACACACACGCTTTGGGTCATGTAGTGGGTAGTTTTCTAGATGGCCATTGAGTTATAGAGGAACACCTAGGAATTCCCACACAAAGACACATGAATTTGCACATGGGTGTTGAAGATGTAGACAGAAAACTGCAATATGTGATTCGCTACATTTTAATGAACCTAATTAAACTTTTGTGTGTGTGTGTAGGGACCCTTTCCCTGGGGTCATGGCTATTAATTGTGACCCATCTCTTCAATAGTTTATAAAGATAACATTTTAGATTTGTAATGATCATTCTCATATCAATAAATATTATTTGTCCTTTGGGACTATGGCTTCATGTCTTTTCTTCTTATTATCAATGGCCTCTTGTGAGTACCACAAGGTTTCTGACAAGTGATATTAGATCAGTTCATTCTGCCATTGTGACAACAAACTACCATCACTACTACATCACACCATTTCTATGTACTTACTTTGAAATTCCCAGTGTAGTTATGCTGAAATTACAAGCCCATGCGCCACAATCAAAACAGATCATAAGATACCCTATCAAAATTATAGAGTTTGAAAATATTAGAAAGTTGATCATTTGAGTAGGGGCCTACATCTGGTCGTGTTTATAAAACAAAGTCAGGGTAACACGCTCTGTAGTAGGGAAGGATTAATCAAGAAGAAAATTGTCTGAATTAGACTGCACTCATCAAGAATTGCAGACGTGGGTGCACCTACAAGCTAAAATTTTTGTCAAAGATGTGTTTGTGGGAGCACGAATATGTTGGCATACCCTTAACCATTATCAATGATCTGATAAATTGCAGACAAATATCTCAAAACAGTAGAGGTAGGTTTTTAAGTAACAATAAAACATAGATCTCCATTTGCAAAATGAGAAGACTTTCCTAGAAAATACAGAATTCCAATAACAGGAGAACATTCAACATACAATTTTCAAAACCACTCTATCATTTAAATCGTAAGTGAAGCCTTTAAATAGATAAAATACCCTTTTATACCCCCATAAGATCCTGTAAGTGCCCATTTTATAGAAGAGCACTTTAATTACTAAATGAGTTGTAAAAATATAATTGGACACACTAAAGGACTTACACAATACTAAATGACAATTATGAAATCATAGGCACACATGCCAAAATTTTCTTTATCTTGGATTAAGGTTCTCATTAATTTTTAAACTACTTAAGAATATAGTAGATTTGTCATATGCAGAGGCCCACGTACATGTTTTTAATGTACAATGCATTTGAACCTAACAATATTTGAATACATAAGATTCCATTAAATGTTTACCCATTATGGTCTTTATGAGTTGTGATTGGCTTATTATAGTTTTTACTTTGGAAATAGGCATTCATAATTTGACTTGGGTATTTTTATCACATAGATCTGCACCAACAGATCCAAATGAGAATTATAGACAAATTGACCCACTATCACTGTCAATTTGTCTCTCCATTTGGATTGGTTCTTCATAGTCTCAGGGGGGTGTCCCTAGGGTTTGTATGATGCCCCAGAATCTCTAAATATGTAATAAACTCAAATCTACAACAAAAAACAAATCACTACCCTTGAAAGCCCAAGAGCACTAGAGAATAAATGATTATGATTAAGAAAAACTCAATTTTTTGAGATAAAATTTCCTAAGAAAAACTAGATCGATACTTGAAAAGAAAAGAAAAGAAAAATATGCTTCAAGTGAATGAAATATTCAAAGTAAAGGTATCAATGAACAAGTTATATCCTTGCAAGCAATTGATCATTAAACATCCATGTGAAAAATCAATGAACCATCAAGGCATAGGGTGAGAAACAGTAGAGAAACAGAAGGAAACAATTACAGTGTTAGGTGTCCTTCAATAGCAGCAATCAACATTTAAACCAGTAAATGATAGATCATAGTTTTGGTTCCAAGCACAGTGAGAAATTCAGTGAAACATTTTGGGAGTCACATTTCACAGCAATTTGGTAAGGTACCAATTAATCTAGAGCAGATCCAACTTGGGATTTGTTGGTATTGCAAAAAATTGCAGGTGACTAACTAGAGATACTTCATAAATAAATGTCATCTTACGCTGCCTAGGATGTGGCTGACTGGGATGATTTCTTGGATCTAATTTGTGCTTATATGGATGGTGGATGCAACCCAAAAACCCCAGGGAAGAATGATCCTATATAATCTATAAGACACAAGCAATAGGAGAAGAAAAACACTTTCTTTACAGTCCAAACTACAAAACCATTAGAATTAAATATCCCATAAAACCCAAAATAAACTAGGAAATTTCATAACGAAATTATGAGTTGTTCAACTATTGAGATCTTAAAAACACAACATCCTTGATAACATCTCTGATTATATACAAATTAATTTATATTTTTTATTTTGATTCAAGGAGAAAGTGTCCTATAAACTTGGTAGGCCTCTAAAGATGTTAAAAGAAAACATAAACATATATCTATGTACAATGGAAAATGATGTAGGAAAATAGAGGCATCTCCACTCTAGCACACGGGATATCAATATATGTGACTGAGTCTATAAAGGAACAATAAAATGGAGCAGGATTTGGGTTTAGTCAAAGACTAGGCATTCATATGAGTTGAGTGAATTGTTAAAGGGAAAAGTAGTAATGGGTCATGTAGTAGGTAGTTTTCTAGATGGCCATTGAGTTATAGAGGAACACCTAGGAATGTCCAGACAAAGACACATGAATTTTCACATAGGTGTTGAAGATGTAGACAAAAAATTGCAACATGTGAGAGGATATATCCACAAGTACTTACAAGATGATACAAATGACCAACTCTTAACAATTTAGTAATACTTTTGGGGAACTATTTATAAATTTCATTATAAATCTTTGGTTGCACCTCTGGGTAGCAACTGAAGATTCAAGTCTTCATTCATTTTCTTTATCTTAATTCCATAGTAGCATGGGAACATTGCTTCTAGTGGTTGGGGAACATGTTCCCAGCTTTTCCCATTTCTAGGAGCTTAGGAGCTCGAGTGAAATGTTATAGAATTGGTGGGTGGTTTTTGGAGCTTAAGGAATTCTCTAGGAGCTTCTAGATGGTACTAAGTCATTTCCAATGGTGTTTCTTAGTCTTCTCCAGTGATTATAAACCACCAAAGGTTCCTAGCTTGTCGGGGAGTTTATAGCTCCCTGGTAGGTTGGGAACTTCTAGGTGTTCCCAACCACACATGACCAAGGTAAACTGCCATACACCCTCTTTTCATGACATTTCAGTGCTCTTGGGCTGACCGAATGCAACTTATTTCTAAGAGCATTTTTATAATAAGAAAATCCTTAATATGAACTTGTGAGTCTTGGAAGACTTGGAGGTTGGAATAGTTTTGAGATTGTGAGAGATTCAACAGAGGAGTGCTTGTTTATAGCATTTTTTTAGGGATATGTAATCAATGTTATCGTTGTGATTCATGAGTAATAGAACTATGGCACAATGTTTCTGAAATGTGAAGCATATAATATCGGTATAACGCAATATATTTAGATAATAGACTCTACTATGTTGTTCAATATTTATTCAGTTATTCTAAGTTGAAATCCAGATGCCAATAAAAAGTATAAGATCAAACCTGGTAAGGATTGATTTTGGGCATCTTGGATATAATAACTACCAGCTTTCCAAAATTGATGAAATCTATTTTTCTTTCAATTTCATGGTGTTTATATTTGAACAATTCAGTGCCAAAGAAAAATTGGAGATATATAACTTTTTCTACCTTGAGTGGATTCTAAAATCTAATTTTGATTGTTAGATGTGTATTGCATTTATCCATCTTATTCTAAATTTGCTGGAAATTCTGCCTAGAGTGACATGATTGAGAATCAGACATATGATAGCTTCCTTGCAATCTTTGTGACTCGTGACAATTTTTAGATATGGTTATTGTATTTTTCTAATACTGTATTTCAAGATATATTTCTTGTCTCTTGTATTGTATTTATACATTGTTTTTCCATCACCACACCACTATCTTGTATCTGGTTTATTCAAATTAAGTCCAAACTCTTGGCTATATATGACTCCAATTTATATTTAGAGTCTACAACCATCATTTGAAGTGTGCTTCCATTCCCAGAGTTTAGAGCTTAACATTTTCTATTTTTTTTCTTGCCTCGTTTCTTGGTGTCGTTTCTCTGTCATATAGAAAAATAAGAGCTTCAATTCCTCTTCTATTTACCTTTAAGCTTTCATCATTGTTTGATTTTTGTTTGCTCCTTTGTCCTTTTGTGTCTTTTATTTTTGTTTTTCTAACTGGCTGTGTGATGTGTTCCTTAATCATTTATACACTGGATTGCATAGAGTACCGTGTGTGTTATTATAAATTTTCATTAGATGTCTTGAAGTTATCACAACTCGGTAGTTTTTCGATTCCCCATTTTTGTGGATTATGTAATACTTACTTTTTACAATTAAATACATAAATGGTATGTCGCTTCATTGAATCTTGAATGGTATCATCGTTTTTATGGCACGATAATGTTCTTTTTCAATTTTTGTAGGTTTCCTTCTTTTATCCTTGTTATGTATTTTATATTTTTCTTATACATACATACATACATACATACATACATACATACATACACACATACATACATACATACATACATACACACATACATACATACACACACATACATACACACATACACACATACACACACACACATACATACACACATACATATATATATATATATATATATATATATATATATATATATATATATATATATATATATATATATATATAGATACATTTGGTTTTGGACACTTGTGCCTGCAATCCTAAAAATCATGCAACAGAGCTTAATTCTCACAATTATACTAATAAATGCTTGTGACTATGTTGGAGATTTTATGGACGTCCATACCATCAGAAATATGCCCAATCATTATTCGTTTTTTCGCTCAACATGTAGAATGACTTGTAATTATATGGAGTAGGACTTGTAATTATTATAGTAAGTTCGACATGTTAGAAGTCAAAGTAGTGATATTGGAAGCATAAACTTTTAATTAATAATGGATGGAGATATGTAAGTAATTGAATTGAATTGAATGAATAATGTAAAAAAAAATATTTTTTTAGATAAGATATAAATGATTTAATTATTATTAAAGAGAAATAGTTGAATAGTTAAATATTCAAGTGTCAATTTAAGAATGAGTGTTTTATTTTTAAGTTTCTAAGAAAACTTGTTAATTAAAATTGATGGAACTACTTGCATAGATCCATCTTAATTCTATTTATTAAACATCTTAAACATCAAGAGAGAGAAAAAAATACAGGCAAAAAACTTTTAATAGGTAAAAAAAAGTGAGATGCATTTATACAAGTTTATTTTACTATTATAAAATTTTAGTCTTTTTACATTATTTATTTCAATGTCTATAATTTAAATTTATTAGCATTACATTATGTTAAACATATCATCAATGCACAAATCCAAATGTTTAGACTATGTACAACCCCACTGACTAAGAAATGAAATTGCTACATGGAGAAGGTCCTAAGTAGATTTGTGGCAGCGGTTTTAGCAGGTCCTAAGCTATGCATATGTGCTGACAATATGACTAATGGAGTGAGTTTTGATTTAAAGGTTGTCCATATACCTACTCAATCCTCTAATGACAACTTTTGACCTCATGTAACAACATATGAAATCATTGGTTGATGACATGACTGTCAATTGATAATTTGTTTTCTAATTTGTTTATGAGGGGCAGAAATTTGATTTGATACTATAGCAAAAATGGCATCACGCGAGCCCTCCAGATACCTCTCCATGAGAGGAGGATTATCAAGTACATTGGACGTTTAGTTATGTCATGTTTTCAAGTAGGTTATATTTATTGTTCATTGTGAAAAATTGATTAATGTGAAAAAATTGTGTCCTACACAAGTGGACACACTCATATGACTCGTGCGCACAGACACCAAATCGAACAAGTAGAGCCCCATAGACCTGTTCCCATTCGTCCCCAATTTCATATACCCCATTCTGAGGGTTCTATTATACATGGTATAGGTACACATTAGATTTCTAGTTAAAATTTTCAAGTTTACGTTATATTCAATGTTGAACAGGTGATTTTTTTTTTCAAATGACGTGTTTAATGTGAAAACATTATGCTCCATAGGTGAAAATGTAGGAGTTGTATTTGGCCCTATTTCTACTGAGGGAAAAAGGAATGCAATGTCTTACACTATTGCACAGTCTGTGGCATCCATCCCACACTTGAATAGATCTCGTTCAGGTAAAATCTAAAGGAAAATTTATTATTTGATGTATGTTTAATGTGAAACTTATTGTGTGTCTCATGTACTTGTGTGATAAAAATTTTAATGTTTTGTATAGTGGCTAGTGGAGAACTTCATTCCTCGGAAGGGAACAATCCTATTTCGATAAGCGAAGAGGATGAGATAGTTTTTCCACAAGGTATTTTCAAATGACCAGACAAGTTTATTAAATACAAATTTTCCTTAAAAATTATTTAATTTTTAATATGTGCAATAATTTAACATGTTATAGGTGGTGGTCATCATCCGCCTAGGGGGAGAGGTTGTAGGGTTCATGATTTTGCTCTAAATCTGAGCTATGAGCCCCTTTATAGCCATCCCAGTGACATTCTTGAGGAGATGCCTTGGAAAGACACCATCTCCTTACTTATTGTTGTTGGGATGAGGGAGAATTACACGAGATTGCGCAATGAATTGCAATGTTGCAATCTCTTTTCCCCTAGTCAAGGTTGTCTCCAAATTGTTTTGCACAATTTGGAGAGTTTGATAGAGACTTATCGTGGGGTTGGACCATCAACCCATGTTTTTTTTGACATTATGCGTAGGAAGAGAGCGTCAGTGATTGGTATCCACCCCTACAATGAAGTTAAAATTAGGGTCACTAAAGAAATGGCCTTGTAACTATTTGACTTATGGCATGAAGACAAAAAATGTCTCAAGATCGCAAGATTCAATGATCCTAATATTGCACCTTATATTTATGAGAAGTTCATGTATGCATACAAGAAGTTCCCAAATAATGATGAGGTTCCGCAATATTTTGTTAGGATGTTGTATGCTCAATTTCGAGAGCACATGGACCCTAACTATACAGATAAGGTGTCCAAATTCTATAGAGCTAGAAAATTTCATACAGATGAACGACCTGATGTTATGCGAGATGTTGGGTTTAGGCCTCCAACACCTCGTTTAGAACCTCGACCACCTAGGCTAGTTACACTTCAAGAGGCGTTAGCCCTTATCTCTAGTGCTACATCTCAAATGAGGGAGAAGATACAACAACATATTGTAGTTACTTTAGGAGGGGTGGAAGTCGGCTTAGAGACAAGCCAACCTTCATCTAGTGTAGGAGTTCATTCATTTGTGAGTATTCTAGATGACATGTTGAGGGAGATGGATAGACATGAGCTTCTAAAGTATGCATCCTCCTGTAGAGACCACTATGAGTGAGCCATTATACAATAGATGCACACCATAGGCGAGGTGTGTAAAAGCATGTTTTGATATATCTTAAAATACACATTTATAATATGAGCTAGAGTGCATGTAAAATGTTTTTTTGGTGTATATACATTTAGTCTCCAAAATCTTAAGCCAATATATTTATTTAACTTATGCAGTTTAAAACATTCTTAGATCAACATTTCTTTGCCCCTGATCCTCATTCTGTAGATCATGGACATGATCATGTACAGGTGCCACATTCATTACTATCTATCTATATTTTTGTACGTCAAATTGAAAATGAATATATGTCACATAATTTTATATGGTATGAGTCTTAACATTATGAAATTTTCAGGTTAGCACTACACGTGAAGGGTTTCCTGAAGACATGATACCTTCATATGTTCCAGTGGTCTCACAGGTATTATTTATCTATATTTTTACATTAAATTGCAAGTGACTTTAAGATTAACATAATTTTATATGGTGTGGCTCTTAACATTATTGAATTTTCAGGTATATGCTACACATCAAGGGCTTCTTGAAGAGATTATTCCTTCTCAGGTTCCATTCATGACACAGGTATCGATAATTTTTGTTGAGCATATTTATTATGTTTATTATATTTCTTTTCGCTAAATTTATATTAACTTTGGTTTCTACTTTTCAGGCTACAAATAATATTGAGATGATGCAAATTGAGCCCCGAGGAGATCGTATAGGCTTTGGGTCAGAGAGTCTACATTTTTAGGTGAGGTGAATTATATAGTGGTTGTAGGCATCTACCAACAAGTTGGACTTTTGTTGCAGATACTTCCAAAGTTGTTATTCCTTTCAATAGTTGACACAAGAATTTGTGTTATCGAATCGAAATTATGCTAAAAAGGTAGTCTGATAATATCATGAAGGAGCGATTAATGAAATTACGTTAATTTTTTTATCATTTCATGCTTTACTTGTAAATGAATCACCTTGGAGGTGAGTGATATAAGATTGAACAAGCGATGGGTGATTCAAAATGTCAACTACATCCCCAACATTGTCATTAAGGATGAAGCCACAAGCTTCTCTTCCATAGTAAACATTTTAGTCTTTCCATATCCCATGCCTTCCAAATCAAAATCTAAAGCTTTTTCACTGTCCCATGCCTTCCAGATGATCTAAAAAAAAATCCTTTAATAAAAACTAGAGTGTGGACTATTAAGATATTAGGAAGCCTATGTAGACCAAGCTCCTTTCCAACAACCAACTTCCTCTGCAAGAATTTCATCCCATCCTAGATGCACTACAGCCCTAGCATCCATCTCTCTATGCGCTATTAGAGGTATTTGTAGGGACATAATATTGTACCCAATTATGGGTTATATGCTATGCTCTAGCCTCCAAAGTTTTTCCTTTCAAAGTTTTACACCAAGGATGCTTGGACCTCCAAGATCATTAAGGAAGAGAAAATACAACTGGCCCAATAACTTTTAATCATTTACTCATCATCATTTTCCTCAGCACCAGCATTCAAAGCATTCAACTGAGAAATCAAATTTTTCTTCTTTCTTCGTAGGTTAGTTTTTTTGTTCTTTTCCTTCATGCTGGACATAAGACCGTGCCCAATTCTAGGTTGTATGCTATGCTATGGCCTCCAAAGTTTGTAGCTCCATAGTTTTATACCAAGGATGCTTGGACCTCCAAGATCCTTAAGGAAGAGAAAATACAGCTGACCCAATAAATTTTAATGATTTACACATCATCATCACCCTCAGCACCAGCATTGAAAGCATTCAAATAAGCAATAAATTTGTTCTTTTTTTCTTCGTAGGTTAGTTTCCTTGTTCTCTACCTTCATGCTGGACCTAAGACCTTGCCCAATTCTGGGCTGTATGCTACAATCTGGCCTCCAAAGTTTGTAGCTTCAAATTTTTATACCAAGGATGCTTGGACCTCCAAGATCCTTAAGGAAGATAACACACAGCTGACCCAATAACTTTTAATCATTTACTCATCATCATCTTCCTCAACACCAACATTCAAAGAATTCAACTGAGAAATAAATTTGTTCTTTCTTTCTTCGTAGGTTAGTTTTCTTGTTCTCTACCTTCACATTGACATAATACCATGCCAAATTCTTGGTTGTATGTTATGCTAAGGCCTCCAAAGTTTGTAGCTTCAAATTTTTATACCAAGGATGCTTGGACCTCCAAGATCCTTAACGAAGAGAAAATACAACTGACCCAATAAATTTTAATAATTTACTCATCATTGTTTCGTTGTTCATTTTCTTGTTTTATGGTGAGTTGTTTTTAGTTTTTTGGATGTGTTCTTGATTAGAGGAGCCCAAGACTACTTTGAATTTTTAATCATTTTTCTAACATATTGACACATTTTATATTGAATTGATAATGTTATGGGAGGCAAGAGTAACTTCTGGTGCACTTAATGATGGGGTGAAAAATGGTTTGGTAAGATGTTTATCAAGGAGTGTAAAAAGTAGATTGTACATAGATGCTTTTGGTGATTTTTTATTCACTTTCAAGTTTCAACTGTTATTTTTTGTCTCTCAGGGTGGCGTTGTTCTCTACCATCCTGCCACTGATTTCTTACCAATGATAGACAAGGTATGAACTAAGTCTATTTAATATTATATTTTATGTTGCTTTATATTCATATAGAGAGGAAAAAAGGCTTGAGTTTTTTGCATAGCTGCAGATGTATTCAATAGTGTTCAGTCCATTTGTGCTCTATTTACTAGTTTAGAGCTTGTGCATTGGAAATTTTGTTAGCATCGTTGTTGGCTAGTATTTATCAGATTGCACCTTTTCTGAGGAATTTTTTTATCGGGAAAGGGATTAGGGAAGTGCAAAGCTATAGTTTCATCTACGTATACCTTTTGTCTAGGTTTTTGCATTGCTGGTTGAGAAGACAAAAAAACCAGTGGAGCCTTGGTTTAAAATCACAAATATTGTGTTTCTGTACATTACCGCCGTGTTGAAGAGGAGGTGAGTTATGTATTGACATGCAAGGGGGGAGTATTAGTAAGTAGAGCTCCACACAATTATTGTTATTTAATCTCTTGAAACAAGCCTTTGTTTTATTTTCACTGTATTTAGTGAAACGATTTCATTTGATTGATATCCCTGTAGGTATGTACAGGTCTTGGTTTCAAGAACCAAACTCTTCAATTTTTTAGCTTTCAGATTCTCTTGCTTTTGTACTTTTTCCTTCTCTAGATTCATTTCAAACCTTTGTCTAAATTTCTTGTGGCATTTCAAGGCCTGATTGTTGTCCAAGTAAATCCCCTCTGCAAACAGAGGTGATCCCTCTAGCCCTAGGGTGGGTCTAGCAACTAAGGGAACATACTAACATATACCTTCCTATATTATAAATGAAATTCAGAGCAAGGAAGATGACCTACCTTGTTCTGATGCTATGTTATCGTCTTCCGTCGAAGCTTCTTGATCTGTCTCTCTTCTCAAGCTCGATGCACGTTGATACCAACTTTTGATTACTTGTACAGACATTCAAGGCACCAAGACAAGCATAAAATCACGACAAACATAAAACAATTACAACCTATCTAACTGATCAAGGAATGCTATAAATATCATTATAAATGTAAACAAGAGTGGAAGATAAACATCAGATGCATTTTATTATGATAAAGACAAGGGGAGTTTACAACCAAGCCTTGATGTTGAGACTCTGCTTCACCAGGTCTATATCCAAGAATGTTTTACAGTACCCTCATACACAAAGGTCCAAGAACTCAGTATGTTCCTAACACACAAAAACAATCACACTCTACACTATTCTCCCGAAGCTCTGATTACTTCTTATCTCTATGCTAACTACAACTTAGTAACTCAAGAAACAAAGGTGAATGAGGTATCCTTATATTACAATGGAGGAGGAGGTTATGGGCCCTCAAATAATGGGAAAATATATTATCCTTTATATTAGTTCCTATTCCTTGGGAACAAGAAGCCCAAAGGGGAATTCCTCGGCCATTTCCTAAAAAAAACCTTCCAATTCGCCACCTCATGAAGCTATAGTCATGGAAACTTCGCATCTATTTAAAAAACTCTCCAAAAGAGGATTCACGTGGGTTTGAAATTAAGACAAAGCGCCGATCGGCATGGATCTCAATGCAAATATCTACTATCGGCACGGGTCAGACACTAAGAAAAATCATCGGCCTTGAAAACCAGGTTTATATAAGGACCTTCCGGAAAAGTTGTAAAGGGAGATGAATTGGTAGACAAAGTGTGGTTCAGGGGTATGTATTCCATGCTTGGAAAGTACACAAGGGTCACTGCATGGGTCCTCTAGGATCAAGGAACAGGGAGTACAGGGACAGTGACAAATTACTCTGTAACAGATGCCCCCTAAAGTATGAAGTACGAACATGAGTGAGGGGTGAAATGCTTTACAAGTACATGGAAGGAATCAGATGCTGTCATCAGGACTTGCAAATCAAGCACAGATACATATACATAACTGAAATCTCTGATGATAATACATGAATCAAGGTATGGACGCAGCCATCCGTAAAAGAGACCATGGTATGGTTGCAACCATCCATTTGAGAAGGATCTCATATAGACTCATGGTATGGTCGTAACCATCCGTCTGAAATAAACATGTATCCATTCATGGACAAATCATATTGCCTCGCAACCTGGATTTTATCAGACAAAACCTAGGGTCTTGTGCTATGCCACGACCCAATCAAGTACAATTTCAATCATGCAAATAAATGAGATGAAGTCAAACATATAAGAAAATCACATGATTACTAGCCAATGATGACAACTGTTAATAGGCAAGAGAGATACCATTAATAATGTTGAATGGTTCTCAAGGTACTACTAGTACAATCCACGGAATGTGAATGGTGAGCTGGCGTTGAACACCCACGAAATCACTCGATCGAAGGCCAATGATGAGGACCTGTCATCGAATGCGAATAACTTGCCATTGAGGCATGCAAGCTCTAAGGTACCAGAAAGGAGTCTCTAAATCAACTTCCCAGATAATGAGCTGAAGTCGAAAAGAAGTGATCCATTGAAGGGGGGTCATAATGAATCCCACATCATCGACACGAAATAGAGAAATGTAATATGAGTGTTAACCAAGACTGAAACAGAGGATCAAGGAATGTAAAACTACAGAAGGATTTTCTCTTGAACATATCGGCGACACAAATCTAGAATTTAGCAGCATTTTACTCAAATAGGATCATAGGTCATGTTGACAATATTGGTAATCGAATGAGAGGCAAGCGGATTTCCCAAACCCATGGAGGTAAAGTGGCAGAGTGAAGATATCCCAAACCGACAGGAACTGCACATAAGTTTCATGTTAAAGAGTGACATACTGCCAACACAACTAACAAATAACTTCCATTATCCCCCACCATTTCTGGTGAATACCTCTTTATTTTTACGCAATCTTGAAGAGGATAGCATATTCTTGTCTTATAAGTTTTTCCTTCGGACAAATCCATCCTAGTAAATTTTACGAGCCCTAGGAAGGAGGAAGTCGGTGACATCATAGTGATGGTTTCCGATGTCATTTAGGGTTTAATGTGTCTGAAAAAGGAAGAACTCAGCATATTTTCATATTTAGAGAGTTTGAAAAGAAGCGGAAAAGAAAACTTGAGAAGTCCCTTTTCATTAGTAGTCTCACAGATCTGAAAAGGTAGAAAAGTGTGTCCGAGAGAACCTCTTAATCCTGATAGGCTAAGGTATTCCTTTTTCATAAATAATATGTCCCAGCTCGAAAAAGGGGTAAACGTATACTGGGAAGATGATGTTTCATAGCCTTTAACGAGTTCAAAATGACAAGAGTCTCGAAAATATTTTCAATTTTTAAGAGTCATAAAAGAGCTAAAAGTTGACTCCTCCTAGAGGAACGAGTGGTATTAAGGGTAGCAACTAGTTCTGGTGATGGTGGAACTGCTCATAACAAGTAAAGGTTAGGAGGTTGGCTAACAAGGCCACTCATTGTAGATGTTCCTCAGGAATGGGTAAAACAATCAAGTGAGGGCATATGATCGGTCGAGTAGATGGGGATGATGGAATGAGAAAACCAAGGTTTATCTAGAAAAATAGGTTGATAAAATGGCAATTGTTAGAGTCAGCCTTTGCAGCCTTTCTTCAGTGATCAAACATGCTCTTACAAAGTGATTTTAAGGTGTCAAGGTCAAATTTTGTCATTTCAAAGAGTCTTCAAGCAAAATTTGGTCACTAGGCATTAGGTCTAGGGTTTGTTTTTACTCCTGTCAAAGTTGTCCAAATGTCGGTCCATGTCACCATTCAGCTGAGTGTGCCATCATTCAGAGGGTTTTCATCATCATGTCAAGTTCCATTGGGTCATTTTACAGCTTGTTCATGCTTCAGTTGTGCCTTGGTAAGGTCCATTTCCCTCTCCTAGGGTTTTGGAGGTAATTTCTCTTGGATGGTCAAATCATCGGAAAAACTTGTATCCTGATGTTCACACACCTTTCCCTATCCTTAATATACCTTATTAAACACTTCCCATCACTGAGATCCCCCAAATTCCTCATTTTTCCACAAACCCTAGTTTCTTGCCACAACTTGACAATTTTCTAGGCTAGGCCTGTGTTTTGCCCTTTTGGACCCCTTCCCCTCACTCAATCTCTGAGATTCCACTTTCCCCTACTTCCTAACATCCCTCCCTACTTCCAAAAATTTCCCCAAGAATTTATAAGCCCCTTATCCCCTTCATTTCGCTTCATTTCGACAAAATCCCTTGTTTCACACATCGGGATAAGTTTCACTCAAAAGATGTTTCAGAGAAATCAAAGATGAATTTTGGAAAACTGAGAGAGGTTTTTGTCCAAAACATCCCAAGGAAGAAAAAAATCTTTCACTTTTTACACAGGTATCATGGTTTTAGAGAAATGTCAAAAATACCGTTGCCTCAGGAGAATTGAATGCACCTCTAAAGTGACCTTGGGAAAATCAATATTTCTCCTAGCATGGTTAAGCAAGTATTTACATGATTAGTCAAATGATAACTAGACACAAATACCTTCCAATGAGCTACCATTGCATCTGATTTTGAGTTCGTGAACCACACTTAACATTGCCTCACAGAACAGCGCCCTCGCCCTTACGTTTCCCCTTTTCATTTCGCTCATTTTTTACCAAATTTTGGGAGACGTGATATTTTACAGGGTAAAATGAAATCAAAATTGCATAATTCCACTTAAAGGACAA
This sequence comes from Pinus albicaulis, assembly GCA_034641835.2. Taxonomy (NCBI): domain Eukaryota; kingdom Viridiplantae; phylum Streptophyta; class Pinopsida; order Pinales; family Pinaceae; genus Pinus; species Pinus albicaulis. The sequence goes on from CM076572.1 coordinate 571,926,724, forward strand.
GAGACTCCAATAGCTTTCTCACCAGCTATCACATCACTGATTTGGACACCCTGGAAGGGTTGCACCTTTCATGAATGTGCACTACAAAGACATGCGATTCCATCGTACTTGAACAAGGAGACCCACTTGAGGGCGCGACCCACTTGAGCGCTGCTGCACCAAAGCAGTAAATTTGAACAGTTGCGACCCACTTAAAGGTTGTGACCCACTTGAACAGTTGCGGCCCACTTAAAAACAGAGCCCAGAAAATTCCTGCTTGCGCCCAGTTTCGTGTTGAATCGACTCCAGCTGCTTCCAAATAGGTTTTAAATCATTGCTCAGTAGATTTTAAATATGGTTGTGATGTCTTGAAGTGGGAAAATTTATTTATTTGAATGGAGAGGTGAAACCCTATATTCATGGAAAATTTATTCCTTAGGGTTTTAAATACATATGGATGGTTTTGTGAAGGTTTTCCCACCTTGTAGGGTTGATATCTATACCTCTGCATATATTGTCAAAGTCTCACTGCCATCACACTCATTCTACCACCGCCGCTACTACCATGTGATCATATCGTCGTCCCTTCCACATATTCATTATCCTCATATCCCTTTATACTTTTGGTTCCCATGTGAAATCCCAAACCCTATTACTTACTACTACATTCCTCCATTGACAAAAGCCTAATCTCCATAACATTCAAAGGTTGTTTCTTTGTCATTTATTCCACTTGACTCACTGATATGTTGCCATTTCATTTCACTCCTGTCCTTAAAAACTCCCCCCCATCACCATATCTCATTCCTATCTCACTTATAGGGGTTCTCAATCCCTCATTCCCCTTTGGCACGCATTTGGCGATTGGAGACAACGACACCAAGGTCTCATTTCTCATTTTCAACAAGCTTAACATACACATTGCAACACCATGACTGAAAACAACACATCATACAACCGAGACAGTGTTTTCACCACAGGAACTGCATGCACCAGGAGAGCACTAAAACGACGAAAGAGGCCTGATCCACTTCAGATTTTGCCCGAGGCTTCGCTATTGGGCAAGACATGATGAGGTCTTCACTCTGAATTTGAGCAAATTCGGAGAAATTTTTATCATTTTGAAATTTTGGTCTCAAAAAACAGGTTTTTCAGTTAAGTGGGTCTCGCACCCATATGCTCACTTTTTTTTGGGACACTTTCTGAAGGAATTTTTTTCATTTTTGGATTTTTCATGGTAAGTTATGCATCCTCAAGCATTACCGAAGCATTTCATCAGGTTCTGGATGGTCAAAAAGCTCAAAAACACCATGAAAACCACCTTGCTGCCACCTTTTGCATCAGCAGAAAGTACTTCTGGGAGAATGACGTTTTGGAGGGTCAAAGGAGCTCCAAATTGGGAAATTCCACTTGGGTTGGATAGCCAACATCCAGGGATTTCCAACGAGCTATCATGAGCTCAATTTGGATGCCGGGAAGTACTTAAACATTAGGTTGAAAGGCGCGCGACCCACTTGTTTCAGGAGCGACCCACTTAAATTTTTGGCTGAATTTTCAACTTCCAGCTCAGATTTTCGGCCAGTTTGGACCAGTTTTGCTTGTGGATGAAATTTTTGGGTTTTCATGATGTAAATTGATGGTTGGCATGTAAATTTGGCTTATTTTTACATATTCTAGAAGATTCACTCTCAAAAAAGTGAAAATCATGTAAATGAATCAGTTTCCACTCTTTTAGAGGCAAGTTGTTAGCTGCCTATATTCTAGCTCCTTGTTTAGAATTAGTTGAAAATGCTCCTAGAAGGAGGAATTCGACCCCTAGAGGCATGGGAAGGCGTTAGGATGCTCTATATGATGTAATTTCTCAATCATTTTCAGAGGTTGGAGAGGTTGGACTCTTGGGAAACTTTGGCACACATTGTACATATTTTTCATATTTTGGCTAAGGAAAGATCAGAGGTTTTGCAGCACCTGTTGGGATTCTTGTGGTGTTATGTTCTTGATGGTGTTTTCTCCCGTTTACCCAGAAGTTCTTGATGTTTAATGTATGCCATCCCTTCATTATGCTTCTGAACTAAATTGAATGAGTGAATAAGGTTGAATCCATTGTTTACAGTGCTTGGCCTTTGAATTCAGTTAGTTCTATATGTTTTCAGCTGTTTGGAGAGGATCCAAGTTTTTCTTTTCCCTCTTCAGCTCCTCGTCGGTCTAATCTGTCCATATATCCAATCAAAAGCATCAAGACAATCACTCGACCGCCCAACTCGAAATCCCAGTCCTGGCTCATCCTCGTGACCTGTATCTATTTTTCTCATTTCCTCTGTACGAAACCCAAAATCAAAATTCAAATATACTTATTCTTTTACTAGCCTAAAATTCGCTCCTATTTTAAGTCATCTCGCACGATTTTGCCTGGTTTTATCGAGATAGACGGAGAGAGTTTCTCTCCGTCCTCGTAGGGCTAGCCACGAGGTCGAGCGTGATCATGCCTTGAGTTTTACCTCTTATTTCAGCCTAGGTAGATTTGAGCGCTAACATAGTGGCTACTCATACCTGCAGAAACTCAAAACGTTTGCTTGTTATAGATTTTTTAGGTTCGAAGTCACGCGGTAGCCTCTTCGAACCGTGTTGCACTGCCTGCGAGTGCAGAGATAAAGTCGCTTCAGCTTGATCTCTCGCTAGCTTGTGAATGTGCCCTTGATTTGTGAACTCTCAGTACATGTATCAAGTTAGATTTGATGGTTGATGGTGGACAACAATCAGACATAAGAAGGCTGAAATCATTCACCTGGTGACTCCAACTCAATGTAGAGACTCCACTAGAGGACTAACTCTTTCTTTGAGAAAATGGAAGGATATTACACAAATTTCAGGTGTCCAAAGTGGAATGGTATTCAGGATCTAGTCTGCTTTCTTGTAAACTACTTCCTGGCTATTCTTGAAGCTATCCTGAAAGTTTTTCAGAATTTGTTGTTTAATAAAGGTGATCAAAATCTTCACTCGACCTATTCAAAAAGTGTAAATATTGAGTTTCCCTTTGATCCTGGCCTCCTTAATTTTCCCACATCTTATGTTGACTCTCTTCAGAGTGATGAGCTTAAATAAAACCAAAATGATCACGTAGCTCTTGTATATACTCCTACACCTTGTATAGTCCCAAATAGGTATAAACCTCTTGTTTTACCTTCTGTTTTCCATGCTTTCCCTAAAAATTATGACCTATATCTACCAAGATTTGCTGGTGAATGTAACAATGTCAACGCTGAGCAGCATGTGTAGAATGTTGAGACTTTTCTAGATCTTTTTGAAGTTGATGATGAGGATGTCAGTGTTAGGCTTTTTGCTCTTTCTTTGCAAGGCAAAGTCAAGAGTTGGTTCAAAACCCTGCCTGATGCAAGCATCTCAGATTTCCAGCAGTTTTTCAAAGTTTTCCTTGACAGGTGGATGATCGGACAGAACCCTTTCCTTATTATAGAAGAATATAACCAGCTGAAAAGACTGCCAGGGGAGACAATACAACAATTTTCTGCCAGAATTAACCAAGTATATTTTTCAATGCCAGCTGATATAAGACCTTCTTCCTAGATCTGCTCTCTTGCACTACCCGAGTGCCTTTGATCCGGAAATGGAGTTTCAGCTGAGAGAAAATAATATTGCAACACCGATGTGATGCAGCCAGCGTAAATGTAGAGGCTCATTTGCCGATCCGAGGGCAAGGTTGAAGGAAGAAGAGATGAAAAACATAGATCCTGGGAGAAATCGTACACTTTCTGTGAGACAAGCTTGATCTTTTTGTAAACGCAGAGAAGAGATGGTGCGGAAAATGAACAATAAAACAAAATGACATTCAAGAACAAGTTGTCGACCCAAAAACATTTTTGCTTCGATCTCAGCTGGTCATAGTGATTGTTTTATAGATCAGAAGAAGAGAGAGTCATGATGTGTATGTTTTGATGATGAATTGCCCTTAATTTGATCAAGATGATGATTATGTTTCAAATAAACTAATCTTGCAGAGCAACCGTTAGCCTAGTTTGTGCGAGGAGGAAGTTCACTTTCAACAGCTCGAGTACAGTGATCAACCGATGCATATAAGCTATGACAATGATGAGGAAAGTGCAGCAAATTTTGAAGTAAGTGAAGGACCTTTGCCTTTTTGTTTTGATTCTTTTCAGTTCATCAGAGACAACTACCATGCAATCATAAATCAAATGTCAACAAGTCTTGATATGGACCATCTTGAGCGCAATGAAAACCTTGTTCAAGACTTCTCATATTCAGATTTGCAGCCCTCAAAAGCCATTGATTTTCAAGTTGCAAATGAGGACATGGAAGCTGGTACATGTGATCAAATGATACAAGGTGACTCCGTACCATTTTGTTTTGAATCATTTCAGTTTTTGAGAAAAAAATTGCATAGTAAATCTTCAGATGAGCAGCTTGTAGCATCATATTTGCAGCCACCAAATGAAATTGAAGGTCAGATTACAGATGAAGGTGTGAAAGATGAAATACATGATTTGATGATGCAGGAAAATTCTAGACCCTTTTGTTTCGAAGCATTTCAGTTTATAAGGCAGAATCTTCGTAAGATATCTCAAGAAAAAGATGAACAGCTAGTAGGATGTCAGACAGTCTCAATGGATACATCGCAGCAGTCTTCTCAAGTTTTTGATGATCTTATTGCTCGTGTGTTGGATGATGTTTGCTATAAAAATTCTGCTCCATTAGCTAACCATGTACCCGAAAAGAATGTTGATAATAATCTTGTTCAAAAGTCAATTTCATTGTGTTGTTCAATAGATTTTTCATATGAGGAGATTGATGAAGGAGACTTTTGTTCTGTTTGTAATCAGCAACAGTGTTTGGTTATTCACGAAATTCAGGATCCTTTTGGTAGCTTGCTACAATCACCAAAGAAAGACAGCATAGAGGTGAGAAATTTTTTAAGATTAAGGTATGGAGATTATATGGACCGTAGCTATGTTTATGAAGTATAATTCGTATTCTTGGCACTATTGTACTAATTCATGCTTTGCAAGTTTATCAAGAACACTTGTCTGTGGGCAAGTTTCCATGAGCGTTTTCGTAGTTATTTTCGTTGTTTATACAAGTATGGGAATAGGGGCATTTTGTTAACTCAAAGATACGGCACATGTACTGGCTGTTCCATTTCCTTTGATTGGTGGTGGTGCTGTTACACTGAGATAGGTTGTATTGAATAAGCTTCCACTTTTGACATATTTCCGCTTGCTTCGCTTGTGTTTAAATATCGCAGTTAGTTTTTAGTTGAGTGAGAGTCAATTTCCAGCCGTTGGTTACCGCTTTTCACCATGTATTCAGTTTGAGTTTTTGATTCCATTGCCCAATGGATAAGGCACTGGTCTACTCTCCCAAAGATCTGTCGTTCTTGGCACCTCCGAGGAGCTACCATCCGCATTGGAGCCAATGTTAGATTCAGCCTTTTCAGCCTTCCCTTCAGTGATCAAACATGCTCTTACAAAGTGATTTTAAGTTTTCAAGGTCAAATTTTGTCATTTCAAAGAGTCTTCAAGCAAAATTTGGTCACGCATTAGGGGTATAGGGCTTGTTTTCTTGCATTTCGTCAGTTGTCCAAATGTCGGTCCATGTCACTATTCAGCTGAGTGTGCCATCATTCAGAGGGTTTTCATCATCATGTCAAGTTCCATTGGGTCATTTTACACCTTGTTCATGCTTCAGTTGTGCCTAGGTAAGGTCCATTTCCCTCTCCTAGGGTTTTGGAGGTAATTTCTTTTGGATGGTCAAATCATCGGAAAAACTTGTATCCTGATGTTCATACACCTTCCCCTATCCTTAATATACCTTATTAAACTCTTCCCACCACCGAGATCCCCCAAATTCCTCATTTTTCCACAAACCCTAGTTTCTTGCCACAACTTGGCAATTTTCTAGGCTAGGCCTATGTTTTTCCCTTTTGGACCCCTTCCCCTCACTCAATCTCTGATATTCCACTTTCCCCTACTTCCTAACATCCCTCCCTATTTCTCAAAATTTCCCCAAGAATTTAGAAGCCCCTTATCCCCTTCATTTCACTTCATTTCGACAAAATCCCTTGTTTCACACATCGGGATAAGTTTCACTCAAAAGATGTTTCAGAGCAATCAAAGATGAATTTTTGAAAAATTAGAGAGGTTTTTTTCCAGAACATCCCAAGGAAGAAAAACCTCTTTCACTTTTTACACAGGTATCATGGTTTTAGAGAAATGTCAAAAATACTATTGCCTCAGGAGAATTGAATGCACCTCTGAAGTGACCTTGGGAAAATCAAGATTTCTCCTAGCATGGTTAGCTAAATGACTTGCTTGATGAGTCAAAGGATAACTAGACACAAATATATTTCCAATGAGCTATCATGATCTCAATTTGGATTTGAGGAAGACCTTCAAACATTGCCTCCGTACAGTCATTTCGCCCTTACGAAATCATTGTATTCCTCGCTTAATAATGTTTTACTAGTGTTGGGAGATTTGATTTTTGACAGGGTAAATGAAATCCAAATTGAATAATTCCACTTGTGTTGGAAATTAGACTCCAAGAGCTTTCCAACGAGCTATCACACGCCCGATTTGGACACCGGGAAGGCCTCCAAAATCCTCCTGCAAAATGCACTATGTGATAAAGTGCGCGCGACCCACTTGAAACGGGTGAGACCCACTTGAGGGGCGCGACCCACTTGAGCGCCACAGCCAGTGTAAAGTTGAACGGGTGAGACCCACTTGGGGGGTGCGACCCACTTAAACCAGAACCCAGAAAATTCGTTTTTTGCGCTCAGATTCGATTCTAATCGACTCCAAAAGCTTCCAAACAGGTTTTTAATCATTACTCAGTGATTTTTTTATAAACAGGATCGTGGTGTTTTGAAGTGGGGAAATTAATGTATTTGAATGGAGAGGTGAAACCCTATATTCATGGCAGATTTATTACTTAGGGTGATGGTTTTGTGAAGATTTTCCCACCTTGTATGGTTAAATATATAACTCTGCATATATTGTCAAGGTCTCACTGCCCTCACACTCATTCTACCACTGCTGTCACTACCATGTGATCATATCGTCGTCCCTTCCCCATATTCATTATCCTAATATCCCTTTATACTTTTGGTTCCCATGTGAAATCCCAAACCCTATTACTTACTACTACATTCCTCCATTGACACAAGCCTAATCTCCATAACATTCAAAGGTTATTTCTTTGTCCCCGATTACACTTCGACTCATCGATATGTCACGTCACCATTTCATTTTCACTCTCGTCCTTAAACTACCCTCATCACAAAATCCTATTCCTATCTTCACTAATAGGGTTTCACCCCTATTCCCTTGGCACGCATTTGCTATTGGACACAAAGACACCAGGTCTTTCATTTTCATTTTTCAACAAGCCGAACATACACATCACAACACCATGACCGACAACAACACATCATACGACCGAGATGTTGTTTTCACCACAGAACCCATGCACCAGGAAGCACTAAAACGGCGGAAAAGGCCTAATCCACTTCGGATTTTGGCCGAGGCTTCATTGGATGGGCGAGATACATGATGGAGGGTCTTCACTCTGAATTTGAGCAAATTCGGAGAAATTTTTATCATTTTGAAATTTTGGTCTCAAAAAACAGGTTTTTCAGTTAAGTGGGTCTCGCACCCATATGCTCACTTTTTTTTGGGACACTTTCTGAAGGAATTTTTTTCATTTTTGGATTTTTCATGGTAAGTTATGCATCCTCAAGCATTACCGAAGCATTTCATCAGGTTCTGGATGGTCAAAAAGCTCAAAAACACTATGAAAACCACCTTGCTGCCACCTTTTGCACCAGCAGGAAGTACTTCTGGGAGAAAGAGGTTTTGGAGGGTCAAATGAGCTCCAAATTGGAAAATTCCACTTGGTTTGGATAGCCAACATCTAGGGCTTTCCAACGAGCTATCATGAGCTCAATTTGGATGCCGGCTACCTAAAATTCCATATAAAGGCACATCTACTTAAATCATTTTTTTTTTTTATTGAATTTTCAACTCTGTGCCTCGTACTAGTTTGGACCAAGTCATTTTGTATGAAATTAAGCCATGATGTAAACTGATGGCTGGTATGTAATTTCGCTTATTTTACCTATTCTAGAGATTCGACTCATAAAAAGTGAAAACTGCGAAATGAATCAGCTTCACTCTTTATTTGATCGCCTAGATTTTAGTTCCTTGATTAGAATTTGGTTGAAACTGACCCCTGAAGGAGGAATTCGACCCCTAGAGGCATGGGAAGGGGTTAGGATGCTCTATATGATGTAATTTCTCAATCCTTTTCAGAGGTTGGAGAGGTTGGACTCTTGGGAGACTTTTGGCACCATTGTACATATTTTTTCATATTTTGGCTAAGGAAAGATCAGAGGTTTTATGGCACCTGTTGGGATTCTTGTGGTGTTCTGTTCTTGATGGTGTTTTCTCTCTGTTTACTGTAAGTTCTTGATGTTTAATGTATGTCATTCCTTTCATATGCTTCTGAACTAAATTGAATGAGTAGATGAGGTTGAATCCATTGTTTACCGTGCTCTGCCTTGGAATTCATTTAGTTCTATATGTTTTCGACTGTTTGGAGAGGATCCAAGTTCTTATTTGCCCTCCTCAGCTCCTCATCGGTCTAATCTGTCCGTATATCCAATCAAAAGCATCAATACAATCACCTACCTCGCCCCAACTCGAAATCTGCAAAGGTCTGACCTTATCCCCGGACCCAAAATTCGTTTTCCCATTTCTCCAGCGAAAACCCAAAAATCAAAATCAAACATACTTATCTCTTTACTAGCCTAAAATCAGTTCCCATTTTAAGTCATGTCGCACCCTATTGCTCATTTTATCGAGATTGACGGAGAGAGCCCTCTCCTGTCCTCGTAGGGCTAGCTACGAGGCTGAGCGTGGTTTGATGTAGCCTTGAGTTTTACCTTATTTCAGCCTAGGGTAGATTTGAGCGCTAACAGCAATCACGAGAGGTAAAATAAGAATGGTTTCATTTTTACACAAGCTCGAAATCATGGAAACTCTACTTGAATTTGGTTTCATTTTTACACAAGCTTGAAACAAAAACAAACTATGCTTGAAATAAGTCTTGCATGCCCCCAACATGGGGACTCAATTCGAGGTACATGCCCCCTAAGCTTCAGTGCATTCACCGAAGTAGACTGCTAGTTACTAATAGGTGGATGGAATGAAGATTCAATTATGAGATCAGGTGAAAGACTCGACTGGGACTTTACGAGATCTGATCAAAGATTCGAATTGAACGGGAACATATTCATTTTTTAAGGAGGTTGACATAGTAAAAGAACTATCCTTAAGACCTAATTTTTTTTTTTAAGAGGTTGACATAGTAAACGAACTATCCTCAGAAGATATTGTTTCATTTTTTAAGGAGCTTGACACAAGAAAACGAACTTTGCTCCGTAAGAGGCTTGTTTTATTTTTTAAGGAGCTTGATACAAGAAAACAAACTATGCTCTATAAGACAACTCATCATGCCGAATAAGAATCCATGGCTTCCAAGAGGTGCTCATCTGATGGGAGAGAAACATTCGTGAAATCAAGATCCAATGCCCCTAGAACACAGTACACTATAGCACTATCACTGAATGCGGGCATGGGACAGGTAGCCACATAAATGACATGTGGTGGGGAGGACACCAGCGGCAGGTAAGGACCAGGAAGGGATGATGGTAGACTAGATGTCACATCAGGACCAAAGACGAAAGTTGATCAATGGTCACGATCCGACCTTCATGTGGAAAACAGATCACACAAAAGAGGGAAGAGACAAGTGCACCCATGGCATAAGCATAGTTGTGCCCCAAGAGGAAATTAAAATCCAAGGGGCCTTGGACCACCATCACGTCTATATAGATGGTTTTCCCTCCCAAAGTAATAAGAAACTTCGGAAGGATCCCTAATGGTTGACTTCTTCCTCCCTTGAAAGCCAATAGATTCTGAGTAACAGGCACAAGCGACGAAGAACCCAAAGCTTTCCATGTAGTTGAGGACAAAATACTAACTGAGGCACCTTCATCTATAATCATTCCCAGTATGACCATATTGCAGGCATGTACAATGATCTCAAAGGGAACGTAAGAAGGAAGGCGACATCCTGTGAATCGACTCCAATCAAAGGAAGTGACCAAAATACATGGAGGGGATGCCATAGGAATAACAGGATTAACCCCCTACGTTACGGAAGCAGAAATACCATCCTCCTGAACTTCGGGAATGAGAGAAGGAGGATCACTTTTTGGAATTGTGGCGACGGGAGTCTGAGGATCACCCTCCTGGATCATGGAAACAAGAGGATCGCCCTCTGATCCTGGGGAATCAGAGGAAGCAAAAAGAACCTGACTGGGATGAGGCCCACTCTTGATGGAAAAGACCTAATGAACTATAGATGGAATCAGGTCGATCTTCTTCTCAACCAATTATTGGTTGAAAATGGACTCCGGAGACTGACTTTTAGAGAGAGCGGAATTGACTGGAGATGAACCTTGATCAATAACTTGATCAGCTAGCCGAGGACTCGAAGAAATACTCCAGTAACAAATGGGAAGACAGGACTCAGAAGCCAAAAGGGTATCTAATACTTTAGAGGCTTCATCCATATAAGGACAGAGGTGAATGGGATGGTTCCCTTCGTACAACCTATAGGGAAATTTGATATTACCCTATTTCTTACGAGTGTCATTATCTCTAGCTCAAGGGTCATCATCATCATGATGCCCAGAGGCTAATGATGAAGGGAGAATCGGGCTAACAGACCGCACTTCTAGTACCTTGGGAATGCTAGGGAAATCACAAAGAAGGTGGTCACCCTCACATAGCTTGCAAGGGAATTTGACTCTGCGAGATGGAGTGGAAGGTTTCTCGATACTAGCTGCATGGGTAGCAATAGCTATTTATTTGCCCCCTAACTCATTTTCCTTCTTCTTCTTATTCTTAGCCACCCTATTACTAGAATCCCGACTTTCACCAAGTGAAGAGGAAGAACGAAGTGAAGAAATATGTGAAGAAGGTGAGGGGTAAAATTTAGAATCAACATGATGTTGTTCAGGCGAAGGAGACGGTTGAACAGAGGTTGGGACACTCAAGACCACCAAGCTCGAAAATAACCATACGGGAAAACCAACAGTTAACCCAGGAAGGGAAAATGTTGCCATACAGGGAGCACCTACATTCCCAAAAGAAGGAAAAGGACTAAGATTCCCTTCGGAGGGGATTTCTTGGTTGGTAAAATCCAGAAACGTTGTCATTGGAAACAACCCTCAAAAAATCACTAAGGAATATAACTTTAACCAAGAATATTTTGTGGGAAGTCAATTTTAAGACACTGAAACAAAAATTTTCCTTTTCATGTTTTAAGAGTCGAGAAAATGATAAAAGATGACTCTAATCACTTTCAGTTTGAACGAGATCAAAAGGACAAGGGCTTAATGATATTTTTAAATTTAAAGAGTCAATAAAGATAAAAAATGACTACTCAGTAAATGTAAGCAAGAGGGTGTACCAAGCTCCCGTGAACTGAAATATACACCTTGGTGATCAAATGAAAGAGAAATGACCAAGGACTTAATGTACGTGCAAGCAATCTCCTCGAATGTTGTGTTCGGTGTATCACAGTTACAAGACGGTAGACTTGGCTTCCTATGGATAAAGGATTGCAACCTATGAGGATCTCCCTTTATATACGTGATGGTATGGGGAGCACAAGTCTGTACTAGTACTGTCTAATGTCATGTGGTGAATGACAGCTACTAGGTTTAACGACGCCGAAACACGTCACTAGCCTAGGCACTAAAATATGTGCGTTAGGTTTCAATGCTTCCTTAGGTTGATTGAATTCATTTTATGGTTGATCTTGAATTATGTTTAAATTCCAAGGCCCTACCGCTATCATCTGACAATCTTCTATACGTAGCTATATGAGAAAAGAAATATTTCAATTTGATCAATGTTATCTAGTTAAGGGAAGAATCTTAGACAATGATGCAACAAACATTAATACTGAAAACAAAATTTTTTCCCAACTAGATGACTTTCACTATCTAAAAGTAATCTAAAGCATTCAAAGATGCAAATTATGCAATGTAATCTATGCAAAATCCTCTTTTTTAAAACTATGCAATCGTAATCCATGCACAATTTCCTTTTTCTTTTGAATGAATAAGAATGCACTCAATGCATTTTTCGATGAAATGAGAATCTACTTAATGCAATATTTTAATGAAAGAGAATGCACTCAATGTGACCTTTAGTTTCCAATCATTAAACAATGTAATCTAAGTTCAATGATAAATTTCAAACATGACTTTTCAATGCAACTTTATCTAATTGATTTTAACAAAAAGCAAACTTTGAGACGAAAACTAAATGAACGCAAATTTTCTTAATGCAAAAGGGAAGCAACAAACATTAAGAATACAATCATGTTTTGAACACTTTGTAACGAAATTCCTCAAAATTCTACGAGACATATGATTTCAAGCACAAAGAGGACTTCCAAAGCATGGGATCAAAACAAGGTAGTCATTCTTTTTACATCAAGAAATCAGAGAAAGAAGACTTTTTAGCTGAACAATGAGTAATATAATCTATCCTCACAAGCGAACAAGCAGAAAAAATGAACTCGAGAGACACTTGAGACTTGAACACTCAATCAACCAAACATAAAAATGAAATCAACTAGAGATGTCTCACCAAGAAAGGAAACCGACTCAATTAGTAGGGTGATGTCCTACGAAGTATGCAATCAGGAAAGTGATGCACAATCCTAGAAAAACTAGGATGTAAGGATGCACGTCCCAAAAAAAACAAAAAAACCAAGCCAATGAGTCAATAAAACCAACTTTAGTGAAGGGGAGAAAATTTAAATCATACAGAGAAAAATACCGGAAGGGCAAGGCACACTGGTGAAAGAATTAGGGAAAAAATCTCATTTTTTCACACATGTTAGAATTGGCACGACTTTAGGGGCTGAAACTAGCACCAACGGCCCATTGGCACATCTTGCTAACTGACAACTAGTGCCAATCAGTGCGATTGTTAGACAAATAAAAGCGCCAATGCCTGAAAAAGAAAAAACAAAGAATTTCTCCTAACCAAGACTAGACTCACCACTTCAAGCAAAAACTAAAAGATTGTAATTGATGAAAAACATAAGAACAATAGAGAAATGGTTGTTTGACTAAACTCATCAAATTACTAAGACCTCAAAAAGTGACAAACTCAAAGGAAACTCCCCAGTGGAGTCGCCAAGTTGTTGTCCAAGTAAATCCCCTCTAAAAATAGAGGCAATCCCTCTAGCCCTAGGGTGGGTCTAGCAACTACGGGAACATACTAACATCTACCTTCCTAGATTGTAAATGAAATTCAGAGCAAGGAAGATGACCTACCTTGTTCTGATGCTATGTTGTCATCTTTCATTGAAGCCTCTTCATCCATCACTCTTCTCAAGCTCGATGCACGATGCTACCAATTTTCGATTACGTGTATAGACATTCAAGACACCACGACAAGCATAAAATCATGAAAAAACATAACACAATTACAACCTATCTAACTGATCAAGGAATGCTAGAAATCTCATTATAAATGTAAACACGAGTGGAAGATAAACATTAAATGCATTTTATTATTATTAAGAAAAGGGGAGTTTACAACCAAGCCTTGATATTGAGGCTCTCCTTCGACAAGTCCGTATCCAAGCACGTTTTTCAGCACCCTCATACACAAAGGTCCAATATCTCACTATGTTCCTAACACACAAAAACAATCACACTCTGCACTATTCTCCTGAAGCTATGATGGCTTCTTCTCTCAATGCTAACTACAACTTACTAACTCAAGCAACAGAAGTGAAGGAGGTCTCCTTTTATAACAATGGAGGAGGAGGTTATGGGCCCTCAAATAATGGGAAAAGACATTATCCTTTGAATTAGTTCCTATTCCTTGGGAAAAAGAATCCTAAAGGGGAATTCCTCGGCCATATCCTCAAAAAAAAATTCTAGGTCACTGCCTCGTGAAGCTTCTTGTCGTGGAAACTTCGTGTCTATTTAAAAAACTTTCCAAAAGAAGATCAATGCCGGTCCGACATTAAGACAGAGTGCCAATCGGCATGAGTCTCAATGCAAATCTCTACTATCGACGCTGGTAAAACACTGAGAAAAAGTGTTGACCTTGAAAACCAGGTTTATATAGGGACCTTCTGGAAAAGTTGTAAAGGGAGATGAAATGGTAGACAAATTGTGGTCCAGGGGTATGTATTCCATGCTTGGAAAGTACACAAGGGTCACTGTATGGGTCCTTCAGGATCAAGGAACAGGGAGTACAGGGACAGTGACAAACTACTCTGTAACACTGATTATGTTGGAACCAAACTTTAACTAGAATTGAAATTCATTCCCATGGATCACTCAAATAATTTCTATTGTCTAATTAACATTAAACAAATTTGAATACTAATTACCTATTTTGCATATGTTTTGGAGCAGAGATGGGGTGAATTTGTAGAGCATGTAACAAGTGTAATTAAAGAGGGTGATGCTCAGGTTTTGGAATGGACAATGTGTATAGCGATGTCAGTAATGAAGGGTGGTTAAAGCCTTTTAACTAATCACCATATCTATATGTAATACGCCATCATTTTATATATCAAATAGAATTTTTTGATAAATCTGCCTAGTTGTCTTTGTAATTGAGCAATGCTCCAATTGCATGGACATAATAAGTTATGGTGATTTTTATTTCACCAGTTTGTATTATCAGATAGTAAAGTCATAAATGTTAAGAAAAAGGGGGAAAATTAATAACAACATGGTGTTTCATAACAACACATTTGAGGTTGTACAAGAATAGGATAGTCCTCTTCACAGTGCACATTAACAGATTATTGTCCTTCCAAAGCAAGGCCTGAAAATTATATTTCCACTATCAAACATATATATTACAAACATGCTACTTTACAGAAGTCCATTTTCCAATAACATTATAATAACTCAAAGGTTCAATATGTATGCATGCAATATAAACCTATAGAAACCAGGTGAAATAAATCACGTTCTATCACTTGGTATTTTTTACATTTTGGAAAATAAGGCATCTTATATTTCATTCATTCTCACTAAAAGAACTTGGTCTCATCTTTCAACATCTGCAACTTTAAACATCTCCTTTTAACTTCCTACTGGTAGAATTATGATGGCACACATGGAACTATTTTTAAGAACTTAGCTTCGATAGGGTGATTGAGTAATTGTAAATTTGTCAAACCAATTTTTACATAAACCTTTAGATAACATACTTCTTGAACTTGTTTGTTATTTTTTTATTGTGTTTATTTTGATGATTTTGTTTTCAATTGAATTTCCATCTTGATTCTATGTTTCTTTTTTGATTTGTAGGGACTATGCGGGACTATGAGTGGGAGTTAAAATAGGGTCACAAACATGTTGATCCACCCTTGAGGAAGGGTTCTCCACCTTTCGGATGTTCATTTCACTGTTTATGAAGCATGATGGGGTGAAAAATGGTTTGGTAAGATGTTTATCAAGGAGTGTAAAAGGTATATTGTACATAGATTCTCTTGGTGATTTCTTATTCACTTTCAAGTTTGAACTGTTATTTTTTGTCTCTCAGGGCGGCGTTGTTTTCTACCAGCCTACCACTGAGTTCTTACCAATGATAGACAAGGTATGAACTAAGTCTATTTAATATTATTTTTTATGTTGCGTTATATTCATTATAGAGAGGAAAAAAGGCTTGAGTTTGTTTCATAGCTGCAAATGTATTGAACAATGTTAAGTCCATTTGTGTGCTATTTACCAGTTTAGAACTTGTGCATTGGAAATTTTGTTAGCATTGTTGTTGGCTAGTATTTATTGGATTGCACCTTTTGTGAGGAATTTTTTTATCAGGCAAGGGATTAGGGAAGTGCAAAGCTATAGTTTCATCTGAGTATAACTTTTGTCCAGGTTTTTTCATTACTAGTTTATAAGTTTAATAAAATCAGTGAAGCCTTGGTTGAAAATCACAAATATTGTGTTTCTATACATTACTATCGTGTTGAAGAGGAGGTGAGTTATTTATTGACATGCAAGGAGGGAGTATTAGTAAGTAGAGCTCCATGCAGTTCTCCACCCTTGAGGAAGGGTTCTCCACCTTTCGAATTTTCACTTCACTGTTTATGAAGCATAGAAACAACTTTATGTTACAAACTCTTTCTTTGGGAAAGTCTAGAAAGATTCACATCATCCCATGGAGATGAATAGTAGAGACTTCTCGTATTCTTGTATTTAGGATAGTTGGATTCATAATCTAAGTCAGTTATTCATCTCTAGAATTTAATACTTCATATTCCTTATTCAGGAGGCTCATGCTTCTTTATATGGTGGCCATTTCATAACACTTAAGATTTTATACCATTTCTAGAGATATTTATTTTAGTCCCCTGTCATAATGCGAGACTAAAACTTTTTTTTGATGCTATAATAATATCTACTGCATATTATGCTATGTTATTTTTTATGCCAATTTTTTTATGCTATGAATCTCATTTTATACATTTACTTCATTTTAGATTTGATATAAGTTAATATTATTCACAGATATATCGTCTGAGAATTACTATGGTTATAAGAGTTTACAACTTGATACAAAGTGTCACATTTTTTGCTTTAATCGTAGTCTTTTATGTATTATCTTGAATAGCATACATCTTACTTGGGTTCGATAAATTTTTGGTCTGATTTATTATGTAACATATCGAATGCCATAGATTTTGTCAAATATCCCTACATTTAAAATGCTACCTCACAATGTAAATATGCACTGGTTCTATAAGTGCATAGGGGTACTAGTTGCAAGCACAAAGAGGAACAATTTGCTGTAAGAGTCACAAAATATATTTTAGAAGTGACTTCCAATAAAAACCTTTTTTTAAAAGTATAACTACATGCTGGAAATACGTATCCTATATGGATGTTGACACAATTTCTGATTGTTCAACTTGATCTTGCATTGACATAAATATTGGGTTACTATTGTTGTTTCTGTTGAGGCAAATTCGTTGTCTAGATGTACGAAGTTTTATAATATACAAGTGAACTGATCCATTGTATTGTGGTCGTAAATGATAAGAAGGACTGGTCCAAAATACGTTGTATGCTAATATACAAACTAAAGTTTACTAATTGGTATGAAAGGAATTAGGCCTAATACTCTTGTAAGTAATCTATTTTCTTTTGAGCAGATTGAGAAAGAGGTCATTAAGCTATTGTTATAACTTGCTTTTTCAAATTTGGAATAACTGTGCAAAGAGACCAATATGAAACAATATATACATTGCCTTGGATTTTGATTTTGAACACTGGTAACACATACATATTGAAGAGACGAAATAATAACCTCACACTTATGATCATACGTTGCCTTATAACTGATTTTTTGAGGGTTGATTCTCATTATCATATATGTTGAGTCTATATTACTAGTACATGCCTGTAATAAGTAGGGATTATACCACTGGTTATGAGAATAACTATGTATGGATATGCTTAGTGAATTTCCTCTAACTTACACGAAGGATGATTGAATCTTCATGGTGGTGTTCTATTTCTCTAAAATGGAAACCTTTATCCCTTGCATCAATATGAACTAATAACAATAGGTATCCAAGTTCTTTTTCTCCCACATTAGGTCTTGTTTCATACTCCCCCTCAACATTATGTCTGATAGACCCTTACTTCCACAATCAAGTAAACTAAGTATTGCACCATTCTAAAGGTATCTACCCACTCATTCATGGTTGTGAATTCATCTCAGTGAAGCATGTTCTCAACTTTGTTATAATTGCAAGGACGTTGAATATTTTAATTCCGAAAATACATTCATGTTGGTGAGACATATGGGATAGAAGTCCCTCCTACATGACCCATACCTTCTTCAAAAATCACTTTCCCCTATATTTTTGAATTGACACACCTAACTCCTATGTTTATTTTTACATAGTAATTGAACACTTAGTACAATTTATCATTACCATAAATCACAAACTAAAATTTATGTGCACGTATAATTGGAGAATTAGTGCTTTTAAGGGGAAAGAATTTGCTAACTTTTCTAATTAATTAACTTAACCCTAGATAAATAATGAAAGAATAAGATTTTGGAAATACAAAAAAGTGATGAGAAACCCAAAAGTCATCTTTTCATCTCTTTAAATCCAAATGCTAGAGTTATGCACATTCACTTGCTAATTAATGAATAAATTTCTTGATTACTATTCTTATTGAATATTAAATGCATTCATGACATGATATGAGTTTATTAAGTACATCTCTAATGCTAATATGATATGCATTTGAAACTAAGTTTGTATGTGCATTACTTGTGTACTTATAATTGTGTGCATTAATTGTTTTCCATGGAATGATTTTAAGGTTGATGTGATGCAAATATGATGACATTTGATACAAAAACTAAATTAACAATACAAGAATATATTGTAATTAAATATTCATTCATCACCATCATATCCATGCAAAAAAAAGGGCAAGTTAAGATAATCTAGGATTAAACATCATGGACACGTTAAATCACTATAACTTAATTATCTACCAAAGCACCCTTATCCAGTAGATCATAATATATTGTTCGTACCAACACACATCTAACCATCCACATGTCTATTTATTTTAAATAAATCCAAAATATAGTCTTAAACTATATAAAGTCCAATACATTGTAGCAATTATATGTTCTAACCATAGAATCAAAGTTCATTGTTCATATTGAACAATGTGTTCCACTCATATGAAATGTGCTAGTGGAAAATTTTCTAGAATGGCATCATGATCATCTATCGATAACCTCCATTGTCACCATTATTTTCTACTCTTCAGTTGCTTCAACTGCAATTGAGTTTCTATGACCAAGTGACTATATTGGGCATAAATAACCTCTAGCTAGTAATCTTGAAAAATAATATGATCTTTACATTTCTTTACTTCTTCAAAGAAATTTCCCATTAACACCATTGAACTAATTGGATATGTATAATTTTATGGATCATTATACTCTTGCAGCAACGTGCATTTAGACATAGTGCATCGTAATAAATAATATTGCACTTTCTCTTGATTATTTTTAGTGCAATGACAGTAAAGACATCACCTTCTCTAACCATATCAGAAACATGATCATAATCATTGTCAATCACAACCACTTAATTGTCCATTTCCTTGTCAGTCACATTTTCAAATGGGGGTAATGGTGTTAGTTCTTTGTGTTTCCATGGTTTAAAAAATTCTTAATTTGGTTTTCACAGTCATCGATGGACTCTGTTTGATCAATACATGTTGAACAAAATCAAGAGCACTTTCGTTTCTCAATGCAATGTATATTTTTCATGTTATTACTCCTAATGGAGTGTAAACTTCTTGTTTTAGGGATTGCAGGGCAATTAAATGGCAACGTTCTATCAACATCACCCATTATAATATTTGTTGAACCCCAGGATTACCCTCTCCTTTTTAATTTTCTCATCTCATTTCACCTCTTTTCCATCAGTTCATAAACCCTAATCAGTGAAGAATGCTAAGGTTTGTCTCAAGGATACATACAAATGATTGACATATTGTATTTTCATGATTTTTTCTATTTTGATAAGTTTTTGCAGATTAGCTACAGAATGCAGCCTGTTCTGCAGCTGACTATACATTCCATAGCTACTCTTGTGGTTGAACATGTTACAGGTGTCAATTGAAGAAGTGGACCACATGGGTATTCTCAAAATCCCTCTGACATGGATTTCATCCTATTCATATGGACCAGATTGACATATGGAGGTGCCTAACCCTATGGTCAAAGCTAGAAGTCAAAGATCATTTCCTACAACAATTAGGACTCCTAATTTTCTTCGTAGCAAATTATGAGTACTAAAAGTCATATTTTGATTATAATTCAAAGAGACACATGTAGCTACTTTTCTTGGTAGTTAGTTATGAAAATTACCTTTAAATAGAGGTTCTATAGAACCGAGAAGAAGTTAAGTTTTTGTAGCACAAGTTAAAAATTACAGTGAAATACTCTGTTTTCTAAAAAAAATTGTTTCAATAAAGAATTTCAATTTCCAGATGCTGGGTTGATTGCACTTTTGAAAATCTAAGGAGTTAACCAACTTGGTAGAAGAGGGCCCCTGCTGCTAAAGGAGGTTTTTAATGCTTTCTAGTTAGATTTATTTAATTCTGTTTAGCAATTTATGTTCATGCTTAATTTCCAGTTTTAAATAGTTTAAATGCAACTGTGGAGATTTTCCTTCCGAAACGTTTCAAGGAGATAGTACTTCCGTCTTCAGGATTGGAATAAAGATTGAAGTGCTGAGAAACATGGCTGTTTAGTTTACTATTTTTCCTTTTCAAATTCATTAGAAGATAGTTGTCAATTGTTGTGTCTAATTAAGCATTTATGAAATCCATTTTTTCCATTTATTAAATCTTACATTGGATGGTTAAATGTCTTATAAGTGCAGTGGTTGAATACATTTCATTTCTTGTCATTTTCTTGCTAAGAACTAAAGGTGTAATTGATTTTTCCAAAGCCATTCCAAGAGGTCACAAGCTTCACAATTGGATGAGATTGATAATTCAATTATTCATTTAGTTAGTTTTAGAATACATTTAATTTCTTGTCATTTTCTTGCTAAGAACTAAAGGTATAATTGATTTCTCTGAAGCCATTCCAAGAGGTCACAGGCTTCATAATTGGATGAGAATGATAAGTCAATTATTCACCTAGATGATTTTAGTTAGAAGATTCTCATTTCATTGCAACAAAAAAATCTTCTTAAAGATCATTCTAAAGGAAATTAACCTGAATATACTAAGGAAGGATTATTAAATGATTAGATGTGTTGAATTGTTTGAGTTATTCCATTTTATAGAGTTATTGTAGTTCTTTAGTTTAGACAGATGTAATGGCTACTTAGAAACATTACCACAAAGGGATCACTCTCTACATATTGGGTAAATGGAGTAACTAAAACATCCTAGGTAATTTTTAATAGCATTTCTTGTTTTCTGTCTTAGGACCTTAGCAACTAAGGTACAAACAGTTGACTTCATCTCAATAAGGTTTGACCTAATAATTGAATGTTGAGACAACCTAAAGTACAATAGTTGATACATTCTCATACTTTTACTTTGTATTCCAATCTTAGTTTAGTCATAGATCCATGGATTAGGTTTAATCACTGAATGAATTACATGCTTTACCTTTTTGTTCAAAACTAGATCTTAGAACTAGTCCATAAACTTTGGTTTCTTTTATAGAAAATTAACTTAGTTTCATAACACTTCCTTCTCTTCTTTTTTTTATTAGATTCATTTTAAATTTTCCAATAGCCTAGGGTAGCACACTAAGGATTAAAAAGACAAACCCCCCAAAAAAATAAGAAAAACACAAACAATTAAGTAAGGGAAAGATCACTTAGGCACATATAGTGCACCACACTTCATCAATTTACAAGCCTTGGTTGATAAATTTATGTAAGCAATTTAGAACACTAAATTGACTAAAAATTTTGGCGCCGTTGCTTAGGAAGTGTAACTAGGTATCCTTATTTATTACATCCTAAAAACAATGATATGCGTAGAGAAAGAGACTATAGGGGTAGATTTGTAAGAGGCAGAAGCTTAATCCCTACAACACCACTCACTCCACCTAGGCCAAGAAGTAGTACACCTCCCTCTCAAACTCATATCCCATACTATACTGGTCATAAGCTTCCTGAATTTTTAATATTAGGTATTCAGTTAGGAGGGTCTCTCACTTCATCCACTGAGGCAATCTTGGAGGAAGAAGATCTTAGAATTCCAACAAAGGGAATAAACTTTTTCACTTCTACAGGGGAATATATTCCAGCTGAAAAACTAAAAATCCGTAGTGAAGAGGAAGAAGAGGAACCCTTCTTCAACAAACCATTAATAGAAGAACCAGAAGAGTAGTTAGCCCTCCAAGCTAAACCTTATATCAGCTCTGAAGAATCTATCATTGTACGAGGAGGAGAAGAAGGAGGGGAAGGAGAAGGTGAAATATTTAATGGAGAAAAATTACTATTTGGAGGAGGTAGAGGTAGAGAAGGAGAAAGAGGAGGAGATGGAGGAAGAGGTAGAGGAAATGCAAAAGGAGGTAGAGGTAGAAGGGGAATTGAAAGTTCCTTTGGATTCCCTATAATAGATGAAGAGACAAATGCTACCATGAAAAATATCTCACCCTCTATTCTTCCAAACTTTCATGGGTAAAAAGTGAAGACCCTGAGACATTTTTATTTGAATTTTAAGTCTTGTGCAGAACTTATGATTATCTACAAGATGCTTAAAAACTCAAATTGTTTCCTTCAACATTGAAAGGAGTAGCTTTAAAATGGTTCATGAGTCTAATCACTAGGTCTATTAGGTCATGGGATGATATGAAGAAAGCATTTCTAGAAAGGTATTTGGATTATTGTATACCTGTTAACCATAAAGAGGAAGTGTTTAAAATGATGCAAAAGGAGGATGAAAATTTGGAAGATTTACTTGAAAGATTCAACTATAACATTAAGAGATAAAATATGGAAAATCTAGACCAAGATACTCTAAAAGCTTTTTTGTTGAAAACAATTAGAGATGAATGGGTAGATATCCTTAACATGATGGGGAAGGCAGAAATATCTCAACTTCCATTAGCTGTTATTGGGGAACTATGTATTAATCTCTCAAGAGAAAAATAAAAAATTTTGAAAGGACCAAGAGATCCTGCTCTAGCTAGGGTAAACAAGTTCGCAACTGGAATAGTAAGTAGGGCAGAAATTGGAAACATGTTTGATGAATTCAAAACTGACATTCTAGGGAGTCTTAGTGAGAAAATAGACACCCTTAAGCTGCAAAACAAGCAGAATGCTGAGACTGATGCCTTAGCAATCTTCTGTCCCAAATGCAGAAAGAAGCATGTTTTGAGAGAATGTCCTCTTGATGCAAAAGTAATAGAAATTTGTGTGATTTGTTAAGAAAACCATGAGACCAAGAGTTTCCCTTCAATTCCTAGTCTTAAGGTTGTCTTCCAAGAAGAAACAACTACAAATCCTACATAATCTCTTTGTTTTGTCTCTAGAAGACCTTGGAAGGGGCCTCAAACTCAAGGGTCTAACAACCAAGCTTATAATCAACCCCCACCAAACTAGAATTCTTGGCAGCAACCTTGGCCTCAATCTCAAAATCAATCCCAACCTTGGACTCAAGGGTGAAAAATCCTTTTGGAATATTCTCCAAATACTATCAATATCCTCCATCCTACCCATATTATCAATCTTATCCAAATTATCCTCCCCAACACAATCCTCAACAAAATCCACAAACCCAACTTCAACCTCAAAATAAAAATCCGCAACTCTCACTACCATTCCCTCAAAAACCAAATCAGTTACCTGCCCATCCAGTACCAAACCCCAAAAATAAAAATCCTTAGAATACCTATATGATAGAAGGTCAACAAATTCCAACTTATTTAATCACTCCTCTACATCTTAATGATGTTCAACTTAGATCTGGAAAGATACTTGAAAGAAAAAAGCCTTCTGTAGTAATTCAGGAACAAGACAATTCTAAGGAAGATTCTCTACAAGTTAATAAAAAGGGGAATGAAAAAGGGAAATAGATTATTGATGCAGAGCCCACCACCACTGTTGCCACTACAAAGATCTAGAAGGAGGAACCAGAAGATCCATAGGAGGAGGAACGTCTCTTCCACTCCCAGATGTGGGTAAAGGGCTCCCCTGTACAGTTCATTGTTGACAATGAGAGCCAAAAGAACCTCATTTCAGCAGACGTCGTGAAGTGGTTGGGCTTGCCGACCACAGCTCGCCCACATCCATACACCATCGGGTGGCTTCACCAAGGACGAGATCTCCGCGTCAGCCAATAGTGCCGCCTTCCCTATAGCATCAAGCCCTTCACGGATGAGGTATTGTGTGACGTTGCTCCTATTGATGTTTCTGATGTATTATTAGGACAACCATACTTGTGGAAGCGTCATGCTATGTATGAGTCTCGACCTCGTGCTGTTATTGTTACTTTTAGAAATAAGTTGTACAAGATACCAAAGGTACCACCTCCTGCCGCTATCTCTTTGGTTACTGCAAAACAATGCAATAAGCTCATTTCCCAAACCACGAAATTCATTTTCCTCATGATCCACCCCCAGGGCAAGAAGAGGAATGTGGCCACGACCTCCAGACAGGGCTCCTCTACACGACAACAACAAATGGATAAGGTTGTGGAGGAGTACGGGGACATTTTCACCTCACCCACAGGGGTTCCTCTGCACTGTCAGGTCAAGCACCCGATTGATCTGACCCTAGGTGCGTCGCTACCCAATGGATTGATCTATCGGTGCTTTGTTTTGGAGAATGATGAAATCAAGAGGCAGATTCAGGAGCTATTTTAGAAAGGTCACATCAGACCAAGTTCATCGCCCTGCGGGAGCCCGATCATGTTGGTACAGAAGAAGGATGGGACATGGAGACTCTGTATTGACTATCGGGCGCTGAACAAGATCATTGTCTGGAATAGGTACCCAATCCCACGGATTTATGACCTTCTGGACCAACTCAAAGGTGAAAAATATTTCAGCAAGATCGACCTGAAGTCTGGGTATCACCAGGTACCAATTGAACCCTCTGATGTGTGGAAGACTTCCTTCAAAGCCAAGGAAGGCCTTTTCGAATGGCTGGTCATGCCTTTTGGGTTGAAGAATGCTCCTGCAACCTTCATGAGGATGATGGATGACATCTTACGGCCATTCACCAACTAATTTGTAGTGGTGTACTTGGATGACATTCTGATCTTTAGCCAGACTTGGGAAGAGCACCTTCACTACATCCGACAAGTCCTCCAAACACTGCAACAACACAATTTGTGTGCCAATTTGGAGAAGTGCACATTTGGCATGACCCAGGTTCAATATCTGGGATACATTATTGATGAAAGGGGGGTGCATGTGGATCCAGCCAAGATCCAAGTCATTCGGGATTGGCTAGCCCCAACCACTATAACAGAGCTTCGTAGATTTCTGGGTCTTGCTAATTTCTATCGTAGATTCGTGTTGTGATTCTCTCATATCACTTGGCCCTTGAGTCAAGTCACCAAGGGAGGAGCGAGAGCAAAATTATTTGGTCAGAACCTCAACAAAAGGCATTCACAGAATTGAAAAATCGCCTCTGTTCTGCCCCAGTGCTCACATTACCAGACTTGCAACAGCCATTTGAGATCGAGACATATGCCTATGAATATGCTATTGTGGCATTTCTTACTCAACAGGGACATCCAGTGGCATATCACAGTGAGACATTGTTTGACATAGTTCGCAAGTATCCCAATTATGACAAATAAATGTATTCCATTGTGCAAGCTTGTCGACAATGGAAGCATTACATTTTGGGGAAGGAAAAAATCATCGACACAGACCACCGGCCCCTGCAGTTCATACAGACACAAGGGAAGTTGCAAAATGATTTCCATCAGAAGTGGTCCACATATCTGCAATAGTTTCATTTGAATATCAAGTACAAGAAGGGTAGCACCAATAATGTTGCAGACTGCCTCAGCCGACCATCGATCGTGGCGCTCACCACCGTGCTCAACTCTTGTGGGCATGAGACTTTTGATTGGCCGCTTCTCTATGAGAGTGACCCAGAATTTGGCCACACTTACAAGGCACTCTTGGGGGGTACGCAAGTTCCAAATTTTTTCCTCCAAGATGCACTTTTATGTCACCTAGGACACATTTGTGTTCCTTCAAGAGAGCATGCCAAGATGATATGGGAAGCACACTACAGTCGAGTCACTAGGCATTTTTGGGTCGAGAAAACAATAGCAATCCTGCAGAAGTATTCATATTGGTTGAACCTTCGAAAGGATGTCGAGAAGCACATCAGATCTTGCACTGCTTGTGTCATTTCCAAACCGACCATCAAGAAGCAAGGCCTATATACTCCGCTACCTACCCCTAGTCAACCTTGGGAATTCATCTCCATGGATTACATGTCGGGCCTGCCTTCTACTAAGAAGGGAAATGACTTTTTTTTCGTGGTCGTCAACAGATTCTCGAAGATGGCCATCATGGCGACCTACAAGAAGAATATCACAGCAAAAGCCACTGCTAAACTCTTCTTTGAACGAGTGTGGGTGCACTTTGGGATCCCACAGTCTATCATATCATATCAGGATAGCAGGTTCCTCAACACATTTTGGTTCAGCCTCTGGTTAATGTTGGATACCAAGCTCACCAAGTCCACAGCTTTCCATCCCCAAACAGATGGCTAGACAGAGGTCGTCAACAGAATGCTTGTACACATTCTGCGCATGTACAATTCAAAGCATCCATGCACATGGGACGAGAGCCTCCCATATGTACAAAATAGTTATAATCGGGCTCTCCACAATTCAATCGGCCATAGCCCCTTTCAGGTGGGCTTGGGATTCCAGCCACTATGTCCTATTGACGTAGCCATACCATTTGCAGCTGCTCAGGCCGATTCAGCTCATGTCCAGTCTGAATTTGACAAAGCAAGTAGCTTCATCGATTGCATTCAACACATCCGCCAACAGGTTCATGATATATTGGACAGAGCCAATGCCAATTACAAGCAACGCCATGATCAACACCGGGTGCCACACAACTTCCAGGTGGGCGACAAAGTATGGTTACATTTACAGAAGGAGCACCTCACTAGACCCCACCGCAAGCTTCACCCGCTCCGATACGGCTCGTACACCATCACCAAGGCTGTAGGGAATAATGCCTTCGAGCTCAGTATTCCACCATTCCTTGGTCTGCACCCAGTCTTCAATGTGGATCGCCTTCGTCCTTACTTCCCACCTCTACTGGACACCTCAGACATTGCAGAACAGGCCACCACAGATTGTATCAGGGACATGAAAATAAATATCACTCGCCAACAAAACATCCAACTATATCGGGTTGTTAAAGTTGGCCAACTCCTGCACCAAGGCAAGTGGTTCACCAAGGACCAAGTTCAGCAGAAGTTTCCTCATCTCATGGAAGAACTCAACGCAATGGGGACCATTGCTTCTTAAGGGGGGAGGAATGATCCAGGTGGATATTTGTGGCCACCCGCCTATTCCACTTAGGGCCCCACCATTTCCTCTTTCATTTTTTTACTTTCGGCACAACTTACTATTTTTAGTAGTTTTTCGGGTCCTGAACTTCCGGAGCCGTTTTGAGGCCCTAAACGACGTTTTTTGGGAATTGCACGTCCAACTAATATCATTCCATTCTGAAATGGATATTCATGGCAAAATTTGTAGTCCTCAGATAGATCTTTCTAATGATGTACCATGTGCGTCAAATGGAGATAGTATGCCAAAGTTACGTCCTTGGGAAGTTGAAACACCAATTTACCCAAACGGGGCCCATAGTTTTGGCGCTTCATCTCCTAGGGTTAGGTTTTTGGATGTTCAGAGTTCTCCATTGTTTATCAATAATAAATAGGCCCTTGAGCCTCATTGTAACTCAGTTCAGAGGCCTGTAGTCACCACATCTCTTCTCAGAGATAGCTACCAGCGCCCTAGCTAGTTTTATTTCCATTCTGTCTATAAGCAAATTTCAGTTCTTTGATATTAATGAAATGAAGTGTTGTTTCCGCTGCATCTTTGTATTTATGGTTATATTTTTATTCTGTTGCATTCCTGCATAAATCCGGATCAAAAGGACCTGATCCCTTATGCCATATATTATACAAGTAAGAATTTGACTCCTCCAGAGTTGAATTATACTATAACTGAAAAAGAATCCTTAGTTGTTGTTCATGCTATCAATAAATTCAGACATTACATAACAGGCTATGAAACCTTTGTTCACACAGATCACTCTACAATTAGGTATTTAATGAATAAATATATTACTAATAGCAGAGTTACAATATGGTTATTGCTCCTGCAAGAATTTAACATTACTATTCTAGACAGACCTCGAAAACAAAATACAGTTGCTGATTTTCTGTCTAGAATTCAAAATATAAAAGACAACACTCTTGTTGAGGATAGATTTCCTGATGAATATCTCTTTTCAATAACTACTCAAACTCCTTTGTTTGCAGATATTTCTAATTACTTAGTTACAGGAAAATTACCTTCAAATATGCATTCTAGAGAGAAAAGGAGAATCATTTAAACAAGTGCAAAGTATTCATGGATTACTAATGAATTGTATAAGACAAGTCCAGATCTTATTATCAGAAGATGTGTTCAAGAAGATGAAATGTCTAAAATTCTCAAGGCATGCCATGATGAGCCTTGTGGTGGACATTTTGCTTATAAAGGGACAGCCTATAAAATCATTCATTCAGGATATTATTGGTCATCCATCTTCAACGATGCCATAGAATATGTCAAAAGGTGTGATAGTTGTCAAAGGGTAGGGAAACCTACTCCTTCAAATGAAATTCCTTTACAACCCCAGGTACTTATTAAACCTTTTGAAAAATGGGCCTTGGATTTTGTTGGACCTATCAATCCTCCATCTAAACAAAAGAATTATATTATGGTATGCACTGATTATGTCACTAAATGGGTAGAGGCTAAAGAATTACCTTTTTCTAATCAAATATCTGTAGCTAATTTTCTTTTTGAGGATATCTTTACTTGTTTTGGTGTTCCAAGAGAAATTGTAACAGATCAAGGCGCTCAATTTACATCAAATATGGTGAAAAAGATGGTAGAAAATTACAAAATCAAGCACAAGATGTCTACCCCTTACCATCCATAAGCAAATGGTCAAGTTGAATCTACCAACAAGGTGATTGAAGAAATTCTCACTAAGACTGTTCATCTACACAGAAGAGATTGGGCAGAAAGGCTTCCTGAAGCCTTACAAGCCTATAGAACTACATGGAGAAACACAACAGGACATACTCCATATGAACTTGTTTATGGGAAGCAAGTCATGTTTCCTATAGAATTTCAGATCAAAACCTTCAAGATGGCAGTCAAACTAGGACTTGATTTGACATAAGCACAGAAGCATAGACCGGAGAAAATTAATGAAATAGATGAAATCAGACAAGATGCAGTCCAAAGAACTTGTATAGTCCAGCAGCGAAGGACTAAATGGCATGACAAGTATATCAAAGAGAAAAAATTTCAAGAAGGGGACTAGGCACTCTTGTTTGACTCAAAATTTAAGGATTTTCAAGGGAAATTTCAGACTCATTGGCTTGGACCATATGATATTGAGAAAGTCTTTGAAAATGGAGTAGTAAAGATCAGAACAATAGATGAAGAAAAGGTATCTCTTCTCGTAAATGGTCATAGGCTGAAATTATATCATAAACCACTTTCAAAAGAAGAGCTTGTCAGAAAATTTCAGGATAATATTGATATGGAGTTAGTGAAGTATAATT
Source organism: Pinus albicaulis (assembly GCA_034641835.2). Taxonomy (NCBI): domain Eukaryota; kingdom Viridiplantae; phylum Streptophyta; class Pinopsida; order Pinales; family Pinaceae; genus Pinus; species Pinus albicaulis. The sequence goes on from CM076572.1 coordinate 571,956,220, forward strand.
CTTCTTCTTCACAAACTTAGCTTTTATTTTTCTATATATATATATAAAATAAAGTATAAATATGAAAACCAATCAATGATTGGCATACTTATGCAGAAAGTACAGGGTGAAAATCAGAACTCTCTGACATCCTATACTTTCATTTTTCTTTTCTGTAAATAAATGTTCATATTTGCAAATTCATTTCATTACACTCCACAGTCACTCCACTTACATTTCATTCCACTTCCATTTCATCATAACATTTTATTACACTTCACATTCATATTCCATTTCACTCCATATTCCATATCAATATTTGATATTCTTTTGACAGATCATATTCTGTAGCCAGGCACATTCTGTAGCTACTCACATTTTGTAGCTGGTTCTATTCTACAACCAATATGATTCTGTAAGCCACTCCAAAAAATACTTAGATGATAATTGAAAAAATGGATTATAGGACTATTTTCTAAAGATCGCCATGCTAGAAAAGGAGTACCTAAGGAACAACAACAAGGTCAAATTCTGAGGTAAAATGTAGAAATTTATTTTAATAGCAAAAATTAAAACGTGAAATATGTATAATGTGTACATTCATATGTTCCTTAGTAACCTATCATTCAAATTGATTAATCCTCATCATGATGTATCTCAACCATATCCCTCATCTAACATTCCACAACGGTCCATCATTAAAACCCTTGATTAATGACTAACAGTCATAATCATAACATGACCTATTAGGCCACGTCTCTCGAAGACCATATAATTTACTTATTCCCTACATCGCACCATAAACCCTCCATCAGATCCGTATCTCATTTCATTTCCATCGCCCATTCACCTCCATCAAACTCTGCAGCCAATCCATTTCCAAACACAGAGGGGTAATTCTGAGGATAAAGATACTTTGCATAGAAGAAGAATGGGTCTAATTGTCATAACAGAGCCAGTAGGTGTCAAATATATGGAAGGATATCCGCAAGTCAGAGAGTTACTATAGCAAGCTGGATGGTTGAACTTTATAGAAAATTTTGATGGCTTTCATAAGAAAATTACCAAATCATTTTCCAGATCTTTTGATGGGACTGAGGTGGAAATTGGAGACATCAAATTCACAATAACAGAGTCATTCTTGGCTGAAGCAACATAACTCCCAAGGCAAGGAGAGTGGTGGTTAAAGAACAAATAATTTCATAATGAGTCATGGAAGGAGATACTTAAAAATCCAGGTATGGATGTTTCAGTCTTTAGAAAATGAATTCTAAGTACTGCTCTGAAAAGTAAGTGGAGAAATATGATATTGATTTCGCAAAAATTATGACTTGTGAGGGAAGGTATGGAACCATGTATGTTTATCATATCAGATTATTAATTAATTTTCTAGAAAACGGTGAGATCAACCTACCTTAATTTCTACTCAATAGTCTAAGGAGAATGGCCTCCAATGTCCAAAAGAAAATCCAATTTTTAGAGACCACTTTGTATCATCATGATTTAGTGAAAATATTGATTGAATTTTACTTAAGGAGCATAGGAGACAATTGGGAAAATTTCCTTGTGAGGAACCATTTTCAAGAACAGCCAGAATCACCACCCAAGGATGAAAATGCCAAGAGAAGTAGAAGAAGGAAAATTGATATGGTGGTTGAGAACAGATTCGAAATTTCACCACAGGAAGAGAATGAAAAACTAATTTCTGAAGAACTAACAGAAATTAGGAAATAAATTAAGGCTAGAGGAAAGAAAAAGAAAGCAAGTGAAGGTATTAATGAAGAGGATGAGAATCCTCCAAAGCTGAGAAGAAGCTCTAGACTCCAAGGAATCATAAAGAAGACATTGAACAAGGAGACAAAACTCATAAATATAGATGAAGAAACCCTAGTTCCATCACCTATTGACAAATATTCTGAGTATAGTCCTCAAAACTCTCTTGTGTATCATTTTGAAGAAGGCCCCAGTAGAAGATCTCCTGGTATAGACCTAGTTAAACAGAAAATATATTATTATGTGGAATCATTGGAAAGAAGTTCCTTAATGAGCCAAGAAATACCTGTCAATCCACAAGAACCTCTAATTGAAACTCTTAAGAGAGATAATTATGAATTAGAGATTTTGAACAGGCACATCAAGAATGAAAATGAGATTTTTAAAGATAAAGTCAAGTTGAAAAATGCAATGAATGATAACTCTACTTTGCAGCTAAGGCTATTACACAAGGGAAACAAGAAATTGAAGAAGAACAACAAAAAGTTGAACAAAGCACTCATAAACCTCAGATTCAAACTTCTCATGAAGATTCCAAGAATTACATTGACTACTAAAAGAAACATAAGAATAAGGTTGGATGTTTTAGCTGAAGTATCAGAGCACATGCAGTAAGGGAGAAGAACTTAAAATTTCTTTGACAAATTGCATGAGGACATGCAATGATTTTGCAGTGGGGGTATGTTGAATCCCAGGATTACCCTCTCCTTTATAGTTTTCTCATCTCATTTCACCTCTTTTCCATCAGTTCATTATCCCTAATCAGTGAAGAATGCTAAGGTTTGTCTCAAGGATACATACAAATGATTGACATATCGTATTTTCATGATTTTTGCTATTTTGATAAGTTTTTGAAAATTAGCTACAGAATGCAGCCTATTCTACAGTTGAGTTTATGTTCCGTAGCTACTCTTGTGTTTGAACATGTTACAGGTGTCAATTGAAGAAGTGGGCCATATGGGTATTCTCAAAATCCCTCCTACATGGATTTCATCCTATTCATATGGACCAGATCGACATATGGAGGTGCCTACACCTATGGTCAAAGCAACAAGTCAAAGACCATTTCCTACAGTAATTAGGACTCCTAATTTGCTTCGTAGAAAATTATGAGTCCTAAAAGTCCTATTTTGATTATAATTCAAAGAGACACCTGTAGCTACTTTTATTCATAGTTAATTATGCAAATTACCTTTAAATAGAGATTTTATAGAACCGATAAGAAGATAAGTTTTTGTAGGACAAGTTCAGAATTATAGTGAAATACTTTGTTTTCTAAAAACTCTATTTCAATAAAGAAGTTTAGTTTCCAGATGCTAGTTTGATTGCACTTTTGAAAAGCTAAGGAGTTAACCAACTTGGTAGCAGAGGGCCCTTGCTGCTAAAGGAGGTTTTTAATGCTTTCTAGTTAGATTTCTTTAATTATGTTTAGTAATTTATATTCATGCTTAATTTCCATTTTTCAATAGTTTAAATACAACTGTGGATATTTTCCTTCCGAAATGTTTCAAGGAGATAGGACTTCTATTTTCAGGATTGGAATAAAGATTGAAGTGCTGAGAAACATGGTTGTTTAGTTTACTATTTTTCCTTTTCAATTTCATTAGAAGATAGTTTTCAATTGCTGTGTCTAGTGAAGCATTTATGAAATCCAATTTTTCCATTTATTAAATCTTACATTGAATGGTTAAATGTCTTATAAGTGCAGTGGTTGAATACATTTCATTTCTTGTCATTTTCTTGCTAAGAACTAAAGGTGTAATTGATTTTTCTGATGCCATTCCAAGAGGTCACAAGCTTCACAATTAGATGATACTGATAAGTCAATTACTCATTTAGTTAGTTTTAGAATACATTTCATTTCTTGTCATTTTCTTGCTAAGAAATAAAGGTATAATTGATTTCTCCGAAGCCATTCCAAGGGGTCACACGCTTCACAATTGGATGAGATTGATAAGTCAATTATTCACTTAGTTGGTTTTAGTTAGAAGATCCTCATTTCATTGCAACAAAACAATCTTCTTAAAGATCATTCTGAAAGAAATTAACCTGAATATACTAAGCAAGGATGATTAAATGATTAGATGTGATGCAATGTTTGAGTTATTCCATTTTATAGAGTTATTGTAGTTCTTTAGTTTAGAAAAATGTAATGGTTTCTTAGAAACATTACCACAAAGGAGTCACTCTCCACATATTGGGTAAATGGAGTAACTAAAAACATCCTAGGTAATTTTTAATAGCATTTTATGTTTTCTGTCTTAGGACCTTAGCAACTAGGGTACAAACAGTTGATTTCATCTCAATAAGGTCTGGCCTAATAATTGAATGTTGAGACAACCTAAAGTACAATAGTTGATACATTTTTTTTACTTTTACTCTATCTTCCAATCTTATTTTAGTCATAGATCCATGGATTAGGTTTAATCATTGAATGAAGTACATGCTTTACCTTTTTGTTCAAAACTAGGTCTTAGAAATAGTCCATAAACTTTGGTTTCTTTTGTAGAAAATTAACTTAGTTTCATAACACTTCATCTTATTTTTTTAATTAGATTCATTTTAAATTTTCCAATAGCCTAGGGTAGCACACTAAGTATTAAAAAGACAAACCCCGAAAACTAATAAGAAAAACACAAACAACGAAGTAAGGGAAAGGTCACTTAGGCACATATAGTGCACCACACTTCATCAGTGTACAAGCCCTGGTTAATAAATTTATGTAAGCAATTTAGAACACTAAATTGACTAAACAATATTCCAAAAGTACCTGCTTGAGAAAAACAAGCACATGTATGAGTCAAATTTTGAGCAATATTTAATATATTTTTTATAACAAAATACACACACATGCATACACATATATATCTAGACATGTATAATATATTTTTAGTTACATGTGTATGCTTATATCTACACATCAGCCATCCTTGGGTTCGATACATGACTTAAATTGTCTTTGCACCAATTAACAACATCTAAAGAATTTGCAAGTCTGGAAGTTGAGTGATTCAATTGATGCCTCATAAGTGCATGTTTTACGCATGCCCCAGCACCATCGTGCTCTCCTTTTCCATGCCACATCTCAAAGAAATTCCATGTATGTCGAATGTTGGTTCTCTTATGAGGACGAGACAACCAAAAGAACGATCTTGTTGATTTAAATTAACCAGCACAATAATCTGACCATACCCAATGTTCTTTAACAGTGACCCCTCGTTTCAACAATTAATTATAAATAACATTAAAACAATGTTGAACAAAACATGTATCATGTGTTCGATCATCACTGATGTAGAAATGGTACTCCTTAATCACCTCATGATTATTTTCATTGATATCAAGCTTTACATGTCTATACAAAATATGCACAAATATAGATACTTGGTCTGAATGATAATACTCACTTTGTATCTCCTTTTGTGGACTAAACGTGTAATTCTCAACGAAATCAACCACTGATAATATTGTTCATTTTGGGAACACATCGTGTGATTTCTTTAAATGTAAATCCTACCATCGTGCTATATGACAATGCTTAATATATTTTATATTTTCACCCTGAACTTCTCCATAAAAGATGTCACTGAAATTTCTTCGTCAATTAAAGTGATATTTTTTTATGTTGTGCTTGAATTTGCAACAGGATTGTAAGTAACATTTTCATATCGCTTCCAATTCAAACTGAGATTTGACATTCTGGGATCATTAGGATCAATGGGGTACTTTGCATCGTAGAGTGCCAAATGAGAACATTCTGGGCATTTTCTTCCACCAACACATTATTTTTTATAATATCATTTATTATTCTCTCATGCACATAATATCTTTGATAAAAATTCACAAAAACTTTAAGGAGGGAGGTCATTTGACCAATATTTTATGCCAAAATTTACTAACGTATCATAAAATAATTGGAATTCTACATGGTATCGACAACAACATGTCTCTCGAACAGTGATAGGCCTGACATACCATGGTTTAATCTTCACAAATGTGCTAATGGAAACCTTCACATCAATATTAATCTCCATAAAGTTCTAGAATAATTGTACTTGACTGACCTATGTTATATGTTTGGCATGAGTTTCATAAAATCCCTTAGATATACGACGTCGCAAAACGTCCCTTTAATTTGGCGACACATGAGAATTCAAATTCCAAAACTCTTTTACCCTATCCTTCACACCATCAGTAATTCTATCATGATATGGATGCCTACAGACATTAGCCTAACATGCAAGTTCATCGTTCTCATCTAATTGAATTCTAAATTTTGTATGCCTCCATAAAAATTTTCTTGATGTTTTAAACACTTTTGAAGTTGCTGACATCAACCGACTTGATGCATTTTTTTTCATGACTACACCTGTTAAAATTGCTCTACGAGCACTCTTTTCAACTTGAGATTGCTTTTTGGCTAGTGTGGCAAGTGCCAATGTCACATTTTTTTATACCATTTGATTTACTGAAACCTCTTTCGGACTTTTAATGCCCAATAATTCCACAACATTTATGAGATATTTGTGCTTTAAAAATCTACGTAACATTTGAGCTTGTGCTATGATAGATTTACCTTCAAAAAGATGTTTCAACCCCAATTTATTTTATCTTGAACTGTCCATTTAGGCATTTTTGGTCCCAATTATTCAATTTTAGTTAGATCCATATTCTCTAGAAAGCTATAGTCATATACAATGTTCTTGGAACTTCCAATTAATTGAAGTGAAATGTGAGGTGTCGTAGTATCTTCTTATGGGTTTGATGTAGTCCCTGCATAAAAAACAATATTAAATTCTAATTTGAAATTGACATATATACATTTTTAATTTTAAAACTATCTTGAACTACAATGTTTAAAAAAAAAATACAAATTTCAAATTGAAGAAACTATTGACTCACCAGTGAGATTGATATCAATACTCTTGGACATTTGTGTTTTCAATATTCTTGTTGACAAGTTCCTCAATATTCTCTTCGACATTTGTGTTTTTCAATATTCTCGTGTACAAGTTCCTCATCATTTCTCATTTCCTCGTCATTGTCATGCACCTCTACATCTCTTTCATGATGCTCTACCTCAACATTTCTTTCATGGCTTAATCTTTCCCTTTCCTCTTGCCTTTTTTTTTTTGTAATCTCTCATTCCTTTCCGCTGAATCAGTTCTATTTCGATCGTGCCTTGATTTACAATTCCTTTTGCCTCCCATGTTCACGAAATTGGAAACCTAAAATCCAATTCTATTTGGACCAAATATCCAAAAAAACATAAAGACTTCAGAATAATTACTTCATACCTTCAATAAGAGAGGAAATTAAATAAATAATTAAATTCATAAAGACATTTTGAAAAAATACTTCATGCCTTCATAGAGACATTTTGCAAAATATCAAGTAATTAAAGTCTTATAAAAATAAAAATGTAATTATTTTCCCTATAAAATTTTCACTTCCCTTTCCTGAAAATATGTGCTCTTTAAAAAAAAATTGAATGTTTAGAAAACATTACTTTAAAAAAAAAAATTCGCACCCAAAAAAACTTCGCACCCAAAAAAAATTTGCACCCAAAAAAACTTCACACCGTAAAAAACTTTGCTTCTTTGGTTAAGAATAGTGTGTGGAGTATTTTGGATTTAATCTTTCGAACGAGAATATTTATATACAAATCTCGTCTGAAACATCGTGACGATACGATGAATATTTGTAGGATTCCGTCAGCTAATGGTAAAATGTTTTGATTAAAATTCTCACCTGAAAGTTTAATAGACTCTCAGACGAGAGTTATATAACACTAGCCCAAGAGTCTACCTTGCCACCAAACCAAAAAACCATCATGCATCGGGTGTATTTCTCGCACGAAAACTCTCGACCGAGAGTTTGTAAAACTTTAGGGCGAGAGTTTACCTGCATAGTTAAATTTAACCTGTGGTGGTTTAAACTCTTGATCGAGAGTTTAACATTTCTTGCCTGAGATTTTATTAAATTTCTCGCCCGAGAGTTTCTGGTCAACGAAAAACCTTGAAAATTCTGTAGTTTTCAAGAACCTGTGGATTTGGAAGGGAAGAACACCTAAAAAAACATAATGTTATATTTCAGACTTGGTACCATTAGATTCATATCTGAATCTAATTTCTAATGATATAAAATTTGTGGAGTTTCATTAAAAATTCAATATTTTATTAATTTTATACTAAACTATCAATGTGGAATTTCATTGTTCTGAAAATTGCAGTGAATGAAAATTCAATAACTTTAAAATGGCAACACCAAAAAAATTAGAAAAATCATATTTCAATTCCTCTCCCTGTATTCTTCAAAATTGTATTCTCATTTTTCTTATTGACGATGACATTGAAAAGAAAATGCAGGGCTCATAAAATGTACTAAAACATCATTGTTTGTTTGTCTTCGTCCTTTTCAAAAAATAATAAAAAATAGTGAATTAATATGAAAATTACCAAAAAATATTCATTGTAGTAAGTACAGTCTATGTAGATTATGATGATATGGTTTATTTCCAAAAAATGAATAGCCATCTGTAAAAAAGGTTAGGGTGCAAAAAGTGACTAATTATGTTTGTCTGGAAATTTCAAGTATATGAAGTTAGTAAACAACAAATTTACCCCTCTATATGTCAATATTTATAAAAAAAAAAATATGAGTATGGAGGTAAGACAATTCTCTACAAATCTTGTTTTTATGTCAAAGACTAATTTGCATTGAAAATATGAGTTTAATGGAGTTAAAGTTGAAAAACATAGAAAATTACAATTTTCAACGTTAAAAAAGGGCAAAAAGTGTTTCCCAACTTCACGTTTTCAGAGAGAAATTCAGATTTGAAATTGAAATAAATTGGAACTAATTCCTTATTTTCTGCAGTAATTTTAACAATTGGGGCATAATTTTGAGGTGGAGGAACCTCATTTACCTTGGCCTTCTATTTAGTAGCTTGTTTATCTGAATCTGATTTGTGTGGAGGCTGCTGAACAGGACCTTTTGACCTCAAAGGGTAAATTCTGTTTTGAACTTCTTGTTGTTTTTTATCATTTTGTGCATAAATTTGAGCATTCATATCATCAAAAAACAAACAAATTCTTGAACTATCTTCATATTCCTGCAATGTCAAACATGTTGACTATGAAGTTTCTCCCACATGGTTTATTTCTTCATTTTCTTCCTCATTTCCTTGCTATTCTTCTTCAACAAATTTATTCAAAGGAGGATGAACATTTTGATCATCAGTATTCCTCCTTGGGCATTGTAAGATTTTTTGAGGCTGAAAAGGCCTTTGAAGGGAGCCTGATTTCTATTAGCTTCATTTTCATTGGCTGTAGCAGCTGGTTTATTTTCTACCTCTAATTTTGACATCTTAGAGGCAATTTCCTTGATCAAATTGGACATTTGATTGATCTTTTCTTCTGTTGAAAGAGACTTAGAAGAGTAAGGCTTTTCTTCTTTCATCTTCTTTTTGTCTTTTTCCTTTTCTTCCTCTATTTTTAATTTATTAGAAACCATGATATTAGATTGTACTCCAATTACAGCCTCTTGCATACTTGTCAGTGTCTGTGATTTTTCAACCCTCAACCATAAAGAAAACTCAGAATCTAAAGCATTTGTAAAATTTATCATAGCTGTGGTTTCAGTAGGTTTAATTTCTTCAAGAATTTTCTGATAAATCTTTTAGTAAAATCAGTTAATGAATCATCTGCCTTCTTCTTCAGAGTTCCAAATTTTGTAAGATAATAGACATAGTATTTCCTATCGCCCCAATTCTTCACAAATATCTCTTCTAATTCATCAATTCCTATTATTGAATTTGGAGCCAAACTTCTAAACCATTTTCAAGCTTCACCATCCAAACTATGAACAAATAGTCTTGACCAAACATCTTCATGTTCAATATTCTGATTGTCAGCATAAGTATAGAAAACCACTAAATGTTCCTCAACAGAAACTCCTTCTCCCTCCCCAGTGTATTTTGGAAGATATTTCAAGTAACCTCCTAGAGGAAGTGGATGTAAGTATTAAGGGAGAACAAGTGGCACATATCTTGTAGCCACTCAGATTAGGGGAATTTTGAGGTCTAAAATAGGCCTCCTAAGAAAAATATACAACCAAAATAAACTTTATAAGAAGCAATAGGATTTGAGATGATGATGTCAACCATGAGGGATGATTCACCATTTTTTAAGTAAAAGGGTAAAAATATTAAAAAATAATAAAATAATAAAACTACTTTTTCAACTCATATTTTCAACTTATCTCCCAAAGTTTTTACTCAAATTTTGAGCGGGAGGACTCGTTCGATGCAAAATTTAATTCCTCATCCTAGGAGTACCAATATTTCATACTTTAGATGGAGTATGCTATGCGAAAAATGAGAAATACATGAAAAAACATGATTGCAATCACGTTTTTAATGTATTTCTCTTTTTTCGTGTAGCGGGGTCCATCGAAAGTATGCAACATGGGTACTCCTTGGATGAGGAATTAAATTTTGCATCCAATGAGTACTCCTGCTTGAAATTTGAGTAAAAATTTAGGAGATAAGTTGAAAATACGAGTTTAAAAAGTAGTTTTTTCCTTTTTCCCTCTAAAATTTGATAATGTCATAAAATCTTATTTTATTATTTCCACTATTATTTTATAATTTCCTTAGGAGGCCCATTTTAGACCTAAAAATTCCCCTAATGATACATCCTTGTAAGGGCAGGTTGAGCCATATTTTGCTGATGTACAGTTGATGTAGTTGTTTAGGAAATAGGAATTACAAGTGGTCAATTCTGATTCTGATTTAGGACAATAGAAAATTGAGGTCCTTGAGATGATTTTTCAGGCTTTGGAACTAAGAAGAGTGGGTTTTCAAAAAGATGAATAGAGGATTTCTTGACTTCTCCTTCAGCAGAAGAGTCAGAATCTAAAGTTGTCTCTTGAGGGGATGGAGTTAATTCAGCTTTATTTTGTTGAGCAAGGAAATCAGATAAACGAAAAGTAACACCTTTAGGTACAGTCTATTTAAGTGGATGAGAGGAATATGACCCAACAAATGGATTTGGAGAGAAAGTAAAATATGCTTGCTGAGGGGTGATAAGAGACTGGTATTCAGGATGAGTCTGAAGGAAATTTAAAATATTCTTGAAGTCTTCATCAGTCAAAATATCCCCATCAAGAAAAGGTGCAATAGCCAATACTTGTTCTAATTCCCCTTCAGTTAGCACAAAATCTTTTGATTTATTATCAACACTTAGAAACTCAATTTCTCCTTCTTTGACTAGAACAATACTTATTTCAGATTTACTAGGTGATGAGTAAGAAAAACTTTAAGCTAAGCCTAGGTTAACAACATCCACTTTATTTTCTAGGGGAGTAGATTCAACTTGAGATTTTTCAGTAGAATATTTTGAAACTAAAACCTCTTTAGATTCTTAAGTAGAAATCTACTAATTTAGTAGAAATTTACAAAAGTAGAAATTTGACAATATTCCATTGAGAGAAAGCTATTTCTAGTCTGACAAGATTCTCACTAAAATATCATGAAGAATAAATATCATTAGTGATTCTCTTCCACTATTATAACATATATTTTATCAGGAATGCTCACTGTGTGAGACTAACAAAAACTAATAAAACACGTAACATGCTTATGAGACTAATAGAAATGCATAACAATATGATTATTTGCAAACTGGAACTAGAAGAAAGGAGATATGTAAACACAAATAAAGTAGAAAATACACACAAAAAATTGGTAATAAGTACTCAGTAGTATGATTCCATTTAATTCACAAAAAATATTATAGTTTATATAAGTAAAAATTCAATAACCACCAACCAACCCTAACTTCATATCTTTTTGGCATATATATAAAAAATATCATACTATCATCTTACACATAAAAGGGTAAATCTATTTCAAAAGTCATTACAACCTCGTGCAAGAGGTGAGGCTTATCTAAAAATTTAATACGACGTGTTATGACATAATGAAAATAACAACATTAAGGCTAACAGGTTGAAGTGGTTTGTATGATGTGGAAGTTTTATGGGAAGACTCCTCTTTCGTTTTGGTTTAACCAACTCCATAAAAGTGCAAACAATAGTGAAAATGGTGTGTGGCTATTCCTTGAATGTTTCCCAGTGTCTAGTAAAAATGTGCTGGTACTTAGAATAGTGGTAGAAAACTATTTGAGAGAAACTTTGTCACTGTTCCTTTCCCTTTTTTTGGTTGAAGACCCTTTGTAATGGTGGAAAACTCGAAACTTTTGGATAGAATGACAGAGTTTCATTTTATGAGAGATTACAAATCAAATCCTTTGAAATAGGTTTAATTGATAGAGGAGACATGGAGCGGAATAAATGATAAGTGGGGGGGTGGTAACGTGGTGAAGAAGTGGGACCAATCATAGATATACATCGAAATTTTTATTATGAAATGTGGAAAGTTAAATGTTGAAAATGGAAAAGTACGATGTGCAATGAGGGTGGAGGTGATGTGGCACAGAAATGGGACCAATCGCAGATCCTGCATCGGAAGTTTTATAAACATACATACTCATGAAATCAACAGTGTTTATTGAAAATTTCATTTCTCCCAAACAATATGCATTCACACGGAATTGTGGTTCTTGGGCCCCACAACCAGTTGACCAATAGGAAGCAATCGCAAATCGGTCGCCCGTAAATTTAACTTTACATTGATAACGACTAAACCATAAACTCTGCGATTTGCGAAATTGCGCTAGTGCGCTACGCCAACACATGTCCCTCGCCTCATCGCATCACAAATCTCTTAGCATACCATGGGAAGCCTTAATGATCAACTTTAAAAACCGCGATTTGCAAAATCACTCCATCTGCGCTTTATTCTCCACTATTGATCTGCGCCCAAATTTAAAGTTCTTCCTTGGTTTCCCCTTAGCCTTATTGCATCACAAATCACTTAACATACCATGCGATTTGACTTAACCATAAAACTTAAAAACTGCGCTTTGCGAAGTTGCCCCATGTGCGCTTTAGTCTCAACCGTCGGCCTGCTCCACTTTGGATGTGATTAGATCATGGCCATCTGTTCCTTTTACATGTGGTTCTTCCCTGTTGCTTTATTCCTTAGTCTATTTCCCTGTCAGCTTCCTTTAAATATTATCTTCTTCTCTTCTCTGGATCTCCCACTTTGTTGGTTAAGTTGTTTTCTTTTGGCTATGCTTTGATTTTAAAGAACTCTGGTTGCCACAAAGCCTTAGTTTGCCTGCTTCGAAAATTGATTACTTGTTTACCCGTAGCCTCTTTTTTTATATAACCAAAATCTCAGTGAAATAGCTGTGCTTTTCATTGTGTGTAATATATGATTTCCATTTATAAGAAATAGCTTCCTTTTATTGTATTATTTTTCTGACAATGAATTTGCAACAAAGATAGCTATTATTCCAGACTAGATGACTGCAATTTTATTACCCAAACATCAACTGACCTTCAACACTAACATAGGCCAAAACAGAGATTTTAACTTATTTTGGGACTCTAAAACACTATGAAACCTATTCACTTAAAACCACCTTGATGTTGGGACTTTTTAACTTTTATTGGAAATGATTGAAACTTTGGACATGGACTAGGACACAATAAAAATTTGAAAACAGTAATACAATGGTGATTACACCATTAACATTTTCAGTGTTAATATTGTGCTTAATTTAATTAAAATCATAGTTTCATGAAGCAAAATATTTGGTGTATTCCAAATTTCCGGTGCCACCTCCAACCTTGGTGAGCTAACTAGAGTCTTCTCCACTTTTAGAGGTATTTACTATGCTATTGAATGAGGTCTATCTTAGAGAAATTTTCACCACTATTAAAGAAGAGTCATTCCTAATATGTTTTCATGCTCTAAAATCCATTGTAATTAGTAACAGTTAAAGGCAGAGGAGCAGCCTAACGGTAAGCTGTCACTTTAACAGTGCAGTTTAGGCTGGGGAGGGGAAGGCTAACATCGCTGAAGACCAAATTAGACTCAAGAAGAGTCAATATTAGATTATTTTTTTGATGACAGAACATAATGGTTAAACATGTGAGTGTTGGAGACCTCAGAAATTGTTTTTCCACTTTTCAATATTAAACAATCCTAGGGCCGCCGAGATGGGAGGTCAAGCCTAGATCAGTTGGAAACCAATTTCAGATATTGAATAGTTATTTTGGGGGTTTTTGGGTGCTCTGAAGCCAATGAAGTAGGTTGAAAATCCATTGGGGCACTACAGGTTAATGTAATTATAATTTTTTCTCTTAATCCCAAGAGGGCCTAGCTAGTTGAAGTAGGTCCATGGAGATGTAGTCCAAGAGGAGTGAACTCCATTATCATCCATTGTGTTATGGGTATGTTGTGTGTTATTTATATACATTTTATTTGTTGTACATGAGTTTTTAACATCTAATTAACTCATAATTTGATCATAAAAGATACATAAAACTTGACACATAAACCCCTTCACAATTGGTTAACTTGAGATGATCCTAAACACACATTTTTAATACTGATGAGGGAGCTAGCATAGAAATAACTAGTTTTCCCATATTTAGATCAAGTTGGTATCATAGCAAAGTTTAGCTCATTTTAGCCAAGGTTATCTAGAAGAATTAGCTATTGGTTTTTGAATTTGTGCAAGGAAAATTTAACTGTGTGCAAGTTTATGTGTGAAGGAGAAGGTCAATATTGGGAGCTCAGTTATCAAATCATAGAAAAGAATATTTGTATGCATTGCACATGTGGTGACAAATTCATTAAGAAATGTTTCTAATCCATCTTCCTTAGAAAAACTCTTTGATAAAGAGATGTTACAGAAGCTCTACATCATGACTGATATGGTGCAAGAGATGTATGAAGATAAGAGGGAGAGTGTTATAATTGAAGATCAGTTGATTGCCATGAAGGAGGCGAAGCAAGAGATTCTTGAAAATATGAATGAAATGGAGACTCAGATCCATATTGCAAATGAGAACCTAGCAAGGATGCATGAGATGGAGACTCAGCTCCATGATGCCAAGGAAGCCTTAGCCATGTATGTGCATGAAAAAGAGGTATGCAATTCAATTTTATCTTCAATTTCCCCTCAAAATGAATGTGTAGGTGCTTTTGAAAGACACACTAGAGGAATAGGGTCCAAATTATTGATGAAGATGGGCTATGAAGGTAAAGGATTGGGAAAACATGCACAAGGCATAGTTGAGCCAATTATTGTTGAGGAAAGGCCTAAGTGTCTGGGTCTTGGTTATGGACAACATGATGGAGAAAGATCTAAAGCCAAGGAGGCATAGGAAGGTGTTCCAAGAAGGACTTTCATTTCATGTTCATTACCTCAAACTTGTGAAGATTGTGTTCATCAGGAATGAAAAAATTTTACACCCACTTTGCAAGAAGGTGCTCATAAGCATGCAGCTAATGAGAATGGTGAACAAGAGGATGTTGAAAGCTCTAAATTCATTGAATGCATTGTTGGTATTCCAAAGAGAGCCACTACCTCATCAAATTCACCTCCTCAAGAAGGCGACAAAGGTGAAAGTTCAAGGTATAAATATGCTTTTAATCAAGTTTCTTTTGATTATGATAAACATGGTAAATATTCACTTAAGATTTGGAGAAATTTTTCATGTTCCTTTTGTGGTTTTGATAACCATAATGTTTCAAGATGTTGGAAGAAGATAGCCATGCACAGGAAACTTTCAAAGCAAAGGAGGCAAGAATCCAAAGTTCCATTGAACAAAGCAAACCATGTTGAAAAGAAGATGCAATTGTTTTGCACTCATTGCCATAAGCAAGGTCATATTGTAGACAAGTGTTGGAATCTGTATCCAACAAGTAATCCACGAAATTTGAAGAAGGTGGAGAAAGAGAATGGAAAGAATGGAAAAGAAGATTTCATAATTGATGTGGCTCAAGATGATTCACATTATGAAGTGCAGCTAAAAGAAGCGCCACTGAAATGGTTTTCTCTTTTGTCTCTACAATGCATGTTGCATGTTTATGCCAAGAAGGTGTTTAAAAGTGGAGTATGTTGACTCACTTTATTGCAGCAAAATTTGTTCATTTCATCTCTTTAAGTACATGTACATATAAATGGGGTTCTTGTACTTATGATTGTACTTGTGAGAGATTTGAAGAATTGTATACATGCATGAGAGTTTGTCTATGAATGGTGGAATTTTGATGGTTTCATTGTGCTTGAACATGCTTGATTAATTGACTTGTGTTGGTCGATTGCTTTGTTTACAATGTATGTTGTCAACTTCAGAGTGTTGATCATTTGCACATGCATGAGTGTCGACTTGTGTTGGTCGATTGTGTGTTACATGCATGTCATATCGACTTGGAAGAGTTGATTGAGTCTCCAAATATGAAAAGGAGATGTTGACGAAGTGTTTCATGAAATGTGAAATTCATTTAGTTTTGGGAAAATAATCATCAAATTATTATACATGCCTATGCTTGACTTGAGAGTTAGTCGTTTAAAGAGGCATGTTTTGTCGACTTGTGTTTGGTCGATGAGTTTTGACACCAAGATGTAAGAGTACAGTGCAATGTTCACATGATCTGAAATTTGTTTCTTTGAAGGAGCAAGAGGATATGTCGTCAAGTTATGTTTCTTGCATGATTTGTTTTTCAGATTGATGGTTGTGTTTGTGACAAGATGTCAAAAAAAAAAGTTTGCAGCCATTGTAGACCATTCTATGCGTTGATGCCAAGAAGAGAAGGATATGGTGAATACATTCTTCCACATGTGGAATTTGGAACCGTGGAGATAAAATAATGGTCATTTCTTTTCTTGTTATTACTCATGTTGGAACTCATTGTTGTGGTTCACTTAGATGGGCTTAATTTGGAAAAGTGGTTTCCAAGGAGAATCTTGCATCGAACGCATGTTTGTGCAAAGGAGGAACATGATTCTCGGTGGGAAGGCAATCAGTTAGTTTTCCAAGAACCAAGGAATCGATTTGGTACAAAAAGTGTTACATTAGTCATCAAAGGCCCAACAAGTGTTGGATTGGGTCAACAAAAAGGAGGAAATTGGTTGAAGCACCAAGCCATTTGCAAGGCAAGGCATGTCAGTGAACCCAAGTGGTTATCATGGCGATTTTTCCAAGTAGAATCAAGTTGATATAACTTGGGAAAGAGAAGGGTATTCAGCTCTTATCAAACAACTAGATTCTAAGGGTCCAAAAGCATGTTAGTGGGAAGGAGTGATCGGAATCTAGATTAGGGAAAAAAAATTGCTGCAACCAAAGGGTTTGGCACCACACCAACCGAAACAACCGATCTAGTCCGTCACTAGGAATTCGATGCAATTCGTTTCGCTCAAAATAGAGTCCGTATGAAGAAGTTAGAGCCAACCACCATTCAAAATAAAATTCTCAAAAAAAAGGTCAAAGGAGTCACCGCAGGCCGGCCTATGTTCAAAGGGCCCTCCGAGCCAATGACATTGTGACAAGTGTCATAACAATATTCACCAGTTAACTTTGGAGGTGAAGGTTTTTTACAATATATCCTAAGGTTGAATGAGAATTTTTTTTTTTATATAAGGGACAACCCCAACTAGAGAGGGCCGATTACCATGGTGTACTGTGGGCCACCATGATTCCCCCCTGGTTGACCTTCTCCAATGGTCAAATTCATCACATATTATTCGAAATTCTGAAGGGTTACACATATTCCAAGGTTGGTTTAATATCCCATGGTCGAATCGAAGACCTTGGTTAGGGTATATGGAGGATTTAATAATACCATGGTGCATTTATTATTATATCCTAAAGTCCAAACCCCACATATTTTATTGAATTTCCAAAGGTTTTCATATATTATATAATGACACATATTGAGAGGGGCATATATATAAGTTTTAAAACCTTATGGTTGGAAAATCACCTTGCAAAGTTTTGAATTAATATTCCAAATGTGGGACTATATGGTTAATGGCACATGTAGATTTGGTGGAGAAAAATCATTTGAATTATCAGCCCAGGTCGGGGTTCAACCCCACAATCTCCCACCTACGAATGCACCTCCATACAAATGGGCCATGACAACACGTCTTAATATTATACTATGCGGCCAATAATTATTTGAAGTTTAAATGTTTGTTTGGCAGGGGAATGGAGGGGACTAGCCCCGCGGGCCAACCCCGTCCCATATGACCATTCACCAAAGATGAGTGAGTGGATATTTTAAATGCACGCGAGATTATTGCTAATCTGGGTTTATTAACCCATCAAACTGTATTATGTGCTAACTAAACCATGTTTTGTATTAAACGTGCTTTATGCAATAAGCATGCTTATCACCTTCTATTTCGTGCTTAATTTAATTAAAATCAGAGTTTAATGTGGTGGAATATTTTGCGGACCTCCAAATTTGGCGCCACCTCCAACTTTGGCGGAGCTAACTGGAACCTCCTCCAGTTTTAGAGGCAGTTTATTAGGAAAAAATGAATGAGGCCTATCTAGAGAAATTATCGACCAATTTTGGCTCAAGAAGAGTCATTCCTAGTATATTGGCATGCTCTGAATCCATTGGTATAGGTTTCTGAGGCAAAGGAGAAATTATAAAGGTGTTTTTGTCACTTTGAAGAAAGATGAAGCCGAGGGCCACCAAGAGGGAAGGCCATGCCTAGATCAGTTGAAGACAAAATTGTGCTCAAGAAGAGTCATTATTAGATGATTTTGATGCTCTCAATACAATGGAATAGATTACAAACACGTTGGAGCACTTCTGAAATTTATTTTTCCACTTGAATATTAAACAAGCCTAGGGCCCCCAGGATGGGCGGTCAAGCCTAGATCAGCTCGAAACTAATTTCAGAGATTGAATAGTCAATTTTGAGTTTTTTGGGTCTTCTGAAGCCAATGGAGCAAGTTGCAGAGCCATTGGAGAACTATAGGTGCATTTAAACAGAAATTTGACTCTTAATCCCAAGAGGGCCTAACTAGTTGAAGCAGGTCCATATAGATGTAGCCCAGGAGGGGTGAACTCTATTATCATTCATTGTGTAATGTGATTGTTGTGTGTTATTTTTCTGCATTTTATTTTTTGTACATGTATTTTTAACATCTAATTAACTCATAATTTAATCATCAAAGACCCATAAAAATTGACACATAAACCCCTTCACAATTGGTTAACTTGAGATGATCCTAAACTCACATTTTGAATACTGATGAAAGAGCTAGCACATCAAAACTAGTTTTCCCATATTTAGATCACTTCTAAAATATTTATTTGATATCAAAATTTGATATAGTTGTTATTATACTGCATTAACCTATGTGAAGCACACCTCTACTTACTCTATTTTAGCTTTGTAATGATTGGCACTCAATTCTAGTTTTTGGCAGTAGCACTATTATTTTCTACAACTAATCTCTCTCTTTTCTTTTTATTTTTAAAATGCTTGTACCTTTTCATGTCTACTGCAATTTCTATTATCACTATGCATGGAGATTCTCACTCTATCATGTCATTTTTGACATATTTCTATACTAGTTGACCTCACTTGTTTGTCCCCATTCAAGCCTCCTTTAATTCAATGTTTTATGTATTTTTGGTTCTTGAAACATCACATTTTCAGCTCCTAGCCTTCGCATTAGCCACCTCAAACCATGAGATTGAGAGCCAAAACTAGGAGCTTAGATTAGAATGCATTAATACTATCAATTTTTGTAGTTAGATATTCAACCCTTTCTTAATTGAATAGAAACACGTGTACCTCTCAAACCCTAGATTCCCAAATATCTTACAACGTGGAACCTTGATCCTAAGAGAAACCCTAACCAAAAAAACTTCATCTAAATATGGTTCTGGGCATAAATTTAAGTTATAAAAAATGAGAAAATTCTTCTTTCTTGGATATTTGGATTCCCTAATAACCCTTCCAACGGGGGCCTACAACCTTGCCACATTAACCTCCATGAATTTTCCACATGTCATCATTTAACCTATACCTATCACGTATCTTGAGCTATATATCTAGTTAGCCATCCAAAGAAGTTGAAAATGGTTTCCACATGTTTGAACCTTTGGATTCCATGTCGTCAACTTCTTACACATGTGCTTCCACTTCCCCTTGTCTTCTAACATTGTGTCACTGCCTAGGGACTTATCGGCTAAGCTTAGGAAATTTGGATCTGGTTGATTTCTTAAGCAGTAGTTACCTTATTGCAACCATGGATTCCTTGACGCTTTGATACTTGTGGTGGAATAGATATCTCTTGTGGCCCAAAATTTGTTAACACCCAGATATTTGAACTTTGATGCACTTTTTCAATTCAAACTCAAATTTTGCTTATTCCTTGGAATTTAGGAAAACTGTGATATACCACTAGAAAGGTATTCGAACAAGCTATATAACCTGACATATTACAAAATCAATTTCAATAAGAAACTCTAAACAAAATTACTACAAAGATAATTATTGAATCTACACTACCAACACTCAATAACCAAGCTAGACAACCAACATTCAGAGCAATAATGACATCAAGGACATTTTTAAAAACATAAACTTAGCAACCTACCAGCATATTCAACAATATTCCCATGAACTTGACATCAATGGAAATACATTAAAAAAAAATATGCGTCTTAACATATTTTTTCTTTTATCCTCATAGGTTTACTCAAATTTCAAGTACATGCACTTGTTGGATGCATAATTAAATTTTGCATTCAATAAGTAGTCACTTTGCATACCATTGATAGACTCACAATGCGATAAAATTGAAATACATGCAAAGCTAGTATTTCTTAGATATGGAATTAAATTTCACATCCAATGAGTTGCTATAATTGAAATTTGAATAAATATATAAGGAGATAAGTCGAAATTGAAATTAAAAATTTAGTTTTCTTTCTTTCCTTCCAAAGATATTTATTGTTATGGTCGATATCATCATGTTGAGTCCTGTTGATTATTTTAAAGTTGATTTTGGTATTATATTTTTCATTTTTAGTCCCATTTTTTACCTCTAAATTCTTGTAATGATCTGCAATATATCACATTGATATTGCATTCATACTATCTTAATTTCTCTTCAAAATATTAGAAGACATGTTTCACCTTACATGGTCAAGTTTTTTCATACATTATCAATAGTAAATCTACATTTTAGGTTGTAAATAAAATTATAAGCTCATTTAATTTCAAGTTAAGAATAGATTTGAATTACCACCCCTACCATATTATATCAAATAAAATAATTTCTTTAAAATAATTTTCTTATATTCAACATAATAATATTGAAGTGGAAATATTAGCTAACAAAGATGCTTGGGAGTAGGTACAATGTTTAATGTAGATGTAAGTTAAAAAAACTCAACTTAAGAAGTGGTGTTGTAAAGGAGAAAAATCCCACTATGTCAGGTAGCATGATCATAAATCATTTTGATTATGAAAACAACAAAATAGATGTAATATAAGTATCAACTAAAAAATTAGGGAAACCCATAGCCAATTTGGAAGTTAAATTCTTAGATGACCATTCTAAGATTTGAAAGAAAAAAATCAAATATTCAACGAAGCTTGAGGCCACCAATATAAGATAACCAACCCCTGAAATTTGGAAAATGCATAATCATACAACATAAATGATCAAATTCTTTCCAACAATGTAACATCTCCTCCTGAACCCTATTTTAAATTGTAATTAATTATCTTATTGGTACTTTATTTCCTGTATCAATGTGGGTGTGTCTCCATTGCGAAAAACCAAACTAAATGATTAAAAATGACATGTATGTAAATATTCATTGGATAAAAAATATGCTAATAGGATAACTGGGAACATACAAGTACTTATATGATACCATGCGTAAGAAAATGATGAGGGAATTGTAGGAATTTGTCTTTTCAACGCCTTGCAACGAAAGTTGAATTTAAATATGAGCCTTTTTCTTCTTGTCTAAGAAAAAATTGATTGTGAATGATTGGGTAGTTGGAATATTCACCCTCATAAATATAGAATTAGGGGTGATAGTTTCAATAGTGCTTCAAAATTTAGTGGAAGGAATGGGTTGAGTACATTCCTTGTATTTTAAAGTTGATCACAAATTTCCTAGGATGTTGAAGTAATGTGAAAATGTACTACAATACACTATATTGATTATGGAAAAATACAGAAAAGGGTAGAGATCCATGAATGGAAAATTTTGTGAATCATTTGCACACACAAAGAGACATCTATAGAGAGCAGTGACATATGGGTTCTTGAGAAGTGAGAATCATGAGTGGAATGTTTCCAATCCTAAATGGAATGATGGATAAAGGAATATAGGTGTTTATATTGCAACCATGGATTGGAATTATGTTAGTGTGTTTTTGACTCCTGTGTTGAAATATGGTTATCATTAATGTCAACCCAAGAAGCACCAGAAGATTCCCCACCTTCATTGATCAAAATGACATGGAAAATCATAGTTTTTTTAGTATGGATCATCTTTCATGGATTCTCCTTGTTGCGCCCATTCTGGTGGTATGTGGAACACCACAAGATCCTTCATGGTTTGGGAGTTATGCTTGTTTGAAGATGAAGCCCCAAACTTGTGGGAAAGAAACCCAAAGGTTGGTGATGTGGCAGCTTTTCCTTGTCCAAGACGAATGCTCATGTCATAAGCTTCCTCACCCAAAATTAAAATAATGTTTCTTGTGGAAAATTATTGACTGTGAATAATTGTTTTTTTTTAAAGTGAATGTGAGGGTTTTGGCTCTAAAAGGTAATTAAAGTTCAAAGTTCAAAAACCCTCAAATGGGATTGTCCCTCCAACATTTTTTAATTTCAAATGATTATTTCCCTGCAAAATAGCAATTTTGGTGCCTCAAGTGGAGCCCTCCAAAACTATATAGGGAGACCTCATCGCATCACTTATGTATGAATTCAAAGAACATCTTGCAAAGCTTTGAAATTGAATTTTGGCCCTGTGGTGTCTTGAAGATAAGAAGAGAGGATTTTGTGAAGTTTTTTTCACTTGGTTTTTGGTATTGGTTTGGGATTTGTTGGTCTCTCTTGCATGAAGAAGGGTCCCAAACCTCATTAGAGTATCATGTCAGATCTTAAAAATAAATTTTTGGTAGGTACAATTTTGAAGGGCAGATCTTTGAGCATTGGATGGCCTAATCATGAATCCTTTGTGACACATATCTTAATACTAAATACACAATTTTTAGAGATAACTTGATTCCCTTTTCTGAAATATTTTAGCCCTATGTTAGGGAAAAGGGCATGTGCACAATTTAGATATTTCTTATGATCTTTTAAACCTGCATATTGGGATATGACTCAGTGATATTTTTGACTCCCAAAAAAATTGTTTGTGACATAGTTTGGAGAAAATGTCCTTGTTGATTCTTTGTGTACTTTTGATTAATTAAAATAAAGAATATTTAGTCTTGAAGTAGTGACAGTAATCTATGAAAATTCTTGATCTATCCATAGGATCCATTTTTTGTGGCCGTGTGTTCTGGCATAATTCTTGTGCAATCGTTTTGAATTACACCTTTTGGTAACAAAAGATCCTACAGTGTATAAAATCCTCAATTATTTTGATAATTATTTTTAAGTGCTTCAACCTATTACCTATATCTACAATATCTTTTTTGGTCTCACTATCCTAAAGTTTCTCTAGTTTAGGATTCGCTAGATTCATTAGAACACATGTGTCTATCGAGGTGGAATTATTTCAACCTGTGTGAAAGTCCTAGACACTTACTTGTAGAGTATTGTTTAAAGAGTTGAAGTAGCTACTTGGAAATATTTTCTCTCCATACAATAGGTTTATCTTGACATCAAAATAATGTGTTTAGAAATGATCAATATTTAGAGGTTAGACATTTTTCATCTATGGACAATAATACACATTTTTTAGGTACGCGTGTTCATTCTAAGAAACCCTAACCAGTAATTTAGAGTTAATGCTAATAATGATTTATTCATGATGTGAAATTTTTTTCTAAATCAAAACATAAGAAGTTTTTTAAAATGACACTTTGTAGTCACATTAAATTATCACTTTGAGCAAGGGTTTCATTATCTAGTCCAGATGTGTAGAAGGAGTTTCCAGTAGTAAAGGTCTTCATTATGTCACTGCAATAGTAGTGTTGTCATTATTGTAGAATTTTGAAATGTTGTATCTTCATCTTACAACAGTGTTTCTTAGTTGGAAGTTTCATTATGCAGCCATAAGCTATTTCCAAATATCATCATACAACTATATATAATAAGGGTTGCATTATTGTATTTGCAGTAAGTTTTTTTTTCATTATTGTAGTAGGGATTTTGGAGTAAGGGTTTTGAAGTTGTAAATGGGTCATTTTACCTGGTACAGGAGCCCACAATAGTTTGCATAAATCTACTCATTATAAGTGGGTCATTGTCCCTGCAGGTACGGGAGCCCACGATATTTTTCAAATTCATTATCATTTTCAGGGTGGTCGGGTGGTGCTAGGAAGGTTGTTGAAGTTTCCTTCAGGGTAGAGCTTGCAAGGTTGTTCTAACATGCTTTCAGCATTAGCTGATAAAACCAAGGTGTTGGAGAATTCTTATAGTTGGACCAGGAAAATTAAACATTTTTCTAGAGTCATATGGATTTGGGTCTTCCCTTTTCATTTGGATTTGAAGCATTTTATGTTCTCACAAACTTATTAGAAAATCATTCGGTGGTTTTTCTCCTAGAAGGGCTTCCACCTAAGACTTCTAGTGCAATTTTATCTTGATGTGTTAATGTTGTATATGTTGTTAATGCTTTGAAAATATTAATAAGTTACTAATTGTATGAAATATTGATTCATCCCCCTCTTAGTGTTTCCAACAATTGTTATCAGATAGGATTCCTTCACTAGAAGTTCTACCACTAGAAGGAGATCATGGAGTGGTCAAAGTCAGGAGTTACATTACTTAATGAGAACAACTATGAATTTTGGAATGGAAGGATGAAGGAATATCTTCAAGCACAAGTATTTTAGGTTTGGAAAATTGTGTTGAATGAATACCAAGAACCTTCAACCCTTCTGTTAGCGCAAGGAATCACTCCTTGACTGAAAAAGGAGTAATCTTTACACATCATAGTTCATTTCAAATTTAAATATTTTTAGTGGTGGGATGGCTTCTTAAAGATTTTGAAATGATTTGTATTCTTTAATACTTTCATGCATTTGGAAAACTGTGGCAAGTATAAATTGTATGTAATATTCCCAAATGGGAAAAGCAGGAATATAGTGCATAAAATGAAAGCAGCAGCAAATATTTAACACATGAGACCATGAGACCAATATAGAGTCATAACGTTATGTATAAGAACAAAAAATCAATACAAATATTGAGGCATAAATCATATGCAATGAGGAAACAAGCCTCTCATAAGCAATCACTCCCAAATATGAATTGTTGTTACAATACAAAATGTCGGAGAGAAACTACAACGCAGTCATGCTAATCATAAATACAGCTGGATATAATACAATGATATAAAAATACTGATATAAGCCTCAATAGAGTCTAGAAATACAGATCTAGGCACTAGATCAGCTTTCCAAGACAACCCAAGAGGGTTTCCAAAAAATGCACACAATGTGCCAATGTAAACTGCAGCCCTAGGGCTGAAGGTATGCTGCAACAACAAAAATGAGAAGATATGGCTGATTTTTATGTATAAAACTACAGATATTCTCCAATAGATCCTCCAGATGAAATAATGGCTCCTCCACTGAAGAAATCACCTCCCAAAACAACCACTGCAGCCACCCCTGCAACTCCTCCCTAAAATAACACAGATCTGATATGAAACTGCACTGTAGGGGATAAATACACCTTGGCCTGATTTCAAATATGTCAATAAATCCCAAAGGGCTTCTTTACATTCCTTTAAATGGATGGAAACCCTCCTTCGCTCCAAAACTAGCTCTGAAGACACCCAATATAATTCTCCGCTGCTGCACCCTGCAACACAGCATAATATTCTGCAGAAACTGCGTTGATGAAGAAATATATAGCTTGGCCTTGAGCTTGAGTGTGGAAATGTAGTGAAATTCTCCTCTAAGATGCCTCTCAAGGAAGGAGATGGGATTCCCTCTCAGGAACACCCTGTGCTAAACAACACTGCAAACTCAACTAAATAGCTGAAGAATGCAATAAGTCTATACAAAATAATAAGCCAAAAAATAACCCCATATGGCTACTATCCTATTCCTTATATAAGTTATGAGCTTCCTTTCCCTTGGCCCCACTCAATTAGGTCACTACCTCCATGTAATCAATCTCCCTCCAAAACTGTGTTATTTCTCATTAAATGTCCACTCCTCCATAACAATGTTGTTGATTTGGTCAAAGTTGACCTATTCAACATGTTTCAACCCCTATTCACACCCAAAGGTGATTTATTTAGCTACTTAGAGGGTCTCCTTTCACACTTGAAGTGTTTTTATTGCTGCTAAGGAGATTTATGGGCCTCCTACCCATTTATTCACCTACCTAGTGACAAAATAATCCATAATATTCCATTTAGCTGAAAGCTAAATTTTGGAATATTACATTGTATGGGTAAATTGGTAGTATGGGGATTATATTGCAACAAATGAAAGGAGACATATAGCTAGTACTAAATCTAAGATATATGCTTACCCTAGATTAGTCACACAATTGTAAGAGTATCCTTTTACACAAACTATGTTTTATGTAAAGGAAATAGAATTTAGATAGAAAAGTACATGTATAAAGTATTTCATAAATATTTCATGAAACCTTAACTAACATGCTCTACACAACATATATATGATTTGCGGGAAACTAAACAACAAATAATTAACTATTAGATCCTCTAACAGTTCTCTTACTCACACCTTACTAGTTTCTGCAACTCATAAATCATAAGAATTAAATAATGAGAGAAACACACCATACATTAGATAGTCATTGAATCACAAAATCCTCCGGCATGAAGTGCAAAAATGAGTTTTATTTACTATAATAATTCTTCAAGTAGACCAACATCCAACCCTAAAATGGTATTTTGAAATGATATGTATAGAGAGAGAGGCGCTAACTCCATCTATCCTAAAAATAAGGAACCACTCTTTCTCACATTACATAGGTATTATAGGACATTAAAGATATATCCTATTGAAATCTAACTAATATAACATATGTAGATGAGAGACGAGAAGACAGTTTGGATTGTGCTACTTAGTATGCTAACATGCTACCCCCTTTTATGCTGATTTGTCTCTTCATGACTTTGGTTCTTTAATAACCATGTGTCTTCATTAAATGTGAACTTCAAAAACCTCATAATCACTTATCAAAAATCACTTGACATATCCATATCGTTATGAGTCCTTATCATTCCTGAAATTGCTCGAAAATTGTGCTGACAACTGTCAAAAATCATTTAAAACATGCGCTACCCGAAATTCCGGTAAAAACCTGTAACTGTGCAAAAAATGTAATGCTACCAGAATTTCTAGTAGCACTTTGTTTCTTTTTCAAAAATGCACAAAAAATATTGTAAAAACCTATGTAGACTTATACAATCTGAAACTTGAGCAGTTTTTGAAAAATGTACTTAGTAAGAAAAAATGTATTTTATTAGGAACCCATTTTACCTTTCTTCCATATGGGCTGCAACTTTTGCAAGCTTGTCCAAGTCTGATTTTTTTTCAATAGATGATTTTGATCTTGTAGTCTCGGTGGTTGTTTCTCTGGTAGTGGTCTTTTTCTCTTTTGAGCCCTTTTTAATTTTTCTTCTTTTTGAGGATTGTGTTTGTTGTTCTAAAGGGGATTTACCCTTATCTTTATTTTTGGACTCGTTAGTGTCTGTAATTGAAGGATTTATAGTCTCTAACCCTTCAAATTTCTTCTCTATATCTATGACCTTTGTTAGCAAACTTGGATTAAGAAGGACTTTAGATTTGAGCCTAAACTTGTTGTTGTCTCTAGTGTGTATTTTTCTTCTACCAGCAACTGGTTTTGCATCCTCTTTACTTCTCTTGCTTCTAATATCATACCCTGCATCTTTTAGGAGCTCCTCATCAAAATTAGTGGGCTAATATTCCTTTTGAATCTTCTATTGAATGTCCAAATCTGAAACTTTCGGTAGCACCTATGCTTTGGATTTTTCTACAGTTAAAGACTTTCCTCTCTGAGATCTGGTATAAAATTTGGGAAAAGGAGGAATGGGAGGCACCATATTCATTGATTTAGGCTTATTGGTTGATAAGCCTTATCCTTTCTCCAGCTTCCTCTCAACCTTGGTTGAAGGAGTTTTTTCTTTTCTACCTTTATCCTTTTTATGCATGCTCTCCTGCTTAGCATTTCTCTTAGTTCTCTTACCAACTGATGAAGTAGTTGGTTTCTGGTTTTTCTCTTTTTTCTTGGTAGGCTGAGGATGTTGTTGTGAAGTGGGAGATAGCTAAGCTAGAATATCTAGTGTAGGTGCAGGTTGGCCTATCCTGTAAAATAAAAAATGTTCCCGTCGTTGGTTTCTTTTCTTGAGTTCTTCCTCAACCAATACTTTGATAATAGCCTAATGATATAAACTATATTCTGATGCAACTAAATGATTTTGTATCCTAGCTGACATATTTTTCAACCTCTTCAGTAGAAAGAATGGTAAGATGAGGGTCTTCATGCCTGCAAAATGAAACAAAAATCTCATATGATAAATAAAAACAACAGTATGCCTCCTCTCACGGGTGAGGTAAATTTTTATGAGCTTGACATTCTCATCCCATTCATTCTTAAGGAAAATCTTGGGAATTACTTTAGCCCAATTAGGGTCTTTGTGTCCATATTTAATGAAACTATTGAGGTCTCCTCAAGTGGTGACTTGGTCTTTAAACCATTTTTCTCCTTCCTGTAGAAAGCTGAAATCTTCAGCAATAGACTCTGCTGATACCTGCAATCTGAGACCATAGATAGTTTCTTCCTTCCCATTGAAAGAGTGTGAAAATTCCTAAGATACTCCTAAATGAGAGCTTCCTAGTCTTGAACATAGTGGATACCACCCTGCTTGAACAAAGTAAATTCTCACATTCGGATTAGCATCAACTTGATCATCTCCTTGGGGTTCAATTCATTTTAGCTTTCCTCCTTTCTTAGTCATCTTCAGTAATAAATAAGGTTGGCTGCTAAAATATGATAGGTGTCAATATTAGAGGAGCTCACCTAATAGGTGTTTCCATGTCTTCAATGAAATTTGTCTGAAATGTGAGTCTCCTACCTTAAGTTTCTCACTGGATATGCTCATTCACCAACAATTAAACTCGAAAATAATGGTTTTCCCTTCTTTTCGGTAGTTTAAGAATATATGCTAGTTCAAATTTCCATGCATGAGAATTTTCATAATGATAAATATCTTAGACCATAGCATACACCTTGTGGTAGTCATGATTAACTTCATTTGGTTGCAGTGTTTCAGATGATATGCTAAAGGTGGTTGGAGATGAGCAGAGCTGGAGCCGGCAGTCGCCTCCATTGTATCCTTATTACATGCCTAAAATTCTGACAGCGTTCATGCATGATAAAACCAAATGTTCATCACATTAAAATTTCATATCCATGATCTAACTTAACACAAAATACGTACCTCGACATGTGGATTAAATGACTTAACTAACAAACAAGACAAACAACGGTTGGCTTTTAAAAATTGCAGATTGACGCCTAGTGTTCTCCACGTATAACCACAACTCGAATTAACCTCACTCAACATAAACCTTTCCTAACACATGACCTAACTCATGATAAAATTTTAAAATGTAGTTGATAATAGGAACACGTGGCTTAACACAAAAGCAGGTGCACTTTTTTTTTTTTTTTTTAATTTTAAAAATAGGGGAGGTTACCAGAATTTCTGGTAGAATTGGGTTAAAGAAAAACATACATAAAACATGGTTAAAACAGACTGTCCGAAAAGGGATAAAATATAAGCTACCGAAATTTTCGATAGCGTTCTAAATTTGTTTGAAATTTACAATTTTTATCCTAAAAACAAACTAAAAAATAAAACCTACTCATGACTTTGCATAGAATTGTGCTAACACCTTCCTTCGAATGAAAACAACCGTAAGCTTTACGAAAGCAATATTAAAGCTAAAAATTCCCTTCTAAATGGTTTTTAATAACTTTCATATGCCAAATTGATGCACTACAAATCATCTAAAGAAATTTGGGGCAATCTTCAAAATATATATGGAGGAGACAGGAAGGTAAAGTAGGCCAATCTCCAGACCTACCAAGGTAAATTTGAGTAGCTGAAAATGAACGAAGAGGAAAACATTGCAGCTTAATTTCTCTATGTTGATGAAATAATAAATTCCATAGAAGGACTAGGAGAATGAAATGATAGCAAGGTAGTTGTCCGAAAGGTACTAAGATAACTTCTAATGATTTTCGATGCTAAAGTTTCCATTCTAGAAGAAAGAGATGATTTAGAAAAGCTTAGCATGGACCAATTACATAGAATACTTATAGCTTACGAAATGAGAATACAAAAATAAATTCCATATAATAGAGAAGAGAACTTCACAGCATCCAAGAATATCTAGAAAAAAAAAACAAGAATCAAGGCCAATCTACAGTTTTTAAAATGAGGGATACTCATATGAAGAAGTTGCTAACTTTGTGAGAAAGTTGAAAAGAGAAACATGTAAATTAAAGGGTAAAATTCCCTTAATATGTTTCAATTGTGGTGAGATTGGTCATTTTGTTGTTAAGTGTCCTCATAATAACTGCGATGAAGAAGAATTACCTGGGAAAGGAAAGAAAAATCAAAGAGGATTCAACAAGCAAGGTAAAAGGAAAGGATTTAAGAAAATATTTTATTCTAAAGAAGACACCTCCTCATCTGAAGAAGAATGTGACAATGAAAAAGAGAATGAAATAGAAATAATTATATTCATTGATAGGGACAACATGAAGGAAGCTCCTGAAGAATAATAAGATGTTTAAGAAGAAATGGATGAGGTGGAATTTCAAAACGAGCTGGTCAGAATTATAAAGGATATCAAGGTTGAAAGAGGAAATGTCAAAGAACTTGAAGCTAAATTAAAGGAAGTAAAGGATCATGCCAGAAGCCTTAATAAGAAGACTAAGGAATAAAAAAGGACCATTATCAATCTTAAGGTGCAGTTAAAAGAACATATAAAAATTGAAGAATCACCAAGAAAAGAACCAGAAGAAAGCAAAAAGGCAAGAGAAGATTTAGAAGCAGAAATAGTCTCTCTACGAAAGGAAGCACATAAAAGAAATTTCCAACTCTAAAGCATTGGATGATCTCATCAAAAATCAAAGGTTATGCAGTGATAAGACTATATTGGGCTACAGGAAAACATTTTTAAAAGGCTTGAGTTCATTAGCAACAGAAAAAGGAAATCAACAGAAAACCTATGCAGAAATTACTAAAGGGCCTATCAAGAAGGAATATGAATTCCTAGTAGAAGAGAAGGTTCAAGAGACACAAAATCAACAAGAAGGCTCTTAGATAAAGTACACCGAAGAAGGTCTCCCCATTTGAGATACCAAACCATATTTCTTGGTCTTTATTATTCTCGAGGAAATTTTGGACATAAATTTGTAAATTGTCAGGCCTATGATATGAACAAAAGCAACTTTGGAAAGTATTTCAGGAATGATTACCCTAGAAATTATCGAGAGGATTACAAGAAAAACTTTAATTGGTTTGGATATTTAAGCAATGGAGTATAATTCTATAAATGTAACAACTTTGGACATTTGTCTAAATATTGTAGGTTAACCGCTCCCCCAAGGGGATCACAGCAAAATCAAAATGCTCCTCCAAAGGTTTGGAAGAAGAAAACTGAGATTTTCGCACTTGCCCTAAAATCTTAAAACAAGAAGAATGCGTGGTATGTTGATAGTGGCTACTCAACACATATAACCAAAGACAGAAACAAATTCCTATCTTTAAAAGATGAAAGGATGGAACATTTTCTTTTGGAAATGACATATCTACAAACATTATAGGATCAGATATGGTTATGCTTGAAGGAAACGATGCTACAACAAAATATGTGATTCTCATAGAAAATATGAATCATAATCTATTGAGCATAAGTCAAATGTGTGATTAGGGACAGACTGTTAGGTCCCTATGTTACTAGTGTAGTCCCTTATTGTTGTTAGTGTAGCCCCCTTATTGTTATTGTTGTAACCGGGTAGTCCCCATATTTTTATTATTGTGCACCATAAAACCCCATATTGTTATTCTTGTGCCCTTACATTATTATTGTTAGGTCCGCTAGGACTATATTGTGACCCCATGGACTCTTATATATATAAAGGAGGTTTTTTCATTTGTATCATCCAAGAATTTTTCATTTATGTAATGTAAAGGAGGTTTTCCCCTCGAAGAGGCTGATTTCTAAGGCGTTGAACTATAATTTCTTCTATTTTGTGAGTTGGTTTCATAAAATTTGGTATCAGAGATTTGGATTCTAGGGTTTCGTTGTTGCAAACATGTCATCGTGACATTTTTGACATAATTGTTTTTTACGAAGTTTTAGATGCTGAAAAAAACACATTTGAACCAAAATCCTAAGGAACTTCTTGTAAAAATTTCAGATCTTGGTTCGCTATATTTTTGGGCATATGATCTGAGGAAGTTAGGGTTTTTATAGGCTCCTGAATTTCATCTCAAAGAGGTGACCTTGGGAAAATCATCATAACTTTATCTCTGAGCATAAGATTAAAATTCTGTAAAAAGTGTTTGAAATTGCATGGAATATAGTTTCTTTTTTATTGAATTTAGATCTGAAAGACGAAACAGTGACACGAGGAACGTCGTACAAGTTTTTTCTACTAAACCAGTCCATAATTAGGTCATTGTGGGAGATTTGGCGTAACTTTTCCTTGAGGAATCCAACTCGAGTCTAACCTATGGAATTGGAAAGAAGACTCAAAGGACTACTACAAGACCAAAGCTCAAATTGGGGATCTAAAATCACATAGATACATCAGTTTCAATATCGAGCTTCTCAAAAGCAATAAAAAGTTGTGTATCTTTTTTTTTAATTCCATAACTTCTGTTTGCAAAATGAGTTTGAAGTGATCCCAAGGGAATATTGAAGCATATATATCAGTGTTGGGTTATATAATGCATCCCAGAAATAATTCCACACCTGTTAATCCATCATAAAACTATACTATGACACATGACGAGGAAGAAGTGAAACATGAGATATCAAAATTATGAGACCACGTGCAACAATTGTCGCTCTCGCAAAAAGTAACCAAAAATGAAATGGAAGCCAAAAGGGATGGTTTGAAGAAAGGCATGGAAGTTAAGATGAATCGTGTGGAAGCTAATATAGATGGTTTGAAGGATGGTATGGAATCTAAGATTGATGGTATAGAAGGAAACATGGAAGATTTGAAGAAATACATGGAAGGTTTGAAGGAAGGTTTGGAAAAGTTGCTACAATAAAAGCTTCCTAATGGAAAAAGGTAGTACAGGAAACTCATGTTGAGAAAAAAATAAAATTTAATAATGATTTCATAGACTCTAATGTTGGATTGAATACCCACCATATTCCAAATATCTATAGGAGGAAGTTTGATGGCAAGGATCTCGTAACATGGATACTTTAGATGGACCAATACTTTGATATCCAAAACACACAAAAGGTACGCATTGCAATTTTATATTTAGAAACAAATACATTTGTATGGTATCGATGGATTTTCTCTCTTAAAAAATTGTCACTTGGTCATTTTCACATAGGAAATGATAGCACATTATGAGGATACAAATAGAAACACTTTCTTTATCCAATTGATAAAACTCAAACAAAAGGCTTCAATGGTGAAGCACATTCAGGACTTCCAAAACTTGAATATAAGGGTAAATGATATTCCATAGGAATATTGATGTCCTCATAGGGACTTTAAAGGATAACATCCAACATGAGGTTTGTCTTTGGGAATTTAATTCATTGGAGAAGACATTCAAGTTGGAAATAAAAATTATGGTGGCAAGGAAGCCTACCACTCACAACTATAAAGATGGAAGTGTTGCTAATCCTATACTTCTACAACCTACAAGGCTGACACCACAAAAATTGGAAGAAAAAAGAGAAAAAGGGATTTGATACAGCTGTGATAGACAACACACTAAATGTCATAAGTGTGCTGAGAAGAGATTATTTTACATAGAATGTGAAGAGGAGGAAGAAAATGAACAATAAACTTCAACATAAAAGGATATACACCAGGAACCAACCCTAGAGAAAGAAGAAATGAATCTGATCATATCATGTAATGCATTGGCAGTAATTACCACTCCTCAAACTCTCAATATAGAAGGACATATAAATAATAAAAATTTAATAGTGTCGATTGATTCAGGTAGTACTCATAATTTTATTCAGTGTAAGGTAGCCAAGGAATTGAATTGCTTCCTATACCTAGCACGAGAGTGTTAAGTGATTGTTGCAAATGGAGGAACTATAAATTTCTCTAGAAAGTTCCATAATATCAAGCTAACCATTGGGGAATATGTATTGAATAGTCCAATGCTTTCCATTCCAATGGGTGGCGTTGATTTTGTACTAGTGGTACAATGGTTACAATCTTTGGGGATGATAGCTTTTAATTTTCAATGACTTTTCTTATATTTTTTTTTTGAAGGAAAGGAAGTTGAATTACGGTGTATCACAGGGAAGCTAGGAAAGATAATAAGATCTAATGTTATGACAAATATTCTGAAGAAAGAACAACAAGACATAATTTCACAATTATGTTCGCTATAAGTTCCAACATCAAAATCATCTATTTCTCAAGATCTCCAAAAAGTCTTGGAAAATCATTCGAAGGTGTTTAAAACTCCCAAAGAACTACCACCTATTCATGATCATGATCATGATATTCATTTGATTCCAGGAAGTTTTCCTCCAATTAGGCCTTACAGATATCCTTATGTCCAAAAGGGAGAAATTGAATATATGATTGCAGAAATGCTAGAGTCTGGTATAATTCAACCTAGTCAAAGTTATTTTTCTGCTCCAGTAGTACTGGTGCAAAATATGGATGGATCATGGCACATGTGTCTGGATTATAGGGAGCTCATTAAGATCACTATTAAAGATAAATTTCTCATTCGTGTGATTGATGAATTATTCGATGAATTACATGGAGGAATTTATTTCACAAAGTTGGATCTTTGTTCAGGATATCATCAAATTAGAATGAAGGTTGAAGACATTCTGAAAACAAAATTTCAAACTCATGAGGGTCATTATGAATTTTTGGTCATGCCTTTTGGCCTTACCAATGCAGCTTATACATTTCAAGGGTTGATGAATTCCATTTTCAAACCATTCCTTAGAAAATTTGTGTTAGTATTTTTTGATGATATATTAATCTACAACAAGTCTTGCAGGATCATGTTCAACATGTTGACAGGATGCTCAAACTATTGGAGGAGAAACAATTATATGCAAAAACCTCCAAATGTTTCTTTGGAGTACAAGAGGAGGAATATCCGGGTCATATTATATCTCAGTAGGGTGTTAAGGTAGGCCCTAACAAAATTAAAACCATTAAGGAATGGAAATTTCCCACAACCATAAAGCAGTTGCGAGGATTTCTCTGGTTAAGAGGGTATTATAGCAACTTTGTTAAGAATTATGGGAGAATATTAGCACCTATAACAACATTATTGAAGAAAGATGCATTTTCATGGACTCCTGAAGTAACTATGGCTTTTGAACATCTTAAAGAGGAAATGTGCCAAGCAGCAGTCTTAGCTATGATAGACTTCACAAAAACCTTTATTGTGGAATGTGATGCCTTAGAAAATGGAATTGGTGATGTTTTAATGCAAGAAGGAAGACCCATTACTTTTTAAAGCCACCCAATCAAAGGAAAGTATTTAAAGAAAACTATTTATGAGAAGGAAATGTTGGAAATACTACATGCACTCAAGAAATGGTGACCTTCCCTAATGGGAAGACACTTCAAGGTAAAAACTGATCACGATAGTCTTAAATACTTTTTGGAACACATACTATCTTTAGAAGAGCAGCAAAAACGGGTCACAAAGATGTTGGGTTAGGAATTTTAAATCATCTACAAAAAATGGAAGATAAATGTTGTTGCAGATGCATTCTCAAGAAAGGATGAGGATATGGAAGCATTTATTTGTGATATTTCTATTATACAACCAGATTGGATAATCGAATCAAGGGAGGAATGGAAGAATGACAAAGAAGTGTGGAAACTCATTCAAAATTTGCAACAAGATCTCAGTACATCTGATACATTTTGTTGGAAAAATTATTCCTTAAGGTACAAAGATCACTTATATCTTTGTAATAATTCCCAACTAAAACATTATTTTAGAATTGCACACCTCTCCCTTAGGAGGACACTCGGGATTTTTAAAAAATTACCATAGGGTGAAGAAAGAATTTTTTTGGGATGGCCTTAAATCTTATATTCAAAATTTTGTAGCGGAATGTTTGGCTTTCCAAAAAAATAAATTTGAGACAATTAAAACCCCGGGTTTGATACAACCTTTATCTATTCCAAGTCAAATTTGGGAGGAGGGTCTAATGGATTTTATCTCAGGTTTACCTAATTCCAAAGGAAATAGTGTGATCATGGTGGTATTTGATATACTTTCCAAGTATGCACACTTTTGTGCATTATCTCATCCATTTAAAGTAAGTATAATTTCTATTGCATTTATGGAAACAATTCAAAATCTACATGGAAACCCAAAGATTATTGTAAGCAACAAAGATCCCATTTTCACTGGAAATTTTTGGACAAAATTATTTCTTGTTTGGGTACTCAACTAACTTATAGCTTATCTTATCGTCCTCAATCCAATACGCAAACTAAGATAGTGAACAAATGTTTGGAAGGATATCTTTGTTGCTTTCTATTTGATAAACAAACACAATGGATCAAGTGGTTACCTATGGCTTAATGGTGGCTTAACACTTCCTTCCACATTGCAGCAAAAATGACCCCATTTATGGCACTTTATGGATATCATCCATCGTCCATCACATCATATTTAAGATAAAATTCTAAGTTTCAAGCACTGAAATTTCACATCGAGCATTAACAGGAAGTTATCGAACTCTTAAAGGATAACGTTAATTTGGCATAGAATCGAAAGAAACAATAGGAAGATTGACATCACAGTGAGAGAATTTTTTATGTAGGAGACTAGGTATTTTTATGGCTACAACCATACAAACAAATATCCCTTGAGCAAGATAAGACGGATAATAAATTATCACCAAAGTACTATGGTCCTTACAAGTTGTTGCGAAATATTAGTACTATGGCATACAAATTGGAGTTTCCTGCATCTTCCCGAGTGCACCCAGTTTTCCATGTTTCATGTTTAAAGAAGGTTATAGGTGACAAAATTCCAGTTCAAACAATGTTGCTAGAACTTCATGACGAAGGAATAATCATATTGGAACCTGAAGCAATCACGGAAACAAGAACTCGACAACTACGGAATCGATCAATTTCAGAGTATCTCATCAAGTGGAACAACTTACCCACTAAATATTCCACATGGGAGGATGAGAATTTTATATAGAAGCATCCATAGCTACTCAAGTGTTTAGGACAACACTTTTTTGAAGGATAGGGTCATGTTAGGTCACTATATTACTAGTGTCATCCTTTATTGTTGTTCGTGTAACCCCCTTATTTTTATTGTTGTACCCCTATAGTCCCCATAGTATTATTTAAGCCCCATAAGACACCATATTGTTATTTTTGTGCCCTTACATTATTATTGTTAGGTCGGCTAGGATTATATTGAGACCCCATGGAATCCTATATATAGAAAGTAGGTTTTTTCATTTGTGTCATCCAAGAATTGTTCATTTATGTAATGTAAAGTACACTTCCCCCTCGAAGAGGCTAATTTTTAAGGCGTTGATCTATATTTTCTTCTATTTTGTGAGTTGTTTTCGTAACACACACACTTCTCTTTGACTCAAAGAAATGTGAAATAAGGAGAGATAAATTCAGAAATTTGATTGCAACTACAACTAGGACTCCAAAAGACACATACACTTTGGACGAGACTATTAATAAAAGTTGTTTCTTGGAAAAAGAAGATGAAAAATAGCTCTATCACAGATGGATAGAATACATAAATTTCGACAACCCTGACAAAATCAATAAAAAGGAATCTCTGAGAGAAATTCCACATATTTTAAAACCAACCAGCACCTCGTGTTAATATTGTAGGCATGGAAAACAAACAAGAGTTGAATTCAAGACAAAGGAACACTCCATGTCAAAACCATTAGAGTTGGTACACACTGATCTATGTGGACCAATGAAGACCAAGGGATTTAATGGTGAACAATAATTCATGTTTATGATTGATGATTATACCAAGATGACAACAATAATTTTTCTAAAGAGCAAGTATGAAGCATTTGAATGTTTCAGAATCTACAAGGAAATGGTTGAAAATGAAATTGATTTGAAAATAACATGTCTGAGATTGGATAATGGAGGTGAGTTCGCATCCGAATAATTTCATCACTTCTTTGAGGAACATAGAATAAAAGGAAGTTTTGAATAGTTGGGACACCTCAAAAAAATGGGGTCATTGAAAGGAATAAGAGAATTGTGGAAGAGATGGTTGCAATAATGTTGAATGATTCAAAATTGGACAACAAATTTTGGGTTCAGGTAATAGATATAAAAATTTACATTTTGAAGAGAGGATTACTTAGAAGCAACTCAGATAAGACTCCATATGAACTATGGAAGGGGAGACCAAAAAATTTGAAGCACTTCAGGGCCTTTGGAATAAAATTCTACATTAAAAGGGAAGATTAGAAGACTGAAAAATTTGACTCTTGGGTAGATGAAGGCATTTTTGTTGGAAACTCGCAAAAAATAAAGCATACATATGTTATAATCAGAGACTTAGTCGAATAATTGAAAGAATCAATGTAACATTTGATAAAGTTCATGGACTAAAGGCTGAACAAGGAACCTCATCCTCAAGTAAAATAGAGACAAAATAACCAGAACCAAAAAAGGTCAAAGAGGAAGCCCCAAAGGAAGAACAATCAAATGAAGAAAAAATTGCCAACCAGGAGGAGATAGGAAATAATCAGTAGGTTCCATCCAAGACTCCTATTAAATGTATCAAAATAACCATCCTTTATACCATATCATTACCAAAATCAATGAAGGCATATGAACCATAAGAAATCGACATATATGCATGCTAGAGAATGCACATCTTGCACTGATCCACTTATGAGCCTAACAACTTTGAATAAGCCAGTCATGATGAACATTGGACAACAAATATGAATTAATAATTGGATCATATTGAAAATAATGACACTTAGGAATTGGTTCCATGACTGAAGGAAAAAAATTTCATTGACACAAAATGGGTTTTTAGGAACAATCTAAATGAGTATGGACAAACTACCATGAAAAATGAAAGATTGGTATATAAAGGATATGCGCGGTTTGAAGGAGTATACTTTGAATAAAAATTTTCTCTTGTCACCATAATGGAAGTCATTAGGGTTTTCTTGGCCTATGCTTGTTCAAGAAGGATGAAGGTGTATCAGATGGATGTAAAGTCAACTTTCCTGAAATGAGAATTGGAATAAGAAGTCTACATAGAATAACCTAATGGATTTCTACTCATTGACAAAAAGGATTATGTTTGCGGGCTAAAGAAGGATTTATACAGTCTCAAATAGGATCCCAGAGCTTGATATTACCATCTAGATAGGTACTTGCAAAAAAAAGGTTTCAAAATAGGAAATGCCATGTAATATTCCTAATTTAGCATGCAGCTAATAGGAATATTAATTTTTCTCTTAATGTCTAGTTAGATGAATAGATGGGTAAGGAGGCCAATAAGTTGCTTAAGTAGGCATAAAATCCCTCTTAATGTGAAAAGGGATCATGTTAGTAACTAGTTAAAACATCCTCATGTGTGAACAAGGTCTGATATGTGTGGAAAAATTCAAGTTTGACCAAGTCAACAACCTTATTATATGAGGAGTGGATCATAAATAAATAAAACTTAGTGTGAATGAAGATCAATCTATCTATTCAGAATGAAGACACCTTGGGTGTGAAAAGAGAAAATGCATGAAGATCAAGTCAAGGTTGACTAAATCAAGCAGCGCTGAAAAAATATGAGTGGGACTAATGAAGACAACGTAATTTTGGTGGAGGAGCCTTTGCATGGAAGCAACCTCATAATTGGGTGGGACCCTTGGTGAGGAAGCTCATCAACTATATAATGGAGGGAATGGAAGCCATATGGGGCATGATTGAAGATTATATTTTTTATGTGGTCCATTTTGACTTCTTGCATTCTTTAGTTGTTTAGCTAAGTTTTCTGCACTGTTTAGTGCTAGGGTTTTCTCATGCGAGAATTCCCCACTCTTGCTTGGAGATCTTGTTTAAGAAATTTGAGGGGAGAATTTTTTGCATTATTTCCACTATCAGGCACTTGGACAAGCATTCACCTATAGCTAAAACATAGTCCCTTGGAGAAACTATATTTTTTTTAGGGTGTTGCAGTGGGAGGGGTTAAAACCCCACTTTTATGAGCTAGTTTCCCAGGAGGAGGATCAGCCTTTTCCCCGAAAAGCTAGTAGGAGAGTCTACAGCCATTTATTTGCATGTTCAACCATTTTTATTCAGAGCTTCAGCTATATAGCATGATTCAATCATATATCTGCAGCAAATATTTCATGTATATCATTTTTGTCAAGAAACCCTTACTGGGTCATCTAGGATCTATGTAAAAGGGACCAGATCTCTGTTTTTATGCCTCATTGCTCAATATAATAGCAGATATGATTTGTCTCATTATTTCTGAGTATAAACCCTCTATAAACTGTGTTGTCACTTTCTGCAGTATTTCTGTGTTGCATTATTCTTGGGGTTTCAGTGTTTTTGGGTTGTTTGAGCATGGGAGGCCTGTTTAACTAGGAAGAAGTTGTTGATCAATGGTTGTCATTGATGTCAACCCAAGCAGCACCAAGGGCTAACCCAATATTGCATGGGAATTTTGACCCACCAAATTAATATATACTGGGTCAATAATGCTTTTGATGGTTTCTACTTGTCGAGATGTTTCCGTTGATATATGGCATGCCACGTAATTCTTCACGGTTTGAGAGATATTCATGTTGAAGTTTATACCCCTAGTTAGTGGGCTAAAACCCCATAGGGTTGTGGCATGGGTCATTGAAAATTCATAATTAATATTATTTAAGCTCCTAAAATCCCTCCCACATTCACTTGTTGAAGCCCCTCTCAATCTAAGCATTTATATAAATTGTGATCCTCATTTCCTCCTTATGCAAGGGATTTTGCCATCTGAAACAGGTCATCGTGGAATTTTTGCTCTAAATTTTTTTCTACGAAGGTTCAAAAGCTGAAATTTCTATGAGACAAATCTAAAATCCTGAGGAAGCTTTTGTGAAAATTTTAGATCAAGGTGCACAATATTTTCGGAGATATGATCTGTGGAAGTTAGTGTTTTTGCAGGCTCCTAAAATTCATCTCAAAGAAGTGACCTTGGTAAAATCATCATAACTCTCTATCTCTGAGTATCAAATTGGAATTCCATAAAAAGTGGCAGATAGTGCATAGACTACAGTTTTTCTCTATCAATTTTAGAGCCAAATGAAGAAACAGTGACACGTGGCATGATGTACAAGTTTTCTCTATTGAAACAGTCCATAATTAGGGCATTGTGAGATATTGGATATAACTCTCTCTTGAAGAATCCAAATTGGGTCAGACCTATGGCATTGGAAATACAACTCAGAGGACTACTACAAGACCGAAAATCAGATATTTGGGATCTAAAATAATAGATATACACTAGATTCAATATCGATCTCCTAGAAGGCAAAGAAAAAGCTAGATCATGTGTTGTCAAGGGCTGCAAAGGATCAGACTTTCTAGGTAAGCAAAGAAAAGGCAGGTGCAGTAGAGGGTAGCATGACAAGAGCAAAAACCAAGGTGCATAACAGTAGCAATAAGTTCATCGCATGGAGTCTTCAAGTGGGCAACACTGCATACAATCATTGTAAAGGTATCATTGTACTAAGTCATTGTAAATACATTATTGTACAAATTGTACTAGTGTCTATCTGCCAAGAGTTGAAGAGGCAGTGTCGGGTGCTCTA
Source organism: Pinus albicaulis (assembly GCA_034641835.2). Lineage (NCBI taxonomy): Eukaryota > Viridiplantae > Streptophyta > Pinopsida > Pinales > Pinaceae > Pinus > Pinus albicaulis. The sequence goes on from CM076572.1 coordinate 571,998,186, forward strand.
TGATCGTCATTAGGTGGTTGTGTCATAGTTGGGGTTATGTTCTAGTGTGTCTTCTTCTTCTACATCATTATATATCATTGTAAAGTGGACCATTTTCCTTGGTACGGGAGTCCATTCTTCTTTTATTTTTCTATAAGGTGGTAGGGTGGTGGTAGGGTGAGTTGTAGCTCATTGGGTGTTGGGGAATCTGTTCAGTTTACTACTGAAAAATCTCGGGCATTGGAGCATCCATCCAGTGGGAGCTGGAGAGGAATTCTTTTCTAGATTATAGGAATTTGGAGCTTTATTTTCAATTGGAGTTGAATATTAAAGAATTATTAGAAAAGCATTCGGTGGTTTTTGCCCTGGAGAGGGTTTCCACCTTAAAAACTGTGTGCATTAGTGTTCCTTTTTTTTTCTACTATCATTTTACAAACATTGATAATAATTGAAGATTAACTAATGCTCTAATTTAAAGGAATACTGATTCACTCCCCCTCTCAGTATTTCCAACAAAATTCATTTGTTTCTGATCTCCTCCTAGATCTAAGCGTTATAATAGTATATCTAATATATCCATGGGTTGATTTTGATTTCCATAGAAAATATTTCTAAAAAATGCATTATTTATGCATGTAGTGCTGAGTTTTCATATTCGGGAATATTACAGTGGTATCAGATCTCTAGTCTTGGCTCAGCTTGTGTACTACAACTATTATGGAGTTTTCTCATGGAAAGGAGGAGATCTGCAAAAGGAATCAAAGAAAACCCTTGATTTTTGAAGGCAATAAGCTCTCAAAACATCTTCTACACACTTTGCATGGCATCAGAAAATACATCAAATAAATGAGGAGGGAAAAACATGGAGATCCCTCAACAAGATCTATACATGAGGAAAGATCTAATTCCTCATATTATGGGTGTGAGTATTTAGCCACACCATTAGATTTAAAATTCTCTACCAGCCATATGTTCATGACAAATGAGATGGAGAAAGAAGATGTGACAAAGAAGGAGACTCTTGGTGATTATTTGCAAGAGTATGAAGCTCAATATAAGGGGTTAAAATATCACTTGAACTTTCAAGGGTTTTACAAGATCAAGGAGGAAAGAAGCACAAGGAGCAAGCAACATGGTGTGAGTAGATTCTTTCTATCTACTTTTGATGGATCACCTAAATGTCCAGCTAGGGTTTGGGTGAAGGAGCTAGACACCTATGTGCAACAACATCAAGTTTCAGAAAATGAAGCCATCAAAGTAGTAGTGCTGCATCTTGAGGGTAAGGCTTATGCTTAGTGGTTGTTTGAATCTTTTTCCTTAAAGAATGAAAATACATCTATTTATTCAAAGTTCACTAGAAGATTAGTGGAAAGGTTTGATGAAAATTTTTATGAAATATCTTCCAATGGAGCCTATCAAACCTAAACAAACAAAACCTTTGCATGAGTTGGAAGGATCTATAAATCCAACTACATTTCAGAAAACCATTGAAGGGGATGAAAACTTGTATACCTTGCCAAGGGCAAAGTCCCTATTGCATGATGAGCCTTCTTCTCAAGAGCAAGACATGGAGATTCCTCTTTCAAGGGAAGACCGAGATCTAAGGTCTCTTATTGATGATTAGGCAATTTCAACTATTGATGAGGAGGAAGAGAAGGCTGGAGATGAAAACACAGTCATATCAAGAGCATATATAGTACCTCATGAAGAGGAAGATGGAGTGTTTGCTGCAAGGAGAGAAACTCTTGCACTCTTGCAATTATTTCCAAAGAATCTCACATATGGATATCATGGCATAATCTGTGTGCAGCATGTGCCATCATTGTAAAATGATGAGATCTTGAAGAAAGAAGGATTTATAGAGGAGAACAAGCATAATATGATGAGGAGCACACACCATTCTTTATTTTAGAATATTGATACACAAAGGAGGCAGGAGGATTTGTGTAGTGAAGGCAAGGAAAAATCAGTCCACACACATATACATCCTGCTCTATACCTTGATGTCTCTTTGCATGGAGGCATTCCACTAGTGAGACCCCTTGATTGGAAGAATAATAAAGTGTTCTCTAAACTACGGGCAGCATTTACATATTTGGCTAAGGAGGGAGCGTTGGGAGAAGCTAGCACAACGCAAAGAATATTTGATGGGTTCAAAGGAGAGGTAATCAATTTTCTGAAATGGACATTACTATCTCCCACTTAGCTATTTGCGCTGGAAAAAGAGGATTCATAAATCTGTGATGTCATGAGTATGATATCAAATGGCTATCCCATATCTTTTGGGCAGGAAATGACATTTTCACACACAAGAAATATTTCTAAACATGACAAGAGGATATCAACACTCTTCCATGCATGGGCCAAATTAAGGAAGTTTTGGAAGGCAAACACTTTTCAAGGAGAGGTTGACTTCCATCTACTTATATCTTGTCTTGAGCAAGATCAGTTGCAAGAGAGGCAGCAAAAGAAAAGTGTTAGTACTCCAACATGTGACTTTGGCATCAAGCATGTCAAAGAGGAGAGCCATGCTATGACAGGAGCTGCATTTTAGACCTCGACAATGTTGTCATTGTTGGGAAGCCTAGATCCATATTGGGAGTCCCAACTCTTGATGGAATATTCCAAGAACTTCTTCACATGTAAGGTTCTTGATGGGAAAGTGATGGATAGGAGGTATAAGGTAGTTGATGGAGTCATTTATTCTCATGATCAAATCTATTTGACTAGAGAATCCAAGCTCAAAGAGGAACTACTTAATGCAGCCTATGAGATCTTGGTTTCTAAACCCACTGATTTCCTTAGAACATACCGTACTATCTTGAAGGGATTCATGTGGGAAGATTTCAGAAAAGAGATGCACTATCACACGAGAAAGTGCATAGATTATTTGTTGATTGAGGAGGAACATAGCTCTTGGGAAGAGTTATCATTACCACCTCCTTAGTCATTGGGTGTGAGAGGGAGCTCATCCATGAGCTACCTCACTGATTCAAATCAAGTGTATGGTAAGAATTTTATTTATGAACACCATAATGAATTTACTATATACTTGCATTTTCTTAACACTCATGTGTAGGGTATTGCTCCAATATGGGCACCTTTTATTATGGGCTTCATGGGCGAATTGGGACCATGAACAATGTTATTGTTCACCATTCCCTATAATATTTTGGGGAAATGAGTTCTTCTTCATGGTGTGATTCACTAACACTAGCCATCATACACCTTCTCCAAGCATGCAAGAATAATGGGGCAGCAAACAAGTGGTGGAAAGGACACTTGTTATATCACACTCTATGGAATTTAGGAGAAAAACTGCGCTGGTTGCACATGAGGGACCATTGTCCTTCTCCTTTATTACATATGGTAGCTATCATGACTCTAATTATGACTCCATATGCTGAAAATGTTCTTATCTTTGTTGAGAACATGGTTGGAACGAATGCACATTGGTTGGATGTATCCTTGGGGAAACAAATTTCCCACACCTTTTACACTACATGCTTCAAGGGGATCATGGGATATGATATGGCCACTCTGATAGATCACTTGTTTCTTTATGAGGTAGGCCATATGATTGTTTGGAGCACTTGGGACATGCCTCTCATGAGCAGTTGGGAGGAGCTTTTCTATGAATTACCAAGCTGGGAGGTGATTCATTTCATTTGGATGATAGCATGGAGATGGGATTCTATCATTGGGAGTGAAGTCCCCTATGATTGGCATCACTTCTACCTTGATGAGGCCATTGATCAGCAAGAAGGTTTCCATATAGACCTTCCATTCTTTCATGATGAGAGCCATTTGGTTTTTCCACCAAAGGCCAACTTACATACTTGGGAGGAACCATTGGGAAACAGAATTGTTATAAAAACTATGAAGTAATGGTGGAGACCATTGGATGAGAGGAGAAGGGGAGATTTTGTAGCACCCTTGCAGTTGCTTGAGGAAAATCAACATTTGGGAGGGGAAGACTGTAATATTCCTAATTTAGCATGTAGCTAATAGGGATATTAATTTTGCTCTTAATGTCTATTTAGATGAATAAAAGGGTAAGGAGGCCCATAAGTTGCTTAAGTAGGCATAAAATACATCTTAATGTGGAAAGGGACCATGTTAGTAACTAGATCAAACATCCTCATGTGTGAACAAGGTCTGATATGTGTGGACAAATTCAAGTTTGACCAAGTCAAAAGCCTTATTATATGAGGAGTATGTTAGGTCCCTATATTACTAGTATAGTCCCTTATTATTGTTAGTGTAACCCCCTTATTTTTATTATTGTACCCCTGTAACCCCCATATTGTTATTATTGTGCCCTTAAATTATTATTGTTAGGTCGGCTAGGATTACATTGTAGCCCACTAGGATTACATTGTGGCCCCATGGACTCCTATACATAGAAAGGAGGTTTTGTAATTTGTATCATCCAAGAATTGTTCATTCATGTAATGTATTGGAGGTTTCCCCCTTGAAGTGGATTATTTCTAAGGTGTTGATATCTCTTTTCTTCTATTTTTGGAACTGGTTTCACAACATTTGGTATCAAAGCTTTGGGATTCTAGGGTTTCACTGCTCCAAACCGGTCATTGTGGCATTTTCGCTATAAATTGTTTTCTACGAAGGTTCAAAAGATGAAATTTTAGAGTGTGAATCCAAAATCTTGAGGAACATCATCGCAAAATTTTAGAGCTTGGTTCGCAATATTTTTGGAGATATGATCTATGGAAGGTAGGTCATTTTGCAGGCTCCTGAATTTAACCTAAACAGGTCATCGTGGAATTTTCGATAAAACTTTGTTTCTACGAAGGTTCAAAATTTTTTATAGGGAGAAGCCAATATCCTGAGGAACATCATCGTAAAATTTTAGATCTTGGTTCGAAATATTGGCAGAGATATGATCTATGGAAGTTAGGGTTTTTTCAGGCTTCTGAATTTCATCTCAAAGAGGTGATCACGGGAAAATATTCATAAATCTCTCTCTGAGCATCAGATTGGAATGCTATAAAAAGTGACCGCAAGTACACAGACTGTAGTTTTTGTTCTATCAATTTTAGAGCCAAAGGAGGAAACAATGACACGTGGCAAGTCGTAAAAGTTAGTTCTACTGAACTAGTCCATAATTGGGTCATTGTGGGAGATTGGACATAAATTTGTCTAGAATAATCCAAATTAGATCAGACTTGTGGCATTGGAAAGAAGATTCATAGGGCTACTAAAGGGCCAAATTTCAGATATTTAGGATCTGCAATTATAGAGATAATTCAATTTCAATATCGAGCTCCTCCAAAGCAAGTAAAAGGTGTGTATTTTTTTTTCCAAATTGCATAAGTCTTGTTTTAAGAATCAAGTTGAATTGATTCCAAGGGCATAATGTAGAATAGATATCAGTATTGGATTCTAAAATGGCCCCTAAAAAGGATTCAACACCCATTAAGCCTTTAGAAGGCTCTACTATGACTCATGAAGATGAAGAATGGCAACATGACATATCAAAATTACAAGAGCAAGTGCAACAAATTTCACTCTCCCAAAGAGAAACAAAAAATGACATGGAAGTTTTGAAGAAAGGCATGGAAGCTAAGATGGATGGTTTGAAGAAAGGCGTGGAATATAAGATGGATGGTTTGAAGAATGGCATGGATGGCATGGAAGCTGGCATGGAATCTAAGATGGATGACATGGAAGCTAAGATCGATGAAAAAATGGAAAACATGAAGAATGATCTAAAAGCAGACATGGAAGGTTTGACAAAGTTGATACAAGAAATGTTTCCTAATGGTGAAAAGATAGTAGAGGAAACTCATGATGAGAACAAAATAAATGTTAATGATTTCATAAACTTTAATGTTGGAAGGAAGAACCACCATATTCCAAAAATGGATATGAGGAAATTTGATGGAAAGGATCCTGTAACATGGATACTATAGATGGAGCAATATTTTGATCTCAATAATGTGAAAAACACACAAAAGGTACGCATCGCAACTTTACATTTAGACCAAAATACATTTGTATGGTATCAATGGCTTTGCTCCCGTAAAAAAATTGTCACTCAGTCAATTTTTACAGAGGAAATGATAGCACATTATGAGGATACAAAGAGCAACACCTTCTTTAGCCAGTTGATAAATCTCAAACAAAAGTGTTCAGTGGGGGAGCACATTGAGGACTTCCAAAAATTGAATATAAGGGTAACTGATATTTCAGAGGAACACAGGATTGATCTCTTCATAGGTACTTTAAAGGATAAAATCAAACATGAAGTTCGTGTTTTGGAACCTGATTCATTGGAGAAGGCATTTAGGTTGGCAAGAAAAATTGAATGTAAAATTATGGCAACAAGGAAGCCTACCACTCACTTCTGTAAAGAGGGAAGTGTTGCTACTCCTAGATTTCCACAACCTACAAGTTTGACACCACAACAATTGGAAGAAGAAAAAGCAAAAGGGCTTTGCTACAATTTTGATAGCAAATACACTAAAGGTCATAAGTGTGCTAACAAGAAATTATTTTACATAGATTGTGAAGAGGAAGAAGAAAATGAACAAGAATTTTCAAAAGAAGAGGGTATACACCAGGAACCAACCCTAGAAGAGGAAGAAATGAGTCCCACCATATAATGTAATGCATTGGCAGGAATTACCACTCCTCAAACTCTTAAGATAGAAGGACATATCAAGAAGAAAAAGGTAATAGTGTTGATTGATTCAGGCAGTACCCATAATTTTATTCATTGTAAGGTAGCTAAGGAATTGAATTGTTTCCTATACCCAGCACCAGAATGTCATGCAAATGGAGGAACTATAAATTTCTCTGGAAAATGCCATAATATCAAGCTAACCATGGGGGAATATGTATTGAATAGTCCAATGCTTTCGATTCATATGGGAGGTGTTGATGTGGTACTAGGAGTACAATGGTTACAATCTTTGGGGACGATAGCTTTTAATTTTCAAGAACTTTTCTTGAATTTTTTTTCAGAAGGTAAGGAAGTTGAATTACAGGGTATTGCAGGGAATCCAGAAAAGATAATAAGCTCTAATGTCATGAAAAAACTTCTAAAGAAAGAACAACGAGGCGTAATTGCATAATTATGCTCACTAGAAGTTCCAACATCAAAATCATCTATTTCTGCAGATCTTCAAAAAGTCTTGGACAATCATTCGAAGGTGTTTGAAACTCCCAAAGAACTCCCACCTATTCGTGATCATGATCATGCTATTCATTTGATTCCTAGAAGTGTTCCTCCAAACATCAGGCCTTATAGATATCATTATGTCCAAAAGAGCGAAATTGAACGTATGATTGTAGAAATGTTAGAGGCTAGTATAATTCAACCTAGTCAAAGTTCTTTCTCTACTCCTATAGTATCGGTGCACAAGAAGGATGGATCATGGCACATGTGTCCAAATTATAGGGAGCTCAATAATCTCACCATTAAAGATAAATTTCCCATTCTGGTGATTGATGAATTATTGGATGAATTACATGGAGCAATTTATTTTACCAAGTTGGATCTTCGCTCAAGATATCATCAAATTAGAATGAAGACTGAAGATATTCCGAAAACAACATTTCGAACTCATGAGGGTCATTATGAATTTTTGGTCATGCCTTTTGGCCTTACCAATGCACCTTCTACATTTCAAAGACTGATGAATTTCATTTTCAAACCCTTCCTTAGAAAATTTGTGCTAGTATTTTTTGATGATATACTAATCTACAGCAGGTCTTGGAAGGATCATGTTCAACATGTTGATAGGGTGCTTAAACTATTGTAGGAGAAACAATTGTATGCAAAAACATCCAAATGTTTCTTTGGAGTACAAGAGGTGGAATATCTGGGTCATATTTTATCTCACGAGGGTGTTAAGGTAGACCCTAACAAAACTAAAGCCATTAATGAATGGAAAGTCCCCACAACCATTAAGAAGTTGCGATGATTTCTCAGGTTAACAGGGTATTTTTGCAAGTTTGTTAAAAATTATGGGAGAATAGCAGCACCTTTTACAACATTATTGAAGAAATATGCATTTTCATGGACTCCTGAAGCAACTAAGGCCTTTGAACATCTTAAAGAGGCAATGTGCCTAGCACCGGTCTTAGCTACGCCAAACTTCACAAAAACATTTGTTGTGGAATGTGATGCCTCAGGAAATGGAATTAGTGTTGTTTTAATGCAAGAAGGAAGACCCATTGCTTTTGAAAGTCGTCCAATCAAAGGAAAGTATTTATAGAAAGATATTTATGAGAAGGAAATGTTAGAATACTGCATGCACTAAAGAAATGGCGACCTTACCTAATGGGAAGACACTTCAAGGTAAAAAATAATCATGATAGTCTTAAACACTTTTTGGAACAAATATTATCTTCAGAAGAGCAGTAAAAATGGGTCCCAAAGATGTCACGTTATGACTTTGAAATAATCTACAAAAAAGGGAAGCTAAATGTTGTTGCAGATGCACTCTCAAGAAATAATGAAGAGGTGGAAGCATTGCTTTATGCCATTTCTATTATCCAACCAGATTGGATAACCGAAGCAAGGGATGAATGGAAGAATGACAAAGAAGTGTGGAAACTCATTCAAAAGTTGCAGCAATATCCTAGTACATATGATACATTTAGTTGGAAAAATGATTCCTTATGGTACAAAGATCACTTATATCTTTGTAAGAATTCCCAACTAAAACAAAAGACTCTTTTGGAATTGCACACTTCTCCTTTAGGAGGACACTCAGGATTTTTAAAAACTTACCACAGGGCGAAGAAAGAATCTTTTTGGGATGGCCTTAAATCTGATATTCAAAATTTTTTGGTGGAATGTTTGGTTTGCCAGCAGAATAAAGTTGAGACAGTTAAGACCCTGGGTCTTCTACAACCTTTATCCATTCCATGCCAACGTTGGGAGGAGATTTCAATGGATTTTATCATAGGTTTACCTAAGTCCGAAGGAAAGAGTGTCATCATGGTAGTAGTTGATAGACTTACCAAGTATGCACACTTTTGTGCATTATCTCATCCATTTAAAGCTAGTACAGTTGCTACTACATTTATGGAAACAATTCAAAAGCTACATGGAAACCGAAAGGTTATTGTGAGCGATAGAGATCCCATTTTTACTGGAAATTTTTGGACAGAGTTATTTTCTTGTTTGGGTATTAAATTAGCTCATAGCTCATCTTATCATCCTCAATCCGATGGTCAAACTGAGATAGCAAATAAATTTTTGGAAGGATATCTTCGTTGTTTTGTATCTGATAAACAAACACAATGGGTCAAGTGGTTACCTCTCGTTGAATGGTGGTATAACACTTCCTTCCATACTGCAGCAAAAATGACCCCATTTATGGCACTTTATGGATATCATCCATCGTCCATCACATCATCTTCAAGAGAAAATTAGAAGGTTCAAGCAATGGAAGATCACATCGAGCATCAACAAGAAGTTCTCCAACTCTTAAAGGATAACCTAAATTTGGCACAAAATCAAATGAAACAACAGGCAGATCAACATCGCAGCGAGAGAAGTTTTGATGTAGGAGACTGGGTATTTTTACGGCTACAACCATACAAACAAATGTCTCTCAAGAAAGCTAAGAAGGATAATAAATTATCGCCAAAGTATGATGGTCCTTACAAGGTGTTGCAAAATATTGGTACTATGGCATACAAATTGGAGCTTCCTGCTTCTTCACGAGTGCATCCAATTTTCCATGTTTCATGCTTAAAGAAGGTTATAGGTGAAAATATTCTAGTTCAAACAATATTGCCCGAACTTGATGAGGAAGGAAAAATCATATTGGAACCTGAAGCGGTCACGGAAACAAGAACTCGACAGCTACGAAATCGATCAATTTCAGAGTATCTCATCAAGTGGAAGAACTTGCCCACTGAAGATTCTACATGGGAGGATGAGAATTTTATACAGAAGCACCTAGAGCTACTCAAGCGTTGAAGACAACACTTTTTGAAGGGGAGGGGCATGTTAGGTCCCTATATTACTAGTATAGTCCCTTATTATTGTTAGTGTAACCCCCTTATTTTTATTATTGTACCCCTATAACCTCCATATTGTTATTATTGTGCCCTTAAATTATTATTGTTAGGTCGGCTAGGATTACATTGTGGCCCACTAGGATTACATTGTGGCCCCATGGACTCCTATATATAGAAAGGAGGTTTTGTAATTTGTATCATTCAAGAATTGTTCATTCATGTAATGTATTGGAGGTTTCCCCCTCGAAATGGCTTATTTCTAAGGCATTGATATCTCTTTTCTTCTATTTTTGGAGTTGGTTTCACAACAGAGTAGATCATAAATAAAGACAGCTTAGCGTGAATGAAGATCAATCTAGCTAGTCAGAATGAAGACACCTTGGGTGTGAAAAGAGAAAATGCATGAAGATCAAGTCAAGGTTGACTAAATCAAGCAGCGCTATAAAAATATGAGTGGGACTAATGAAGACAGTGTAATTTTGGTGGAGGAGCCTTTGCATGGAAGCAACCTCATAATTGGGTGGGACCCTTGGTGAGGAAGCTCATCAACTATATAATGGAGGGAATGGCAGCCATATGGGGCATGATTGAAGATTATATTTTTTATGTGGTCTGTTTATACTTCTTTCATTCTTTTTTTGTTTAGCTAAATTTTCTGCAATGTTCAGTGCAAGGGTTTTCTCATGCGGGAATTACCCACTCTTTCTTGGAGATATTGTTTAAGAAATATGAGGGGAGAATTTTGTGCATTATTTCCACTATTAGGCACTTGGAAAAGCATTCACCTACAGCTACAGTGCAGTCCCATCGATAAACTATGTTATTTTTAGGGTGTTGCAGTTAGAAGGGTTAAAACCCCACTTTTATGAGCTAGTTACCCAGGAGGAGGATCATCCTTTTCCCCAAAAAGCTAGTAGGAGAGTCTATAGAAATTTATTTTCATGTTAATCCATTTTTATGCAGAGATTCAGCTATACAGCTTGATTCAGCCATATATCTACAGCAAATATTTCATGTATATCATATTTTTCAAGAAACCCTTGCCGGGTCATCTTGGATCTATGTAAAAGGGACTAGATCTCTGTTTTTACGCCTCATTGATCAATATAATAGAAGATATAATTTGTCTCATTATTTCTGAGTATAAACCCTCTATAAAATACATTGTTACTTTCTTTAGTATTTCTGTGTTGTAGTATTCTTGGGGTTTTAGTTTTTTTAGGTTGTTTGAGCATGGGAGGCCTGTTTAACTAGGAAAAAGTCATTTGTTTCTGATATCCTCTTACATATAAGTGTTATAATTGTATATCTAATGGATCCATGGGTTTATTTTTATTTCCATAACATAGATTTATGAAAAATGCATTATTTATGCATGTAGTGCTGAGTTTTCCCATTCGGGAATATTACATGCCAACATCAACCTTTATGTAAAGGTTGAAAATGACATTTTTACCATTATTGGAGTAAATGTGGATGACATAATATTTGGAAGTGATGATGATAGGTAAACCAAGAAGTTTGCATCAGATATTCAGAATGAATTTGAGATATCTTTACTTGCTGAGTTGAATTTCCTCATGGGACTTCATGTATCTCAGGAAGACAAGGGAATATTCATATATCAAACTAAGTATGTCAAAGAAATTTTTAAGATATTTCAAATGTAATATTTCAAAATATTTAGCACTCCAATTGTAATATTCCAAAATCGGGACAGCTCATGAATCATGCACTAAAAACACATTTCCAGCAACATTTTCAATAAAACACTAAAATGGACCCTTGGATCCCATAAATTAATCAATATAAAATCTAAATCCAAGATTAGAGATGAAACAAAGCAAACTAGATGGGTTAAACAAATCTCCCACACCTAGGATTGCCAAAAAGTGCTAAAACCCCAAGACTGCAAAATACCGGAGGTGCTGCAGAAGAGACTGCGCAGTCTAAGAGAGGGTTTACACTCAGAAATGAAGGAAAAAATTATATCTACTCATATATTGATTAAATATTCTGAAGATCAAATATCTAATCTCCTTATGCAAAATACAAAATAAAACGGCAAGGGTTTCTTGTCAAACACTCTGTATACAAAATGGGAAATTCAGTAATTTACTGAATAACCACTGCAACACTAAATTACATGAGTTTATAAGGCTGAAATATGTCTCATATTCTGTATATCCCTCAAGTGCTTCCTCCCATGAAAGGATGAACCTCTCAATCACAAGAAAACATTGCAATGGAGCCATCAAACCATGCACTGAACACTGCCTCCAAAATAACGCATTCCCTAGCTGGAAAAACGCTAGGAATGTATGGGAAATGTGTGGTCTGATACCACAGATCTGAAATAAGCTCTAGAGCTCCCCAAACAGGTCCCTCAAGTGAAGGAAACCTTCCTCCAATGAGAAACTAGCTCAGAAACCAGGATTCCAATCCCTTCCACTGCTGCACCCAACAACACTGCACAATCTCTAGCAAAAATGCGCTGATGAAGTTGGCTAAAGCTTGGCCTGAAAACCTGATGTGGAATGATGTATACAAACTCTCCCAATGAAGCTTCTTAAAGGAAAGAGGTGGGATTCCGGCTCGGGAACACCCTATGCTAAACAACACTACTACTCTGCTAAACATCAAGAGGAAGCAAAAGTCTGAGCAGACATGATGTTAGGGTCCCGTGATTTGGCCGATTGGTAAGCCAAATGACGATGTAACATCAAACCAAGCTTTGGAGCCTGAGGACCTAGCCTTCCTGGACTCAGAGAGGGCTCTCTCTATTATATGCAAAAGATATCGGTGTGTTTTCTTATGGTGTTCTGATATTAGGCTAGTTATGAAGTGAGTTTTTGATTTTTTTTTGGTTTTTTAAGTTCGTGAGGGATAAAAATTATCAAAGATATAAACTGGGTAACAAGATGTAGATAAATTGGGCTATGGGGTCAAAATGGTCAAGGAAGCTATGAGATGATGATGTAAAGCTGCTGTAGGGCCGATTTGATTCACGGTAGAAGGGATCTTTGGGAAAAATGGAGTAAATGAACATCAAGTTTGTGAAAGACAAGGGATTTCAAGTGTAACTAGTTTATAGCAGACATAAACATGTTATAGCAAGCCATTAATCATGCTAAATGCAACTATGAGCTAATTAATACATAAAAATCAAACATTCCAGCCATACATAGAGGTATAAGACCCTCTAACTTCGGGAAATGGCTATCAGACTTTGGGGAAAACACATAAGACAACTAACAACTCATAAACTATGCCGGAACGCCTAAACATAGTCTCTAAGTCATTGGGCACTTGGACAAATAAGTTTTCATAGTTTTAGGCAAAGGGCTAGATCGGGACTAGGCCTCCTCGAAGCCGAGCGACAATGGGATAGACTAATTAGTACCCACGTGTGGAAAGTTTTAGAAAACACCAGACATACCATAGGTAGGCAGTGTGGCACAGTATGATCTGCATTGCAGTGTGTAGAAATGAAGAAATTGTAAAACAGAAGATCTGAAAGTATGCAGAGAACAATTTTTTAGTGAAGAATGTATAACTAAGAAAGTATCAAACAGTAAGATCTCAACGCAGGCTTCATGGCAGCATTTTTATTGTGACCACCATCTATAGCAGCAAGAAGCATGTATTGGTGAATGAAAACTAGAAGACAACAACAAAGCAAGAAAAACTATACTATCTACCATGGCATAAAATCCATCAACAATCCTTCATCATTCCTCAAAAGCATCCAAGAGTGTTGGCCCCCTAATCATAACACAAGCATGTTCTTCAAAGCTCATATGACCAATATATTAATTCTTCTCAAGTTCACCCTCTGTTTTACAATGAAGCCTTGTGGAATAAATAGGCTTGAGGGAGGAAAACCTCATGGAGCAACTAGCTATCCCATTGGCCAAGTCAAAATATCTAAACTTGTCCTTGAGGCTTTGCAGAGCCCAAGGCACAAAATATCCCATAAAATATCTAAAAAATGCTAAAAACGGAAATTATATTGACTTTGTAACATATTCCAAGTGCAAAAATAGCTAAACGCACATTTGGAAAAAGCAGATTTTTGGAGTTCAAAAATTGCAAAAATACATCAAATTTACATCAGAAAAAGGTTCCCTGACTTGCTGGAGACAAATGGCAGCCTTCCCGGTGTCGAAATGAGGCTCATGATGGCTCGTTGGAAAGCTCTCTGTGTCTACTTTCTGGCGCAACTAAAATAATCTCAATCTGAGGCCTAGAAGTCCTCCAAAACTGTACCTGTGTGTAAAAAACCAGGAAATAGCAGACTGCTGATATGAGGGGCAAAATGTGCAAAAAGCGAGCATTTTTCGCCAATTTGAGGGGGCGAATGATCTCCAAATGCTCTGAAAATCGCTGGGGACCTGCTCATAGAATTATGGCATCCATCAGTATCATCCTCCTCCCTTGAAAACTCCTCAAGCTTAAATGGCGAAATTATGAGTTTTCGACCAAAAACCTAAAAAATGCCAAAAAACAAAAAGTTGCCGAAATAGGCCCAAAATTGGCATGCATCACCCTCAGGGGTCCATAGCAACATGCTCCGAAGCTGAGGCAAAAATATCAAGGGCTGATATGATTTTCCCTTCTTTCCGTGCTAGGCGCTTCCCCTTTGCCTTCTTCAATTTCTCTTGGGCTGCCTTTAGTTTGTGCCGGGCAAACTGATTCAGCTTTTGGAAGTGATGTGTCCTCTTCCTCTGCAGCTCTAAATCTCTGTTCACCCTCTCAAGCTTCATTTCCAAATGTTGGTTAGCTCTTTCAAGCCAAGCCTCTTTGTTTTCTTCAACTTCCTGCTCAAGGAGTGCAGTGAGAGGAAAGGCTTGGAGATGGGCTTGCTCTTCTGCTCTCTGCTTTTCCAAGGCTCTTTTAAGCCCGATGATCCTAGGCCTCTTCCGCCTAGGCTGGTCTTCGTCCTCCTCCTCATCAAACTCCCCAATGAGCTCTTCTATTCTCGCTTGCGCCTTAGCTGCCTCATTTTTATATTTGATCGCCCGTGCCTCATGAACAGCTGTGTGCACATTCATCTGTTTGTTTTCAATCTCCAAGAAGTGGTTGAAATTCCTTACCCTTTGAAGATCCTCCTCTAATGCCTCAATTTGCCCCTCCTTATGGATTAGGAGATTTTCAAGAAGGCGGGCCTCATTATCACTGTCATCGCTTTGGATAGGGATGACAGCTAATTCACCTCCATGCTTTGTACTTTCTCCAACTTTGCTTTTACCTTTGAAAGCCAATCTTGCGCTTTTCCTCCTTGGCATGCTAGAAGGTGTCCTTTTGGGCGATTTACTCTTGCTAGGAATAATCTTTGTCACTGTTAGGGTGGCAGCTTTAGCCCCTCTTTTCCTTGCTGTGCTGAGCTTTGTTATTTTGAGAGGAGGATGCACAACTGATTTACCTTTGACATCTTCCTGAACTTGCTGCTCTTCTTGAGGCTGCTGGATATCTTCTTCTGGCTGTTCACTTTGCTGCCCCTGTTTGCCAACATTAGCTTGCTGCTCTTCATCAATGTCTTGTTCAGTTTGTGGCTCAAGAGGTGTCTCAATTTCCTGCCCAACCTGCTGTTCTTCATCTTGCACCTGCTGCTGTTCCTCATCTGCTGTCTGCTGCTGCTCCTCAATTTGTACCTGCTGTTGTTCCTCAATTTGTACCTGCTGCTGTTCATCTTGGACCTGTTGTCCTTCACTTTCTATTTGCTGCTGTTCCTCATCATCTAACTGCTGCTGCTCATCCCTTTCCTCTTGTTGACTTGACTGTCCTGTAGACATCCTGAGCATTCTAGGAGTAGGCCTACTGGACAAAGGTACCGGGCGATGGACAGGCTGAGTGGGAGAAAAATGGGCAGGAGGAACAGTAGAAAAATCTGGATGGCTGATGAACAAATCCCATGGAACCTCTTTCTTCTCTAGCTGGTGTAGGAAGATAATCTTGATCAAAGAATGATGAAAAAGGGAAGGGATTTGCAGAGGTGGGGCCTTCTTCTGGATAGTAGATGCCATCTTTTCTATGCTCTTGAACAAAAATTAAGGGAGGTTTAGTTGCCTGCTTCTAGTAAAGTGCATCAATAAACGGACATGGTAGGCATAAATTCGACCAAACCTCCCTTCACAAGTGAAATATTTCAATATGACTTTCAGAAGAGGAGCATAGTTGTCAAGGAGATATGAAAAAGGGAAAATAGCAGTGAAAGCCTCTCTATGTTCAGGTTTGATGAAAGGCTTGTAATCCTCTAAGTAAAGATGAGCCTGTTTGAACCATTTTTCGCCATGATACGGGATCTTGGTGGCCTTGGACACATATCTTGGAGAAATTTTGAAATCAAGACCCGCCACTTGGAAATGTTTTTCTTTGAATCTCAGGGCGCACAAGTGTGTTAATGGCGAAAAACTCTTGACTTCTTCTATCTTCTAGCCGAAATCTAGGCAGCCTACTTCATGGAAGTTGAAAAGGACATATGGATGAGCATTAATCTCTTCTGTAGAGATGGGCCCATATCTTTTATGTCGACTGCTCCTGCTGTCTTGCCTTGGAGGCATTTTGACCTGAATATGCTTTGGAAGAGACAAATTGCCTTACTGTGTGTAAAATGCCTTGTTGGAGTCAAACTGTGTCAATGTACTGCTTTGACAGATAAAAAATGTGATTTGGATGGTTTGCAACAGGTTTATTTATAATACACAACCTCTTCTCTCTTTAGAAAATGACCTTCTACTTTGAATGTACCTCAGCCAAGCAGATTTCTCAATAGGACAGCATATAGTAAAAAGGAGACAGACTGCTGGGTAATTTTCCTGTGCACAGTGTTAAGAAATCACTTTTTCTTGTGAATTTGTTAGAGGCCAATCAACCCACCTGTATCTCTGTCTCCAAGGTAAAATTCAATCATAAAAAACCCTTCTCTTCAGAAAGTGGCCTTCCACCTTGAGAATATCTCAGTCAACAACTTCTTAGTAAGAAATAATACAGTGAAAAGAAGGGCAGACTGCTAGGAGGAGTTTGCTGTGAGAAGTGCTAAAATCACCCTGTTCTGTGAGTTTTAAGATGTCACTCAATACCTCTTAATCCTTGCCCATGGTAGATTTTGCAATCATTAAAACCCTGCCTTGTATAAGTGTGCCAACATTCAACAAACTTGCATATGTGAAATCAACCCTTAGTGCAATTTAAACAGTCACTGTCACAGTCCTGAGCAAAGATGACAAAGTTTGAAAGACTCCAAAAGTTTTTAGGCAGAAGCTATGTGAGTTTTCTCCTTTCAAAACAATCAATGGCTCTTTATAAATTAACCCTCTGGTTTTGGCAGAAAAATACTTTTACTCTATAAGCACATTCATTTATCAATCTGAAGATAGTGTGAAAGGCTTTCCTTTAGATATAAGCCATGTCTCTTTATACAAACTTTTTCCTTTTACCTCTTTAGAGGTTTCCTTTGAGGTGGCAGTCAAAGATCTTGCAACCAACAAACTCCCTTTAAGCCAAAACACTGTTCTTTGTAGGAAAAACCTCTGCCCTATCTGAATATCAACTTGTGCTAAAATAAGCTTTGAACAATAAAACAGTCAATTTGAAAAACTCAGAAATAAACTGCCCTTTCTGTAGTTTATAGGTTTAACCTCTATCCTTTGAGGCTTTGAAGGCATAGGATCCCTGATCCTTTGATTAATTAAAGTGAAATCACAATGCTCTTAATTTCAAAACCAATTTTCTCCTGTAGGTGCTTTTAAATGATACGTCCAGTATCTTATCCTAGTTCAACACCTCAGATCACCGTGTAGAAAACACTATTTTTTAGCCATAGTGACAGGGTTTGAAGGTTTTGAATGCTGTGGTATGAAACACTTGTAGTGGTTCAGCACACTGTTCTCTTTATAGGCACTTCCAGCAGTGAATTTATCCTATAAACACAGCTTCAAACTATGGGCATTTTCATAGCAAAACCATTTGCCAGATATCGTGATATATCAAAAATAAACTAGGACAAGCCGCTCTTTTGATTTGTCTTTGACCTTGCTAGGCAACTTCTTTAACATATATGTCGATAATCAAACTAGGTCAAACTCAGCAGTTTTGTTCCAACCTTTTCATTTCACACCACAGTTTGATTTTAAACCTTCGTGTCACTTAGCAATTTTTTGAAACCGAGGGAGAAAAACATGTGAAAATACCTCCAAACTTGATGGGAATCTCTTGTGGAGAGCCGGAGATAGTTCTGGAAGTCTTCGGGCTTGCGCGGCACTCTTCAGGAAAAGAACGTCGTGCACAAACATTACGGGCGGTCTGTCGGGTCGGGGTCGGGCGCCGTGTATAGGCGCATCGCGCAACTGTACAGGCGCATCGCGCATACACTGGACGCTTGTGCAAAATCTCCGCCAGGCGCGTCGCGTGGTTTTCCAGGCGCGTCGCGCTGTGTTTAACGATGCAAACTTCTGCAATCTGACCCGAACTTTGCTTTGTTTGATGCCGAGGGTAACAAAAGAACTTTGCTTCGATTTGGCAATGAAAATGTGCTCTTCACCTTACTCCCTTGTCATAAAAGAAATTCCCAACGGTCATATTTTTAAATGTAAAATGAACTCTCGATCGTGTTTTGCAAGGTAAACACAGTCCTTTTGACCTTTTTCAACAATAGCCCTCGGTGTATTTGCAACTTGGATTCACAAGCGACCGAACTTCAAACTTTGAAAAATAACTCAATAATCTTTATATCATCTCTGCCACTGTGTTTAATGATACTGGTGATATTTATGATGTAAAGCCACCCTTCTAACACTGTCAAGAAAATGCCTGAAAACTGCTTAGTTTCCGAAAGGGTAGGTTTTTCCTTGTCAATTTTCTTTGACAGCCTTGGTGTTTATTTAATTCTTCAGACCTTTACCTACTGTGGATGCCAAGTTTGCTGCAGTTTCTCGTAGCTTGCTATGGTCTTTTAAGAAGGGTACTTTTTACTACATTCCTCTGCTTCACAATACATTATACAATATCTTTGTTTACTGAATAATGGAAACTTGTTTTGTTTCAAACTATCCACAACACTGACAGTCCATGAAAATAACCTCTTTTCCTATTCATAAACTTGTATGTCTTTTTTACAATGTTGAAACATAGTTACCATTTGCTTTGACTAGTGCATTGGTCTTTTTGTAATAGAACCATTCCAAAGCTCAACTCTGTCCCCTGCTTTGACACTTTAGGTGATATTTTAACAAGGAAAAACCATCCAAAATCTGTCAAAAAGCATTTGAAAGCTGTTTTGTTACTTAACAGGAGATGGCCTGTGCTCTTCCAACTTGTTTGATAATTTCTACTTCCAGGCGATTTATGAGCTCCTTCTTTGATTGTAAGTGCCATATTTTGGCTGCATCCCTTTATACCATATTTCTCTATTTACTTGAAAGGCGCTCCTTTAGACTTCTTGGCATGTGACAGTGGGGTGTTGTTTGACCCTTTCCCTTAAGGAAACTGCCCCTTTTTTGTATCAATGGCATACATATTCATATTGTTTCCTGTCCATCATGATGTATATTTTGAAAGACATTTTCCTATGGGTAATGCATTTTGAAACATAAACACCATCTTTTACCTGTGTAAAGACTTTTCTTTCTTCCTTTGTCTCTTTCCACCGCATCTTAGACCAATCAATTTTTAACAACATTCAATGCCTTGGCCATCTGCTCATGAGCGAAGGAGGCCCTTCACTTGGAAAAGTATCTGAAGATTGTTTGATAAACCTGTTGGACAAATATTTTCCTTGGATGTGATGGTAAGCAAACAACTTGAAAAACATCAATACTAGCTCCTCTACTTGCAATCATCACTGTGCTTCAGAAAAACCCTAGTCAAAGTGTCATTGTCTCATTGTACTGGTCTGAGGGGAACTGAAATGTCATCATTTACTTTGGTTAACTTATGACAATTTATTTGAAAGATAATCTCTGTGACTATGGAGGTCAGCGCCCTTTGAAAAAAAAACAACTTTTCTTCTGCCTAGGTGATGACATGATCTGTCAGCATCTCTTCAATTTGGTCTTGTGGGGAAAACAAGCTGCCTATGATTAGAATTGTTTTTACTCATGATATGCCTTTCTAAAGTTTAACAATTCACATGATTTGAAAACTTCAAATGACCTCCTTTATCAGACCAAACTCTGTTTTCCTTTGAACTTGCATATTTCAGACTCTATCCCTGTTATGATCATCACTCACATTCATAAAACCTGGAGATATTGTTTCACTGTTCAGTAAAAGGAGAACCTGGGCTTTCGCAATATTTAAAGTCAATACTGGCCAGCGCCCTCTGCTTGTAGATGAAGGAAGCGCCCTAACCCTCTGCTTGTAAATGAAGGAGGCTCTGGGCCATGACAAATTACCAGTTTGCTGTGACAGTGGTGTCTTTCTCTTACTGTGATTTTCATGCTGGAAATAGGATGCAAGACCTTGGTGAGTGACTCTCTGTTTTGCAGAATATATCTCAGGCTGATGCTACATTTAGAAGCAGCTGTTCTTCTAACTGTAGATTCAAGAATTTTCTCCTGAGACAAAGTTATATTTCCTGTCTTTGCAGAATCCATAAAACACTGTGAAACACCTAATAATCAGCTTGAGACTGTGGTTTATGTAGTGCTGAGACCTAGGGATATAAGTGGCGCGACTTAGAGCTGTGATCAACTAAATTTGCAGAGTAGGAGGTTGGTCATGATTGGTCTGTAGCAGACGCAGGTTTTTTGGCCTTTTGAAGGGTTAAATGCCTTAAAGCGCCACTTCCTAACATAGGGGAGACTCTTGAAACAGACTTGGACTTTTCCTTTTGGAGCTGATGGACAGACCAGGAGGGCTGAAGCTAGAAAAGATAGTGATAATGAGTTTTGACTTTGGCAAGGGCGAACTGATAAGTAAGAGGGCGAAAAAAGTTTTATGAGGGTTTTCTAGATGACAGATTGACATATGGAATTCAGCTTCTAGAAAACTCAACTATGGATATAGTCATCACTAACATGTAAAAAATATTGATGGCTAACAGTGGCTCCATTTGGGGAGGGCAGCTCCTCGTCAGGAGGTGTCCAGAATTCAGATCTTTGGCTTATGAAGACTAGTGCCTTATCCATTGGCGCAAAAATTTCACCCTTCTTTGATGTTATTTCTGAAAAGTGACAGCATGGTTAACATCAATGATACTTCTACCTACCCCACTATCTTTCCTAACATTTTTTCTTCTCTTTGGCGCATTTGAACTAGCAGCCTTTTGACAATGTATATTTTTCTTATCTATTTCTACTCTTATATATGTCGGGAGTTCAGATTTAAATTGATGAACTCCTTCATTACTCTACCTAATGCTAGATCGACTGTCAAGATTAAGCAGTTTGACAGGATTTTATTCTCTAATCTAAAACATGAAATTTAAAATGATCAAATTAGGATTAGGCAGTCTGATTTGTCATGCATTTGCGGCATAAAAGACAAGCTGCACACAAATGTTATTTTGCAACAAAGGGAAACTAGACAAGCGGGGTTAAGATGTACAATATATTTTTCATCCCTCGCTTCTCTCCTTGGTTCTGTTTTAGGCATGTGGAACCAGAATCTCTCCCTAATCTAAGCTCTGTGATAAGTCAATCTTACACAATGTTGACTATCTTTGCACTCACTAACTTATCAGCAAATAAATTTAAACATGCTCAGCTATGATTAGGCTAGATAGTTGAACAAGACATTGAAGTACTAGTAGCGGCATTTAGACTTGCGCGCTTTCCGAAGGACTATTTTTTGGAACATGGGGCCTTACCACTGCTTTTTAGAAACTGCCCTCTTTTTCTACTTTTCACTGTTTTTTGTATTTTCTTCTTTTTCACTTTTTCTTCAAACAAACTACAAATGAAAAGGTGCTCACAGGCTAATCTTATTTTCTATTGTTGTCTTTCTATCCTAATCTAATATGTACACAATAGAAATTTGTTTGGTGAACTCTGTTTTCCAATGAAACCAGTCAAGTAGATGCTCACATGGGTGATTATGGTTTAGTTCTTTCATGATGCAGAAATAATGAAAAGGCCACTCCCATTTGGTTTGTTTCTGGATAGTAGAGCTTAAGTTTTTTCTCATTCTTGGTAGCAACTTGTTTATGATAGAACCCACTACCCCTACAAATTTCTCAAGGAAAACAACAAATAGATCTTGGAATAATACCTGATCTAGAGGATTTGATACATAGGATTTATTCAAGACTACTCTTTCAGACTTCTCAAGGAAAACAACAAATGGATCTTGAAATAATACCTGATCTAGAGGTTTTGAGATATAGGCTTCATTCAGGACTACTCTTTCTTCCACTTGGCTATATTTGGGACCCCCCTGGTAAAGCAACTCTTCCTCATGATCACTCGAACTGTCAGACTCATCATGTATTGCAGTGTAGTTTTCTTTCCAAGCTGATGTGTTCTGATTAAGTGGACTGAAAACTGTGTGAAGGTCATTAGGTTGATGAACAAGGATACACTTTGACAGTAAATTATCTTGAAAGGGAAGTGTGACAACTCCCATGTGTTTATTAACCTCTACTTCTTCATCTGCAATTTGTAACTCAATGGAACTTGGTGGCTGCAAATCTGGAGTTAAGGAAGATTCCATGTCCAAAATGATTTCTTCAACTATTTCAGGAAAAGGCTTCTCATTTACAACCTGCTCGAGGATTTCATCATCTTCCTCAAACTCATCATCAAAGCTGAAAAAATGTTGATTTCAAATCATGTGCATGTTATCTCTGACGGGCTGAAGTGAAGTGGAGCAAAGAGTCCGAGACTCTTCACTTACTTCTAAACTCTCAATGCTCTCCTCATCAGTGTCATAGATGACCTGTAATGGCTGCTCACTTTTCTCAAGTTTATGAAACTGAGCTTCCTCCCAAAAATCAAAAGCTGAGTGTTCTGCAAAGTTAGTTTCTGTTTGGAAATCACAATCATCAACATATTGATCAAACCTTGGAGAATCATTAACATAAGAAATGTCATCAACCATGCACATTGGACTATCAGATTGCATTTATTCAACTTGATTTACAAATCTATTTTCTGACTTATGATATGCAGGATTAACAGGAGAAAGATCAGAGAAGTTTTGGTTATTAGTTTCTGCATCTAATAACGGAAAATGCATTTCTGATGGTTTGAGAGCTTCTTCATTTTCCATTATCTACTTGTTTATATCACTTTCATTGTATAAGATAAAAGAATCTAAATTGGAATGAGTGGAATGAATGGGAGTATTGTTTTCCATGACTGCTTGAGTTACCAGAGGTTGAGTTACTTCTAGTCCCAGGTTTTCCATGACTTCTTTAGGCATGAGGTTATGGGAGGTACCAGAATCTAATATGGCATTATGTAATATCTTGTCCCGTATGTTCAGGCTCACATAGGAAGGAGAAACAGATCCTTCTTGGTATTGACCTTCTATTTTCGGGCCGAATAAGAGCTCGGGTTTGTTTTCAGTTAGATTTAAAGTATCTGCCTCGCTCCCTATGTCAAAAACTTTGAAAATTTGAGATCTATACCTATCTACAGTTATTAGCTCAGTAAGGGGTATGGTAATTTTTATTTCGGAAACTTCCCCTTCGAAACTAAAAGGAGGTTGTAGTTTGGGCAGATTTGTTTCAGCTTTTTCGGACATGACCTTTTCTATGCTCTTAATTTGTTGATTCTGGTTTGAGACCTTGTTTGACACAGTCGCCTCGGGAGTCTTTGTGGAGGTACTAGGAGTATCCGAGCTAAGACTTGTTTGAATAGCTTTATCTTTGTTTTGGTCAATTTTCTTAGCCATAATTTTGTTGCTATCCATGGCTTTTTTAAGGATGGTGTCAGAGGTTTTAGAAGTGTCAGGGCTACTCTTCTTGGAGTGGTCTTGGTTTTTTCTGCTTCTAAGGTTATACTGCCTATGAGCTTCTATAATGGCATTCTGAAAATCTATGGTAGGATCTTCGAGATCTTCATAGTCGGTTTCGTCCTGACTTGGGGAGCATAACTCTCGCTCTTCTGCTGTGAGGTAAACCTTACTCTCGTTATCAGAACCTATGAGTTTCCAATGATTTTCATCAATGGGTGCGGTATCCTTATTCTCTTCATCAACATAATTCTCACTGAAGGATGGTTTGATCTGTTGATCATTTCCTCTTGGTTTATTTTGAGACTGATCTTTTCTAAAGCCTTGTTTCCGGTTTTGAGGGTTTGGTTGGTTGTCCCTAGGAGGCACTTTTTCACTCATTTTTTCCCACATCTTTGTCATGGATTTTATCAGGCCATCTATTCTAGGATCTAGGGAAGGAGATGAAGTGGAGACCTTATCTCTATATGGGATTTTTCCTTCTAATCTAGTCCTGGCTCTTTTTTCTGCTAAGTTGGCTTCTGTTTTTATGGCTATTTGTTGCATTTCCTCTAGGGTAGGGGGATCCTTGTCTCTCAGATGATATGTCATGTCTGGATCAAAACCCTCAGGGAATTTCACCAAGACTAAACCAAGTGGTGGTTTGAAATGAGGTGGGAGGGCGTTATACACACTGTTGAACCTAGTGCAGTATGCCTGGACACTTTCCCCATTTTCCCGTTTTAGGTTGTTATATTCTGACATGATTTGAATAGGGTTCCTTCGCACTTCCCACTTGTTCGTGAAGACTTGGCAGAGTTCTAGGATGTTGCGGATGCTATTTGGAGGCAAGCTTTTAAACCATGTTTTGGGTTCTCCACCCAGGCTTTGGGCGAATATTCTCATTCTGACGGTTTCGTCGTGTACTTCCATGTATTCAAAAGCATCGCTAATCCTACTTACATGTTGTTGAGCTGTGGTGGTGTCTTCTCCGGTAAAGTGTGGGATTTTGTCTTGATATTTATTTGGGATAGGAGCCAAAGGCGGTGGCAACACCAAAGGTGCGTACCAGGCTGCCATGACTGGAGCTAATGGATGGTGTACAAGATGAGGACTAGTAGGCTGAGATGAGGTGTTTGGAACAGTGGCAGTTTGACCAGGTGTGGCGGATGAACTTGGACTAGTGATCTGGTTTTGAGCAGATCTAGGATGATAGGAGCCAAACTGATAGAGAAGCTGGAAGTCAAGAGGATTGGTAGGTGAAGCTTCTCTACTAGGACTCTGTGGTGGGTTTAGGGGTTCAAGATCGTCAAAGTTTATCTTACTATATGATTTGATTCTGGGAAGAGTTTTTTATGACTCTAATTCAAAAGGTGAATCTAGTAGGATGGTGAGATGTTTAGGTATTGATCTTGTTTTACGGATGGATCTACCAGTAGCTAGATGATCAGTTTCGGAAGCTTGCCACAAAATCTTCTCTGGGTCATCTACTATGATAGGGGGATTTGGGTCTGGATGAGCTCTGGTATTGATTCTTCGTGAAGCCAGATTTTAGATCCAGAGTTTAAAGAGAATGGTATTGGTGAATGTTTTGGATGAGTGATTTCTCTAAAGTTCTACTAAGGTGAAGGATGGTCAAAAAATAAAAAGGATGAACTAGTGGAGTCACCAAGTGGAAATGGGTTTTTTTTGTGAAGATAGCTATGGTCCACCACCAGTAACTAATCTGGGAATGCTTTTGGATTTTCTGAATTTATGTGCAGCCTATGGTTTGTTAAAGTATCATAGACTTGTTTCAACACTTTGCTAGGGTGATGAGAACAAAAAGAGTTTACTCTAAATGGGTCTATGGACTGCTTGCTTGTTTAAGTATCTAAAGGATCAAAGAGTCTATAAGAGTTTGCTAGACTATCATGTACTCAGTGCTCCACTATCTCTTGCTATGTTAGTGAGCGATGGGATAGGTCTATCAGATAGTAGCCTAGAGTTTGGTAAAATAGTAAGGGTTACTAGAGGTTAGTGGAGTCACCAGGTGGATTGTCAGTTGTTTTGAGGTATACTTGTATGGTCCACCACCAATATTGACAAAAACCAATCTAAGGGAGTTTTTTGTGGTTTTTTCTGAGTTTTATGTGCAGCCTAGGATGTAAGAGTGTTATAAACCTGATTCATCACTTTGCTAAGATGGTGAAACAGAGAGTTTACACTAAATGATTCTAAAGGCTGATGGTTTAAGTTAAAAGTTGAAGGACTAAGGAGTCTATAAAAGTTTGCTAGACTATCATGAACTCAATAAGTCCCACCGTGATCGCCATTATGTTAGGGAGCGGTGGGATAAGTCAATCAAACAGTATTCTTAAAAATAAGGGACTTCTAGAGTTCTAAGGTGTCCTTAGATTGTCACTAACTCAAAGTCCCACCGTGATCGCCATTATGTTAGGGTGGCGATGAGGTGGCTAAATCGGATGGTATTCTAAAATTTAGCAAAGTAGTAAGGCCTACTGGAGGCTAGTGGAGTCGCCAGGTGGATTTTTAGTTGTTTTGAGGTGTATGTGTATGGTCCACCACCAGTACTGTCAAAAGCCAATCTAAGGGAGTGTTTTGGGGTTTTTTGAGTTTTATGTAGTCTTGAGGTTTGGAAGAGTTTCCTATAACTGACTCATCATTTTGCTAGGATGGTGAGACAACCAGATTCTACTCTTCTAAGTTTGACTGAGATTTTGAGAGTTCCTAAGGGATACCTAGGATGTTTTGACTCAAAGTCCCACCGTGATCGCCATTATGTTAGGGTCCCGTGATTTGTACGATTGGCTAGCCAAATGGCAGTGTAACATCAAACCAAGCTTTGGAGCCCGAGGACCTAGCCTTCCTGGACTCAAAGAGGGCTCTCTCTATATATGTAAAAGATATCGGTGTGTTTGCTTATGGTGTTTCTGATATTAGGCTAGTTATGAAGTGAGTTTTGATTTTTTTTGGTTTTTTTAAGTTTGTGAGGGATAAAACTGATCAAAGATATAAAAATGGATAACAAGAAGTTAGATCAACTGGGCTATGGGGTCAAACAGGTCAAGGAAGCTATGAGATGATGATGTAAGGCTGCTGTAGGGCCGATTTGATTCACGGTAGAAGGGATCTTTGGGCAAAATGGAGTAAATGGACATCAAGTTTGTGAAAGACAAGGGATTTCAAGTGTAACTAGTTGATAGCAGACATAAACATGTTATAGCAAGCCATTAATCATGCTAAATGCAACTATGAGCTAATTAATACATAGAAATCAAACATTCCAGCCATGCATAGAGGTATAAGACCCTCTAACTTCGGGAAATGGCTATCAGACTTTGGGGAAAACACATAAGATAAACTAACAACTCATAAAACTATGCCGGAACGCCTAAACATAGTCTCTAAGTTATTGGGCACTTTGAAAAACAAGCTTTCATAGTTTTAGGCAAAGGGCTAGATCGGGACTAGGCCTCCTTGGTTCAACAAGATGATAAACTAATCAGTCAAAGAGATAGTTTCATGGACAGAACTATGGACAGCTTATAGGTAAGCAGGGCACACCATACATCCTACTCAACATGCATAGAAATTGTAAATAAAACTAGCAAACAGTATCCTTAAGTTACTAAAGAGCAGTTAAGAATTCTTTAGCATAACTAAGGAAGAAGAAAACATAAAGCTATGAAGATTCAGGAATTTTGAGGTGCCTCCATGGGCATATCTCAAAACTAATCTCTACTAATCTATAGCAGCAAGAAGCATGTATCATGAATGAAAACTAGAAGACAACAAAAAAGCAAGAAAAACTATACCATTCTACCATGTCATGGAATCCATCAACAATCCTTCATCATTCCTCAAAAGCATCCAAGAGGCAGTCCAAAAATCATAACACAAGTATGTTCTTCAAAGCTCATATGACCAATATATTAATTCTTCTCTCAAGTTCAGCCTCTGTTTTACAATGAAGCCTTGTGGAATAAATAGGCTTGAGGGAGGAAAACCTCATGGAGCAACTAGCTATCCCATTGGCCAAGTCAAAATATCTAAACTTGTCCTTGAGGCTTTGCAAAGCCCAAGGCACAAAATATCCCATAAAATATCAAAAAAATGATAAAAACGGAAATTATATTGACTTTGTAACATATTCCAAGTGCAAAAATAGCTAAACACACATTTGGAAAAAGCAGATTTTTGGAGTTCAAAAATTGCAAAAATACTTCAAATTTACATCAGAAAAAGGTTCCCTGACTTGCTGGAGACAAATGGAAGCCTTCTCGGTGTCGAAATGAGGCTCATGATGGCTCGTTGGAAATCTCTCTGTGTCTACTTTCCGGCACAACTGAAATCATCTCAATCTGAGGCCTGGAAGTCCTCCAAAACTATACCTGTGTGTAAAAAACCAGGAAATAGCAGACTGCTGATATGAGGGGCAGAATGTGCAAAAAGCGAGCATTTTTCGCCAATTTGAGGGGGAGAATGATCTCCAAATGCTCTGAAAATCGCTGGGGACCTGCTCATAGAATTATGGCATCCATCGGTATCATCCTCCTCCCTTGAAAACTCCTCAAACTGAAATGGCGAAATTATGAGTTTTCGACCAAAAACCCAAAAAATGCCAAAAAACAAAAAGTTGCCGAAATAAGCCCAAAATTGGCATGCATGACCCGCAGGGGTCCATAGCAACATGCTCTGAAGCTGAGGCCAAAATATCAAGGGCTGATATGCTTTTCCCTTCTTTCCATGCTAGGCGCTTCCCCTTTGCCTTCTTCAATTTCTCTTGGGCTGCCTTTAGTTTGCGTCGGGCAAACTGATTCAGCTTTTGGAAGTGATGTGTCCTCTTCCTCTGCAGCTCTAAATCTATGTTCGCCCTCTCAAGCTTCATTTCCAAATGTTTGTTAGCTCTTTCAAGCCAAGCCTCTTTGTTTTCTTCAATTTCCTGCTCAAGGAGTGCAGTGAGAGGAAAGGCTTGGAGATGGGCTTGCTCTTCTGCTCTCTGCTTTTCCAAGGCTCTTTTAAGCCCAATGGTCCTAGGCCTCTTCCACCTAGGCTGGTCTTCCTCCTCCTCCTCATCAAACTCCCCAATGAGCTCTTCTATTCTCGCTTGCGCCTTAGCTGCCTCATTTTTATATTTGATCGCCCATGCCTCATGAACAGCTGTGTGCACATTCATCTGTTTGTTTTCAATCTCCAAGAAGTGGTTGAAATTCCTTGCCCTTTGAAGATCCTCCTCTAATGCCTCAATTTTCCCTTCCTTATGGATTAGGAGATTTTCAAGAAGGCGGGCCTCATTATCACTGTCATCGCTTTGGATAGGGATGACAGCTAATTCACCTCCATGCTTTGTACTTTCTCCAACTTTTCTTTTACCTTTGAAAGCCAATCTTGCACTTTTCCTCCTTGGCATGCTAGAAGGTGTCCTTTTGGGTGATTTCCTCTTGCTAGGAACAATCTTTGTCACTGTTAGGGTGGCAGCTTTAGCCCCTCTTTTCCTTGCTGTGCTGAGCTTTGTTATTTTGAGAGGAGGATGCACAACTGATTTACCTTTGACATCTTCCTGAACTTGCTTCTCTTCTTGAGGCTGCTGGATATCTTCTTCTGGTTGTTCACTTTGCTGCCCCTGTTCACCAATATTAGCTTGCTGCTCTTCATCAATGTCTTGCTCAATTTGTGGCTCAAGAGGTGTCTCAATTTCCTGCCCAACTTGTTGTTCTTCATCTTGCACCTATTGTTGTTCCTTATCTGTTGTCTGCTGCTGTTCCTCAATTTTTACCTGCTGCTGTTCATCAATTTGTACCTACTGCTGTTCATCTTGGACCTGATGTCCTTCACTTTCTATTTGCTGTTGTTCCTCATCATCTAACTGCTACTGCTCATCTCTTTCCTCTTGTTGACTTGACTGTCCTGTAGACATCTTGAGCCTTCTAGGAGTAGGCCTACTAGACAAAGGTACCGGGCGATGGACAGGCTGAGTGGGAAAAATATGGGCAGGAGGAACAGTAGCAAAATCTGGATGGCTGATGAATAAATCCCATGAAACCTCTTTCTTCTCTAGCTGGTGTAGGAAGATAATCTTGATCAAAGAATGATGAAAAAGGGAAGGGATTTGCAGAGGTGGGGCCTTTTTCTGGACAGTAGATTCCATCTTCTCTATGCTCTTTAACAAAAAGTAAGGGAGGTTTAGTTGCCTGCTTCTGGTAAAATGCATCAATAATCGGACATGGTAGGCATAAATTCGATTAAACCTCCCTTCACAAGTGAAATATTTCATTATGACTTTCATAAGAGGAGCATAGCTGTCAAGGAGATATGAAAAAAGGGAAAATAGCAGTGACAGCCTCTCTATGTTCAGGCTTGATGAAAGGCTTGTAATCCTCTAAGTCGAGATGAGCCTGTTTGAACCATTTTTCGCCATGATACGAGATCTTGGTGGCCTTGGACACATACCTTGGAGAAATTTTGAAATCAAGACCCGCCACTTGGAAATGTTTTTCTTTGAATCTCAGGGTGCACAAGTGTGTTAATGGCGAAAAACTCTTGATTTCTTCTATCTTCTGGCAGAAATCAAGGCAGCCTACTTCATGGAAGTTGAAAAGTACAGATGGATGAGCATTAATCTCTTCTGTAGAGATGGGCTCATATATTTTATGTGGACCGCTCCTGTTGTCTTGCCTTGGAGGCATTTTGACCTGAATATGCTTTGGAAGAGACAAACTGCCTCATTGTGTGTAAAATGCCCTGTTGGAGTCAAACTGTGTCACTTTACTGCTTTGATAGATAAACAATGTGAGTTGGATGGTTTGCAACAAGTTTCTTATAATACACAAGCTCTGCTCTCTTAAAACTTAGCCTTCTACCTTTGAATGTACCTCAGCCAGGCAGATTTCTCAATAGGATACCATATAGTAAAGAGGAGACAGACTGCTGGGTAATTTTCCTGTGCACAGTGTTAAAAAATCACTTTTTCTTGTGAATTTGTTAGAGGCCAATCAACACACCTGTATCTCTGTCTCCAAGGTAAAATTCAATCATTAAAACCCTGTTCTTCAGAAAGTGGCCTTCCACCTTGAGAATATTTCAGTCAACAACTTCTCAGTAAGAAATAATATAGTGAAAAGAAGGGTAGACTGCTAGGAGGAGTTTGCTGTGAGAAGTGCTAAAATCACCCTGTTCTATGAGTTTTAAGATGTCACTCAAAACCTCTTAATCCTTGCCCATGGTAGATTTTACAATCATTAAAATCCTTCCTTGTATAAGTGTGCCAACATTCAACAAACTTGCATATGTGAAATCAACCCTTAGTGCAATTTAAACAATCACTGTCACAGTCCTGAGCAAGATGACAGAGTTTGAAAGACTCCAAAAGTTTTTAGGCAGAAGCTATGTGAGTTTTCTCCTTTCAAAACAATCAATGGCTTTTTATAAATTAACCCTCTGGTTTTGGCAGAAAAATACTTTTACTCTATAAGCACATCCATTTATCAATCTGAAGATAGTGTGAAAGGCTTTCCTTTAGATATAAGCCCTGTCTCTTTATACAAACTTTTTCCTTTTACCTCTTTAGAGGTTTCCTT
Organism: Pinus albicaulis; assembly: GCA_034641835.2. Lineage (NCBI taxonomy): Eukaryota > Viridiplantae > Streptophyta > Pinopsida > Pinales > Pinaceae > Pinus > Pinus albicaulis. The sequence goes on from CM076572.1 coordinate 572,029,622, forward strand.
TGAGGTGGCAGTCAAAGATCTTGCAACCAACAAACTCCCTTTAAGCCAAAACACTGTTCTTTGTAGGAAAAACCTCTGCCCTATCTGAATATCAACTTCTGTTAAAATAAGCTTTGAACAATAAAACAGTCAATTTGAAAAACTCAGAAATAAACTGCCCTTTCTGTAGTTTATAGGTTTAACCTATGTCCTTTGAGGCTTTGAAGGCATAGGATCCCTGATCCTTTGATTAATTAAAGTGAAATCACACTGCTCTTAATTTCAAAACCAATTTTCTCCTGTAGGTGCTTTTAAATGATACGTCCAGTATCTTATCCCAGTTCAACACCTCAGATCACCGTGTAGAAAACACTGTTTTTTAGCCATAGTGACAGGGTTTGAAGGTTTTGAATGCTGTGGTATGAAACACTTGTAGTGGTTCAGCACACTGTTCTCTTTATAGGCACTTCCAGCAGTGAATTTATCCTATAAACACAGCTTCAAACTATGGGCATTTTCATAGCAAAACCATTTGCCAGATATGGTGATATATCAAAAATAAACTAGGACAAGCCGCTCTTTTGATTTGTCTTTGACCTTGCTAGGCAACTTCTTTAACATATATGTCGATAATCAAACTAGGTCAAACTCAGCAGTTTTGTTCCAACCTTTTCATTTCACACCACAGTTTGATTTTAAACCTTCGTGTCACTTAGCAATTTTTTGAAACCGAGGGAGAAAAACATGTGAAAATACCTCCAAACTTGATGGGAATCTCTTGTGGAGAGCTGGAGATAGTTATGGAAGTCTTCGGGCTTGCACGACACTCTTCAGGAAAAGAACATCGCGCACAAACATTACAGGCGGTCTGTCGGGTCGGGGTCAGACGCCGTGTACAGGCGCGTCGCACAACTGTACAGGCGCGTCGCGCATACACTGGACGCCTGTGCAAAATCTCCGCCAGGCGCGTCGCACGGTTTTCCAGGCGCGTCGCGCTGTGTTTAACGGTGCAAACTTCTGCAATCTGACCCGAACTTTGCTTTGTTTGATGCCGAGGGTAACAAAAGAACTTTGCTTCGATTTGGCAATGAAAATGCGCTCTTCACCTTACTCCCTTGTCATAAAAGAAATTCCCAACGGTCATATTTTTAAATGTAACATGAACTCTCGGTCGTGTTTTGCAAGGTAAACACAGTCCTTTTGACCTTTTTCAACAATAGCCCTTGGTGCATTTGCAACTTGGATTCACAAGCAACCGAACTTCAAACTTTGAAAAATAACTCAATAATATTTATATCATCTCTGCCACTGTGTTTAATGATACTGGTGATATTTATGATGTAAAGCCACCCTTCTAACACTGTCAAGAAAATGCCTAAAAACTGCTTAGTTTCCGAAAGGGTAGGTTTTGCCTTGTCAATTTGCTTTGACAGCCTTGGTGTTTATTTACTTCTTCAGACCTTTACCTACTGTGGATGCCAAGTTTGCTGCAGTTTCTCATAGCTTGCTATGGTCTTTTAAGAAGGGTACTTTTTACTACATTCCTCTGCTTCACAATACATTATACAATATCTCTGTTTACTGAATAATGGAAACTTGTTTTGTTTCAAACTATCCACAGCACTGACAGTCCATGAAAATAACCTCTTTGCCTATTCATAAACTTGTATGTCTTTTTTACAATGTTGAAACACAGTTACCATTTGCTTTGACTAGTGCATTGGTCTTTTTGTAATAGAACCATTCCAAAGCTCAACTCTGTCCCCTGCTTTGACACTTTAGGTGATATTTTAACAAGGAAAAACCATCCAAAATCTGTCAAAAAGCATTTGAAAGTTGTTTTGTTACTTAACAGGAGATGGCCTGTGCTCTTCCAACTTGTTTGATAATTTCTGCTTCCAGGCGATTTATGAGCTCCTTCTTTGATTGTAAGTGCCATATTTTGGCTGCATCCCTTTATACCATATTTCTCTGTTTACTTGAAAGGCGCTCCTTTAGACTTCTTGGCATGTGACAGTGGGGTGTTGTTTGACCCTTTCCCTTAAGGAAACTGCCCCTTTTTTGTATCAATGGCATACATATTCATATTGTTTCCTGTCCATCATGATGTATATTTTGAAAGACATTTTCCTATGGGTAATGAATTTTGAAACATAAACACCATATTTTACCTGTGTAAAGACTTTTGCTTTCTTCCTTTGTCTCTTTCCACCGCATTTTAGACCAATCATTTTTTAACAACATTCAATGCCTTGGCCATCTGCTCGTGAGAGAAGGAGGCCCTTCACTTGGAAAAGTATCTGAAGATTGTTTGATAAACCTGTTGGACAAAGATTTTCCTTGGATGTGATGGTAAGCAAACAACTTGAAAAACATCAATACTAGCACCTCTACTTGCAATCATCACTGTGCTTCAGAAAAACCCTAGTCAAAGTGTCACTGTCTCACTGTACTGGTCTGAGGGGAACTGAAATGTCATCATTTACTTTGGTTAACTTATGACAATTTATTTGAAAGATAATCTCTGTGACTATGGAGGTCAGCGCCCTTTGAAAAACAAACAACTTTTCTTTTGCCTAGGTGATGACATGATCTGTCAGCATCTCTTCAATTTGGTCTTGTGGGGAAAACAAGCTGCCTATGATTAGAATTGTTTTTACTCATGATATGCCTTTCTAAAGTTTAACAATTCACATGATTTGAAAACTTCAAATGACCTCCTTTATCAGACCAAACTCTGTTTTCCTTTGAACTTGCATATTTCAGACTCTATCCCTGTTATGATCATCACTCACATTCATAAAACCTGGAGATATTGTTTCACTGTTCAGTAAAAGGCAAACCTGGGCTTTCGCAATATTTAAAGTCAATACTGGCCAGCGCCCTCTGCTTGTAGATGAAGGAAGCGCCCTAACCCTCTGCTTGTAAATGAAGGAGGTTCTGGGCCATGAAAAATTACCAGTTTGCTGTGACAGTGGTGTCTTTCTCTTACTGTGATTTTCATGCTGGAAATAGGCTGCAAGACCTTGGTGAGTGACTCTCTGTTTTGCAGATATATCTCAGGCTGATGCTACATTTAGAAGCAGTTGTTCTTCTAAATGTAGATTCAAGAATTTCCTCCTGAGACAAAGTTATATTTCCTGTCTTTGCAGAATCCATAAAACACTGTGAAACACCTAATAATCAGCTTGAGACTGTGGTTTATGCAGTGCTGAGACCTAGGGATATAAGTGGTGCGACTTAGAGCTGTGATCAACTAAATTTGTAGAGTAGGAGGTTGGTCATGATTGGTCTGTAGCAGACGAAGGTTTTTTGGCCTTTTGAAGGTTGCCAAGGGTGAAATGCCTTAAAGCGCCACTTCCTAACATAGGGGAGACTCTTGAAACAGACTTGGACTTTTCCTTTTGGAGCTGATGGACAGACCAGGAGGGCTGAAGCTAGAAAAGATAGTGATAATGAGTTTTGACTTTGACAAGGGTGGACTGATAAGTAAGAGGGAGAAAAAAGTTTTATGAGGGTTTTCTAGATGACAGATTGACATATGGAATTCAGCTTCTAGAAAACTCAGCTATGGATATAGTCATCACTAACATGTAAAAAATACTGATGGCTAACACATGAAAAATAATCTAAGATATTAAGAATAATGTTTCCATCCTCTTCTTTATATAAAACATCAGTTTTCTTGCCCTTGGCCCCACTCAATTAGGTCATCTCTATCCAAAGATACATCTCCCTCCAAAACTGCGTTATTCCTCCTTGGATTCCTCCTCCTCCACCACTGCATTGTTGACTTGGTCAAAGCAGCTTGATTTTATTCCTGTTCACGCATGGAGATGTTTTATCAAGCTTTAAAGAGTGTCTCATTTCACACTTGGAGTGTTTTTATCCTCCTTAGGAGACTCATGGGATTTTCTACCCATTTATTCACCGACCAGAGCTGTTGCTAACTCTAATCTTCCATTTAGCTCTAAGGCTAAAATTTTGGAACATTACAATCCTCCCCTCCAAAATCTTTTCTTGTCCTCAAGAAAATGTATAAGGAGAGAAAAATTCCTCCCCTACTCCTCATGTGGCCTCCCATCAAATAGCCTCCATCACTACATCAAGAGAATCTGCAAATAAATTGTAATCCAATGTTTCCTCCCAAGTGTGCAAAACCAAATGGTCTACATCAATCAAAAGGGTGGAAAGTGTGAATGGAAACTTGCTTGTTGTCTCATGTCCTCCACAAAGTAGGAGTGATGATAAACATGGTGAATGTGTGCCTTCCTCACCCATGCTATCATCCAAATGAAGTGAGTCACCCTCCAACATGGCAACTCATGAAGAATCTCCTCCACCTTTTGCTTCTGAAATGTAGGTGGGCTGAATAAGTGAACATGATAGGCAAGAGGGCCTATCCCATGCTATCCTCCTCTCCACTTATGATAAGTGTAGAAGGCATGCTGATCTTGGGCTGCAACATGATTTCCCTCCAATGGCAAGAAGAAGATTGAGTCTCCAAGGACTCTTCCTCCAAAGTCATGATACATGCCAACCCAGACCATTCCATTCAAGATAAATGGCACATCATAACCATTTGGCATCCACATAAAAATAATGCTGAAAGTTAGGTGCAATTTTGGATGGTACCAAAGGTTCTCCAAGTGGATATTACGCAGTCTTCCCAACTGCTGTTTGAGAATGTCATATGGCAAGTGGTCCTGCAACAAGTTACAAGTTGTATATGCTTGTTCTCCCAACATGGGGAAGTAAGAATCAATATATATCAGTTGTACATAGATAAAATAACAATACACTTTCCCAAAGTCATGTATAGCTGGGCTATTATCATCATAAACATTGGCCCTATAATGACCATGAAACCCAAAAATACTCTTGCTCTTTTGAGGATCAATGCACTATTCAAACATGGTGAGAAAGTAAAAATACTCAATGGAGTAATCAACAAGTACATAAATGCATTCCCTACCATACATAGTGAGTTGGATGAAAGTGAGGTCCCTTAATAAGTCCTCCCATGAGAATATCCTCATAGAAATCTGCAAGAAGAAGGAATACATCTTCTCCTCAGAATATTCCATCCATAAGAACATACTCCTATGTGACAGCGTTGTAGGCCTTTGTGATAAGGCTCCATAACTTCTTTCTTTGACATCCCATATGCCAAGGTTATCCACCATCATGCTGCTATGTGAGAAGATCTTGTTCCTACATGGAAGTCTCTCATGATCCTTCAATGCTAAAGGGTAGCCTCCTTGCACCATGAATGTGCCTTCCTTCTTTCTAGAAATCTCATGAAAATTATGGGAAGAAATTTTCCCATACTCTCCCAAGTGCAACCATAGCAACACAAATTTTTGTTGTTGCCTCATCTCTCCCTCATACAAGCCATCATAAATATAGCCAGAATCAATGCTACAAGTAGCTGCAAGTACATCATCATACAATATGCAAGAAGAGAAAATTCTTCTTGTTACATCATGCTGCTCAAACAAGGAAAAGAAGTACAATACAAAATGTGAAATTATACCTCCTCCATCATGTACTTGAGGCCTTGAGCTGAAATGGCTCAACTGGAAATTCTCCCTTACTCCTAATGAGTAGGAAGGTGGTTGTGACATCCTCTCTATCACCATCCGGGCTATGCATCCCTCCACATGCTGAAATATGTCATGCTGAATGCCCTCCCAAGTGAACTCCTCCATCAACTAGAAATATGCATCAAGGTGCATAGAAGAGAAGTCCTCATGTGTTGCATGTAGAAGCTTCTCCTTAAGACTAGAGGATCTAGTCAAGAAGATCCTGCCATAAGAATAGATGACCACATCATCCACCATGTATCTATCATCTCCATCCAGGTCATCGAGAATCATGCATGCACCAAGATCCTTGGAGTACTCTACCAAGAGCTGTGATCTCCAACAAGGATCAATCCTCCTAAGAGAAAGTGCCGGTGATCTGGACTGTGAAGCTCTCCTCATGTTGTTTCTTGCTACTTTGACATCCCCCATACCAAAGTCTTCCTCCAAACTCTTCACCTCTCGAAGATCCAAGAGTGGTGAACCAAAAGACAAGATATCTCTCATCAACTGTAGATCTGGTGGCCTCCTGGGTGGAATGCCTCCATGAAGTGAGACATCAATGTCAAGAGTAGACTGCATAGATGGTTGGGAAACCTTGCCCCTGCTTTTACAGTGCAAATCAATCTGCCTCTTCCTTTCATTAGCCTTCTGAAATAGAGAAGGGTGTGTGCTTCTCATCAACTGATACTTCTCTTCCTCCCTACCTTCTCCATCCAGCTGCAATGCTACACAATCATGTTGCTCACTGATTGTGCTTGGACCTCCATGTATGAGATCCTGGGGACTTCCTTGCAAAGATGCAAGAATCCATTCTATTGGAGCATGTGCTCCTCCTTCCTCTGCCTGAGGTATTGGATGTGCTCTATATGTGATAACGTTTTTGCCCTCATCTCCCTCAATGTGTATGGGAAACATCTCAACTGTTGGATCCTCTTGTGAAAAGGGGATCCCCATGCCCTCTTGTTCAAGAATATGAACTGGAGGTCTTGCTTCCGGCAATGTGTAATGCAAGATGTCAGCTCCTCTCGTGGTTTTCTGAAATGGGGTTTCCTTCATCACATGCAAGGGTTTTGTTTTCTCAAGTTTTCCTTGCTCATGTGCCTTAGGAAGTTTTTCACCAAACCTTCCCATCAAAGTTTCTATGAATCTTGCATAAGAAGAAGTGTTTTAATTTTTCAAAGAACAAGATTCAAAAATCCACCATGCATGAGCCTTACCTATGAAATGCAGTGCTGCATCTCTGATGGCTTCATCTTCAGAAATGAGGTGCAGCTGCAAATAGGAGTCTACCTCCTTCACCCAAGCTCCAGCTAAACATGTAGGTGATCCGAAAAAAGTAGATAGAAGAAATATATCTACATCTTGCTGCTTTCTATTCTCCAATTGGATCTTGCAAAACTCAATCAGCATGATCTCTAAGCCTCTCAGTTTGAGATTCATATTCATGCAACAAATCACTAAGAGTTCTCCTCTTAGGCATTTTTCCTCCTCCCATCCATCTCAAGATAGGCCTGGGCACTTGACTGCACTGTGCATCATGGTGTGTATCTGCATGCTCACACTCACCATGTGAAAATCTAGATTCAGCTCTAGATTCAACCTCTTTTGGAGATCACATCTCCAATCTCATTCTCTTCAGCTCTCCTTGAAAGCTCCGCATAGATTTTGGAAGAAGCTTTGTGAGCTTGTCCTCATTTTTCCTTTCACATAATGAATATTTATGGCTTTTTTCCATCTCTCCTTCCTCTAACATCTGGATCTCATAGGATGAGCTAGAGATCATGCTCTGATACCACTGTAATATTCCAAAATCGGGACAGCTCATGAACCATGCACTAAAACCGCATTTCTAGCAACATTTGCAATAAAAATTTGAAATGGGCCCTTGGATCCCATAAATTAATCAATATAAAATCTAAATCCAAGATTAGAGTTGAAACAAAGCAAACTAGGTGGGTTAAACAGATCTCCCACACCTAGGATTGCCAAAAAGTTCTAAAACCCCAAAACTGCAAAATACCGGAGTTGCTGCATAAGAGACTGCGCAGTATAAGAGAGGATTTACACTCATAAATGAAGGAAACAATTATATCTACTCATATATTGATTAAATATGCTGAAGAACAAAGATATAATCTCCTTATGCAAAATATAAAAGAAACCGGCAAGGGTTTCTTTTCAAACACTCTACATACAAAATGGGAAATTCAGTAATTTACTGAATAACCACTGCAACACTGAATTACATGAGTGTATAAGGCTGAAATATGTCAGATATTCTGTATATCCCTCAAGTGGTTCCTCCCATGAAAGGATGAACCTCTCAATCACAAGGAAACACTATAATGAAGCCACCAAACCATGCACTGAACACTACCTCCAAAATAACACATTCCTTAGCTAGAACAACGCTGGGAATGTATGGGAAATGTGTGTTCTGATACCAAAGATCTGAAATCAGCTCTGGAGCTCTCCAAACAGGTCCCTCAAGTGAAGGAAACCTTCCTCCAATGAGAAACTAGCTCAGAAACCAGGATTCCAATCCCTTCCACTGCTGCACCCAACAACACTGCACAATCTCTGGAAAAATTGCACTGATGAAGTTGGCTGAAGCTTGGCCTAAAAACCTGATGTGGAATTATGTATAAAAAATCTCCCAATGAGTCTTCTCAAAGGAAAGAGGTGGGATTCCCGCTCGGGAACACCCTGTGATAAACAACACTACTACTCTGCTAAACAGCAAGAGGAAGCAAAAGTCTGAGAAGACATGAAAAATAATCTAAGACATTATGAATAATGTTGCCATCCTCTTCCTTATATAAAACATGATTTTTCTTGCCCTTTTCCCCACTAAATTAGGTCATCTCTATCCAAAGATACATCTCCCTCCAAAACTACATTATTCCTCCTTGGATTCCTCCTCCTCCACCACTGCTTTGTTGACTTAGTCAAAGCAGCTTGATTTTATCCTTGTTCACACATGGAGGTGTTTTCTTAAGCTAGAAAGAGTGTCTCCTTTCACACTTTGAGTGTTTTTATCCTCCTTAGGAGACTTATGGGATTCTCTACCCATTTATTCACTGACTAGAGCTGCTGCTAACTCTAATGTTCCATTTAGCTCTGAGGCTAAAATTTTGTAACATTACACCAATGGTGGTTGGTTGCAAGTTGAGCATGGATGACATATCCAAGGATATGGAGCAAAGGATGTATAGATAAATGACTGGAAGTCTCTTATATGTAACATCTTCAAGGCCAAATGTGATGCAGGAAGTTTCCAAGTAGCACCAAAAAGAATCGAATGTTGTTGTAATATTCCTAATTAGTCCTAAGCTAATTGCAATATTCATTTTTGTTTTGTTTCTTTTTTTAAGAATAAAAGTGTAAAGGAGGTCCATAATACTCCTAAACAGTGAATAAATCAATGCCAAATGTAAAAAGGCTAAATCTTGGTTGTTTAAACAAGCACCCTTAGGTGTGAAAGGGGTTGGGTATTTTGACTGGGTCAACCTTGAGCAAATCTACAACATTTTCTTGGAGGAGTGGCCATCAATGATGCACAGCGCAGTTTTAGATGGAGCTACTTTGTGTGAAAGGAGTGTTTTCATTGAAGGTGGTTTAGGGTTTGCAAGCTCTTCACTTATAAAAGGAAGAGGATGGCAGCACGAGAAGTTTTTTTATTGTTATTATATTTTCTGAATATATTGTCTGTTTAGACATATATCATTCTCTTTTTGTTTAGCTGAGAATAGTGTTGTTTAGCACTGGGTGTTCCTAGTCAGGAATCCCACCTCTTTCCTTGAGAGGCTTCTCGGAAGTGTTTTCATTGTATTATCCACTATATTGCTGAAGGGAAAGCTTTTTATTCCAACTAAAATGCAGATCCTCTTGAGGGTTTGGTTGTCTTTGAAAGCTGCAGCAAGTGGAGGCTAGATCTACTCAGACCTAGACCATTTCAGTGCTCCTTTTTAGTGGCAAAGGCATCTATCCCATTGACAAGAGAGTATTGGATCATTGGAACATCATTTTTAGATCTTGGCATGTGGCCAACTATGTTCTAAACCTTACAACGTAGTTTTACTTCCAGATCTGCGTTATTCCTGTACGTGATGTTGCAAGGTCTTTTGGCACATCATTTGGAGAATGGGTTTCCATGTGTTGGGGATCTGCCCTTCACCTTTGAGATCCATTGGAGGGGATCAATATTTTTTTCATATTATATCATATCTGAATTATTCTGAATATCTAAATAGTTCTGCAGATCTACAGATTTAGATCTCAAATCTACTCCTTGTACATGGTGTAATGCTGAAAACCCCAAGGGGATTTTGAAGAGGAGCCTATCTAGTGTATGGATCTGTTATAGATATTACTTTTCATGCACTTATTTGTTCTAGATCTAAAGTGTAATCAACAGCTATTTCAACCTAATAAAATAATGTTTTCAAGCCTTTTTCAGTCTAAATAAATGGTTGCAGCACCCCTTTTTAGGATTTTCTTCAATTGGAGACTTGTATTTCCTGTTATGCATCTCATGGTTCATATTTTACATCTATTTTACTATTGTAAATGCTTTTGAAAGGTCTCCATATTGGCTTCCTGCACTTACTTTGATTATCTACGTTATTTTCCTGTATATCTGTCTTGTATTGTTGCATTTCCCATTTGGGAATATTACATTGGGATCATAGCATCATCTTGGCACAGTATATGCTTTCTAAGAAGCCAATATGTCTTTTGAAGAAGAAGAATCTCTTACTGACAGAGAGAAGAGGTATCTCTAGAGAAGACAAAAGAAATTTGATTACACCAATGACAATGAAGACAAGGGTAAAGCCCCTGTATCTAGAAGTGAAGAAGAAGAAAAAAATTTTCCTAAGATCCTTTTGAGAGCCATGCAAGATCTTGCTAGAGAAATAAAAGAGATGAGAATGGAAAAAATAAAAGAATCCCCTAAAGGGTTCCATCTTGGAGAAGGCTCTGGCATATCTCATCACTGGAATGATCAACCAGTGCATCAGCCACAAGTTTCCCAATGCTCTACCATGCCTACCTTTTTGGCTATGGGAAATGAAGGGTTTCAAGAGCATGAATCCCTTGAAATCTATTTTGAAGAATATGAGTCTCAAAAGCAGAGATTCAAAGATCATGTTATGTCCCCATAATTTTTTATATTAGTGAGAACAAATGAGTAGGGGTAACATCATACCAGTATTTGGAGTCCTAGGACCTAGCCTAGTTGGACTCAGAGAGGGCTCTCTCTATTTGTGCAAAGAATGTGAACTTGTTTGGTTTTAGGGTTTGATTTTAGGCTAGTTGTTAAGTGTAGGGTTTGTTTGTTTTTTTTGGTTGGGTAGATGATCAAGTAGAATAGATGGAGTGAGGAAATCTTCAATTCATTATGCTATGGAGTCTATAAAATTCATGAAAAGTTCAACAATGAATCAGGGTGCATCACAGGGAAAATCTAGCGCGGTTAGTGAATTTTCAAGGTTTGTGTGAGATGAGATGAACATCAAGTTTGTGAACAAAGTAGGGCAAAGGTAAATTAAGAATCCTTTGTCAAATACTTTAACAAGAAGGGACTTCAACACTATTTAGCATAAAGAAGTAATCATAAAACAGGGAAATCTAGTAACTCTTTGATTCAACTCAAGAAAATAAGCATTTAAGACAAACAATATAGTGAACTATAGAAGGCGAGAAACTCATTTAACTTCTAGTGATTTCACCTTCAAGGTTAGAAAAACATTTAAAATAAACATATAAATTTAATCAAGGAAGAGGGAACTCCTAAACATCATTGATTATAGCCATAAATATCTTTAAAACAACTTTCAAGCATGGACAAAGAGTATGATCAAAACATAGCCTCTTTAGAAAACCTAATTAGTGGTACTTCAAAGAAAAATCTCAAGAACAATGTTTTAGTGACATCAAACAAGCAGGGCTAACCATAAAACATCTATGATATCTGCTGTATTAAACCATTCATAAGATAAACAAGCTTGGGTGGGTCTAGAGAGCAACAAAGAATTCTCTAAACTGACTTAGCAGAGGAAAAAATAGAGGCAGTGAAGAACAAACATAGCTAAGGTGCCTTTGAAGAACATTTCTTAGTCTAAAACCTTTGTCCTACTGCAATATAGAAGGATGAAACACAATGATACATAAGAAAAAAATAACTAAATAGAAGCACATCACCATCAACCAAGCTCAGGGATCCTGCAAGCAAGCCTTCTCCATCATCAAGCAAAACAGGCCATCCACAAATTCCACAACACCAATTTCTCTTCAACCTCCAAAAAACTATGTATTGCTCCAAAGAGTCATCAAATGCCAACCTTTTAAAATAATACCCTCATGCTCTATTTATCTAGAAAAGGAGGGAAAAATCCCTAACTAGGGTTTGAAAATGTCAAAATCATCCATAAATGTCATTTATGCCTAAGAGACCATGCAAGGCCCAAGGCACAAAATATCTCATAAAATAAATGCAAAAATAACTCCTAGCACCTAAATTTGGAGTGATTTGCCTCAAAAAACACTAAAATATAATTTTTCCATTAATGAGTGTCTTTTGTTGAATTTTTTGCCAAAAACGCACAGTGAGGTCTGAACGCATAGCGCCTGCAAGGGAAAAACTAGGTCCACTTGCAGCCAAGTTTTGATGACCTTCCCGATGTTGGAATTGGCTCTGTGATGGCCCGTTGTAAATATTGATGAGTCTACTTTCCAAAAATTCCCTTGGTTTTCTGATTGAGCTCCATTAACCTGTCCAAAAGGAGAATTTCCCAAAACTACTCCAGGTGCAGCGCCAGGCCTAAAAATGAGGCAGAAAGGTGAAAAATGAGGTGTTTTTGGGCCTTTTGAGGGGTCAAAAATGCTCCAAATGCTCTGAAATTTAGTGAGCATACTGTACTTGATGTGAGGATTCCAAAAATGCAAATTTTTCCTCCTAGGGATGCCTGAGATGAAAGCGAGGCACCAAGGGTGTTGCGCTTAGAGGCCTCCAAATTTGCAAAAAACCAAAATTTGTCAAAAATTTCTCAAAATTGGTGGATGTATTCCTCATGGGGTTTGAGAGGCCTTTAGAGAAGGTTCAGCCAATATTCCAAGGTTTTATTGGCTTTTTCCCCTTTGAGTTCTTGAATTTTGGCATGGGCCTTTTTGAGTTTAGCCTTCACAATTTTATTTTGCAATGCATAGTGCTTGGTCATCTTCTTTTGGAGGTCAAGGTCCATCTTTACCTTCTTCAACTTATTTTTTTCATTCTTATAATATTCAATGTTATACATGGCCATACCAAGGCATATTTCTAGATCCTTAATTTTTTCATCCTTGCTTTGGAGCAGTATGCTAGTGGCCCCCTCCTTGTCTTCATTTTCACTGTCAAGGTCAATAATGCCAAATCCTTGTTTAAGCTCCCACTTACCTTTGTTACCTCTCTTCACCTTTGTTTGCCTTTTAGAGACAGAAAACACATTCATTTCTCCTCTCTGATATGTCAATGGAAGAGGTTTTCCTGTGATATTTTTGGTGTCTTCTTCATGGCTGTGATCCTTGCTGCTATCATCAAACTCTCCATTTTCTTCACTATTTTCATGACTGTCATGATTTCCCAATTCCTCACTGATGTTTGTTTCATTAGTGTCTATGTTGTCTTCAGCCTCCTCATTTTCTTCATAGTCACCATCTTCATTTTGGCTACTCTCTTCATCTTTTCCCTCATATTTGTCATGACTATGAGCCTCATTGTTTTGACTGTCATTAGGGCTCCTAGTCTCACTATTGTCCTTAGGATCATCTTCTGTTTCTTTGTCACTTTCCTTATCTTCATTATTATCCACCTCCATGTCTTCTGCTTCATTTCTGACCTCTTCTTCATCACTGCTTAATCCATTTCCACTGTCAACTTCCTCATTTCCTTCACTGTTATCATCCTCCACTATTTCCATGTTCTCTGCTTCTTGTTGGCTTAACTCATCATCACCCTCATCTTCATTTTGGTTTGATTCATTGTCACCTTCACCCTCATTGTCACTTGCTTGTTTTTTGTTTCTTCCTTCTTGATCTAATGCATCAGGAGAAGATGAGGAAGGGAGGTTTTCTTGAGGAGAGGACACTTGGGTAGATGATGAGGCATGATCAATAGGAAGTGATGGAGGATTAGAGGGAGGAGGATGAGATGATGAGGGTAAATTTGGCTGATGATGTGGTTGTGGGCTTGTGAATATTTCATGAGCAATGAAAACCTCCCAAGTAGCAAAACCATCTTGATCAAGGAGTGATGGAATAAACTTTGCATTTGTTGGGAATAGTTCCTCCTTCAGACAACAGAAGACATCTTGTCAAGACTCCTATAGAGGTAGTAGGGAAAATGAAGTATCTTGAACCTAGTGAAGTGCATGAGCAATATAATATGATAGGAGTAGAGTCTAGAGTTCTTCCCCCACAGGTAAAGTATTTCATGTTGACCCTCATCAAGGGTGCATACCTCTCCAGCAAGTGTGAGAAAGGGAAAATAGTTTTGCAGCCTTATTTGTACCTCGGTTTGATAAATGGCTCATAGTAGCTCATGTCGAACTTTTCCCTTTTGAACCATTTTTCACCAACATCAGGTATACCTGTAGCACTAGAAATGGCATTTGATGAGAGTTAAAAGGTCACCCCTGCCAATCTTGATTGTTTGTTATGTACGTTAAGAATGAATAACCTTGTGAGCTCTGGGTGATTTTTTACTTGTTGGACCTTTTCACAAAACTGGAAACACCCTAAATTTTGAAAGCATGTGAGAATCATGGGAGAGGTAGTAAGCTCCACTGTGTCTTGGGGTTCAAAATTGTTAACCTTCCATCTTTTTGCCTCTACTTCATAGGCACTTGGCCTCCTTCACTGCTGACACTCCCTTCTTCTCTTGACATGGTGATTAGTGTTGCCTTTAAACAACCTTAGGCCTGCTTGTGAAACTTGGTAAGAGGAGTGAAATGAAATGATGGTGAAAGGTAGTTCTTGTAAGTGGGTGAGATGGAGGTGTGTGTTTATGACTGATTCCCCTTTGAGCTTTGATGAAGGGTTAACTTGAACTCACTGTAATTACCACAATAGACACCTTTCTCGACTAATAATTTCTTGCTTGGAGGTCAAAATAGGTTGTTTTTCATGAGGACTTAGGGTTTCTAGTCACTAGGGTTTGATTAATTTCCTTTAACCATTAAATCAACAAAACCACTTGGAGGATAAGGAAAAGCAGCCACCTACCAAATTTTAATGTCTTTGTAGGTCCTTGGATGCAACTTGGAAGTGTCCTTTCATCATTTTTGGGCACTTTGTAGGTGGAGGATGGTTTTTGGTCTAGGAATAGCGCCTGCACACACAGTCGGGTGTCACGCCTCCTAGGGGCAGTGCTTGCCCACGTGCAGGCCTGTCGGGCCTCCTGAGCACAACGCCTGCCCACCTGCAGGCCTTTCGGGCTTCCTAAGCGCAGTGCCGGACGTATTTTTGTGCTTGTCGGGCCTCCTGAGCGCAGCGCCTGCCCGTGTGCAAGCCTGTCGGGCTTCCTGAGCGTAGCGTTGGGCGAGTTTCTAGGCCTGTTGGGAAATTCTGGGAGAATGGGTAGCGTCCGCCTAAACATGTAGTGCGTTCACCCGAATGCGCAGTGCAGTGTATTTTTACATTGAGAGAACTCTTGAACGCGTAGCGTCGGGTGTTGTAAGTGCAGCGTTTGCATGAACGCGTAGCGCCAGGTAACGTTGCCTAGATTCTCACTGAAACACAAAATTTTCTCCTTGAAGGTTCTTTTCTCTTCTGCAAGTGAATAATGAGTTGAGTGATAAACCAAATGACTCTTTATAGTCCCTTGTAAACCCAATTTCTAATGTTTTCAGTCCTTTGTTCACTTTTACTGATTTTTCATTTTGAGCTTTTTCAATAGGTGGCTAAAAAACATTCAAGTGATCCTTTTCCTTTCTAACCATTTTCTTTGTTGCTCTTCAAGTAGCTGGCATGGTGAACTTTGACCTCCTTTGACCTATTTGTGCCTTTATTACTATGTTTGTAGATGTTTTGTTTGAGTCTCATGTTTTACTATGTTTTGGCCATACTCATGTCTTCCAATCATTTTCATAACTTTAGGTACTTGCATGGTGGAAGCATCCTTAAAAATTCTATGTTTTACCTTGGAGATCAAATTTCCTTTTGTTTGAGGGGTGACTGAGAAACTTGTTTTCATCCTTCTCATTGATCCTTGTGCATGCTAAATCCATCTTTAGACGGCACCATAGTTTTCACACTCCTGTATGTTATACCCTCTTTTAGCCACTTTTGATTTTCAGGTACCATGACATACTGATCTAGCCCCCTTTTGATGTTTCTTGGTGTTTGACACATTTAGTTACACAACAACAACCTCATGATCAGCTTGGATTTCCATCTTGGAGTTTAACCCTATGTTTTTATTCCTTTGATCATTAAGTGTAAATGACTAAAAATGGGGCCTTGACCTTCCTTATACTGATATTATTTGCATTCTTTCCCTTTGAGGCAGTGAAACACTTTACCTTGGAAAAACCTAGAAGTCACCTACAATAGTCTCTTGAAACCTTATGTCTGTTGTCATCATGGGGGCCGATCATCTTCATTTCATCTATCTTGCCTATCCCTCCAAAACCTTAGGTTTCTGGGCTGTTTGAGAAGAATTATTAGTGTTGTATTCTAAGTTCTCTATAGCCTTTTCAAGTTCATTCATTTATGTCCAATTCACCTCACCTTTTTCCCTTCATTTATAATTTCTAAAAATATTCAATTCATGCTTGGTTGTACTAGTGTGCCTCTATCCATGTGATTTTCTGCATTGGCTCCTTGGTTGGCACACTGTTGGCCTAATCAGTCTTAGGAACCTTGATTTTTCTTTAACATAGGTTGCTTCCTCTTCAATTTTCGTGAGTATATCTTCTAATGAGGAGCAGTCCTCTTACCTTACCTATTCTCTGTTGATAGTCACCTTGAAACTCTTGCAGAAATGTCAAAAATGAGCAGTTTCATTTTGCAGAACTTGATCTTGACCATGCAGTGTTCCTTGGATATTTTCTAATTTGTTTTGGACAAATAGGTGTTGACCTTATTTCACATCTAATTCAGCTTCTAGCACATGAAGAACAGTGATTTAGAACACCAAATATAACCCTACAACCTGTGAAACCCTAGTTACCTAGTGGACAACTCCTTGGACTTGTTCTTTGACTGAAAGCTTGACTTGGGGTCTTCAAGTACGAAAAATAGATTTTTTGACAAATTAATGTATTGAAGATCCAAAATCCAATGTACTTGATTTATCTAAAGATCCTATAGAGATAGTTTTGAGATCGCCAATGCTTGAGGCATTTGGTGAATATGAGAAGGAGTATGTTGTTTGGTAATCTTAGAGGGCAAGTGGAGGGTTGAGGCAAAGGTAAAACATAGTACTCAGGTGATGGGTGGGAAAATAGAATAAAGATGAATGGCATGAGCCCATGAGGGGTTTTCTAGGAGTGGTAAGCTAACCATGAAATATAATAGTGAAATAGTAAAAAAATTATCTTAAGGATAATGAAGGCAGTGAGATTTATAAAACTCACAATATTCATGAATCTTGTTTTTAGAAATCTAGGACAAGTATTTAGTCATCTATAAAACAAAAAAAATTATTGATGACTAACAGATCACTTGATTTTTCAGGAGTTTTATCACATGAAGGACAAAAGAAAACTAGGGCATCATCATAGAGGTGGTGGATTCATTCAGAATCATGATTGACACCACACTATGGGCAGATTATTTTTACCCAAATTTGATGGGTCATCCAAGTGTTCTACCAAATATTGGGTAGAAAAACTCAACATCTACTTTCAGTTGAACAAGATTCCAGATATGGAGGCTATCAAGATTGCAGCACTGCACCTTGAAGGTGAAGCACATGACTAGTGGTTCCATGGCTTGTCTACATTGGGTCATGCCAATGTGACTGCTTATTTAGAGTTCACTAGAAGGCTGGTGGAAATTTTTGACAGAAGAGATCCAAAGGCATCATTCATAAGCCTTGCAAAGTTGAAACAAATAGGTAATACAAAAACTTACATTTCTAAATTTTTAAGATTATCTGTTATGGTTCTTGATTTTTCTGCAGCAAGAAGGGTGTACATGTTCATCGATGGTCTAGATGAACCTCTTCATGGGTTGGTTAAATCTACCAAGCCCACTACCCTGCATGATGCTATTGAAAGGGCTAGCGACCTTCAATATGCCTTTTCAAAAGCAAAGGCAACTTTCCAAAACAAGCCCTATTTTCCTTCAAAGGGAAAGGAAGAAAAATTTGCTCCCTTAAAGGAGAGATCCTACAAGAAGCCTCTTGATGATGAAGTCTAGAGAGATCTCAGAAAAAGGAAGCTATGCTTCACTTGCCAAGAATAATGGGTGCCTGGACATAGATGTGCTGTTGGAAATTCACATTATATAGAGGTCTTCTTTGATGATGAGGAGGAAGAAGAAGAGGAACCAAGGAGAGGTCACTATTGGAGAGGTAAATCCCCTCTATGGACAGAGGCAATCCCACTAGCCCAAGAGTGGGTATAGCAACAAAAAAAATATGCTATGATACCGATTCCTAATTAAAAAAGAGAAAGCTATGATAGATAGCCTACCTCAAGTCATATGCTGATGTTGTTGAAGAAGAAGCGCTGCTTCCCATTCCTAGCTTGACAGATCACAACCCTTTCACTCACCGCATCCGGACACCTGTACACATGCAGAGAAGAAAAAATAGCATACAACGTAATAATTCAAACATGTAACTATCAATCAGTCAGAAAAGATTGAACTAAATTTCATTACACAGATAAGCAATACAATGGTGGAACCAATAACGTAGTCGATCATATATTAAAATGTGAAAGAAAGATTACAACTGAGTTCTGACATCGCGTTCTTCTTTTGGCAGAGCTTCCAGCAGAGCATGTCCCACAAAGCTTGTCAGGAATTTAGACAAGGCTCTCTCTCTCTCACGGGGTTCTCCTTAGCTCTGCTCTTAATAGTCGTTCAGCTATAGTTTTCTTCCCAAATGTTCAACTAGGTTGTGAATAGAGAGGGTAGGCTTTTATAGAGGGAGAAGGAGAGGTTAGGATCCCTATAATCATGGGGAAGAGTCCTATATATTAGGAAGGTTCCATGAGAGGTGGAAAACCACTTCCTAAACAAGGAGATCTGGATCCAAACAACCCAACCTGTTTTTGATGATTCATTCTAAAGTTGTTAGAATCTAACTTCTGCCTCCAATTTGTTAAAAAACACTCCAAAATAGGTTGTCGCGGGTACAACACAGGGACAGAGCACTAGCTTGCACGCCCACTAGTGTATATTTTCCCCATTGGTGCGAGGGATGAACTGGCTACTCGCGCCAATGCCAAAATATGGGCTTTTGGGGCCTTTCTGAGGAAATTTTCTTAAGGAGAATTCTTGCCCCTATGTAGAAGGATGCCATCAAGGTGTTTTTGGGACATTTTACTGTTCACAAGTCACGGGAATAGTCCTCCAATGTACGAGATGAGGGATTGCAAGGATGGTGATAAAATGCTGTGTAACAGATGCCCCCTAAAGCATGAGGTCCGAGAGAGAGGGAGGGGTGAAATGCTTTATGAGAATGCGTTCAACTGAAAACACTACTGTCGGAAGACCTACGAATACAAATACAATTGATATCTCTGATACATGATATGTGGTATAGGCACAACCATCCATAATAAAGTGTACAAAAACTGAGATCCAAGGTATGGACACAGCCATCCATAAAAATAAGGATCAACAAGTAGACTCAGGTATGGTCACAGCCATCCAATCAAAAGAGTCATGTAATAAGTCATAACAATCCACAAAGAACCCGTAGTCTGGATTTCATCAGACAAAATCTAGGGTCTTGCACTCTATCTCGACCCGAACAAAGTACAAGTTCAAGCATGTGAATATGTGAGCTGAAGTCGAACATGAAAGAACATCGTCTGATTACCAGCCAATGATGAAAATGGTTAACAAACGCGAAAGAAACCACCAATAGTGACAATGGCTCTCAAGGTACAAGAGGTACAATCCATAGAATGTGAACAGTGATCTGGCATCAAACACCCACAGAATCATCCGATCGAAGGCCAATAATGAAAACTTCGTGTCAAATGCGAAGAACCTGCCATTGAGGCTGCATGTAGGCTCCAAGGTACCTGAAAGGAGTCTCTAGGTCAATTTCCTGGATAATGAGCTGAAGTCGACAGGAAGTGACCTTGATCGAAGGTGGGCCATAATGCTTCCCACATCATCAAAACGAGACAGAGGAACATGATGTTTGTGAATCAAGACCAACAGAGAATCAAAGGGAGGTTGAAAACTGCAGAGGCCAACTTCTCTTGAACATATTGGCGGCACAACACTGGATTTGGCAGTATTTTACATCAAGGGATATGAGTTCATGATGACGTGGCAAAGAGAAAATGAGTGGTCAAAACAGATTACCCAAACCCATGAAGGAAAGCACATAACAAGATGATATGTCCCCAACCTGACACAAATGCAGAAAAGTGCCATGTTCAAGAGTGACATACTACCAATACGAATATGATTTTGGTTCCATTTTCCCCCACCATTTCTGGCGAATACCCCAATTATTTTTGGAAACAAGCTTGAAGGGGATGGCATGTGCTTGCGATGTAAGTTTTTCCTTTAGAAAAATCCATCCTAGTACATTTTACGAGCCCTAGGAAGGAGGAACTCGAATAACGTCATGGTGACGAAGTCTGATGTCATCAGAGTTTAACAAGTCTGACAAAGGGAGAACTCGGCATATTTTCATGTTTAGAGAGTTTGAAAATAAGGCAAAAAATAAAACTCCAGAAGTCCCTTTTCATAAATAGTCTCACAAATCTGAAAAGGTAGAAAACTAATCTGAGAGAACCCCTTAGTCACGATAGGCTAAGGTATTCCTTTTTCGTAAATAATCTATCCCAGCCCGAAAAAGGGGTAAACATATACTGGGTAGATATCACTTCACAGCCAATTTAACGAGCTCAAAATGATAAGCGATTCGACAATATTTTCAGTTTTAGAGAGTCAAAAAAGAGCTGAAAGATGACTCCCCCTGGAGGAACGAGTGGTATTAAGGGTAGCTACTGGTTTCGGTAATGGTGGAACTATTGTAAAAAAATAAAGGTCAAGAGGCTGGCTAACAAGACCACTCATCGCAGCGGTTCCTCGGGAGTGGGTAACATAACCAAGTGAAGGCGTATGATCGGCCAAGTACATAGTGACGATGGAGTGAGAAAACCAAGGCTCATCTGGAAAAAATAGGCTGATAAAATGCCAATCACAAGAGGTAAAATGGGAATGGTTGCATTTTTACACAATCTTGAAATCAGGAAACTCTGCTTGAAGTTGGTTTCATTTTTACACAAGCTTGAAACAAAGATAAACTATGCTTGAAACTGGTTTCATTTTTACACAAGCTTGAAACAGGAACAAAATATGCTTGAAAAAGTAAGCATGCCCTCGGCATGGTGACTCAATTCGAGGTACATGCCCCCCAAGCTTCAGTCCATATGAATGGTAGATGGAGTGAAGGTTCAAATTATGAGATCAAGTGAAAGAATCGACTGGGATTTTACGAGATCTGATCAAAGACTCGAATTGAACGGAAACATTTTTCATTGTTTTAACGAGGTTGACACACTTAAAAGAACTGTCCTCATGACCTAATTCATTTTTTAACGAGGTTAACATAGAAAACGAACCATCCTCATGATACCTTGTTTCATTTTTTAAGGAGTTTGACACAAGAAAACGAATTGTGCTCCGACGACCTTGTTTCATTTTTTGAGGAGCTTGACACAAGAAAATGAACTCTTCTCCAACAACCTTGTTTCATTTTTTAAGGAGCTTGACACAAGAAAAATAACTATGCTCCGACAACCTTGTTTCATTTTTTAGGGAGCTTGACACAAGAAAAAAGAACCATGCTCCGACGACCTTTTCATGATGAATAAGAAGTCATGGCTTCCAATACGTTTTCATCCGATGGGAGAACATCTCGGAAATCAGGACCCAATGCCCCCAGCACACAATGCACAATGGTACTATCACTTAATGTGGGCATGGGACAGGTAGCCACATAATTAACCTATGACGAGCAGTATACAACCAGCAGATAAAGACCTGGAGGGGACGATGGTGGACCAGATTTCATGCGAGGGCGAAAGAATGAAAGCTTATCAATGGTCACGATCCGAACTTTGTGTGGAAAATAAATCACACGAAAGAGGGAGGAGACAACTGCCCCCATGACATACATATAGTCATGCCCCAAGAGCAAAATTAAAATCCAAGGGGCCTGGAACAACCATCATGTCTAGATGGATGGTTTTCCCTCCAAAAGTAACAGGCAACTTTGGAAGGATCCCTAACGGTTGACTGGTTCCTCTGTTAAAAGCCAACAAATTCTACGTAACAGGCATAAGTGGTGGAGAACCAAAAGCTTGCCAAGTAGTTGAAGAAAGAATACTAACAGACGCGCCTTCATCTATAATAGTGTTGGGTACAACCAGATCAAAGGTTTGTATCATTATCTCGAAAGGCACATAAGACAGAAGGCGGTATCCGGCAAATTGACTCCAATCAAAGGAAGCAGCCAAACTACGTGGGGGGGGATACCATGGAACTACGATGGTTGTCCCTTGGTGTTACCAGAGCAAAAGGAGCACCCTCCGAGACGTCCATCATGGGAGTAGGAGGATTACAGGGACGGAAGAATATTTCTCCAAGTCCGAAGAATATGAAGAAACAAGAAGAACATGGGGGGGGTGAGATCCACTCTCAATGGAAAAGACCTGATGCACCATAGATGGGGTCAGATCAACTGATTCCTCGACCAATGGTTGGTCGGGAGCAGATTCCTAAACTTGAATTTTCGTGGGAGCAGGATCGACCAAGGATGACTCTTGACCAATCATGGAATCAACTAGCGGAGGACTCAAAGAAAGTTTTCGGTAACCAGCCGGAAGGCAGGGTGCAGAAACAGTAGAGTTGTCCAACACTCTCTTGGCTTCATCCATGTATGGACAAAGGTGAATGGGGTGATGCCCTTCACACAACTTACCGGGATTGGTAATCTTGCCCTGTTTTATATGAGTCTTACTAGAGCTAGTCAAAGATGTGCTATCAATATGACTTCCAGGAGCCAAAGGCAACGGCGGACGGCCGTCAGACCATGCGTCAAGTACCTTGGGAATGCTAGGGCAGTCTCAAAGTAGATGGTTACCTTTTCAAATCATGCAAGGGAATTTGACTTTCAGTGGAAGCGTGGATGGTTCTGCAAGGGAAAGCTTCTTAAGTGCAGCAGCTGCAGCCTTAGCCTCTCGCTTATTTGACTTCTTCTTCTTTGTCTTCTTCTTCTTCTTCTCAGCCACCTAGTTACTAGAATCTAGACTTTCACCAGGCGAAGTAGAAGAGGAGGATGAAGAAATAGGTGAAGAAGGGGAGAGGTCCACTTTAGAAGCAACATGATGTTGTTCAGGTGGAGGAGATGGCTGAAAAGTGGATGGAACACTCGGGACCACTGAGGTCGAAAATAACCATACAGGCAATCCAACAGTTAAACTAGGCAAGGACAAAGTTGCCATATAAGGAGCACCAACATTCCCAAAAGCAGGAAAAGGACAAGGATTCCCTTCAGAAGGGATTCCTTGGTTAGTGAACTCTGGAATCGTTTCCATCAGAAACAACTCAAAACAACACCCTAAGGAAACTAACTTTAACCAGGAATATTTCGTGGGTAGTTAATTTTTAAAACATTGAAACAAAACTCTGTCGTTTCATATTTTAAGAGTTGAGAAATAGGAAAAAGGTGACTCTATCACTTTCAGGTTGAAACGAGCGCGAAAGGACAAGTGCTCGATGATCTATTCAAATTTATGGAGTTAGTAAAGATCAAAAATTACTACTCAGGTAGTCTAGGTAAAAGGGTGTACCAAGTTCCCGTGAACTACCATATACACCTTGGTTATAAAATGAAAGAGAAATCAACCAAGGACTTGAAGTACGTGCAGGTAGTCTCCTCGAATGTTGTGTTCGGTGTATCATAGTTACAAGGAAGCAGACTCAACTTCCTACAGATAAAAAGATATCAACCTAGAGGGGTCTCCCTTTATATACTCAACGGTACGGGGAGCACAAGTCTGTACTAGCGCTGCCTGAAGCCAGATGGCGAGCGACAGCTATTAGCTTTAAAGATGCTGGAACACGTCTCTAACTTAGACCAATAAATATCGCGTTAAGTTTCAATGTTGCCTTGGGTTAATTGAAATGAATTTTAAAGTTGATCTTCGATTTATGTTTCAATTCCAAGGTCCTACCGAATGTTGAATCTCACGAATCCCTAAATGCAAGCTACATGCCATAAAATACCATTTCATTCAATGAAAGGATATCTATGAGAGAGTTAAGAGCTTCCAAGTGATAGAAACAATATGAACATCCAAAAACATCCAAACTGAATCTAATGCAAGCTAATGAAACTGAAAAGCTCTTCCCTAGAATTATATAATGCTAGAAATGTGAAATATTTTCCAATTTTCACTATGATAATCAAGAATGCAAAAGTTTTTTTTTTATTTTTCAATATATCAGAGCAAGTGCACTAAATGATATGAAAATAAATCAAAACACTGATTATGAGAATGGTGAAGCAAGAGCTAAAACAAAACAATTTCCCTCAACTCAAAACAAGAAAAGCAAGACTCAAACCAATGATGAAATCCCTCAAATCAAAGAAAGATCTCAAAAGAGACCCAAAAAGCCTGGTAATCTAGGCTTGGAGTGACAAAAGAAAAACTGAACGAAAGAGAGTGCAATCACTCAATTAACATATTCACTAAAATGGATCCAAGAAGCTAAATGCAAAGAGGCAGAAATGAAGTTGACTGGGAAACCAAGGACCCAAAACTCCCATAGGAGGCTCAGCAGGCTAAAGCACCTAGAAGACCTAGGGTTGAAGATAAAAACTAATAGAAAAGGGAAAAAAATCAAAGGACAAGGGTTTATCTCAGTCAAAAATTACTCTAAAGCACTCAACAAATCAGAAAAAACAACCCAGGATCAAAACTCAGGCTCAAAAACTCCAAAACCAAGAAAACCACAAACCCTACCAGGGTTGGCACGCATGTTTGGCTGTAATCTCCACCAAACAAGGAATGGCGCAGGTAATGAACTAGAAACTCATGCCCATTGGCACGAATGTCAATCAGGAGATGCACCAAGAAGGTTTACTCAGATAAAAAGGAAAAATGAACAAACAAAGAGAGGTTTGATCTCTAGGGGGCTAAACATGGGTTTCAAACCAAGAAAGATGAACCAGGAAGGAAAACTAGACAAAAAAAAGCCAAAACGCAACCCAATGGAAGAGGGACTAACTCACATTGATCCCCAGTGGAGTCGCCAATTTGTTGGAGACGTAAATCCCCTCTGCAGACAGAGGCGATCCCACTAGCCCAAGGGTGGGTCTAGCAACAAACAAAACATGCTACGATACCAATTCCTAGTTACAAAAGACAAAGCTACGATAGATAGCCTACCTCAAGTCCTACGCTGTTGTTGTCGAATAAGAAGCACTGCTTCCCATTCCTAGCTTGATAAATCAAAATCCTTTCGCTCACCGCGTCCGGACACCTGTACACATGCAGAGAAGAAACAATGGCATACAACGTAATAATTCAAAAATGTAACTATCAATTAGTCAGAAAAGATTGAAATAAATTGCATTAAAAAAATAAGAAATACAATGGTGGAACCAATAACATAGTCGAGCATATATTAAAATGTGAAAGAAAGATTACAACCAAGTTCCGACATCGCATTCTTCCTTTGGCAGGGCTTCCAGCGGAGCGTGTCTCACAAAGCTTGTCAGGAATTTAGACAAGGCTCTCTCTCTCACGGGGTTCTCCTTAGCTCTACTTTCAATAGTTTCTCAACTATAGTTTTCTTCCCAAATGTTCAGTGAGGTTGTGAATAGAGAGGGTAGGCTTTTATAAAGGGAGAAGGAGAGGTTAGGATCCCTATAATCATGGGGAAGAGTCCTGTTGAGTCTCAAATCTGCATCTTTCTTATACACCTTTCTAGATCTTTTTCATTCACCTAGACCTTCTAAGTCATCAATATCATTGCATATTAATTGTAAAAGAGCATTTAAAATGGTTTTTAACTATGTTTTGTGTATGCTGTTTGATTTAGATTTTTGCTCATTTAGCTGCGGAATCTTGTCACTTTCCGCAGCTGCTGCAACTTTCCGCAGCCATTTTGTTAAATTCTATATTGCAGGTGTCTTCAAGAAAATCGAGCCACATGGGCAAGTTAGAAATGACATGGACATGGATCGTGTCCTATTGGCTCAGTCGAATTCACCTAAGAAGGCTATGGTCAAATGTGGCCAAGTGGTGGTCAACCGTAGAGTCCCGCGGTGACAGAACTCTGTTTCTCATCACGTGAAGATTTGCGTGGCCGTTTCTAAATCACCGGAGACATATCAACACCTGTAAACAGCTCCATAAGCCAAATCCAACATCCACTCTCCAGAGATTTAATCCTCACGGTGGCCATAATGCTAGATCTCTGGACGTGATGGTTCACATGTCTTCTATCAGCGCAGACTTTAGGGAATTAGTTATATCTCCCTCTGTTATAAATAATTCGTTCTCATACGCATAATAGTTAGATCTTCTTTAGCTCAGTAATGTAATTGCATCGCCATTGTGTTGTGACATTATCTCTCTGTTATGACCACATTTTAATATATGAGAAGACTCTGTTCATAAGCGTAATTCGTATTTGAAAGCTGCTCCCCGAGGTCTGTGCAAAGGGCCCCTGCACACGCTGAGGTTTTGTGTATTACTGTATAGTTTCATGCTTCATTTCTTTATGTTCATTGTGCCATAATCATTCACGTGTATATATATTACATCTTTCATGGTATTTACATTTCATCTTTGTCCATAATCTTTCATGTTTTATATTTTACTTTTGTCCATAATCTTTTATGTTTTATGTTGTTGTTAACTGATCAGTGTTCTTGTTTCAGATTACAATAGGAAGCCCGGGCATTTGCACATCTTTTTATAATGACTAATGACATGGAATCAATATTGTCCTTCTGCTAATTTACTTTTCTTATTTTTTGTTTAAATCCAGCACTGTTTTGTTTATTTCAGTCTTGCACATTTGCTTTAGTAGTTAGATTAGATATTAAATTTCTCATGTCATTTTCAGTTACCTCCGAAAGCCATAGCGAGACTAATGGTGAGGGATTGAAGTATGAGTGTGTAGTTTGATATTAGTTTACTTTTCTGCAAGTTAGATATTAAACTGTTCATGTCATTTTCAGTTACCTCTGAAAGCCATAGTGTGACTAATGGTGAGGGATTGAAGTATGAGTGTATAGTTTGATATTAGTTTACTTTTCTGCAAGGTAGATATTAAATTGCTCATGTCATTATCAGTTACCTCTGAAAGCCATAGCGAGACGAATGGTGAGGGATTGAATTATGAGTGTGTAATTTGATATTAGTTTGTTTTTCTGCAAATTAGATATCAGATTGCTCAAGTTGTTTATGATTACGTCCGAAAGCCATAGCGAGACTAATGGTGAGGAGTCAGAATATGAGTTGATGTAATTTGATTTTAGTTTTACTTTACTTGCAATCTTTTCTTTGAGTACAGTTTCTTTTATGTTTAGACAGCAGCAAGGGTAATGGTTTTCATGATCAATAGTTCACTATTTTTTTTAACTAGAATAGTGGCACATTTTCATTTCCTTTTAATTTCTTCATTGTATGTTTCAAAATCCTTTTGAAGTTTGAAGTTTGGTAAATCATTATAAAGGACATCATTGCCTTGAACAATCATAACCATACTTGTCTTTTAGAATTTCCATCTCACATTAGGAAACCAACCAAGATAAAAAGGAAAAAAACCAAAAACGACAAAAAGTAAGAGATAGGTTATCTTGCACATATAGTGCGCCACACTTCGTCAGCTTACGAATCCCGGATTGAAAAATTAATGTAGCAATTTAGGACACACTAAATTGACCAAACATTTTGGCGCCGTTGCCAGGGAAGTGTAACTAGGTAGCCAATTTCTTAAAAAAAAAAAACACAAAACAATAAAAAGAAGGGAAAACTTGATAACTTCTTGAAGTATGCTCTCCTCTTGCACCTAGTGTGATCTGGAGGATCAGAAAAGAGAGTTATTGGTTTAGTAATTTCTTAAGTATGCTCTCTTCTTGCACCTAGTGTGACCTGGAAGATTAGAAAGAGAATTATTAGCCCAACTTTAAAAAAAAAAAAAAAAAAAAAAAAAAAATGACATGCATAGAGCAAGAGATTCTAGGGGAAGGTTTATAGCTAAAGCCAAGAGTTCGATTTTCACAACTCCATCTTCTTCAAGGCATAGACGAGATTCACCACCATCTACCCCTAGCCTTAAGATTTTTGGAATTCAAGGAGCAGCTGAATTAGAGGATTCTCCTATACCACCTACTAAATCTCATTTAGAAAAGGATCCTTTCTTTACTTCTATAGGAGAGTATATTGTAATCAAAGAAGTAGAATCACCTGAAGAAGAAAAAGAAGAGACTCCCTCTCATCCTCCCTTGATAGAAGAACCAAAGGACCTTGAGGACTCTAAAGAAACTATCATGGCAGAGGAAATAATAGATGGATTTGGAGGTAGAGGTAGAGGTAGAGGAGGAGGAAACAATGGAGACAACAATGGTGAAGGTAATAATGGAAGAAATAGGGAAGGAGACAACTTTTTTGGATTCCCTATAGTTGATGAGGAAACTCATACAACGATGAAAAACATCTCACCATCTGTCCT
Organism: Pinus albicaulis; assembly: GCA_034641835.2. NCBI lineage: Eukaryota > Viridiplantae > Streptophyta > Pinopsida > Pinales > Pinaceae > Pinus > Pinus albicaulis. The sequence continues at coordinate 572,058,124 of CM076572.1, forward strand.
CCCCAACTTTTATGGATTGCGAAGTGAGGATCCTGAAACATTTCTGTTTGAGTTTGAAGTCGTGTGCCGAACCTATGACTATATGGAAGACTCTCAAAAACTCAAACTGTTTCCTTCAACATTGAAGGCAGCCGCTTTGAAATGGTTCATGGAATTAGCCACCCAATCTATTAGGACTTGGAATGACATGAAAAAAACATTTTTGGATAGATACTTGGGCACCAATCACAAGGATGAGGTATTCAAAATGATGCAAAAAGAAGATGAAAATTTGGAAGATTTACTTGAAAGATTTCAATACAACTTAAAAAGAGAAAAGATGAGAAACTTAGATGATGAAACTTTGAAAGCCCTCATATTAAAAGCCATTAGAGATGAATGGATAGATATTTTAAACATGATGGGGAAAGGAGACATTTCTCAACTCCCACTTCGTGACATAACAGAACTATGTGTCCATCTCTCAAGAGGAAAATCTAAAACAGGAAAAGGGCCTAGGGATCCTTCTCTTATCAGGGCTAACAAATCTGCAACTGGATCAGTAAGTAGGGCAGAGATTGGAAATATGCTTGATGAATTCAAAACTGATATCTTAGGGATCCTTAGTGAACAACTAGACACCCTTAAGATCCAAAACAAGCAGAAAGCAGAAACAGATGCTCTAGCCATCTTTTGTCCGAAATGTAGGAAGAAACATGCTTTAAGGGAATGTCCCTTGGATGAAAAAGTTGTAGAAACATGTATAATTTTCTCAGAGAATCATGAGATCAAGGATTGTCCTTGAATCCCTGGACTCAAAGCTGTCTTTCAAGAAGACCAAAATTCAGTAGAATCTCTCTGTTTTGTTGCAAGAAGACCTTGGCAGGGGCAACAAACTCAAGGGTTTAACAACCCTATGAATCTTCAAACCCCACCAAATTGGAATCCTTGGCAACAACCTTGGCCCCAACATAAAAATCCATATCAACCATGGGTACAAGGGATGCAAAATCCTTATGGGAGATTTGCTCAATTTTATCAATATCCTCCATCTTTTCAAAATCAACAAGTTCCACAACTTCCAAACCCAAATCCACAACTTTCATTGCCATTTCCACAACAACAACCTTCTCAACAAAATCCAAATCCTCAACTCATGCTTCCATACCAACAAAAGACAAATCAACTTCCAGCTCATCCATTGCCAAATCCTAACAATAAGAATCCTCAGAATACTTACATGGTAGAAGGACAACAATTTCCTACCTATATGATTGTTCCTCTCAACGATGTACAACTCAGATCTGGTAGAGTTTTAGAAAAACCTTCTATAGATATTCAAGAGCAAGATACCTCTGAGGAGGACTCTCTTCAAGTCAATAAGGGTTCTGAGAAAGAATCTCTTCAAAATCCAAGCATGCAAAAAGAAAAAGAAAAGTTAACACCCACAACTCCTATAGTTGAGCAACCAACATCTTCATCTACACCTCCTTTTCCCGAAAGACTACAAATTGACAAGGGGGTGGAAAAACAAATCTTGTTGCCTAACTATGACTTTCTAGATGAATTGAAGAATGTTTGTATCAAGATTACCTTGCTACAAGCCATTCGAGAGATTCCTATTCTAGCAAAAACAATAAAGGAGTTGAGTTTCAAAAGACCAGGAAGGAAACTAAAAGACACAAGAAGAATCCACCTGGTAGGAAAAATTGCAGATATCATGATGGGAAAAATTACCATGCAAAAGTATGTAGATCCAGGAAGTCCAATTTTCAAGACACATATAAATGGGATAGAAATTCCAAACACATTGATTGACTTAGGGGCTGCTATCAACATTATGAGTAGACAAACTATGGAACAGCTAAAACTTCCTAACCTTCTTTTTACACCTACTTTACTGCAACTTGCAGATCGATCAATTATTAAACTAGATGGTGTATTAGAACACTAGTACATTTGGCGGAAATTCCGACACTTGGTTCCGACGCTTTTGACCAAATGTCGGAGATTTTCCCAAATTTTTTCCATCCCGCCCGGAACCGTCGCTATAGCGACGTCTATAGAAAGCTGTCGCAATACCGACACCTAAAACCTGTCGCAATTGCGACGTTTGGAGGAAGACGTCGCAATTTTGACACCATGGCCCAAAGCGTCGCTAAACTACTACATTTGGCGGAAATTCCGACACTTGCTTCCGACGCTTTTGACCAAATGTCGGAAATTTTCCCAAATTTTTTCCATCCCGCCCGTAACCGTTGCTATACCGACGTCTATAGAAACCGGTCGCAATACCGACACCTAGATTGTGTCGCGATTGCGACGTTTGGAGGAAGACGTCGCAATTGCGACACCATCGCCCAAAGCGTCGCTAAAGTACTACATTTTGGCGGAAATTCCGACACTTGCTTTCGACGCTTTTGACCAAATGTCGGAAATTTCCGCAAATTTTTTCAATCCCGCCCGAATCCGTCGCTATACCGACGTTTGGAGAAATTGGTCGTAATACCGACACTTAGAGAAAGTGTCGCAGTGGCGACGTCTGAAGGAAGACGTCTCAATGGCGACCCTATATATCTTAGAGGCATATCTTAAAAAGCAACTGAAAAGCATATCAATTGATTTTGTACACATGGCTTTTCAGTTGCTTTTTGTACACTTAGAGGCATTCGGCGCAATAGCGACGCTTTGTGTGTATGTGTTGTGAGAAATAATTATATAGTTCAACTTAATGGTTCATTATATAATCATGTGATCGTCACCAATGATATATCTTAAGAAGCAACTGAAAAGCCATGTGTACAAAATCGATGTATACTCTAGAGAGTGGTTCTCATATCACTATGTAAATTGTTGTATGCTACTTCAACAAAATTATAAGATAAATTGTAATACACATCATATATGCACCATAAAAATTGGTACAGGGTAAAACCCACCTGCCACACCTTTGTACTCGATCCAATTTTCTCTGTCAACTCTTCTAGCTGTGGGAGTTTCCTTCAAGGATCATAATACCCCCAAGGCTTGTTATCACCCTAGTAATTCTCAGGTTGTGGGATAGGGATTTTTGTAGTTAAGAACACCAAGGGTAACCAAGAACCACTTTGGGAATTCAAGATCTAGCCTTATTGAACTCTAGAGAGGGATCTCTCCGTATGATTTAGCTTTTTTTTAGTAACAGATATTAGGCTAGCTATGATTGTGTATTTGGGTTTGATTTTAAAAGATTGGTGGGAATAAAGAGATTTCAAGGTAAACTAGAAGAATCTACTAGAATATTGGGCAATGGAGTCAACTCTCTAGGCAAGCAGAACTAAGAAATAAGGCTCAGAGATGCAAATGTGCTAAGGGCAAGATAAGTGACCTTCTAAGGCTATGTATAGGCTTGATTTGATGGAGTGGATGGAATATGAGAAAAAGGGCACTTAAGAATCCTTAAGCTACAGATAAGAATATTGAAGAAGGGGATCTAACTGGGAACCGTAGAACTGCCCATAAGGTTTTATGAACAGGCTATTACTGGCCTACCATCTTTAAGGATGCCACAAAATTTGTGCAGGCCTGTGATAGCTGCCAAAGGGCAGGATGCCCTGGGCAGTCTGATGAAATGCATTTGAACCCTCAACTAGTGATTGAACCATTTGAACGTCGGGCACTTGATTTTGTTGGCCCTATTAGTCCTCCCTCAAACCAAAAAACATACATCCTAGTTGCAACCGAATATGTCACTAAGTGGGTCGAAGCAGAGGCAGTTTCAAAAGCTACAGAGGACTCTGTAGTACAGTTTCTTTTCCAAATCTTTGTGCGCTATGGTCTCCCAAGGGACACAATCACAGATGGAGGACCACAATTTGTAGGTAATAAATTAGCTGAAACATTGCAAAACTACCACATTCAGCACAAAATTACAACTCCATATCACCCACAGGCCAATGGCCAAGTAGAGAGCACGAACAAAGTAGAAAACATTAAAATGCCAAGTAGAGAGCACGAACAAAGTAGAAAACATTAAAATGCCAAGTAGAGAGCACGAACTATAGTTGTCTTGAGAAATTTTATTCACACTGAATACTTTGAATTGTGAAGTATTTATACAAAAAAATGTTTACAAAATATCTTAGGAATTGAGATGATGTTTTAATCAAAAATAGAAAAGAAAACTTAAAAAGAGGGACAGCTGCAAAACAGTTTGCAAGATGTTACCTTTTTACAAGCAAAAATAGAACTGATTATTCTAATTTGAACTGATTGTTGTTGTACTGCACTTTAACCCTGTATTTTTACCATTTGAGGTAACAGTAAAAAATGAATTTGCAAGTGAATTTCCTGGTTTTTATCCATTAAATTCACAGCAGATCTGTGAATTCTTGCCACTTTTCTGCAGAGGGGATCTTCATAGTCTTCAATTTTCTGTAACTTTCATCTGCCTCTGTATACTTGGCAAAGTTAGGCTTTATAGTGAACATATGCCTGATCTCATTATCTAAAAAGAACAGATTTTCAAAATAATGAAGAAGTATTCTGCCTGTTGGTGACCCTTGAGGCAGTTGTTATCTGGCTTGCTCTTTTGCATGATTTCTGATTTTTAGATCATACTCTTTCTGAGGCATTAACTTGTCATTCAATGCGTGAATATCAGGCAAACCTGCTTCTGACAATGTTTTGTATTTGGCTAAAAATCTTGAGATGGATAAATTCATGTCTTTACATCGGTCCTCTAGAGTACTCATTATGTTTCTTTTGTTCAGGACCTTTTTGATTTGAAGAATGGTTTCTGTTCTATCAACAATTTTCAATTCTTCCAACTCTTCCCTGGTTTTACTATTTAAAAAAGCTATGAGTTGGATTGCTTGGGCTGGTTTTTTGTCAATTTCCCTCTTAGTCTTGTCAATCTCTGCACTAGCAAATTGAAGTAACTCCCTCTGTTCATAAATTATCCGAATTGAAGGCCATTGAGAATGAATGCCATCAATAATTTTGGTCCATAAATGACTTTTTATAAAGGCCACTTGATCTATAAGATTTACTTGTGCTTGCAGAATCTTTACCTGTTCTTGTAGTCGATCAGCCCTTTGCTCATGTCCTCTAGAAGTAGTCAAGGCATCATTTTTGGATTTTTCCAAATTTTTAATAGTGCCTCTCAAACTAAGAATCTCTTTTTCTTGGTCTTGTGGTGTGGTCCTCTGTGAGGATGAAGAAGAAGAGGAAGAGATTAGAGAAGTAATTGGCACTGCAGTTGGCAGTACTCCATTCGATGCCAAGTGTTCTGCCAAAGTAGATGGTATAGCAGTGTTTACAGTGGGGATCACCGTAGGAATGACCATTGGTTGTGCTTTTCTTAGTTCTTCATTCTCTTTCATTAGAGCTTCTATTTGACTTTCCATTGTTTTTATCTGACCTGACATTTGATGTACAAGCTGCTTTAAATCATCATTCTCTGTTTTTTGCTGTAGAATTTCTTTTGCTTGAGAGTTTTCACTCTGAGGCAACTTCAATTGTTTTCTAAGAGCAACTATATCCTCATTTTTCTGTTTAATTAAGACTTTTTCCCCTTCAATGTTGGCTGGGTCACCCCCTGCTTCAATCACTATATCTTCTAGTGCTTTTATTCTTAAATTATTAGCATACAGTGAGGTTTTGTCCAACCTCATTTGATTTTGGAGGTTGAGCACTGTTTTCTCAAGCCTAATTGATTTCATAGTTTTACTGACAATTTTGGAATATAGCATTTCAATATTGCTCCTATGAAATTCAATTTGATCTAATTCATGAAAGGCATCTGCATCCAGTTCAAGATCCGTTTTGGAATAATCTGCCACTGATTTTGGCTCAGCCACTGTAGGCTTCAAGAATGACATTACCAATTTATTGGATGAATAATCAAATGCTAAAAGAAGCCTGTCTTTGTTTCCAGGATTTTCCTTAAGAAATCTAGAATGAGCTTGATTCTTGAGCTCTTCATTCTTCTCTTTAATCTGTCTGAATCTGATCTGAATCTCTAACTCTGTATTGTCAGTTTCCTGAGAAGAAGGAGGCAAATCGACAGTAGCCTGGTTTTCCTTCATGACTGTATCTTTTTGTTGTGTTCCAATTTTTACATTTTGAATCTCTTCTAATGTTTGAGTGACTATTCTTGTTGCTTCATCATTTATATCAATATTTACAGCCTTATCCTTTTCTTCTTCTGTTGACTTGATTCTTTTACTATAAGGAGTTCTGAATTTTATGTCCTCAATAGTCTCAGCTATGAAACTATCTCCTTCTCTGTCTCTTTTATGTACATTATAAGTATCTTTGCTTGTAGAAGCCACCTGTACTATCTGTTCAATCTGTTTGCCTTTGCCACTGTCTACCTGTATTACCTGTACTGCCTGTGAATCATCATCAGATAGGGTGTTTGGCTCCCATTCAATTTTATTTACATATCTTTCAATATGGGGCTTAGGATCATGCAAGTAAACAGGCAACTTACATTTTACCCTTATTGCACTCAAAATACCTTGTGGGTCATACTTCCATGTAAAACTACATGGGAACTTATACTCTTTAAGTTTGACATTTATCTCATTGGAAACTTCTCTGTTATTCACAATGAATGGCCCAATTTGATTTTTCAGCTTAAATTGGGTCTTTTTCTTGAAAGCTATGAAGTGGATTTCATCTACATTCAACAGTTGTCTCAGATATTCTAAAGCAAATATTCTTGTAGTAACAAATCTGGGTAACTTATATGGGGCCAGGGATGAGCCATACACTCTGATTTCTGTATGATTTTTATATAAATACCAATCTCCAGTTTTGTAGCTCTCTGATAACTGCAGAATTCTTCTTGCCTCATCATTGATCCTAGGGATCTCCTCTTTTTCCAAGAGATACATAGCAGGGGCTATAAATGAGTCATTGAAATCTATAAAACTATACTCTTTGTTCCATTTCCTTAGAATATATGACCAAAATACTACTGATAGAACTTTTCCTTCTGCATCCACTTTCTGACATTCAATTGGAAACTTATCTATTTGATAATATAGGAAGAGGTGTAGTAGATAAGAGGAGTATCTGAAAACTCCTTCTTCTGATAATTTGGATAACTGATAATGCATATTATCAGCAATACATCTAGCAAAATTGAACTGAATGGATGGTGATTGAACAGGGTTTAGAGTTGACAGAAAACCTAGGATAGCCACATCAGTGAATTCATCACTGGCGTATCCTAGTATGAAGGAGAGCATTGAGACAATCTGTCTAGTTTCATCTAGGAAATCAACGGTGTCGAAAGGAGGATCTAACTTAGGCATATCAACTTGATTTGGACAAAAAGTCTGGTATATTTTGAATCTAGCATTGAAATCCAAGTCAAGATATAGTTGGGTTAAATCTTCTCTTGTTAGGGAAAAAGAATTGGGGTCATGATTCATTTGCAGCATGGAATTTATCGACTCTTCAGTGATGTAAAACAGGGTTTCTTTTTCTTTGTTTACAATACATCTTTTTTCCGGCATATAATAGGCTTCGCATAATCTGATAAAGTCAGGAACAGAATGAGTGAGAGGGACAATATATCTAGGTAGATTGGATTCCCAAATTGGAATATCTTTGTCACCCTTTTCCACTGATTTTCCATAGCACCAATTATAGACATCAAGCGGGTTAAATTCTACATTAGGGTCCAGTATTAGACAGTCCAGATCAACTAAAGGGCTCTTCTCTGGAGAAATGACTGGAGGCTGGACTGGTCTGACCACTTCTGTAGAATCAGCCGTGAGTGCAGGAGTTGGTTTGTCGATTTTGAAGGACATAAGCTGAGGAATCTTTGCAGAAGACTTCTTTTCAGATTTTGGGCCTCCATTCTTGGGGGTTACCTGTTTCTTGGTCATTTTTAATAATGAACGAAGCAAGCTTAAAAGGTTTGCTAAGTTCCTTTACGAGAAATAGGGGTTTCTTGGCGAATTTCTACTGAAAATGGGGTTTATGAGCAGGGTTTTTAGGAAATGCAAGGAATTTAAAGCTCAGGACGTGTATTTAAAATCAATTTCAACAGCAAAACGGACCAGGGTATGGAAAAAACTGCGAGAAAGGGCAATTAGGGATTCCAGGGAAATTTTGACAGAGTTTTCCCTGAAAAATGGACACTTTTTTGCAGTAACTTTGGTAATTATTTGAAATCGACAGGAATTTTGAAATCTCAAAGGTCAACTTCGAATAAAAGTACCTGGAGAACCAGTAGAATTCGGTTGAAGACGTTGCAGAGGTGCTCAGTCTTCAATTTTTTGAAAATGGCTTCGCAGAGGACAATGTAGTACTTTGTAATGGAAATTCAGGGCAATGGGCATCGAAAAATGGTACTGGTAGGTTGAAAATGGCTCTGCAAAGTTTCTCAGGGTTCAAATGGCGTGATTTTGAGGAAAACGGTTCTGCAATGTTTTTACAGGTTTAAAGTGAAAAGGTGAAAATTTGAATGCAAATAATAATTTTAATGTTATCCTTCGATGGTATAACCATAGTTAAATGACATTAAACTCGGGTTAAACGGGTGAGGTTTAGGAAATACCGCCAGTGGTATTCGTGAGGGTAAATGGTGGTAAGCAGAAACTAGCTTTTCGAACGCGATACAACGTGGTGGCGACACGTAAGCGCGGGTGGTTTGGAAAAACCACCCATTTCGCGCGGCTTTGCCAAAACATCAAACGATTACTTTATGAGCGCGGAAATGTATTAGCGCCGTCGGATCTGGATTCAACGAGCGAACGGCCACAATGAAAAGGAAAGGTGCGGGGAAAAGGTAAGTTATCGGGTTTAGTGCGATACTATTGCAAAAGTGTCACAAGACCGACGAAAATGGAAATCGTTCAAAACGTCAGAAGAGCGACGCTTACCAAAAAGTAAAAGGTAAGTTATCGTTCACTTTGGGTCATTGATCTTGGGATACCGTCGCTATACCGATATTTAGAGAAATGTGTCGCACTACCGACACTTATAAAAAGTGTCGCAATTGCGACACTATGCCCCAAAGCGTCGTTAGACGGCTTCCTCCAAACGTCGCTATTATATGTTTTACGAAGATATGGTAAGTAACTCTCTCTTGTTCTTCTTAGAAATAATTATATATAATTTTTATTTTTTTTCAAAATAGATTAAAAAAATTATATGAGGAAAATTATTAATTCATCAATATGTGTGTGTTGTGAGGAATAATTTCATAGTTCAACTTAATGGTTCATTATATAATCATGTGAGCATCACCAATGATATATCTTAAAAATCAACTGAAAAGCCATGTGTACAAAATTGATGTATACTCTAGAGAGTGGTTCTCATATCACTAAGTAAATTGTTGTATGCTACTTCAACAAAATTATAAGATAAACTGTAATACACATTATATATGCACCATAAAAATTTCCATACAACTAATTTGTTTTAGGATACATGTGGCATTCTAGGGGTAAATTCTATATGATGTGTATATCAATCTATTAGGTGTTGGTAAGGATAAACTGTAATACACATTATATATGCACCATAACAATTGCCATACAACTAATTTGTTTTAGGATACATGTGGCATTCTAGGGGTAAATTCTATATGATGTGTATATCAATCTATTAGGTGTTGGTAAGTTTTGAGTATCTAAGAAATGATAAGTAATATCCATACATCATGATCTTGTAATGTGATTATAAATTGTGTCTATAATTTCCATAAAATGTATAAATGATTTGTTTAAAAAAAATCAACACAATCAACCCTAAACAATGCTCATGATGTGGAATGTCATTGGCTAAACCAAAATGATGGTCACATGTCCCATTTCTATGGTAATGGTGATCATATATATGTTGTAGCGACACTTGATGAGTAATTAAATAAATCTAAGAGTGTGACTCATTGTGCCATATTTTTTTAAAGCGTGATTTGTTTTCCTAGTTTTTACTAATTTGTTAACATATTTTATTCATTTGGAAAGATAATTAATGATGCTTTAAGTAATTAGGACTTAATGAGAGATCATCTTCACATCTTCACTGAAATATATTGGTAATTGTAGTCACTATATGGACCGCACATGCATGCTAGAAAAATTGAAATATAAACTATAATACACATCTTATATCTGCCATAACAATTGTCATACAACTTATTTACTTCTAGGTACATATGAAATACTTTAGGTAAATGCCATAATATGTGTATACCAATATAGTAGGTGTTGGTAAGTTATGAGGATCTAAGAAATGATAGGGTATCCACACATTAGTAGTGCCCTGGTGAATTTGTTGCATAATTTTCTATTTGTTGTAATTTTGTTGCCTGGATTTGTTATAGATTTCAAATAATATATACAATTATCTACCAATTGTTCTTTATAAAGAAGAAGTACAATAAGCAGTCACCTAAAAGTGAGCCATGTGAAGATATTGGTAACATGAGTAACCTGGTAAGCTGTAAATGAAAAGTGAATAACCTCCACTCACCAAAAGTGAATAACCTCCACTCACCAACAAGTGGCAGGCAGGGTTGGAATTTGGATTTCTCTTTACCCGTCACACAAATTTTTTTGACGTTTTGGTCATTATTTTTCTAGTCAATAAACATTACGTTTAAAATTTTGCACTTCATTAATGACGTTCTCGTAATAAATTAACCCTTCACCAATAAAAGTTTGATTAAAAAAATTGAACGCTCTTCCATTTTCTTTGGATTTTGGAGTGTGATATATCTGTGTCATGGACTTTTAATACCTAAATTTTCAAGAGAAATAACTTATTCTTGTCAAACTAATATTTCCTCAATATATGCTATGTGTTGAAATTACTTACAACTGATGTACAGGCAGCCGCCTTCCATTTCCAGCGATCAGTCAAGATCGCAGTATAACAAAAACGTTGCAGAGAGTCGCTTGCCATTTTTGATTGATCAGAGTTTAAAAAATTGAAGGACAGTGGTCCCAGAACTGAAATTTCCGGATTTGAAATCTCACTGAGGCGGATTTAATAGAAATTTTGCATCACACTCAGCCGTCCGTACGAGTGCCCAAAATCGGACGCGAAAAATTCATAAAGCAGATTGAATAGAAATTTCGCGTCACATTTTTGATGACGTCAGCAAATTTTATTGGCACCCGCAATTGAAATTTCCGGATTTGAAATCTCACTGAGGCGGATTTAATAGAAATTTCGCATCACACTCAGCCATCCGTACGAGTGCCCAAAATCGGACGTGAAAAATTCATAAAGCAGATTGAATAGAAATTTCGCGTCACATTTTTGATGACGTCAGCAAATTTTTTTGGCACCCGAAATTGATTGAAGGAGAGTTTAATTTTTGGTTGACGTCCGGTGGTCAAAGTTCTTTAATGTTTGTTTTAAAAATGTCATGCGTACAGGTCCATATATATATGTTTTACATATATACATCATATGCACAATTCAAAGAAGTGAGTTGTAAATGCACAGATAGAGTGAAATTTTAGAGTGTGAGTTTTGTGTTGAACTGTGTTTTGAAGCAGTCAAAGTTTTTTTATTCCCTCAGTCAGAGGAGATTTTGTAACCAAAGTTTTGAAGTTTAATGAAATAGTTTTTACAGTGAAAACTCTGTTTCCAGTGAAGAATTTTTTTTTTATATTTTCTCCGTATTGAAGAGGGGAGTTTTATTCTCCATTGTTGTTCTGGAATTTTAAATATTCCAACACTATGATCTACTAAAAATTACTTCAAAAATCAAGTAAACCTTCCAATATAAAGAAAAAAACATGAACGAGCTTTCCCTAAATTGTAATAAATTTATGTTTATTATTAATATTGCATAATCTGTCTTATAAAAATTGCATAATCGGACTAAGAACAAATCCTCAGTGCATTTTTTATTGTTTTTGTGATTAAAAAAATGAGCCAAAGAATGCTAAGGCACTCAGAGAAATCAATCTATGTATTATTTCTCACAAAACATGTTGAGTAGTGGAGACTAAGCCCTAGATTTTTTTATGTCCTCAATCTCTCTATTAATTATGTCTATGTAGTTATAAGAATAACAAGCCAAAGAAATCTGAGGCTTCCAGAGAAATTAGTCTCTATGTGCAGAAATTGATGATTACTGTTGACTAAATGTTATACCATTTGAAATTGCTGAGCGAAATTAATCAGGCCATGATGTACCATTTGTCAGTATCTATTTTCTCATGTATGAAAGTTTTTTTTTTCTAAGTAAAAGTAATTATATTAACAAAAGGAGTACAGTACAGCGGGCCGAAGCCTGATCATTGCCTAGTGCTGTGGAATTTGAAACAAAAAACCATAGTTTGAAGACTGCCCTGCAAGAGGGAAACCAGTCTGAAACAGTTCATTTGAAAAATCCCGCGCAGGGGAACCAGAGAATTGTAGTACTGAAGACCATATCGAAGCAAAAAAAACAGATGCATTTTCAGAAACAGCAGGAAACACATGAACAGGCCCGTGAGAATGGGCAGAAATAGAGCAAAAAACCAGAGTGAAGAGGAGGAACTATTCATCAGGATCAGGTTCGTAGACAACTCTGCACCAGAATTCATCTGGTTCCCCGTCATAATTATACAGGTCAGCAACATAATGGATCACCTTCCCGCGAGGAGGAGGAGTAATCTGCGCCTCGCTCGCTTGCACTGCGTCCTGCCTCTCAGTAGGTTGACCCACCGCTTCCTTGTTCGCCTGGTCCTGCGTGGCCTTGCCCATCTGACCCTGCACGTTCGCACTATCAGGGTGCTTCAGCCCAACAAACTGCGCCAAATCCTGAGCCGCCGAGAGGCTGCATTCTGCCGGGCGAGAACTGGGAACAATTTCCTGAGGCTCTTCACGAAAGACGATCGTAATTGAGGCAGTCACCCTGGGTTGATTGAGAGTGTTGTTAAAGGAAAAATGCGCGGTGTGGGTTTGCGCAGGAGGAGCGGAAGGAGTGGGGGAAGCAAGGCGACGGCCTGAGCGGAGAACGCGCCCTCTAGGTTGACTGTCAGAGTGGGAGATAAACGCAGAGGAGGTGCCAGAGGTGGAGGGAGAGCGTCGAATTTGGCGCCTCGTGGAGCCTCTTCGGCAGCGCATTCTGTGCCTGAGGCGCGGCATAGTCGCACTCGAGACAGCAGGGCAGGGAGGCAAAAGATGGACAGAAGACTGAGGCGAGAGGGGCAACAGGGCGACAGAAGCAAGCTTGCAGGAACCAGCGTGGGAGAAGTGGAGATTTTCTCCAAAATCCAAACAACAATTGAGACAGCTCCTCTTACCAGTTACAGTGCGAACATTAGAAAGCCCTGCTCCTGGAGCGCACCACAGATTCACAGGCGGGGGAATTCTGTTCAGACCAGAGCGACGTTCCATAATAACAACCCAGTCTACAGTGCAACTGTAAATCGACTGCAATAAGCCACCATAAGTATGAACTGGAGGCTGAGTCATGTCGCGGCATGCGAATGTGTATCGAGGAGCGGGACTACGGTTTATTCGAGCGAGTAAATGGCATTAAACGCCGATCAGTCGACATTAAGAACTGAATGACAGCACTCTTGCGGGTGGGCCAGTGGCTTTCCCTCCCCCATCCCATCACGTTAAACACTACCAACTTCACCCGCATCCGGGTTCTCATGTATGAAAGTTGATGTTACCATTGATATTATTTTTTTTATATTTTTGCATGGCCATTGGACAATGATTTACTATGGTTTTCCTACTAAATTCCAATGGATGATTATTCAAAAATATTGATAATTAGTTTAGTCTCAAGGCATAGCCAAGAGTCTTACTGGATAATTATAGATTACCTCTCCAATGGATGATTGTACATTTTTCATGTACTTTTTCACGTGAATTTCAGTTGATGCTAGATCTTACATTAATAACTATACTTGCATGAATATCCATGCTTTTATACTTCCCCACTATGTTCAATGTTGATGTATGGCCTTGGCCCATTGATCTTACAATTAACTCACTATTCATATTCAATTTTATCCAATTCAGCCCAATAAAATAAGGAAAACAGAAAATTCAAATGCGGGCTACATAAAAATGATTTTTTAAAAAACTACATTAATGTCTGATATCACGCGCGCATTCGCCCTCAGCTCTTGCAGAACAGCATTCGCCCTCAGCTCTTGCAAAATGGTAAGTTCTTACTGCAGGCCCTTCCTCCTGTAGTAGGGTTGACCCTATTTGGGTTTTTTTGGAGAATACAAAGGTTGTGATTGATTACGGGGCACTGCCTATATTTGTGGAACTTCTTGCCTCTGGGAATGATAATGTTCGAGAACAGGTAGCACGTTCATTTTAGAGGCATAAAATTATTCTTCCCAACTATCTTTATACGTCTGTAATTTTAAAATTTGATTTAAAAAACTACTACCCAACTTTGAGTTCAACTGGTGTTCGTGTAAGGCTGTTTGGGCAACTTTGAGTTCAACTGGTGTTCGTGTAAGGCTGTTTGGGCTTTGGGAAATATTTCTGGAGACTTTGCATCACTTAGGGATCTTGCCCTCAGTCATGGAGCTCCGAGGCAGGTGCTTGCCCAGTTGAATGATACTGCCAGAATTTCAATGATACGAAATTGTACATGGGCTCTGTCAAATTTTTGTCGTGGTAAACCCCAACGACTATTCGAACAGGTAAGCAGAACACATTTTCTGCCTCTTCTTCTTAGTTCGCAGATACTGTGGATTTTTTTTTATAGATCTTGGTGCTTGGTAGATTTGGACGTAATATGGACCTAGGCGCGTGTTCATTACAATGTCTCCGTCATCAGGTTTTAGAAAATGCTCAGAAATTTGGGTTTCACAAGGGGATTACCCTTGCTTGCAATTATCGATTATCAATCACATTCAAAAAAAGTCTTTCGTAGCATTGTTGAGCTCTTTGTAGGTGAATTTCCGAGGCAATTTCACAATATCTGAACTAAATTTGTCTGTCCTTTTCAATACTCTGTGCTTGTAACAGAACCAAACAAACAATCTAGTGGCCAATGCAACAACAACAACACCTCCTGTTGCAATGCCTGCAATTCACCCTCTCTGCACGCATGAATGACTATGGACCCCTCTTTTGTGAACAGGTACTGGAGATGAAGGTACTGGTTTCCATTAGGATCGTGGAATTCAACATCCAAAATAGTATCAAATTCCACTGCAATAGTATTCCCCAGCGAGGGCAACAGTTCATTGAGACCTATTGGACTCATCACCCCCAAATAGCCTCCAGGGCCACCCAGAGTGTGATCATCTGGAGCAATAACAAATGCTCATCCATCCCCAATTGAAACAAGAACAAGACCCACATTGGTTACAGAAAAGGAGAAACACGTTTTGAAAGAAGAAGAAACTTTTGTATTAGGGTCCAAAAATCTAACTGGTCCATTGTACAATGCCCTACCTGCACTTCAAATTGGTACTCCCAACTCCATGCTAAGGCTCACTGTGCCATTCTTCAGATGAGCATCTTAACCTGAAGTTTTATTCCAAAAAACCCAAGTCCCATGTTCTATGCCCAAGACCTCTGTTACAATGAGTAGAGTTCTGAGCGAAATACTTCACAATAGGAAGCAAAAGAAACATCGCAAAATTGCTCCGCTTTAGACTGATAATTTTCTGTGCGAAAATTCAACTGCGGAGAGTAAAACCATAATATCAAACACAACCAATCGACAATGGAATTTGAACATGAGGATTTATAACCACAGAAAACCCTCTCCAGGTTAAAAGAATTCCGGAATGGCTTTAAGATTCTACTAATGAGCGCTTACAGCACCATAGCAATTACTGTCACAATGAAATCTGCTGGAAGCAAAGCCCTTGTACAGTTTCTACATTTCCACAGTGGAAGCAAGAATCTTGCTATCTCTCATGATCTGGTTCTATGGTCAAATCCTTTGCTATGGCTGTCTTGTTCGCTAAACGTGGATCTGTCTTAGCTTTGGCTCTAGTTCTCATTTAGGATCGTGGCTATCTGATCTTGTTGTGGCTTTGACTATACAAACTTGTTCAATAGGAAAATGTTGACTCTGCTATATATAGGAGCTTCAATGGGTGCTCTCAAACACTTTTTTGGGCAGCTTTGTTTTGTCTCTGATTCAAGGCAGAACTATGTTGGCCTTGGTTTTTTTAGTCCTTGGAACTTAGTTCTCTCATATTTGCCATCCTATCCCCAGTTTTCTACCGAGAAAGACATAACTTCACGATATCAAAATTGACTATTTTTGGCCATTTACCTTTAGGAATGGTACAGCCTTAATTTGGTGCATTCGTACAGTATCTAAAGAGCACTCTCAAGCTGTTATTCAGTATTTTAGCATAACTACTACATTTAACTGCCATGCTCTAATATTTATATCAACCATAAGCATTCTTAAGGTAGTTCCACGTTTTTGAAGCAGAAGGAATGCTTCTGACAACTTCTTATCATAATGGTACAATTCTGTTCGCAGTTTATCTTTATAAACCTCCAATTTTCCAAACGTAGTAGAGACTACAGTTTGCATCTGAAATTTTGGACAAATCTGTTTAGTATTCTACAGAAAATGCATTAAGAATAAAAAAGCCCACAATTTGTAAAAAGCCCACAATTTTGTAAAAAGCCCAAATTTTGTAAAAAGCTCACAATTTGTAAAATGCCCACTTTTATTTTCTTTTTGCTTATATATTGAGCTCCCATTGAGTTCAACAAGTCTTGGGTTTTCTACACCATTGAGAGAGAGTTATTGTTTTCTTTATAGGATAATTTGCATCAATGGAAGAAAACATTGGAGCTGGAAAAAAAATTCAAAAGGGTGAAAGGGGTGATGGTAGAGTTTATTGCCCTTGTAAAAAATGTTGTATGAGAAATAATGTTAGAGTTTTAATAACAACAGCAACAGTGCATTGTAGGAAATATGGGCACATTGATGGTGGATCGAATGACTATCGTCCCATGGTAATTAATTATCTATCTTCATTTTGATTATATCGTAAAATTTTATATTATTTTAAATTTTTAATATTTTTTATATGCACACTAATGTTTAATTATTAATGTTTGTAATTTTCATAAAGGCACAGTTTCCCCCCAAATTTTTGCAGATGATCAACCAGCTTCCACAGCAAAATAGTAGTAGATTAGATGATGTTGCACCAGTACAAGAGAATATTGCAGCAAATATTAGTATTGGAAATGATGTTGCACAAGGTGAAGAACATGAAGCGAATGATGAAGGTAATTTTAATGATCCCATGGAGGTAGATCACGATGACAGTAATGAGACAGTTCACATTAATGATGGGACAAATCAAATGCTCCAAGACTTGTATGGTGAGTCAGATGATGATGGTGGAGATAGCAGTGACGGTATTTATGATGTACCTCTGATTGAAAGGTCAAGTGAACGACTTTTGAACACTCAAATGCAACTCTTCTCTCTGCTACATTGTTGCTGGTGAACTTAAAGGTTATGAATAATTTGTCGAACAGATGTATGACACAACTCCTAAGGTATGAAATATGTATATATGATCACATATATATAAATGTTGATTATTTTCCCTTTTTTTAGTTGTAATAAATGTGTAAAATAATAACTTATATATAAGTTATTATTTTACACATTTATTACAATTAAAAAAAGGGAAAATAATCAACATTTACATATATGTGATCATATATACATATTGCATACCCTAGGAGTTGTGTCATACATCTGTTCGACAAATTATTCATAACCTTTAAGTTCACCAGCTCTCTGCTATTGTTGCTGGTGAACTTAAAGGTTATGAATAATTTGTCGAACATATGTATGACACAACTCCTAAGATATGCAATATGTATATATGATCACATATATGTAAATGTTGATTATTTTCCCTTTTTTTTAATTGTAATAAATGTGTAAAATAATAAGTTATATATATATATCATAGTTATCAAAACCGGCCAGTCAGGACAGCTGCCGGTTGGAACCGGTCTTGCAACCCGGTCAATAGCCTATTCTCACCTGTTTTGGCCGGTTAACCGGACCTAACCGGCCGGTTAAGTAAGGAACCGGCCAGTTTATGCATAAACCGGTCAGTTCCGTACTTAACCGGCCGGTTAGGTGCTCCTCCATGAGTTGCAAATTCCTCAGTGTCTCCTCCATGAGCTGCAAATTTCTCTATTATACTAGCAACAAACTTCTCTAATAACTCATACTCAACACCTTATAGTAGCAACAATACACATGATGACTGATAAATACAAGGCTGGCTAGCATAAAATCCCTGGCAGCATGCAACTCATCAAGTGTACTTGATGACAATTTTTTTTCTCAAAACAATCAGCAGCAACCTTATTTCACACTCAGCTAGGAACTGTCAAACCCTCTCTCTCTGCTCACACATAGCAGCAGCATAAATACAAAACCTTTCACACATCATACAAGCAATTTGATCATGGCATCAAGACTGATGCAAATGGTCTGACGCCACTCAAGGGACAACAACATACAACCTAATGAAAATGTGACTGGAAATAATAAATTGACCACTAGAAAATTCCCGCTTGGAAATGCACTAAACTAGCTACTGAGTTTTCTGGGTTTTAATGAATCTTTTCAGTGATAAATTTTGTCAAACACATTGTGAGCAGACTGCTGAAGTTGTAATGCTCTCTTAACTTGTTACAAATAGCACTAATAGTGGGTTTCATAAACCAATTCAATACCTCTAAGTGTTGTAGATGTTTTTCTAGAAATTTATTGGCAAGCAAACATAGATAATGAAGAATACAAGATCTTCAAAATGTTGGTCTGATATATATATATATATATCTATATCTATATCTATATCTATATCTATATCTATATCTATATCTATATCTATATATATATATATATATATATATATACTGAACCCAGAATTGTCTTTAAGGCTGATACAATGAATTGACAACAGATCTGAGCAGGGACAGATTGTATATTATAATATTAACTCAGCAATAAAACACAGTGAATAATATAAGAGAAACCTGATACATTACTTCAACAAGTTTGTTTATGTATTTTTCGATGATATGTATTGCATTTGCTGCCATTTTGATATATTCACCTTTGCATGGTATATAAATGAGCAAAATTTTCATATTTTGTCTCTATTGGCTTGGAATCATGGTTGCAAATCTTAAAAATAGTTTTTATTTATTTATTTATTTTTTCATTTTATTAAAAAATAATTATTTAATGTATTTTTTTTAAAACCGGTTCATTGAGATCTGATCGCTACCGGTTAGACCGGTTCCGGTTCGAAACCCGGTTCATTAGCTCCACCGATCCGGTCACCGGTTCCGGTTTTAATAACTATTATATATATATATATATATATATATATGATTAATAATCTTTACAAGACACTACTTTTTGTTTCTGTTGTAGATTGTTGGGTGAATATTTGTTACCATCGCTAAATACTTTACCTCGAACATATCGAGATCTACGTGCTATTATGAAACACTTTGGAATGGAATATAACACTATAGATGCATGTCCTAAAGATCATATTATATATTATGGAGAACATGCGTTGAAAACAGAATGTATGAAATGTGGTACCAGTAGATATCGAACAGATCAACTAACCAAAAAGGTGCCTCAAAAGGTTCTTCGTCATATTCCCATAATTCCACGTTTGCAACGAATGTTCAGGTGTAACAACATCACACAGTTTATGGATTTCCATGCAAAGAATAGAAGTGGAGATGGTGTTCTTCGAATGCCTGCAGATGGTTCTGCATTTAGAGAAATCGAGGAAAAATATGTAGATTTTAAAAATGAACCTCGTAATGTCAGGCTTTCATTGGCAACCGATGGTGTTAATCCATTCAGAGAGCTTAGATCTACTTACTCAGTGTGGCCTATTTTCATTATCAACAATAACATTCCTCCTTGGATGTCAATAAAGAGGGAGCACATAATGTTGACTATGATTATTCCAGGTATTTGATATATTATTTCTTTGAATGTAACATTTTCATTTCTCTCGTTGTTTGAATAAATATATATTTTATTTATTTACTTACTTATATATACATATATCATGGGAGTAATTATTATGTTCCGTAATTTTCAACAATTAGGTAAGTACCAGGTCAAAGATATGAATGTATATATTGAGCCTCTTATTGATGAGCTAATACAGTTATGGCATGGCATCACTATGTATGACATCACTAAGCCAATCAAGCAGAAGAGATTTCAATGTCGTGGAATGCTTGTATGGAAAATTCATGATGCCCCAGGACTAACACATGTTTGTGGTATGTAATATTTCATTGCACTTTAATATGATACATAATTATCTAAATTAGATATACCATACTGCATGTTTTAAAAATTATCTCATAGTATATTAATTGTTATTGATCCATCTATTGCAGGTCTTCAAACAAAGGGTAGATTTGCATGTCCAGTTTGTGGCCCTAAGATGAAGTATCGTCATTCACCAGACTTAAAAAAGATGGTGTTTGATGAGTTTAGGCACTTCCTCCCTAGGAACCATAAGTATCGTGCTACTGAAAAACATCTTTTCAATGATAAAGAAGAAACTAGATTAAAACCACGAAGAATGACACCTCAGTTGTGGATGTTGGAATATAACAGAATTAATAATCGTCGAGCAGCTGGTACGTAATGTGTGTGTATATATATATATATATATCTATATTATTTGTTTATGTAATGTTTGGAATTTTTGTTTTAACTAATGAATTTATTTTATTGTATTTTATAATTAATATTGTTCTGATTTATTTTATTCTTTGATCTCAAGGTCATCGTCGCCGTGAAGGTACTAATATTGTACTTCCACCTGGAATGAAATGTTATCCTTCTCAATTCGCGAGGTTGCCCTACTATGAGGACCTAAAAATAGCTCATTTGTTTGATACAATGCATGTCGGGAAGAATGTGATAGAAATGTTATGGCGAACCATAGATGGTGCACATGAGAGAGATAAAATTGACAAAATTTGTGCTGACATTGAGAAATCAAATCATGCAATGAAAAGTGTGATCGACGGATCAAATAACAATGGAGGTCAAAATTGTAATAATATTCCATGGTTATTAACAGAACAACAAAGCAATGATGTAAAAGAGGTCGTTAGAAGAATTAAATTTCCAACAACTTTTGCTTCAAACATAAATAATATCTTAACGAAGAAAGGTGACTTCAGTGGGGTGAAAACACATGATTGGCATACCTTTATTAAGGTAATTTTTTTGGTGTACGTTTTTGTTTGTTATTGCTTGAATACATATTTTAAATTTTCCTTTTTTCTGTTTAATTTGGAAACCAATAACGATTCATTTTTTATTGTTATAGTATGTTCTACCTGTATCTCTCCCAAACGACTTCGACAAAAATGTCAAACAAGTTATATATGGTCTTAGTAAATACATGAGGTAAGTAGTTTTGATTTATACGCAAAATATAATTGCTACAATTTCTTTTCGTACTTGATGAAATGATGTATTAATTTACTTGTAATGAAATATATATTATGTTTCATTGAAATAACCTTGCGTAATGATTTGCAGATGGTTGTCATTGAAAGAAATCCATCAAGATGAAATAAAGCATTGGAAGAGAGAAATTCCTCGGCTAATGTGTGAAATGCAAAAGTATCTACCTCCAACATTTTTCAGTGCACAAGAACACTACTTGATACACCAAGTTGAGGAGATTGAAATGTGTGGACTAGTACACACAAGGTCAATGTGGATCGTCGAGAGGCACCTGAAATCCTAGAAGGCTTTGGTTAAACAAAGAGCACGACCTGAGGGTTCTATGGTATATCAATCCATGTGGTATATCAATCCATGGTGTATATTAGTCATTATCTTCCTAAATTAGCTGCGCCAACCATGAAGGCGGTGGATTGCATTTGGGATGTGAACTCCATCAAAAAATTTGAAGAGGAGCACCTGTTGGGAAAAGGTAGAATGAAGAAAGTGAGAGGTAAAGATTTATTATGTATAATACATATAATGTTTCATTTTTTTACATCATGTATATGATCATTATATTCATTCAGGTTTTATTCTTTCATAGTTTATTAATTAATATAATTTACCATGGTTATAAGTAATATTTATTAATATTGGTGAATTATTGTTTTTTTATTCAGGTGCTCAAGATTATGAGGCGCTACTTTTATACATTGCAAACAATTTTGAGTGGATGAGTGAATGGATTGAAACATGTAAAGCACGTAACGACGGTAGGTTATCATGGCAACTACTGTCTGAATTGATTAGAGAAGCGTATCGTAGTGGATATGGGAACGTTACGGACAGGGAAATCGATTTAGCATATGGTTTGAAAGATAGAAAGGTAAGAAATTAATTCACCTATTTATAATGTGACAAGAAGTTTGATTTTTCAGTTAATTTTCATGCTGTGTAAATTATATGTTTAATTATTAATTGAGAATGCATCTTTTTCATGTTTGGCATATTGTAGTTGAAACACCACAAGGCTATGTGGTGCAATGGTCGTCAATTTCGCGTTAAACAGTTGGATGATAACAGGAAAACTTCTGATAGTGGGATAACTGCAGTATTCCAGGTCACTAATTTTTCTTCCAGGAGTGACAGACATCCTCGAGAATCTGAAAATAGATATTATGGGTTCTTAGATGATATAGTTGAGTGTGACTTTAATTCCTTCAAAATAGTTTTGTTCGATGTCAAATGGTATAGGCTACGAATGAATGTACGTGATGATGATAGAACAATTATTCAACATGAAAATGGATTTCCAATGGTTAAAACATCGCAATTTGAAGCAGGAAAAGATCGCTATGTTTTTCCAAGCCAATGCGAACAAGTCTTTTACTCAGAGGTTCCAGGTGAGAAGGAATGGTCATTTGCTATTAGATATGATCCAAGAGGAAGGCCGGTAGAGTATAATGTAGAGGAAGAAGATGATATTGATCAAGAAGAAGATGATGCAGTGGCAGATGAGCAGGAAGATGCATGGACAGATGAAGAAGATATCTTAGAAGATGAACCAAGCATAGGAGATGAGGCAACAATTATTGATGATGATGTCGATGAGGATATTATTGAAAATGACATAATTGATGATGATGATGACATGGTCGATCATTTCAACACCGTTTCTGAATCAGATGTTGATATAGATGTCGATCAGTTGGATGAAGATCAAGAAGATACAGAAGAATATTGATACATATGTTATGTTCGAGTATGAGCTGGTATGTTATAACTTTATATTTTAATATGTAGGAGTTATTGTCTGTTGGGAAAAATACTGAGAGCGGGGGTGAATCAATATTTAGGGCTGACTGAAAACTTTTCAGCAGAGATCTTATTATGCTTTTAATTCTTTACTTGGATTATTGCACGGTCACGGTTCCGCTCTTCCACGCAGGGTTCCGTCGCGCTTCCGTTTGTTATGTTCCACCTCTTTCCTTCCAGGTTCCGTTCATGATTCCAAAGGGTTAGTCCGTGTTCCACCAAAAGTTCAATGCCAAATACTCTGTTTTAGTTCTTTCGCGTTATAACTGGTTTGCTCTCGCTCCTCGTTCCTTTCTCCATGAAAGCCAGTCAGCTCCTTACTAATAGCATAGACCCTTCCATCATATATTTAACGAATATATATAACTCCACCGTCTACCAGTTTGGATACACTGTCAACCGTATTAACATCGGTTCCTCGATCAACATACAGAGCACAGGGTTTCTTACGGATGTCAATTATCCTTCATCAGGATGCATACATATGTTCACACATGAATTAACTCGTCCTTACTTATATCGATTCTCCATTAAATACAGAGCTTGCCATCAAGGAAAATCATATAATAGGATACAGGAAACATATTGCCAAGTACATTATCTTTAAATAATTTACTAATTATGCAGGTTTGTTGCATGTTGTTTATTATTTAAAACCAATAAATAATGGCCTTACTATTGTTTATTATTTCGCAGGATTCGCAGGATTCATTTGATTCTATGGTCAGGTCTCTGAAAAAGCCAATTAAACACTTAAATAGTCAAGATCTGGAAGACAGGCTTTACCCCCACCATAAATTTCTGAAAAACCGGCCTTCAGTTCAGCTTGCTGTGTTGAAGACGAGGGTGGATTTGCATGATCAGTTGAATGAAAATGAATCAGATATTCAGGATGCTTTTGAGGGCAGATCCATAATCCCCATAGATGAAGATCCCATTGCTGCAGAATTTCTATCTGCATTGAAGCACAAGTATAGTGTTGTATCGGAATACAAATTAGAGGACAACTATACCAAGTCTAAATCAACTGAACCCAGTTCTAGTGCTCTTGAACTTACCGAATTAAAGCCAGAAGCAGGATTTACAATCTCTAATGGGAACGGGTATGGTAGTTCCAATATTGGATTGGATGTTCGGAGCTCTGCAATAGGCACTAGACTTGATCGTAATGAACCCCAACTAATTCAATGTGATGAAAATATGGACTTTGATGATGATCAGGAAAACAAGCTAGAGCATTTTGACAATATTGAAGAAATCGAAGAGGTTTCCTGTGATCGATTGAATCAACTCAGCCATAAGACATCTACTGCAGGCTGGTTTGTATCAAAAGGAGAATCGGTTTTGCTTTCCCATGATGATGGATGCTGCTCTTTTCACGATATAGCAAATTCAGAGGTGTGGAGGTTTTAATTATTGTACTTAATTTTGGGGTTTATGGGTGTTATAATTCATACATTTTGGGATTTTCTATTAGAAATAGGGAAAATCCTAGGGGTTAGATTATTCTCATGGTTTAAATTTCTATATTTGAAATAAAATTCACCAATTTCTGTTTAAAAAAATGATTTGCCTAAATATTTGATGTAGTTTAAATAGGATGTAGTTCATTTCAAAGATTGTTGAAATTTTCTAGAAACTATGATTGGCATTTCAAGAATATTTATGCACTCTTTAAATTTTCCCTTAACATAAAGGGCAGTTGATGTATGAGTAATACTCAGTATTGTTATTTTCCAATCTCCAGGAGAAGGCTGAATATAAAGCTCCATATGGGATTACCCCAAACATGTGGGGTGATTTCTGGTTGATCAGAGCAGCTGGTTCAGATGGTCGCTCTAGTAAATATGTTGTGGCAGCATCTGCAGGTTGTACATTGGACTCAGGTTTCTGTTCATGGGACTTTTATAATAAAGAAATTATGGCATTCCATACTGAATCAGAGGCCTTCACTTCAACGTCCAGTACCATCTCTCCAGTTTTTGCAGAGAGGGATGTCTCGGGGAGAAATTTTGGCTTTGCAAATGTTGTGACAGAGAATCAACATTGGCGGTACAGGCCATGTGGGCCTCTTATGGTATCTACTGCTAGTTCCCAAAAGACAGTTAATATTTATGATATCCGTGATGGAGATCCCGTGATTTCAATGTGTTTGTTTTGAAAGTTTAGGTTTCATAGTAAATCATCAATGGGCTCTAAAATAAGGCCACATTGAAATATTGGATACATGTTTCATGCCAAAATCAACTGTATCTTCCATAAATACACAATCTTGGACCACTCTGTATAAATCTGCTTCTCAGACAATATTACATCTCCCTCATTATACAGGTGGTGTTCTTACATGCATAACAAAGGCATTGTTTTGGCAATCATTTTTTAAGTCACTAGATATTGTGGGTACAAGGATCTAGGGTCTCCACATGAAACTGTGTTGCCCGGAGACTCACTCTGCCTGTCCTTAAATTTTTAAACATAGTAGTATGCCAATGATTCTTTCATTTTGAATGCATAAGACGATTTTTTGTCAAATTCCATAATTGTTTTTAAGTTTTATCCATCCCAGTTTTGTTGTGAATGCATAGGTTTTTGGCTCAACACATATCTGTTATATCTTTGTACTTTTCCTTTACTAACTATTTGAAATTTCTAGTTATATTTAGAGGTGTCTTTTAAGGGAGGAGGGGAATTACTTGGATTTAGTGCTGCCAGGCTTATCATTTATTCTCCAAATGAAGCCCTGTAATCTGTAACACTATATGGGCATGCAGCTCACTTGTTAAAATATAGTTGATACAATACGTTGTACATGAAGCCTAGAATTGTGTACATTCTTGGAATATATTAATTTGCAGGCATGCTTAAAAGAGAGATAGGTTTCGATAAAATCAAAAACCCTGAACATGAAGAAAAAAACGAGGCAATTATTTTATACAGATAGAACCAAGACACTATCTCCTCATTAATAACAAAACCTCGTCCAAAAATCATATGTACAAATTCTAGAAGTCAAAAGTTGAAAATTTCTGAAATGGAACCAGGCCCTTTTCAAAAGAATAAATTTAGTAAAAACGAGGGTGAAGAAGGTTATCTTATCAAAATTTCCACATACCGTGTTAGCAAGGAATGACTGCGAGTCCTGAGCAGTGAGACTGAGGAATTGCTCCTTTGCTGCAGGTTGCAGTTCTCTTCTCCAACACGATGAAAAGAAAATTCTTAGCTTTGGAGTCTGAAGCTCGAGTCACAACTTGGAAGTTGGTAAGGAAAATTATCAGGGTTGTTGCCAGTTGGCTTGGAGTTCGCAGCCTAATTAATTTTCTTTAATGCATTTCCTTCAATGCTGCACCAGTTTTCACTGGCCAGCAACCTTTACAATAAAATTTATTAGACCCGTCACGCTACGAGGAAAATTTGACGTGATCACTGATCATTGATTTCTTATTGTGATAACAAACATTGGAGATTTACTGTCCTGTTTTAAAGTTTTTTATTTTTATTTTTTAAATTGAAACCGTCGTCGGCATACCGACGCCTTGTAAGCGTCGCTCTTGTGACGTCCGTCGATATTGCGACAGCTCTAGAAACGTCGGAAGAGCGACAGAAAAAGAGGTCGGAAGGGCGACGTCCAAAACTTCATCGAAATTGCGACAGTTCTTCCTAGCGTCGATATTGTGACGCTTCTGGAAAGCGTCGGTCTTCTGACACTTTTGCAATACGTCGGTCTTCTGACACTTTTGTTTGGCGTCGGAAATGCGACAGTTTAGACACGTCGGAAGAGTGACAGTATAAAGACGTCGGAAGAGTGACGTTCAAAACGTCGGACGACATTTCGTCGGAATGGCGACATTTTACAGACGTCGGAAGCGCGACGTTAAAAACGTCGGACCAAATTTCGTCGGAATGGCGACATTTTACAAACGTCGGTCTGGGAGGTGTCGGAAGAGCGACGAGTGTTTGGAAGCGACGGGAAGTGTCGGTAGTGCGACACTTTTAAAGGTGTCGGAATTGCGACCGCACGAGAAACCACGTTTTTCCCGGCCTCGAACTGTCGCTCTTGCGACGACTGTGTGTCGGAAAAACGACGATTTGGCCGTCGGAAATTGCGCCAAATGTTCTAGTGGAAGATATTTCAGTCTCCTTAGATTCTTGGGAATATCCAGTAGATTTTATGATTTTGACTCCCAAAAGTAATCTATGAGGGCACCCACTTATCTTAGGAAGACCTTGGCTAGCCACAGCTGATGCTTTCATTAGTTGTAGATCTGGGGATATGTACATTTCTAATGGTAATTTGACAAAGAAATTCAATTTGTATCCTCCAGCAAAAGCAATCACAGAAGTAGGAGACAATGAATGGGTTGATGATGAGGATATTATACAACTTGTCTTTACCATTTCGGAAATTAGTGAGGATAGTCAAATTCTGAACACATTAGAAAATTTTGAGACATCTTCAGAATATGACCCCACACAATTTCAGTTGGAATCTGACATAGAATATTTATCATCAAGACAAATGTCTCTTTACTCTATGGAAGAGTTTGGTAGTTCTACTATTGAGATTTTTCCAGGAAAAACATTTAATATCAACAAACATTTGGAAAAGTCACAACAAGAAGAACTAACCAAAATCTTGCAAAAACATTCTACTGCATTTGCATGGGAGTATATTGACATGAAAGGTATTGATCCTAAGACTTGCATCCATCATATCTATATTGAGGAAAACAGTAGACCAATCAGACAACCTCAAAGAAGGATGAATCCAAATCTTAGGGAGATAGTGAAAGAAGAGCTCAAAAAATTACTCAATGTAAACTTCATTTATCCAATTTCAGATAGCCGATGGGTTTCTCCTTTGGTTATAGTACCTAAAAAGAATGGTAAATGGAGGGTATGCATTGATTACAAGGAATTGAACAAAGCAACTTTGAAGGATCACTTTCCTTTGCCTTTTATCGATCAGGTATTAGATACATTAGCAGGTAAAAAGTACTTTTCATTCTTGGATGGTTTTAGTGGCTATAATCAAATTCAGGTAGCACCTGAAGATCAAGATAAGGCCACATTCACCTTTCCATAGGGAACTTTTGCCTATCGAGTACTTCCTTTTGGGTTATGTAATGCACCTGAAACATTCCAAAGAGAAGTACTAGGAATTTTTTCTGATCTAATCCATGATTGTGTAGAGGTTTATATGGATGATTTTACAGTTTATGGTAATTCATTTGAAGAGGCATTAGAAAATTTGGAAAAAGTCCTTATAAGATGTAAAGAAACAAACCTTTCATTAAGCCATGAAAAACGCTTTATGATGTTTACTGAAGGTATTGTTTTGGGGCATCATATTTCAGGAGATGGGATTAAGGTTGATAGATCAAAAGTTGAAGTCATCTCCAAGTTGCCTATTCCAAATTGTCAAAGAGATGTTAGAAGTTTTCTAGGATTTACTGGTTACTATAGAATATTTATAGAAAACTTCACTAAAATAACATCTCCACTCTTCAAATTTCTTACCAAAGACTGTGAATTCAAATGGGATCCTGATTGTCAATCAGCCTTTGAAACTTTGAAAACAAAAATATCTGAAGCACCTATCTTGAGAGGACCAAATTGGAAACTCCCTTTCCATATTTCTACAGATGCTTCAGATACAGCTCTGGGAGCTGTGTTGGGTCAAAAGGATTTAGTCCCTTATGCCATTTACTGTACCAGTAAAAATTTGACTCCCACTGAGTTGAACTATACTGTGACTGAAAAAGAGTTTTTAGTTGTTGTTCATGTAATCAATAAATTTAGACATTATATAACAGGCTATGAAACTTTTATTCATACTAACCATTCTGCAATTAGATATCTAATGAAAAAACTTGTTACTAATGGTAGAGTGACAAGATGGCTCTTACTTTTGCAGGAATTCAATATTACTGTGTTGGATAGACCAGGAAAACAAAATACGATAGCTGATTTCTTGTCTAGGATTCAGAATACTAAAGAAGATTCTCCTGTAGAGGATAAGTTTCATGATGAATACTTGTTTGCAGTAACTATTAAGACTCCTTGGTATGCAGATATTGCTAACTATTTGGTTACAGGGAAACTACCTTCACATTTATTTCCAAGTGAAAAATGAAAAATTATTCAGGAGAGTTCAAAATATTCATGGATTTCTAATGAATTGTTTAAAACAGGGCCAGATCTTGTGATCAGAAGATGTGTCAGGGAAGATGAAATGCCTGATATTATTAAGGCATGTCATGATGAACCATGCAGTGGACACTTTGCAAACAAAATGACGACCTATAAAATCCTCTCTTTAGGATATTATTGGCCTTCCCTCTTCAAAGATGCAAAACAATATGTCAAAAGGTGTGACAGCTGCCAAAGAGTAGGGAAACCTACCCTTTCAAATGAAATGCCATTGCAACCACAAGTACTCATTGAACCCTTTGAAAAATGGGTTTTAGATTTCATTGGACCTATTAATCCACCATCTAAGCAAAAGAAGTATATATTGGTTTGTACTGATTATGTTACTAAATGGGTAGAAGCCAAAGCATTAGTATCTGCTACTGAAAATTCAGTTGTTCATTTTATTTATGAGGATATTTTTACTCGCTTTGGTGTTCCAAGAGAAATTGTGACAGATCAGGGGAGCCAATTCACATCCAATTTGGTGGAGAAGTTGATGGAAGAATACAAAATCAAGCACAAAAGATCTACTCCTTACCACCCGCAAGCAAATGGTCAAGTGGAGTCCACAAATAAAGTTCTTGAAAGTATCATCACAAAAACTGTTCATCTACATAGAAGAGATTGGGCAGAAAGGCTTCCTGAAGCCTTGTGGGCCTACAGAACTACATGGAGAAATACAACAGGACATTCTCCCTATGAACTTGTTTATGGGAAAGAAGTCCTGCTCCCCATTGAGTTCCAAGTCAAGACCTTCAAGATATCAGTTCAGTTGGGGATGGATTTATCAGAAGCTCAAAAGCATAGAATGGAGCAGTTGAATGAGCTAGATGAGATCAGACAAGAGGCAATTCTAAGAACTGATCTAGTTCAATATCAAAGAGCTAAATGGCATGAAAAATACATCAAAGAGAAGAAGTTTCAAGAAGGAGATTGGGCATTGCTATTTGATTCCAAGTTTAAAGATTTTAAAGGAAAATTTCGGACTCATTGGCTTGGGCCATATGAGATTGACAAGATCTTTAGCAATGGAGCGGTAAGAATCAAGACCATTGATGAATTTCAAACTCCTCTTATTGTGAATGGCCACAGATTAAAAGTCTATCATAAGCCACTCTCAAAAGAGGAATTTTTCAAAATGTTTCAAGAAAATTCTGCAATCAGGCTGGTACAGAAGAATTCTTCTTTTCCACCAGCCTAGCCTTTGTTCTTTTTCAGTTATAAAAAAAAAAAAAAAATTGTATAAGCCTGAAAACCAATCATTGATTGGCAGTCTTATACAGAAAATGTAGGGTGAAAATCAGGAACACCTAACACCCTATATTTTCCAAAAAAAAATTTCTCTTTCATTTCACAAGTTTTGTGACCACCCACTCCATTCCATTCCACTTCATTCCACTTCATTCCATTTCACTTCATTTCATCTATTTCATTTCATTTCACCAATAAAATTTTCTTTCATGACCATTTTCATTCAGTCAGTTATCATCCGTCTATTTCCATTCACCCAAATAATAGCTGTGTCAGTTTCCGCAGCTGACACCTGTTTCCGCAGCTGGCACCAGTTTCCGCAGCTGGAAGCAGATTCTGCAGCTATGACTCTGTTTTCAAAAGAATGTACATTCAGGTGTATTTCCACAATCATGAAATCAAATGCAAGTATGAAGACATATTATGAAGATATGGGGCATTCAAGACATCAATGAGGAGCAACTAATTGAAGACCAATGAAAAATGGCAAGAATTCCAAGGTATGAGTAAAAATTTATTTCAAATGGCATTTAAGCACATTTTTACATAGTTATAAACCATAGATCCATTATATGCAATTATTGTGTTGACAAACTCCTTAACCATTCCACGATCTCTATATGATCCTCCCACAATCCTTGCATTCATTTTCAAACGGTCCCATAATCAAGCCTCCGATCTTCACTCATACTCCGATACTCCACCTGTGATGATGAAACGTGGTTGATTTGACTACGGCTTCTTTCAGCCGCATAAAATCCGTAGCCATTTTATAAACGTGCTTACATTTACTCTGCAGCCACCCAAATTTAATATTGCCGGATGCGTTCTACTCCTCCTATTGTTCTATTGATCTCACAGCCACATTTCTACAGTGCTCACGTAACCCTTCTCTGTTCTGCTTCACCCCATTTGTTCTCTATTAAGCTACAGTCTGTATACCCATTCTCTGATATCTGCCTACAGTCATCGTGCTCATTTCCGCTCATTTAGCCGTCTTACCTCCGTTGAACCTGTTGGCAATATGATGCAATGTGTTTTCCTTGATGGCAACCCACTTGATGAAGACGATGGCAACCTACTTGATGAAGTTGTCCCTGATGGATTATGTCTTGATGAACTTGTTAAATGATGTAAATCTGATATTGATGGAAGGAATGTCAGTATGTACTGGAATATGATGAAAAAAGTATGTCTTAAGGCATACGCAGATTTGTCTAAACAAATTAGCGTATGCACGCGGGAAATAACGTACCAAGTCGCGTATGGGCAAAAGCGCTCCAAATTCATAATACCACGGGGTGTTACCATGGTATTGACCCATTGTATTGAGTAATGATTCGTCTATGTGACCCCGTACAGGAATACCATCGGAAGTAATGTAGTTTTGGCTCATGGTATTGAAAAAGGGTAAACCTATATAAAGAGAAGAAATTCATTGTGCATATAATGAGTGTGGGTGCATGTGTCTGGGCTTTAATGAATACTTCACTCTGAAGTATATCTGCATGGAGGAACTTTGCTCTTAATTGATAGATCTGATTCTATAATGTATCTATGAACATAATGAAGGTTCAAGATCTCTAGATCTTGAAATGGTGAAACTCTTGGATGTTCTGAAAGGAAGTGATGAAGACCTGGCGCAAATTTGTTGAAGAAGTTGAAGAAATCTGGGTAAGTTCATAGATCTGGTCTATTCTGCAAATTTTATCTTTTATAGATCTATACGCAGGTTCGCTTCACTGAAGGCGCATGTATACGCGGATATATTTCAACAAAGGCACGTATGACCTGTTAGGGTTTTTCTAAAAAGTTGCACAAATGTATACGCGGGTTGGCTTCAGTGAAAGCGCGTACATACGCGGATCCATCTAGAGAAAAGTGCGTATGATATCTGAACTGATGGTTGCTCATGGTTGAATGTGTTTCTGCATACTTATTCTGAATTTTAGGGTATCTCAAATATATTGATTACAGTGGCTTCACTGTTCGGTTTGGAAGCATTGGGAAAAGTATGTTTGTTGATAAGTAAAGGGTTATGTTGGAGCTGTTTGATCCAGTTTGAAAATTGATGAAACGTGGTCTGCAGTGGATCTGAGGGTTGAAGCCTTCAGACTGATAATAGAAGCTTTCTGTCAGCAGAGGCTGGTGCTAATATCAGGGGGTTGTAGCTCCCTTCCAAGTGAGACTAGTAAACGAGAGCAGGGGGTTGAAGCTCCCTTCCAGGTGAGGCTGGTAAACGAGAGAAGGTTGTAGCCTTTTGCAGGTGGGTGCCTGCGTGCTGGTATAATTCTGCACTAGTACATGATTGTAAGAATTTTTTCTCTATAATAAAATATTGAAGGCTGAGACAACGGCAGCGGTGGTTTTCTCCCGACTTGGGTTTCCACCTAAAATCCTGGTGTTCATGTGTGATGCTTATGTGTGATGGTTTATTCTGTTCTTACTACACATGTTCACTGTTTATTGAACACCTGATGAATGAATGATAGAATGATATAAGTGAAGAATTAATGTCATAATTAGATTTCTGTGTATACGCAAGTTTAATAAAGGGTATCCATGTATATACGCGAGTCTGTATCAAGAAAGTAACGTATGGGATTTAGAAGTAAGAAAAAGTAAAAGTTTTGAAATACTGATTCACCCCCCCCTCTCAGTATTTTTCCCAACGGAACCCTCCTCACGCAGACAAGTTTTAAAGAGCAGAAATAAGGATGGGTCAGTTGTTGAGAATAGAACCAGAAGGACCTAAATTCATGGAAGGATACCCGCAAGTCAGGGATATATTGAAAAAGGCAAAGTGGCTTCGGTTTATCCAAAAGTTTAGAGGCTACCATAAAGAGGTGACAAAAGCTTTTTCAAGGTCTTTCAATGGCCTGGAGGTAGAGATTGGGGACCTCAAATTTACGGTGAATGAGGCATCCATAGCAGCTGCCATAGAACTTCCTCAAGAAGGTGAACGTTGGTTCAAGAACAAGAGTATTAGTGATGAAGCCTGGAGAGTAATCCTACGTAACCCAGGTATGGATGTAACTATTTTTAAAAGGGGAATTCCTGTTCATGCTTTGAAAGAGGAGTGGGCTACTTTGCTACTAGTTATTCAAAAATTTATCACCTGTGAGGGCCGTTTTGGGTCAATGTATATGTATCATACCCGATTGCTGATGAATTTTCTAGATAACCAGACCCTCAATCTGCCATAATTTTTATTAAATAGTTTGAAGAAGATGTCTGTGACCATTCAGAAGCATTTAGGGGACGTAGAACCACATTTATATCACCATGGTCTTGTGAAAATTTTGATTGAAAAATAGTTAAAAGAGAAAAAGGACACATGGGAACAATTTTTTATTAGAAATTTCTTTGAAGAACCCCAAGAAATTCCTGAAGGCAGTACATCAAGAAGGAGTAGGAGAAAGAGAACAAATGATGAAACTCAAAGTACTCCTACTACTACAGTTGAAAGAACTAGTAGAGAAGAGAGACTGCCAAAAAGGAGGAAAGAAGAAACCAAGGGTAAAAAGCCAATAAAATCAAAAGAG
The DNA here is from genome assembly GCA_034641835.2 of Pinus albicaulis. NCBI lineage: Eukaryota > Viridiplantae > Streptophyta > Pinopsida > Pinales > Pinaceae > Pinus > Pinus albicaulis. Next base: position 572,092,369 of record CM076572.1, read on the forward strand.
AGAAAAAGCATTGAGGCTATACATCAAACTCCTTCTTCAGAAGAAGATCATCAAGTCTTATCTGAGAGACTAGTTCACCTTCAGGAACAATCATCTATGGCCAAAAAGAGAGAGAAAGGGAAACAAAAGCAAAAAGACAGTGGTCCACAGCGTGTAAGAAGAAGTTCTAGGCTTAAAGGGAAGCTAAGGAAAACACAAACGAAAGGACCCCATTTTATTGATTTGGGAGAAGAAACATCTGAACAAACTCCATCTGGCCATAGTCCATATCATTCTCAGTCAGACATTGAACATAGTTCATTTCATTCTCAGTCAGATATTGAGCATATTCCATCTCATTCTCAGCCAGACGTTGACATGAGCCCTTCTCAGCCAGATTTTGAAAACAATTCTCCTCCACAGCATTTTGGGGACAGCCCAATGAAAATGACACCTGAGATAGACCAAAAGAATCAAGAAGTGTATGATTATATAGAATCTTTAGAAAAATCAGCCACGGGTCCCAGTACTTCATCCACTCAGCCTCACATAGCACAAGAAGATCTAGTCCAATCATTGAAACAAGAAGTCTTTGAGTTGGAGGTTTTAAATAGACACATTAAAAGTGAAAATGAGGCATTGAAGGAACAAAGAAAATTGGACAAGATCATTCATGACAATACCATGCTACATATGGGACTATGGCAGAAAAAGAACAGGAAATTGAAGAAGAAATGCCAGAAGTTAAGCAGAGCACTGATTAATATCAAATTCAGATGCTTGATGAAAAAGCCCAGGATGTTAGCAGCACCAAGGAAGAGGAGGAGAGGACTGGATGTATTGGCTGAAGTGTCAAGGCATATGAATTGAAGAAGGATTATCAAAATTTTGGTTGCATGAGGACATGCAACACCTTCACAGTGGGGGTATGTTGAGTCTCAAATCTGCATCTTTCCTATACACCTTTCTAGACCTTTTTCATTCACCTGAACCTCCTAAGTTGTCAATATCATTGCATATTAATTGTAAAAGAGCATCTAAAATGGTTTTTAACTATGTTTTGTGTCTACTGTTTGATTTAGATTTTTGCTCATTTAGCTGCGGAATCTTGTCACTTTCCGCAGCTGCTGCAACTTTCCGCAGCCATTTTGTTAAAGTCTATGTTGCAGGTATCTTCAGGCAAATCGAGCCACATGGGCAAGTTAGAAATGACATGGACATGGATCGTGTCCTATTGGCTCAGTCGAATTCACCTAAGAAGGTTGTGGTCAAAGGTGGCCAAGTGGTGGTCAACCGTAGAGTCCCACGGTGACAGAACTCTGTTTCTCATCACGTGAAGATTTGCGTGGCTGTTTCTAAATCACCGGAGACATATCAACACCTGTAAACGGCTCCATAAGCCGAATCCAACATCCACTCTCCATAGATTTAATCCTCACGACGACCATAATGCTAGATCTCTGGACGTGATGGTTCACGTGTCTTCTATCAGCGCAGACTTTAGGGAATTAGTTATATCTCCCTCTGTTATAAATAATGCGTTCTCATACGCATAATAGTTAGATCTTCTTTAGCTCTGTAATGTAATTGCGTCGCCATTGTGCTGTGACATTATCTCTCTGTTATGACCACATTTTAATATATGAGAAGACTATGTTCATAAGCGTAATTCGTATTTGAAAGCTGCTCCCCGAGGTCTGTGCAGAGGGCCCCTGCACACGCTGAGGTTTTGTGTATTACTGTATAGTTTCATGCTTCATTTCTTTATGTTCATTGTGCCATAGTCATTCACGTGTATATAGATTACATCTTTCATGGTATTTACATTTCATCTTTGTCCATAATCTTTCATGCTTTACATTTTACTTTTGTCCATAATCTTTTATGTTTTATGTTGTTGTTAACTGATCAGTGTTCTTGTTTCAGATTACAATAGACAGCCCGGGCATTTGCACATCTTTTTATAATGACTAATGACATGGAATCAATATTGTCCTTCTGCTGATTTCTTTTTCTTAGTTTTTGTTTAATTCCAGCATTGTTTTGTTTATTTCAGTCTTGCACATTTTCTTTAGTAGTTAGATTAGATATTAAATTTCTCATGTCATTTTCAGTTACCTCCGAAAGCCATAGCGAGACTAATGGTGAGGGATTGAAGTATGAGTGCGTAGTTTGATATTAGTTTACTTTTCTGCAAGTTAGATATTAAACTGTTCATGTCATTTTCAGTTACCTCCGAAAGCCATAGCGAGACTAATGGTGAGGGATTGAAGTATGAGTGTGTAGTTTGATATTAGTTTACTTTTCTGCAAGGTAGATATTAAATTGTTCATGTCATTTTCAGTTACCTCCGAAAGCCATAGCGAGACTAATGGTGAGGGATTGAAGTATGAGTGTATAATTTGATATTAGTTTATTTTTCTGCAAATTAGATATCAGATTGCTCAAGTTGTTTATGATTACCTCCGAAAGCCATAGCGAGACTAATGGTGAGGGGTCAGAATATGAGTTGATGTAATTTGATTTTAGTTTTACTTTACTTGCAATCTTTTCTTTGAGTACAGTTTCTTTTATGTTTAGAAAGCAGCAAGGGTAATGGTTTTCATGATCAATAGTTCACTGTTTGTTTTAACTAGAATAGTGGCACATTTTCATTTCCTTTTAATTTCGTCATTGTATGTTTCAAAATCCTTTTGAAGTTTGAAGTTTGATAAATCATTATAAAAGACATCATTGCCTTGAACAATCATAACTATACTTGTCTTTTAGAATTTCCATCTCACATTAGGAAACCAACCAAGATAAAAAGAAAAAAAACCAAAAACGACAAAAAGTAAGAAATAGGTTATCTTGCACATATAGTGCGCCACACTTCGTCAGCTTACGAATCCTGGATTGACAAATTAATGTAGCAATTTAGGACACACTAAATTGACCAAACAAGTCCTATCTCTTAGGAAGGTTCCATGAGAGGTGGAAAACCACCTCCTAAACAAGGATATTCAGAGGCAAACAACCCAACCTCTTTTTGATGATTCATTATGAAGTTGTTAGAATCGAATTTCTGCCTCCAATTTGTTAAAAAACACTCCAAAATAGGTTGGTGTGGGTGCAACATAGGGACAGAGCACCAGCTGGCACACCCACTAGTGTATATTTTCCCCATTGGCGTGAGGGATGAACTGGCTACTCGCGCCAATGCCAAAATATGGGTTTTTGGGGCTTTTCTGAGGAAATGTTCTCAAGGATAATTCTTGCCCTTATGTAGAAGGATGCCATCAAGGTGTTTTTAGGACATTTTACTGTTCACAGGTCATGGGAATAGTCCTCCAATGTACGGGATGAGGGATTGCAGGGATGGTGACAAAATGTTGTGCAACCGTCACAGCGCTAACAATGCAGGAAGAGAGCCAACACTGTCAGGAGATGGGAATGGTGCTTTTTCTCCTATTGGAAGGGCTCTTGCATATTTGAGAGGAGTACCTAATTACTTGACCTTAAGAGTTCAAGGTTCCATCTTGAATAAAAGGGTCTCTATTTTTATTGATAGTGGGGCAACCCACAATTTCATTGATGCCCATCTTGTGCAAAGGAGGGCAATACCCACTGATACTTTTGAGGGATTCTCTATTTTGGTCCTAGGAGATAGAAAAATGCAATGCATGCCTTATGTTCCATCACTTTCAATCACCATGGGCACATATACATTGGTTGATCACTTCTTTTTGGTTGGCATACCTGACACCAATGTGATTTTGGGTGTTTAATGGCTGATTACATTGGGAAAAGTCACCATTGATTGGGAGGCTTTGAAAATGGAATTGGTGGACAAAAAGAGTGGTGAGACCCTAATTATCAAAGGCATGCATACATATCCCTCACATACCACTTCCACAAAAAAAACAGAGATGGATTTTCGGAGTGGAAGCAAGGACCTTACAGTCCCGTCTATCATGCTCATGAGATTTCTGCATGGGTCACTATTATATAGTGGAAAACCACCTGGGAGGCCACCTAATTCAAATTTTGTGGGAGATATCTCACAACATGATGCTCCAAGCTTAGATCCAGGAGGGATGGGAGCATTGGAAGACAATGATACAGTGTTGGGAGTCTTGGTTAGGCTCAAGGAGGAGGGAGATTTTCTCCCAACATCATCATTACCCACTCTCATTTCTGATTTTGCGTTGTGGGAGGAGAAGAATGGAAGGAATGGCCTTCCAACTTATACCTTTGGCATGGGATATTTCAAGGAATATTTCAACCACATGACATTCATTCCAGTTGATGGATCATCATCATTTCCATTGTTGGGGAGTTTAGATCCATACTGGAAAGCCCAACTGTTGGTATATTATTCCAAGGATCTTCAAACTTGTATGATACTTGATGACCAGCTGCATGAAGAGGGCTATTTATTCCAAGGATGGGTCATCTATCATCAGGGTAGGATCTTCTTTTCTAGAGCCTCCAAGCTCAAGGAGAAGTTACTACAAAAATCCTATAAAGAGTTTTGTTCCAACCACACATATTCCATGAGGATCTACAACATCATCATGAGAAGCTTTGGTTGGGAAGTCTTTGGAGGAGAACTACATCATAATTTTCAAGAATTTATGAACCATGTGGATTTGGGACAACAACATGACTCTATGAAAGAGTTATTTCAGCCATCTCTTCCTTCTTTTGAAAGAGGAGAAAGATCTATGCACCACTCCATTTGTATGAGGAGGATTGTTGGTGAAGAGCATACTCATGTAAATCATGTTTTATTTTCTGATTGTATGTATTCTTTTACCATGTATATGTAGGTCGTGACTCCAAGGAGGAGTGTTGTACCTTGCAAAATTCATGGCCAAATTTGGGCCACAAAAATTTCTAAATTTGGCCACTCCCTTGAAGGACAAAGGGAGATTTTGTTTCATGATGGGTGCACTCCTAAGGCACCAAACATATCTCACACTTTCAGCCATGGTGAGATTACATGGGCAGAAAGTAAGTAGTGGGTAAACCACTTACCACATCTTCATCTGGTGTAGGCAGGAGATGCACTGCGCTGGTTCCACATGTGTGACTATGACCCACCTCCATATGCACAAATTTCTATTTGCATGTATGTTGTTTTTCTCCCATACATTGATGATGTAATTGTACTTTTTATGGGAATGTATGGAGGGAGTATGGGAGGTATGTATGTACCTTATGGGATGGAGACTCACTATGTGTCTTACGCTACATGTTTCAAGGAGAGCATTGGGCCAGACATGTTTGTTTCATTTAAGCTATTGTCTCCTTATGGGATGGACTATTTACATCTCATGAGAACTTTGGAGGAACAGTTCATGGAGGGATGGATTGGTGAACACTTAGCTTATGGAGGAAGCGTATCACATGATGGTGTCACCAATGGAGGAGGAAAAGAGTTATAGCACTCACCTTATCAGTTGCTTGAGGACAAGGAACATTTTGGAGGGGAAGACTGTAATATTCCTAATTAGTCCTAAGCTAATAGGAATATTAATTTTTGTTTGTTTCTTTGTTTGAAGAATAAAAGTGTAAAGGAGGTCCATAATACTCCTAAACAGTGAATAAATCAATGCCAAATGTAAAAAGGCTAAATATTGGTTGTTTAAATAAGCACCCTTAGGTGTGAAAGGGGTTGGGTATTTTGACTGGGTCAACCTTGACCAAATCTACAGCGTTGTCTTGGAGGAGTGGCCATCAATGAGACACAACGCAGTTTTAGATGGAGCTACTTTGTGTGAAAGGAGTGTTTTCATTGAAGGTGGTTTAGGGTTTGCAAGCTCTTAACTTATAAAAGGAAGAGGATGGCAACATGAGAAGGTTGTTGATTTTTATTATATTTTCTGAATATAATGTCTGTTTAGACATATATCATTCTCTTGTTGTTTAGTTGAGAATAGTGTTGTTTAGCACTGGGTGTTCCTGGTCGGGAATCCCACCTCTTTCCTTGAGAGGCCTCTTGGAAGAGTTTTCATTGTATTGTCCACTATCTGGCTGAAGGCCAAGCTTCTTCTTCCAACTACAATGCATATCCTGTTGAGGGTTTGGTTGTCTTTGAAAGCTGCAACAAGTGGAGGCTAGATCTACTCAGATCTAGACCATTTCAGTGCTCCTTTTCAATGGGGAAGGATTCTATCCCATTGGAAAGAGAGTATTGGATCATTAGAGCATCATTTTCAGATCTTGGCATGTGGCCAACTATGTTCTAAACCCTACAGTGTAGTTTACTTCCAGATCTACGTTATTCCTGTAGGTGTTGTTGCAAGGTCTTTTGGCACATCATTTGGAGGCTAGGTTTTCAAGTGTTGGGGATCTTCCCTTCACCTTTGAGATCCATTTGAGGGGATCAATCTATTGTTCATATCAAATCAGATCTGAATATTTATGAATATCTGAATATTTCTACAGATCTGCAAATTTAGATCTCTGATCTACTCGTTATACATAGTGTAATGCTGAGAACCCCAAGGGGATTTTAATGAGGAGCCTATCTAGTGTATGGATCTACTATAGCTATGACTTTTCATACACTGATTTTCTCTAGATCTTAAGTGTAATCAACAGCTATTGCAGCCTAATAAAATAACGTTTTCAAGCCTTTTTCAGTCTAAATACATGGTTGCAGCACCCCTTTTTGAGGATTTTCTTCAATTGGAGACTTTTATTTCCTGTTGTGCATCTCATGGGTCATATCGTACATCTATTTTCCTGCTATAAATTCTTTAGAAAGGTCTCCATATTGGCCTCCTGCACTTACTTTGATGATCTGCGTTATTTTCCTGTATATCTATCTTGTATTGCTGCATTTCCCATTTGGGAATATTACAGTTGTCGTAGTGAAGAAAATTTTTAGATATCTCAAAGGAATAGCATATTTTGGCCTATGGTATCTAAAAGGGAATGGTTTAACTATCACAACTTATACAAGTGCAAATTGGGCATGTAGCAGTGATGATAATAAAAGAAACAATGGAGCATCCTTCTACTTAGGTGGTTTTCTTCTATCACGGTTTAAAAAGAAGAAATCTTCAGTCTCCTTATCCGCATCAGAAGGAAAATATATATCAATAATAATATGTTGTACTCAGGTCCTCTAGATGAAAAAAATATGGTATGCTCTTCAAGTGAATTTTGATGAGCCCATTCTGGTGTTTTTTGATAACACTAGTGCCATAAGAATATCCAATAATCTTGTCATGCATTTAAAAAAAACACATTCCTATAAAATATCACTTTATTCAAGAAAAAGTTGCATAGAGGAACATAAAGGTGGAATATATTGGGACAAAGGAGAGAATATATGAGATATTCACCCAGCCTTTACCACATGATAATTTTTAGTATCTTCGAAAAAAACTTGGGATTCTCCCAAGCTCACATTAAAATTATTTTTATCTAGCCAATAAAATAGGGGGAGTGAGGAAAGACAGGATAATAAAGTACTTTGTCATGGGAAGTCACCCTTTTCCATTGATTTCGAAGGAGGAGAGAAATAAGGTTAGGAAGATCAGAGGAATCGAGTCAGGGGGAATAGTGATCACAGGGGGAGTACATGTGTTGCAGTAAATGACAAAGGGGGACATTGATGAAATATGGTTATCATTTATGTTAACCCAAGAAGCACCAGAAGATGTCTTTCCTTTGTTGACAAAAATGACATGGAAAATCATATATTTTTTATTCCATATCATATTTTTTGTATTCTCCTCCTTGATTTGATTATGGTTGTATGTGGCATGCCACGATAGCCTTCACAGTTTGGGAATTATGCTTGTTTGAAGATTAATCCCCAAAGTTGTGGGGAAAAACCCCAAAGGTTGATGATGTGGCAAATCTTCCTTGGACAAGAAAAATTCTCATGACATGAGGTTTTGTTGATAGTGTTGGATCTTCCAACCTTCATGGGATCTCCTCGATATGAAGTCCCAACCATACCTCACATTTTTTGGTGTAGGAGTCCCATCTAGAATAAAGGCCCAATTTCCATATTCTTAAAGACTTTCCTCGGCTTTTTCTGTAAGAAAGAGAGAGGTATGTACATATAATTTCAAAAGGAAAGGGGGTGTGTCTGGTGAATTTCTAATTCCAAGTATGTCAATGTTCTTCTACTATTGGGGAGAGAGAAAAGCGAGCTTCTAAGAGAGAGGTAATAGTTCCACCTAGGAAGAAGCACACACGAACTTAATGATCCGTCTAACATCCAATGGGATATTCAAAAAGAGATGTGATGGTAATTACAACCAACAATGGAGAAATATCTGCCTAATTATATTTTGTGAAATAGTCCACGAGTATGGGACAACAATAAAAACCATTAAAGCACATTCTCAAAAAGATAAGCACTAAAATAATCGAAATAGTTCAACTATCTTAGTACATGTGAAAGAAAACATGAAATACAAACATCTGTAGAATAGTCTTACAAACATTCATAGTCCATGCATGAAGAATGTGTTGGCCTCGAAAGGATTCTGTTATTAAGTAAAAGTTCCAAGACACATGTATAATGACCATCACTAGCTCCAATAGTGGAGCATTGGAGCCACTCCTTTCTCCACAAAAGAACTAGCTTAACTCTCTAATGCTTTGTTGGTGGAGCCAAGGTGAAAAATCATTTTCTCATACAATGAGGGAGTATATATAACTAAGGGTGACCCTTTGACTACCCTAGTGACTGTTATACTTCCCATGAATTTTCAACTCACATGAATCTTTATATCCATGTGTTTCCTTTGGAATTACACTTTACAATACATTTTTATTACAATAGACATGATATATAATAGTGATATGGCATATGACCACTCATTTCATGAAATGGCATGACACTGCTGACATGGACTGCTTGATGACATGAAAGTGTCAAGCCACTACTACTGCTAAGAGTTAAGTGTCTTCATGAAATATATTTCCTTTTCTCCTCCACAGGCCTTTCTGATAAGGAGTCTTCAATGATCTCAAGTCTTGGATAGTGTTCGCAAACTAGTGCCCTTTCAATTTCTCTTGATCAATCATCTTGTGAGTTTAGTTGCAAGAGTGTATTTTAGCATGTTTCCCTCCTTCTTCTCTTCCTTCATAATATTTCCATTAAATTATAGGGTACTTGTTCCTACAATTCATGCATGATGGGATGACATCAATCTGAAAAATCCTAGCCTAAGATGGTTCATTCTTATCCATGAACTGAGCCAGGAACGGGTGATAGACTGGGAAAGGAGACTCAATGACTATGCAGTTGTGCAACTCAGGCAGGCAAGGGGAAGCCTTGAACCTTGATATTGCATAGTGCATAGTTCAAGTTGGGCTGAGGGACATGACTGTGTAGTTTCTGGAGCTAGTGGGACGTCGCAGGGATGGGCACAAGGAGGAATTATTGCATAGTTATGGGTGTCAAGGAAGGACTATGTGACTACACAATGCACAGTTACAGGGCTGAGGGATAAATATTGATGCTTGATGTTGCGGAGTGTGTAGTTTAGGCTGGGCTGGAGGCCATGACTGTACAATTCTTGAGGTCAAGTTCAAGGCTTGATCACAAAAATTTTCCTCTGCGTGACATCTTTACGACGAGTTACGACAAGTGCAACACCAAAGATACACTTATGACGATCATGATGACACACGTGTGACAGTGCTAAAAAATTTGGAAATGAGTGCAACAGGTACTTACAAGGTTATAATAACTCATTTGAATGAAGGTAACCTCTTGGAACCATTAGAATAGGCTCATACATACATTATGACAAAAAACATGCCAAAAGACAACACTTTTCTTATCTTGCAAAAGGGTTCACTATGTCATAAGAAAACCAAGGAAGGCTCTGGAATTTGGTATAGGCTAAAATTTTGGAGGGGGTTGTATCAGTTACAACACTTGGCAACAAAATGGTATAATTATAGCTTCTCTGTCTTGATTAACTTCTTTTATGCATGGCCTTGGTTCTTCAGGGATAATTGATTCATCATGTAGAATAATTTGGTTTCTCCACTTACCCCATGAATAGAAAAATTCCCATCATGCCACTTCAATAAAACTCAAAAAACATTCAACTTTATCACAATGTTTCAAGCAGGGAAGGGTAGTGAAGCTCGTGAGTTTCAAATTTTCAGAGAATATGTTTTTCATCTTTGGCGTTGCTCTGTTGCCAGCAGGCCTAGATAGTACCCCAATGGAGTCACTTCAAGAATACAAACATTCCTCTGCTGCTAGCGAACCTAAACAATACCCTAATGAAGTTTCTTGCTTTACCTATCTACATAGGAATCATTTCCCTTATTTTTCCATTATTTATTTTTTTTTAAATAGGATTTTACATTGGCACTTATTAATTTTTGGCCGAAGAGGGATCTTGAATTATTGAGAGCAGGAAAGGTTGTTCCTTCAGAGAAGTGAATAGGTTCCTCTAATTTAGTTTTTCTCATTTATATTTTCTCCTTCTCCCCTTTTTACTGATTGGATAAGCAAGAAAAAACCAAAACAAAAGAACCAAATATGGACATAAGGTTTCCCGGCTAGACAAAAGTTCATGGTTTTCCCAAAACTCTACTTACAGACAAACCATGTATTCCATCGGAAATTTATCGTCCAAAATACATAACCAACACAAAGAAGATGGAGCAAAGGCTAACCAAATTTTGAAGTTTCAAAAGGCTCCTTAGACTTCAACCACACACGATATCTCAGAAAACAACACATGGGTGAGCACAACACTTATTCACATGATGAAAAAAAAGAAACAAAATGAGCAACAAGAACAAGAATAAAAAAAGAAAATAAAAATACGTACATAGTATAGGGAAAAAACCTTAATTTTCATTGAAAATAGTGTTTGAGATCTTGGCCATTGACAGGGAGAGAGTCAATATTCCCGTCAAGTGATTGAAGGTGATAGGTGTGTTGGCAAAGCTTCTCATGTACAATGAACATTCCAGTCCACAAGTATTAAAAATTAGCATGTTTTCCTTTCTCTTCATGGGCTTTGTCCCATTTTAAGACTAAGTCACCCACACTAAAGATGATATTCCCTTCATACTTCTTGTCGAACCACCTCTTAATACGATAGGATGGAGAAATACTTTTTATTTGGCTTTGAGTCTTTCTTCCTGGAGCTTATGAAGGGTTTCCTTCCTACGTTGCACTAACAAACATGGATTGCCTTTGGATTCTTGGTGTTAGTGTCCAAATTTTCAGTGATCAAATGTACTCTTTCAGGTTTACTTAGTAGTGGTCCTAAGTCAAAATTTCATGTTTCAAGTCAGTTTTCAAATAAAATTTTGTTCACTGAATATGTCTAGGTCTAAAATGTTACTCCCTTCACTCCATTCATTGTCATCATCATTTCAGAGGTCATTTCATCCATCAATAATCTAGGGTTTGAGGTAATTCACCACACTTTCATTTAGGTTAGAGTTTAGGTCTCATTTGTTTCACCACCATAAGAGTCAATTATGTCTTAAAATAAAGAAAACAAAATCTCATTTTCACGATACAAGTCATTTTCATAGGGAGTTAGAAAATATAGGGAAATAAGTAAATATCTCCTTTATTCTCACCATCATACTCCACAACTTCCATGGGTTGAAGAAAAATAAGCAAATGTGTGCCAACGCTACCTGTGCTACGCTTCTAGGTGTGTTGCGCAAGCATTGCGCAAATACTGCGCTTTTGGTGTTTGAACTCCAAACCAGTTCTCCAAGGTTCAAAACCATTGAAAAAAGGTTTATAAACTTTGTAAATAGTAATTTGAAACCTTCCATACCTATCTCAAGTCAAAATTCATCATCCAATGAGTGGTTTCCTTCATTAGGTTACCTCCAATACGTGATTTACAGGTGCTGCACTTTTGGTGTTTTTCATATTTTGTTTGTTTCAGCTGATAAAACCCTAATTTAACTATCTACAACCTTAATATAGCATTCATACACCATACTATAAACATCTCCTATCACTCACAACCCTCTTTTCCATTAATTTCATTAAAACCCTAATTTTCACTACATGTTGGCAAAAAAACTAGATAAACCCAATGTTTTGACCTTTTGGGTACCTTTCACATGCCCATTCCCAAACATTCCACTTGCATCCTGTATCCAACTCATCACCCTACCTCCAAAAATTTTTAGGGATTTTTCCCTAACTTCCTTCCACTTCATTTTTGTCCCTAAATCCAATCTACCACTATCCCCTGTTTTCCTAATTTTCCACCATTGCTATCCACTACATCAAGCTAGGGATTTCCTTGTTGAAAAACATCATGGAGGGTGAGAAGAAGGTCCATAAGGGAGGTCATAATTCTAGGTTTGAGCTATCCAACTTGAAAGAGATCAATGCTTTACAATCCATCAAAATGTCCTTTGTTAGGGTTTACATTGAACACATGGACAATCTGGCTTCAAAATAGATTTTTGAAGAGATGGAGATGTATTTTAAAAAATTGAAATATTTTTTTGTCAACCATAGGCCAAATAACAAAAAAATCCTTCAGTTTATGCACAGGTGTTATGGTTTGATAGAAACTCTCAAAATACAATTTCTCCATGTTATTTTCTACACTTTTGGACAGGTTGTCTTCAAATCAATTTTTTAGGGGTTTTCAGTGCTTGATGACTCCATTCTATATAAAACATCCTAAAATTTCCAAACATACCACTTTCAGTGCCAAAATAATCTGGGAAGACCTCTAAAATCCCTCTCAAAGTAGGGGTTACACTTCTTCTTAGAGTGCACTTTGCTTGTGCAAATTTTGAGTGATTAAATTAAAACTTGTACTTTGAGAAAATGGGAAATTATTTTAGAAAAATAAAGGATTTTTGTTCTCCTAACATGCCAAATAACAAAAACCTCTCTCATTTTTTCAAAAAGAGTTATGGTTAGAGAGATATTGATCCAAATTTAAGCCTTATGTTTGCAGAGTTTTGGCAATTCCCTTGTTACATTTTTGTGAGCCCTTTTTATGCTTTTGCCTCCCTTGTTATGCTTATGTACATGCTTGTTACGCTTTTGCAGGTAAGGAATATTTTGGTTTTTTGCCTGGAAAACCTCCAAATAAGCTTGAAACTTGTCTCCATTTCCTTGTGAAGCCTTCATAAAAGGTAATTGTCATCTCTTATGTCATCTTTTGGTTAACTTTTAAGGGTTTAAAACAATTTCATGCTTATTATGTTTGTCTCCATATTTTCACTTGTCCATGTATACAAATTTTCATTTGACAAACCCTAACCTACCTCACTTACCTAAACCCTAACCCACACATCTCATACACCTTATCCCCACATTTCTCATCATCCACACCACCCATAACATGTCATTTCACCCAAACCCTAATTTCTAGTTATTTTCACAGTGAAAAACATTGAAAATTTCATGTGCTTGCTAGATTTAGCCATCCTCCACACATCCATTTTTCCTTATTCCACTTTCAGTATGGAGCTAATATCCTACTCTATGCACTGAATTTTTCTTAGATTTTTTTCTCAGTTCCATGGCCCTCATTTCACCTTCTAAACCTGTTGGAAATACTGAGAGGGGGGGTGAATAAATATTCCTTTCAATTAGTATTATTATTAATCTTTTAGAGCATTATTTAATCTTCAATTATTATCAGTGTTTGTATAATGATATCAGTAAACAAAAGGAACAAAAATGAACACAGTTTTTAAGGTGGAAACCCTCTCCGAGACAAAAACCACCTGAATGCTTTTCTAATAATTCTTTAATATTCAACTCCAATTGAAAATAAAGCTCCAACTTCCTATAATATAGAAAATCATTCTTCTCCAGCTCCCACTAGATGGACGCTCCAACGCCTGATATTCTTCAGTATTCAACTGAACAGATGCCCCAACACCCGATGAGCTACAACTCACCATAGCACCACTCTACCACCCTAAATTTTTCACAGGCTTGAACATGTTGGTGACTTCATGCACTAGCCTAGCACCACCCTACCACCCTATAGAAGAATAAAATAAGAATGGACTCTCGTACCAGGGAAAATGGTGCACTTTACAATGATATAGAATGATGTAGAAGAAGAAGACACACTAGACCATAACCCCAACTATGACACAAATACCTAATGATGAACCTAGACCTCTTGACACTGCCTCTTCAATTCTTGGAAGATAGACACTTGTACAAATTTTACAATGATGCTTTTACAATGACTCAGTACAATGATACCTTTATAATTACTATATGTAGTGTTGCCCACATGAGGACTTCATGTGGTGAACTTATTGATGATGTTTTACACCTTGATTGTTGCTCTTGTCATGCTACCCTTTCTCAATATTTATAACATTAGGTCAAGAATTGAGTCTTATCTTGATGAATATATAATACCTACAAAAAGTATTCAAGGAAATACCCATGACATGATAATAGCAAAACTTACCTCATTCTGCAGAGCATATATCAGTGCTAAACAAAACAAAAAAAAATTAGAATACAAAGAACCTAATGTAATTAAGAGATGAACATGCATATACAAAATATATTTACCTAGATCTTACCTCTGCTGCACCTTACTTTGCTTTGCTGCCCTATAAAGTTTGGTCCTTTGCAGCCCTTGACAACACATGTTCTAGTTTTTTCTTGCCTTCTAGGAGCTTGATATTGAATCTGGTGTATCTCTATTATTTCAGATCCCCAATATCCACAGGTCTAACCCAATTTGGATTATTCAAGGCAAATTTATGCCCAATCTCTCACAATGACCTAATTATGGAATGGTTCAGTATAGTTAACTGGTACGACGTGACACATGTCAGTGTTTCTTCATTCAGCTCTCAAATTGATACAGAGAAAACTACAGTCCATGCACTATCCTTCAATTTTTACAGAATTCCAATCTGATACTCAGAGAGGGAGTTATGACGATTTTCCCAAGGTCACCTCTTTGAGATGAAGTTCAGGAGCCTACAAAAATCCTAACTTACCAAGACCATATATCCAAAATATTACGCACCATGATCTAAAATTTTTACAGGAGCTTCCTCAGGATTTTTCTTCACCTCATAAAAATCTCAGCCTCTGAAACTTTGTATAAAAACAGTTATAGAGAAAATGGCACGATGACATGTTTCAAGTAGCAAAATCCCTACATGAGGAGGATATGAGGATCACAATTTATATAAATGCTTAGGATGAGAGGGGCTCCAACAAGTGAATGTGGGAGGGATTTTAGGAGCTTAAAAATTATTAATTATTGACTTTTCAATGACCACAACCAATTATTAGTGTCATTCCACAACCCCATGGGGTTTTAGCCCACTAACTGGGGTTACTAACTTCAAACATGAATATCTCTCAAACCGTGAAGAATTACATGGTGTGCCATATATCAATGAAAACATCTCAACAAGTAGAAACCACATAAAATGTCCTTGACATGGAATATAATAATTTATGCAAGATAGGGTTACCCCCTGGTCCTTCTTGGGTTGACATCAATGACAACCACTGATCATCAAAACCTACACCACTTCTACAATAACTATTCTCACAGTCAAAAATTGGTAATTTCATGTGTTTTTATCATTTTCCCACCTTCCCCACACTCATTTTCCCTCATTCCACCCACAAATTTTAGCTAACACACAAAAAAACCCACTCAATGTTTTCTATAATTTCTCTCAGCTTCAAGGTCATTCATCTCATCCTCTAAACTCACACTTTCCTACACTTTGTTTTTCCAGATTCCATACATTCACTCATCTCATCAACACTCTAGCATTTTCATCATTCCAGTGAAAAAAAAAAAAATGGAAATTGACAAGAAAAACTTCAAGGGAAGGTGCCACCTCAGGATAGAACCCTTCACAATGCATGAACTCAATGCCTTGCCATTGGCCAGAAGATGCTTTGATAGGGCTCAGTGTTTGAAATTTTTTAAAAGGCTCATAGAAGAGGGGTATCATCCTTAATTTACCAGCCTATTTTCTACAAGATTCAACATGGGTAAGGTAACTATTTCAGTTGTAGAGGTTAACCTATCAGCATACCTAATTTCTTCAGCAACATGTATTCCTTTTCATGGAGAGAAGTGGTTCGAGGGCATGGACTTAGACATTGAAGAGTATAAAAAATTTATCAAACCTCATAGTATAAAGGAAACACATGTGAATTCCTTGGTTATTTATACCATCACTCACAGGTGCCATAGAACCAATTTTGAGAATTTTTTATTAACTTTGGAATTTTTTGTGAGTTTTGAAAAATTCTGCAAATTCCTCATTGTCGAAGGGTAACAAAATTTTGTTATGCTTATTTTGCGTCCATCCAAATTATGATTTATTAACATGGATGGATGTATTTTGATAATTAGATCACAGATAAGGAACCCCCATGGCATGAAAAGCTGTAATTTTGGAGAAAAAGCTAAAAAACCACTCATTGTTCATGTTTCTGCCACCTTTTTGGAGCCTACTTTACGCTTTTGGAGTAACCTTGGGAGAATGGACTTTTGAAGGCCTTCCCATGGGTCATTTTGAAAAATTCAAGATGTTCTGGAAACTAGACACATAATCATAGTTTACCATTCTTTAATAAGTGGATTTGAACTCCTAAAAGTGGCTCCAAAGTTATGTTATGCTTCTGCAACTTTTTGTTACCCTTATATCAGAAATGTCACAAATCAGCATTGGATTCATCAGGACACTTGTCAAGCTCATAACAAATTTGATGTTTTTTTTCCTGTGAGTTTCCATTAGAGTTATTCAGTTGGTTTTTTCCTCCTATCATGGGGGAATATATAATTAATGTAAGGGATAAAAACTCCTAGTTCATATCTAAAATTCAAGGAATGGTTTCTAACCTCCCTATAATATAGGAAATGACTTATATTGTGCATTTATGATCCATTTTGGATGATATTTAGACCTAATGAGGTGTCATAGTCCATATTTTCTATAATTAGACTCTCTTTAGTCTTTTTTTGGGTGGGATAGTTTCATATTGCAATGGAGCTCTTGTAATCAACAATTTGGAATGAAATCAAGGACATATTTGCAAGAATTGTGTTGATATACTTGTGGTATGCATTGGAGCATATGTTTTTCTTATGTATGTTTATCATTTCATGCTTAATAACATGGCTTCTTCTTCATATATGTTTATCTTGTAAGTTTATGAGAAGAAATCATGTCTATGCATGCTCTGTTTTAGACAAGGTTTACAATGCTATGTTTATTTTCTTCTAAGTTGAATGAATTCACCTCAGTGCTCATTCAAAATATATTCCATTTAATCCTATACTCAATGAATTATTAAAATGCTTTCAAAAGCCCTATCTTTCCTCACACATTCTCTGAAAATTCACCTTGGATTTTCATAATTAAAAACCTTATAAACAATCTACTCACTGAGTTTTCTATCCAACACTAAAAACATCAAAAAAATCCAATTTAGTGAGGTTACATACCTAACCTAAGATCATTAGATACTCAATCATTACATTGACTACAAAATTGACAATGAGAGAGCCCTCTCTAGTCTTGGTAGGGCTATCTACCTGACCTAAAGCCTGGACTCTGGTTACCTTTCTTCAATCCTATTTTTAGCCTTGGGAATTTGGGGAGAGTGATAACACTTGGGAGAGTTGGAGAGAAGGCAAGTAGATGTTGTGCGAGAGGATGGCTTCTTTTTCATATACCAAGAATTAAGGGGAGGTGTCCAGGGAAGGCTTAGGTGTGACTCAATCAGCCCATAGAGCATTTACAAAAGAAAAGTACTAGTTCTTTTGCTTAGAGAATATGGTCTTTTTAATGATGCAGATCAAGTTGTTATTTGTGGATTCAGCAAGACCATACCCCTGAGGGTAGTAGTTAGAAAAATTATTCAATATTATTCCATTTTCCAATGCAAATTAAAGCTTTAATAATGAGAAATGCATTGCATTATAAAAAAAAAAGTGAAGTAGGAACACCAAATCTGGAAATGAGGTTCTACAGTAGGAAGTTGATGAACTTATGATCATTCATAACTTTGAGTGGAACTGCTTCTCTAGTCCACCTTGAGAATCAATATATAGCAGTAAGAATGTAGCAGTGTTGCTTTAATGAATGTGGAAATATTTCACCAATAATATCCAAGCCCCACTGTTGATACGGTTCTTCCACTGCAATAAGCTACAGTGGTGTGGCTGACCTCTTGTTTTTGTTGGCACACTTTTAACAAACTTAAAATTTGTGGATGTAAGCATGAGAATATTTGAATAGCATGGGTCAGTAGAAACCGACCCACATGATCTTTTCCATCGTTGTTTTTCTCGCAAAGTGCCCCCCGAATGGTCCATCGTGGAGATCACACAACAACTTTTTTGAATCACGTGCATCCAAACATCAAAGAAATACTCTGCTATGGTGCTTTCTAAAAAGCACCCCATGCACCAACTGGTAATATAATGATTTAATACTTAGTGCCCTCTTTGGAAATTTTGAAAAATGGGAGGGCATGGTGTCGTGCTCAAGGTATTAGCACACGCCCATGTACCAAGGATTTTTGCTGGTAGTTGGGGTGGCTCACTCTATGGTGTACATCTCGATTACTTGCTCCCATATTGAAGGATCTTCTTCTTATTTTTCATCCACTGCTTCTACTTCTAGTTGAAAAATACCATGGCCCTTGATTATGTGAACTGTTTTGATTTCTAGGTCACATTCTTGCAAACCTGTCATCCAGTTCGCTCTCCTTTCACCCATCTCTTATTGAACAAGAAGGGATTTGACTATTGGGTGCGGAAAAAATACAATGCAACAATTCTTCCATAAATAAGGTCGAAAGTGCTTAACCGCCTTATAACTGCATAAGCATGTTTATCTACAGTGGGATATTTTAGCTCGTGTCCTTATAGACTTGTGCTCATGAAATAAATTGGTCACTCATTGTTCAGATGATATTTCTACATAAGTACAATGGCAAGATATGTGTCATAAGAAAAGGTTTAGAGAAAAAAATATTTTTTGAAATATGGGCTGTAAAGCGTAGGTGCCTGCACGATAGCTTGTTTTATATGAGAAAACATATATTTTTCCCTTTTATCCCATTTTTAAATAGCATCCTTCTTCACCATATCTTGTATTGGTTTTACAATCTAAGCATAATCAGAGATGAAATTGCAGAGGAAGTTGACCTTCCCCAGGAAGGACTGCATGACCTTCTTGTTCAATGGGAATGGAATCTACATGATCGTCCTGACCCTTTCTGGGTCTACCTTAATCACACTTTTGCAGATATTATGGCCCAAGAGACTACCCTCAGACATTGTGAAGATGTTTTCCTTGGGATTGATGTATATTCCGTACTTGCGGCATTGCTCGAAAATGTTCCCTAAGTGGCGTATGTGGTCTGACCTTTGTTTGGAAAACACAATTATGTCATCAAAATAAACCACTAGACACTACCAAATCAATTTGTGGATTGTGATGTCCATAGCTTGTTGAAATATTGCACCATCATTGACTAACCCAACTAGCATTTTCTTAAATGTGAATGTACCCAACTTCGTTCAGAAGGTGGTCTTGAGTATGTCAGGTTTTGAGACCATAACCTAGTTGTAGCCTAGATATCTATAGAGTAGAGAAAACATTTCAGACCTCGATATTGTTTGTAAAATTTTTTCAATGGGCGGCATGGGATAATTATCCTTGTCTGATGCATGATTGAGATTTCGTAAATCAATGCACAAACAAATTTCCCCGAACTTCTTTATGACAGGGACAAAGTTTGACACCCAGGGAGAGTGTCGCACTTTATATATGATCTTAGCATACAACAACTTCTTTAACTCTTTTTGAATGAGGGGTTCAAGCATCAGATGTACTTTTACCAGTTTTTTCTAAAATAGCTTGGCTCCTTCTTTTATTGGTATCATATGATGGATGATTTACATGTCATAATTTTTTATCTCATCATACATCCACACAAACACATCTTGGTACTGCTTGAATAAGAGGGTAAAGTTTTTTCGCTCTTGTGATGTATTAAAAGTACCATTATTAACATATTTCAGATCCTTTTCTATTCCCAAGTTTATTTTTTCGTGCGACAGTGTGGAACTATGGGTTTTAGCATTGACAGGCCCCCAAAAGCGATTATACAGGTCATACAACTTCTCTAAATATACCAAACCCTTTCGGATGATATTTCCTTTAATCATGTTGGCTACACCCTACAGTGCCTTTTCATGCCCGTCCTCATCGATCATTGCATCTTTGAACACATTAGCATTCACCTTGAAGCACAGTATTTGCTGGTCATCATTAAAAACACATAATTTAGTGATGTTATCAGGGACATATGGTTAATAAATAATTTCTATAGAAAATTCGTCCCTCAATGGTGACAACCTAGCAGTAGCATTTTCTAATGCATCCGCAATTTCGTTACACACTCTTGGAACATAAATAATTTTAAAATCTTGTAAAAGAAAAATTAAATGCCATACCTCTTGTTGGTAACTCTTTAGATAATGTGAAACACAATTTATGGTGTCACATACCTGTCACACCACAATTTCTGAATCACCTACTTATTTTAAGAATGCAACCTTGAGGTAAATGTCTCTTTGTAAGCCCAAGATGAGTGCCTCATACTCAGCTGTGTTTTTTGTGCACTCGAATTCCAAGTAGCTCGAGATCAAGTGTTTTCTATGCATCAGGTCTAGTAAAACCAAACTAGCTCCATAATCTTCTCGTGTCTTAGAAACATCAAAGTACAAAGTCCACATGTTATATGTACAAGGATCATGAACTACACTGGTACTAATGAAGCTACTACTATTACTTATGGTTTTCAAGCTTCCGTGGTTATCATTTAATGAAGAGATCTCTGGATTATCCACAGTGTTATAAAACAATTGTCAACGTTTTGAATCCCAACGGGGATCCATCTTCAGGACAATATGTTTAATGAAGGATGAAAGAAGGACAAAGGTTAAATATTACTAGTGATAAAGGAAAAAGAAGAGCTGAAAAGAACTGAAGAATTCATTTCTTCAATTATTTTCACCTCTTGTTTTTCCTTTATCAGTATTAATCTTTAATCTTTGTCCTTCTTTCATCCTTCATTCAACATCTTGTCTAGAAGATGGATCCCCATTGGGATTCAAAACATCGACCATTGTTTTATCACACTATGGATAATTTAGAGATATCTTCATTATACTATTGCTTATTGTACAAAGGTCATTTGCACCAATTGGACTAGGAAGGAGCTCCAACTGTTTTTTTGGTGGGAACGGGGATGGCTATGAAAGATAACAACATAGTTGTGTCTCCAGGAAGAAATTTAAAAAAATACATCCACGAAAGCCACTGGCTCATTTTTCCCATTCAAGGCCACAACATTGTGTTTCACGTATATTTATGAATTCACTTGAATCATGTTGTTTCTACCCTTATATGGAAGCCAAAAGTGTGACCAGTCTGTGGAAAAGTATCCTTGTAACTTACTTGACTAGTCTCTACTTAACAAAAGTATGTATTCTTCTGGTATATCCACAAACACTATGTTTATGCATTTTTTAACTCATCAATCAGATGATAAGTGTATGATCACATCTCTGAGTTCACTAACCATGTGGACAAGGGTTTTTTTCAGTTATATGAACTATGCATTAGCTTTATCCCATTTTTCATTGATTTTCATTGTGAAGGATAATGGAATTACATTCACCAATGAACCAAAATCAACAAAGAAATTATGTACATTGAAGTTGAAAATTTCAAATGTTAAGAGAAAGAGAGGGCAGAGTGTGTTTGCTTCCATTGTTAAGGCATGGAGTATTGATTTGAGGGAACCAGAAGGCATAATTTTTCCCTTGTGTGAAGGGGCATTGTCACTTGTGGTTGATTTCCCATGTGCTCATAATAGATTTTCCCATTAGTTCATGATCTTTGTTAGCTCAAACAATGAAATGTTCGCATGAGCCTTCTTCATGTCTTCTACTATGTTACAATTCATAGCAAAAGGGAAATCGAAGTGTCTGGGGAAGTAGCTTGACTTGTGAATTCCATAGTGATGGTCTTGTATTTTTTTTTGCAAAGCACTCTTTGTTGGGACTGCTTTCCCAGACTTTCTCTAAGTGTTCTATGTTGGGTTGACTAGCAGACTAATTTTCCTTAACAAGGCTTCTTTTACTTTCTGCTTTTTCAACTTTGTTGTAATGTTTGAACGTTCACTCCTTAAGTTATATAGGTTGATTTTTTGTTGGGACGAAAGGTCACATGGAGGTTATTTATTGATTTTTCTCTTTTGGGCTAAAAGTATACAATTGAACATGTTTATTGGGTGCTCAACATTCTGAGCCTCTTTGGTTGCAGCAGCTTCTTCCTTTTCTTCTTTAGGACTGGTCTACTCATCATAAGCACGGAATTGAATAAATGTGTAGCAATAGAGTCCATGGTGTGATTCCATTGTGGGAATGTTTTCTCAAAATGGTGTTGTTTATGAAATTAATAGTATACGTCCATTCCCAAGTCGCCCAAGTTCTCAAGATTCAATGAAAAATTTGTGTTATAAGTCAATTTGGGCATCATTCCCAATGACCTGGTTAACTGGACATCATCTCCAAGACCAATGACTAAGGTTCTATCATTCCCTATCATTTTAAGTTGCTACATGCCATAAGACAATAACAAGACAAATCAAGCATGACTTTCATCAAGCAAAGGTTTCCAAGGTTTGAAGTTTATTATATAGCATATGGGAGCTCACCAACGCTACCTCTAAGGGGACTAAGTGCGTTGCATATGTAGGTAGCCCCATGCAAGGCTTCTCTGCAAAGCACTTCCTGGCATCTATGGGTGTGTTGGTCACATTGGGAGTGAAATTCTCATTGTTCCGAAATCTCCACTTGGCGAGTGCCTTCTAGAAGAGTTCACATGTGTCAAGCTTCGAATCCAAGTGTCCATTTGACATCTAAAAGATTGGAAACATGTATTTCCTATTACTGTAAAGTCATTCATTGAAAAAAAACCTTCAACTCCTCTATAAATTGAGCACAGA
The DNA here is from genome assembly GCA_034641835.2 of Pinus albicaulis. Taxonomy (NCBI): domain Eukaryota; kingdom Viridiplantae; phylum Streptophyta; class Pinopsida; order Pinales; family Pinaceae; genus Pinus; species Pinus albicaulis. The sequence goes on from CM076572.1 coordinate 572,115,380, forward strand.
TCTAAGGCATTTGATAGGGAAGAATTTGAGTAGAGAAATGCTAGAGGATTTTCAATTGAGAGTTAGATTTGTGTAACAGTTGCTAGAGAGATTTATACTATGATGGGGCTGAGGATAATTTCTGGAAGGGTCACTTCAAATCATTCATTGGGTTGTAACCTCTCCTTCTATCATCAATAAAGAATACAGCTTAATTTTCCCTATATACATTTGTATTGGCTTTGATTTTCCATATTGTAAGATCTTAGTTGATGTATATGGTTTATGCTTTACTGATTTAGATAACTAACTTCAATAGACATCTGTATTATTGCTATCTTCTATTGTTTTAGTGTTCTTTCTTGCAGGAAGCAGTTTGCACAAACCGCTTGAATTTGAAGCTACAACAGAAGCGACAGAAGGAGCCATTTAGAAGTGCTTGGATTACAAGTAAACCTCTAATCCTTTCTGTGTGTCTGCTCTGATTTAGGAAAGGTAGTCATATAGTCTTTAATCTGTTGTTCTAGACTGTCATCTGTCTAGGGAAGTGTGTTTTATCCGTAATTCACAATTCTGTCCAACAAATTGGCGACTCCGCTGGGGATAATTTCTCTTATATCTAGGTGACTTAGCCTCTGATTTTATTTTTTTATCCATCCAGTAGTTATTATTCACAAAGAAAAAACTTTTTCAAATATTAATTTGCAAAATAAGTGTGTTAAACGGTGGTGCTTTTCCTTATACACTGCACCCAATGCACTCTTGGACAGGACACAGTGATTTGCATAGCACTGTCTCCCTTTCAGGCCTTCGTTGCAGAGCACTGTCTCCCCTTAGAGATTGCGTTGACTCCTAAAGCCATCCAGATTCCATTGAATTTGTCTTTGCAAGTTGATTCAGTTTGTTTTCTGTTGTGTTTTGAAAAGTTTGAATCTCATATTGACCAGTGAATCTATATATTTCTTCGTCATTTGAAATAAAATGTGTTCAATTTTTGTTTAAAGCATTTTTCTTTATCATTGGAAAGTTTATGTCAAAGTATTTTTACTATCGCATTAGATCCATTTGCTTTCAAAAAAGGAAATTGTCGTAAAATCTTCATTTCCTGATAGGAGAAATTTTTGTTTCATTCCTCATTTTTTCCTTCAAAAGAGAAATTGTTGTTTATATTCCTCATTTCTCAAAAGTAAAAGGCATTTGATTTGTTCATTTAGTGCACTTATTTTATTTTCTACATTCATAACATTAAAGGAACTGAAAAGAAAAACTTGCATTTGCATGTAGATTTTTGTGTGTTTTGCAAAAGGAACAATTAGGAAATTTGCATTTAGTTTGTGCTCATTGATTTGTTTTCTCACAAATTGTTTGCTCTTTTCCTCTAATAGCTAGGCTTTTCATTGAAGAAACTAAAAGTGAAAGATTTTATCATTCTTATTTTTCATTTTAGGATTTCCTACACATCATCACGGTGAACCTTTGAAAGGAAAATTGTTAAGCAAGATCAACATAAAATTAATCTCAATTTACCTAACAAAGCATTGGAACCATAACGATAAAATTTAGAAGGTCTAGGATAGAGACATGTTCCGATGTCGTAAAACATAGCGGCTTGTTGGGAAAAATACTAAGAGGGGGGGGGGGGGGTGAATCAGTATTTTTTGCAGACAATCAAACTTTTAATTTTTCTTTCTAAAAACCCATACGCTACTTTACTGAAGGAAACTAGCGTATATACGCGAATATCCTTTACAGAACTCGCGTATGTCCAGAGATCTAATTATGTGTTTGAATCTTAACTCAGATAATTGCATTATTCATTCATCAGATATTTCAGAAACAGTAAATAGGTGCAGACAGAATAGAATAATCATCACACATATGAAACATACATGAACACCAGGATTTTTAGGTGGAAACCCAATTCGGGAGAAAACCACCGTTGCCGTTGTTTCAACCTTCAAAATTTATTATTAAGAAAACTTCTTACAATCATGTACTGGTGCAGACTCAAACCAGCACGCGCGAGGGCACCCACACAACGAGGGAAGAGGCACGCAACCTTATCTGGTTGCACGACCTGCGGGGGCTACAACCCCCCGCTCGCGCCTGGGCCTCGCACGGAAGGGCTACTGCCCACGATATGAGTACCCGACAATTACGCGGCTTCCCTTTCTGTCACCCAGAGAAGCCAACCCTCGGATCCACTGCCGGACCACATTTCATCAATTTCGCCCCGGATCAATGAGCTCTGCTTACAACCTTTTTGTTGTCAATAAACAACCTTTGCCCAAAGCATCAAATACAACAGTGAAACCACTGTAACCAAAATATCAGATATAACCCAGACTTCAGAATAGATATGCAGAAACACATTCAACCTTCAGCTACCATTAGATCAGAAATCATACGCGCTTTTATTTAATTAGACCTGTGTATATACGCGCTTTCCAGAAGACGAACCCGCATATACTTCAGTACATTTTCCAAAGAAAAACCCTAACTGCGCATACGCGCTTTTCTTTCCACAGGCCCGCGTATACACACGCTTTTCATGAAACGAACCTGCGTATAGATCTATAAAAGATAAATTTTGCAGTACAGACCAGATCTATAAACTTACCCAGATTTCTTCAATCTCTTCAACGGGATTGCGCCAGGTCTTCTTCACTTCTTTTCAGATCATCCTTGACATTCACCATTTCTAGATCTAGAGATATTTAGCCTTCATCATGTTCATAGGAGCATCATAGATTCAGATCTATCAATTAGGAACAGGGTTCACCTATACAGATATACTTCAGAGTGAAGTATTCATCAAAGCCCAGACACATGCACACACTTGCACAATGATTTTCTTCTCCTTATATAGGTTTACCCTTTTTCAATACCATGAGCCAAAACCACATCACATCTGATGGTATTCCTGGATGGGATCAAATAGACAACCCAGCGCTCAATACAATGGGTCAATACCATGGTATTAACCCTTGGTTTTACAAATTTAGAGCGCAATTGAGCATACGCGACTTGGCACGTACTTTTCCGCGTGCATATGCTCTTTCGCCTAGACAAACCTGTGTATGCCTTAAGACACACACTTTTCATCATTATTCTTGCACATATTGATATTTATTTTTCTAGTACTTCTGCGCTTCTTGTAGAACATCAGATTTACATCATTAATGCATCAAGAACAACTTCATTAAGTAGGTTGCCATCATCTTCATCAAGTGGGTTGCCATCAAGGACAACACTCTGCATTATATTGCCAACAATATCCCCCTTTGGACTTGATGGCAACCATGAAGGTGTTTGATCACCACAACAGATAGACACATTGATTATAATCATTACACAATAACCATGTTACTCTCCCCTTATTTAAACACCATGTCACTCTCCCCCTTTGACATCAAGGGCAAAGGGAATCTAGCTCCAACACGAGTTTTCTCCTCATGTGAAGAAACGCTGCGAGATCAGTGTCTGCCCAGAGTTACCATGCTCCCCCTGAGTTCATGCTGAAAGTTCAAACATATTTTTCAATGAAGTACATGACTCTATGACCTTCCTATCCCCTAGGACTCATACATACATCAAAGATCCAACCAAGTGGATTTATATAAGAGACTCAAATACCCAACCAAAAAGGGTTTACACATTTTGACTCAACTATCCAATCAAGTGGGTTTACAAATTTGAACAAGTCCGTACATGACTGAATATTACAATTTGTCATCATAGGTCTCAACATGACCTTTTTCATCAAATTACAAATATGACCTTTTATGACCACTATTAGAAAGACCTCAAGAGAGATCATATTTCAGAATCAACAATGCATATTACCCAGCAAGGCTATTGCTCCCCCTAACCCCTAAACCTGTACATCAGTTTACTCCTTCATCTCCCCCTTAGCTTGTGCATCCTGAACACTTTTCAACAGAAGATCATCAAGGCATCTTTACCCAATATCAAAGAATGAGACAGAAATGTAAGAGATAAAACTTCACCAGAGATACCATACAGCATCAGAGATATCAAACAGTGCTGCAGATGTGCTGTAAAATGCTGACCCCAACCAAAAATTGTCAGCAACTTACCATACGCGGCTTTCTGTGGATAAAATCGCGTATATACGCGACTGTCTTTCAGGAAACCCGCGTATTCAATTTGATCTTCTAAATTTAAGCAGTTCTGATTTTCTTCCCAGCAGAGACTACTCCCAGCTTCTGTCTGAGATATTCGAACGCTTCCCTGGGTAGAGGTTTGGTAAATATATCGGCAACTTGTTCTTTGGAGGGAACATACTCCAACTTCACCTTTTGTTCAAGCACTTGTTCACGTAAGAAGTGATACTTGATGGGAATGTGCTTGGTCTTTGAATGAATAACAGGATTCTTTGAGATACTGATGGCACTTGTATTATCACACATAATGGAGATAGGAGGTGTACATTTGATTTGAAAATCTTGCAAGGTTTGCATCATCCAAAGGAGTTGAGTGCAACAAGACGCGGCAGCCACATATTCTGCTTCTGCTGTAGATAAGGCAATAGAATTTTGCTTCTTGCTGAACCAAGATACCAACCGGGACCCCATATAGAATGCACCACCACTAGTGCTTTTCCGATCATCAACATTTCTAGCCCAATCTGCATCTATTTAAGCATGAAGAGTAAGATCAGCATTCTTTGGATACCATAGTCCAAAGTCTTGAGTTCCTTGTAGATATTTGAATATTCTTTTGATAGCCTGAAGATGAGACTCTTTTGGATTGGCTTGTAATCGTCCAACAATCCCAACTGCATGCATAATGTCTAGTCTAGTCCCAGTGAGATAAAGTAGGCTTCCTATCATTGATCTGTATTCTGGTTGATTCATCGCGGGAGAATCATCATGAGAACTGAGGTTACATCCGGTTATCATTGGTGTACTTACAGGTTTGCATTCTTCCATGCCATACTTCTTCAAAATTTGCTTAAGATATTTTGCTTGTGATAAGAATATTCCATCTGCAGTTTGATGCACTTGCAACCCAAGAAAGAATGTTAGTTCTCCAAGTAAGGACATTTCAAATTCTTGCTGCATGACAGAAGAAAATTTCTTACTCATATATTCTTCATTACTCCCAAAAATGATGTCATCTACATATACAACCACAATCAATAGTTTATCATTTTCAACCTTTGTGTATAAGTTGCTATCAGCAGACCCCTTTGAAAATCCTTGTTGATGAAGATATTTGTCAAGATGATAATACCATGCCCTTGGAGCTTGTTTGAGACCATATAGAGCCTTTTAAAGTCTACAAACAAGATTTTCATCATTTCCCAAAATGAATCCTTCTGGTTGTTCTATATAAACTTCTTCTTCTAGATCACCATTGAGAAAGGCAGATTTAACATCCATTTGATAAACTTTGATTTGTTGAAAACTTGAAAAAGCAAGAAACATTCTTATGGCTTCAAGTCTAGCTACAGGAGCAAAAGTTTCTTCAAAGTCTATACCTTCTTGTTGAGTATACCCCTTGCAAACCAGACTAGCTTTGTTTCTTATAACATCCCCATTCTCATTTAACTTGTTCTTGAATATCCATTTAGTTCCAATGATATTTTTATCATGTGGTCTTGGCACCAATTCCCAAGTGTGATTATTTTCAATTTGATCAAGCTCTTCATTCATGGCTTGAATCCAACATTCATCTTTGCAAGCTTGATTGACATTGTGTGGTTCAATTGTGGATAGAAATGCCAGATAGCTAGAAGATCCCACAAGAGTCCTCCTTGTTTGTACACCTGATTCCTTGTCTCCCAAAATTTGAGATTCGGGATGATTCTTTTGAACATATCTGGATGGAGCCTTTTTAGATAAATCATCTTCAGGTTCTTCATTGGATCCACTGTCTATATCATTTCCATTTGATGTAGAAGGACAAAAATCACCATCATCTTCTTCTGTTGCTTGTTTTTCTTCTTTAGGAGCTGCAGGAGACTCATCAATAACAACATCAATACTTTTAACAATCTTTCGAAGCCTTTTATTGTAACATTTGTATGCTCTGCTTGTAGATGAGTAACCAAGAAGTATCCCTTCATCTGATCTAGGTTCAAACTTGCCAAGATTTTCATCATTATTTTTGATAAAGAATTTACTTCCAAAAATTCTAAAATGCTTCACAGAGGGAGAATTACCATACCAGAGTTCATATGGAGTTTTGTCACTATTTACCCAAACATGTGCCTTGTTGAGAATGTTTACTACTGTATGTGTTGCTTCTCCCCAGAACATGTCAGGAGTTCCAGAATCATCAAGCATAGCTCTAGCCATTTGTTGAATTGTTCTATTCATTCTTTCTGCTACGCCATTTTGTTGTGGAGTGACTGCTACAGAGAACTGTCTTTTTATGCCATGTTGTTCACAAAATTCAAAGAATTCATTTGATGTATATTCTCCTCCTCGATCAGATCTAAGACACTTGATTTTTAGATCTAATTCATTTTCTACCAATGCTTTGAATATCTGAAATTTTTCAAATGCTTCATCTTTGTGTTTAATCAACCCGATCCAACACATTCTAGAGTAATCATCAATAAATAAGATATAGTATTCTTCCCCACGTGGTGACTTTTTCCTCATAGGTCCACATATGTCGGTATGAATGAGTTCAAGAGGCTTACTTGATGATCCTTCTTTGGCATTAAATTGTACTCTGGTCTGCTTACCGAATTGGCAAGATTTGCATATGATACTCTCTGGTAGAGTAATATTGGGAAGACCACGAACAGCTTGGAGTTTGCTTGCTTTGTTGATTTGAGAGAAGCTCAGATGCCCCAGCCTTCTATGCCATAGCCAATTTTCTGAAGATTTTCTCAAGTAACATTGATCTTTGCAGTTCTTCAATACATACAGGTTGCTTGGAGTTCTTTTCCCTTTTATAATAGTTTTACCTGTATCAAGATCACGAACCACACATTCTTTTGAACTAAAGACAACTTTTGTTCCTTGATCACACATTTGACTTACACTTAACAAGTTATGCCTTAATCCATCCACATACATGACATCATTATCCTTCACCTTTTATTTTAGAAACACGGACCCTTTTCCTTTAATTACAACAGGAGTATCATTTCCAAATGTAACTTTCTTTTCCTTTTCTAGAGCATTATATGCAAGAAGTTTTCTTTTGTCACCTGTCATGTGTCTTGAGCACCCACTATCAATGTACCATTGATTTTATTCACCTTTTGTAAATAACGCTATCCCACAATTTTCAACCTGTAATTCCTTATTTTTCCATACTTTGGAATTTGAAGGAAAATGTTGTTTTGGCTGGACTTTGCTCCTGCATTCAGATTCTTCATGGCCAAAGTTATTGCAATAAGCACATTCAACTTCATTTTGAAGAGGAGAAAATTTGTTATAGGTGTTCTTCTTTGGTTTAATATCCATCCTTTTCTTTCTTGCTTCTCTTGTCATGATGGTTTTATATGCAACACATTGAACAGCTTTATGACCAAAATTGTGACATGAGAAACATTGTCCATTGAAGTAGAAATTTCTGTGATCATGAAATCTTCTATTTGAATTTACCTATTGATTGTTGCTTCTTTGAGAGATATCCCTTGTATTTTGATGATCATGCTTTACCTGTAAAGATTCTTTATTCCCTTGCTGAGTGGCTGAATGAAGTAAACCAGTTGTAGCTGCTTTTAGATAATTTGGTGCAGAAGCCTGAGAAGATTCTCCGGTATATCCAAGCCCTGTCTTAATAAGAGGAGAACGTTGAACCTTGATAATATCATCTAAGGTTTCAGATCCTTTAGAAAATCTAAGATTCAAAGTCTTTACTTTCTCAAGTTATTTTCTTAGACTTACTACTTCACATTCTAATTTTTCATTATGTTTCTTTGCTTCTTCATTCTGACTTTTCAGAGTCTCTATGATTATTTTACTTTCTTCCAAGCATATTTTGAGTTGATTGTTTTTATCAAGAAAATCATTGTCATCTAGAGCATCCACAAAAGCATCCTTATCATCTCTAGAATTATTTTCAAATGCCATGAGAAGTCTAAGATCTTGTTCACATTCTTCCTCACTATCAGATAACCTATCACTGTCTTCATTTGTATAGTATCTTTTCTTAGAGCTAGATCGGTTCTTATTCCTTCTTGCTACTTCTTTCTCTTTAGCAGATGTTTATTTATAAGGAAATTTTGCAGCATAATGACCAACTCTTCCACAATTGAAACATTTGAAAGGAAGCTTACCTTTGAATCTTCCGGTTCCTAGTTGGAGTCTTCTCACAAAGTTTGCCTCATCTTCTTCTGAGATATATCCTGATCCTTCTGGTTTTTGAACTTCTTTCCCTTTTGTAGAAGCTTTAAAAAAAACTTCTTTGACTTCAGATGATCCTCCTCTCCTCATTTCATATGCAGTCAATATGCCATGAAGTTGCACCACGGAAAGATTTTGAATATCCTGTTTTTCTTCAAGGGCAGAAACTTTTGATTCAAATTTTGCCGTTAGCGATCGTAAAATTTTCTCAACCAAAGTAGTGTCGGATATTGTTTCACCCAGATTTCTCATACGATTTACAACATCATCAATACGTAAAAGGAAACTGGCAATACTCTCATCACCATGCATCTTTAAATTTTCATATTCAATTCTGAGAGTTTGGAGTTTTGCACTTTTTACCTTTGCGTCGCCTTCATAACTTAGAATGATTTTGTCCCATATTTCCTTTGTTGTATTCAGCTGCATGACTTTGACAAATTCTGATTCAGTTAGACTTCTTGTTATAGCATTGACCGCTTTTGTGTTTGATTCATAATTCTTCCTTTCAGTTGGATCTGTTGGTGTAGCGGCTGGATATTGATATCCTTGTTCAAAAATGGCCCATACATCAGCTCCCATAGACTGAAGATAGGATCTCATCCTCACTTTCCAGAAGATTAAATTGCTTCTGTTGAAGAGCGGGGGCTTGATAGATGTTGTTCCCTCATGATTGCTCATTCTTGCTTGATCTTCCTTCTAGCGGCTAAGCTTTTTTAGAAGGACCTGCTCTGATACCAATTGTTGGGAAAAATACTGAGAGGGGGGGGGGGTGAATCAGTATTTAGTGCAGACAATCAAACTTTTACTTTTTCCTTTCTAAAAAACCCATACGCTACTTTACTGAGGGAAACTAGCATATATACGCGGATATCCTTTACAGAACTCGCGTATGTCCAGAGATCTAATTATGTGTTTGAATCTTAACTCAGATCATTGCATTATTCATTCATCAGATATTCCAGAAACAGTAAACAGGTGTAGACAGAACAGAATAATCATCACACATATGCAACACACATGAACACTAGGATTTTTAGGTGGAAACCCAATTCGGGAGAAAACCACCGCTGCCGTTGTTTCAGCCTTCAAAATTTATTATTAAGAAAACTTCTTACAATCATGTACTAGTGCAGACTCAAACCAGCACACAGGCACCCACTTGCAGAAGGCTGCAACCTTCTCTCGTTTACCAGCCTCTCCTGGAAGGGAGCTACAACCCCCTGCACTTGTTTACCAGCCTCTTCTAGAAGGGAGCTACTACCCCCTGATATGAGTACAAGCTTCTACCGGCAGAAAGTTTCCACTTTCATACTGAAGGCTTCAACCCTCAGATCCACTGCAGACCACGTTTCATCAATTTTCAAACTGGATCAATCAGCTCCAACACAACCCTTTACTTGTCAATAAACAACCTTTGCCCAAAGCATCAAACAGAACAGTGAAACCACTGTAACCAGAATATCAGATATAACCCAGACTTCAGAATAGATATGCAGAAACACATTCAACATTTAGCAACCATTAGATCAGAAATCATACGCGCTTTCCAGAAGACGAACCCGCGTATACTTCAGTACATTTTCCAAAGAAAATCCTAACTGCGCATACGCGCTTTTCTTTCCACAGACCCGCGTATGCACGCGCTTTTCATGAGATGAACCTGCGTATAGATCTGTAAAAGATAAAATTTGCAGTACAGACCAGATCTATAAACTTACCTAGATTTCTTCAATCTCTTCAACAGGATTGCGCCAGGTCTTCTTCACTTCTTTCCAGATCATCCTTAACATTCACCATTTCTAGATCTAGAGATCTTGAGCCTTCATCATGTTCATAGGAGCATCATAGATTCAGATCTATCAATTAGGAACAGGGTTTTTCCATACAGATATACTTCAGAGTGAAGTATTCATCAAAGCCCAGACTCATGCACACACTTTGCACAATGATTTTCTTCTCCTTATATAGGGTTACCCCTCATCAATACCATGAGTCAAAACCACATAACTCCCAATGGTATTCCTGGATGGGATCACATAGGCGAACCATCATTCAATACAATGGGTCAATACCATGGTAGTAACCCTTGGTTTTACAAATTTAGAGCGCAATTGAGCATACGTGACTTGGCACGTACTTTTCCGCGTGCATACGCTACTTCTCCTAGACAAACCCGCGTATGCCTTAAGACACACACTTTTCATCATTATTCTTGCACCTGCTGATATTTATTTTCTGGTACTTCTGCGTTTCTTGTAGAACATCAGATTTACATCATTAATGCATCAAGAACAATTTCATTAAGTAGGTTGCCATCATCTTCATCAAATGGGTTGCCATCAAGGACAACACTCTACATCATATTGCCAACACGGCTGTCGTTAACTTGTCTACGATACATTCCGAGTGCGATACCTCACTCCACGTATGTAAGTATATCGTAGCTCGTCCACGTACTTTCGGTATATCAGGCGGTGTTACAGTATGATAATTATAAAGGGGTGCTCTCACTGTGTGGTTTCACATCAGATAGCGCTAATATGGACTTGTGCCTCCACGTAATTTTGGGTATATTTGGGAGGACAACTTTAAGTTGTTATCCATCCATAGTGAACTGAGTCGGCCGCCTTGTAAATTGTGATACACCGAACATAGCATTCGGGGAGATTGCCTGCTCGTACTTCTTGGTTCACTAGGAGGTATTTTGTAGTTCACAGTTTCTTGGTAAACCTTTTTCCTAGCATTACCCTTTTATTTTTTTTATTTTTTTTTGGTTAAAATAAATCAGTAATAATGGAAGAACAAAATCTTTTTCCCCTGTCGTTCACGTAAATTAGTATTAAAACTAACTTTACCACCAGAAGTTACTTATGGTAGGTGAAGGCGATCACTCTACCGAAACTAGTACTATCAGTACCTCTGGTGAAGCATCATCTTCCAATATACTAGATTTGGCACAAGTTGTTTCTATTCATCTTGGTTCATCTACTGTTTTCGAGATGGAGTCCTCATAGCTACCCGTGGTCACGATCCATCCAATCTGTGAGGCCATACCTCCCAAACCTGACGTTGTTCAACTGGAAGTTGATCCAAATCCCATTATGCTTTAGGGGGTAGCTTTTATTAGTAAAACTAGACATCATCCCCAAGACCAATAAAATAGGGTCTATCACCCCTTATATTTCAGTTGCTATATTCCCTAAATGGAGAAAATATTAATCCCAAAGTGGAATAACCAAAAGTTGTTCCTGTATTGGTCACTCCAAAATCTATTGTAGCCATTGAGTCTCCCATATCGCACAGTCAACAACCTGAAATATATTTTGGGCCTGATGGCGAAGTTCTTCCACCTGGTTTGATTTTCATTAAGGGACTTTTGAGGTCTAAAATGGGCCTCCTAAGGAAAATGTACAATCAAAATTCACTTTATGAGAACCAATCACATTTTAGGGGATGACTTCATCCCTAATGGTTGAGGTGGCATTACTTGAGTTAAAGGTACTTTCTTGTCACATTCTCAATGGTGGATAAAACTCATGGTTAACCATGGTAGTGCTCTAAGTACTTTTAAAGTCAAAGTAAAATACTCATAATAAATGTCATTTCACACTTTTTGAATAAAAATATATTATTGTCATTTCATATTTCTTGAAAGAAACAATGCATATCCCTATACATTTATTATATTATATTATATTATATTATGTTATTTTTATATAATATATTAATTACATGTTATTATATAATTTAAATAATATAAAATTTAATTAATAGCATATAATATAATTAAAAATTTAAAAATTTATATATATATTTTATTTTAAGTTATTTAAGTACAAAGGACAAATGCATTAGTTGTTCAATGATAATGAATTTTTCTTGAAAAGCTCATTCTTATTTATAGTCACATCAATACAATTTTTTTATTCATTTGATTTTGGTACAACTTTTGAATTGAATTTAACTATGGTTACATTGATTGTGGTGCAAAAAGTGAATTAAAAATTCATATATTATTTTATTGGTTTAGCTATTATTTTATTATTTCCTTAGGAGGCCCATTTTAGACCTCAAAATTCCCCTAATGGATTGAAGAAATATCACAGCTTTACCTGTATGAATCTTTTCCTCAATCACCTTCCTCTGCTTTTGTTGTTCTTGTTTCACTTCGAATTCCCGTAGATTTCATAGGGTATACACTGGGTCATTTGACCATGGCTGAGATAACATCCTAGAATGAACCATCTATTTCAGTTGCGACATCATCTACTGATGCTTCATCTTCGATGTTTTTTCCATTGAATTCACCCATGTCATCATCTGGAATCCTATCTGGTTCCTCCTTTATGAGTACTGAATGACTTGATCCTTTATTCACATCTTCAGTGAAATATCAAGCTAATCCCATTAGTTATTCTCCTTGGTGGTCGGTGATACCATAGAAATTACCCTCGGAAATTCAAAAATTCAATGAAAACCCTAGAGAAGACCCGTCAACACATGTTATAACTTATAATTTGTGGTGTTCATCAAAATCTTTAAATGATGACTATGTTAGACTACATCTTTTCCAGCACACACTCACTATTCCAAATGCACAATGAGGATGGTTCTTTTTCTGTGTTAACCTCATTAAAAAATGAAACAGAGTCATGAGGATGGTTCTTTTACTGTGTCAACCTCATTAAAAAATGAAACAGGTTATGAGGATAGTTCTTTTTTCTTGTGTCAACCTCGTTAAAAAATGAAACAAGTGCCTATGAGGATAGTATTTTTTCTTGTGTCAACCTCGTTAAAAAATGAAACAGGTCATGAGCATAGTTCTTTTCCCGTGTCAAGCTCATTAAAAATTGAAACAAATCCTCCCCTATAATGAACCTTCATTCCATCTAGCTATCAGTAACTAGTATTCTACTTAGGTGAATGAAATGAAGCTTGGGGGGGATCTTCTCTTGTAGGGGGAATTCAACATGTGCTCTTGCAGGGGGCATTCAAAACATTCTTACTTGTTGCACCCAATCAACTGCTGAAGTTTGGGGCAAAAATCAGGTTCAGAGCTCCAAAATGTAAATGGTAACTATGGAATGGTAAAAATGAATAGTGAAACTACTTTTAATAGTCATTTAATTATTTTCCAATTACATTTATTGTTATGACTATAGTTTTATTATGTTTTTATCATGAAACAGGTATTTTTAATCCATTTGATGTTGCTCTGAAACAGGTCTTACAACTGATGAACAGATTAGTCGTGCAGATTTATTTCAGAGAATGACTTGACCAAAAAGCATACTTTTTCTCTTTATTTTTCGAGATTTGTTAAAAATGAAAAAGGATTTGAAGCGACCTTTTATCTCTTTTTCGAGCTTTGATAACAGCGAAAAAGGAACCCCTGGATTCTTCTTTCAGCTCTTTTTGGACTCTGATAATGTGAAAAGATTGCCGAGCACTTGTCTTTTCGAGTTCGTAGTAGTAAATGAATTGATATCTACTCAGTATAAGTTTAACCTTTTTTTGGATTGAGATAGATTATTTATGAAAAAGGAATACCTTGGTTAAAAATGACCAAAGAGGTTCTCTCAGATATTATTTTACACTTTTTCGGATCTGAGTGACAAATTTACGAAAAAGTACTTATGGAGTTTTCTTTCGTCCTCTTTTTCAGACTCTCTGAGTATTAAAAAGGATCGGGCTATCACGGTCATTAATCTCGTTAAAAAATAAAATAGCGATGGGCTTGTCGATCATGGAAAGAATCGAGTTTCATTCATCGCTAGACTCGTTAAATTATTAAATAGCGATACTTTATTTGCCCGAAGGGTTGAATTATAGATCAAGAAAATGTTATCTTCCTGAAGCTTGTTAAAAAATAAAGAGGTATTGGTCGACAAATGACCAGGGAAAATTTGGGAAAAGTGAGCAAAATTTCTTTATGGTAGAAAGTCCCTCTTGAACATGACACTTCCTTCACTCCATGTCAGTGACTGTTTGGGTTGGTTAATCATCTTGACGGTTCATTCATACCTATGGTTCATCATACCTTCACTTCGGTCTTGGGTCAATGCTACCAACTCATCACAATGTCACTGATATGTTCAAGAGAAGTCATCCAGTGAATAAACTCATCCTTATGCAATACTCATAAACCTTTATTCTCATGACCATCATCCCTAAAAATTTCTATATCAAGTCATACCCTTGTCTCCGAAATCAGTAACTCATCCTTCTGCAATACTCGTAAAACTTTATTCTCATGACCATCATCCCTGAAAATTGCTATATCAAGTCATACACTTGTCTCCAAAATCAATAACTCTGGTTTCGCAATAAGGTGACTTCCTATCAACGACAAATCAATATCCAAGAAGTTCTCTTAGAAACATCAAATTCCAGTACCATGAGGCTTGTTACAACATCGACAAGATCCTCGCTTCCGGACCTTTGACTGAAAGATTTTGTTTATTGTTTGACATCAAATCATCTATTCACGCCTTACGAAATGTATTGCAGTACCTTGAGGGCCAATTTCATTAATGGTGGTTCTCTTGCGTTTGTTAACAACTCACATCATTGGCTGGTAATCAAACGATGTCTTTCAATGTTCGATGACAAATCATATATTCGCATGGCTAGACTTGTACCTGAATGATCAAGTGAACATGGGAATGCCTACCCTCAGAAATTATGATCAAAGAGGATATATCATGATGTAATGTATTGTAAGATTGATGCAGGTGACCACTCTGCTTCATCTCCAGCCCATCACAATGTATAGCATCTCAATCAAATGTTTTTATTATTTTGACCTCATGCTTTAGGGGGAAATTGTTATAGGTCAATTTGGGCATCATTCCCAATGACCTGGTTAACTGGGCATCATATCTAGGACCAATTAATAAGGGTCTATCATTCCCTGTCATTTTAAGTTGCTACATGCCCTAAGACAAGAACAAGAAAAATCAAGCATGACTTTCATCAAGCAAAGGTTTCCAAGATTTGAAGTTTATTATATAGCATATGGGAGCTCACCAACGCTACCTCTAAGGGGACTGAGTGCGTTGCATATGCAGGGAGCCCCATGAAAGGCTACTCTGCAAAGCACTTCCCGGCATCTATGGGTGTGTTGGTCACATTGGGAGCGAAATTCTCATTTTTCCAGAATCTCCACTTGGCCAGTGCCTTCTACAAGAGTTCACATGTGTTAAGCTTCGAATTTAAGTGTCCATTTGAGATCTACAAGATTGGAAACATGTCTTGCCTATTATTGGAAATTCATTGATTGCAAAACAACCTTTAGCTCCTCTATAAATTGAGCATAGATCTGAGTGTTTGATAGGGAAGAATTTGAGTAGAGAAATGTTGGAGGATTTTCAATTGAGAGTTAGATTTTTGTAACAGCTGTTGGAGATATTTATACTATGATGGGGCTAAGGATCATTGCTGGAAGGTTCACTTCAAATTAGTCATTGGGTTTTAATCTCTCCTTCTATCATCAATAAATAATACAGCTTACTTTTCCCTATATGCATCTTTATTGGCTTTGATTTTCCATATTGTAAGATCTTAGTTAATGTATATGGTTTATGCTTTACTAATTTAGCTAACTAACTTGAATAGACATCTATATTATTTCTATCTTATGTTGTTTTAGTGTTCTTTCTTGCAGGAAGCATTTCTCACAAACCGCTTGAATTTGAAGCAACAACGGAAGCGACAGAAGGAGCCATTTAGAAGCGCTTGGATTACAAGTAAGCCTCTAATCCTTTTTGTGTGTCTGCTCTAAGTTAGGAAAGGTAGTCGTATAGTCTTTAATGTGTTGTTCTAGACTATTATCTATCTAGGGAAGCATGTTTTATCCGTAATTCACAATTTTGTCCAACAATTTTAACTGTGTGCAAACTTGGTCAGTTGGTTATTTCTGCTACTTGAATTCGCAATCCTCCTAAAAAAGTTTTATCGCAGAGGCTTGCTGCTCACGGTGGTATCACTTGACCTTTATTTGATTTTGTTCCAAATTATTTGACATATTCTTAACTATGTGGGTCAAGCTCCCAAGATCAAACAGTTCTTTCTCTTTGGCCTTACTTACAGAGGCCCGAGACCTTCTACTTGTTGATTTTTTCAACTAGAGTCAAATTCCACCTTGGACAGCTTAGATGGTCAAGATCACAATTTCATTAAATTCCTCTTTTAGAGAGGACCAAAATTGACCTATAGATCACCCCATTCGGTTAAGAGGAAGTTAAATTTTGAATTTTTCTAATTATTAAAGTGTAGAATGGGTCAGCTTAAGCACATGTGGAATTAGTCAAGTTTACCTCAACCCCAAGTGGACCCACATGAAACCCTATAAATATAAGTGACCTCAAGCTCATTCTCACACATTTCTCAAGTGATATTCTATTTTCATTCATTTTCCTAGTTCACCTATTTTGTTTTGGCTCGCACAAATTCGATGGAAAGAGTTTGTGACAGGTCTGGAATCACAGGGGAAAGGTTCGCTCTGATCTAGGTATTTTTGCATCATAGTCGTAGGCTTGACACTAAGATTTTCAAGCTATATTTGTGGGCACGTTGTATAATTCCTCTGGCTAGGATGTCATAGCCGCAGGCATAGTGAGTTGAGGTAGCGACTAGAGCTTCAGAGGCTGATGAGGCTGATCACAGCCATAGCCACAAGAAGTAAGTGTTCTTCCTACGGCCAAGGTGCCATAGTCACTGGCACAAAGTCTCAAGGGTGTGGCTAAGGATTTTTTGAGTAGTTCTAGTCTAGATCAACCTCATTCTCTCTGTAATGTTCCCAAATTTTAGCCTCAAAGCTAAATGTAGAGTTAGCAGTATCTTTAGTCAGTGAATAAATGGGTAGAAAAGCTCATAAGTCTCCTAAGGAGGAATAAAAACACTTCAAGTGTGAAAGGAGACACTCCTTGCATCTTAATAAAACACCTCCATGTGTGAACAGGGATAATATCAGGTTGATTCAGTCTACTTTGACTAAGTCAATAGCACAGATGTGGAGGAGCAGGGATCAAGGAAGGAATAATGCAGTTTTGGAGGGAGATGAATCTCTTGATGGAAATGACCTAATTGGGTGGGGCCAAGGGCAAGAAAACTCAAATTTTATTTAAGGAAGAGGATGGCAGCATTATTCTTCATGTTTTAGATTATTATTTTGTTTGCTCAGACTTTTTGCTTCCTCTTGCTATTTAGCAGGGTTGATGTGTTGTTTAGTACTGGGTGTTCCAGAGCGGGAATCCCACCTCTTTCCTTGAGGAGCCTCTTGGGAGATTTTGCATTCATTTTCCACATCAGGTTTTTAGGCCAAGCTTCATCCCACTTCATCAGCGCATTTTCTGTCGGTTATTGTGCAATTTTGCAGGGTGCAGCAATGGAAGGGATTGGGATCTCTCTTTCTGAGCTAGTTTCTCATTGGAGGAAGGTTTCCTTCACTTGAGAGATATTTTTGGAGAGTTATAGAGCTCATTTCAGATCTGTGGCATCAGGCCACACATTTCCCTAACATTCCCATCACTGTTCCAGCTATGGAATGTGTTATTTTTAGAGGCAGCTTCAGGGGATGGTCTAGTGGCTCCGTTACAGTGTTTTCTTGTGATTGAGAGGTTCATCCTTTCATGGGAGGAATCCCTTGAGGGATATACATCAGATCAGACATCTCTCAGCCTTCTACACTCTTATTCTTCAATTTTGCAGTGATTATTCAGTAATTTTCTGAAGATCACATTTGTATGTAGAGTGTATGACAAGAAACCTTTTCCGGGTTATCTTGTAATTGTAATAAGGAGACTAGATCTATGTTTTTAAGCATGAAAGTATAATATATGAGCAGATATATTTTTATTCTTAATTTTAGAGTTGAAACCCTCTTAAAACTGTGTTGTTCCTTTTATGCATAATTTATGAGTAGCAATGTCTGGGGTTTTTGGTCATTTTCAGCTACACTAGTGTGGGAGGTCTGTTTACCTCACCTAGTTTCATTTATTTCTGATCTCCTCTTGGACATAGATGCTAGATAGATATATGTAATGGATCCAAGTGATGAATTTCATTTCTATGGCACATATTTTTGGATATTCATTTTTCTATGAATGCATTGTTGAGCAGTCTATTTTTGGAATATTTTAAGATATTCCCAATATTTCTTATTTTCCCTATTTTAGGATAGTACAGTGGTATCAAAGCTTCAATATTGGCTCATCCTGTGGATCTCAGGCCATTATAATTTCAGGAGAGATGGACAGAAAAGAGAAGGCTCCATTATGTAAAGGGAGAAAGGAAGACAAGCTTACAAAGGTTCTTCCAAAATCTATGCAGAGCTATAAAGGAGAGCTGAAGAAAATAAGAATGGAGATGGGATCTCTAAAGGATTTTGGATCTAGAGTTGAATCTATATTTTTACATGGTGAGTGTGAGCATGCAGCTACACACCATGATGCACAGCGCAGTCAAGTGTCCAAATCTATCTTGAGATGGATGAAAGGAGGGAGAATGCCTAAGAGGAGAACTCTTAGTGATTTTTTGCAGGAGTATGAATCTCAAACTGAGAGGTTTAGAGATCATACCAATTTCCAAGAGTTTTGCAAGATCCAGGTGGAGAAGAGAAAGCAGTAGGATGCAGATAGATTTCTTCTATCTAATTTTGAAGGTTCACCTACATGTTCAGTTGGAGCTTGGGTGAAGGAGCCGGACTACTATCTACAGCAACACCATATTTTTGAAGATTAAACCATCAGAATTACAGCACTGCATCTTATAGGTAAGGCCTATGCATGGTGGATTTTTTAATCTTGTTCTTTGAAAAATGCAAACACTTCCTCTTATGCAATATTCATTGAAACATTGGTGGGAAGGTTTGATGGGAAACTTCCTAAGACACATGAACAAGAAAAACTTAAGAGAACAAAAACCTTGCATGTGATGGAGGAGACTATAAAACTCACTCCACTTCAGAAAACCATGGGATGAGCAGACATCTTGCATGATACCTTGCTAGAGGCAAGATCCTTATTTCATATTCCTAAACAAGATGGCATGGGGATATATTTTTCACAAAGGGATCAAATTGTTGAGAGGTTTCCCATACACATCGATGGAGATGAGGGCAACAACGTTGTCACATCTAGAGCACATATAGTACCTCAAGCAGAGGGAGGAGGCGCACATGCTCCAACAGGAGGGATTATTGCATCCTTGCAAGAAGTTCCCTAGGATCTCATACATAGAGGTCCAAGCACAATCAGTGAGCAGCATGATTGTGAATCATTGCAGATGGAAGGAGGAGGTAGGAAGGAAGAGCAGCATCAGTTGATGAGAGGCACACACTCTTCTCTATTTTAGAAAGCTAATGCAAGGGAGAGGCAGACTAATTTTCGCTATGAGGGCAAGGGCAAGGTTGCCCAACCATATGTACATTCTAAGCTTGACATTGATGTCTCACTACATGGGGGCATTCCACCTGGGAGGCCACCAGATCTCGATTTGAGGAAAGACATATTGTGTTTGGATTCACCACTCTTGGATTTCAGAGAGGTGAATAGTTTGGAGGATAACGTTGGCATGGGGAATGTCAAATTAGCAGGCAGCAACATGAGGAGAGTTTCACATGCTAGATCACCAACGCTGTCTCTTGGAAGGATTGATCCATATTGGAGGTCTCAAATCTTGGTAGAGTACTCCAAGGATCTTAGTGCATGCATGATTCTTGATGACCTAGATAGAGATTATGAGTATATGGTGGATGATATGGTCATCTATTCACATGGCAGAGTCTTCTTGACTAGAGCTTCTAGTCTCAAGGAGAAGTTGCTACTTGCAGCACATGAGGACTTCCTTTCCATGCATTATGATGCATACCTTTCTTTGGCAGAGGAGTTCACTTGGGAGGGCATTCAGCATGACATATTTCAGCATATGGAGAGATGCATAGCCTGGATGGTGATAGATAGGAGGTCACAGCCACTTCCCTACTCATTGGAGGTGAGGGAAATATTCCAGTTGAGCCATTTCAACTCAAGATCTCAAGTACATGATGGACGAGGTATAATTTCACATTTTTTATTTTACTTCTTTTCCTTGTTTGAGCAGCATGAAGTATCAAGAAGAATTCTCTCTTCTTGCATATTGTATGATGATGTACTTGCAACTACTTGTAGCATTGACTTTGGCTACCTTATTGGTGGTTTGTGGGGGAAGCCACATGATTCTTGGTGTGCACCATTGACACCACATTGTATCTTCATATTTCCATCTTATGAGATGACTGTGGAAGCAAAAAAGTGGTTGGGTAAGCCCTTATTAATTTATGTTTTGATCCAGGCCAAGGATGCACTACGCTGGTTCCATTGGTGGAACTATGAACCACTCTCCGGTTGTCATCTGGCAACTTGTTTTTATTGCATTTTGCTTCCATTTATTGCTGATATTTTTATATTCATGGAAAGCATTGTTTGGAGAGTGTTGGAGATATTGGAGATTCCCATTAGGAGCATGATTCTCCCCACTTTACATGTTGTACATTTCAGGAGAATCCATGGGCAAACCATGATTTCCACATCACAGTTTTTCCCTTCTTGTGGGAGGAAGCACTTGAAGAAATTGATGAGGCACTTCATGGATGAATTGTTTGATGGGGGAGCTTGGGCCATTCTTGAAGGCCATGTTATTTCAGCCCAAGGATAGAAGCAGCCGCATGTTTACCATAAATGGAGAGAGAAACCATTTGGATGGCATAATCCAATCTCTTCATGCAGCCCCAACACATTGTATAAAACTGGGGTTGATGATTCTTTTGATGAGCTACCTAGGATGGCTCATTTCATTTGGATGATAGCATGGGTGAGGGAGGCACTCATTCACCATGTTTTTCATCACTCCTAATTTGTGGATGCCATGGGACAGCAAGCAAGTTTCCATTCACACTTTCCACCTTTTATTGATGTGGGCCATTTGGTTTTGCACACTTGGGAGGAAACATGGGATGATAGTTTTATTGTAGATTATCTTGATGCAATGATGGAGGCCATTGATGGGAGGCTACAAGAGGAGGAGGGGAGAAATTTTTCTCTCCCTATACATTTTCTTAAGGACAAGCAAAGATTTTGGAGGGGAGGACTGTAATGTTCCCAAATTTTAGCATCAAATCTAAATGGAGCATTAGAGTTAGCAACATCTTTAGTCGGTGAATAAATGGGTAGAAAATCCCATAAGTCTCCTAAGGAGGAATAAAAACACTTCAAGTGTGAAAGGAGACACTCCTTGCAGCTTAATAAAACACCTCCTTGTGTGAACAGGGATAATATCAGGTTGATTCAGTCTACTTTGACTAAGTCAACAGCGCAAATGTGGAGGGGTAGGGATCAAGGAAGGAATAACACAGTTTTGGAGGGAGATGAATCTCTTGATGGAAATGACCTAATTGGGTGGGGCCAAGGGCAAGAAAACTCACATTTTATTTAAGGAAGAGGATGGTAGCATTATTCTTCATGTTTTAGATTATTATTTTTTCTACTTAGACTTTTTTTTTCCTCTTGTTGTTTAGCAGGGTTGCTATGTTGTTTAGCACCAAGTGTTCCCAAGCAGGAATCCCACCTCTTTCCTTGAGGAGCCTCTTGGGAGAGTTTGCATTCATTTTCCACATTATTTTTTTAGGCCAAGCTTCAGCCTACTTCATCAGCGCAGTTTCTGTAGGTTATTATGCAGTGTTACAAGGTGCAGCAGTGGAAGGGATTGGAATCCCTCTTTCTAAGCTAGTTTATCATTAGAGGAAGGTTTCCTTCACTTGAGAGATCTGTTTGGAGAGTTCTAGAGCTAATTTCATACCTATGGCATCAGGCCAGACATTTCCCTAACATTCCCAGCGATGTTCCAACTAGGGAATGTTATTTTTAGAGACAGCTTTAGTGGATGGTCTAGTGGCTCCGTTGCAGTGTTTTCTTGTGATTGAGAGGTTATTCCTTTCATGGGGGGAACAACTTGAGGGATATACATCAGATCAGACATATTTCAGCCTTCTACACTCTTATTCTTTAGTGTTGCAGTGATTATTCAGTAATTTTCTGAATATCACATTTGTATGCAAAGTGTATGACAAGAAACCCTTTCCGAGTTATCTTGTAATTGTAATAAGGAGACTAAATCTCTGTTTTTAAGCATGAATGTCTAATATATGAGTAGATATATTTTTCTTCTTAATTTCAGAGTTGAAACCCTCTTAAAACTGCATTGTTCCTTTTATGCATAATTTCTGAGTAGCAGTGTCTGGGGTTTTTGGTCATTTTTAGCTACACTAGTGTGGGAGGTCTGTTTACCTCACCTAGTTTCATTTCTTTCTAATCTCCTCTTGGACTTAGATGCTAGATAGATATATCTAATGGATCCAAGTGATGAATTTTATTTCTATGGCACATATTTCTGGAAATGTGTTTTTCTATGAATGCATTGTTGAGCAGTATGTTTTTGGAATATTTTAAGATATTCCCAATACTACTTATTTTCCCTATTTTGGGTTAGTACACTCTCACCCATTGTTTCCTGATATCGACCGCACAGTCTCATATGCTTGAAATTATTTTTTGGTAGTGTCTGGGATTCAAATATAGGATTTGATAGTTGATTTTAGTTGGCTTCAGTGATCTATTAGATCCGTGTTTCTTACTATTTTAGATTTGTTATGTATATTTATAGTACATATGTATTGGGATCATTATAATCTCTACTAAAAACATTTTATGATGATCTATTGAAGAAGAAGATTTGAAAGAGTTTCCCCCTTGGGGGGTTTTTTCGTGGTCTTGGACCAATTTTATGTCTCTTATGGTTGTGTTGTTGTCTTCTTTAATCACTACATATATTGTTCTATCTTCAATTATATTTTATGATTGATTACACTGCTAATAATTGGATACATTGTTTATGAAGAATTAATTTGGCCTAAATTAATTGATTCATCATAGAAAAAATTGAAAAATTAACATGGTAGCATAGCTGAGGTGAAGGAAAATCCCAAACGAAGACAAGTATTGAAGCCCTCCTTATTAGAAATCAGATATACTAGCTAAGGTCAAGATGTCTTCCTCTACCTTCAAGGAGCATGAAACGTTGGGTGATGCATAAAACATTGTTGGAAATTCAGGTTGGAGATCATAGCTGACAACAATGATGTGTTGGAATAAATTCAAGTAAGGATACCCGAGCCTCAAAAAAATGCTTCCGCTTCTCACAAGAATAGGTATAAGAAAGGTGATTTCCAATCAAATAAAATTATAGCTGATGGTTTACTAGATCATTTACTTGCATACGTTTGGAATTTAAGAAAATCTAAAGACATGTATGACAAGATAATCGACATGTGTGAAATAAACAATCGGAATGAAATCATCACCTTGAAATATCAACTCAAGGAAATGAAGATGAAAAAATGATAATTTTTTCAATCATAAATTATGAGGATCTCTCGCCTCAGAGATCAACTATAGAGGGTTGGAGAGAATTTTCCCAACAGAGAACTAGTAGTCATGAATCTTAGAGGTCTCCCTCCTATTTGGGAAACCTTCATTACTACAATAAACAACAACAATTCCCTCCCATCATTTGATGAAATTATTGGGAACCTTACTCAAGAAGAATCAAGGATGATAGCAAGAGGAATAATTCAGAAGCATCATGGGGGAGAGCTTGTTGCATACATCGCTCATGAAAAAAGGAAGAAGGCAAAAGGAGGTCCTTCAAGGTAGCCTCCTTCTCAAAATTAAAAAGGAAGGAATGATAGATCATTATCCCATATTGAATGCTATAACTACCACAAGAAAGTCCATTATGCAATTGATTTTCCTGAAAAGAGAAAGAGGCCATGATACAATACCAGAAGTACCAACAATAATAAAAGAATAAAATACAATCAAAGGAAAAACCATGACGAAAGATATGAAATGAGGAGAAGAGACTCTTTAAGTGACCCTGAATAAGAACATCCTCCTCAAAATAAGTCAAGGGTTCCTAGGTATGAAAGTAATGTTGTGAATAAATATGAATATATTCTCATTTTTTCATTTACTAGTTCTTCTCCACCGAATTCATGGGATATTTGGTTCATTGATAGTGGGGCCACACATCACTTCTCTGGATCTAATGAGGTACTCTTTAATCTGGTAGAGAGGGAGACTAAGCTAAAAATAATTCTTGGAGATAACTCCACTCATCCCGTAAAAGGATTTGGATCCGTTAAATTTTAGTTGAATTCTTGGGAATCAATATTACTACATGATTTTATGTATGCTCCTGGATTAATGAATAATTTTATTTCTATATATGCATTTGAAGATAAATGGATGAGGGTTTCATTCATCAATGGAAACTTTTTTACTTGGTCTGTTGATGCACCTATGAAAGATGCTTTCACATTAGGTCTGAGATATGAGGGACTCTATAAATTCACTGCAAGGAAACTTCTATAATTGGTTCATAATACCAATCATCTAAGTGAATTTTGGCACCGCAAACTAGCTCATTTACACTAGTATGATGTTCTTCCGAAATTGAAGAAACTAGCATCAGGTATTCCTGATGTTCAAGATCATCATGATGGAGTTTTTCCAGGTAGTATGAGTGGAAATAAAATGAAGGGACCATTCCCCTCTTGTAAGAACAATACAACTGACATCCTCCATCTCATTCATTCAGATATATGTGGTCCAATTCTTGTGAATTATATTTTTGATCTCTACTAAATAACCTTCGTTGACGACTTTTCAAGAAAAAATGGATATATTGCATTAAGCACAAGGATGAATCCTTTGAAAAGTTCCAAGAATTCAAAGCCTTTATAAAAAATAAATTAGGGAAAATAATCAAAATATTAAGTGTTGGCAATGGAAGAGAATACATGTCAAAAGAATACAAGCATTCTGCAAGAAATAAGGGTTCAAGAAGGAAACTATTATGCCATATAAACCTTAACAAAATGACTTAGATTAAAGGAAGAACCGGTATATATTAGAAGTTTCCCATGCCATGCTCCATGATCAAAAGGTACCAAAATTTATATGGGAGCCACACATGCTTCTATATATGCTCAAAACCAGATGCCTCATCAAGATTTAGAGAACAAAACCCATGAAGAAATATTCACAGGTGTCAAGCCTAATATCAGCCATCTTTGTATATTTGGATGCCCCGTATACTTTCATGTGCCGAAGGAAAAAAGAAAAAATATGGAAGCTACAAGAAGAAAAGGTAAATTTGTGGGTCATTGTGAAAACTCTAAGGCATACAAAATATACATTCCTAGTCAAAGGGAGGTCAAAATTAGCAGGGACATAAATTTCGATGAAAATGAAGCTCTTGATAAAGAAAGAGACCTTCCATCACCTCCTCCGCCCAAGGAATAAAATGATGACTGGGATATTCTAGATGTTCCTTCTATGTCCGAGTCTGATAATATTGATGTTCCCATGGAACCTATGGATCCTTTATATCCACATCCCAGTGATCCACCTACCAGGAAGAGACCGCTTTGGCTTCACGACACTCTACAAGATAATGAAATAAATATTCCCATTCACAGATCATTCAGAGAAAAGAATAAACCATGCAGGTATTAGGGATATGTAGCTACCATGAGCATTATGATTCAAGCCAAACCATCCTCATTCAAAGAAGCATCCAAAGAAATTTTGGAAGCATGATATGGCCGAAGAATATGAACCTATTTTGAAAAACGATGTATGCAATGTTTTGACGAGACCATATGGGAAGTCTATTGTGAATTCAAAGTGGCTATTCAAGGTCAAACATGGAATTGATGGCAACATTGAGAAATTGAAAGAGAGGTTTGTAGCTCGAGGCTTCTCTCGGAAAGAGGGAGAAGATTATGATGACATATTTTCTCCTCTAGCTCGATACAAAACTATCTATTTGATAGTTTCCCTTTATTCTAGTCAAGGATGGACCCTTCATCACATGAACATAAAGACCACTTTCCTTCATGGCATGTTACAAGAAGAAATATATGTTTAACAACCACAGGGATTTGAAGTGGAAGATCACAGAACACATGTTTTTAGGTTGAAAATGAAATTGTATGGTTTGAAGCAAGCTCCCCAATCTTGTAATGCACGTATTGATAATTATTTAATGAAGTTGGGATTCATAAGAAGCAATGTTGATCTCAACCTATATTTTAAGGTTGTCCAAGGTATGTCATTTATTTTGGTTCTATGTATTGACGATCTATTCTTGACATGAAGTGAACCTCTGATGATCGAATTTAAGAGGGATATAGCCTCTGAATTCGATATAAAATACCTTGGAATCATGCACTACATTTTAGGCCTTGAGATGTGGCAAAGGCCTGGTGAGATATTTCTCTCACATGGATCGTATGTTGTGAAACCGTTGGAAAGTTTTGGTATGACTAAGTGAAAATCCATGGCTACTCCAATGGATATGAACTTCAAGAAGTTGTGTGGAAAATTAGATGGACCTGATCTAAAAAATCCATCCTAGTACGAACAACTAATTAGGGCTCTGATGTTCCTCATCAACACCCATATAAACATATGATATGCAGTAAACACATTGATTCAATTCATGATTGAGCCCCTCCATGCACATTAAATTGCTTCCAAACATGTATTTAGATATTTACATGGGTTGATCACAATTGGTTTGAGATATTTTATCAGAAATGTTCAACTTCAAGGATACATGTATGCTGAATGGGAAGGAAATGTTATTAATATAAAAAGTACATTTGGATGTTTCTTTAGTCTTGGATCTTACATGATGTCGTAGATGATTAGGAAACAAAAGTGTGTAGCACTAAGCACCACCGAAGTAGAATAAATTTCCCCTATCATGGCTAGTTATGAAGTGGTTTGGATGAGGAATCTATTCAGAGAGATTTGAACATATCTTAGAAACTACAATGATATACTACGACAATAAGAGTGGAATCAATTTGGAAGAAAATATCTTGTTTCATGAAAATTCCAAGAACATAGAGATTCTATATCACTTTATTAGAGACATGGTGTAAAGAGGAGATGTTAGACTCCATCACATATCGACAAATGAGCAGATAGAAAATACTCTCACCAAGGAATTATCGAAAGGAAAGTTATTGGTATTTAGATAGAAGCCTGGACTGATGGATGTAGCCCCCTCAGATAAGGGGAAACACTAATTGATGACACTGAGCAAACTCTTCCTACCCTGCTTGAGCTCTCGGGGTGAGGAATTGAGATAGAGGGCTCCTGGGTTGAGGGATTTTTGGACAATAGTTTTCTCCCCTATATGTTATGCATAGGTTTGAAGATGTTGATCCCCTATATTCATGGGGTCAGAAAATTTGTATCCCCTGATTGGTCTTTGCAGAGTATACCCCAGTTGGCATCATCCCTGTTGGTAGGATAAATTGATTTATTTTTAACCCCTTTCCTACTTCAAGTTCACAACCTAAGACCTATGCTTTAACCTCAAAACCTCCTCATTCTCGCACTAGCTTTGTATTTTCAAATTTAGGGTTTTCAATGGACTTAATTAATGATTTTATGGATTTTATACCTTTAATATTCTTTGAAACTGATATTTTCTTTCCTAAATTATTTGGTAAGCAACGTATTAATCATTGTGTTAGTATGGTCTAGTGCAGGTTGGATTCCTGCACCACTGGCAGTTCCTGCACTCCCGTGATAACTCACTACCTAACATGATTTCTCATTCAGAATCATTCATCTCAAGTTGGGCTTGGAGCGAAGATAAATCAGGAAGATGATAGAGATTAAGACATTGGATGAATTCTTAGATTAGTATTTCGTTACAGCCGAAAGGCTTGGTTTGTAACGTTGTTGTAATTTTGTTACGGCTGTAGGCCTAAAGGGTTGTATATAATGTAGAATTCAGATAGGACGTAGCTAGTGATAGTGATGCTACTATGATTTTGGTAATTGTATTTTTTCTCATATTTCCATCGTTCTGGGTTAGATTCAAATTCATTATGTACATTTGCTTATTAGGAATATAATTTAAATGAATTGCGCCATGTTGTTTCAATTCTACATTTTAACTATATGTTGATGCATTTCTGAAGGCCGAGTTTCTAGGTGTCTTAAATAGGGAAATGAGCTAGTTGGCTAGGGCCCAGCTAACCCAGCTCGTTCTCCCTCTCAATTTATTTATGTTCAAAGGTGTATTAATTTCATTTGAATGCAAAGTGTGAATTAAGTAGTTATTTCAATTCTTTCACAAATTATTACATGTTCGATTTCATTTACAGTTATCGTGTGATGGATCCATGGTGTGCATGCTTAACTAAGTTTTATTCTACCTTATGTAATTTTCCTTTTCAAAGCTCAGTTTATTTCTATGTGAATCGTGCAATTGTGTTTTTCCTGTACTAGTGCATTTTCCAGTTCTGCAATTTGATTCCTTTGGTTCATTCTAGCAAAGTCTTTTTGTTTATTTTCTTTCCTAAGATCTTGGTGCATTTCTGCAAGTGAGTGCTCATTTCTAGAAAGAAGTATTTTTAATATTAAGAGTCAAAACTTAAGAATTAAAGGTGCTTTGATGAATAAGGAACAAACATTGTTATAACGCACAGATATGTACCTACACTTTACACTCTAAAGGAAAGGATCAAACTTAATATTAAATTATTAAGTGAACCTTCTTGAATTAAAAATATTAAGGAGGTAGATCTGATCTATATGAATAAGCCATCAAAGGAATAAGCCTCTTATCATAATTAAATGATTCCTTTAATTGCATGAAAGAGTTCCTTGTTTGAAGAAAAGTGTTCCTTTACTTTCAAAGTTAATTATTGTTCTGAGATTAAGTTTGGTTGAAGCATAATTCTGTTTGTGGAAGTTAATTCAGAGTTCTGTTCACCTTTGCAAATTCTTTTCTTATTTAACACGCTCTTTATTCTTTTCTGAAAGTAATTTGAAAACTTGGTGCAGGAACCTCTGTTCCGGTAAAGGAATCGATATCCTGATATAGGAATATAGTGCTCTAGTCATAAGACTTAGAGCCACTACATGGGGATTAAAATCTTCAGTACAAGTATTGAATATACTTCCAGCATATAAACTTTATTCCAGTACTAGTACAAGAACATTGTTGAAGTACAAGAATAATATTTTAGTGCAGTAAAGAATATCTTTAAAGAAGACAAACATCTCAAAGGGTCGAATTATTAATCTTTCATACAACTATACTGAAGATAAACATACATATTCATTTTTTTAATCACGATTGTTGGTAGAAGTTTGAAAGTTCCTTTTATTTATTTCCTTGCAAAGTACTTTCTTTCATATTCCATCACTAGAATTTCCTTGTTGTTATTTGTCGTGTGATATTTCTTTTCAATTCTTTAGGATTGTAATTAAGGAAGTAGGAACAGAGTTAGGAAAATCTCATATTGTTTATGGCATTTCCTCTGCTTCACCTACAAGTTTTATGAAACCCTCGGGTTGACAATTAGATGTTGACAAAGTCTGCTTAACCGCAATTCCTGCACCCAACATTTTGGCATCATTGTCGGGGAGGCGATTTGAAATTGGTAAGAACTTTCCATTTTCTGCAATAGGGGTAAGTGTACTATTATTTTTTCTACATTGTGCTCCTATTCTTTAAAGGATTTTATAGGTTCTGATTTCTTATTTTAAATTTGCAGCATTTTATTGAGTTTTTGTTTTGTCATTTTTTGAGATGAATGCCTAAAAGGGGTAGGGGTCCGAAGACCAATAGGGGTCGAGGAAACACTGACAAATCTGAAACTTTTTCTCATATTTGGCCTTCTCTTGCAGGCAGAAAGTCCAAACAAACATAGACCCATCATGTAGGAACTGTCCACTTGGACTCTAGTGATAGTAGTTGGGTGTGATACAACCAACAAAGGGGAAGAAGGAGATTTTTAGAGTTCAAAGAAAATGAAATCATATTCGACCGTCTCAACCTATTGAAAGTGGTTCATTTGGAGGTACAATAATGGCTCATCACGAAGACCATGCTGAGGGGAGTGGGGGAAGCCAGGTAAATGAGGAACAATCCACCTTCGGATTCCTGATTTTGGATCCAGACATAGTTGTGTAAATGAAGAATATTCCTCCATCATCTCTTCCTCATTTCTATGGTAAGGTACACGAGGACCTAGATTCTTTCTTATTTGAGTTTAACATATTATGTAGAAGCTATGATTACTCCTCACATGCTTAGAATTTAAAGTTGTTTCCTGCAACTCTCAAGGACTCAGAACTCTGATGGTTCATGGGATTACGAGGAAACACTATAGCTTCTTGGGAGAAGATGAAGAGAGTTTTTTTATTGAAATATATGTAATATTGTTAAACTAGAGAGATGCAGGATGAAATCTTCACCATTGTACAAGGTGATGATGAGACCTTGGAATATTATCTAGAAATATTTTTGCATATCCTCCAAAGGTCAAAACACAATTTTGATCTAAGTGGTATTAGAACCTTGTTCCTACGTGGGTTTATTGATGATGCTAGAAATATCTTAATTCTGTTAGGACAAGGGGATATTGCTCAGAAACCTTTTGATCAGATTTGTGACCTGTGTGGAAAATTCTCAAGGAATCAGTATAGATCCGGTAAAGGAACTCGAAGTAGAAATAAAAAATTTGGATCTACAGATGTTATGATTATTGGGTTGGAGAATAAAATGGACACTATGAAAACTGAAATAATGAAAATTGTTAACAAACAAATACACTCTTTAAAATTTCAACAAAAACTTGTAGAAGAACAAGAGTCATTATCTATTTTTTGTCCAAAGTGTAGGAAAAATTATCCTTTAAGAGAACGTCCTAACAATGTTAAAGGAACTAATAAATTTTTGATTTGTGCAGAGAACCATGCCACCGAAAAATTCCCCTCCATACCTAGATTTAAAGCAGTACTCGAAGGAGGGTAACCTAAACCTAAGTCATTTCATTCTATGGGAGCATGAAGAAATTGGCCTCAGGTAGATGTAGGTATGGCTCCTGAACTTCCTCCACATTTTTTTGGTTATAATGCAAAACCATATTCCTATCATAACATTAATCACTCTCAACCATGGCAGCATGGGAACCACTTTCAATATGGACACCCTTCCCAATCTTGGCAACAAGGTTGGAGAGGGCCAAACCATTCACATAATTCCTATCCTACACCTATGCAAACATATCCATCTACATATGAACCTTACCCAATGCCACAACCATCATTTCCCCAACTAAGTCAGCTAATGCCACCATTACCTTTACCTCCATTGTTCCAACGTCCTCAACTACCTGCTCAACTGGTACCAAATCCCAATAACAAAGCGGTACAAATGATCCACTCTATTAAACTATTTCTTCTACCCAGTTATCATTATATTTTGGTTGGGGTCAATGATCTCCAACTGAGATCGGGGAAGGAAGTGACACCAAAAAAACAAAAGTAGCCCATGTTGATTATTGAAGAGAAAAGTGAGGAGGAAACTCCTGACCATTCTGGGAGAAATGTCACCATTCATCCCATCCTCGTACCTTCATAGCCTTTTCCATCCTTTTCAAACCAACCTCCCTATCTAGAGAGACTATTTTTGGAGAGGAGTGACCCTGTTCCTGAGTCTAGCTTGGGTTCTGAGCTTAGGAATCTTTTCATTAAGGTCCCTTTTCTCTGGGCTATCAAAGAGATCCCCATATGTACAAATATCATTAGGGAACTTTGTATCAAGAAGCTGGGAAGGAAAAGAGTAGAACCTCAAACCATTGAATTTGTTGGAAGAGCAATAGAGTTATTGACAAGGTGTGTGCAAATGGAAAAATATACCAACCCTGGAAACCCTCTTGTCTTTATTCAAATAGGTGATATCCTTGTATCCAATGTTCTTATAGACCTGGGGGAGACCATTAATTTTATGACCAATAAAACCATGGATCAACTTGGGTTGGTCCACATTCATCCTACTCCTACTGTGCTTGAATTGGCAGTTAGATCTAAAATCAAGGAGGAAGGAGTATTGGACGATGTGGTTGTTTCAATAGACTCTTGGTAATATCCAACAGAATTCATTGTTCTTAAACAAAAGAATATTTTGGGAGGAAGTACCTTGATATTTGGATGACCTTGGCTTACTACTATTGATGCTTACATTGGATGTTGTTCTAGTGACATGTACATTTCCCATGGACATTCTAGGAATAAATTCACCTTATATTCGCCTGCTAGATCTATCTAGGAGCTTTCAGATACCTTATGGCTAGATTACAGTAGTGATGAGGAGACTCAGTCAGTTTCGATGATACATCAGTATACTGAGTCAACTCAGGAGGGTGAGATACGATACGTCTTGAAAAATCTAGATACCATGCCTAATTTTGAGTCATTATGTCAAATACTTAGTCTGTATTTTTAGGAAAGTCATGATTCCAAACCTTCCCAACCGTAGTCTCTAACATCACCTCTTTGTACTCTCGAGCCATAAACCACTCTTGTTGAGATTATTCCAGGAAAATATTTACATATTAGCTCAAACCTGGATGCATCCCAACAAGAGAAGCTTGTAAAGTTGTTGCAAAACAATCTTGATGGCTTTGCATGGGGATACAAAGACATGAAAGGCATCCCTCCTGAAACTTGTACTCATCACATTTATATTTAGGATGGAGCTTGACTTGTTCGACAACCCCAGAGGTACATGAACCCAGCTCTAAGTGAATTTGTGAAGGAAGAATTACAAAAAATCTTAGATGTTGATTTTATCTATCCTATATCTGATAGCCAATAGGTCTATCTGTTAGTGTTAGTCCCGAAGAAATATGGGAGATGGTGCATTTTCATTGATTACCGAGAACTGAATAAAACCACTCTCAAGGATTACTTTCCCCTTCCTTTCATCAATCAAGTGCTTGATACCTTTTCCGGTAAAAAGTACTTTTCTTTTTTAGATGGATTTAGTGGTTATAACTAGATACAGATCACACGCGAGGATCAAGATAAAACCAACTTTACATTCCCATGGGGGACATTTTCATATCGATTGCTTCCCTTTAGGTTGTGTAATGCCCCAACCACCTTTCAAAGGGTAGTGCTGTCTATTCTTGTTGATCTATATGGATGACTTTTCAGTATTTGGTGATTCATTTTCTGAAGCCCTCAAAAATCTAGAAAAAGTTCTTTCTTGTTGCCAAGAATCTCACCTTGCTTTGAGTGACAAAAAGTGTAGATTAATGTGAAAATCAGGAGTAGTTCTTGGCCACCTCATTTCTGACAAAGGTATCTAGGTTGACCCAGCTAAGATATAGGTTATTTTATGTCTTCCTGCACCCAAAACACAAAGGGAAATGAGAGGATTTCTGGGACATGCAGGATACTATAGGAGATTCATTGAGAAAATTTCTAGGATAGCTACCCCCCTTTTCTAACTATTAGCCAAGGACATTGATTTTTCTTGGTCCAAAGCTTTCCAAGGTATTTTGATACCTTAAAGGAAAATTTAGTACAGGCACCAGTTTTGAGAGGACCTAGCTTGTCCCTTCCATTTCATATTTCCTCTGATGCCTCAGACACTGCCATTGGCACAACTTTAGGACAAGAAGAAAACAAACAGTCCTATACTATCTTCTTCATCAGTAAAACTTGTAACCCGCTGCATTGAATTACACTATGACTGAGAAAGAGTTTTTAACTGTGATTTTTTCTATTAATAAATTCAAACACTACATAATAGGATATGAAGTCTTTGTGCATATTGATCATTCTGAATTAATATATTTGATGAATAAACCATTGACCAGTGGCAAAGTGACTAGGTGGTTACTTTTTCTTCAGGAATTTAATGTTGCTATTGTTGATAGACCAGTAAAGTCTAATGTTGTTTCTAATTATCTTTCTAGATTAAATAATCCTAGTGATGTAATTCATGTTGATGATGATTTCCCTAACGAACATATTTTTGTTGTGTCAACAAAATCCCCGTGGTTTGTTGACATAGCCAACTATTTAGTTACTAGAAAGACCCCACCTCACTTGTCCGCTCATGAAAAGAAGAATATCATATAGAAAAGTGTTGCATATTCCTAGGTTCAAGGAGACCTCTTTACATTGGACCAGATCTTATTATCCGCAGATGTGTGAGAGAGTATGAAGTGTTTGAAATCTTGAAATATCCTCATGATGAACCTTTCGGAGGTCATTTCACTAATAAGAGAACTGCATACAATATTTTACGAGCTAAATATTTTTGGTCTTCCTTGTCTAAGGATGTGAAACAATATGTCAAGCGATGTAATATCTGTCAGCGAATGGGCCAACCAAACCAAGGCAATGAAATTAATTTTTGTCATCAAGTTATGATTGATCCCTTTGAGAAATGGGCTATTGATTTCATAAGACCCATAAATCCAAAATCTTTAAATAAAAAGCATATATTGGTTTGTACAAATTTTGTTACAAAATGGGTAGAATCTAAAGCTATTTCTTTTGCTACTTAAAGAGTTGTTGTAGACCTTTTATTTATTGATATATTTACTAGATTTGATGTGCCTATGGGCCACAATTTATTTCTAATCTGGTACATGGTGTAATGGATCAATACAAAATCCAGCATAGGAAATCTACACTGTATCACCCTCAAGCAAATGGTCAGGTGTAATCTACAAATAAGGTAATTGATTCCATCCTCACCAAAACATTGAACATGCATAGAAAGGATTGGGCTATCATATTTCCAGAATCCTTATGGGCATATTTAAACACTTGGAGGAATAACACGGGACATACACCATATGAGCTAGTATATGGGAAACAAGTCCTTTTGCCGATAGAGTTCCAGATCAAGACCTTCCAGGTTGTAGTTCAGTTGGGACTAGATCTCTTAGAGGCACAACATCAGCCTCTACTACAGTTGAATGAGTTAGATGAATTTAGAAGGGATGTTTTTCAATAAAATATATTGGTTCAACATCAACGCAAGAAGTGGCATGACAAATATATCAAGAAAAATCAATTCCAACTAGGTGATTGGGTACGCCTTTATGAATCTAGATTTAAACATTGCAAAGGCAAACTCCATACACGCTTGATGGGACCTTATGAAGTGGTTAATTTTTTTTTTTAAATGGAGACGTAGAAATCAAAATTATTGATTGTTGAGATTCAATATTCCTTGTGAATGGGCATAAACTCAAGGTATATTTTCAGCCCCTCACAAAGGAATATTTTATGCAGCAAGTACAACATCAATCGGAAGAAGATATGGTAGGTGGATATGCCAACCTACTGCAAACTTGATTCTTTATTTTCCAGAAATTAAAAAGAAAAATAATAAAAGAAAAAAATATTAAAAAAATTGAAAAGAAAAAATAATTTTCCTATGGTCGTGAAAATCAGTTTACTGACATAATCACAAAAGGATCAACTTGAAAACCAACATGATGGCAGGGAGATAAAATTTCAATAAAATGGTAACGTTTCTTGATCTTTATAGGTGCTAAATGTTGCCAAGAAGAAGCAGGTTTTCAGTATAGGAATCGAGCCCTTATCCAAGTTTGGGATAGATGACACATAATTTTTTTACAAGAAATGCTTAATTCCCGCTATATTAATTTTGGATTCAACACTACTCAACCATATTTTCAAGGTAAAATTTTGCCCTTCTTCTATTCTCATTTCATAAATTTACCTCTATTTTTCTTCTTTTAATCACATGATTTACCATCATTTCTTCAAAAGAAAATTTCCCTATCTGATTCCATATTTCCCTCTTTTCCCCTGAAATTTTTTTTCCAAC
Source organism: Pinus albicaulis (assembly GCA_034641835.2). Taxonomy (NCBI): domain Eukaryota; kingdom Viridiplantae; phylum Streptophyta; class Pinopsida; order Pinales; family Pinaceae; genus Pinus; species Pinus albicaulis. The sequence continues at coordinate 572,151,496 of CM076572.1, forward strand.
TCCATTTTTCGTTATGTCCCTCTTGGTGATTTGACTCTTGAATTCCCTGTCGTAATTTCATTCCCATTATAAAAATTTATCCCTTTTCCCACTTCTTTTCTCCCTCATGGACCATATTGCAGGATCTGATGTGAAGTCACAAGTCAGATTGGAACGCATACAACAACACCAAAGACTGGCAAATAAAACTTCCCTTGTATATTCAACAAATTTTTCAAATCCAACCTATGAATTATATTCTATCATAATTTTTTTGGTTCCCTTTCTCTCCTCAGATATGCTACAAATATCCCTGATGCAAGAATGTGTGTTTAGTGCAGGCATGTTTAGTGCAAGCATGTTCAATACAAGATCGTTCAAGTATAGGCATGTTCAAGATCATTCAAGTGAAGGCATGTTCAGTGCAGGAATCTGCACTACTATGTGCGCCCAAATATTAAAACACATGTTCTGGTGCAGGAACAATGTTCTTTAGTGAAAAAATGTTGATACAATGCAGGAATACCTGGTCCAAGAATGGGTATTGGAAAGCTTATTTTTATTTTGTAAAAATATTTTACAAGAAAAATAACTGCACCACCTTTAGACCATGGCATTCAATAATTTGTATTATGGTTAAAATTTGTTTTATCATTTACTAAATTAGGGAGAAATCGTTTTAAGTACAAAGACATTTTAGGTTATGAAATATTATCTTTTTAATGAGTACCATATATACCTTATGTGATATCATGAACTGAATTTAGGATGGTACGATTCGCCCAAAATCCAACACTTAACTTTTTTTGAAAAAAATCTCATCACCTATTAATGATGACCTTACCTCATATCTGACCTTGCATGAATGTTATATTAACTCACTATCTTAATTGTGGCCCTTTACCAATAGTCGTTGTCTGCCTATACTTGAACCAATTCATGTTGCATCCGTCCCAAGGGTGTAATCTTAATGATGGAGCGTGACCTTTGGAAGGTGGCCAATATAGCGGCAGATGGATAGATTGGCTATCACAAAATTTTTGACAAAGCCTTTGATTTCTTGTTTTTGACATCCTTCTAAGATTTTAGACAGAGATTGAGTGAATTCAAATGGATAATGGTGCCTATAAGGATCGAACCACGGTCTGTGAAGGAGATGGAGCAAACGACCGAGTACATGAACAGTCTTGCAATATTGCAAGAATCCAGGTCCCTCCCGTGGCACTAGAATTCGCTCGAACTTTTGATGGCAGCTGAGCCAAGGTGGGTTGGTTGGAATTTGAGGTCATGCATGAGTCTATATCTCAGGCTATGGGCTTAGTAGTAGTGGGAGAGAAGTGGTTTAAGGAAAATATTGAGAAGAAGCTGTGGCGTCGATTCGTGGTTGACCAAAAGCAAAAGTTGGACTGGAAGAAAGGTCTCCAGCATAGCGATATGCTCGGGAAACGGAAGGACGTGTTATACATATTGTAGAAATTCCTCACTTATGAGGGTCATTATTCACTGACCTTCATGTTTCACATACAATTTTTGCTACATTTCGAGTTGGGTAAGCTCATTAAGTTTCCCTATTATCTGCTCAGGAGCTTGGAGAAAATGTTGAAATGCGTTAAAAAGGGGAAGTCAAGCTAGGTTGCATGCAAGTTATACCACCACGGGCTAATCACAATTTTAATTAAAAAAGAGTTTGAGGTCAAAAATGTGACCTGGAAAGTATTTTTGAAGGAATTTCTAGGACGAGGGATAGGGAAGTCTTCCAAGGAGAAGAGTGCAAGCAGGAAGGGAAATCTTGAAACCATAACCCCGTGCCCTACTAAGAATAAAAGCAAAGAGAAGTTGCTGCAAGCAGAAGAGCAGAGACCTATCGTGAAACCCATGTCCTCATAAAAAATAACAACTTGTAGCTCGTCTAAGAATAGGACTGCCTCTTCAAGGGAGGGTCATGTTCAGTCGAACTCCTCGATACAATTAGACGACTCACCACCTGCTTCACCTGGTGACAATAAACTCTTGGTCCTTGCTGAGGTGGTAGCCCATACAGTGGTCAACGAAGACTATGTGGAGGAGGATGATGACACGCCATTTTCGGTCTTCCTTGGTAAGATGAAGAAAATAAAAATGTTACCAACACCCAGTGCAAGTGCAAGAAAAGACCCGATAGTGGGTCAGATGGACGACGAGGTGCAGGAATCCCTCGATACTTTTGAAGTGTAGAGTACTGAAGCCCTTGGTAAGATGGATGTGCAAGGTACCAAGATCCTTGGTGACATTGAAGTTTCGGGTACTCAAGTTCTTGATGATATCGAAATGTAGGAACTTGTTAGCTAGGGTAACCTTGACCCTGATGATGCCAACACATGTTTAGAATCAACTGTCGAGAAGATTCTTGCACCAGAAGAATTCGAAGCAAAAAATTCCACTCTCTATCTGAACAGTCAGATAGAAGAGCTCAAGAAACATATTTATGGTTTGGAGATACAAAACCAAACCATGAAAGAGCCGGGGATAGTGCAAAAGAAGAAAAGTGCAGAGCTAGCAGGAGAATTGAAGGAGAAGAAAAAGCAAGTAAAGATATGGAAATTTTGGGCATCAAAGTGTTATGGGAATCTTAAAAATGTGACCAAGCAACTCAAGAAGGCTCGAGGCAAGAAGGTGAAGACATTGAAATCATGGATCAGCATACAAATTCAGGATTGAAGGAAGGCTCCCTTATTTTGGTTTTTTGGCAGGAGGTAAAGGTTGTATGAGGACACACAACAACATAGGTATGAGAGGATGTTGGTAGGATAATTTATTTATTTTTAACCCCTTTCCTACTTCAAATTCACAACCTAAGACCTATGTTTTAACCTCGGAATCTCCTCATTCATGCACTATTTTAAGAATCGTGTCCATTCCTTCACTAACTTTGTATTTTCATATTTAAGATTTGCAATGGAATTAATTAATTATTTTATGGATTTTATACCTTTAATATTCTTTGCAGCTAATATTTTATTTCCTAAAGTATTTTGTAAGCAATGTATTAATCATTGTGTTAGTATGGTCGAGTGCAGGTAGGATTCTTGTATAGCTGGCAGTTCCTGCACTCCCGTGACAACTCACTACCTAATGTGATTTCTCATTCAGAATCGGTCAACTCGAGTTGGGCTCGGAGTGGAGATAAATCAAGAAGATGACAGAGATTAGGACGTTGACCAAATTCTTAGATTAGTATTTCGTTACAGCTGAAAGGCTTAGTTTGTAAAGCTGTTGTAATTTTGTTACGGCCACAGGCCTAAAGGTTTGTATATAATGTAGAATTCAGATAGGAATTAGCTAGAGATAGCAATGCTACTGTGATTTTGGTAATTGTAATTTTGTTGCTATCACCCTCATTCTGGGCTAGATTCGACTTCACTATGTACATTTGCTTATTCGAAATAATATTAAGGGATTGTGCCATGTTGTTTCAATTTTGTGTTTTAACTCTATGTTGATGCGTTGTTGAAGGCTGAGTTTCCAGGTTTCTTAAACAGGGAAACAAGTTGGTTGGCTAGGACCCAACCAACCCAGCTCGTTCTCCCTCTCATCTTATTTCTCGTCAAAGGTGTGTTAATTTCGTTTCAATGCAAAGTTTGAATTAAGTAGATATTTCAATTATTTCACAAAGTATAGGTTCGATTTCATTTACAATTATCATGTGATGGATCTGTGGTGTGCATGATTAACTAAGTTTTATTTCACCTTATGTAATTTTCATTTTCAAAGCTTAGTTTATTTCTGCGTGGATCACGCAAGCACGTTTTTCCTGTACTAGTGCATTTCCAGTTCTGCAATTCGATTCCTTTGGTTCATTCCAACAAAGTATTTTTGTTTCTTTTCTTTCATAATATCTTGATGTGTTTCTGCAAGTGACTATTCATTTCTAGACAAAAAAAAAATTAATATTAAGAGTCAAAACTTAACAATTAAAGGTGCTTTGATTAATAAGGAAAAAACATTATTATAACACACAGATTTGTACCTGCACTTTACACTCTTAAGGAAAGGATCAAACTTCATATTAAATTATTAAGTGAACCATTTTTAATTAAAAATATTAAAGAGTCGAATCTGATCTATATGAATAAGCCATCACATGAATAAGCTTGCTATCATATTTAAATGATTCCTTTAATTGCATGAAAGAGTTCCTTGTTTGAAGAAAAGTGTGCCTTGACTTTCAAAGTTAATTCTTGTGCTGAGATTAATTTTGGTCAAAGCATATTTATGTTTGTGGAAGCTATTTCAGAGTTATGTTCACCTTTGCAAATTAGTTTCTTAGTCAAAACACTCTTTCTTCTTTTCTGAAAGTAATTTGAAAACTCGGTGTAGGAATCTCTATTCCGGTACAAGAATCGATATCCTAATACAGGAACACAGTGCTCTAGTCCTAAGACATACATCCCCTTCATGAGGATTAAAATCTTCAGTACATATTGAATATACTTCCAGCATATAAAATTTATTCCAATACCAGTGGAAGAAGTTTTCTGAAGTACATGAATAATAGTTTAGTGCAAGAAAGAAGATCTTTAAAGAAGACATACATATTCAAGGGTCCAATTATTAATTTGTCATGCTACTATACTGAAGATAAACATAGATATCCATTCTGCCAATCAGGATTGTTTGCAGAATTTTTAAAGTTCCTTTTATTTATTTCCTTGCAAAGTAATTTCTTTCATATTCCAACACTAGAATTTACTTGGTGTTATTTTCCGCGTGATCTTTCTTTTCAATATTGTATGATTGTAATTAAGGAAGTAGGAACAGAGTTAGGAAAAATCCATAGTGTTTCTAGAATTTCCTGTGCTTCACCTCTAAGTTTTACGAAACCCCGGGTTTCTAATTAAGTGTTGAAGGATTCTGCTTAACCGAAATTCTGGCACCCAAAAATACCCTGAAGTAAGGATTGTTGGGAATACTTCTCCTTGTTTTTCCAACGAGTTGAGAGTGTACTTAAGGTGTAAAACCCCAGTATATTATGATGTAGGTGTTCTACCACATGACTATTGAGATTCATTTATGGGAATGAATAGTAGGAAATAGGATTGGGTTGAGATTTTCTCCCCTCTTAATATTCTAGCGTTGAAGATGTGCTCCCCTACATGATGTGTTATCCTATTGATTGGTATGGGTGGAAGCTATTGCTCCCTGATTTTTCTTCTTCAAGATCTGAGAAATTTTCAGTAGATAGAGTTTAGTAGTATCAATCTTAGCATGACAACACCATAATGTGAAGATCTACAGGCAGATGTTAACAAGTGGAATTCTTCCAAGTCGAGAGAGAGTGTTACTTTTTGAAACTAGGGTAAAATTCCACCTTTGACAACTCAAATGGTTGAGATCATAATTTCATTAGATTCCTATTTTCGAGAGGACCAAAATCGACCTATAGATCATCCCATTCGGTTAAGAGGAAGTTAAATTTTGAATTATTTTATTTATTAAAGTGTAATGGAATGGGTCATTCTTAGCACATGTGGAATTAGTCAAGTCAACCTCAACCCAAAGTGGACCCACATGGAAGCCATACAAGCAACCTCAAGCTCATTTTCACACATTTCTCAAGTGATATTCTATTTTCATTCATTGTCTTGGTTCTTCTATTTTGTTTTGGCTCACATACGTTCGATGGAAGAATTTTATGCGGGGTCAAAAATCATAGGCGAGAGGCTTGCTCTGATCTATGGTTTTCTCGATCATATTCACAGGCTTGATACTGAAATTCTTGGGGTATAGCCGTGGGCTCAGAGTGTCCTTCCAGTGGCCAGGGTGTCATAGCCGCAGGCACGATGAGTTAAGGTAGCGACTAGGGCTTCATAGGCCGACGAGGGTGATCACAACCATAGCCGCAGGCACAGAGTGTTTTGCCTATGGCCAGGGTGCCATAGACACTAGAACAAAGTATAAAGGGTGTGGTTAAGGAATTTTTGAGCAGTTCTATGCTAGATTGACCTTAGTCACTCACATAGTGTTTCCTGATATCGTCTGCACAGTCTCATATGCTCGCAATCATTTTTTTGGTAGCGTCCTGGATTCAGATTTAGGATTTTACAATTGATTTTATTTGGCTTCGGTGATCTATTGGATCTATTTTTCTTACCATTGTAGATATTAATATATGTATACCTTTTCTGTATATTTACTCTGCATATGTGTTAGGCTTATTATACTCCCTACTGAAAATTTGTTGTGATGATCTATTGAAGAATAATATTTGAAAGGGTTTTCCCCTTGTGGGGTTAATCCGTGGTCTTGGATCAATTTTCTGTCTCTTATGGTTGTGTTGTTGTCTTATTTAATCATTTCATATATTTTTCTATGTTTAATTACATTTTATGATTGATTACACTGCTAATAATTGGACACGTTGTTTATGAATAAGTAATTTGGGCTAAAATAATTGATTCAGAATAGAACAATTTGAAAAACTAACACTACTCGTTACTTTGGAGTCATTTTTTGGCTCATCATCTGAGATGACTCCAATTGCACGCAAGTATTTCTCAACTGCAATAGCCTCTTCATATTTTTCCATAAGTGATCGTTTTACAGTTCTCTTCACGAACTATACAATGTTCGCTGACAAGGCAGAAGTGTAGTAATATATGGTGATGGAGTCAAGAGGTTTTGTATCTTCTGGAAATATGTACAAAATGCGATTGAACCTCTGGTTGAAGTTTTTAACTTTCTCTTTCTTCTCCATATTTATATTACCGAATTCTCTTAATAACATGGTGGGGGTCTTGGCACCAACAAATTTCTCAAGGAACATTTTCTTAAACCCACTCCAATTTTGGATGGAGTGCATCGGAAGGATATGATACCATACAACTACTCTACTATCCAAGATACATGGGAAAAGGCTACATGCAACACCATCGTGACATACCTCAAGTGTTTGCAAATGTAGGTCAAATTTGTCGAGGTAGTCTTCAATGTTCACTGTTTTATCAGGGTTGTACTTTGTTATGAGCTTATATGAGTGCTTTGGCATCTTGTGAAACATACTTGGATGTGGAAGGGGGCCCTGAGTCATCAAATCCAAATCTTGGTCTACCATGTCTTCTTCTATTATCTTCACCCTTTTTTGTTGGATTTTGATGGCTCTTCTACTTTTTCCTCACTACCCAACCCATGGGAATTTATGCCTAAGATTACAAGGTTATCTTCGCTTCCACCATTAAAAAATAGAGGTTCTATTGAGTTTTCCACACAGTCAACTAGCTATTCAAGGGTGGCAAGAACAAAATATTCAATAGAGGAAACCACAATCCCACTAGGTGTGTTTTTGTTCTTTGGTGAAGAATATGGAAGACTAAGTACTCGTGGGATCAATCCAAATTCTTTTGCAAACTGACAGGTTATAGGATGAATGGACCAAAATTGATCATATGGTATTTCACATGTTTCAATGGGTTTTGGTTGGGAAGAGTCACCAACTTTAGAAACACGAGAGGGGGAAGTGTATTGAATGTTGTTGCATTGATCAAAAGATGAGATGTTGTGGTCGGCGGGTCCATCAGCCATAAAATACGGGCTTACCTCCTTCTAGTTCCAAAAATATTCATGGTATTGGATTCGAAAACATTCAAGGGATCTCCTTGATATGAAGTCCCAAATAGACCTCACACCGTTTCGTGTAGGAGTCCCTTATGGAATAAAGGCCCAGTTTCCATATTCTAAAATATTTGCCTCTTTTACTTTCAACAAGAGAGAGGGATGTAGATTTACTTCTAAAAAGCAAGGGGGTTTTCTTGGTGAATGTCCAATTGCAAGTATGTCAAGTTTTCTTCTACTACGGGGGAGAGAGAAAAGTGAGCCTCTAAGAGAGAGGTAATAGTGCCACCAAGGAAGAGACCCACATGAGCTGAAGGATCCATCTAACATCGAGCCGGATAGTCCACAAGGGATGTGACAATCATTACAACCAATAGTGGGGAAATATCTGGATAATATATTGCAGAATAGTCCGGAAGGATGGGAAAACTATAAAAACCATTATAGCACGTTCTCAACAAGATAATAACTAAAATAACCAAAATATTTCAACTATCTTAGTACATGTGAAATCAAACATGAAATACAAACATCTGCATAATAGTATTACAAACATTCATAGTTCATGCATGAATAACGTGTTGGCCTCGAAATACTTATGTTATTAAGTAAAATTTCCAAGACACATGTGTACAATGAACATCACTAGCTCCAATAATGGAGCATTGGATCCACTCACTCGAAAAAAGAACTAGCTTAACTCTCTAATGCTCTGTTGATGGAGCCAAGGTGAAAATTCCTTTGCTCATACAATGAGGGAGTACATATAACCAAGGGTGACCCTTTAATTACTATCATGACTATTTAACCTCCCATAACTTTTCAACTTACATGAATCTTTACATTAATGTGTGTCCTTTTGAATTCCACTTTACAATACATTTTTATTACAATAGACATGATATACAATAGTGATGTGGCATATGACCACTCATGTCATGATATTACATGACATTGATGACATGGACTGCTTGATGACATGGAAGTGTCAAGCCACTGTCGTTGCTGAAAGTTGAGTGTCTTCATGAAAGAGCTTTCCTTTTCTCCTCTGCGGGCCTTGGTGACAAGGATTATTCAATGATCTCAAGTCTTGGATAGTGATTGCAAACTAGTGTCCTTTTACATTCTCTTGATAAATCATCTTGTGAGTTCAGTTGCAAGAGTTTCTTTGAGCATATTTCCCTCCTTATCTTCCTTCATCATCTCTCCCTAACATGATAGGGTATCTATTCCTGCAATTCAATGATGACAGGACAAAATCAATTAGAAAACCCCTAGCCTAAGATGATGCATTATAATCCATGAAATAAGCCTAAACCAAGTGACGTGATAGGAAAGGAGGCTTAGTGACTATGCAACTATGTAGTTTAGGATGGGTTGAAGGTTGAGGGACATGATTGCGCGGTTTCTGAAGAAAGTGGGACAGAATGCAAGGGTGAACACGTCAAGGACTTATTGTTCAATTTCTAGAGCCATTGGGACATAATGAAGGGATGGACACAGTGAGGACTTATTGTGCAATTATGGGTGTCAAGGAAGGCATGGGTGACTATGCAGTATGGAGTTCCAGGGCTCAGGGAGAAAGCTTGATGGATGAGGTTGTGAAGTGTGCAGTTCAAGTCAGGCTGGAGGCCATTACTACACAATTCTGGAGGTCAAATTCAAGGCTTGGTACCAAAATTTTCACAATAGATAATTCTTGTGAGGTAGGTACTTTGCATTGTGTAGTGTGCAGCTAAGGAGAGTCCCAGTGAAACTAAGTTTCCCAGTTGAGAATTTTTCCAAAAAATGACTAATTATGGGACCGGTGAGATCGATTTGAACAATAATGAACTTTTACTATGATCACACACTTAGAATATTTGGTGACTCAAAAAACATATATCATCCAAGACATACAAAAAAAGAATTATCCTTTGTGTGACAACTTTATAACTAGTTATGACAAGTGCGACACCAAAGATACACTTACGACGACTATGGCAACACTTGTGTGATGGTGCTCAAAACTTTGGAAATGAGCGCGCCGAGTACTTACATGGTTATAACAACTCATTTTCATGAACGTGATCTCTTGGAACCACTATAACATGCTCATACATACAATATGATAGCTAAAATGCCAAAAACACGACACTTTTCTTATCTTGTGAAAGGGTTCACAGTATCATAAGAAAACCAATAAAATGAACTTCAAATTTTGCGATAGTAATGAATAAGACCAAGGAAGCCTCAAAAATTTGGTAAAGGCTAAAATTTTGGAGGGGGTTGTAGCATCTACAACAGGTTCCTCGCCAAGAATTAAAATAGTGTTGTCGGTAAAGATTAGTTGTGAATAAAAATTTTTTAAAGGGCATGTGAGGGTTTTGGATCTAAAAGGACATTGAAGTTCAAAATTCAAAAACCATAAAAGGGGTTTTACCCTCCAACATTTTTGAATTTAAAATAATTATCTCACTCCAAAATATCAATTCGAGTGCCTCTTATGGGTCCATCCAAAACTATATAGGGAGACCTCATATCATCTCTTATGTATGAATTCAACGAATATCTTGTGGTTGAATTATGGCCCTATGGTGTATTAAAGATCAGATGAGAGGATTTTTTAAAGGTATTTGCACTTGTTTTTTGGTATTGGTTTGGGATTTGTTGGTATCTCTTGCAGCAATAATGGTTTCAACCCTCATTAGGGCATCAATCCTAAGCTTAAATATCTATTTTTTTCACAAGGCTATTTTTTAAGAATAAATTAGGGTTTGTGGTTCATTGGCATATATTTTTGGGGGTTTTTTTGTGTTTATTATAGACCTAGCTTCAATCCTCCTCCCATATCTACCCAAGTAACCAAAACAATCGGGGTAAACATGTGATGAGAGGCTACTATGATCATATTCAACCTCTTAGGTGACCTTAAGGAAGTGGAATTGATAGAAACACATCATACAAATGTTCCACATCAGCAACAAGACTCCTAGGAACCATACCAACCACTCAAGTATCTAGCCTCTGGGTCCCACTAAGTTTTTAACCCACTTAACCCTGGGACACATGAAAAATCCTGCATTCCTGCATACAGGAGGCTCTTGACATATGGACAAGCCTACATGCCTGGATCAAGGGACTAAATTACCCTAATCTGTTCCTATTTTCATGCGTTTGAATGCACTTTTCAAGCCCAAAGCCCAGGCCACTACCCAGAACTTAATGACAAGTTTAGAAATGAAATAAAACAACGAAAAAATGGTGCACATGAAAACATTCAAACAAAGACTTGACTCGAATGCTACTAGCCATGATAAGATTTTTTTCAAACATGTCACAAGGATGTAATATACATGTTTAAATAACAAATCTAAGAATAGAGGTCTCATACTTATCTAATAATCGCTAAGAACCATTGTTGCGACATCAAATTAACTTATTATAGTCTATTTAGGCATAGATACATTGTTCATTCAATTACGAATCAAAACATGATGAGAGCCATACTTCATCACCATCATAAAACTCATTCATAACAATCATATGAGAAACATAAAAGACAAGCACAAAACAACCATATAATCCATAGAATAACAAGAATATTTACCCATAAACACAACGGAAAAATAGGTCTTATTTCCATAAGAAAAATGCAACCAAGTCTGGGACTTCCATGTTCCACCCGACCATAGACATGGTTGATCCAAATCTCTCTTCATCCTGCTGCCCCCATGCCTTGTTCCAAGCATGAATGTGGGATCTCGTAAACCAAACAAGAGTTTATAGAGGCAAAAAAACCTCAACCCTCAACTAGTTATTCCACCTCACAATCGGACATCGCAACCATCACCAGACTGCTCTCTACCCAAGTTGTCCAAGGCTCCAGACTGTTTTTTCCAACCAAGGCTCGAGGACTAGTAAGTCAACCCCAGTTGTTTCCAAGTTCTAGAGAAATCTTCTAACCAAGGCTCTAGGACTAGTAACTCAACCCACCTAGGGCTCCAGAGTGTTTGTCGAACCATGGCTTGAGGAGCAGTAGCTCAACCAAACATTTTTCTGTCGGGCTCCATAACGTTTGTCCAACCAAGGCTCCATGAACTAATAACTCAACCCACAACTAAAGGACCATGAGAACCAACCAGAAAACAAGCAATGAAACTAAACCCATAACACCATGGTTATCTAGGAAATGACAAGGCAAGGAAAATCCACTGTCAATCCCTCCAGGGCAATGACAAATCATGAACAAGAAACCAATGTGCCATGCATGGAAAAGCTAGTGAGGAGAACATACATGCAACTCAGTACCTGCAATCAAAACCCATTGTAGATGTTGATACAGATGTTTTATTCCACTTTCATTCCTTTCCTTTTCCTTCTTGCTCCAAATCCAAAGTATGCCACACTTCTCCAAGAGTGCTCCAAGAAAACTTTAAGTATATAAGAGTATGATAGAGAGAGAGAGAGAGAAAAAAAAGAATGGGATCCATAAGTGTGAGAAAAATCTTACAAATTGATCCTCATAAGAATTTTTATCAATGAGGCCTCTATTTTCTTCATTTTCCATTATTTTCATTCATTTTCCTCCTCACATTCATCTTGTGACCTTTCACCTCCCTTTTCTCCTATTTTCCATTTTTTCATAATTAAAATGGCAATCAATGTCACAACCATTCCAAATCCTTTGCCATTGACTTTTCCAATTTCCTTTAGCCATAATAACAAAAGTGAACACCTGCTAGGATATTTTTCCCACCATTCAGCTTGGAATTTGTGTCCCGTGACCTTGGCCTTATATTTTTTACATGGATTTTTAACAAAGGTTGTTACAGAACCCTCCCCCTTTGGGGAACACTGTCCTCGGTTTTCAATGACACATACAGACCAACAAACTGCTTAAAACAAAACATACTGCCTATGGAGCTTTATAATTTATCTCATTACAGTACTTATAATGACCACTACTAAAACATGAAAACCATATCGTTTACTGGAGCTTTCTAACATAGATCATTATGGTATTTAAAATAACATCCATATATACAACCATACTATCTATGGAGCTTTATAAATCCAACTTTATATAGTATTTACAATAATATACACATATATACATATGCACATTTGATCAACCAACAAATAAAAGGATGCAATGCCTACATCCACAATGAGGAAATCCATAGGCTCACACCTCCACCCTCAAATTAATACCAGGATTCACCTCCATCCCAGGAAGTCTAGAATCCACTATCAAAATTGAAGTCTGTACCTAATGTACAACGCTACAATCCTGTGTTATTTTCCTCTCAGTGAACAGTTACCAGCTCATTGTTCTAGGGCACACTCCCAATGTGCATTTGGTTCCCTCTGGAAATTCTAATGAAAAAAAAAACCATCGCAGACATTCCCTTCATTGTTACATAATCCCTTGGGCAATACGATGAACCCCTTCTGTGCAATCACATTCCAAGTTCCGTTGGCACCCCCATCCTAGGCAATCCATCCCTTGGCAAGGCTTCCTCACATCAGAAGTTAAAAAACCAAGGCATATCCCTTTGTCAAAACCATCATACAAGCCATAACATGTGCATGGAAATCAATGGACACTATCAGGTACTAGTGTCCCACAATGGCCCTGTCCCTAAAGTGCTTTACCAACATACTGATGCATGTTTCAATTCCTTTTTTTGGCGCTGCTAGTTCTTGCAGTTGGTTTCAAACACCCAACCAGGAAATTGTGTGCATCCTATACCAAGCACATGATTTCCATTATATTAAAAATAAATTCAAATCATACCTCAGTGGTAACCCATCAATAAGGTACACTTGCACTTTTGTTTACTTCTTGTCACACAATTCAAACTAGTTGTTTGATCAAATCATCATGTATAAACGTATCATGTCTAGTTGGCTCAAAACACAACCATCATAAATTAAAATCATGAATCACATGAAATCACCATAAACCATAAGCATAGATCACATGCAACCACCACAAGTCAGAATCATAGATCACATGCATAGTAAAACTAAAATAAAATATTGATACTTATCCATCATCGGTCCTTACTTATGCCTTTGTTCTTTCTGTACACACACCGGATCGATTTCCACACCCAACAGGCACCCAATTCCTTTTCTTCTATTCAATCATGTACACATACACATAGTGTAAATCACAATACGTACACCTATATATGACATACAACACCATAGAATACACACCCCACATCGGCATACAACACATACACCTACACCCAGTGTACAATAAAACACAATACATATGCCTAGACCGGCATACAACAGATACACCTACACCCGGTGTAAAATACAACACCATACATACACCTACATCTAGTGTACAACACAACACAATACATATACATACACAGAGTACAACACAATGAGTACACATGTCATGATACCACGACTACACCGTGCACATAAATAATACAGCATTACCACAACACAACATGTACAACATGTACACAATACCACATGTATACTAGTACTATATGCAAAACATGTACACAGTACCACCTATACACAACACTACCTGCAAAATTCGTGCACAACATCACATGTACACGGCACCACCTCCACAATGTGTACACAATGGCAAATGTACACAACACAACCTATAGAATGTGTACACAATACCACATGTACACAAAATTGCATGCATGACATGTACACGACACCACATGTACACAGTGCCACATCCACAACATGTACACAACACCACCTGCACACAACACCAAATGTACAACATGTGCACAACACCACATGTACAATAATGCACACAACACCATATGTTTAGAGCACCATATGTACAACACACACACAACACCATATGTACATAGCACTGCATATACAACATGTAAATAGCAAAATATGTACACAGCACCACATATAAAACATGTGCAAAACACCCTATGCACACAATAATGCATGTCCAACATGTGAATAGTACGATTTGTACATGACACCGCATATCCAACATGTACATAGCACCATTTATACCTATCACAACACCATATATACAACATGCATACAAAATCATATGTACATAATACTACATATTTTACATGTACACATCGCCATAGGTACTGTTGATCATAATCTGGTTCCTGTAAAATTTCGCAGGCTATCTGGCTTAAAGCTCTCGAATTCCCCCTTGCAGCCTTGGAAAACCATTCTTATGCCTATCGCTGCCATTTCCCGCCTCCAAAACACATTATTAAACGCTGAAAATCCATATTTGAAATATTTAAAGCGTAGCCCCTTCGGCCCTAGCCCCTCTGTCTTTTCCTCCATGTAACCTGAACGCTAGACCAGGCGCTAGTCCGACGGGCTCTTATCCAATACATATCGGGCTCATCTTGAGTCGTCGATCTATGCAGATTGAACGACGTTTGCTCATCTCTGTCGTGCATGTAGCCTACCTATTCACCATCCGATCAAATCGTAAAATATACGGTTCTCTATCCATCCGCCTTTGTGGTCCCCACACCCAAAACACTGTTCAAAACTGCCCGATATTTATTGCACCGCCTTTCGGCGGTAGGCGGTAATTCTCGTTCGGCCAACGATTCCACTTAGCACTCACCACGCGTCCTAGCGTACGGCCTCGAAACCACTCTCCATTGCGCATTATCGCTCGACCCAGGACGCGCAGTGATATTGTTGTCAGCCGTCCAATCTGAAGGTCTCCATCTGACGATCGTCATACCCCGAAGCTGCACGAACATTAACCCAAGCCTATCGCGCCCCTGGCCCACTGTCTTATTGTCCTCTGGTGTGTTTTTAATCGTTGATCTCGCCCGGAGATCGAACGGTCCATATCTCCTACATACTCCGCCATTGATTCTGTTCCTCCATGTCATCTTCCCACGTGTTATCGCATTTCATCCTCCGCCATTTATATATTTCATTTATACGTTATATTTTAATGTTTTTCTCTGGCCGGCTTGTCCACCATTCCTCCACTGCATCTTTCCACCACCCTACGTTGTTTCACCATATCACAGTTTACACGATTGTTTCCATTAACCTTGCCATTATCCCCGCTGTGTTCACCTTCTCGTGCATGGTTTTCTGTAACGGGTTTGTGGATTTTGTAGGTGTGCAGCGACGAAGAACTATTATGACTCACAGTCTTAATTTCTATGATATAACACACATCAAAGGACCAATTTCAAAGCATAATTATGAGAAAAGTCCTCGGAAGCCAAAGCGACAAGACTTCAATTAAAGGAGGCAGGATTCAGATTTGTCAAAACCCTGTAAGAGCATTCAAGGCGCTGATTTCTCAGATGAAGATATCAATGGGGTAGAGAAAGAATATCAGTGATCAGCAGAGAATTAAATACAGGTAGCTAAAGATTTGGGGGGCCTTGTTCTAGCCTTTTGAAGTAGAGTACCAAATTGAAGATCCTGCACATCGATCGAAAGATCTACACACATAAAGCAAAGTCCTCAAGGCCTTATTTCGACAAGAGTCTTCTTTCCAGAAAAGGACAGAGTGTTGATATGGTTATCCCTATAACGTGTTCCTGAAGAGATATTTCACTCAGCGCATTTATTTCAGTAAGCAGGCCACAGAGTAAAATCAACACAACGCCGTCAAGCAGTATGGGCGAGCACTTCTCCACCATTTTGTTTTAATGATACAATTAAATGATCATCACCTACTTCTTTTGCTAGGTTTTGTTTTCTCCTATAAAAACCATGAAGAAACGCATTGTAAGGGTTCCAGATTTTTATCAGAAAATTATGCAGTGAAAGGATTTTTGCATACATTTTGTAATACTCTTGTATGAAGGCTCAGAGCCCATAGGGTCTCAGTGAGGAGGAGTTCTGTCTATCAAAGAGGATTCTGGTCTTTGGTATTTCAAAGTCTGTAACTCTCTTTTATATGTTATTTAATATATCATTTCATCTCATCCATATTTCCTGTATCATTTTTTGGAATGCGAGTGGCTCACTGATTTTTGGTATGGATTCATCCTAGTTGATGCCCATACTCGAATCAATCAAGCGCTTTAAATATGGCTCATGCATGATATTCTATTCCATTATTCAGCTATCCATATTTCTGCTATATTAGTTGCTTTGGGAGGGTGCTTTTAAAATGCTATTATCATGTATGGATTCTTAGATTGGTAAGCCCACACATGGTGGTATTGTATATTTGGGTATCAGCTAAATGTTCACTAGTATCTTCTCAATGTTTCTTTCACTACATACACCTTCTGGTAATTTATGTCTGTGAAGTATTTCTGAATCGGCCCGCTTTGCTGTAAACTGTCTCTGAATTGTCTATTGCCTTTGTATTAGAGTTCTGCATCTTGCCTCTGCAGTATCACTTTTCCTGTGTCAGTTTCTAAGAGTTTGGTCCCATTCTATTCCATTTCCCTATTTACAGGAGATAGCATGTGAGCTGAAGCTGACAACTTCACACATTATACTATATGCTCCTTGCTATGATAAGATGTCCTAGGCACTGGTCTATCACAACTCTAGACTATCTCTAGGAGCTACAACATCTTTCTGGTGCCTTTTCCGGGGACGAATTTAAGAAAATCAGAATCCCTGGGCCTTGACAAAATCATATTAACTCTCTAAGTAGGTGAGCACAGAGAGTTGAGAGTTGTAGATCCCTCACCTTGGCGACTCCACAATTGTTATTTGATATATCTATTTGCAGTCCTGGCTCCTCATAAGCCACACCTGAGGTCAGATTCGTCTAAGCCAAAGACACCTTCAATGTCTGATCCTGACCAGATTATACATAGAAGAAATTGGAGGGAGAGGAAATTAGCCCGTTCCCAAATTCCTGAAGTGCCTATATAATATTTTCCTGCCTCCTCCTCTCAAGATTCTCAGTTGCAAATTCCCAACTCCACTGTGGGAGACACTGATTACTATTATTCGGATAGTCCACCCCGAGAGGGTATCATAAATAAAAATAGTCTTCATCCTACTCCTGAGGTTGAAGAGGTCAAGGAAGTAACCGAAGTATCTTCTGTTAATAGACCTTTGTTCCCCTCAACCCCTCAAGCTGCAGTTGAGTATATTCCTATTATTATTCACACTCCACTTCCACCTCCTCCTCCTCCTCTGACTCATCAAAATATTGTACTACCTCCACCTCCTCCAATGGCTAATTTTCCAGCCTTTTTGATGAATAAATATGCTCCCCTGGCATTACCCAAAGTACTGAATGATATGCCCCAGGATTATCTGAAGGTCTTGCCCAGATTCAATGGAGAAAATGAAATCAATGCCCAGAAACATCTTGAGACTTTCTGCTCCTTTGCAGAGAATTTTAATGTTGAACATTTAGATGTGGTCTTAAGACTATTTGTGCAATCTCTAGATGGTGAAGCTCGAAAATGGTTTAAGACATTGGCTGGCTGTTCTATTACCACTTGGGATAACATGGAAGACACTTTTCTCAGGAAATGGGGAGAAAAGAAAGATCATGGAAATTTTCTCATTGATTTCAATACAATGAAGAAAAGACACAATGAAGGAGTGTCAGAATTTATCAAGAGATTTAATAAGTTGTATTTGAGTCTCCCTACTGATATGAAACCCCATCAGACTGCTGCAAAGGTTGTTTTTGTAGCAGCCTTTGATTCAGAGTTTGGTTTCTCTCTCAGAGAAAGAAAGCCTGCTACTCTGGATGATGCTCAGGCAGATGCACTAGAGTTGGAAGCAAACTTTGCCTCCACTGGTAAATTAAAAGGAAAATCAGAACAAGATTCCAGAAGAAGGGGCAAAGAGGAGGTGTCTACTTCTAGTCAGGACAGAGACTCAGACAAAATGGAAGAAATGAGAAAATTGATTAAAAAAATGGTCAAGCTGGAATTGGAAGCCAAGAATTCAGCCTCCAAGAATTTCTACAATGCTCCAAACAGAGGTTACAATCCTCAGAATAGGAAACCACCCCTGCAAATATTACAAAAGGATTGGAAGGAGCAACAAGATCAGGTACCACACCCATTGTACTTGGAAGGTCTAGTAGATAACCCTGTTGAAGATGCTGCCTATGAGATAGAGGATGCGAATCTAGCTTTTTCGAACAATGATGAGGTAGAATGCCCATTGCAAGGAAATGGCGAGACCAAGATCTCATTACAAGAGGAAGAAAATTCATTGTGGCCTTATGATTTTTGTTTCAATAATCGTCTTATGAATGTAGATTTTGCTGATGATGGAGGAAATTTGACACCACTTGATAGTCAAAGAAAGGAGGAAGGAAATTCGGTGGAATACTTTAATCCATGGAATGAAGAAATCGGATTGCTGGGGATTATGATGAATAAACATGATTCGATGCAGGAAGAAGAACCTCAATTTCTGAATTGGGGATTGCAGGATGTAAAGATACAAGGGAATGAAGACAGTAAATACTTCCTGGGTCTTGGAAGAGACTCAGGATTTCTGAGGAAAGAATTGGTGATTGAATCATCAAGTAAGACCATTGGGTCTTATGATTTCGAAACTGAAAATTCGGTTGTGTTAACAGGTATTGCAGAAGACAATCCATCCTCTGGAGTTGTCTTGGATACAGATGAAATGTCGCAGAAGAAGGAAGGTGAGGCAATCATGCCCCATGGGAAGGAACTTGTTATTACTGATAATGACAAAAATGAGCTGATGTGTCTGATGGACAAAGAAGAGACTGGAGAACAGAATTTTGGAACTGCTACAGTGGTGGGAAATCAGAATTCCATTCTGATAGAAGATGAGAGTGCAAAATCTGAAGAACTTGATGTGATTGCCAGAAGCAATCAAGAGGGTGAAGGACAATTACTGAAGATTGTCAAGGGAGAAGAAGAAGAATATGCTGAAACAAATGTGCAGCATATTGATGAAATGCTTGAGAATAAATGGCTGATTTGTTTGCTGAAAACATTTAGAGGAGAGAATGAAATTGCAGACACTGCAGTGAAAGTGCCTGAAGTTGTGAAAGAAACAGGAGTAAATACTAGTTTGCAGAATTTAAATATGCTTACTTGTACACAAGGAGAAATGAATAATTATGCTACTGCAGTTAAAGAATTAAAAGGTAATTTACTTTTTAAAGGTAAATTTGCAGGTGACGAGCAAGAGAATGTTGCAGAGGAAGATATCCTAAGAGAGATTCAGGAAGTTTGGGAAGCAGCCACATTTTTGGCAAAAGAGGCAACATTGACAGTAGTAACAATAGAAATTGGAGGCAACAGTGGGCAAAGTAAGTTCCAGATGAAAGAAAGGCTGGACATATAAATTGAAAGCATCAGAAGACTGATGATGGAGGTGTCTCAGAAACAGCAAACAGCAGCAAGAAAACCGAGAAATTTTGGCAAAAGAAAAACAAGAGCAGAATGTGAAAGCATAGCAAGAGGCAAGTTGCAGAGAAAAATATGGAAACCTGGAAATGTGCAGTGGAATAATAATGCAACTGATGGACACCAGCAAAGAAAAGTGGAGGACCTTCCACGGGCTATTCTTCTCATCCCAAGTTCCAAACCCTTGCTTAAGAACATTTTTCTAGAATTGGTGTTTGAAAGATATGAAGCTGAGATCGGATTTCTGAACTCACAAGTAAAATCATATCAATTCATAGACCCCAGATCCTTTTGGGAAACTCTCCCTCCTCTTAAAAAAGAATATATTCCACTACCTTTTTAAATACAAGAAGAAGGTGATCAAGCATTCAAGAGCCACTCTGAAGATGCAGTGGAAAATGCAGTAATCAGAACTGCCCAGGACACAGACAGCCTGCCAATCATGGAAGGCCTAAAAGAAGAAAGTGTACACCATTTTTTCATTGATCCTATGGTAGAATATATGGAGGCCCTGATTAACTCAAATTCTCCAGCATTGATCCTTCACCAGGGCCAGATTCATCAAGAGTGGTCACCATTGATGGTGACCGCATTTTTGAAGAAACACGTGCAGAGCACCCTATGGTTATCTCTGACAGGCAGTCAGTGCTCCTATCCCTTTTTGTTACTGCTTGACTGGCTACACTGGAATTATTGTATCACCTAAAATCACCAGAGGTTTCCAAGTAAAGTAGGGTAAGTAGGAAAAGCTCTATAAAGCTTAGTCTATGAGCATGTAGTTAGTTGTTTTAATTTCTGCAAAGTCCAGCAAGCCAGACAGTCTAATCCTGGCTTGGCTGTTTTTCAATTTTTGTTTTAGAATGTAGAGAAGAGATCTTCTAGACAGTTTAATCCTAGCAGATGTATTTTAGGTAGAGAAAATGTGAGACCAATAGTTTAATTTGGTCTCATGGAGTAATAAGGGTAGTATTAGAATAGGTTTATTTCCCCGGTTTGTAAAAATTGATGAATCATAAAGTGAAAAATGGAGGTGTTGGAGAGAAGAATCTGCTAACATGATGATCAGAGGGTCTGCGAGTTCTCAACACGTCCAGGGATGAATGTGCTGTCCCCAGGTGGAGCCAATGTTGATCATAATCTGGTTCCTATAAAATTTTGCAGGCTATCTGGATTAAAGCTCTCGAATTCCCCCTTGCAGCCTTGGAAAACCATTCTTACGCCTATCGCTGCCATTTCCCGCCTCCAAAACACATTATTAAAGTTTGAAAATCCATATTTGAAATATTTAAAGCGTAGCCCCTTCGGCCCTAGCCCCTCTGTCTTTTCCTCCATGTAACCTAGATGCTAGACCAGGCGCTAACCCGACGAGCTCTTATCCAATACATATCGAGCTCATCCTGAGCCATCAATCTATGTAGAGCGAATGACGTTTGCTCATCACTACCACGCCCGTAGCCTACCTATTCACCGTCCGATCAAATCGTAAAATCTACGGTTCGCTATCCATCTGCCTTGGTGGTCCCCGCACCCAAAACATTGTTCAAAACTACCCGGTATTCATCGCATCGCCTTTCGGCGGTAGGCAGTGATTCTCGTTCGGCCAACGATTCCACTCAGCACTCGCCACGCATCCCAGTGTACGGCCTCGAAACCGCTCTCCATTGCGCATTATCGTTCGACCTAGGACGCGCAGCGATATCGCTGTCAGCCGTCCGATCTGAAGGTCTCCATCTAACGATCGTCATACCCCGAAGCTGCACAAAAATTAATCCAAGCCTATCGTGCCCCTGGCCCACTGTCTTATTGTCCTCTGATGTGTTTTTAATCATTGATCTCGCCCGGAGATCGAACGGTCCATATCTCCTGCATACTCCGCCATTGATTTTGTTCCTCCACATCATCTTCCCACATGTTATCGCAGTTCATCCTCCGGCATTTATATATTTCATTTATACGTTATATTTTAATGTTTTTCTCTGGCCAGCTCGTCCGCCATTCCTTCGCTGCATCTTTCTGCCACCCTACATTGTTTCACCATATCACAGTTTACATGATCGTTTCCATTAACCTTGCCATTATCCCCACTGTGTTCACCTTCTCATGCATGGTTTTCTGTAATGGGTTTGTGGATTTTGCAAGTGTGCAGCGACAGAGAACTATTATGACTCACAGTCTTAATTGTTGTGATAGAACACACATCAAAGTACCAATTTCAGAGCAGAATTATGAGGAAAGTCCTCGGAAGCCAAAGCGACAAGACTTCAATTAAAGGAGGTAGGGTTCAGATTTGTCAAAACCCTGTAAGAGAATTCAAGGCGCTGATTTCTCAGATGAAGATATCAATGGGGCAGAGAAAGAATATCAGTGATCAACAGAGAATTAAATACAGGTCGCTGAAGATTTTGGGGGCCTTGTTCTAGCCTTTTGAAGCAGAGTACCAAATTGAAGATCTTGCACATCATTCGAAAGATCTACACACAGAAAGAAAAGTCCTCAAGGCCTTATTTCGACAAGAGTCTTCTTTCCAGGAAAGGACAGAGTGTTGGTATGGTTATCCCTATAATGTGTTCCTGAAGAGATCTTTCACTCAGCGCATTTATTTCAGTAAGCAAGCCACAGAGTACAATCAACACAGCGTCGTCAAGCAGTATGGGCAGGCACTTCTCCACCATTTTGTTTTAATGATACAATTAAATGATCATCACCTACCTCTTTTGCTAGGTTTTGTTTTCTCCTATAAAAACCATGAAGAAATGCATTGTAAGGGTTCCAGATTTTTATCAAAAAATTATGCAGTGAAAGGCTTTTTGCATACATTTTATAAAACTCTTATATGAAGGCTCAGAGCCCATAGGGTCTCAGTGAGGAGGAGTTATGTCTGTCAAAGAGGATTCTGGTCTTTGGTATTTCACAGTCTGTAACTCTCTTTTATATGTTATTTAATATCTCATTTCATCTCATCCATCTTTCCTATATCATGTTTTGGAATGTGAGTGGCTCACTGATTTTTGGTATGGATTCATCCTAGTTGATTCCCATACTCGAATCAGTCAAGCGCTTTAAATATGGCTCATGCATGATATTCTGTTCCATTATTCAGCTATCCATATTTTTGCTATATTAGTTGCTTTGGGAGGGTGCTTTTAAAATGCTATTATCATGTATGGATTCTTAGATTGGTAAGCCCACACATGGTGGTATTGTATATCTGGGTATCAGCTCAATGTTCACTAGTATCTTCTCAATGTTTCTTTCACTACATACACCTTCTGGTAATTTATGTCTGTGAAGTATTTCTGAATCGGTCCGCTTTGCTGTAAACTATCTCTGAATTTTCTGTTGCTTTTGTATTAGAGTTCTGCATCTTGCCTCTACAGTATTACTTTTCCTGTGTCAGTTTCTAAGAGTTTGGTCCCATTCTATTCCATTTCCCTGTTTACAGGAGATAGCATGTGAGCTAAAGCTGACAACTTCACACGTTATACTATATGCTCCTTGCTATGCTAAGATGTCCTAGGCACTGGTCTATCACAACTCTAGACTGTCTCTAGGAGCTACAACAGGTAAAATCATTGAATAACATATACACAACAGTAGTATTTCACATCCATATACCACACATTGACCCCACAAGCAACCTTGCTTCTAGTGTCTCTCCACTCTATATGCCTATCCTAGCATGTCATAGATCACACTACCTTCACTTCGTTGATGTACCCCTCAACATTACCTATCCATAACATAATCATAGGCATAGTACAAGCATATATATCAATTCATGTCCACTTGATATTGACCTCATAGATATGTTAGGGTTACTCTTCCCACTTGATTCCTCATAAGACCAAGAACCTCATCATGCGATTCACCTGTATAAGTAATCATTCCTCCACAAGAATGATCCTTGAAAACCCTATCATACAATGACATACACACATACATACATAAATACATATATATAATCATTAGCATAAAAAAATCATGATCTTGTCAAACAATGACATAAATACACACATATATACATAAGACATTAGCATTAAACAACCGTGATCCATGATGACCCTGTCATACACGACATACATACATATAAACATGTATAAATATATAAATATCAACATAATCATTATCACAACATAATTACCAAATATCATAAGATCAAGGTTAAGAGAACTCCCTTTATTCGTGCACAACATGCACAACGTTGAGAACAATAGTTCCCAACATAGCCAAGGCATCTGATTCCTCAAATCCATTTATTTTACCTTTCTGGTTACCTTTATCATGTCTATACTGCCACCGTACATTTACCAAAATGGACCCAACCAATCCGACTGGCTATCATATTCTTACATTCATATGCCCTTTACTCATGCATTGAGTTTCATATGGATCTTACATTAGCTGTTGGGTACCAAAAATCTCTCCTCTATCTCCATTAACTTTACTCTTTCCCAACCAATTCCAAATACTCTCAAAACATGAAAGAACAAGAAAAAACAAGAGGAAAACCATGAAAAACCAAAAGCAATATGCCACCGCAAAAATGCGGCATGATCATGCACTAGACACAATCAAGACCGTAAATCAAGCGCAACAAATCACAAAATACCAAAAGAACAAGACTATAAACAAATATCAAGACTCAATCCCCATGTTTCCCAATACTTCCAAAGGAAAGCTCAACCTGAGCCTTCTCCAAGATTTCATAGCAATCTTTTTGCCATGCAATCCCATGCATCATAGTGTAACAATGTAAACTTTGAAACGTGAATGGAAATGAGTACCCACTTTTTTTAGGTAGCAAAAAATGGTCCGATTTTGAAAAGTGTTGATTCAGAATACTCTAAAAAAAAATTAGCATGTTTTAACACATTAAATTTTCTCATGTACCAAGTATAGACATTATTTTTAAAATGTTAGTGTTGTTATGTTGATTTTGAAAAGTGTTGATGCTAGCATCATCCCCCTTTTTTAGAAGACTTATTTTTTACTTAAATTTTTCTAATCTATTAAATGCTAATAATTATTTTCACTTACATATTTTTTTAAGCATTTTTCAGGTATTTGTTTTTTCGTTTTACTTTTTTTTTGTAGTGAGATATTTGATTTTTTGCATTGTCAAGAAAACAAAAAAGGTCAAAATTTTAAAGTGTCAATCTTCTATCTAATTATATATTGTTAAATAATATTTCATTGCACATTACATAATTGCCACTAAAAAAGAAAGATTTTTTAGCAATTTACATTAAAAAAAACATTTTGAATATAGAAATAACTGAAAATATACACATTTTGCGTCTTTTTTGCTAAAACTGACATGTTAAATAAACCATTTTTATAAGAAAAAAGTAATAAAAAAGTATAAAAATTAGCAATTTTTGTTAATTTTATGTGAAAAGTTAATAATAATTACATTTTTTTTCAAAACAAAAATGATTCACATAAAAATAAAGTGAAAATCACATTAAAAAAATATTAAACATATAATAACAACAATTGAATATTTATTTCTTCTCATAAAATGTCAGAGTAAAAAGATTACAAGTATAACTTATGAATAGTTACACAAAATGAGCTTCAATTGGAAGCTTAAATTAATCTTTAATCAATAATATCATGTAACCCAAACTCTTCATCTTCAAGAGTATCATTATTGTCCTCTTCCACAATATTTTCATCATTGGCTCCAGTTTCATCATTTTCCTCTTTTGATGGATATTTGATGTCTTCGAACGTCCCAAAGTATGTCTTTCCAATCATTCCATCTAATGGTGGTTGAGCTTCTTTTGATTTTTTTGCCACACGAGATTCATTAAAATCCCCTTTTCTCAAACCAACTTCTTGAATTTCATCTGAAATAAATTAAAGAACATTAATTCTTAGATGAATAAATTTCCATTATACTGTGTAATATCCCCATTTTGGGATTGCTAGCAAGCCATGCCTGAAAAACGCATTTTTCAGGAATGTGTGCTACAAAAAAAAAATATCAGCCCTTTTATCCCTTAGATCTTATAATCTAAGACCCAAATCCAAGAGGAAATCAGAAACCAATCAAACTAGGTGAGGTACACAGGCCTCTCACACTTAGTATGGCTGGAAAATGCCCAATAATGGGACTGTAGCAATATGTAAACACAATTTTGGAGAAGAATAAAACTATTAACTGATGAAATTTGTTAAGAAACACATTAATATCAATTAGTGTTACAGCAGAAACTAATTACACCTTTCATATTCCCAAAATTTGGGTAAATGCAGCAAATAGGGCCATAAAAGGGTTGTCTTCAGAAAATTACACTATAGTTGTGAGAAATGGGACTTGGATCCCTTATAATATACAATATAAAACTCACATCCAGAATTGGAGCAAAAACAAATAACTCTAGCCAAGTTAAACAGGTCTCCCCAAGTCAATACAACTCAAATAAGCCCAAACCCCATGACTTTTGCTAACAGAAGTTGTTGAAGCATGTGACAGCATTATTTTAATGAGGTTTTATGTAGAAATAAGTGAGAAATAATATATCTAGAGTTTACAATCATCAATGGCTGAGAAAATTGAGATCTCTTCCCTTTTTATACAAAATAAGAATCATCCGGTAAGGGCTGCATGAAAGTACAAGTACAAAAATGGTAGATCTGCAGATCTAGATCTGGAAAATGAAGTAATACTATAGCTCTGAATATATATAGCTGAATAATACAATAAACGGGATAATACATTCTATACAATCCTTCTGGGAGAAGGGTTGGCCCTTCCTCCAGGGAACAAGCTCACTAACAAGGGTCTTGACCCTGCTACTGCCACACTGAGTAAAATGATGCAGTTCCTTCCAAGGAATGTGCTGTAAGAGATGGATACTACTTTGGCCAATTTCTAAGATGTAAAATATGCCCAGAGATCTTCCTTACAGATCTTGCAAAGAAAGGGAAGCTCCCTCCTCTGAAAGATAAGCTCAGAAGGTGGTGTTGTGAACCTTCCACTGCAACACAATGTTATGCTCTGCAAAAATAATTTTGTGGATGAAGGAGGATTCTTGGCCTCAATCCTAAATGTGGAAAACTGAAGTACAATACTCCTCCAAGAGGCCTCTCAAGGTAGGAGAAGGAATTCCAAAGCAGGAAATCCTTGTGCTAACAGCACTGCAACTTTGCTAAACAGCAAAAGAATGCAAAATAGTCATGAAGACCATACATCAATAATCATCAAGCTAACCCAAAATGGCTACCTTCCTCTTCCTTATAATATATTTGAGCCTCCTCACCTTGGGTCCCACCCATTAGGGTTTCCACATGCACATGATCAATCTCCCTCCAAAACTGTGTTGTGTCTCCATTAAGGCCACTCTCCCTTAACATCATTGTTTGATTTGGTCAAGGTTGACCTCTTCAACCTGCTTCATCCCTTTTCACACCTAAGTGTCTTCAAGCCAGCTCTCATATATTTTTCTAAGCTGATCCTGGTTCATATTGAGCTATTTACATTGATGATTCATTATTCTTCATGCATGTTGTTGACTTGGTCAAACTTGACTTTGTCCACATGCAAAATTCCTTGTTCACACATGAGGATGTGAAATCCAGCTACTAAAGTGATCCTCTTCCATACCAAGAGGGTTTTTATTCTGATTAAGTTAAGTATGGGTCTCCACCCCCATTTATTCATCTACTAGGTGCAAAAACCAAAAATCAATATTCCAAGTAGCATACATGCTAATTTAGGAATACTATAGTGCTCCCCTCCCAAGTGTTGCTTTTCCCCAAGAAACTGCAAGGATAGAACTAAAGAGTGTCCTCCCCTCCTTCTGTAGCATCCTCATATGATAAACTCCTCCAAGGAATATGATTTTGTCTCAAAAGTTAATCTCCATAGTGCCTCTCCCAAGCATACAAACTAGCATTTGGTGAACATCCCAAATGGCCATCATCATAAAAAAAGGAAAGTGCTCAAGGAGGAAACTAGGTGTGGTCTAGAGGTCCTCTCAAGGAATGGAGTCTGAAATGCATGGGGAATTTTCATTCCCATGTGAAATCTCCACCCTCAAGCTATCATCCATACAAAATGAGTCACCCTCCAACATGGAAACTCATGAAAAATATTCTCCACCTGTGGCTCTTGAAGTGTAGGTGGGCTGAATAGCTGAACTTGGTGGGAAAAATGGCCTACCCCACGCTATCTCTCTCTCCGCTCGTGATAATTGTAGAGAACATGTTGATCTGTGGCTGCAATAATGTTGCCCTCAAGTGGCAAGTAGAAAGTTGGGCCTTCAAAGATCCTTTCTCAAATGTCCCGAATCATGCTAGCGCAAACCATTCCATACAAAATGGATGGCACATCTTCACCATTTGGCATCCAAATCAGAAAATTTCTGAAGGTTATATGCAATTTAGGATGATACCAAAGGTTTCTCAAGTGGATACAGCGCAGTCTTCCCAACTTTTTCTTGAGAACATCTTGTGGCAAGTTGTCTCCCAATGAATTACTAGTTGTGCATGTTTGCTCATTTACTATGGGGTAGTAATCAGCAATATATATCAACTAAGCACAATCAAAACAACAATACACTTGCCCAAATTTATGTAGGGATGGGTTATCATCATTACAAATATTGGCCCTCAAGTGACCATAAAACCCAATAATAACCTTTCTCTCATGTGGAGCAATGCACTATCCATAGATGGTGAGAAGATACAAATGCTCAATGGAACAGTCAATAAGAACAAAGATGTATTTCTTACCATGCATAGTGAGTAAGCTGAAATTGAGGTCCATGGATGAGTCCTCCTATGAGAATATTCTCATAAAAATCTGCAAAAATAGAGGTTGCATACTCCCCTTGGAGCACTCCAACAATAGAAACATACTCCCAAGTGACAGCGTTGTAGGCCTTAGTGATAAGGCTCTTGTCACTCCATGACTTCTCTCTTTGACATTACACATGCCAAAGCCATCCACCAACATGCTGCTATGTGAGAAGCCCCTCCCCTTAGGTGGAAGCCTCTCCTTGTCCTCCAATGCTGAAGGGTAGCCTCTTTCCACTTTGAAGGTGCCTTTCCTCTCTTTGGAAATATCATGATAAGTATGGGAAAAGTTCTACCCATACTCCCCCAAGTGTAACCACAACAACAACAACCTTTGATGCTCCCTTATCTATCCCTCATACAAGCCATAGAATAACATCATGATGATTTCCTTGTATGATGCCCCATACAAACAAATCTTCTATTGCCATATCATATGGGTGCCCTGCCATACCTCAATCCCCCACATACCTCTTGGAAAAGGGTATGTCATATGATGGCCAAACTCTCTCAAGAGTAGCCAATGCAGCTTTGCCTCTTATTGCCCTATGTCATAGATTTGCAAGTGGCTCACCAACCTCTTTCTCTCCATCCATCCCCATTCATCCATATGTGGATGCCTCTCATCATGCTCTACCTTGGTACCCTCCCAAAGAATACTACCATTCTCCAAAACCAGATTCCTCCGCTTGCATCTCATGGGATGTTGAGATGCAACCCCTTGGAGATCTCCTATAAAATATATCCCATCAATGATCATCTTGAATCCATAAGGACCCAAGTGTGCTGAAGGTAAAACATCATGATAAGGTGGGACAATGTTCATCATGTCCTCCAAAATCTTACACCCCAACCCCACATGTTGCATGCAACTCAAAAAGGGTGCATTGGAATGATTGTTTACCCCTCCTTTGATCAAACCCAAGCTGTACAACATAGTGTAAGTGTGATGCTCCAAATCAGCAATGTGTTTTGATCCTTGATCATGTGAAGACATATTTCCAAGGCTTCCCACAAGATGTTTTGAAATGATAGAAAATGGAAATTCATGCATACCTTGGTGGGACTTAAGAACATCTTGGAAGACTGCAATAGTTCCTTTCTCCATTATGATGGTGCCTTTGGTTGCTACAATAGATGGTTGCTCCTCCATGATTGTGACAGTGCTGGTACAGGATTCCTCAAATGGTGGTGAGGACTCCTCCTTCTCTGATCTCTTTCTATCAAATATTCTGATCACCCTTTGAGTGAAATCCGCAAAATTAGATACTCTCGCATGACCCACATGGCTAAATCACCAAGTGTTTGCCTTACCCTCCAGGTGCAGCGCTGAGATTTCCACAACCTCTTTCTCTACTACTGGATGTAGTAGGAATAATTCTTCTAACTTCAGCACCAAAGCTTGTGCTATTCATGTGGGTGATCCATCAAAATTAGACAATATAAATCTATTGCCCCTTATCATCCTATTGTTGTAGGGCCTCCTCTCTTCTTCCAACTGGATAAACTGAGGAAGAGCTAGAGTCTTTTTGAAAGCTCTAGGTTGATGTTTGTATTTTTCCAGGTACCCACTTAGGATCTCATGTTTCAAGTGCTCTTCATGCTTATTTTTTTCTTCTTTATGAGAATAGGAAGTGCATGTTCCTTCCTCTTCTTGAAACCCTCTAGGAGTTTCTTGGCATCTCTTCTCCTCCATCCACTTAACCTCCTGGGAGAGGTTCTTCCTGGATCTGAAAAGTGATGAGAAAAAACTCATCCTCTCCATCATTCTAATCTTGCTCCTTCTGATAGCTGGAACTCACAGGCTGAGCCAATATTATGCTCTGATACCACTGTAATATCCCCAAATTGGGATTGCTAGCAAGACATGCCTGAAAAATGCATTTTTTAGGAATGTGTGCTATAGAAAAAAATATCAGCCCTTGGATCCCTTATATATGATAATCTAAGACCCAAATCCAAGAGGAAATCAGAAACCAATCAAACTAGGTGAGGCAAACAGACCTCTCACACTTAGTATGGCTGGAAAATGCCCAATAATGGGACTGCAGCAATATGTAAACACAATTTTGGAGCAGAATAAATATATTAACTGATGAAATGTGTTAAGAAACACATTAATATCAATTATTTTTACAGCAGCAACTAATTACACCTTTAATATTCCCAAAAGTTGGGGAAATGTAGCAAATAGGGCCATAAAAGGGTTGTCTTCATAGAATTACGCTATAACTGTGAGAAATGGGACTTGAATCCCTTATAATATACAATATAAAACTCACATCCAGAATTGGAGCAAAAACAAATAACTCTAGCCAGGTTAAATAGGTCTCCCTAAGTCAATACAACTCAAATAAGCCCAAACCCCATGACTTTTGCTAAAAAAAGTTGATGAAGCATGTGACAGTGTTATTTTAATGAGGATTTATGAAGAAATAAGTGATAAATAATATATCTGGAGTTTACAATCATCAATGGCTGAGAAAATGGAGATCTCTTCCCTTTTTATGCAAAATAAGAATCACCGAGCAAGCGATGCATGAAAGTACAAGTACAAAAATGGCAGATCTACAGATCTAGATCTGGAAAACATAGTAATACTAAAAATATGAATATATATAGCTGAATAACATAAGAAACAGGATAATATTTTCTATACAATCCTTCCAGGAGAAGGGTTGGACCTTCCTCTAGGGAATAAGCTCACTAACAAGGGTCTTGACCCTGTTGCTGCCACACTGAGTAAAATGACGCAATTCCTACCAAGGACTACACTGTAAGAGATGGAGACTACTTTGGCCAAGTGCCAAGATGTAAGATATGCCCAGAGATCTTCCTTACAGATCTTACAGAGAAAGGGAATCTCCCTCCTCTAAAAGATAATCTCAGAAGGTGGTGTTGCGAACCTTCCACTGCAACATAACATTATGCTCTACAGAAATAACATTGTGGCTGAAGGAGGATGCTTGGCCTCAAGCCTAAATGTGGAAATCTAAAGTACAATACTCCTCCAAGAGGCCTCTCAAGGTAGGAGAAGGAATTCTTAAGCAGGAAATCCTTGTGCTAAACAACACTGCAGCTCTGCTAAATAGCAAGAGAATGCAAAATAGTCATGCAGACCATACATCAATAATCTTCAAGATAACCCAAAATGGATGCCTTCCTCTTACTTATAATCTATGTGAGCCTCCTCACCTTGGGTCCTACCCATTATGGTTTCCACATGCACATGATCAATCTCCCTCCAAAACTGCGTTATGTCTCCATTAAGGCCACTCTCCCTTAACAGCGATGTTGGTTGACCTCTTCAACCTGCTTCATCCCTTTTCACACCTAAATGTCTTCAACCCAGCTCTCATAATTTTTTCTAAGCTGATCCTAGTTCATATTGAGCTATTTACATTGATGATTCATTCTTCTTCATGCATGTTGTTGACTTGGACAAACTTGACTTTGTCCACATGCAAAAGTCCCTGTTCACACATGAGGGTGTGAAATCTAGCTACTAAAGTGATCCTCTTCCATACCAAGAGGGTTTTTATGCTGATTAAGTTAAGTATGGGTCTCCACCCCCATTTATTCATCTACTAGGTGCAAAAACCAAAAATCAATATTCCAAGTAGCATACATGCTAATTTAGGAATATTACATACTGGGTCTTTTTCAATGGAAATGCAATTTCTGCCTTTTTGTAAGCAACATGCTATTTTTGTACCTAATCATCAAGTACAAGAGAAAAAATTTAGTAAATTAAGCAAAAAAAAAATTAAAAATATAATATTGAAACTCATTCTTATATAATAAAAACTTACCTCAGCCTGAAAATAAATCCAAAACTCAATCTCCTTCATTTGAACATAAATCTAAAAGATAGTTAATCAATGGCTATGGTTTTTTATATATGTTAACTCTCTCTCCTTTCGCTTCTTTATCTTTATATGTTAGTTTTCTTACAACAGCATCATGGACCAATACTTGGCTATGATTCTTTCCATCTACTTGATTGAAAAGAATAATCTTGTAGTTATCATCCTTTGTCCAACTTTCAACATGAATGAACTCACAGTCACTTATAATTGGTTGAATTCTGCCACAAATAAGATTTGGCTTTTTCTTGTAACATGAAATAGTAAAAGTTCAATTAACTTGTACATAAATGATTTTTTTAGTTCAATTAACTTGTACATAAATCATTTTTTTAACATTAATCAAATATACAATTTCAACATCTTACCATGTAAGTTTCATCCTTGCATTTTCTTTTCCCTTGAAGCTTGATAATAACAACCCCAATTGTGTGTCTTAATGAAATGTCACAAATCTCCAAAATGGTGATGTTGTGAATTCTATAAATCCCGCAACCAGTTTACTAAATGCTTGATAAGTATAAGGGTCACTATCATATTCAATGTTTGGGATATTAAAACTATGAGGAATATCTGCAATAACTAGGGAATAATCCATTTTAGGTATGATTTTTGCAATGTCTTCACGATAACCTGATATTATTTGATATTGGATAGTGTGGAGCCCATTCCAAATGAAATGAGTAAGACTGGGATCAAGTTCAACATCACTAAGACGTTGTTTTCTTATCCTTTCCATTTTTTTTTTCAATAAAGCTTCTTAAACTATCCGGTGCTCCATTTTCATCCTTCTTCATCTTTAATAAAATAAAATAAAAGAAATGTATAAGTTATAAATTAAAAATATTATACATATGAATAGAAATTAATGTATGAATGAACATACCTTTATAACTGCAAGATAAAAATCTTTTAGCACTGATGTAGAACTTGAATCTGGGTAGTTACGTAAAACATCATCCCAATTATCTTCATTCAAAAATTTAACCATGTGTTCCAGTATTCTCATATAAACCTTGTGACTGAATAAATGACATAAACAATGTTAATATACTGTTATGTATAGCAAATAATACCAACAACAATATATTATATTTAACAGAACATTATAATAATAATAAAAGTAAAAATAACAAACTTACTTTAGAAATTCCTCAGATATTTCATCCATTGATAATTCTCCTGAATTTACACGAGATAATATTGGTTTCACAATGTTTTCATCCTTCACTCCTTGCATTGATCTCCAAGGTGTGATAGTCATATCTTCTAGAAGGAGCTTCATTTCAGGATCTAATTTACTGTTGGTATATATCAATGTTTTAGACTTTTTGACCTTCTGAATTTTGATGCCAACGTTCTCCCACAACTCAAAAATCTAATCAATCAATTCCCATATCTCTATAGTTCTAAATTCCAAGTGGAAAATGTTATCCATACCTCTGAATATTTCATAATTTACTCTGCCACCTTTTGAACTTATTTTTTCTTCGATTTGATAACCAGTTTCCATACAACATTCCTTCTGAAATGCATGATCAACCTTTGTCTTATCACCACCACATTTTTCTTCAAATTCACTATGAATAAATTTTACCCTTTGAATGAAATTCATAGACATCCTATACTCATTATCTGAATTATGATCTCATGCCAATAAATTTTCTTTTGTATCTGTTAAACCATCATAAATGATACATTTCATTGTTTCAAAACACAGGTTATTGGGATATTCCTCCATTAATTGCCTTTGAGCTTCTACATAATGGTTGCCCCCAAGTACGTAATATTTTTATTCAAAACATTTTGACTTGTCAAATGATTCTTTGTTAGGAACATGACTTGGATCAACAAGAAGAACATAATCAACCACATGTGAAAAATGGTTGTACCTCATCAATGTTTTCAAATTGTGAACATGAAAGTGGTGTGGCTTTATAATTTGATGTGTGAACTATCATTCATATGGCCTGTAGACTTGAATGACATTAAGTTGAAATGACCGACCATCCTCAATTAAATTTTTATTCGCCAAATTATGTCAAATGGAATTTTGTTTTGTTTTCATAACGCCATCCTCTAAATCAGCCCCTGGCATAATGATTTCCCTGCTTGCTTTGGAGTTTTCACTAAGCCCTTCACTGTTGTCCATGACTTTTTTAGAATGAGCGATTTTTTGTTTCTTCCTCCTATTTCTTATGATATTTTCTTGAACTGAAACAATCTCCTCATCATAAAATGTAAGGGAGACATCCTTGGGAATTCTTGTTTTTGATTTTTATGGATCTTCTCCTTTCTAAAATCAGTTTTAATCTGATCCTCAGATATGGAAACACATTCTTCATCTTCAGCTTCAGCTTCAGCGTCAAATTCCTCATTTTCAAAAGTAACATTTCTATATTTACTAGATTGATCCCTTTGATACAATTTTGTAGCATCATGAATTTTTTCTTTTAGCTTCTTTCCCATATCTTCTGCTTCATGTTCATGGAAAATGGAGACTAAATTCATAATATCTCACTCTATATAATAGAATCCCCCCAACATAATTGAAATGCCCTCAACAAAATCTTGTAAAACAAAATATAATATGTCAATATTAACCAAGTTATTAAAAGTACAATGATACAATTTGAATAACACAAAATAGGTAAGTGTAAATAAAAATACTTACAATCTTATGTGCAATATTTTGTATGATTTGTTTGCATGTCTTTGAAGAATCTTCCCTCGTGTTATACATCAACAATGTAAAATGATATCTATGTTTATCATGTAACTTGGGAGGTTTGATAGTATATAAACACTTTCAGTATTTGGAATAATATATAGGTCTAATACTTTTCCCACTAGATCATAACTTCCAGCATCAAAATTCTTACTGGAATATAGATATAATTGCAGATATTCGTGTTCTATATCTTTCAGAAACCATGCATATTTCGAACGATTCACTTCTGTTGATTTCTTCTAGTATGAAACCAACTTATTTTCTTTTGTGGATGCATCTCCCACATTTTCAGTAATTAACTGAGGTGCAGTTTGTCCAGCAATGTTTTTTGAAGGCCCACCTGTAGCTTTAGATGATGCAAATGTTGACTTGAGTCCAGAAAGATTGACATAAACCTTCCTTGATGCCATTTTCCTGCATATATATATATATATATATATATATATATATATATAAACACACACACACACACTAAATCACAAAAACCAAATATCTTACCTAAACAAAATAAAAAACTTGTTTTTAAAAAAAATGATATTTGTATACATTTTTTCCCCAACAGAAACTCTAAAACAATTTTTTTTTTACATGTCATCTACCTAACCACCCTAAAAAAAAAAACAATTATAATTTAAAACAAGTTGTTTTAAAAAAATGTTATTTTTTTTATATTTTCTCCCCAACCCCACTAATTTTTTTTATTTTTTTTTTATATGCCCAAAGGGCCATTTCTAAGAATCGGTCCTTTGGGGATATATATATATTTTTATTCCCAAAGGGCCGATTCTGAGAATTGTCCCTTTAGGCATTTAAAAAAAATAAAACAAATCTATATGCTCAGAATCGACTCCTTGGGCATATAAAAAAAATTGATTTTTTTGTATATGCCCTCAGCATCGGCCCCTTCGACATATAAAAAAAATGTAAATTTTTTTTTATACGCCCAAGTAGCCATTTCTGAGAATCGGCCCCTTGGCCATATCAATTTTTTTTTTATGTGCAAGGGGCCAATTCTAAGAATCAACCCCTTGCCCATATCATTTTTTTGTTCTGTGCAAGGGGTCGATTCTCAGAATCAGCCTCCCTACCTTGGGCACCCTCGGGCTCGGGCGGATGTCGCCCTCTAGCATGACGTCGTGGGCGTTGTGTTGTGGGCAGACGCACCCACGTGGTGGTTTCCACCTGAGCCCGAGGGTGCTTAAGGGGTGGCCCTCGGGCTCAGGCGGATGCGCCCATTGGGTGGTGCTCGCTCGATCCCAAGGGTGCCCAAGTGGTAGCCCTCAAGCTCCCAGGGAGACGCCCCCCCTGTCTGGCAGGAGGTCGATTTTGGGGTGCCCTCGGGCTCGAGCAAACACGCCCCGTGGGCACTGTGCTGCAGGCGGACGCACCCACCGAGCGGCGTTCGCCCAAGCCTGAGGGCCAACCTTGGGTGCTCTCGAGCTTGGGTGGACATTGGCCCGTGGGTGCATTCACTCGCAACACGACGTCGTAGCCTTAGTCGGCATGCCCACTGGACCCGTGCGAAATAAGGGGGGTGATTCTCATAATCGCCCCCTCTGTTTTCCTAGGGGACTAGTGGGCATGCCCACTTGGTCCAGATCAACCATGTGCTGCCTTGGGCGGGCCCACCGATAATGGGCATATTCATTTTTTTTAATTTTTCGATACAAACAAACAAAAATTGTTTTCTACCTAAAATAATTAATGGAAAAAGCTGGTAAATTTTTAATGGAAATAAATAACTTGAGTTTAATTAATTTTAACAACTTACTAATTTCGGAATAATAGAAACAAAAATAACCTTTCAAAAGTGAGAATCTCTCATTGACAATGTTTCTCCACTGTAAAATCGTTCCATGCTTTTAAACAAACCTCGAGAAATCTTGATGACACATGTGGAACAGTGAAAGTGACTTTTCTTATAAAGAGGAAATAACAGGATTGTTTACGGCGGGGTGATCGTGGGATAAAAAACATTGATGAATATTATAAAAATAAAATTTATAATGTAGTCAAAGTTATATAATTTAATTAAGATTATTTTAGTTTGAATACAATTATTAAGAGAAAAATTTCTATGGAATTTAATTCTAAATTAAGGTCCATATTATGAGAATATTTTAATAACTAATTTTCAAATAAATCGTTTAAATAAAATTTGGAGGGACATACTTAAGCAAAACATTTCAGCGAAAAATTTTGGAGGGAATTTCTCATTGTTTCAGCTATATATTATCATTGCAAGATATATCATTTGCATCATTCACCATTTCTTGTTTGAGTGTTATGGATTCCTCTGATAGTGAAGTTTCATTTTATGAAGCATCAACATCTTCGTCACGTAACAACTCTATTAATATTGATGAATATAACGAGAGAAGTAGTGAAAAAATGACTGGTGAATATTTTCAAATGAATAGAGAGTCTAAATGTCGACTTATTCCTAATCATATGGACTATGAGAGCAACAATAACAAATGGAAAGATGAATAATTTCCAAAAACTAGAATGTTGTGAAACCAACTCCAAAAATAGAAGAAAAGAGATATCAATGCCTTATAAATAAGCCACTTTGAGAGGGTAATCTCCAATACATTACATAAATGAAAAATTCTTGGATGATAAAAATGACCAAAACCTCCTTTTATATATAGGAGTCCATGGGGCCACAATGTAATCCTAGTGGGGCCATAATGTAATCCTGGCCGACCTAGCAATA
This sequence comes from Pinus albicaulis, assembly GCA_034641835.2. Taxonomy (NCBI): domain Eukaryota; kingdom Viridiplantae; phylum Streptophyta; class Pinopsida; order Pinales; family Pinaceae; genus Pinus; species Pinus albicaulis. The sequence goes on from CM076572.1 coordinate 572,189,506, forward strand.
ATAATTTAAGGTCACAATAATAACAATATTGGGGTTACAGGGCTACAACAATAACAATAAGGGGGGATACACTAACATAATAAGGGACTACACTATTAATATAGGGACCTAACATGCCCCTCTCCTTCAAAAAAGTGTTGTCCTCAACGCTTTAGTAGCTCCGGGTGCTTTTGTATAAAATTCTCATCCTCCCATGTAGAATCTTCAGTAGGTAAGTTCTTCCATTTGATGAGATACTCTGAAATTGATCGATTTCGTAGTTGTCGAGTTCTTGTTTCCATGATTGCTTCATGTTTGAATATGATTTTTCCTTTCTCATCAAGTTCTGGCAATATTGTTTGAATTGGAATTTTGTCCCTATAATCTTTTTAAGCATGAAACATGGAAAACCGGATGCACTCGCAAAGAAGCAGGAAGCTCCAATTTGTATGTCATAGTACCAATATTTTGCAAAACCTTGTAAGGACCATAGTACTTTTGTGATAATTTATTATCCTTCTTAGCTTGCTTGAGGGACATTTGTTTGTATGGTTGTAGCTGTAAAAATACCCAATCTCCCACATCAAAACTTCTCTCACTACAATGTTGATCTACCTGTTGTTTCATTCGATTTTGTGCCAAATTTAGGTTATCCTTTAAGAGTTGGAGAACTTCTTGTTGATGCTCGATGTGATCCTCCACTACTTGAACCCTAGAATTTTCCCTTAAATAAGATGTGATGGATGGTGGATGATATCCATAAAGTGCCATAAATGGGGTCATTTTTGCTGCAGTATGGAAGGAAGTGTTATACCACCATTCAGCGAGAGGTAACCACTTCAACCATCATGTTTGCTTATCAGATACAAAACAACGAAGATATCCTTCCAAACATTTATTCACTATCTCAGTTTAACCATCGAATTGAGGATGATAAGATGAGCTATAAACTGATTTATTACCCAAACAAGAAAATAATTATAATACCCAAAAAATTTCTGTAAAAATGGAAGTGGATGTTGTCTTACAAATAATCAGGTTTCCTTAGCTTTGAATTTTTTCATAGAAGATAACAACAATTATACTACTGAAATGGATGAGATAATGCTAATTGTATATAAAGCAATTATCAGCTTTACCACCATGATGACAATATTTCCTTCGGACTTAGGTAAACCAATGATAAAATCCATTGAAATCTCCTCCCAACGTTGACTTGGAATGGATAAAGTTTGTAGAAGACCCAGGGTCTTAATTTTCTCAACTTTATTCTGCTGGAAAACCAAACATTCCGCCACAAACTTTTGAATATAAGATTTAAGGCCATCCCAAAAAAATTCTTTCTTCACCCTGTGGTAAGTTTTTAAAAATCCCGAGTGTCCTCCTAAAGGAGAAGTGTGAAATTCCAAAAGAATATTTTATTTTAGTTGGGAATTCTTGCAAATATATAAGAGATATTTGTACCATAAGGAATCATTTTTCCAACTAAATGTATCAGATGTACTAGGATATTGCTGCAACTTTTGAATGAGAGTCCACACTTCTTCATCCTTATTCCATTCATCCCTTGCTTCGGTTATCCAATCTGGTTGGATAATTGAAATGGAACAAAGCAATGCTTTCACCTCTTCATCCTTTCTTGAGAGTGCATCTGCAACAACATTTAGCTTCCCTTTTTTGTAGATGATTTCAAGTCTGCTTAACAAGCTTTGATATTGCACTATCTTAAAGATAGCTTTTTGTTTCTAAAATAGCATTTGAGCCTATCCTGATCTGATTTTTTACCTTAGTTCCTTTAGTAGGTAAAAGATCTCTTTTCTTTAGTGCATCACGATGTTTTAATATATAAAAACCTATAAATATCATAAATACTTTCCTTTAATTGGAAAAATTTCAAAAGAAATGGGTCTTCCTTCTTGCATTAAAACAACACCAATTCCATTTCCTGAGGCATCACATTCCATAATAAAGGTTTTTGTGAAGTCTGGCGTAGCTAAGACCGATGCTAGGCACATTGCCTCTTTAAAGAGTCTTTCGAAGGCCTTCAGTTGCCTTAGGAATCATGGTATCTTTCTTAGTAGTATTTATTCAGAGATGCATATTCTCCCATAATTCTTAACAAAATTGAGATAATACCCTGTTAACCCGAGAAATCCTCGCAACTGCTTTATGGTTGTGGGGACTTTCCATTCCTTAATGGCTTTAATTTTGTTAGGGTCTACTTTAACACCCTCGTGAGATACAATATGACCCGGATATTCCACCTCTTGTACTCCAAAGAAACATTTGGATGTTTTTGCATATAATTGTTTCTCCTGCAATATTTTGAGCACCCTGTCAACATGTTCAACATGATCCTTCCAAGACCTGCTGTAGATTAGTATATCATCAAAAATACTAGCACAAATTTTCTAAGGAAGGGTTTGAAAATGGAATTCATCAACCCTTGAAATGTAGAAGGTGCATTGGTAAGGCCAAAAGGCATGACTAAAAATTCATAATGACCCTCATGAGTTCGAAATGTTGCTTTTGAAATATCTTCAGCCTTCATTCAAATTTGATGATGTCCTAAATGAAGATCCAACTTGGTAAAATAAATTGCTCCATGTAATTCATCTAATAATTCATCAATCACAAGAATGGGAAATTTATCTTTAATAGTGAGCTTATTAAGCTCCCTATAATCCGGACACATGTGCCATGATCCATCTTTTTCGTGCACCAATACTACTGGAGCATAGAAAGAACTTTGACTAGGTTGAATTATACGAGCCTCTAACATTTATGCAATCATACGTTCACTTTCGCTCTTTTGGACATAAGGATATCTATAAGGCGGCTTGTTGTTTGGAGGAACACTTCCTGGAATCAAATGAATAGCATGATCATGATCACAAATAGGTGGGAGTCCTTTGGGAGTATCAAACACCTTGGAATGATTGTCCAAGACTTTCTGGAGATCTGTAGAAATAGATGATTTTGATGTTGGAACTTCTAGTGAGCATAATTGTGCAATTATGCCCCGTTTTTATTTATTTAGAAGCTTTTTCATGACATTAGAGCTTATTATCTTTCCTAGCTTCCCTGTGATACCCCGTAATTCGATTTCCTTTCCTTCCGAAAAAAATTTCAAGAAAAATTCTTGAAAATTGAAAGCTATAATCCCTAAAGTTTGTAACCATTGTACTCCTAGTACAACATCAGCACCTCCCATTGGGATGGAAAGCATTGGAATATTTAATACATATTCCCCCATGGCTAGCTTGATATTATGGAATTTTCCAAAGCAATTTATAGTTCCTCCATTTGCAACCATCACTTGACATTCTGGTGTTGGGTATAGGAAACAATTCAATTCCTTGGCTACCTTATAATGAATAAAATTATGGGTACTACCTGAATCAATTAACACTATTACCTTTTTCTTCTTGATATGTCCTTCTATCTTGAGAGTTTGAGGAGTGGTAATTCCTGCCAATGCATTACATGATATGGTCGGACTCATTTCTTCTTATTCTAGGGTTGGTTCCTGGTGTATATCCTTTTCTTGTTCATTTTCTTCTTCCTCTTCACAATCTATGTAAAATAATTTATTCTCAGCACACCTATGACCTTTAGTTTATTTGCTATCACAACTGTAGCAAAGCCCTTTTGCTCTTTTTTCTTCCAATTGTTGTGGTGTCAACCTTGTAGGTTGTGGAAATCTAGGCGTAACAACACTTCCTTCTTAATAGAAGTGAGTGGTAGGCTTCCTTGTCGCCATAATTTTACATTCAATTTTTCTTGCCAACCTGAATGCCTTCTCCAATGAATCAGGTTCCAAAACGCAAACTTCATGTTGGATGTTATCCTTTAAAGTACCTATGAAGAGATCAATCTTGTGTTCCTATGGAATATCAGTTACCCTTATATTCAATTTTTGGAAGTCCTCAATGTGCTCCCCCATTAAACCCTTTTGTTTGAGATTTATCAATTGGCTAAATAAGGTGTTCCTCTTTGTATCCTCATAATGTGCTATCATTCCTCCCCTTAAGAATTATTCATTATTGTTTTCTTAAAGGCTTTTATAAATATACTAAAATATTTTTGTTCTAATCTTAAAAAGTTACAATGTATTACATTACAGTATAATATATCACATTATGGAGATCAAAATATTGCTCACATCTGTAATATCATATTCAGGATCTATTTCCATCAAACTTCCTCATATCTATTGCAGATACTAATTGTGGTTATATAACAAGTAGTTTATGAAATCATGATTAACATTTATTTTGTTCTCATCATGAGTTTCCTCTAATATACTTTCACCATTAGGAAACATTTCTTGTATCAACTTTTTCAAATCTTCCATGTCTACTTTTAGATCATTCTTCATGTTTTCCATTTTTTCATCGATCTTAGCTTCCATGTCATCCATCTTGGATTCCATGCCAACTTCCATGCCATCTATCTTAGATTCCATACCTTTCTTCAAACCATCCATATTATTCTTCAAACCATCCATCTTCGCTTCCACGCCTTTCTTCAAAACTTCCATTTCATTTTTTCCTGCTCTTTGCGAGAGCGAAATTTGGTGCACTTGCTCTCGTAATTTTGATACATCATGTTGCAATTCTTCATCTTCATGAGTCATAGTAGAGCCTTATGAAGGCTTAATGGGTGTTTAATTATTTTTACGAGGTATTTTTTAGAACCCAATACTGATATATATTCTACAATATGCCCTTGGAATCAATTCAAATTGATTCTTCAAACAAGACTTATGCAATTTGGAAAAAAACTACACACATTTTTCTTGCTTTTGAGGAGCTCGATATTGAAATTGGATTATCTTTGTGATTGCAACTCTTCAATATCTAGGTAGCCCTATAAATTCTCTTTCGAATGCCATGGGTCTGACCTGATTTGGATTCTCCAAGACAAAGTTATGTCCAATCTCCCACAATGACCTAATTATGGACTGGTTCAGTAGAGCTAACTTGTACGACTTTTCATATGTCATTGTTTCGTCCTTCGGCTCTGAAATTGATAGCAAAGAAACTAAATTTTTTGTACTTGTGACCACTTTTTACGACACTCCAATCCAATGCTCAGAGAGTGAGTCGTGAATGTTTTCTCACGATCAACTCTTTGAGATGAAATTCGGGAGCCTGAAAAATCACTACCTTCCACAGATCATATCTCCGAAATTATTATGAACCAAGCTCTGAAATTTTGCGAGGGGTTTCCTTAGGATTTCTACTTTGCGCCCTAAAAATTTTAGATTCTGAACCTTGGTAGAACAAACGTTATAGCGAAATTCCACGATGACCTGTTTAGAGCAGTGAAACCCTAGAATCCAAAGCTCTGATACCAAATGTTGTGAAACCAGCTCCAAAAATAGAAGAAAAGAGATATCAACGCCTTAGAAATAAGCCACTTCAAGGAGGAAACCTCCAATACATTACATAAATGAACAATTCTTGGATGATACAAATGACCAAAACCTCCTTCTATATATAGGAGTCCATGGGGCCATAATATAATCCTAGTGGGGCCACAATGTAATCCTAGCTAACCTAAAAATAATAATTTAAGGGCACAATAATTACAATATTGGGGTTACAAGGGTACAACAATAACAATAAGGGGGGCTACACTAACATAATAAGGGACTACAATATTAATATAGGGACCTAACAGAAACTCACATTTTCCACTTACTCCTAATCCTAAGGACTTTGAGAGCAATAGTGACGATTGGCAGGATGACAAATTTTCAGTGGATAGAGAGCCACAATTGTCATTTAGTCCTAATCCTAACAATTATGAAAGCAATAGAGATGAATGGTCGGATGACAAATTTTCAGTGGATAGAGAGTCACAGTTGCCACTTAGACCTAATCCTAAAGATAATGAGAGCAATAGTGATGAATGGCAGGATGAAAATTTTTCAATGGATAGAGAGTCACATTTTCCACTTGCTCCTAATCCTAAGGATTATGAGAGAAAAAGTGATGAATGGAAGGATGAAAAAAATTCAGTAAATAAAGCGTCACATTTACAGTTACTCCTAACCCTATGGACTTTGAGAGTATCAGTGATGAAGAGAAGGATGAAGAAAATCCAATAAATCGAGTCTCAATTTCCAGTTACTCCTAATCATATGGACTATGGGAGCAGCAATGATGAAGGTCAGGATGAAGAATTTATAATCAATCAAGAGTCACAATTTCCACATAGTCCTAATCCTATAAACATTGAGAGGAGCCATGGTGAATGGAAAGATAAATATGGTGAAGAATATCCTCCAATTCAATATTTCAAAACCATAGATAATGGTATTGCAAATTTTCATGTCGCCGAAGATAGTAATGAATATTTTTCAAACAATGATGGTGGTGAATTTCCTAACTATATTGCAAATGATCATAGTAAGAATATTATTCCTCTTAATGATCATGGAAATTCTTGTTCAGAGAATGATGAAATCATAGAGCTATTGCCAGCAAATATTGTTTCTAGGAGTAGGAGTAGAGTTAGACCTTTTTGTATCAATCCAAGATGTTCTAGTTATACAAGGGAAAGAGTAGTATATCTCATGAGAAGAAGTTCTATCAGTAAGCTCATTTCAAGTGACTGTTGTAAAAAGGATTGTTTGAAACATATGGATTACAAATTTGATTTAGAGAAAAGGAAGAACTATTTATCAATGAATAAAAGCATGAAAAATTCATATTTAGTGGGGTGCATGCAATCTACACTGGCAGGTTATGATTATCATATTGGATCTTTATTGCTCTATAGAAAGGATTTCAAAATTATTCATTCAATTGGAAATTTTTGTCTATCAAGAATCCAAGATAATTTGGAAAAGGATCCTACATATTATTCAGAAGTTCATCATAAATGAGAGTTTGGGCCACTAGAAAACACTGCAATGTCATGGCTGCAAGACTTCTTTTCAAAACATGGAGAGTATATGCCAAATAGAGATAAAATACATATTCCAGATAATTTCTCAGGACGAGAACTCTACAACTTATACAAGGAATATGCAAAAGGTGTTGAAGGAAATGGTCATTTTATTACATATCAATATTTAGTGCAGATATGGAGGAGAGAATTAAACAATGGTCATATTCCTAAGAAGACAAGGATGGGGGTTTGTAGTGCATGTGCTTCTCTAAAATAAAAGGGATACATTTCAAGGAGCAAAAAGAGGTAAGCATTCATAACATTATTTTTTTAAATTTTATAGTGATCAACTATGAAAATGAATTTATTAATACGTTTATTTTATGTTATGTGTAGATTCCATTGTTAAAGCCCTTCAAGAGCATCATGAACAACAAACAAGTGAAAGGAAAAAGTTGTACAAACATAGAAAGAAGTGTTATGATAATCCAAATAAATATTTGGGTGTGATAATTGATGTATGGACCAGAAGAAAACACTTCTACCACATTTTGTTCGTACACCCAAAAATTTGCACGAGGAAATTTTATCCAGTTTCACTTGGCCGGTTGTATGGTATTCAATGGGAAAATGCAAAGAGTTTACTTCACAGCTCCAAATATTCATAATGAAGGAAATCTGACAATAACCACAATTCATGATGTTCTTTCTCATTGGGGTGTTAATCTTCCTGAAATTTTGTATCTACAATTAGACAACACTTTTCGTGAAAACAAAAATCAAATTGTTTTTGGATATCTAAACATGCTTGTTGAATTGAGAATTTTTCATAAGGTAAATGTTTGTTTCCTTCTTTTTGGGCACACTCACGACCATATTGATCAAATGTTCAGTCATTTTTCAGTAACAATGAGGAGGAAGAATGTTGGGAGCTTGCCATCATTAATTGAATGTATTAAGAAATCATATATACTAGAGCCTATTTTTCATGTGTTAGCAGAAATTGATGAAATGCGAAGGTTTATTCTCGGATCACATGGTCAAGAGAAATGCATTGAACAACTTAATGACATTAGCTTCCAACATCAATTTCGTATAAAACAAATTGATGGGAAAACATTTATATGGGGCAAGAAGTATTCAACAACCGCAGAATGGGCGGCATCATTAGGTTTGGAATTTTTGAAGTTCATTCCAGATCATCCAATATTTGCATCAAATATATTGTTATTACAATCAGTTGGTGAATTTCATAATGCATGAAGGCAAAAGAGAGATATAGATTATTCTGAATGCTTGGAAGAAATTTAAAAAACCATTAGATATACATATGAGTACTTTGATGTTGTTGATTCAGTTTGGTGGGAGTACTTTTTCAATGATCAGAGGGATATCCTTTCAAGACCATCAAATGAAGATATGCTTTTGAACATTCCATTTATTTGGCCACAAAATGTGTGAAATGAACAGGAGGAAACAAACATTCTTGAACAACAACAATCACATGGTATTATTAATTCTACACAGGTGGATTAAAGAGAAATGTATATTGGTTCCGTAAGGTCTCGTGCACAACATGAATCCATGGAAGACCTTTACAGAGGTTCAGTACAAGATATTAAGGTGGGTTACATGATCGCAGTATTAGCACATGAAGATCCACATGGCTATCCATTCTAGGTTGCCAAGGTTATAAAGGTGATTACAGAAAATGAGGATGTTACAGGTGTTGAAGTACATTGGTATGCCACAAACACACACCCATTCAATGGTTTGTACAAGCCAGAGATGGTAGTTAGTAAAAAAATTGGCGGAAAAAGAAAAATAAAGGGTACAAATATAAATCATCGTCGCACAGACCTCTTAAAATTGGAGTAAGTTGACATACTTGTTTATGAATTAAATTTAACAAAAAGAGGAACTCTTCACTCCAGGATGATAGAGATTCTTAAGAGGTTGCTACCACAAGAAACAGTGTTGAGATGGCAATTTGCTGAACCCAGTCATAGACCTACAAGAATTTTGAAACCTCAAGTGGTGGGCATGTATGTTGACTCAGATGGGGCATTAGTTGATGAAAGAGAAGAATATGGAACATCTTCATTTTCATCGAGTCATTCATATGAAGATTTGAATTCTGATGGTGTGCAAGAAAATATCAGTGATTTTGAATAATTGTGTAAGACAATTGATATAAATGATGTTTTCATTGAGCAAAGAAAATGATATTTTAATTTATGAGTCATTTTTATGTTTTTTGGATTATATGTTTTAATTATGACGAATTCATTTGTCGACAATATTGACAATGCAACAATTATTTGGAGAAATAATTTATGTTTCATTGGATTATTTTAGTCATATAATTTTTTCATAATATCATGGTTGAAATATTTTGAGAAGTTAATATTTTTTAATTCTATGGGTGAAAAATTGTGAAATATATTTTATCTTTAACATTATGGTTGAAAACAACTAGAATTTTAAGGATTGTTAGTGTCATGATATTATATGTTAAATGACATGTATAAAAATAATTATAATTTTAATGTGTTTAAAATATCATTATTTTATATTTAACGCCATTACTAGAAATAGGTTGAAATTGTACCTGGAAAATAAAAATGGTATTCTAGCACCAACCATTGTGTGTTTTTTCCATTTTTTTGGCATATGAAAATTGGTTTTACTACCATATTTTAAAATTGTTGCAAATTTACAATGAAAAAAATAAAACCTCATTCTGGAATACACCCTTTTCGTTTTTGGGTCATTTTTCATGGTTTTTGGGGTTTTTTTTGCTAAAGCTCTCGTTTTTAGCTTGTAGTTCTTGTTTCAAAGTTTACGTTGTTGTGTCGTAAACACGTAACTGTCAATGTATAATATAAGCATACAATATACCAGTTACCTTACCTTTTTGTGCCAAGTAATGTTCCCTGTAACTGAACACACATATCAACCACATGTTCCAAATATCAAGACAACATATCCATTAATTTGGAATCTATATTTACCAAGTGTAACAACCATGTCATAGTCAATAATTAACTCACATTCACCAATCATAATACATAATGCTATAACTACCACCTACCTACACTCAAATACATATCAACTGTCTCAACAAATATGTATTGGTACAACCATCTTAAAACAAGATCATTTCATCATAGAATCTTATAGGCATATACTCATATCATACAAGTAATCGAACATTCAAAAAAACTATAAATGTACCATGTTATATAAACCAACTATATGACATAATAGACACCAAGCACTCAACACCAGGTATACAACATAATCAAACAGTCAAGCACCAAGTAGATGATGTAAGAAAAATCACACCAAATAGGTGACATAATCAAACAATCATACCTCACTATATCTCAGGGGAGGTTATCTTGTCTACATAATTAATCTATATTACCAAAATATAACCTCTTAACATATCAAATCAAACATAAATAAGCTCATGATATCCATAACAATAACTAGCTAACATGTTCACATCATAAGCTCACAAAAAAATTTCATTCATGCATAACAGTCTCACATGCATAGTCAGTATATATTAGTACAACACACTATCATAATTAGGTTGTTTCATACGTGAATTTCATAACCATAACCATCTACATAGGCCAATCCAAATTAGCACGATACATTTAACATAAATATCTTTATTCCATAACCCTAATCATCAAGTTAACTAACATATAACAACAGCAAGTCAACTTATAACATACTCATCAACAACATATAACATAATCATCAAGTTAACTAACGTAAAACAAAAAAAACAATGCATATGAAAACACATTACTATCATTTATGGCTATTCGACACAAGTGTATATGACCACATTGATTCACTAACATCTACCATGCATGTAACCACAACAACAATAAAATGACAAACATGTATGTAACCCTAAGGAATATAACAATCCATTACCTAACATACCCGCATGCCAAACATATAACCTGGATGATGATATGATCTTACCCCATATTCTATTATTGCAACTTCACTTTGATGATATACATATCCTATTTTATCTTATCCAACATATCAACATCATATATTATCAACAACATCATGATGACGTAAAATTCATGCAATGACCTCATGGACAACAACCTTAACCATGGCAATGCATTCATAACAATCATATAGAAATTGAGATGCATAAAAAAAATGCATATACAAATGACATGCATTCATGATGACCACATCCAACAACAGCACCATCAACTTCCACATGGTGACACAACTGAAGAAATTACCACCACCATGCATACACAAGTAAATAGTTCGCAAACATACAAAACACATATGAAACTAACATGTATTCAAGACAAACACATTCTGCCCATCCAGCTCAAGGGTGAACCATGCTCTAATACCACTCTCTAACATCTTCCTCCCATATCTGCCCAAGTAACCGGCCAACTAGGGGAACCATGTGATGAGAGGCTACTATGATCAGATTCAACCTCCTAGGTGACTTTAAGGAAGTGGAATCGACAGAAACACATCATACAAACCTTCCACATCAGCAACAAGACTCTCAAGAACCATACCAACCACTCATGTATCTATCCCATCGGTCCCACTGAATTTTTAACCAACTTAACCCCCGAACGCACGCACAAACCTGCATGCCTATGTCTGGGAGGATATGGATGCACGCACAAGCCTGCATTCCTACATCTAGGGACTAAATTACCCTAACATGTGTCTGTGTCTGCAATATTTAAGGCACTTTACCAGGCCCAGAGCCTAGGCCACTACCCAGAACTCAATGACAAGTTCAGAAATGAAATAAAACAATGGTTCACAAGCAAGCATTCGAGCAAGGACTTGACTAGACCCCTACTAGCCATGATAGAAATTTTGTCAAACATGTCACAGTGATGTAATATAAATGTTTAAATAACATATCTGAGCATAGGTGTCTCATACTTATTTGAGAATCTCTAAGAACCATTATTGATACATCATATTAACTGCATTATATTCTATTTAGGAATAGATACATTATTCATTCAATTATTAATCAAAACATTATGAGAGACATTCTTCATCACCATCATAAAATTAAATCATAACCAAAATATAACAAAAATAAATGACAAGAACATAATATCCATATAAGCCATAGAATAATAAGCATATTTACCCATCAATACAAAGGAAAAATATCTCTTATTTCCATAAGAAAAACACAACCAAGTCTGGGACTTCCATGTTCCACCCGACCATAAACATGGCTGAGCCAAATCTCTCTTCAAGCATCCACCCCCATTCCATATTTCAATCATTAATGTGGGATCTCATAAACCAAATCCTGTAGAAATTTGAATAATAGTTGAATTATTCACCGAGATTATCCTGATTACACACTATTTAAGCTTCATGCATAATACATAACCTCTTCTACAATTGATCATCAATTTGCAGAAATAGAAGCAGTTGCATGCGCACATTAAAACATAATCAAGCACACATAGAACACAGTATGTAATGGGGAAAGCTTACAGTTGAAAACCCCCAACTATCTATATATTATAATGATAGAGAACATGTAACAATACATAGCACAAAGCTCCTCACAGCTCTCAGCACATCTCACATGCTACACACAAACTAGCTCAGATATGAACAAGTCACAAGTTCAAATCTCTTCCACCTGTCTGCCTGCCTCTACTGCGCAATCCAAGATGAATAATGATAAGATCCAAGTTCGAATCCCACTGGCTTGTACTGCGCAATCCTCATTGGCAATCTCAATCAATGTGTGTGCAAATCTCATGCACAGCTATAGTCACAACCGATAGTAGACTCACCCTTTCACCCACCTCTAACACTGGTCTCCACTGAACTGTCCATGCATTGCAGTTAACTGATGTATTCTTTAGTTGATTTATGAGTTAATAATTAGTGAATTAATTAATAATTAATTCACACCACTCATCACTAGTGTATTTATCAGTTATACTAAATACAACTAGTTCAACTAAGTTAAATCGAACACAACTCCACCAACTGTCTCATCAACTCCACCAAACTCTGCCGCATGAGTTCTAACTGAAGTCAACTATGCAATAGCTCAACTAACCCCTAGGAATAGGGTAATTCCTTCTGTCAGCTGCATGTGCCACATTCAAGCATCAAACTGAAGTGCTCCAAGAGGATAAGATAATGTTTATAGTCCAAATATTATTAAGGGCTAATAATATTTGAATGATCTATTTTTAGACTGGCAGTCTAAAAATAGACTTTGCCCAATGTCTAAAAATAGAGGTCCATATATTTTTACCAACTTGACAAATCATCCATAAATAACATCCTGCAACTCATAGACCATGATCCATATGTCTAAAAATAGACTTTGCGCCAAAAATAGCCTGCGGGCCCACTTAGTGAAGGCGACTTCTTTTCACTAAGCTCCATCATCTTGTTGCATTTTCAACAAATCCATCGAAACCAAATCGGGGCTTGTAGAGGCAAAACCACCTCAATCCTCAACAACCAGTGATTCCACCTCACAGTCGTACATCACAACCATCACCAGATTTGTCTCTACACAAGTTGTACAGGGCTCTAGATCATTTGTTCCAACCAAGGCTCGATGACTAGTAACTCAACCTTGGTTTTTTCTGAGATCCAACGTGTTTTTCCAACCAAGGCTCCAGGAATAGTAACTCAACCCAAAAACTGTCTGTCATGCTCGAGAGCATTTTTCCAACCAAGGCTCTAGGAACTAATAAATTAACCCACAGATAAAGGAACATTAGAACCAACCAGAAAACAAGTAATGGAATGAACCCACAACACCATGCCTATCAAGGAAATGGAAAGGCTAGGAAAATCCATTTTTCATCTAGGAAATCCTCTATGCCAATGACAGATCATGACCAAGAAACCACATGCATGTGTCGTGCATACCAAAACTAGTGAGGAAAACATCCATGCATTTCAGCACCTACAATCAAAACCCACTATAGATGTCAATCCCAATTTCCTCATGCACTTTCATGCCTTTCCTTTACCTTCTTGCTCCAAATCGAAAGTATGACACACTCCTTCAATAGTGCTCCAAGAAAAATCTAAGTATCCAAGAGTATGAGAGAGGGCAAAAGAATAGAATAAGAGTCATAAGTGTGAGAAAAATCTTTCCAACTGATTCTCAGAAGCCTTTTTATCAATGAGGCCTCTATTTTCTTCATTTTCCATTATTTTCCTTCCTTTTACTCCTCACATGAAACTAGTGACCTTTCACCTCCCTTTTATTCTATTTTCCATCATTTTCATAAATAAAATTGAAATTAATGCCTCATGCCTTTCCAAATCCTTTTCCATTGCCTTTGCCAATTTCCTTTAGCCATAATAACCAAAATGAACACTTGCTAGGATGTTTTTTCCACCATTTAGCTTGGAATACATGTCCCATGACCTTGGTTTTATTTTTTTTAGATGGATTTTTAACCAGGTCTATTACAAATCCTGAAATACATATATTTGAGCATTGGATGGCCTAATCACCAATCCACTATGACACATCTCTTGGAAGTCAACGCATCATTTTCAGAGATAACGTGAGCCTTTTTTTCTGAAATATTTTTACCCTTTATTATGGAAAGGGAATATGCACATTTCAAATATTTCATATGATATTTCATACATGTGGATTGGGATATGACCGAGTGATATTTTTTGGCCTCCAAAACTAGGGTTTATGACATATTTTGGAGCAAGTATCCTTATTGATTATATGTGGAATTGTGACTAAAATAGAGAAATAATATCTATCTTTGAATCAATGATAGTAACATAAGAAAATTCTTGGCATATCCCTAAGATCAGTTATTTGCAGCCCTATTTTTTAGCCTACTTCTTATGCAGTCCATTTGACCTACACCTGTTGGTAACACAACACCTAGTATAGTGAAAAAAATCCTTAAGTATTGTGGCAATTGTTTTGAAGTGTTTTTCCCCTATACCTATATCTATAGTGTCTTGTTTGGTCTCATTGTCCTGAATTAGTACTATTATAGAATTAATTGGCTTCATAAGTATATATGTGTCTGCCAAGGAGGAATTAAGATGACCTTTATGCAAGTCATGTACACTTACTTGTGGCTTGTGTTTTAAAGCATTGAAGCAACTACTTTGGAAATATTTGGTCTCCACACACTATGTTGTTCTTGACATCAAAATTGTTTATTTAGCAATGATCAATCTTTAGAGGTTAACATTGGTCATTTGTGGACAATAATACACAATTCTGAGGTATCTGTGTTATTTCTAAGAAACCCTAAGTAGTAAGTTAGAGTTGAAGTTAAAAAGGATTTATTCCTTATGTGAAGTTTTTCTCTAAATCACATCATAATTATTTTATGAAAAGTAAACTCTTCTAGTCACATCAAACTATCACCTTGATCAAGAGTTTCATTATCTAGTACATACTTGAAAAAGGAGTTTCCAATAGTAAAGGTATTCATTATGTCAATGAACTAAGAGTGTTTTCATTATTGAAAATTTTTGAAATGGTATATCTTCATCTTACAATAATGTTTCATAATCAGTAGTTTCATTATGCAGCAATAAGGTCATTTTCCAGAGATCATAATACAATTATATATATTAAGGGTTGCATTGTTTCACTTGTAGTAAGGATTTTTATCATTATTGCAATAGGTTTTTTGGATTAAGGGTTTTGAAGTTGTAAATGTGTCATTGTCCCTCATACGAGAGCCCACAATAGTTTGTATAAATCTACTTATTTTAAGTGGGCGAGTGTCCCTTGTATGAGATCCCACAATATTTTTCAAATTCATTATCATTTTTAGGGTGGTTGGGTGGTGTTAGGTAGGTGGTTGAAGTCACCTTCAGGTTGGAGCCTAAAAACACTTTAGGGTGTTAGGGTGGTGCTAAGGAAATTTGGAGCTTGTAAGGGTGTTAGAGCATCCTTTCAACATTACCTGATAAAAACAAGGTGTTGGCACATCCTTCCAATTGGAGCTAGAAAATTCAACACTTTTCTAGAGTACTAGGGAGTTGGGGCTTCCCTTTTTAGTTGGATCTTAAGCATTTTATGTACTCACAAAATAATTAGAACAGTGTTCAGTGCTTTTTCACCTAGAAGGGTTTCCACCTAAACATTTTGGTGTACTATTCCCTTGATGTGTTAATGTTTTATATGTTATTAATGTTAGGAAAATATTAATAAGTTACTAATTGTAAGAAATATTGATTCACCCCCCTCTTAGTATTTCCAAGATCCTACAAGCATTCTTTTGCTGGAAAACATTTGTAGAAGTGATCTTCGACTCTAGTTGGGAAAATTAGGCAATGATTTGGTGCATACTAGTTGAGAAATATAAGAAAGAGGTACATAAATCACTGAGGGATTGTACAACAATGAATGTACTCCCTTATTTGCATTTATAATCAAATGAGATTCATCTAGAGATCATGAAAATCCCCAAGTTTATCATATGTGTGAAATATATTTTCTTTCACCTAACCAAACTACTAGTGAGTGTAAACACCTCATCCCACATTTACTCAATTTTACCATTTTTCTAGGATAAACATAAGACAAGTGTCACTATGATATGAACCGACCTCCAAGTTCTAGTTATGGAAGTGGGACTTGCAATTTGACCACAAACGGACATCCCTCAGAGACCGCATACCACTCAAGAGGTTTCAAACCACCCCAGGTGATCAGTCCACAAGCTGGAACTTTGTTTCACTATGAAACTCCCCAACCACATGCACAAAACAACATCAGTAAAGCTATGAGGTCCCATCTGCACACATAGGCCTGACTCCATGTAGTTATGGCCGAAATTCCCAAGTTCATAGCCAATAGTTCTGAGATTTGAGCCACTCTTTCAGGCTACCCTCTAGACCACTACCCAAAATTTCTTCTAACTTTCTAGAATACAATCAAAGGTAATGACAATGCTAATAAATCAAAACTCAAGCAATAACTTAACATATACATGCCTAATACATGATATATATTTCGTCAAACATATGGAAAACATATAAGCTATAGGTGATGAATTCATATAAACTAGTAATATTCATATGAGATCACCAAGAAGGCTCCAAGCCATCTCTAACTAGGTGAAACAAAACTTGTTAGTCCATGCATTCATTAACCATTCAATAACTTATCAAAACATATCAAGATCCATATATAAAATACAACATATAACCAACATTTAAACATAATGGAAACCATGGTATATCAACCATAAAATAACCAGCATAATCACTACAAATGCTCATAGATCACAATAGGAGAATATCTCACATTAACATATGAAAATTCCAACCAAGGCAGGGACTTCCACATACCACCCAACCATATATTGTGTTGAACCAAATCTCTCTTTCATCCAATCACCCCCACGCCATATTCCAAGCATGAATGTGGGATCTCATGGCTTAAACCAAAACAAAATGAACCAGGGCTTCTAGAGGCCAAACCACCTCAACCCCCAATCACAGTGATCTCACCTATATAGTCTATAGATCATTAAAATCAACCATACATGTCTATACCCAAGACGTCCAGGCCTCCAATAACTAGTATCTCAACCCATAAACTTCCATGGCTCTAGATAATTTGTTCTAACAATGGCTCTAAGGACTATTAACTCAACCCACAAGGCTCTATAGCAGTTTTCCCAACATGTGACTCTAGGAACTAGTATCTCAACCCAATTGTTCTAGGGCTTCCATAGAATTTGATTTAACCCAAAACCATAGAGAACCTAAGCACCAATCATAAAAATAAGTGGGAAAACCAAAAATCCATGGTTATCTAGGAAATGGCAAGGAAATGTTGAAATCACTATCGATCTAGGCAAATATCCATGCTAATGACATCACATAACTAGAGAATAACATGCATATACCATGCATCCAAAATTCAGCAATGAAATTACACATGAAACCTGCTACCTGCAAAGTAATCTAGGCATAGCTTCCGATCACATGTTTCCCTTGTTCTCCCTTGATTTTTGTTATGCGGGATATACGATTACGGACAAAAGTATCTCCCCTGGGTCTGGTGGCTAACCTATAACAACAAAGAGACAACGAACCTAGTGCTTTCCTTAAATTAAATAGATGATGGGATGAATCCTACCTGGAATCTGTCATGTGCTTCTCTCCTTATTTAATTTGAATTCTCCAATATTAGCTCCAATTTCCAAAATTAGAACATGCAAAATCAGACAACACAAGCCAAGAAACCACGGGATCTATGTAGCATAATATAAGTACTTTATTCAATAGATCAACATGGTACTAAAATAATTGAAATAAAAACATCACATATAGGAAAATAAAGAAATCCTTGCATTAATATAAATGGAAGGAGATTACAAATATAAATAGGTTTCGATCTTGTAGATGAGCTCCTCTAGGATGAATTGTCCTTTATTTGTCACAAAGTGCACCTCCAATCACCCTAAATGCATGAAATGATGTCTCTCAAAAAAATACCATAAGGGTATAATCAATCTCCAAAAGCCAACCCCTTGCATATGGAAGGTTGTAAATATATATAGGAGTGGGGTAAGTTGGGAGTTCTTATCCAATTACCAATCTGTTGTTTTAGATCCACCTTTGATGGGAGGATGGGATCAAAGGGTAAGGGATGGAAAATCCAAAGTAGGGTAGGATAGGATCCAAATTTTTTGTTTGAGATAAATGGTTACAACAGATCCTAGAAGCTTCTAGATATGGAGGCTTTGGGATTCTCTCTCTTTTTCCTGAATTTCTAGAACCAACGCAGGTGTCAAGGAGAGAAACCCTTAGGTGATCAACATAGTCCATAATGGAGAAACCGGTAGGTGAACACTGTCCAAAAAGAGGCCATTGAGCATTGGTCCTGAAACTAGCTCAAATGATGCAGTTTCAGGCAAAAACTCCGGGGAATGAAGGAGGTATTCTTAGGAATTTGTGGAATGATGATTACAAGGGGAAAAAGGATGTTGATTTATCCCATTATGATACCTATCGATGGGATGTGACAAAATTAATGATGACTGAAGTGTTTTACCTTGTGAAAATTTGGGATCAAGAACATTTAGTGAGATTGATCTGTTACAATACATTCATATCATGACATATTTTTTCTGAGGGATGCATAACCATACTCATCACATAAGCTAACATCACATGTACAATGATCAAAATATGTGTCCACAAATAACAACTGGTGGACCCGTGACTGGATGTATGTTTGTATGATCATGGCCATAATACATTGTGATCTTTGTATAATTCCTGAAATCGCAACCTGGATGGATGAAACCAGATTTGGGGTCTTCTATATCCTTCACATGACCAAACCAATGTATGAGTGTTATAGGTCAATATGGGCATCATCCCCCATGACCTCATCAAACTGGACATCATCCCCAGGACCAATGAAATAGGGTCTATTATCCCCTCATATTTCAGTTGCTATATGCTCTAAGAGAAGAAAAATTCATTCATGGCTTCTATTGTGAGATTTCCAAGGTTTGAAGTATATGTTTTATCACTTATTGACTCACCAATTCAGCCTCTAAAGGGATTAACTGCATTACAATGCAATGTCCTTCATTCAAGGGTGCACTGCAATGCACTTCTCGACATTCAAGAGTGCGTTGGACACCTAGGAGCGGAATTCTCATTGTTCCAAGAATATCCACATGGTCAGTGCCTTCTAGAAGAGTCCATATGTGTCAAAATTCGAATCCAAGTGTCCACCTAACACCTCTGAACTTGGGAGCATGTCTTGCATATTACTAGAAAGTCAATCATTGAGAAACTACCATCATTTTCCCCATAAATTGAGCACAAATCCTAATGCTAGGAAAGGAATAATTTTGGTAAATAAATGTTGTTGGATTCTCATTTGAGAGAGTGAAAGTATTGATATGCTCCTGGTATGATGTTGGAAGTGATGAGGCTGGGATGAAGTTGGATCTGGTGGCAAAAAATAGATCATTGGTTGTAACCTCCCCCTTTAGTACTCTTTAATAAAGATTGTTGTTCAATTTACCATATATGTATCTCTATATGTTACTGTTTCTTATGCAATGTATTCTTGAATGATATATATATTTCACATCTAATCGATTTGATTGATTAATATAGGTAGATATATGTATATGCATGTTTTTTCTATTCTTTGTTTTTTTTTGTAGGAATCGATCTGGCGATCTAAGTTGGATTGAAAGAAACAACAACATTGACAAAAG
Organism: Pinus albicaulis; assembly: GCA_034641835.2. NCBI lineage: Eukaryota > Viridiplantae > Streptophyta > Pinopsida > Pinales > Pinaceae > Pinus > Pinus albicaulis. The sequence continues at coordinate 572,209,671 of CM076572.1, forward strand.
GAGAAGGAGAAATGCTTGGATCACAAGTAGGCTCTTTTATCATTTTCCGCATCTTCTTATTTTAGAGAAAACGATAGTAAATTGTTTCCTCTGTTGTTCTAAGTGCCTAGCACCACACTTAGGGAATTTGATTTATCCGTAGATAATAATTCTTCATAAAAAATTGGCGACTCCACTAGGGAGTATCCTCTCATTCCTGGTGTTTTTTCCTCTGCTTATCCTCATTGGCAGCATCTACCTTTATTTATTAGAAATTTGAATTAAATAATTGCATTATAAGTGTGTTTTGTAGCTTTATTTTTCAATCCCTGCTGCACCCAATGCACTATTTTTCAAGACACAGTGCACTGCAGTGCACTGTCTCCCACTCAAGGGTGCACTGCAACGCATTGTCTCCCCTTAGAGACTGTGTTGCCCCCTTAGCCAACCAATTTCCATTCAAATTTTTCATTTCTATCATTCTCAACCATTTTTTTGTTGCATTCTCAAATGTCTGATACCTCTTAGAGACCAGTAAACTTTCCAGATTATTCCTCCTTTGAAAAGTTAATTTGTTCAATGTCTCTAAATTAGTGTTTTTCTTTACCATTGGAAAATCAAATTAAAATTATTTTATTTATGCATTAGATCCATTTGTTTTGTAAAGGAAATTGTCGTTTCATTCTTCGTTTCCTGTAGGAAAAATTGTAGTTTCATTCTTCATTTTTCCTAAAAGAGAAATTGTTTTTAAATTCCCCATTTCTCAAAGAATAAAACACGTGTTTTTTCTTGATTTTAGCATATAGTTTCCTTTCCTTCATTCACATTAAAGGAGTTTAAAAGAAAAACATTCATGTGCATATAGTGAAATGTGTGTGTAGTGTAGGAACAAGTTAGGAAAGTTGCATTTTATTTTGTGCTCTTTGTTGTTTGCTCTAAAAATTGATTGCTCTTTCCCTTAATAGCTAGGATTTTCATTGAAAAAGCTAAAATTGAAAAAATTTCTTATCATTTTAGTTTACATTTTTTGGAATTTCCATCCCATCACACAGTGAACCTCAAAGACAAACTTTCTAGACAAGATCAACATAAAATTTACGTCAATTTACCTAAGAAAGCATTGGAACCATAACGATAACATTTAGAAGGTCTAGGCTAGAGACATGTTCCAGTGTCGTTAAACGTAGCAGTTTTCACTAACTTGTATGCGATACATTCTGAGTGTGATACCTCACTCCATGTACGTAACTATATCGGAGCTCTTCCACTTACCTTTGGGTATATAAGATGGTGTTCTAGTACGAAAAGTATAGCGGGGTGCTCTCACTGTGCAGTTTCACATTTGACAACGTTAATACGAACTTGGGCCTCCATGTACCTTCGAGTATATTTGAGAGGAAAACTTTAGGTTGCTATCCATCCATAGTGAACTAAGTCGGCCACCTTGTAACTTTTGATACACTGAACACAACATTCGGGGAGATTGCTTGCCCATACTTCTTGGTTTGCCAAGAGGTATTCTACAGTTCACAATTACTTGGTAAACCTTTTGACTAGAATTACCCTTTTGTTTTGTTTATTTGTTTTTGGTCATAATATAAATCAGTCATCATGGAAGAAGAACATCGCTTTCCCGTCTTTCACGTAGAATAGCACTGAAACCACCTTTACCACTGGAAGCCATTTCTGGTTGGTGAAGGCAACATCGCTCTACTGAAACTAGTACTATCAGTACCTCTGGTGTGACATCATCCTCATATATACTAGAGTCATTTCAAGTTATTTCAACAAATCCTGGTTCATCTAATGTTTTCGAGACAAAGTCCTCACAGCTATATTTGGTCACGATCTATCCAATAAGTGAGACCATACCTCCCTAACTCTATGTTGTTCAACTGGAATTTGATATGGATCATGTCGTTATTTTTCCATAACATCTTAAACCCGAAATCAAACAACCAGAAGTTGTTCCTGTATCAATCACCCCACAATCTATTGTAGCCATTGAGTCTCCCATATCGCACAGTCAACCTCCTGAAATATACTTCGGTCCTGACAACGAAATCCTTCCACTTGGTTTTTTTTCGATTGAAGAAATACCGCAAGACGAAACACCTTTAACTCCAACCCATTTTGGAGAGGAGCTTTACCTACACAATTTTTTTCCTCAATCACCTTCCTCTGCTTTTCTCGATCTTGTTTCACTTTGAGTTCCCATAGATCCAATAGGGTACACACTTGGTCGAATAACCATGCCTGAGACAACATCTTTGGTTGGACCATCTATTCCAGTTGTGACAGCACCTGCTCTTGCTACCCCATTGATGTTTACAACTTCACCAAAGTCACATCTATATGGTGGTCCTTCCATCCCACCTGGTTACCAATATTTATCTCGAACCTTCTCTGGTGCATCCTCGAATCCATGGACTTCACCAATGTCATCGTATGGTATTCTAACGGGTAAATCTATAGTAAGTAATGAACAACTTGATCCTTTATATACATCATCAGGGAAATATCAAGTTGTTCCATTTGGGTATATTCCATCCAGTACAATTTCAACTGGACTCTCGGCATTTGGAGAACATATTTTCCATCTTATTATACTCCTCATGTTGGGGAGCAACCTATGGTCACCCATTTTGACAATACTCTATCATTATCTTGTCATCCTAATGTCGGAATGAATGTTTGTTAGTGGCAGCCCACTCTACCCATCCAACCACAAATGGTTGTACAATCGTATCAATCGGTTCAACCTGTTGCACCCACATCCACTCCACTTGTTAATACACCCTTACCCCTATTATAGGCTCAAATTTTTGTACCTGAATCATCTCAGGCGGGTCCTTCAACCCAATATCCTCAATTATTTTGCCCTAAGACTCCAACTCGTTCGACTGGTTTACAACAACCACCTGTATCCGGAATTATTTATACATAAGTTGGTTTACCTTATTATGGGATGTCACAGCCGCAACCAGGTTATACCTATCTGCAACCAAATCCAAGCTATCCTAGTTTGGGTTATAATCTTGGTGGACAGACCCCTTGGTAGCAACAAGCGCAAATGAAACAACCTTCATTTCAACAAGTAGCGTACCCAGGTTTTGGTCAATAGAATCCTCAAGCCTTTGCTTATCAAAACAACCCCTATCTGGGTTACCAGCAACAGATTCCTTATGTTGGTGCTCAAAGGCCTATTTCCCAAGCAATTCCATCATACCCTGGATATGCTCAACCTGACTTAAATCGATAGTTTCCCTTTGTTGCAACTTTAGAGTTACCAGATTTAAACTAGCTTTCCAATGATCCAATCAACTATGCTCCTTGGTGGCCAGTGATAACTTATAAATTACCCTCGAATATTCCTAAGTTCAATGGAAACCCTGGGGAAGACCCGTTGACGCATGTTATGACTTATCATTTGTGGTGTTCATCTAACTCCCTGAATGATGACTCCATTCGACTGTGTCTTTTCCAACGTACAATCACTGGTTTGGTTGTGAAATGGTACATTGAGTTTACCAAGAGCTTCACTTGATAATTTCACTGCCCTAGCTACTGTATTTTTGACCCACTTCCAGTTACCCATACAATATGAAACTGGAACTAAACTTTTGACTAATTTTAAATAGACTAATTCTACTCACATTTATGATCATATTTATGAGTGGTGTCGTCTTCGTAGAATGGTTAAGACATTTGTTCCTGATCAGGTCCTTCCTGAATTGTTCATTAAGTCCCTGTTACCATCTATAACTGAGGATGTGGCTAAAGGTGGCATCTTCATTGAAGATCAAGTCATTTCTCGTGCCCAGTACTTATATTTAATTTATACTCAGTCTGAGATGCTCTATAAGAAAATTCCCAACCACCACGATCTAATTTCACTGTTCCTCCTCCATCTAAGGACTCTCATGTCGGCGACGGTATGATCAGTACTGCAAGAACACATCACTCTATTGCATATGATCCTGTGCATTCTTCCAAAATCCATGCTGTGTCATCTGACAAGGGAAAAAGTGACAAGAAACCTGGAAGTAAGAAAAAGGGGAAATCAAAGAAAAATAAAACTTCTACCGCGCATGAAAGATCGTTTGATCAATCGTTTGGAAATCAGAAACCTCATTATCCTTGCATAATCTGTAATGAGGAGCACTTTGTTAGAGACTGTCCTCACCACGCCTATTGGGTGTGGAGCCTGATTATCTTGTTTACTTTGTATCACATCATTGGACCCCTGTACCTTAAAACGGGCGGCAACGCTGCTCGTAATTAATAGTTGTCATGGGGGGTCTAGGGGGGGCGGCAGTGCTTTTCGAAGCCCCCCCCTGGCGGGGGATTTCAGGGGCAACGCCCCCGAAGCTAAAAACAGATGTAAAATTGCCTTGTAAAAGTATAGTAATTTCTAGTCAATCTGGGCCGTTCATTAGGCAAATGATCTAACGGTAGAATTTATGTTTAGATTAGGGTTTTTTGCCCTAGAAGGCAACCCCTCGCTTTTATGAGGGCATTGTATTGCGGCTGTGCATTGTATGTGTATTCTCAGAGCGAGAAATAGAGAGGGAGACTGTGAGAGAGAACAGAGGATATTACAGCGGATCTGATGTAGGTTTTGTCTCTTCATTTTTGCTGGATAATAGAAAGGAAGGACTGGCTGTTCGGGGTGGACGTAGCCCAAACTGGGTGAACCACGTATATCTGTGTCTCTCTGGTTTTATGTGTTTTGTGTGCTTGTATTTTTTCCGCATATTTTATGTGTTTCATTGCTCTGTTATATTTATTTTTCTAACAACTGGTATCAGAGCCGAAGGTATATTTGGCTGATAAACTCGCAGGAAAAAGGGGTTCCTGGTTCGAGTGGGAGCAATGGCGGACGATGGTAAGTTTAGGGTCGAGAAATTTAACGACCAAAACTTTGCGCTGTGGAAGATGCAGATGGAAGATTATCTGTATCAGAAAGATCTGTACCTACCATTGAGCGGAAAAACAAAGAAGCCGGCGACCATGACAGACGCGGAATGGAACATTCTTGATAGAAAGGCACTCGGAACAGTACGGTTGTGTCTTGCGGCGTCAGTCGCCTTCAATATTTCGAAGGAAACAACAATAGAGGGTTTGATGCAGACGTTGGCGAAACTATATGAAAAACCCTCGGCCTCAAACAAGGTATTTCTTATGAAATGACTATTTAATATGAAGATGTCGGAAGGTGGATTTGTTGCAGACCATTTAAATGAATTTAATACAGTTACCAGTCAGTTAAGTTCTATAGGGGTAAACTTTGATGATGAAGTTAGAGCTCTGTTATTCTTGTGCTCATTGCCAGAGAGTTGGAATGGTTTAGTAATGGCCATTAGTAACTCTGTCTTTAGATCTAGTACTTTAAAGTTTGATGATGTTGTTGGTGCTATCCTTAGTGAGGAAATGCGATGGAAAAGCTCCGGTGAAACATCGGGTAATGCTTTCAGTACAGAGTCTAGGGGAAGAAGAATGGAAAGAGGAAAGAGCTTGGGATATCACAGTAAATCAAGGAAAGGTAGATCCAAATCCAGATCGAGGATAATGTGCTGGAATTGCGGAAAGAAAGGACACCTAAAGAAAGACTGTAGATCTCGGAAGGGAAAAGAAGGAGATACACAGCAAGAAAAAAATCATGAAGAAAATGTGACAGGTGATGTGTTACAAGATGCTTTGATTCTTTCTTTCGAAAATGTTACTGATTCTTGGGTTGTAGATTCAGGGGCTTCATTCCATGCCACACCTGATAAGAAATATTTTCATGACTATGTTCAAGGAGATTTTGGACAAGTTCGTTTTGGGTGATGATAAACCCTGTAAAATTGTTGGAATGGGTAAATTTCTTGTAAAACAATAGAATGGAAACCAATGGCTACTAAAGGAGGTAAGGCATGTTCCAGATCTGAAGAAAAATCTGATTTCAACAGGGCAGTTAGGCAGTGAAGGTTGTGTGACAACTTTCACAGATAAAACTTGGAAGGTCACCAAAGGAGCGCTAGTAATAGCAAAAGGTGAAAAGGTTGGTACATTGTATTTATGCAATGGTATTTCTAACTCTGTTAATGCTTTAACTTCCAAAGGAGCGGATGCAGCATTATGGCATCATAGGCTCAGACACATGAGTGAGAAGGGAATGAAGATTCTTCACTCAAGAAATTTGTTGCCAGGTTTGAAGAATGTTGATTTGGATTTCTGTGAAAATTGCATTTATGGAAAACAAAAGAGAGTCAGATTTCTCAAAGTTGGGAAAGAAAAGAAGAGCGAAAAATTGGAGCTTGTGCATACAGATGTATGGGGACTTGCTCAGGTATCATCTCTCGGTGGCTCTCGTTATTATGTTACTTTTATTGATGATGCAACTAGAAAAACATGGATTTATTGTATTTAGAATAAATCTGATGTATTTGATACTTTCAAGAAATGGAAAGCTTTGGTTGAGATTGAGACATGAAAGAAGTTGAAGCGTCTCAGATCAGACAATGGAGGTGAATATTGCAGCAAAGAGTTTGATAGGTACTGTTCAGAGCATGGAATTCGTAGAGAGAAGACAGTTCCAAGAACACCACAAGAATGGTGTGTCAGAAAGGATGAACAGAACAATCATGGAGCGTGCAAGGTGCATGAGATTGCATGCGGGATTGCCTTTACAATTTTGGGCAGATGCTGTAGATACTGTTGTTTATCTAATAAACAGAGGGCCTTCAAGTTCCTTGGATGGTGGTATTCCAGAGGAAGCATGGACAGGTAAAAAGGTAAACTAATCTTTTTTAAAGCCTTTTGGTTGTGAGGCCTTTGTCCATATTAATAAAGAAAACAGAACAAAGCTTGAGGCAAAATCAAAGAAATGTACTTTTATTGGATATGGTGCTAATGATTTTGGTTATCGCTTATATGATTATGAAAATCACAAAATCATTAGGAGCAGAGATGTAATATTCAATGAAAAGGTCTTGTATAAGAATCAGTTGCAGGAAAAAGAAAGCAAGGAATACGCGGTTCTTGATGAGATATCTGAAAAAGTAAAGGTGCCTGAAAATAATAATAATCAACAACCACAACAACAACAACTACCACAACAGCAACAGGCACCTCAAACACCTGAAAGTGGTGTTAGAATATCTACCAGGATAAGTAGACCCCCTGAACGATACTCTCCTTCATTATATTATTTATTGTTGACTGATTCTGGTGAACCTGAATGTTATGAAGAAGTAATGCAAGTTGAAAGCAGGAAGAAGTGGGAGCTAACCATGGAAGAAGAGATGGACTCCTTAATGCATAACCAGACTTGGGACTTAGTCAGGTTGCCTGCAGGTAAAACTACATTGCAGAATAAATGGGTTTACAGGTTGAAGGAAGAAAATGGAGGAAAACAGAGGTACAAAGCTAGACTTGTGGTGAAGGGGTTTGCACAGAAGAAAGGTATTGATTTTGATGAAATATTTTCTCCTTTTGTTAAGATGAATTCAATCAGAACTATCTTAAGTCTTGTAGCAGCGGAAGATTTACATCTTGAACAGTTAGATGTAAAGACAACATTTCTCCATGGAGATTTGGAGGAAGAGATATACATGCAGCAACCAGAAGGATATGAGGTCAAAGGGAAAGAAAAATTGGTGTGCGGGTTAAAGAAGAGCTTGTATGGCTTAAAATAGGCTCCAAGGCAGTGGTATCTAAAATTTGACAAGTTTATGTCTGAACAAGGTTATACTAGATGTCACTCTGATCATTGTGTTTATCTAAAAAGGAAAAATGATGGAAGATATATTATATTGTTATTGTATGTAGATGACATTCTTGTTGCAGGATCTAACATGCAGGAAATAAATGTGCTCAAAAGAAAATTGGAAAATTCATTTGCAATGAAGGATTTGGGAGCTGCAAAACAAATCCTTGGTATGAGGATAACTAGAGACGGGAAAAATCGCAAATTAACACTGTCTCAGAATGAGTACATAGAAAAGGTGTTGAAAAGATTTAATATGCAGAATGAAAAACCAGTTAGTACACCTTTTGCTAGCCATTTCAAACTTAGTAAAGAGATGTGCCCAAAGACCCAAGAAGACATGGATTATATGTCTAAAGTTCCATATGCATTAGCAGTTGGAAGCTTAATGTATTCAATGGTCTGCACAAGGCCTGATATTGCACATGCAGTGGGAGTTGTAAGCAGGTATATGAACAATCCAGGAAAAGAACATTGGATGGCAGTAAAATGGATTCTCGGATATTTGAGAGGTACCACAAATCAAGCATTATGCTTTGGTGGTTCAAACATTGCTCTACAGGGATATGTTGATGCAGATATGGCAGGTGACAGAGATAACGGGAGGAGCACTACAGGATATGTATTTACTGTAGGTGGAACAGCTGTCAGTTGGGTTTCAAAAATCCAAAGTGTTGTTGCACTTTCAACAACAAAAGCAGAGTATGTTGCTGCTACAGAGGCTAGTAAAGAAATGATTTGGTTACAAAGGTTTATGGGTGAATTGGGTAAGAAGCATGATATGGGCATGTTATACAGTGATAGCCAAAGTGCCATTCATCTTGCAAAGAACTCAACATTTCATTCTAGGACTAAACACATACATCTCAAGTACCATTTCATACGGTCAGTATTGGAAGATGGAGAGTTGAAGATGGAAAAGATACACACTAGCCAGAATCCTGCAGATATGCTAACAAAAGTTGTAACCAGGGAGAAACTGAGAATGTGCTCAGTTTCAATTGGTCTTCAAGGATGACGATGAAGATGAGGAACAGCCAAGTCCAAAGAGGAGTCATTGTCTAGCAAATGAAGCAGCGATGGAGTTGCTACAATCAGTCTCCAAGTGGGAGATTGTTGGGTGTGGAGCCTGATTATCTTGTTTACTTTGTATCACAGCATTGGACCCCTGTACCTTAAAAGGGGCGGCAACGCTGCTCGTAATTAATCTCTGCCGTGGGGGGTCCAGGGGGTGTGGCAGCGCTTTTTGGAGCCCCCCCCCCTGGCGGGGGTTTTCGGGGGCAGCGCCCCTGAAGCTAAAAACAAATGTAAAATTGCCTTGTAAAAGTATAGTAATTTCTAGTCAATCTCGGTCGTTCATTAGGAAAATGATCTGACGGTAGAAGTTATGTTTAGATTAGGGTTTTTTCCCTAGAAGGCAACCCCTCATTTTTATGAGGGCATTTTATTGCGGCTATGCATTGTATGTGTATTCTCGGAGCGAGAAACAGAGAGGGAGACTGTGAGAGAGAACAGAGGATATTACAGCAGATCTGCTATAGGTTTTGTCTCTTCATTTTTGCTGGATCATAGAAAGGAAGGACTGGCTGTTCGGGGTGGACGTAGCCCAAACTAGGTGAACCACGTATATCTGTGTCTCTATAGTTTTATGTGTTTTGTGTGCTTGTATTTTTCCGCATATTTTATGTGTTGCATTGCTCCATAATATATAATTTTCTAACAACGTCGAAGTCTCAAAATTGATTAAGACCTTGCATTCATCTGTTATGTTGACAGATCCATTTCTGAATCCAGACACAAATTTGGTTGCTACAGATCCAGCTTCTAGTTCCCAAGTGCTTATGCTATCTGTCACAAAGCCATCAACTGATGTGTTGGTGTCAATTCGTAATAAATATTACGATAGCCAGGTTACTAATAAACCTAATACCTCGACCACGAATCCGTCTACGGAATCGATACCGCCAACTGTTATTCCTGAATTGACTATGAAGCCACCAAAGGGAGTTGTTCATAAATCGACATTTAATCCTCAAGCCCGAGCTGCTCAAAATTATAATATAGTTGAATATTTGGATCAATCCCCTTCAGCAATGTCAGTGCTTGAGGTGCTTCAAAATTTTCCCTCCCAGAAACAAGCTTTGTTGTCAGCATTTGGTGGAATCGATCCGACATATTCTAATATCGTAGTCTTTAATCATACAGCCTATGTGTCGCAATTACCAATAGAATTGGAATTCTCCATCCAAGTAAATGTTCTCAAACACCTCGTTCATCGTACTATTTGTTACACCAATTTTTGGTCATCTAATCTATTACTATTAGATGGACCAAAGTACACCATGTAAGACCAATTTTACCATAGTAAAATTTCTTTCACTATGAAAAATGACTTAGTAATCCATAATTTATTAAGTTGTTTCTGGTCTAAACAGGAAACCCCATGAGAAATAATTGAATAAATCCTTATTTTTTTTATTTTCCTCGAGGAAAAATTAATTAGACCAATGTTTAATTAATATTCCAGGTCATATTTAACCCAAAACAGGAAAAAATAATTAGATAAATCATTATTTATCTTATTATTTTCTAGGAATAATTATTTAAAACATTATTTAAATAATATTCCTTGTTAAATTTGACTAAATAATTTAATAAATCACTATTTATTTAATTATTACTCAACCACATTCTTCAAATAATAAATAATTTTTTTATTTTTTTATTTTTTTACAATTAAAGGGATTTGACCAAATTCAAATTCTTTTTCCCTCCAACAAAAATAATAAAATATTCCAGAAATGCTGGATCTAGATTTGGTTAATAATATTTTAATTATGCACCAATATCTAGACTAACTCAATATTTTGTTATAAATAGAAGCGTTTTTCCATTCATTCACTATCTTTTATTTCCTAAATATCACTCTAGATCTATACTTTTGGCCTGAATTTTATCCTCCATTGTCATATTTTTATATATTTTTCCTGTGAGCTCCCTTTGAGTTCCATTTTTGTTTGGGTTTTCTACACCGTCAAGAGAGAGAGATCTTAGATCTGAAGTGCTGAGGACATACAAGAACCCATCCCATTGAGGGGAACTAGTAACATCTTTCTATGTTCCCTTCACAGGTGTCACAATAAAAAAAAATATTTTCTTGTTCATTGGATGCATGGAGCAACTCTTGATTTTTTATTTGTTTTTAATGTCTTTAACAACATAGATCTGGATTTTTGTAGCATTTATTTTGATCACTAACTACAGATCTAAGGAAATTGAAAACCATATTTTATTTTTGGGTTGTTTGTTATGCACAACTAAAGTGATATTTTTTAGTACGCTTGTGATTATAATTCACACTAACAACTGTCAACTCTTTAGATTCTTATTTTGCATTTCCTGATATTGTTTTTAACCTTTAAAACTTTAAAACAACAACAATTCTCACTTCTGTATGTTTCTAGGCCTATTGCGCAGGTAACAGGTATCAACCACAGCAGAGACAACAATTTTTTTTGAAATATGTTCCCAAAACATCTGGAAGTGCAGGTTGCACTTTTTGGGCCAAAACCTGCGACCTCAGCTCTTGGGTAGTGAAAACTACCAGAAAACTGTGACTTCAGCAGAAAAAATGTCAAAACCTACAACCTATCCTTTTTCTAGAATTTTTTCTGTGAATTTTTTGTTTTTGTATGGGCCACTGTTCAGGGTTGTTTAACCTCCCTCTTCACTCTTCTTACACCTTTAATTTCTTAGTTTTTCTCGTCGAAGTAGGAACCAAGCCCCTTAGGGATTCAGTACGATTCCACCTTTTAGGGTGAGTTTAGCTGAAGCAAGTCCTCTGAGATTTCAGTGTGTTCAGCCATTTTTCAGATTTGAACCTGTACTTTCATATCCTTTTCAGATCGATTATTCATCCATCCAAAACACCTATTTTTAGTCTTGTTTGTTCCTCCATTAGGGCCCCCTCCATTTCCCTTCAGTTTGTAGCCTTTCCCCACACTTTTTGCAACATTTTTCCATCTTGTTTTTTGTTGTTTTTTGCACCTATTTCTAGTAGATATGACCTTTAGATCCCTGTCCCTATCGACTTTAGATCCATTGGCCATTTTTTGTGTTTTGACTAGATTTAGCCCACCCATAGACTAGTTGGTGGGAAGCCCTCCTCCTTGGGTTTAAATTGATGCATCTTTAGTTGTTTATTTTTTGTCATATTCAGTTTCTTTTACTACCATGTTCAGATTTATTTATAGTTATATAACATCTTTTTTATTTTTTCTCTACACATGTATGGGCTTAATTAAAATTAACACACTTATCCCATACATGCACACCCTAAGCGAAGAGCATCTGGTTTACACTGCCAAGCCAAGACTTACACATTGTAATCAATTGATCCTGCACCTCCCTGCCCTTGTTTACCTCTCTTCCTGAACATTTTAATCCATTGATACTGCACCTCCCTACCCTTGTTTGTCACTCTTCCTTTTGTGGTCCGTGTCTGTTTTCCATCATCGTGCCCCCAAGGATTTCATCCCAGAGACTCCAAGGCCTTCATTCTCAATTTCCGTTAGGATCCCTTACACATCTGTGAACTCATCCTCATATGGGTTATGGTTTTCCTCAGGGAAGGGCCAACTCCTCTATCATTTTTCCCCCTCCCAAAATCATGTATCCAAGACATGGCATGCCTCACAACTTTTCCCAACTGCATCCTCTGATGCCAAGGCCTGCTTTTGCCGAACCTATTTACCGCAATGTTGCTCAGCCTCCTTATTATGCATATCCATAGCCAGGTGCTCCATCTCCTCCAGAACAAGCACCTCCACCTCCCATGCCTTCTCAAGCTATAGGTAATCCAAGAAACAATCCCCAACAGAATAAATCTAACACTGCAACCCAGCAACAGGGCACTCAGCCCAAGCAAAACAAGCCTCTTCGCACGAATAAGCCTTGTTCTTGTTGTGGTTTCCATCGTCACTATACCCATAATTGTCCCCTTTTACCTCATATGCATCAACTCTGGGAAGCTCAAGTAGAATCTCAAGGACAGAAATCCTCTGCTTCTGTTCCTCCCTATGTTGTGCCTACTCAACCAGCTGTGTTTACCAATCCTTTCCCCTAGCAAGGATATGCAGCTGCCCAACCCCCTGAAATTCAAGTGGCGACTCAACCTCCTCTATCTAGTACCTATGATTACTTGACCCTCATGATGAACTCTAACCAACCCAATATTGTTGACCTCAACCTTCAAACTCGGTCTCATCATTACAACAAGCCCCTCGCTACTTTTGCTACTGAGCCCCCAACTTAAGGTCCCGTAGAGCCTCTGTCGACACCCAACGGTCCTTTACATATCTCTCAGCTTAAGGCAGAGGTTCATACCAAGATCCCCAAGAGACCATTACGCTGAAACACTACTTTCGTTAAAGCTGCCTACTCCTACAGTATAGTAGATGACTTGGTGCAATCCCCTGCCTCCATGTCAACCCTGTAAGTCCTCCAGTCGTGCCCTTTACAACGAAAAGCTCTAATAAATTCCATGGGCACTGCGGATCCTTCAGATGATCGTTTGATTCTCTTCGACATTGAAAATTCATAGCATCCCCACCCTCCTACATCTGTTGCCTTCCAAATCCCTGTCAAGATCTGAAATTCCAACGTCTCCCATTGTATCATTGACAAGGGGGCATCACCTGTGTGATGTTCGCTTCTTTTTGGAAGCAACTCGGATCTCCCTAGTTAACCCCTTCCACTATCACCCTTTTTGCATGGGATGGCCACTCTTCTCAGCCCCTTGGCATGTTTCGCAATTGTCCTACTATTCTTGCGAGAAAGAATATTTGTGTTGACATTGAAATCATTGATGCCCCCTTAGACTACAACTTTCTATTGGGTCGTAGCTACATTTACACAATTTCTGTTGTACCATCTGTAGTTCACCGTAAGATGTGATTTCCTCATAACAGAAATATTGTCACCATCGATCATTTGACATATTACGAACCGAAGTCTCAGACCTCCCTGAGTCCATTATCTCTTTGGTGGCCAATAAAAAAGCAATCGAATCTCTGACCAGTGTCTCACCCCGATTCTTTAAATATTACTCTTTGCTTGGTCCATTCCTTGGTCTCCCTCCTTCTATCTCTAAACCTAGCTTGTTGAATTTTTCCATGATGCAATCGTCTTTGTCCGACCTCAAACAGACCAGTTCGACTAGTCAACAGCCCCACCATCTGCAACCTACTCCTAGTACTTCGACTTAGCCTTCAAGACCCCCTCCTCAAGGCCCCTCATCAGTAGCTAGCGTCCATGATCCTATCTACCCTCCTGGATCGGTTCCCCCTAGCCTTAACCATCTCGGAGCCCTCCCACCTGGCCATCACCCCTCCGTTCAGATACCATTTCTTTCTTCCCATCCTGGAATATTTTCGGTACCTTTTATGGCTACCTTGTCTCTCCCTAACATGACCCTAGGGATCCTAGTCTGGTACATTGATCCCCCAGGCACTATCCCGCCTAGTCAGCCCAAACCTTTTACTACTTCGACCGCAGTCCAACCGGTCGCCATGACCCCTCCCTTTTCTTCTGTGCCTCAACCACCTCAACAAGACCCTACTCCTATTGTGAAAGCCTTAGGTGAGGAAGGAAAGCCCGCAAAAATGAACCTAAGGACAAGGCTGCCCTAACAACCCCTGCTCCTCCTCTGCCTCCAAACTGTACACCTCTGTGTGCTTTGTGTGATGTTGTCGGTCATGCCACCCATAATTGTCCTGAATTGCCTCGTATCAAACCCATGGTTAACAAAGTGTTTCTTGAGTCTGATATCCTGGAATTCCATGTTACTTTACCTAATTCAGCCAAGAAACTCCATAATTTGTGCACAAATCATCCTTGTGCTTTGTGCGATTTCCATGGCCACTATTCTCACCTTTGTCCCTACCTCGATGACTTCCACACCACTCTAGCAGAAGTTCGCCAATACAAGCTCTAGCGCAACGAGTCCACCTCTCCCTCACTTCCGCGTTATGCTTCGGCAGAACCAGAGGACACATCCGCTCCCATTGACATCCCCCCTGCCGATGTCGATATGATGGAGCCATTGGCCACTATCCACTACCTATCATCATCTATGAGATCCATGGTGGAAGACCCCCCTGGTACTTCCCCTTCTGTTTCACCTGACCTCCCTTCAGCGATCACCTTGGGCTCAACATCGGTGGATCCTTCATCTACTTGTTCTTTTATCACCCTCTGTGACGATGTCCATGTGAACCTCTCTTCTCATGATGATGATTCAGGTAGCTTTGTCACACCATGTTGTCTTTCTTCCACTAGTCACCCCATATTCTATTACGATAATGACATTATGGAAGCAATCACCACCCCGGAATTTATTTATCCCCCCTTACGTCAAACCCATGAATTCAAACCACATACACTATGTGGCTATTACATTGACACACAATGTTTTGGTAAGGGGCCACCCATATTTGAGAGTCCATGAGAAGCAATTCTCCACAACCCTCATAGTGCATTTGGTCGTGTCAACTCTAGTACCATCATTCTTCCCCATCTAGAAGAACCTCTAGAGTCCCATATCACTTCAAATCACTCTAGGAATGATCCCCCTCATTATTGCTTCCTATTACATCAGCAACCCAATCACCTGAACATTGTTGTTGACCAACCTATGTGTTCTCTAGGTGAGCACCAGTTTCTGGGCCTATTGCGCAGGTAACAGGTATCAGCCGCAATAGAGATGAAAACTTTTTCTGAAATATTCTCTTGAAACATTCGGAAGTGCAGGTCACACTTTTTGGGCCAAAACCTGCGACCTCAGCTCTTAGGTAGTGGAAACCTACCAGAAAACTGTGACCTCAGCGGAAAATACGTCAAAACCTATGACCTGTTCTTTTTCTGATATTTTTTTTGTGATTTTTGTGGTTTTTTAAGGGCCACTATTCAAGGTTGTTTGAACTCCCTCTTCGCCCGTATTGGACCTTTACTTTCTTACTTTTGCTCATCGAAGTAGGAACCAAGCCCCTTGGGGATTCAGTATGCTTCCACCTTTCAGGGGGAGTTTAGCTGAAGCAGTTCCTCTGAGATTTCAGTGTGTTCAGCCATTTTTCAAATCTAAAAATATTCTTTCAGATCCTTTTCAGATTGGTTATTCATCCATCCAAAACATCTATTTTTAGTTTTTTTTTGTCCTCCTTTAGGGTCCCCTTTGTTTCCCTTCAGGTTGTAGCCTTTCGCCAACCTTTTTGCAGCATTTTTCCCTCTATTTTTTTGTTGTCTTCTGCACCTATTTCTAGCCTTTAGATCCCTATCCCTCCAGACTTTAGATCCATTGGCCATTTTGTGTGTTTTCACTAGATTTCGCCCACCCATAGACTAGTTTTTGGGAAGCCCTCCTCCTTGGGATTAAATTGATGTATCTTTAGTTGTTAATTTTCTATCATATTCAGTTTCTTTTACAGTCATATTCAGATTTATTTACAATTATACAACATATTTTTTATTTTTTATCTACACACATCTGGGCTTAATTAAAATTAACACACTTATCACATGCACACACACACTAAGCGAAGAGTGTCTGGTTTACATCGCCAGGCCAAGACTTACACATTGTAATCAATTGATCCTGCACCTCCTTTCCCTTTTTTACCTCTCTTCCTCAACGTTTTAATCCATTGATATTGTACCTCCTTTCCCTTGTTTTTGTCTCTTCCTTTTGTGGTCCATGTCTACTTTCCATCATTACACCCCCAAGGCTTTCATCCCAAAGACTCCAAGGCCTTCATTCTTAGTTTCCGTTAGGATCCCTTTCACATCCGTACACTCATCCTCCTATGGGTTATGGTTTTCCTCAGGGAGGTTCCAATTCCTCTATCATTTTTCCCCATCCCGGCAGCATGTATCTTAGACATGGCATGCCTCACACCTTTTCCCAACCGCATCCTTCGATGCCAAGGCCTGATTTTTCCCAACCAGTTCACTAGAATGTTGTTCAACCTCCTTATTATCTGTATCTACATCCAGGTGCTCCATCTCCTCCAGCGCAATCACCTCCACCTCCCATGCCTTCTCAAGCTATAGGTAATCCTGGAAAAAATACCCAAGGGAATAAATCTAACACTGCAACCCAGCAACAGAGCACTCAGCCCAAGCAGAATAAGCCTCTTCGCAAGAATAAGCCTTGTTCTTGTTGCAATGTCCATGGTTACTATGTCCATGATTGTCCCCTTTTACCTCAGATGCATCAACTGTGGGAAGCTCAACTAGCATCTCGAGGACATCAAGCCTCTGCTTTGGTTCCTCCCTATGTTGTGCCTACTCAACCAGCTGTGTTTACCAATCCTTTCCCCCAGCAAGGATATGTGGCTAACCAACCCCCTAAAAGTCAGGCGGCCACTCAACCTCCTCTATCTGGTACCTGTGATTACCAGACCCTTATGATGAACTTTGACCAACCCAATCCCATTGACCTCAACCTTCAGACTCAGTCCCATTAGTACAACATGACCCTCACTACGTCTGCTCCCGAGCCCCCGTCTTCAGTTCTCATAGAGCCTCTTTTGACACTCAATGGTCCTTTACAAATCTCTCAGCTTAAGGCAGACGTTCATACAAAGATCCCCAAGGGACCATTACGCTTAAACACTGCTTCCGTTAAAGCTTCCCACTCCTATAGTATAGTAGATGACTTACAGCAATCCCCTGCTACCATGTCAATGCTGGAAGTCCTCCAGTCGTTCCGTTCATAACGAAAATCTCTACTAACTTCCATGGTTTTTGTGGGTCCTTTTGAAGATCATTTGATTGTCTTCGACATTTAAAAGTCATAGCATCCTTCCCTTCTTGCATCCGTCACCTTCCAAATCCCTATCAAGATCCGGAATGCCAATGCCTCCCGTTGTATCTTTGATGAAGGGGCATCCACCTATGTGATGTTTGCTTCCGTTTGGAAGCAACTCGGATCTCCCGAGTTATCCCCTTCCACTATCACCCTTCGTGCATGGGATGGCCACTCTTCTCAACCCCTTGGGATGCTCGGCAATTGTCCTATTACTCTTGCAGGCAATATTTTTTGTACTGACATTGAATTCATTGATGCCCCCTTAGACTACAACATTCTATTGGATCGTAGCAACACTTATGCAATGTCTATTTTCCCATATACGGTTCACCGTAAGATGTAAGTTCATCATAACGGAAATATTGTCACCATTGATCAGTTGACATATTACGAACTGTTGTCCCATATACGGTTCACCGTAAGATGTGAATTCATCATAATGGAAATATTGTCACCTTTGATCAATTGACATATTACGAACCGAAGTCTCAGACCTCCCATGAGTCCATTATCTCTTCGGTGGCCAATAAACAAGCAGTCGAACCTTCGACCAGTGTCTCACCCAAAGTCTTTAAATATTCCTCTTTTCTTGGTTCATTCCCTAGTCTCCCTCCTCCTATCTTTGACCCTAGCTCATCTAATTTTTACATCACGATGCAATTGTCTCGGTCTGACGTCAAATAGACCAGTTCGACTAGTCAGTAGCCCCGCCCTCTGCAACCTGCTCCTAGAACTTCGACTCAGTCTTCAGGACCCCCTCCTCAAGGCCCCTCATCCATATCTGGTATCCATGATCCTATCTACCCTCCTAGAATGGTTCCCACTGGACTTAACCATCTCAAAGTCGTCCCGCCTGGCCATTACCCCTCCGTTCAGATACCGTTTCTTGCTCCCCATCATAGAGTATTTTCGGCACCTGTTATGGCTACCTCGTCTCTTCCTAACATGACCCTAGGGATCCCAGTCCAGTACATTGATCCCCCAGGCACTATCCCGCCTGGTCAACCCAAACCTTATACTACTTTGACCCCAATCCAACTGGTCGCCATGAGCCCTCCCTTTTCTTATGTGCCTCAGCCACCTCAACAAGACCCTATTCCTATTGCGAAAGTCTCAGGTCAGGGGGGAAAAGCCTGCAAAAAGGCACCTAATGAAAAGGCTTCCCTGAAAACCCCTGCTCCTCCTCAGCCTCCAAAGCGTACACCTCTATGTGCTTTGTGTGATGTTTTCGGTCATGCCACCCATAATTTTCCTAAATTTCCTCATATCAAACCCATGGTTAACAAAGAATTTCCTAAGTCTGATATCCCAGAAGTCTATGTTACTTTACCTAATTTAGCCAAGAAACTTCAGACTTTTCACACAAATCATCCTTGTGCTTTGTGCGATTTCCATGGCCACTATTCTCACCTCTGTCCCTACCTCAACGACTTCCGCACCACTCTAGCGGAATTTTGCCAATACGAGGTCGAGCGCAACAAGTCCACCTCTCCCTCACTTGTGTGTTATGATTTGGCAGAACCATAGGACACATCCACTCCCATTGACATCTCCCCTCCTGATGTCGAGATGATGGAGTCGTCAGCCACTTTCCACTACCTATCATCATCTATGATATCCATAGTGGAAGACCCCTTGGGACTTCCCCTTTTGTTTCACCTGACCTCCCTTTAGCGAGCACCTTGGGCTCAACATTGGTGGATCCTTCATCTACTTTTTCTTTTGTTACCCTCTGTGACGATGCACATGTGAACCTCTCTTCTCATGATGATGATTCAGGTAGGTTCGGCGTACCACATGGTCTTTCTTCCACCAGTCACCCCATCTTCTATGATGATGACGACATTATGGAAGCAATCACCACCCTAAATTTATCTATACCCCCTTACATCGAACCCATGCATTCGAACCACATACACGTTGTGGCCATTACATTGACACACAATGCTTTGGTAAGGGGGCACCCATATTTGAGAGTCCAAGACAAGAAATTCTCCACAACCCTCATAGTGTATCTGGTCGTGTCGACTATAGTACCATCGTTCTTCCCCATCTAGAAGAACCTATAGAGTCCCATATCACTTCAGACCACTCTAGGAATTATCCCCCTCATCATTCCTTCCTCTTACATCAGCAAACTAGTCCCCTAGACATTTTTGTTGACCAACTCGTGTGTTTTCTAGGTGAGCACCAGTTCATTATCTCCAAATATACTCTTTGGGATAGTGACACCATGTATGTGAACCTTGAAATATAATCCATTTGCTTCATATATGCAGTACCAAAAGAGATTGGTAATACTCCATTCCCTTTCTCAAACTTCATCTATCCATTCTTCCCACAGAAGATAACCATAACGTAAACAAATGGTGAACCACATCATTAAAATGTGTTTAGATTCCCCTTTTTTAAATACATTTCGCATGACTATAACATGCTTGGGGGCACCTATGCCACTCAACCATAAATATCCCAACTATCATTCAAACACAGCAATAAAACTCCTTTCTCTGACAGGTCACACTTTCTAGGTCATTTCCTGGGACAAGTCGCAGTTTTCTACATAATACCTGCTACCCAGGTCGCAAAACAAACCCCAAAAAGTGAGAATTGGCCTGTTCATCAGCTCCAGGTGCCTAAACTGAAATTTTAATCCACTAAATTGAAAAATTATAGTTTGGCCTCTTACCTGCAACTAACAGATTTCAATTCCAATGGTCATTTTGTCTGTTACGATCGCAGCAAGATTTAGGGAATTTTCTCCTATCTACATTCACAACAGCTACACTTGCAAATGAATCAAATTGGAGGGAAAATGCCTTATGAAAAGAAACACCCCAAATTTTTCTTTTGCCAGCTGCGAAGAAACTGTAACCTGGTTTGAAAAGCCGTCAGCACCATTGGAAAGCTCTCACCGAGCTCTCAAATGGGTATCCTTTTGTTTTTGGTGATTTGATACTTCACCCAGATACATTTTTTCCAAGAAGGGTCACTTCACTACTCCTCAAAATCAAATTTATTCACTTGCAACACTTGTACTTGGGGCACCACTTTTCCTTCATACTTGTCCATGCTCGTGTCAATTTTTATTATGACTAACCATCTTGTACTCAAGTTTTTATGGTCCCCACCGGGCCTGTTCTGTGTGGCAACATCATTGAGTCGCCCTTGTTTAGAGCGTCTGAGTTGATTCATCATCACATCCATGGAGTCTATCCCGAGTCCCTTTATATCCTACTACAGTCCTCCATCCTTCATTTCTTTGTTCCTCTCTCGTGTCGCAAAAATTGGCCTTCAATCATATTGTCCCCTATCCCCTCTGGAGTCGAGTCAGTAGTTGCCAGGTCATTCATGCCCTTTATGCTCTAATAAGGGAAGTCATTAGCCCGCTACTCAGTACCCCCCATTCCACCATCATCCCCAGTGCTAGTCTATTAGTCACTCTACTATTATCACTCATGCCCTTATTGCCTCACCTATGGTGTACCTTGGTTCCAACTTCCACTCTTATTCGGTGCCTCGGATCAGGCAAAGGGACCCTTTATTGCCCTTTGACTTGATTGTTTCTTAGCTCCAGCTCCTTATGGCATGATCGAGATCTATATACTTGATGGTTCAGTGATGCAACAGATTGTGCCGGTGATTCCTGGGTGTGTGTGAGATGTTTCAAACCTCATGAGGGAGTGGCCCTTCAAGTAGCCCCCCACATGCCTAGATGACTTCTCTACTACATCCTTGGATGCAGCTCCATATATTTGATAGTTCTGGCCTCAACCACTTGTAGCGCCTCTTTAGTTTGCATGTATTATTCAGATTTTCAAAGCCCTTTCATGTATTACAGGGCCTCTTTGGTTGTAATTATATCTCATGTACTAAAATATTATTGTATAAGTCCTAGCTTTTGTGCCAGGCAAAGTATGTATGTGGGATCCATTATCATGTTTTTATCTGGCCCATGTTTATGCTAGCATGTACTATATAGTTCAGTCCCTTGTTTACCAAACGCATCATTCTTTGTACTTTGTTATCTCGATGGGCATAGGTATGCCTCCCCTGCCTCATGTAGAATAGGTACTCACTCATAAAAGAGACTTGACACACCTGTAATTCTCACCTCCTCAGGGTCTTGTCCTCTAGCGCTTTAGTCTACCTTATATTTCTCTCTCTCTAACTCCCCCTTTAGTGTCTATTGATTGAGTTCTTACAACGTACTTTGGTCATATGATTAGATCCTAATGCTCGCACGCTGGGGGGGAATTTGTTACACCAATTTTTGGTCATCTAACCTGTTACTATTAGATGGACCAAAGTACACAATGTAAGACCAATTTTACCATAGTAAAATTGCTTTCACTATGAAAAATAACTTAGTAATCCATAATTTATTAAGTTTTTTATGGTTTAAATAGGAAACCCCATGAGGAATAATTCAATAAATCCTTATTTGTTTGATTTTCCTCAAGGGATAATTAGTTAAATCAATGTTTAATTAATATTCCTGGTCATATTTAACCCAAAACAAGAAAATTAATTAGATAATCATTATTTATCTTATAATTTTCTAGGAATAATTATTTAAAACATTATTTAAATAATATTCCTAGTTAAATTTGACTAAATAATTTATAAATAATTCAATAAATAACTATTTATTTAATTATTACTCAACCACATTCTTAAAAAAAAAAAAAAATCACTTATTTATTTATTATTTACAAATAAAGGGATTTGACCAAATTCGAATTCTTTTTCCCTCCAACAAAAATAATAAAATAATCCATAAAAGTTGGATCTAAATTTGGTTGATAATATTTTAATTATGCGCCAATATCTAGACTAGCTCAATTTTTTTGTTATAAATAGAAGGGTTTTTCCATTCATTCACTACCTTTTGTTGCCTACTATATCACTCTAGATCTATACTTTTTGTCTAACTTTGATCCTCCTTCATTGTCATATTTTTCTACTTTTTGCTTGTGAGCTCCCTTTGAGTTCCATTTTTGTTTGGGTTTTCTACACCATCAAGAGAGAGAGATCTTAGATATGAAGCACTGAAGACATACAAGAACCCATCCCATTGAGGGGGACTAGTAACATCTTTGTATGTTCCCTTCCCATGTGTCATAACACAAAAAATTCCTTAAAAATACTTGTCTTGGTAATTGGATGCATGGAGCAACTCTTGCTTTTTTATTTGTTGTTTAATGTCTTTAACCACATAGATCTAGATTTCTATAGCATTTATTATGATCACTAACTGAATATCTAAGGAAATTGACAGTTGTCTTTGATGTTAGGGTTGTTTGTTATGCACAAGTAAAGTGAACTTTTTTCGTACGTTTGTGATTAGAATTCACACTAACACTATTATTGATGACGGAGAATCTATGTGCATTATTTCTCTAAATTGCTCGAAGTCACTTACCTCGCCGCACCTATCTTAATCGCCTACAATTTTGAAAGCTTTTGACGGACGTACATATAAGCCTTGCGGTATCATCAATAACCTGCATGTTAAACTAGGGTGAAAAACAATAAATGTTGAAGTTGAGGTAATTGACGGACCCCTTGAATACAACATTTTACTCGGAAGGACATAGGTATATGCTATGACTACAATCATCTCTACATATTTTAGAATGATTGCCTTTCCACATAAAGGTGTTATCATAGTCATCAATTAACTATCCTTCTTTGCCTCTAGTTCCCAAGTAATTGGAAGCGTTATGTTAGTTCACGCACCCCAAATAGCACTTTTGAGCATTGGTGTAGGAACCTTAAAGAATTCCACCCTTATGGGAACCTTTTCCTTACTGCCACTTGTGACATCGGCAGAAATCGCAAACATAAAAACCTGTTACATGATATCTTCCACTCCATATGGCTTAAGGAAGATTACGGGTGATTCTGAAGTTGTTGTGTTGGATGAATTTCTGTCGCCCAACCCAATTGAGATGGCATATAAATCAATATACATGGCTTGGGTGGAAAATATGAAATCATCATCACCGGCCATTTGGGTTAATCGTTCATTACATTTTGGTACTCCATTTGATTCTTTTTCGTCCACTTTTTTGACAGATGAGAATATTGTGGAATCCATGATGCCAGAAGGAGAACCATGGGAAGATCATCATCATCACTCCCATCTTCAGTATTACGAAGAAGATAATCTTATTGAAATATATCACCCATCAATCAAAACTTTCTTTTCGAATTATTTTCCTATTAATGCAATCGAATCCGAGTGAAATTTATCAAATATTGAAGAAACCATTTCTATCGATATTTCAATGAAACCCGACACTGTATAAAACATTCATGTCACCGTGTCATTTTCTCCATCATAACTAGAAACATATCGCTCTCTCTTTCATGAATTTTGTGATGTATTTGCTTGGTATTACGAGAAAATTCCAAGCATAAATACTAGTATCATTGAATGCACCATTAATATGTACCTTGATGTCGAATCGATACGTCAACTCCTTCGTCCTGTTCATCCGAAGAAGGCCACTGCCATTAAAGCAGAAGTTGAAAAAATTTTATGTGCTGGTTTCTTTTATCATTTTCCACTTACTGAGTGGGTTTCCAACATTGTTCTTGTTATGAAGAAACATGGGACAATCAGGGTGTGTGTCGATTATTGGTACATCAATCTTGCTTGTCCAAAAGACAACTATCCTAGTCCCTTTATCGACCAGATTATTGGTGATTGTGTTGGATGCGAAATATTTTCGTTCATGGATGGATTTTCTAGCTACAATCAAATAAATATCTACCCAAAGGACCAATATAAGACAACATTGATCTGTCCCTAGGGCACATTCTCTTATCGTAAACTCCCATTTGGTTTAAAGAACAATGGGGAAACTTTTCAGAGAGCAATAGATTATTCTTTCAATGACATCAAGCACATTGTTCAACCTTATCTAGATGATTTACCCGTGCATTCACGAAACTAGATTGATCACTCAATGCATTTGAGAGCTATCATTCTACGCTGCTGACACTACAAAATACGCTTCAATCCACATAAATGTATGTTTTGTGTTGGTTCCGGTTGTTTTATAGGATTCATCATCTCAAAAGAAGTAATTCAAATCGACGCACTGAAGGTGCAGGCTATTCTTGATTTTCCGATGCCATCAAATTTGATTCAGTTACAGAAACTTCAGGGAAAGGCTAACTTCCTAAGGAGGTTCATACCCAACTATGCCGAAATGGCTAAAGGATTTACTCAGCTCTTGAAAAAGGGGATTCCCTTCCATTGGGATAAGGTTGTGCAAGCTTCTTTTTATGTTGTCAAGGATACTCTTGTCCGGATGTCATTAATGTATCCCCCCAATTATCAAAGTGATTATTTCTTATATATCATCGCGGCTAATATGACCATTGCTATGGTATTCGTCCAAGTAGAAAATGGGATAGAACATCTGATCTATTATTTGAGTCATAATCTCAATGATACAGAAGTGAAGTATTCATATGTTGAAAAGCTTAACTTGGCGGTCATTCAAGCTGTCCAAATATTTCACCACTATATCTTGTTCCGGAAGACCATTGTCATTTTGAATTGCAACCCCATGACTTACATCTTATCACGTGTATTGTTGGGAGGCAAGTATTCAAAATGGATTTTCATTTTGCAGGAGTTTGATTTCGAATTCATCAAATCCAAGTCAAAGAAGTCTTTAGTTTTGGATGAGCTTCTCTACGACCTTCCCTCTAATAGTACTGCTACTACATCGAAACCATCTATTCCTGATGAGTCTCTGTTTCTGATCAGATCATCTGATCCTTGGTATGGGGATTTTATCATTTTTCTACAGACCCAGACTTTTCGGCCTAATACCTCTCGCTCTAAACAACGACATATTCGATACCAAGCCAAATATTATATGATCGTCGGCGATACACTTTATTTTCGTGGTGTCGATACCATTTTAAGGAGGTACCTCACTCATGAGGAGGCCGAAAAGGTTTTAAATGATTTTCATGCTAGGGCTTGTGGTGGACACTTGTCTGGATACGCTACCACGCAGAAGATACTCTGTGTTGGTTACTTTTGGCCTACTATATTTTTCGACTGCATCCTCGTGGTGAGAAGTTGTCATGCGTGCCAAATATTTGATCGTAAAATCCGCAAATTGTCAGCGCCAATGCATCCTGTTATCTCTGTGGAACCATTTTCAAAATGGGGCATTGACTTCATGACCTATAACCCTCGTTCATTTTTGGGGCATGGTTATATTATTGTTGTAGTAGACTCTTTACCAAGTGGGCCGAAGAGATGCCTACATTTAATAACACAGGACAAACAACTACATTATTTTTCTTTAATCATGTCATTTCACAGTTTGGTGTTCCACAGGCTACAGTCACAGATCATGGTTCACATTTTTGCAATCATATGATGAATGATTTGACTTCCAAATTAGGACTGTCCCATGATAGTTCTACTCCTTATTATCCACAATAAAATGGACAATTTGAGGCTATTAACAATATTCTTAAACGAATGCTTCAACAAATGATAAGAGTTCATAAACAAAATTGGAATTTGATCTTGTACTCGGATTTGTGGGCATACTGAACCTCATTGAGAAACACGACTGGATTTACCCCCTTTCAATTGGTGTATGGTCTGGAAGCTATCTTGCCTATCCAATCTGAAATACCATCGTTAAAACTTGCAATTGAATTTTTACCTGACACCTATTATGAATGATTTCCTCTTTTTAACCTCATCCATCTTGATGAAACACGTCGTGAAGCCGCATTGGCCAACGAAGCACATAAGTGACGTATAAAGGCGTAAAACAAAAAGCATGTCTAGCCTCGCATCTTCTTAGAGGGTGACCTAGTCCTTCTTTGTGATCAGGAAGTTGATGTAATAAGTACAGGGAAATTTGAGTCGTTATGGCATGGCCCCTATATTGTCAAAAGAGTTCTTGCTAATGTAACCTACGAGTTGGTAGAATACAATGGAATTCCATTGGTGCAGCCCTGAAATGGGTTGTATCTCAAACGTTACTATGCTTAAACATGAGTGTATTAAATTGTTGTATTATATTGTATATATGATGTTGATTTGCATTTACTATCTTAGTTTGTTTTTCTAGATTTTTCTTGAAGTTAGTAATCCGCTTTACATTTCATCGCAGATGTCTAAATATTTGGAACCATTCATTGGGTATGCTAATGGTGCCAGTCGTAGTACGCAAAATCTACAGCGTGGGCCATTTTCGCTCCGAACGACGAGTTAGTGAGTTTTCAATAGATTTTTATTGGTCGATATACAAACAATATCATTGATTATAACACGTTTATTGAACTTCTCTCTGATGCCATTTCATTTGGTATTAACCGCATCATCATTAGGTTAGACTCACAACTTATGGTACTGCAACTTACTAGTCTTTATACTGTCAGAAATCCAACACTGCATCTTATGTTCCTAATATTTAGACTTTTTGAAAGACATTTTGATTTCATTCAATATAAAAACATTTCCATAAACTTGAACACATTAATTGATTCCTTAGTGAATTATGTTATAAACAGAAATTTCCATCACATGTAAAGACATTTTCAATTCAAATCACATAATTGAATAGGATTGCGCAATAAACATAGGAAAACACTGAAAAAAATAGATATATAGTTATGGGTTTTTACAAAATTTGTGCCCAAGACACATTAGTCATCTGACCTCAAAATGTATGCAAAATCTCAAAAGTAAACTAGTGGTGCTCATGATAACTTGCTATTGATCTAGCGATCCTATGCAATAACTGCATCCAACGATTAGAAACACCAATAGTATGGCATTGTAGTTGCATGGGTAACTCTTCAATCCGGAAATCTGGAATCCTGAAATTAAACCCTCGTATGTGTTTTTTTATCTCATCAAGAGTCTCATCCATATCCAAATCTTGAAGGACTGCTCTCCCGATAGCCCTCTCTTCTGGCTCATCCGCTCCCTACTCTGTGTGTCCCACTAGTCAAACTCAACCTACATTTTCATACATAAAAACTTTAGTTTAGTCTTGGGAAAACATCAAAATACAAAAACATGTATAAACCTTATAAAAAACAAAAAAAATGGTCAAAACATTCTTACCTATTGCACCCCATTGAGTGCCTTCTGGCAAAGCCAAACCTGGATCTCCTCGAAAGTTGACACCTGCATATGCATAATCATCGATGGCAACCATATGCCACCTAAACTAGGCGAAGAATGCAGTCGATAACATGATGGTCAATTTACCAACATGTCTAGCCATCAGTTCTTCCCATATTTTCATCATTGGATCTCTAGGGTTAGATATACCCAGCGTCACATGTTGAGGCTGCATCAATGGAATCTTCTCTAAGGAAGAATAAATGAGGATCGAACCTTAGTTTAAATTTTTCTTCCTTTCTCCCTTTTCCTTGCTCATTTGTTCTTTCATTTGAGAGAGTATAGCTTTAGCCCAATTGAAAATTTCTGGTTCCAAGCACTCTAGTGCATACTGCATGTAAGATCTATTTTCTACATTTAATATAGTAGTACAAGCAATCTTTGCGATCGTGAATAAGATGGTTCTAAATGGAAAGTCATGAACATCACAAATTTTTAGTTTCCCATCCTTACTAGGTTGAGCCCCTGGATTGCAATACTGCAATATATAATCTCCCACCGTCTCTCCTTCGAGAGCAAACCCTGAAAGAGAAATGGGCAGACCTCTCCTCGATAATACTATGAAAAAATAGATATCCTCCACTAATGTTGGTACCACTTTGTCCCCAATGTGAAACTCCTCTATCGATGGATCCCATGAATGAACAATGAACTCCAATAGTTCTATTTGTTGCCTCATACCTGATAGTCTGAAGTACTTTAGCAACCCACAGTCTCTGAGGGCTCTTACAGTACTAGGATAATTTAAGGAAATCATGTTTTGTTCCTCATGTTCTCTTTCCCTCCATGTAATAGTCATTTTGGTCTGATGAATACCTGAAACACAATCATAAGACTCATAAGGATCCATTTCATGCAAAAAAATAGGCAAAATTTGGGCACACAGCAAAGAAAAAAAATAGTAATTGCGACCAACGCATGCCTAGTCAAGGGACGTTGTGTTGCAAGTGCACCTGGCCTTTGATTCCAACTCACTGCAATGCACCTTTCGACATTCAAGGGTGTGTTGCCCTATGTACAAAATAAATTTACCCTAAGGGGCCCAAATGATTAAAAAGTTGCAATGAAATGAAACATAAACTCTACTGAAGGAAAGATAAGGTTTATAGATCCAACCTGGAATGAACGGCCAGGAAAAACATCCACAGAATCTATCGCAATCAAATACTAAAGTTCGGGGGGGGGGGGAATGGTTAAGAGCTCCAAAATCCAAATGGTAAAAATGAATAGTAAAACTATTTTAATTAGTCATTTGATTAAATGCAAATCATATTTATTGTTGTGACTATGGATTTTATTTATTTTTTCTATGAAACGGGTATTTATATCCATTTGATGTTGTTCTGAACAGGTTTACAACTGAAATATCAGATTAGTCATGCACACTTATCCAAGAATGATTTGACCACAAATCATACTTTTATCCTTATTTTTTGAGCTTTGATAAAAATGAAAAATGACTTGATGCGCACTTTTATCTATTTTTCGAGCTTCGATAACGGCGAAAAAGGACCCCTAGAGTCTTCTTTTAGCTCTTTACAGACTCTAATAATGTGAAAAGATTGTCTAGAACTTGTCTTTTCGAGCTCGTAAAAGTAAATGAATCTACATCTACTCAGTATAAGTTTAAACCTTTTCTGAACTGAGATAGATTATTTATGAAAAAGGAAAACCTTATTCGAACATGCTAGGAGGTTCTCTCAGATATTATTTTACACTTTTTCGGATTTGAGCGAAAAATTTATGAAAAAGGACTCATGGAGTTTTCTTTGTCCTCTTTTTCAAACTCTCTAAACATGAAAAAGGATTGGGTTGTCACTGTCATTAGGCTCATTAAAGCATAAAATAGTGACGAGCTTGTCGATCATGGAAAGAATCGAGTTTCATTTATCGTTAGACTCGTTAAATTATTAACTAGTGATGCATATTCACCTGAAGGGTTGAATTATAGATCAAGAATATGTTATCCTCCCCAATATTGTTAAAAAATAAAGAGGTACTGGTTGACAAATGACTGGGGAAAATTTGGGAAAGTGAACAGAACACTTTTACGGTAGCAGGTCACTCTTGAACATGACACTTCACTCCATCATTGTGACTTTTTGGGTTGGGTAATATTCTTGACGGTTATTTCATACCTATGATTCATCATACCTTCACTTTGGTTTTGGGTCAATGCTGCCAACTCATCTCAGTGTTGCTGATATGTTCAAGAGAAGTCATCCAGTGAATACTCATCCTTCTGCAATACTCATAAACCTTCATTTTTATGACATTCATCTCTGAACATTGCTATATCAAGTCACATTTTGTCTCTGAAATCAGTAACTCTCGTTTCACAATAAAGTGGCTTCTTGTCGACATCAGCTCATCATCCAAGAAGTTTACTTAGAAACACCATATTCCATCACCATGAGGCTTGTTACAACATTGACAAGATCCTCACTTTCGTACCTTTGATCGAAATATTTTGTTTTGCATTGGAAATCAAATCATATATTCACGCCTGACAAATGGTACTTCAGTACCTTAAGATCCATTAACATCAATGGTGGTTCTCTCATGTTTGTTAACAACTCACATCATTGGCTGATAATCAAATGGTGTCTTACCATGATCGACTACAAATCATATATTCGCATGGCTAGACTTGTACCCGAACGATCAAGTGAATGTGATAAGAAGATCCTAGATCTAGTTTTATCAATCCAGGATGCGATTTTAGGATTTTTGTACACATCATCTGTATGGTGACCTTACATATAGATCATCATCCGAACATGGGCCTATATCTGTAGGAATGTCTGTATTGGGCAACATTCCAATGTAGACAAATTTCTGAACTATGTACATGTTATTAGATAGTTTATGTGTTGAGCATGGGAATGCCTCCCTCAGCAATTTGTGATCAAGATGAAAATATCATGATGTAATGTATTGTTAGATTGACGCAAATCGCCACTCCACTTCAATTCCAGCTCATCACATCGTAAAGCATCTCCTCCAAATATTATTATTATTATTTTGACTTCATGCTTTAGGGGGCAGTTGCTATAGGTCAATTTGGGCATCGTCCCCCATGACCTGGTGAAACTAGACATCATCCCTAGGAAAAATGAAATAGGGTCTATCATCCCCTCATATTTCAGTTGTTATATGCCCTAAGAGAAGAACAATTCATTCATCACTTCTATTTTGAGATTTCCAAGGTTTGAGGTATATGTTATATCACTTATTGACTCACCAACTCAGCCTCTAAAGGACAAACTGTGTTGTAATGCAAGATCCTCCATTCAAGGGTTCACTGCAATGCACTTCCTGACATTCAAGAGTGCGTTGGAAATCTAGGAGCGGAATTCTCATTGTTTCGATAATATCCACATGGCTAGTGCCTTCTAGAAGAGTGCATATGTGTAAAACTTCGAATCAAGTGTCCATATAACACCTCTAAACTTGGGAGCATGTCTTGCCTATTATTAGAAAGTAATTCATTAAGAAACTACCATCACTTTCCCTATAAATTGAGCACAGATCCTAGTGCTAGGAAAGGAAGAATTTTGGTAAAGAAATGTTGTTGGATTCTCATTTGAGAGTGAAAGTACTGATATGCTGCTGGTGTGATGTTGGATGTGATGAGGCTGGGATGAAGCTGGTGCTGGTGGAAACAAATCAATCATTGGTTGTAACCTCCCCCTTCTACTCTTTAATAAATATTGATGTTCATTTTCCCATATATGTGTCTCTTTATGTTTATGTTTCTTATGCAATGAATTCTTGAATGATATATATATATATATATATTTCACATATAACCAATTTGATTGATTAAGATAGGTAGATATATATATATGCATCTTGTTTGTTGTTCTTTGTTTGTGTTTGCAGGAATCAATCGCCATCGAAGTTAGATTGAAAGAAACAACAACAATGACAAAGGAGAAGGAGAAACACTTGGATCACAAGTAGGTTCTTTTATCATTCTATGTATCTTCTTATTTTAGATAAAGTGATAGTAAATTATTTCCTCTGTTGTTCTAAGTGCCTAGCACCACACTTAGGGAATTTTATTTATCCGTAGATCATAATTCTGCATAACAATGAGTCTAACCATGTGAATCATTGAGATGAGTTCAAACATGGTAGACACAATCTGATTAACGACCAATTACGTAAGTTGTTAACAGACGTGAGAGAAACCACCGATGATATTAATGGCTCTGAAGGTACTACAATAAAATATGTATGGTGTGAATAAATGATTTGATGTCTAACACCACACAGAACCTTTAGGTCGAAGGCCAATGATGTAAACTTGTCACCTAGAGCGAGGAAACTTTTAGTTGATGTATGCAATCACCAAGGTACCAAAGGGTTGTTTCTAAGTCAACTTCCTGGATAATGTGATGATGTTGACATGAAGTGACCCATTGCAAGAGAGCCTTGATGTATCCCCCTTCAATGACATGAAATAGGTATCATGATCGAGATAAAATGATGTTGATATGGAAAAAGATCAGGAAAGGAAAACATGGAATGAAGGATTAAGAGTATTGCAACGGATATCAACTAAATGAGTTCTCTTGAACGCCTGACGATCTTGATTTTTGTAGCATCAGATGTGCTCTATCCTCAAGATTTTTTCAGAGAGTCTAAGACATATGCATTCTACAAAACCCAGAAAGAGTTTTGGGAAATTCCACCTATAGAGGATTTAATTAAACTAATTAATCATTTTTAACGTATTCCTAAGTCAAAACTTAGGAAATGTAATTAATGAAAGTGTCTTAATTAGATCGGGTGTGAATATTAAAGATAAAGACAAGGATCAATTCCCAGTTAATCTTAGCCTTTGATTATGTTTTAATCTTGTTCGTTGATATGTCAACGAGCTATTATAAGAAGGAGCTTTATGGGAATTTGGAAAACAAATTGAGTGAGAGATCCAGAGATCAAGTTATCAAGAGTGCAGTGCAACAGTTGTCAAAGGAAGATTGAAGTGATTTCTTGTAGTGAGGGGAAGGGATAGTTTTCCGGATGAATTTTTGACGATCCAGTGAATACATTGAAGAGGGGGCATCAAGAGGTTAAGAGAGGCTTCACAGTGCCACATTGGGCAGCACAGAGATGAGGTATCGACAGGTTATGTTGAGGCAGTGCAGAGCCTATAAGGAGATTTACAGTTCTACTGAGGAGTAGTCCAGATCTAGTTCTGAGAACTGGGGTGTAAGACTAGAGGGATGGAGATCTAAGTTTCCAATTGGCATATTGATCAACCAGAGGAATGATGTAGTCCCTAGAGGCTATGATGCAGAGCCAACGTAGTGACTACACAAAGACAGTGTGGGGCTAGCCATTCAGTGGTTGGATCAGTGTTGGATTTCCAGTGACATTGTGAGATAATTTCTCACTATATTTTTTCTAGTTTATTCTCTGTATTATATTTCTAGTTTGGGCATCCAAATACTTGTATTCAGAAACTATCATGCATAATAATTAAAACCCTCAACTATTGCATGGATTTTCCCTCATTGGGTTTTTCCGGGGACATTGTCCAAAAACAACGATGTACATGTGTATGTTTATTTATTTATTTCTTAGTACTTTTTTCCGTAGTATTTTATATGTTGTGAAGCTTGCGGTAGTATTTATTTCGATGTTTAATATGTAACACCATAAATAACTTGATTCGGAATTAACAAGTAGAAGAAATAACATCATATTTTTGTAGTGGAGATTTCCATTGTGGAATTTTCACATGATATCAGAGCACATGTGAAGCAAGAAGAGCGTAGAAGGAAAATTCTACATTAAGAAGAAGAGTAAGTTTGAAATAATGTGTAAGCAGCAGATCGAACCCCGGAAGGGTTGTGTAGTCCATTGGTTGAGAAGGTTGGTTTTCATGGAAAATTACTTCTCTGAGTGATTCGACAGAGAGTAAATTTTCTGAATCGATATCTTGTCAGAGGTAAAGGGAGAAGCACAACAGATTCAATGCAGAGAAGATCTTCACCTGGGATGAAATTTTCTGCGGTAGTTTGCTGAGACAAAAAAGCGCCAGAAGAGGAAATAAGAGGACATACCGAGGGAATTTATTCCTCTGATAATTCCTAGCCAAATAATTTGATTTCTCACTGCAGAGAAATAGTGGTTGGGAGCATATCTACATACTCCAACAGGGAGTGTGTAGAGCCAGTCATTAACTTCACATAGGAGAGAGAAGGAAGTTCGACATTATTTTGGTGAGATGGCAGTAACGAGGTTGAGAGATCAGGATTGGTTGTAGGGTTCCTCCAACTATGTAATTTGGAAGGTGAGGATATCCTTCCTTCTAGATTAGCATGATCTTAAATATTTCATCGATAATGTGGTAGTTTTCCTCGCATATATAGATCCATTTAAATCTTACAAGAAGGATATGGTGAAGGCTAAGAGGTTGATCATCGATGGAGTGAAATATCACGTTTTATCTCAAATAGCAGGCAAAGGAAAAACCAAAGAAATGTGGGATGCATTGACCACATTGTATTAGGGATCTTCTGAGCAACGGAAGATGTACTTATAAGAGAATATGAGATCCATGAGTATGTAGAAGGGGGAATGCATAAATCCCTTCCTTAAGATGCTTCAGAATGCCTGAGATCAGCTGGCAGTTGTAGGTTCAACACCTTAGGCTATGGATATGGTAATATTATCCCTAAACAATGTCTCAAAAGAATGGAAAGTTTTCGTCCAGAGAATTCTGGGAAGAGAAAATTTTCCAGATTGGGAGAGGATGTGGGTCGGTCTCCAACAAGAAGATATGAGGCGCGATTTAGTGAGTAGAAACCTCAATGGTAGAAGTAGTAGTGGGAAAAAATAATAAGTGAAGGAAGAATAAAATTCAACCCTCACATCAAACGGGCAATAGGAGCAATGTGTCAAAACAAGGAAATTTCGAAGATCAATTTTTTGCGATGTGGTGAGATGGGACACTTTAGTTCCTAGTTTCCTCTTCAGAAGAAGGACAAGGAGAAGGAGCGGGATCACCAAGCTGCCACCTCAGAGATCGATAGGTTATCCTCTAGATTGGAGGATGAATTTTCCATGATTGCCCATATACCTCTAAGGGAGAGGTGGGGTGATATGGTTCTTTACCCTCAAAGAGCTACAGGATGGGTAGGATCCTTGAGGATTCCACCTCCTGGATCATCACCTTGCTATGGGAGCCCATAGCAACAGTAGCAGGATGGACGACTGAAAAAAGGTGAAGTTAGGTGCCAGAGTGATAGATGTGGTTTTTAGCAGCCTTAAGAACTCAACAGCGGAGAACAGATTTGGCGGAAGTGCAATTGGCACAGTGCAAATTGAGAAACAACATAGAAGCTTCAGTGCAGAGACTAGAACCATCATAGAAGCTTCAATGATAGTGCAGAGGCTAGTAGTAGTTAGAAATCGGTGGACAGATGCATCAATCTGAACACATTTGGTTCAGTTGATGGACATCTCTCAGTTGCAGCAGCAGCCGATGAGAGGGAGTTGTGGATGTTACAGTGGCAACATAAATATAGTTTCAATGTAGATGCAGTAGTTGACAACATTATGCAGAGTCAGCAGCAGCAAAGATGCAACGTAGAGAGAGATACATATTAGTTAGTGGGAAAAAGAAGCCAAAAATCAGTAGTGCAACTAGGATGGTGCAGAAGTCAGAGTGATGCTTCAGGAGGTTGTAGCACTTGAGCACATTCCTTGCTAATAGGAAATGTTTATTTTTGTAGCA
The DNA here is from genome assembly GCA_034641835.2 of Pinus albicaulis. Lineage (NCBI taxonomy): Eukaryota > Viridiplantae > Streptophyta > Pinopsida > Pinales > Pinaceae > Pinus > Pinus albicaulis. The sequence continues at coordinate 572,245,210 of CM076572.1, forward strand.
TCAGATGTGCTCTAGCCTCAATATTTTATAGAGAGGCTAAGACACATGCATTCCACAATACCCAGAAATTGTTTTGGCAAATTCCACCCGGAGAGTATTTAATTAAAATAATTAATAATTTAATATATTCCTAAGTCTAAACTTAGGAAATGTGATTAATTAAAGTGTATTAATTATATTGGGTGTGAATCTTCTAAATAAAGATATGGATCAACTCCTAGTTAACATTTTCCTTTCATTATGTTTTAATCTCAGTCATTGATATGTCAACGAGAGATTATAAGAAGGAGCTTGATGGGAATTTTCAAAATAGATCGAGTGAGAGATCTACATATAAAATTCTCAAGAGTGCAGCGCAATAGTTTCTGGAGGAAGATTGAAATGATTTCTTGTACTGAGGGGCAGGGATATTTTGTTGGAGTAATTTTTTTTAATATGGTGAATACATTGTAGAGGAGGCATCGAGAGGTTTAGATAGGCTACGCAGTGCCACACTGGGTAGCACAGAGCTGAGGCAGCGCAGAGTGTTTGAGGAGATTCACATTTTTGTTGAGAAGTAGTCTAGATCTAGTGACAGGAGTCGGGGTGTGAGACCGAAGGGCCAGAGATATGAGTTTCCAATTAGTACATCGATTACCTAGAGGAGTGACGCAGTCCCTAGAAGTTGTGATGCAGAGCCAGTGCAATTACTGCACAAAGGAAGTGTGAGGCTAGTCATTCAGTGGTTGGATCAATGTCGGACCGCCGGTAACAGCGTGAGATAATTTTTCACTATATTTTTTCCAGTTTATTCTCTGTATCGGATCACCAGTTTGGGCGTCCCAAGACTTTCATTTAGAAACTATTGCATAATAATTAAAACCCTCAGTTGTTGCACAGGTTTTCCCGCATTGGGTTTTTCCAGGGACATTTTCCAAAAACAACAGTGTATATGTGTGTGTTTATTTCTTTATTTCTTAGTAATTGCTTCCGCGTTATTTCTTTTATGTTGTGAAGGCTGTAAAAGTATTTATTTCGATGTTTACTACGTAACAATTTAAATAACTTGATTCATAATTATCAAGTAGAAGAAATAACATTGGATTGTTCCAGTAGGTATTTCCATTATGGAATTTTCACAGACGACACTAAATAGAGTTGGCAGCATTGACCCAAATCGAAATGAAGGATATGAAAATGTATGATGAACTGAGAGACAAGAATATTACTAAACCCAACATCCACAGATATGAAGTGGAAAAGCGTCGTGTTCAAGAGCGACTCATTGCCATTAGCAAATGGAGTACCCTGTATTCCCAATTTCCCCAACCATACTGGTCAGTACAACTTTATGTTTTAACAAGATTGAGGAGGATAACATATGCTCGATTTATAAGTTCATCATTCTGATGAATCCCTCCGAGTATATTTAACGAACCGTGAGAACAACTGGTTCACCCTTGTCATGTTCGAGAAGTCCATTTCTTTTTGATATTTTAATGAGTCTAGTGAAGGTAAAACTAGACATCTTTTTCATGTTTAAAGAGATTGAAAAAGATGCGAAAAAAGAAAACTCTATATGTCCATTTTAGTAGATATTCTATTGAGTCCGAAAAGGTAGAAAAAACACTCAAGGGAAACTCTTAGCCATGTTTTACTAAGGTAGTAATTTTTCATAAATAGTCTATCTCAGTCCGAAAAAGGGTTAAAATTATAATGAGTAGACATATTTTCATTTACTTTGACGAGTTCGAAAAGACACATGCTCAAAAATATTTGTATATTTTGGGAGTCTGAAAAGAGCTAAAAGAGGATTCCAAAGGGTTCCTTTTTTGTAGGTTTATAGAGCCCGAAAAAGAGCTAAAATTATACTCTTTGCTAAAAATAACTTGTTTAAATAATGATAAAACACCTTTAATAGTTGTCAGCCTACTCAAAGCATCACAAAAAGGATTAAAAATACCTTTTTCATAGTAAAAATGAAGCATATTTAGGTCAAAACATTAAATACAAATAAAATAATGCAAAAAATTACCATAAATACTCAAAATGACTATTCATTTTGACCATTTCACATTTACCTTCAACAGTGAGAATTCTGAGCACTTTTTCCCTTGATATTCTAAAGCTGATTATGACCAATTCTTTGGACCATTTCTAGTAACATCGCTTCCAAGTAGCAGCTAAAACACTTCTCTTTCTTTTCACCATCATTTTTTGTGATTTCATGAAATTTTATTGATGTTTTGAGGGCCGAAGGGATCGAAAAACATGCCCTAGGACCAACACACCCCCATAGAATTGAAATATGCATTGCTCCTAAGCACACTAACATTGTTGGGAGAGGTGAAATGCTCTGTCATGCACTACTATGGTGCATTGGGCGCAAAATCCTAAGTTGTTTATCAGTTCTCCCTCAAAAATTTTAAATTTTTTTGCATGAAAAGGAGCCAAATGAACCTTTTGTTGATGTTTCAGGTGTTCATTAGCACAAAATTTCATTCATTTAAAGAGAAAGATAGCATTAATAACAAGATTTAAATGTATTAAATGATCATGCTACCATCTAGGTATTGGAAAAATGTGGATTACTAAAATTCTTTTGGCTTCCTGGTATGAGGCAACAGATGGAATTGTTGAAATATCTTGTTCCTTCATGGGTTTTTCAGGCACAAAATTCAGGTTTGGGAAACATATTCTCAAGATAAAGGTATAATATATCTACTTTCTGACGAGTTTATCCAGGAGAAGCACACCCATATCTTTCTTAGGTGAGAGAAGTGGTGGGGAGACAAGGAAAGATTATATGGCTACCTATTGCAGACCTCGAGCCCAACCAACTAGCGATGGAAAGATCAATATAAAAGATGTAACCTAGTTACCTTTGAGAATGATCTTGTTCATTGTCATGAGAATGGCAGGTAGCTCAACACTTCATGTAGCAAGTAGATTTTACATGTAGTATGGAGTGGGGTGTCTAGAGCCAACACTCTTCAAATTGAGTGAGGGATTTTTGGTCAATATGAAGAAACAACTAAATCAAGAAAGAGAGGGGAAGTTAAATAACTTTGGATATGGTTCAATCTTGGTCTCTTTTGCTATAGAGTAGGTGCCACTACTTAAACTTCAGCAAATTACACTTGAGCCTCTCAATCTGAGGGCCTGACGAATAAGGATGTGGATAGATCATATGTCCCTACATTCAGGTCCATAGGCGATCATCTTTGCGCCAACCTTCTTTGGATGGTTTCATAAATATTTCATTATGATGAATGATTATCCTTACATGGGGATGGATTTTTTGAATGGACCTAAGTTCATGCTTCCTGAGGGTGAGCAATGGGATGATTCAGGTAAAGTATTTCAACCATTTAAGTTTTTGAAAGTTTTACAATTTTTTGTGTTTTTTGATGTTTTCTGAGACTAAAATATTGTTGTTTTCAAGTAGATATTGGACAATTTCAACTTTTCTATGCTTCATATCTTCATCGTGAAAAAGGACAACCATATGAGGAGGCAGTGGTACCAGTACAGGTGTTGTGGTAAGACAAGATGCGCTATGAGATATTGGGGTAGTTTGATCCTATCAGAGGTGGAGAACACATGGAGGAGTTGACACAATATACTGATGAGACTGTGGTAAACCATATTCCCATGTGAATTTAGTGACACACTATCGAAGTGCGTAGTCGTATTGGTCGTTTACTCTACAAGATAGCTCATGCAGTGTCATTCTATCATTAGCACCATTTATTTTTCTACTATGATATTTTAATGTAGTTTTTTATATGGACGATGTAGCCATATGTGTCTCGGGGCACAAATTTTGTAAAACCAAAATTAATATATATACATATTTTATGTGTTTCCTAGTTTCTATTATGCTTTCAATATGATGTGATGTGAATTGAAACTTATTTGCATTCGTTGGAAATGTAAATATAAAATGTAATTAGCTAGGCAATTTTCCAATGTGTTTAGATTTCTAGAAATATGTTCATATCATATGAAATCAAAATATCTTTCTAGAAGATGTATAAAACCATGTGGAGGGAAAGACTAGGCTAATTGAATCATATTGTAATACTACAAGTTGTGATTCAACCCTGATGACTAAACGACATATACCATTTGAAATAACATAAAATAGTAGCTCAACCACTATGATATACTCAATGATGTTTTTAGTAGAGCGACCAATGAAAATCCCTTGTATATGTTGATCAGCGGTTGTCATTGATGTCAACCCAAGTAGCACCAGGGGCTAACCCAATATTGAATGGGAATTTTGACCTACAAAATTAATATATTTTGGGTCAATAATTCTTTTTAAGGTTTCTAATTTTCGAGATGTTTCCGTTGATATATGGCATGCCATGTAATTCTTCACGGTTTGAGAGATATTCATGTTTGAAGTTTGTACCCCAGTTAGTGGGCTAAAACCCCATGGGGTTGGGGCATGGGTCAATGAAAAGTCATAATTTATATTTTCTAAGCTCCTAAAATCCCTCCCACGTTCACTTTTTGAAGCCCCTCTCAACTTAAGCATTCATATATATTGTGATCTTCATTTCCTCCTTATGCAAGGGATTCGGCCATCTGAAACAGGTCATCGTAGAATTTGCGCTCTAAAGTTTTTTCTACGAAGGCTCAGAAGCTGAAATTTTTATGAGGTGAAGCCGAAATCCTGAGCAAGCTACAGTAAAAATTTCAGATCAATTTGCACAACATTTTTGGAGATATGATCTTTGGAAGTAAGGGTTTTGCAGGCTCCTGAAATTCATCTCAAAGAAGTGACCTTGGTAAAATCGTCATAACTCTCTCTCTGAATATCGGATTGGGATTTTGTAAAAATTGGCAGATATTGCACAGTTTTTAGTTTTCTCTCTATTAATTTCAGAGGCAAATGAAGAAACAGTGACACGTGGAATTCCGTACAAGTGCACTCTTCTGAAACAGTCCATAATTAGGGCAGTGTGAGAAATTGTGTATAACTCTCTATTGAAGAATCCAAATTGGGTCAGACCTATGGCATTGGAAAGACGACTTAGAGGAATACTACAGGACTAAAAATCAGATATTGAAGATCTGAAATAATAGAGATACACCAGATTCAATATCGAGCTCCTAGAAGGAAAAAAAAAAAACTAGATCATGTGTTGTCAAGGGTTGCAAAGGACCAGAATTTCTACGGCAGAAAAGCAAAGCAAGGTGCAGCAGAGGGTAGTATGATAAGAGCAGCATCCAAGGTGCATAACAGCAGCAAGAAGTTCATCATATGAAGTCTTCAAGTGGGCAGCACTGCATACAATAATTGTAAAGGTATCATTGTACCTAGTCATTGTAAATACATTATTGTAAAAATTGTACTAGTATCTATCTGCCAAGGGTTGAAGAGGCAGTGTTGGGAGGTCTAGGATCATCATTAGGTGGTTGTGTCAAAGTTGGGGTTATGGTCTAGTATATCTTCTTCTTCTACATCATTCTATATCATTGTAAAGTGGACCATTTTCCCTGGAACGGGAGTCCATTCATTTTTTTATTCTTCTATAGGGTGGTAGGGTGGTGCTAGGGTGATTTGTAGCTCATTGGGTGTTGGGGCATCCATTCAGTTGACTACTGAAGAATCTTGGGCATTGGAGCGTCCATCCAGTGGGAGCTAGAGAAGAATGCTTTTCTAGATTCTAGGAAGTTGGAGCTCTATTTTCAATTGGAGTTGAAAAGAATTATTAGAAAAGCATTATGTGGTTTTTGTCCCGGAGTGGGTTTCCACCTTAAAAACGGTGTGCGTTTGTGTTCCTCTTGTTTTCTGCTATCATTGTACAAACACTGATAATAATTGAAGATTAACTAATGCTCTAATTGAAAGAAATACTGATTCACCCCCCCTCTTAGTATTTCCAACAATATACTCACTAGATGGCCATTTAGAGCAAAGATATCCCATGTTGCAGAATATAGGTTTCGGGTACTATGACTGGCACCATCAGCATAGCCAATAAATGGTTCAAGAGATGTGGACATATGCAAAACCAAACGTAAACAAGATCAACGGAAATCGTGGGAAACTTTGAAAAGATACACTGAAAACACACTCAACACACCTATGGACAGTATGTACACAGTGTGCTATGCATGAGATCAAGCATAGTATTTTTTGAGGTACAACCCATTTCTAGGTTGTGCCAGTGGAACTCCATAAAATTCTACTAACGCGTAGAACCCTTTTGCAAGGAATCTCTTGAAAACTATGGACCTAGCCACATAGGTTGGAACTTTCTTGGACCTAATTTATCGACCTCCTGGTCATATAACATTACCAGGTCTCCTTCCTAGAATACACGAGGATGGAAATTTTTGTTGTATTATGCCTTAATGCATTTTTTATGAGCTTCATCGGCTAAAGAAGCATAACACTGAGTATCATCCAAACAAGTCAGAGGTAAAATATGCTCCTCCTCTATGTAAGTGGAAGGAAGAAGTTCAACAACTTTTTTTAACGTTGTAATTTCACATTCGATGGGGATGATTTCTTCCAAACCATAGACCAACTGAAATGGTGTGAATCCGGTAGCAATCCTAACTGAGTTTCGATATGCCCACAAGACAACGTAAAGAATCAAGTGTCAATATGATTGGTGGACCCCTATGATAAATTGAAGCATACTCGTAAGAAATTTGTTAACAAACTCAACTTTTCCATTAGAATGAGGATAATAGGGAGTGGAATTTTCATGAGAAAGTCCCAGCTTAGCAACTAGTTCAGTCATCATATGGTTCCAGAAATTATTTATGTGATATGTAACTATTTCTTATGGAACACCAAACCGAAAAATAAAATTATTGGAAAATAAATATGCAGTCATTTTTCCAGTGTTGTTATATGTAGGCATCGCCTAGACCCATTTAGTAAAGTAATCTATAGAAATGATGATATAAACATGCCCCCCGACTAAGTGAGGGTTACATGTCATGAAGTTGATACCCCATTTCACAAAGGGACCTGTTAGGGTCCTATATTTCATAGGATCTCAATATGATTGAGTATATTCTATCTATTGAATTTCTTTTGTAAAATGATTTCCAATCTGCAAATAATTTTCAAAATAAATAAAAAAAGGGAAATAACATAAAAAATAAAAAGAAGGTGTATGTTATAAATAAAAATATATAAGATGTGAACCCCATAAAAATAATAAAAAGTAAATTTTGAAAGTGTTGCACATTCAAACGCCACTACTCTTAGGTTAGTTTACTTCTGCAAATAAATTGTGTGCAGCTTGCAACAATAGTTCCATAAAATTCAATAATATAGTTTAAGCATGATTGAATTAGATTTAAATTTCTTGTTAATAAGTAGTTGAATTATTTTCAAAATGATAAGGTAGGATATGGATGCAAAAGAATAAAAGTTAAAAATGTTAGGAAAATTATGATTTTTGTAGGCATCGATGTCAATAAAATGTCAGGTGTTAGATGCTCTAAACAAAGAAGGTGAAATAAAATGTTAGGGAAATGATAAAGAAAGACAAAAGCTTCATTCTGTATTAAAAGGATTTTGATTCAGGCTGCTAGTCTAAATGCACCTATTTGAAAATTTATTTATATGGTTTAACTCATATCTCGAAATTATAAAAACCCCTAGTCAAAATGAAAATCCCTTCACCTTTTCCCTTCCTAAACCTTAAAAACACCTTTCTAACCCCTTCCCCCTGATAAAATTCCTTTTCCCCCTTTGAAAACTGCCTTACCCCTTTAAAAAACAACACATTTCCATAAAAAACACCAAAACCCACTTTTAAATAGTCTAAAGTGCAAAAGATTACCTAACCCTTTGTTTTCACCCTTCTCCCTAATTTATTTCCCAACCCCACTTTGATTTAACTCCTGACGCATTATTAATTAAAACTCGACCCCACCATTCATTCCATTGCATAAGTCATCCCCATATTCCCGTGATCCTCATCCCTCCTACTAACATTCGACGGCCCATACAACATTTTGGCCCCCTCCGCCATTCGAAGTTTATCACCGGGGGGGTCCAAAAAGGACTGTATCGCGAAACCGCCTCGACCATACATATCAGCCTCACAAGAGTTAGGACCCCCCAATTATGAAACCATAAACCACCATTCCCCCCCCTCCCCCACCCCCCCCCCCCCCCACCAAAAAAAAACCATTTTCTAAATTCACAAGTTGTTTTATGTTGCAGGTGATTAACGGAACCAGAAGCACCAATATCTACACCAGCATCAGCAATACCAACAACCCATCCCATTGATGAGGCTAGCAGATTAATCAAAACAATGGAATATATGTCCATTCAAACTACAAAGATTTAATGATATTTTACCTTCTATACAGATTATATTTGAGCAGAACGACTTAGTGAAGAAAGCCGATGTGGAAATTCAGAAAGTTAAAGTCAACCTTGGAGAGAAACCAGAGGAAGCCTCTAAAATAATCAAATTCCTAAATTCTAAAAATAAGTAAGAATTGGAAGAGATACTCTTCAGTTGGAAGAAAAATACAGCAGTGTTAATGTTATAGTCCAACGTTTTTTTCAATAGACTGGAACCTCTGACCAGCAAAGCTAAAGTTTCAAACGTTAAGGGGTGATTAAAATATCCATCCTAGATGAAGAGAGATGGGAAAAATTGACTGATTTACTGGATTAAAACAATAAAATTGATAAAGGAAAAGATCTGCCAAATCATCGACCAACACTTCAGCAAAAGGTGGTCCACGTCTTAACTGTCCCACAAAATCAGCATTTCAACTGCACAGCACATCCCACCGAGCCATAATTCAGCGACAACTAGAGTTTTTAATTCACGATTTTGTTAAGAAACTCTATTATTGTATTAATTTTGTGTAAATACTTTTGTACAAATACTTCATTAGTTGAAATATCAAAGGTGGATTGATTGATATCAAAATCATTATCGTCTTTTGGAGCATTGTAATCTTTTCAAAGCACTGGAACATCAATAATAAACAGACCATTCACAGGATTCTTGTGGCTTAAATACTAGTAATGTTTTTCTTCTTTAATTTTGTTTCATTGTTATCTTTCACTATAATCACCTAAATTATAATTGTAAAACAAAAAGTGTGATGAATAGGATTTAATTTTCAGTACCTTATTCTAGTTGCTTTTACAATCTTAATGTTTTCTATTTAAGGTCAAACTAATTCTTAATTTCTCTTTAGTTCTGTTAAATTTTCTTCATGTTTCTATCATAAATCCACTTATAAACTCAAATAACCAATAAATATTCCTATATTTCCCTATGTTTACTCTATTAAAAAGTTGATGCAACTGTCCAGTAATTTTATGACTCCATTTCCCAATAGACAGTAATCCATTGAACACGATCAATTTCCCAGAACCCAAAACAAATTCAAAATTCAAGTACAATCATAACTAGCCTAAAAAATATTTAAACAAAGCTATATCTTATAGAGAGAGCCCTCTCTGAATCTAGGAAGGCTAGGTCTTGGGTTCCAAAGTTGGTTTGATATTGGCCTATGTGATTATTTTTCACAATCTCTTACAAATTACAGAACGCTAACATAGTGGCGACCATACTAGGGACGAATTGAAATCAATTATAATTTCTTTCAAATTAAAACTCTAGTTAAATAATCGTTGTATTAATATCCCATGGAGATTTATATCTTTTAGTTTTTTGTAAATAAAGTTTGAGTTACATTTTATAGTGTGTGTCTTGATTTTTAAAACTGGCTTCCAAGAGACCTTATACAAGATCCCTTCCTGATCCCAAACCTCCTGAAATAGTGGACCATCATCAAAGAATTGGAAGAAGAACTAAGGATACTTCAAATAAATCAGTTAAATAGATAAGTTCATCAGAAATCCTAGGAAGTAATAATCCTATCCCAAGAGCACAATCCCTTCTTGTTAAACTTGAGACCTTACAATATATCTACTTTGACTTAAAATTTGAGCAAAGCCTCTTTAGAAGAAACTCCCTAAATTGGGCAGATACAATAGTCATTGACCAATCGATTATGCATCCAGATTCACCTAAAAGTTTTTCTTCTTTAAAAACCGATCAAGAAAATGTCTAGGATTTTAAAATCCTCAAAATTTTGGTATTAGACTACATTCCAGCAGTTATAGATGCCTATCTTCAACAATCAGTAGAATTTTCAGCATTAAATACTGATGCTTCATCCATTACATCCCAAACTATTCAAAAAATATCTGTGAGTTCAGCCCCTTCTGAAAATTCTACTACTTATCCTCACCAAAAAACTCAAAGACCTTCATCTCCATCACTTCATCCCTCCTCTCCTTCACATATAGTTCATCGTTTTCCACCTCTTCCACCATTTTTTAATCCACAACCTATTGTTATCAACCCTCCACCTCCAATCATGGCTGCACGTTATGCTCCCTTGGTTCTTCCTCAAAATCTAGGGGCTATGCCTCAAGATTATCAATCCAAAATACCTTAGTTTGATAACACCCAACCCATTACTGCTCAGGAGCATGTAGATAAAATTGATGATTTCTTTTATCGATATGAGATTGATGCTGGTGATGTTATGATGAGGTTATTAGTTTAAACCCTTGGAGGTGAAGTTAGGAAATGGTTTATATCTTTACCAGTTGCTTCCATCAATGATCTAGCAGTTCTACAATGTCAATTTCTAGATAGATGGCAAGTTAAAAAGAACCCCCTCCAAATTCTTTCAGAATATTAAAATATCAAAAGAGATAATGGACAGAGTGTGCAAGATTATTGTGTCGAATTCAACTCTATTTATAATGATATTCATGCTTGCATAAAAGCACCCAAAGGATTAGTGCTGATTAAGTTTCCAGATGGTTTTGAAACAGACATAGCTTATCAGTTAAGAGAGAGGAATCCTTACACTTTAGAGGAAATCCAAACCGTAGTTGTCAGTATAGAAGCCAATTTATTGGCCAAAAGAGCTAGGATGAGAACTGAGAAGAGAGTTACTATAAAATAAGAAGCATCAACCTCTAGCATTGATGCTAAGATAGACTCTTTAATGAGGGAAATGGAACGAATGATGATTGATCTAGGGAAAATCAAAATCCTCCTAAAAACCACAATCAAAACAATAGGAGGAATCAACCACAAATCAAACAAAGAGGACCTGACCAATAAATTAGACCTCCTTTCCAGGAAAATTATGTTGGTGAAAATGAATAAATCCCTCAAGAGGAAGAGGACAACCAAATAAATTTGTTTGGTTTACAAAATAATGATACGACTTTTCTTACAGAAGAAGACCAACAACTATTTTCATTAGCCCAAACAGAGCTTGAATAGGATCAATGTGAAGAATATAAACAGGGTTTTGAAAACTCCATTATGGAATTTCAAAAACAATATAATCATAGGAGCAACAAAAATTCGGACAATACTGCTAAGAAAAACACTAATCAACCTCCTAAAAATACTTTTGATTTTGATCGTAGGAAAACAGCTGAAAAGTCTTCCAAGAAATCTAATGAAACTCTTGGAAATAAACCTTCAAAGGTTCTTACCAAATCGACAGGTGATTTTTTTTCTAAACCCACTCAAACTGATCTCCCATCCACCAATCAACAAGCCCTAGTCAAATCTAAGGAATCTGTCTATATACCTAATATTCCCAACATTGTTAAAGTTCCATCATCATTTAATCTTGAAAGTGAACTAGCTAAAAAAAAAATTTCCATTCCTTTGATTGAGTTAATAAAATAACAAACATACGAAACTCAGGTAATGGAAGTACTAAAAATAGGGTAAACTGTTGACACTCTCAATCTGAATGATGATCAACCTGAATTTCTTTTTGTTCTAGAATAGATGGTAAGTTACAAGGAGCAGCCCCTCATTTCTATGTTAGCTTAAACATACATGATAAAATCCTACATAATGCTATGTTGGACTCAGGGGCTTCACACAACTTAATGCCCAAGGCTGTAATGGAAAATTTAGGTCTTCACATCATTAGGCCCTACAAATATCTATACTCATTTGAGTCAAGTAAATTGAAGTGTTTAGGTCTCATCAAGGACTTGTGTATAACTTTGTCTCAAATCCCAGCCAAAAGCCTAGTTATGGACATTGTCATAGCAGACATTCCTCCTAAATATGGCATGCTTTTATCACGTTCTTGGGGAGAAAAGTTACAAGGAACTCTTCAACTAGATATGACTTTTGCTACAATACCAGTTTTTGTCCAGGAAAGAAGGTTATATAGGGAAACTCTCATGAAATATATGGTAAGAAGTCAAGAAAAACCTCATAATTACCCTCTATATTATGTTCCAGCTGATTTAGATTCATTCATATTATTCAATGATACTGAAATGGAAGCTCAATTTGGAAATTACCTGGACACACCTGAAAACGTAGCTCTAATCGAACAATTAACTCCTACTTTAGAACTCTTCTAGAATATGACCTTTGATGGGGCTTGTAGTAAAGAAGGCTCTAGAGTATGAATCCGGTTATCTAATCCAGCAAATAATCATTGTGAAGGGAATTCCTATAAACTTAATTTTCAGTGCACCAATAATATTTTTGAATATGAAGCTTTGATTTTAGGACTACAGTTGCTTGAGAAATTAGGGGCCAAAAGAATTATTGTGCAAGGAAGATTCTTAATTAATCATTAAATAAGTAAAAGGAGAATATGTTGCTAAACACCCTAGATTAAGAGCTTACAGAAATGCAGTGCTCGATTACTAACATACTTTTGTGGAATATGATTTAGTAGTAATTCTAAGAAGTCAAAATGTCATAATTGATAGTCTTGTTGTTTTTGCAAGCACTTGCAAAATACCTCACCCGAATAAACCGCACACAATTGAAATTAAACATCGACCTGCAATACCAGATAACATGCGATACTGGAAAGTTTTCAGGAATGAAAAATAGATTGAAAACTTCTTGCTGTCAAAAGAAGAGTTTGAGGAAACGCAGATAGATTTGGATAATCAGGAACATAAACCAGAAGATCATGTGGAAATTTCAATAATTGTATATAATCCTTTGAAAAACTAGTATGATAGGTTAGATGTAAATAATCATTTAGATGAAAGTGTGCATAAATTAGAAATTCATGAAATAGATCCTGAAAGGGAATATTTTGAAATGCTTCATCTAAAAGATAATATTCTTCCCCAGGGATTAGCTCCATTAGAAGACATTTTTTGTTTTAATGATGTAGCAAAGAAACCCAAAATTGAGCCCATAGGAGCAGAAGTTAAGGAATGTAACATAGGTACTGAAGAAAACCCAAAGATGATTAAACTGTCAAAAACATTACCTACTATGACCAAACAAAGATATATTTCCATTTTCAAATAATACATTGATGTTTTCACTTGGAATTATGAGGACTTGAAAGTTTATGATTCTAAGATCATACAACACAAAATTCCGATTAAAGAAGGAAAAAAACTTTCAAACAAAAACTTCGAAGGATAAATCCAGATTTGTTACCTTTAGTTGAGAAAGAAGTTAAACGAATGTATGATGCTAAAATAATTGTCCCTCTTAGATATTCCAAATGGGTATCAAACATAGTGCCAACCAAAAAGAAAACCGGATAAATCAAGTTGTGCATTGATTTTAGAAATCCGAATAAGGTTTATTTGAAAGATAATTACCCCTTACCTAAAATTGACCATATCTTACAAAAGTTGATACGATCAAGTAGGATATCATTACTAGATGGTTTCTCTAGCTATAATCAAGTTTTGGTCAATCCAGAAGATCAAGTTAAAATATCCTTTCCCACTCCATGGGGCACTTTCATGTATGTGAAAATGCCTTTTGGACTAATGAATGTTGGGGCCACCTTCCAAAGAGAAATGGAAATTTATTTTTTGGAAGAGATTGGCCTTTTTATTGTGATACATCTGGATGATATAACTGTGTATTCAAAATCTGACGAAGAACACTTGATACATTTAAAACAAGTCTTTGAGAAATGCAGAAAATTTGGCATATCTCTAAATCCTAAGAAAACATTATTTGGTCTGGAAGAAGGTAAACTTTTAGGGCATATCATATCAAAATATGGAGTTAGAATTGATCCTAAGATAATTGAAGCAATCCTGAAGATCAGTCCCCCAAGAAACATTAAAGAACTTCAATCCTTCATAGGTAAAACCAATTTTCTGAGAAGATTTATTCCAAATCTTGCTGAACTTCTTAGAAACATAACCAATATGCTCAAGAAATATTCTAAAATAAAATGGAGTATAGAGGCTAGGCAATCTTCTGACATGGTAAAACATGCATTAACTAAATCTCCAGTGTTGATCAGTCTAGATTTTACTAAAGATTTTGTAATCTTTTCTTTTGCTTCTAATCACATTGTTGCAGATGTTTTACTGCAGAAAAATAGTGAAGCAGCCAATAGCCTTCTTCAGCAAAGCTTTAAGAGATGCTTCTCTCAAATACAATATCATGGAAAAACGGGCATTTTCACTAGTTAAAGCAATTAAGGACTTTAGAGTTTATATTTTTCATTCACACATAATTGCTTATGTACCTAACTCGGTGGTAAAGGACATATTAACACAGAATGGACCAGATGGAAAAAGAGGAAAATGGATTGCCATTATTTTGGAATATGATCTAGAAATAAAGCCTACCAAGTTAATCAAAGGGCAAGGACTTGCTCAGCTAATGGCTGAGTCCAACTTCCAAGCTCTAGACATAAATTTGGTGGCAACTTTGGATGATCAAGAAGAGCAGGCGACTCCACAAATCAATAAAGAATTTTTAAATTCCTCCTAGTATGTAGACCTGCTTTATGTTTTGTTTAATTTAAGTGCTCCCCCTAGTCTTACCAAAACTAAAGCTAGATTTCTGAAATTAAAAGCAGTCAAATTTTGCCTCATTAATAATGTGATTTATTGGAAATATTCTGGTGGTCTATTACTCAAATGGTTGTTGAAGGATGATGTAGACAAAATTATAAATGATTTTCATGAAGGATACTATGGTGGTCATCTGTATTGGATGACTGCTACTAATAAAATCCTCAGGGCTGGATTTTACTAGCCCACATTGTTTTCTAATGTTCATAAGAAAATCACAACCTGTCACAAATGTCAAATTTTCGAAGGTAAAAATAAACTCCTACCCTTTCCACTTAAACCCATTTATGTTGAAAGCCCATTCCAGCAATGGGGTTTGGACTTCATTGGTGAAATCCATCCCCCTTCCTCTGCTCAACATAAGTGGATTCTAACAGCCACATATTATTTCACTAAGTGGATAGAAGCCATCCCCTCCAGAAATGCCACTAATGTTGTTATTACCAAGTTCCTTGAAACCAATATTCTTTCCAGATTCGGTTGCCCAAGGAAATCATCACTAATAATGTAGCAACTTTTCAATCCAAAAATATGATTGAATTCTGCAACAAATACCATATTTCTTTAGGAATTTCAACAACTTATTACCCACATGGTAATGGAGTGGATGAATCATCCATTAAGAGTCTGGTAAACATCATCAAGAAGTTATTGGAACAGAATAAAAATTCTTGGCATAATAAGTTAGTCAATGCACTATGGGTTGATAGGCTTACAACTGAGAAGTCCATTGGCATGTCACCATACCAACTTTTCTATGGCATGGATGTTGTTTTTCCATCTTCTCTAGCACATCCAGTGATGAACATGATGCAAGAATTATAATTAGAACCAAATTATGCACTTAGGAGGATTTATCAAACTATTCAATTGTAGTAAACAAGAGAATAAGTATATAACAGAACACAGCTCATCCAAGAAAATTTTTCACAAAAGGACCAAGGCAGATGATTTTTCTATTGGTGACAAAGTTTTAAAGTGGGATGCAAGGAGAGAAGACAAAGGAAAGCATAAAAAATTTGACAATCTATGGATGGGACCATATATTATAAATTCTTTCAGAGATGATTATGCATTTTTCCTCACAAATTTAGATGGAACAGATTTACTTGGTGATCCTGTAAATGGCAGGATGTTGAAACATTATTTTTCTTAGTCTAAAGATTATTTTTACATCATTGTAAATATCACAGTCAACATAGTTTGGATTTTATGTTTTTCCAATCAAGGTTTCAGCCCACAGAGAAGGCCCTAAGCCATGGTCAACATATCATCATAATATGTTCAGAAAAGAAGATGAAAAGGCCCAATGGATAAGGCTACTGATCACATGTTCTTAACACTTCAATACATGGAAGTGCCATCCCTAATTGGAGCCACTGTTAGGGTCCTATATTTCATAGGATCTCAAGATGATTGAGTCTATTCTATCTATTGAATTTCTTTCGTAAAATGATTTCAAATCTACAAATAATTTTCAAAATAAATAAAAAAAAGGGAAATAACATAAAAAATAAAAAGAGGTTATATGTTATAAATAAAAAGATATAAGATGTGAACCCCATAAAAAGAAGAAAAAGTAAATTTTGAAAGAGTTGCACATTCAAATGCCACTACTCTTAATTTAGTTTACTTCTGCAAATAAATGGTGTGCATCTTGTTCAAAATGCCACAATAGTTCAATAAAATTAAATCATATAGTTTAAGCATGATTGAATTAGATTTAAATTGCTTGTTAATAAGTAGTTGAATTATTTTCAAAATGATAAGGTAGGATATGGATGCAAAAGAATAAAAGTTAAAAATGTTAGGAAAATTATGATTTTTGTAGGCATCCATGTCAATAAAATGTCAAGTGTTTGATGCTCTAAACAAAGAAGGTGAAATAAAATGTTAGGGAAATGATAAAGAAAGAGAAAAGCTTTATTATGTATTAAAAGGATTTTGATTCGGGCTTCTAGTCTAAATGTGCCTATTTGAAAAGTTATTTATATGGTTTAACTCATATCTTGAAATCATAAAAACCCCTAGTCAAAATTAAAATGCCTTCACCTTTTCCCTTCCTAAAACTCAAAAACATATTTCTAACCCCTTCCCCCTTTGAAACCCTCCTTACCCCTTTAAAAAACTCCGTATTTCCATAAAAAACACCAAAACCCACTTTTAAATAGTCTAAAGTGCAAAAGATTACCCGACCCTTTGTTTTGACCCTTCCCCCTAATTTATTTCTCAACCCCACTTTGATTTAACTCCCGACGCATCATTAATTAAAACCCAACCCCACCATTCATGCCATTGTGTAAGTCATCCCCACCTTCTCGTGATCCTCTCGCTCCCACTGACATCTGACGGCCCATACAACTTTTCAGCCCCCCTCTGCCATCCAAAGTTTATCACTGGGGGGGTCCAAAAAGGATTGTATCGCAAAACCGCCTCGACCATACGTGTTAGCCTCACAAGATTTCGTACCCCCAAGCATGAAACCATAAACCAATATACCCCCCCCCCCAAATAAAACCATTTTCTAAATTCACAAGTTGTTTTATGTTGCAGGTGATTAACGGAACTAGAAGCACCAATATCTACACCGGCATCAGTAATACCAACATCCCATCCCACTGATGAGGCCAGCAGATTAATCAAAACAATGGAATATATGTCCATTCATACTATAGAGATTTAATGATGTTTGGCCTTCTATACAGATTATATTTGAGCAGAACGACATGGTGAAGAAAGCCAGTGAGGCAATTCAGAAAGTTAAAGTCAACCTTGGAGAGAAACCAGAGGAAGCCTCTGAAATAATCAAATTCCTGAATTCTAAAAATAAGTAAGAATTGGAAGAGAAACTCTTTAGTTGGAAGAAAAATGCAATAGTGTTAACGTTATAATCCAATGTTTTTTCCACAGACTGGAACCTTTGACCAGCAAAGCTAAAGTTTCAAAGATTCAGGGATGATTAAAATATCCATCCCAGATGAAGAGCTATGGGAACAGTTGATTGATTTCCTGGATTAAAACAATAAAATTGATAAAGGAAAAGATCTGCTAGATCATCAGTCAGCATGTCAGCAAAAGGTGGTCCACATCTTAACTGTCCCACTACATTAGCATTTCAGTTGCACAACACATCCCACAGAGCCATAATTCAGCGACAGTTAGAGTTTTTAATTCAAAATTTTGTTAAGAAACTCTATTATTGTATTAATTTTGTGTAAATATTTTTGTATAAATACTTCATCAGTTGAAGTATCAAAGGTGGATTGATTGATATTAGAATCATTATCGTTTTTTGGAGCATTGTAAGCTTTTCAAAGCATTGGAACATCAATAATAAACAGACCATTCACAAGATTCTTATGGCTTAAATACTGGTGATGTTTTTCTTCTGTAATTTTGTTTCATTGTTATCTTTCACTGGAATCACCTAAATTCTAATTGTAAAACAGAAAGTGTGATGAATAGGATTTACTTTTGAGTACCTTATTCTGGTTTTTTTTACAATATTAATGTTTTATACTAAAGGTCAAACTAAAGAATTCTTATTTTCTCTTTAGTTCTACTGAATTTTCATCATATTTTTGTCATAAATCCACTTATAAACTCAAAGAACCAGTAAATATTCCTAGCTTTCCCTATGTTTACTCTGTTAAAAATTTAATGCAATTGTCCAATAATTTTATGACTCCATTTCCCAATAGACATTAATCCATTAAACACAATCAATTTCCCAAAACCCAATGCAAATTAAAAACTCAAGTACAATCATAACTAACCTAAAAATTATTTAAACAAAGCTATATCTTATAGAGAGAGCCCTCTATGAATCTAGGAAGGCTAGGTCATGGGTTCCAAAGTTGGTTTGATGTTGTTCTATGTGATTATTTCTCACAATATCTTGCAAATTATAGAACGCTAATAGGACCAATAGCGATAATGAGATGTAATGGAGCAGGAAGAGCACATATCTTATGATCATAGATCTGGCATGCATGACACTTCCAGACAGTGAGGATGCAGTCGCGAAAGATAGTTGGCCAAAAGTAACTAGCGAGTAAGATATTTTGCACGGTAGCGTAACCAGATAGGTGTGTGCCATGTTATGGCCTAAATCTACCTCAGGCTGAGAAAGGCAGAATCTAGGGTAACATCAAACCATGCTTAACCTGGTAGCTAGCCCTACCAGATCGGGAGAGGGCTCTCTCTTGGTCACTCTCAGCAAAAATAATCAGTGAGGCTTGAGATGACTTGAATAAAGGCTGATTTTAGGCTAGGTATATATGTAAGAAAGTTTGATTTGATTTTGAGGGTGTTTGTTGGATCAAAGGGAAAGGCAGATTTTGGGTCTGGGGAATGAGGCCTAGTTTTTGCAGAGATCTGAATGAGGCAAGGTAGGAAATTTTTTTGACACTTTGATTTTGAATGGAATGGATAGCTCAGACTGGTGAGGAGTTGAAGAGGGAAAGAAACTTTCAAGAATCCTCTTCAAACAGTTGAAAACATAGAAAATTAAACAAAACTCAAGGTAGAGCACTGCAAATCTAATGAATTCCACCTTTATCCTTGTTTGTTTAACTTAAGAAGAAATAAGAGGGAAGATGATACACATAAGCACCAGTAAACTTACATTAACAGAGAGAAACACATCATAAAAACAAAGAGCCACATGAATCCCAAGGAGTGTTGCAAACCCTGGTCTATTTCTTTACCAAACTACAGAGATGAATGTACAATGATGCTCAAAGCATTCCCAAGTGTCCAACCATGCCAATGACTGAAAAACTACAAGATATAGAAAATAATAACTCATCCCCAGCCTCTAGGGGTTGAGCTCACAAGTTTAGGATCTGTTTCAACAAAATCTAAACTAAGAACTGGAAAATAGGCAGTGGAACAGCTTGCCTCTATAAGATAGGAAACTGATTCATTCAGTTGCAATTCACCTTTTGATGGATGAATCTACCTCCTTGAGTAAAAATTTGAAAAAATTACATCAAGACCCATGAAATTACATCAAATTACATCAAGAGTTTAACATTTGGAGATAAGAAAGTCAAACTGTTCAAAACTAGGTGAAAAACCGAGTTACTGAGTCAAAAATGAGCAAAAATCCCCAATGCGTCACGCATGATTTCTCTATGCGTTGCGCCAGTTTGAAGCCGATTTTGAAGGCCTTCCTGATGTCCAAATCTACTCCAAGTGGGCTTGTTGGAAATTTCTTCCTATCTACTTTCCAACACAAGTGGAATTTCTAAATTTGGCTGCCATTTGGCCCTCCAAAAATGAGTTCTCCCAACACTGCTTCCTGTGTGTCCAAAAAGGGGCAGAAAGGTCATTTTTAGGGTGTTTTTGACCCTTTTGGAGGCCCAAAACCTACCAAAATCTCTTGGCCATAGGTATACATGCATAAATTTTCATGAAAAATCCAAAAATATAAATTTTTACCCAAGAGGAGCTCCCAATCATAAGCGCGCACCAAGTGGCGCGATGCGTAGAGCTGAAAAATCTGTGTTTAGGCCAAAAAAACAAAATTTGCAAAATGTGTCCCAAATTTCTTGAAATTTGGGCTGAGTGTCCTCCATCATGTACTATGCTAGGCCAAGGAAGCCTCGGCTAAAATCTAAAGTCTATATTGCCTTTTCCGACGCTTTAATGCCCTCTTCAACTTAGCCTTCAAGATCTTGATTCATGCCTTGAAAACATGATTTCTTGCCCAATAAATATTCGCCATGTGCCTCAACATGTTATTTTCCTTGTTGGCCTTCTCCAATAGATTTTCCAAATGAATATTTACCCTTTCAAGCCAAGTTCCGCAATCAGCCTCAATCTCTTGCTCAATGGATGTCATCTCGGTTTGGCTCCTTTTGGCAGCTTGCCAGTTCTCAGGTATATTTTGCAACTCTATGATAGTTTGTTGATCTTCTAGCTATTTGTTTCTTTGCTCAAGACAGTTGATTATCCATTGGGATCTTTTCAGTTTGACGGACAAAGTGTTTATTTTCGCCTTCTGCTCCTGAACAATCTCTCTCAGCTTTGAGCTTGGTGAGCCCAAATCATCTCAATGAGTATGAAATTGGTATTCTGGCCTTTTGAAGGCCCCTCATCATGTATGGGCCTCTTACCCTTGTCCTATACCTGTGCTACTGATGAAGGAAGTGAGACCCCTTCCACCCCGGGTGGAGATAATACTCGCCTGGCTGCTGCAAACAAACCTCTAGTACCCCTCTGATAGGTGACAAACACTGGCACACTAGCGGTCTGTGTCTCATGACCTTCATGCTTGTTGGCAATATGATGCAGGGTATTTTCCTTGATGGCAACCCACTTGATGAAGATGAAGGCAACCTACTTGATGAATTTGTTCTTGACTTGATGAGCTTGTTATTGATGGACATCTGATGTATCTACAATCAGTACAGAAGGTGCAGAAGAAAGACTTTCTAGAATGGGCCAGAACAATGATGAAAAATGTATGTCACAAGGCATACGCGATTTTAGTAAAGGGAAGTCGTGTATGTACGCGGAAAAGTACGTGCCAAGTCACGTATGGTCAATTGCGCTCTAAATTAAGAAAACCAGGGGTTACTACCATGGTATTGACCCATTATATTGAGCACTGGATTGTCTATGTAATCTCGCCCAGGAAAACCATTGGAAGTTATGTGGTTTTGGCTCATGGTATTGATAAAGGGTAAACCTATATAAGGAGAATAAAATCATTGTGCAAGGGGGGTGCATGTGTCTGGGCTTGAAATGAATACTTCACTCTGAAGTTTATCTATATGGTTGAACTCTGTTCTTAATCGATAGATGTGAATCTATGATGCACCCATGAATATGATGAAGGTTCAAAATCTCTAGATCTGGAAATGATGAATCTCTAGGATGATTTGAAAAGAAGTATTGAAGACCTGGTGCAAATCTATTGAAGATATTGAATAAATCTGGGTAAGTCCATAGATCTGACCTGTTCTGCAAAGTTTATCTTTTATAGATCTATATGCATGTTCGTTTCATGAAAATCACACATATACGTGGATCTGTTTAAACAAAGGAGCGTATGGACTGTTAGGGTTTTTCTCTTGAAAAGTGCACAGATGTATACACGGGTTTTCCTTATTAAAAGCGTGTATATACGCGAGTCTGATTGAAGAAAAGCGTGTATGTAATTTGAACTGATGGTTGCTCAAAGATGATTGAGATTCTGCATATCTATTCTGAAGTCTGGGTTATCTCTGATATTCTGGTTACAGTGGTTTGACTGTTCTGTGATGCAATGGGCATAGGATGTTTGTTGATAAGTGAAGGATTGTGTTGAAGCGGTTTGATCCAGTTTGAAAATTGATGAAACGTTGTCTGCAGTGGATCTGAGGGTTGAAGCCTTCAGTATGAAAGTAGAAGCTCTCTGCCAGGAGAGGCTGGTGTTAATATCAGGGGGTAGTATCTCCCTTCCAGGAGAGGCTGGTAAACAAGAGCAGGGGGTTGTTGCTCCCTTCCAGGAAAGGCTGGTAAACGAGAGAAGGTTGTAGCCTTCTGCAGGTGGGTGCCTGCGTGCTGGTATGATTCTGCACCAGTACATGTTGTAAGAAGTTTTCATAATAATAAAGATTGAATACTGAGACGATGGCAGCGGTGGTTTTCTCCCGAATTGGGTTTCCACCTAAAAATCCTAGTGTTCATGTGTGATTTCTTGTGTGTGATGATTACTCTGTTCCTTCTGCATCTGTTTACTATTTTCTGATCATCTGATAAATGAGTAATCCACTGATCTAAGTCATGAATTAAATTCATAATTAATTCACTGTATATACGCGAGTTTTGTAAAGGATATCCGCGAATATACGTGAGTTTAATTCATGAAAGTAGCGTATGGGATTTTAAGAAAGAAAATATCAAAGTTTTATAGTCTACACTAAATACTGATTCACCCCCCCCCCCCTCATTATTTTTCCCAACAATTGGTTTCAGAGCAGTTCCTTCTGAAAAAACTTAGCCGCTAGAAGGAAGATCAAGCAAGATGAGCAATCAAGATGGAACAGCATCTATCAAGCCTCCACTCTTTAATGGAAGCAATTTAATCTTCTGGAAAATAAGGATGAGATCCTATCTTCAGTCTATGGGAGCAGATATATGGGCCATTGTTGAACAAGGATATCAATATCCAGCCACAGTACCAACGGATCCAATGGAAAAGAAGAATTATGAAACAAATGCAAAGGCGGTCAATGCACTATTGGGAAGTCTAACTGAATCAGAATTTGTCAAGGTTATGCAACTGAATACAACAAAGGAAATATGGGACAAAATCATCCTAAGTTATGAAGGAGATGCAAAGGTAAAAAGTGCAAAACTCCAAACTCTCAGAATTGAATATGAAAATTTGAAGATGCATAATGATGAGAGTGTTGCTAGTTTCTTCTTACGTCTTGATGATATTGTAAATCATATGAGAAACATGGGAGAAACAATAGCAGAATCTACTTTGGTTGAGAAAATCTTAAGATCACTAACGGCAAAATTTGAGTCAAAAGTTTCTGCTCTTGAAGAAAAACAGGATCTTCAAAATCTTACTATCGTACAACTCCATGGCATACTAACTGCTTATGAAATGAGAAGAGGAGGACCATCTGAAGTCAAAGAAGTCGTCTTTAGAGCTTCTACAAAAGGGAAAGAATTACAAGAAGCAGAAGGATCAGGATATATCTCAAAAGAAGATGAGGTAAATTTTGTGAAGAAACTTCAACTTGGCACAGGACGGTTCAGAGGTAAGCTTCCTTTCAAATGTTTTGAGTGTGGAAGAGTTGGTCATTATGCTGCTAAGTGTCCTTATAAAGAAACATCTGCAAAAGGGAAGGAAGTAGCAAGAAGGAATAAGCACCGGTCTAGCACTAGGAAAAGTTACTACACTCATGAAGACAATGATGGGTTCTCTAATAGTGAGGAAGAATGTGAACAAGATCTTAGACTTCTCATGGCATTTGAATCTAAAGATGAAAAGGATACTTTTTTGTATGCTCTAGAGGACAATGATTTTCTTGAAGAAAACAATCAACTCAAAATTCGCTTATAAGAATGTAAAATTCTCTTAGAAGAAAAGAAAATAACCATAGAGACTCTGGAAAAGCAGGTTGAAGAAGCAAAGAAACACATTGAGAAATTAGAATGTGAAGTGGTAATTCAAAGAAAAGAATTTGAGAAAGTAAAGACTCTGAATCTTAGATTTACTAAAAGATCGGAAACCTTAGATGAGATTATCAAGGTACAACGTTCTCCTCTTATAAAGACGGGTCTTGGGTATACCGGAGAATCTTCTCATACTTCAGCTCCAAATTATCTAAAAGCGGCTACAACTGGTTTACTACATTCTGCCACTCAGCAAGATTCATTACAGGTAAAACATGATTATCTCAATTCAAAGAACACTAACAAGAATATTTCTCAAAGACACACCAATCAACAGGTAAATTCAAGTAGAAGATTTCATGATCGTAGAAATTTCTTCTTCAATGGAAAATGTTTCTCATGTCACAATTTTGGTCATAAAGTTGTTCAATGTGTTGCATATAAAACCATCATGACTAGAGAAGCAAGAAAGAAAAGGATTGATGTTGAAAAAAAGAAGAATATCTATAACAACTTTTCTCCTCTTCTAAAGGAAGTTGAATGTGCATATTGCAATAACTTTGCGCATGAAGAATCTGAATGCAGGAGCAAAGTTCAGCCAAAAGAGCATCTTCCGTCAAGTTCCAAAGTATGGAAAAATAAGGAACTACAGGTTGAAAATTGTGGCATAGCGTTATTTGCAGAAGGTGAAGAAAATCAATGGTACATTGATAGTGGATGCTCAAGAGACATGACAGGTGACAAACACAAACTTCTTGCATATAGTGCTCTAGAAAAGGAAAATAAAGTTACTTTTGGAAATGATACTCCTGTTGTAATTAAAGGAAAAGGGTCTGTGTTTCTAAAAGAAAAGGTGAAGGCTAATGATGTCATGTATGTGGATGGATTAAGGCATAACCTGTTGAGTGTAATTCAAATGTGTGATCAAGGAACTGAAGTTGTCTTTAGTTCAAAAGAATGTGTGGTTCGTGATCTTGATACAGGAAAAACTATCATAAAAGGAAAAAGAACTCCAAGCAACCTATATGTATTGAAGAACTGCAAATAACAATGCTACTTGAGTAAATCTTCAGAAAACTGGCTATGGCATAGAAGGTTGGGGCATCTGAGCTTCTCTCAAATCAACAAAACAAGCAGACTTAAAGTTGTTCTTGGTCTTCCCAATATTACTCTACCAGAGAGTATCATATGCAAATCTTGCCAATTCGGTAAATAGACCAGAGTACATTTTAATGCCAAGGAAGGTTCATCAAGTAGGCCTCTTGAACTTGTTCATACTGACATATGTGGACCTATGAGGAAAATGTCACCACGTGGTGAAGAATACTATATCTTATTTATTGATGATTTCTCTAGAATGTGTTGGATTGGGTTGATTAAACACAAAGATGAAGCATTTGAAAAATTTCAGATCTTCAAAGCACTGGTGGAGAATGAATTAGATCTAAAAATCAAGTGTCTTAGATCTGATCGAGGAGGAGAATATACATCAAATGTATTCCTTGAATTTTGTGAACAACATGGCATAAAAAGACAGTTCTCTGTAGCTGGCACTCCACAACAAAATGGCGTAGCAGAAAGAATGAATAGAACAGTTCAACAAATGGCTAGAGCTATGCATGATGATTCTAGAACACCTGACACTTTCAGGGGAGAAGAAACACATACAGCAGTAAACATTCTCAACAAGGCACATGTTCGGGTAAATAGTGACAAAACTCCATATGAACTCTGGTATGGTAATTCTCCCTCTGTGAAGCATTTTAGAGTTTTTGGAAGTAAATACTTTATCAAAAATAATGATGAAAAACTTGGCAAGTTTGAACCTAGATCAGATGAAGGAATACTCCTTGGTTACTCATATACGAGTAGAGCATACAAATGTTACAATAAAAGGCTTCGAAATATTGTTGAATGTATTGATGTTGTTATTGATGAGTCTCCTACAGCCCCTAAAGAAGAAATACAAACAACAGAAGAAGATGATGGTGACTTTTGTCCTTCTACATCAAACAAAAATGATATAGACAGTGGATCCAATGAAGAACCTGAAGATGATTTATCTGGAAAGGCTCCATCCAGATATGTTCAAAAGAATCATCCTGAATCTCAAATTTTGGGAGACAAGGAATCAGGTGTACAAACAAGGAGGACTCTTGTGGGATCTTCTAGCTATCTGGCCTTTCTATCCACGATTGAACCACACAATGTCAATCAAGCTAGCAAAGATGAATGTTGGATTCAAGCAATGAATGAAGAGCTTGATCAAATTGAAAAGAATCACAATTGGGAATTGGTACCAAGACCACATGACAAAAATGTCATTGGAACCAAATGGATATTCAAGAACAAGTTAAATGAGAATGGGGACGTTATAAGAAACAAAGCTAGACTAGTTTGCAAAGGGTGTACTCAACAAGAAGGTATAGACTTTGAAGAAACTTTTGCTCCTGTAGCTAGACTTGAAGCCATAAGAATGTTTCTTGCTTTTTCAAGTTTTCAACAAATCAAAGTTTATCAAATGGATGTCAAATCTGCATTCCTCAATGGTGATCTAGAAGAATAAGTTTATATAGAACAACCAGAAGGATTCATTTTGGGAAATGATGAAATTCTTGTTTGTAGACTTAAAAATGCTCTATATGGTCTCAAACAAGCTCCAAGGGCATAGTATTATCATCTTGACAAATATCTTCATCAACAAGGATTTTCAAAGGGGTCTACTGATAGCAACTTATACACAAAAATTGAAAATAATAAACTATTGATTGTGGTGGTTTATGTTGATGATATCATTTTTGGGAGTAATGAAGAATCTATGAGTCAGAAATTTGCTTCTGTCATGCAGCAAGAATTTAAAATGTCCCTACTTGGGGAACTAACATTATTTCTTGGCTTGCAAGTGCATCAAACTACAGATGGTATATTCCTATCGCAAGCAAAATATCTTAAGCAAATTTTGAAGAAGTATGGCATGGAAGAATGCAAACCTGTAAGTACACCAATGATAACCGGATGCAATCTCAGTTCTCATGATGATTCTCCCACGGTGAATCAACCAGAATACAGATCAATGATAGGAAGTCTACTTTATCTCATTGGGACCAGACCGGACATTATGCATGCAGTTGGGATTGTCAGACGATTCCAAGCTAATCCAAAAGAGTCTCACCTTCACGCTGTCAAAATAATATTCAAATATCTACAAGGAACTCAAGATTTTGGACTATGGTATCCAAAGAATGCTGATCTTACTCTTCATGCTTACACTGATGAAGATTGGGCTGGAAATGTTGATGATCGAAAAAGCACTAGTGGTGGTGCATTCTATATGGGACCCCGATTAGTATCTTGGTTCAGCAAGAAGCAAAATTCTATTGCTTTATCTACAACAGAAGAAGAATATGTGGCTGCCGCATCTTGTTTCACTTAACTCCTTTGGATGATGCAAACCTTGCAAGATTTTCAAATCAAATGTTCACCTCCTATCTCCATTATGTGTGATAATATAAGTGCCATCAGTATCTCAAAGAATCTTGTTATGCATTCGAAGACCAAGCACATTCCCATCAAGTATCACTTCCTACGTGAACAAGTGCTTGAACAAAAGGTGAAGTTGGAGTATGTTCCCTCCAAGGAACAAATTGCTGATATATTTACCAAACCTCTGCCCAGGGAAGCGTTCGAATATCTCAGATAGAAGTTGAGTGTTGTCTCTGCCTCTCAAAAGATCAGATCTGATTAAATTCGGAAGATTAAATTGGATATGCGGGTTTCCTGAGAGACAGTCACGTATATACGCGAGTTTGAACACAGAAAGCTGTGTATGGTAAGTTGCTGGAAAATTTTGTTTGGGGTTAGCATTTTTCAGCACAGCTGCAGTGCTGTTTGGTATATCTGATGCTGGTTGGAGTCACTGGTGGTATTTCAGCTCTTTCATTCTCTGTTTTTGGGTGAAGTTGCCTTGATGATTTGCTGTTGAAAGTGTTCAGGATGCACAAGCAAAAGGGGAGCTTTGGTCATATAGAAAATATGCTTGGATGCACATTTTCAGGGGGAGCATTAGCCTTGTTGATTATAATGCATTATTGGCATTATGATGGTTTTGAAATGTGATCTCTCTTGAGGTCCTACTAGTATTGGTCATGAAAAGTCATATTTGTAATTTGATGAAAAGGTCATGTTGAGCCCTATGATGTAAAATTTGTAATATTCAGTCATGTAAGGACTTGTTCAAATTTGTAAACCCACTTGGTTGGGTAGTTGAGTCAAAATGTGTAAACCCACTTGCTTGGGTACTTGAGTCACTGATGTAAATCCACTTGGTTGGATCATTTGATGTAAGAATGAGTCCTTGGTGAGAGGAAGGTCATAGAGTCATGTACTTCATTGAAAATTATGTTTGAACATTCAGCATGATCTCAGGGGGAGCATGGTAACTTCAATATACATCAGATCTACAGCCCTCTTCTTTCTACATGAGGAGAAAAACCTTGTGTTGGTTTTGATCCGCTCTTTTCCCTTGATGTCAAAGGGGGAGAGTGTCATGGTGTTTGAATAAGGGGAGAGTAACATGGTTATAATTAATGTATCTATCTCTTGTGATCAAACACCATCGTTGTTGCCATCAAGTCCAAAGGGGGAGATTGTTGGCAATATGATGCAGGGTATTGTCCTTGATGGCAACCCACTTGATGAAGATGAAGGAAACCTACTTGATGAAGTTGTTCTTGACTTGATGAGCTTGTTATTGATGGACATCTGATGTATCTACAATCAGTACAGAAGGTGAAGAAGAAAGACTTTCCAGAATGGGCCAGAACAATAATGAAAAATGTATGTCACAAGGCATACGCGAGTTTAGTAAAGGGAAGTCGCGTATGTACGCGGAAAAGTACGTGCCAAGTCGCGTATGGTCAATTGCGCTCTAAATTAAGAAAACCAGGGGTTACTACCATGGTATTGACCCATTGTATTGAGCGCTAGATTGTCTATGTAATCCCCCC
This sequence comes from Pinus albicaulis, assembly GCA_034641835.2. Classification (NCBI taxonomy): domain Eukaryota; kingdom Viridiplantae; phylum Streptophyta; class Pinopsida; order Pinales; family Pinaceae; genus Pinus; species Pinus albicaulis. The sequence goes on from CM076572.1 coordinate 572,274,202, forward strand.
CAGGAAAACCATTAGAAGTTATGTGGTTTTGGCTCATGGTATTGATAAAGGGTAAACCTATATAAGGAGAAGAAAATCATTGTGCAAGGGGGGTGCATGTGTCTGGGCTTGAAATGAATACTTCACTCTGAATTTTATCTGTATGGTTGAACTCTGTTCTTAATCAATAGATCTGAATCTATGATGCACCCATGAATATGATGAAGGTTCAAAATCTCTAGATCTGGAAATGATGAATCTCTAGGATGATCTGAAAAGAAGTATTGAAGACCTGGCACAAATCTATTGAAGATATTGAAGAAATCTGGGAAAGTCCATAGATCTAATCTGTTCTGCAAATTTTATCTTTTATATATCTATACGCATGTTCATTTCATGAAAAGCGCGTATATACGTGGATCTGTTTAAACAAAGGAGCGTATATACGTGGATCTGTTTAGGGTTTTTCTCTTGAAAAGTGCACAGATGTATACGTGGGTTGTCCTTATTAAAAGTACGTATATACGCGAGTCTGTTTGAAGAAAAGTGCGTATGTAATTTGAACTGATGGTTGCTCAACGCTGATTGAGATTCTGCATATCTATTCTGAAGTCTGGGTTATCTCTGATATTTTGGTTACAGTGGTTTGACTGTTCTATGATGCAATGGGCATAGGATGTTTGCTGATAAGTGAAGGATTTTGTTGAAGTGGTTTGATCCAGTTTGAAAATTGATGAAACACGGTCTGCAGTGGATCTGAGGGTTGAAGCCTTCAGTCTGAAAGTAGAAGCTCTCTGCCAGGAGAGGCTGGTGTTAATATCAGGGGGTAGTATCTCCCTTCCAGGAGAGGATGGTAAACAAGAGCAGGGGGTTGTTGCTCCCTTCCAAAAAAGGCTGGTAAACGAGAGAAGGTTGTAGCCTTCTGCAGGTGGGTGCCTGCATGCTGGTATGAGTCTGCACCAGTACATGTTGTAAGAAGTTTTCATAATAATAAAGATTGAAGACTGAGACGACGGCAGTGGTGGTTTTCTCCCGAATTGGGTTTCCACCTAAAAATCCTGGTGTTCATGTGTGATTGCTTGTGTGTAATGATTACTCTGTTCCTTCTGCATCTGTTTACTATTTTCTGATCATCTAATAAATGAGTAATCCACTGATCTAAGTCATGAATTAAATGCATAATTAATTCACTGGATATATGCAAGTTCTGTAAAGGATATCCGCATATATACGCGAGTTTAATTCAGGAAAGTAGCGTATGGGATTTTAAGAAAGAAAATATCAAAGTTTTATTATCTGCACTAAATAATGATTCACCCCCCCTCTCAGTATTTTTCCCAACAATGCTGATATGAAGGTTCACCTGCCTCATGAAAAACCTATGAAGGTACCTGAGAAGCTGTGAAGAAATCATTAGAAATGAAATCCTCCCATGAAATATCCTGCAAGCCGAGCTGATGCATAACCACAATTTTGATGAGTGAAAAGTGATAGATACTGCTATACTGCTGCTCAGGAGTTTTCCTTTGCATGAGAGTGGTCATCTTCTCAATATTCCGGCACATGAAATAAGGGAGGTTCATCATCCTCACCCTGGTAAAGTGCATTAGCAACCTGATATGATAGGCATAAAGACATGAAAACCGGCCCTCACAACTGAAATATTTGATGATAAGTTTCATCAGAGGAGCATATGAATATTTTAGGAACCGGAAGGGAAAAAATTTGCTGAGTTGTCTCACAAAACTAGGCATGATATATGGCTGATAGTGTACCCTATCAACCTGTTGCCTTTTGTTCCATTGCTCCCCAACATTTGGAATTCTGGTTGCTTGAGAGATAGTTTCAGGTGTTAAAGTGAATGTCACACCTGCAAGTGTGACTTGGCCATTATGTAAATGCAACACAAACAATATGGCCAGCTCTTGATGGTGGTGAACCCTAGCAACCATTTCACAAAATTGATCACAAGACTGTTGTTGAAAACATGCAATAGCAAGAGGACATGCCTGCAGCTCAACCAATGAATTAGGCTCCTCCCTCACATGTCTGCCACTCTTATGAGGTCTCCTAGGTGCATGCAATTCAGTTGTGGAGTCACTGTCTCGGTCATAAGAGGTATCTGTCTCCATGATTTCCAAATTCAATATTGTCTTGGATGAATATGAGGAATTTGGTGTCTTTGGTTTTGTTGCCAAATATGTGATAATAAGTGAGGGACTATGGAGGGAGAGGGTGGGGGAGATGATGGAATATTGCCAAGTGAAATCTTTCAATTGAAGAATTTAGGGACAGTCACTAGGTTTTTTGGGATAGCATTGGGGTTTGGGAAGTTTATAATTGGCATGTGGGATAATGGGAATGGGATAGGAAATGAGTGATTTAGGGATATAAGAGAATAGAGAAATGGGCTAGTGTAACAAGATCAACAGTGATGGAAATGGGAATGATAGGCACCAAACCAATTTCTAAACCCTAAGGAAAAAATCCTTGAACAAGAAAATAGGGTTTGAATTTCTTGTATTAAATCCTCATAGATATCACAAAACACTGGTTCATTGGCATTTACAAAGTTTGTTGACTTACTTGGATCGGAAATGACCGAGCAAAATCGAAGTTTGAATGCAATTGGGGTTCCAAATACTTTGCGGCCCTATGCGTCGTGTAGAAAACCCAACGCGTCGCGTACCTCCAATGCGTCACGCAAGAGCAATTTCAACACAGTGGGGGCTGACCCAATGCGTCGCGCCCGCCCAATGCGTCGCGACACGCAGCCAATGCGTCGTACAGCTGAACTTGCATAATTTCGCCTTCAAACTGTTTCCTTTGCTCCTCATGATTTCTCCTTAGCTCACTCTATCCTCTTGGCATACAAATGAGCTTTTGAAAGATGAAAATGTTTTATATGCCAAGGATTTTAATTCTCCATTTCAAAAAAAAAAAAACCCACTTTGTAATGTTTCAGATTTTGACACTCTTTAAAAAACTCTATTTTGCTTCATTTTGGCTTTTTCACTGAATGATGTGCTTTCTGCTTGTCCTGCAGGGAATGGATTGGTTGGAGCTTGACAAAGGCGACCAGGGTTGCCAGTGAAAATATTATTACAACTGGAAAAACTTAAAATTACATTACATTTATACATAAAGATGAAATACTTTATTTTTCTTCAAAACAGAGTTTTGAAGAAAAATACATTATTAAGTATATGATGAGATTTTTAGCACTGAAACCTTATTTCAAACTCCTCATGTGCCTGCTGACCATTATTGGGCATTCTGAAGACCTTATTAATGAAATCCTATACCTAATGACACTAACATGCTAAAAATGACTCTTTGAAAACTATGAGACCAAAAGTGACTGCAAATGATTTTAATGAACAGAAATAGGCCAGCAGGTAAAGAACATGAGGGACATGAGGAACAAGCCACTACCGTCAGATGATCCATGATCCTAATGGAATGTAGCTGACTGAGTGAGACACCTAATATGCAATGCAACATGATAAATTTGATCACTGACAGAGGGATGAAGATACCAACACTAACATTGGCTCCAATGGGGATGGTAGCTCCTTGTAGGTGCCAAGAACTTCAGATCTCTGGGAAAGTAGGCAGTGCCTTTGTCCATTGGGCCATGGAATCAATAACTTCGACAAACCAAAACAAGACTCTTGACTCATTTTGAGAACTCAAAACTGACTCAATTTTCGAAACCAAAAATGACTGAAAGACCTGACTCAACAAACCAAACCCAAAACTTAAATCAACCTTCAGTTTTATAGCCTTCACCTCGGGCCCCAAACCGAAAGAATGATGACAGCACATGCTTGCAATGAACTTTAAACAAACCGGTATGTACAATGATATGTATGATAGCAGAAAACATTTCAAAAATAGTACCGTTTGAGTAGTCGACCATTGACCGGCCCTCCTGGACAATCTTCTCCATTCATTTCTTTCAAAAGGAAAGCATTTTTTCCTCGATACGCAGTGATTCTGAAAGGTCCTTTCCACAGATTCTTGAACTTGTCGTGCTTACCTTTATCTTTGTTTCTTGCATCCCATTTCAGCACCACTTCTTCTAATTGAAACTTATCCGCCTTTGCCTTTCGATCATATATCTTCTTGATTCTCTCTTGCAGCTTCAAAGTGTTTTGAAAAACCTCATCTCTAGTCTGTTGTAAATGGATCATTTGATTTATTCTTCATTGCATATGATCATCTTCGCTGCCAGCTTCCTGTAGAAGTTTAACCACTGGAACTGTGAGAGAGGTCAGGAATACTGTGTCAACACCATACACGAGCTCAAAAGGAGACATGCCTATAGATTTCTTTTGACTCACTCTATTTGCCGAAAGTGCATTAACCAATTTCTTATGCCAAATTTTCTTGTTTATTTCCAACAGCTTTTTTATAATATTGACCAAGGATTTATTTGAGGATTCGGCCAATCCGTTGCCTTGTGGATGATATGCAGTTGAGTGCCCCACAGTAATTTGATACTTATCAAAAAATTCAATCATCCTTTTAGATTTAAAGGCTGCTGCATTATCAGTGATCATCTTATTTCGACAACCAAAACGAGACAAAATGTTGTTTTCAAGAAATGAAATGATTACCAAATCTATGGCTTTCCTGGTGGGAATCACCTCAATCCATTTAGTAAAATATTCCATCGCTATAAGGATCCATTGATGCTGCGTTGAAGAAGCAGGATGGATTTCGCCAATGAAATCCAAACCCCACTGCTGAAAAGGAGCACTTACTTCAATGGGCTTGAGCGGAAAAGGCTGCAATTTTTTCCTCCCTTCAAAAATCTGACATTCATGGCAGCTTTTAACAGTTTTGTACACATCAGCAAAGAGAGTCGGCCAATAACATCCTGCTCTCAAAATTTTGTTGGCCGTTGTTTTCCAGAAAAGGTGACCTCCGCAATCTCCCTTATGAAAGTCTTCCACAACCTGCTTTTCTTCTTCTTCAACCAAACAATTGAGCAAAACACCACTGGGATCTTTCCAATAAAGCGCATTATTCATAATACAAAACTTGGTAGCCTTCAATTTCAGCGTCCTACTTTTTTTTTTAGCCATTCCTAGTGGTGGTGACAGATTTTGGAGCACATACACAATGTCTGAATACCAAGGAGAAAGAACAAAGATTTATGATACCTAAATTAGCGAACTTTCTTCATTTTCCTCGGACATAGTAGCAATGAGATTAATGTCCAAGGCATGAAAATTTGACTTAGCCATTAGCTTAGCCATCCCCTGTCCTTTGATAATATTTGTAGGCTTTATCTCCATGTCATATTCCAACAAGGCAGCAATCCATTTGCCTCGTCTCCCTTCTAGATCTGTTTGCACTAAGACATCCTTAACAGCAGCATTAGGAACATAAGCAAGAATGTGAGAATGCAAAATATATACTCGAAAATATTTCAACGCTTTCACTAAGGCAAGAGCTTTCTTTTCATTAATATTATACTTTAAGGCTACATATCTTATGGTTCAGCTGAAAAAGGCTATTGGTTTCTCAAGATGATCTCTTTTCTGCATCAAGACTGCTGCCATAGTATGATTCGAGGAAAATGAAAACAAAATAAAATCCTGAGTATAGTCCGGGCTGATCAAAACCGGAGCTGAATAAAGAGCCAATTTTACTAAATTGAAATACTTTACTGCTTCCTCAGTCCACTTCACTACACTATCTTTCTTGAACATGTTTGTGATTTCCCTTAAATTTCCTACAAGATTGGGCACAAAGCAACGTAAGAAATTCATCTTACCGTTGAATGATTGGATCTCCTTTTTGTTTCGGGGAAGATCAATTTGCTGAATAGATTCTACTCGATCTGGATCAATGCAGATGCAATCCTTTGATATAATACGACCAAGAAGCTTGCCCTCATCCATGGCAAACAAACTCTTCTTTGGATTGAGAGACACACCATATTTTCTACACCGCTGAAAAACAATCTTCAAATGATAAAGGTGCTCTTCATCTGAATTAGAAAAAATTGTTAAATCATCAAGATACACAACTAGAAAAACATATTTTTCATTTGCAAATGCCATATCCATTGCTTGCTGAAAGGTCACACCAGCATTCTTCAAACCGAAAGGCATTTAAGCATAATGGAAAGTTCCCCATAGAGTGGTGAATGTTGTTTTATCTCTATCATCCTTATGGACCAGAATTTGGTTATAACTAGAATAACCATCGAGTAGCGACATGCGGGATGCTCCAACTACTCGCTGAAGTATGTGATCCATTTTCGGCAATTGATAGTTATCTTTCAAAGATACTTTATTCAGATTCCTAAAATCAATGCATAAGCGAATCTCACCTGTTTTCTTGCGCATGGGCACCAAATTGGAAATCCAATCTGAAAATCTTATGGGAAAGATGATACCAGCCTTGTACAACTGATTCACTTCCTTCTCTATCGAGGGCAGCAGCTTTGGATTTATTATTCTCAATTTTTGCCGAAAGGGCTTTTGATTTGGCTTGATTGGAATGGTATGCTGAATTATGTTTGTGTCATATGTCTTCAAATCTGAATAGTCCCAAGCAAATACATCAGCAAAGGAAGATAATAAATTGATATACTTTGATTTTACCTATGCGGGCAATGCTTTGGACAATTTCACCATTTTTGGATTTTCTGCTGATCCAATGTTCACGTCCTCAACTCCTTTCTCGGTGGGTCGCAAGGTTGGTTTTCGAGTTACATCATCTTGGTCAAAAAGCTCTTCTAAAGGTATTAGACCTTTAGGAATGACATTATCCTTCAGTTGCAAAACTTCCATTTGATTAACTTATACATCAGCCTCACCATCATCATGCTCCCCATCAATAGAAGTGTCTTTGAATTTACCTTCATTTTGCAGAAATTCATCAATTTCTTTGTCATCTTGAAACACTTGCCAATACCTTTGGTTGTCAGGGACAGTCAGACGATGCTTCACATGGATTTCAAATTTTTTGCTTGAATTCATCAGAATTTTCAAATTACTTGTTGTTGTTGCAAGTGCATCTGCAATACCACTGAACACGAGGGACACATGTCAAAGTATAATCTGAAAACAATATAAAGTTATCTAGTACCGCATTGCGGTATGCCCGCATTCGAGGATGCTTAGCTTGATATTCACCTTTCACTTGCTTGATAACCAACTCGGAGTCGCCATACACTACAATCCTCTTAGCATTTATCTTTCTAAGAATTGTTAGACCAGAAATTAAAGCTTTGTATTCAGCCTCATTATTTGAACAATCAAAAGCCAATTTATAAGAACAGACCCTTACATTACTTGGTACTTTTTTTGGGGAAGAAAAAGGGTTGCGTACCCAAATTCCAATTCCAGCACCGTCCCTTCCTACCACACCATAAAAATCCATGGTCCACAAACCATCTTCATCCTCTTCCAAATGTTGAAATTATGTTTGCTTTTTTTCTTCGTCTTGCTGTCCATCAACATTTTGCTGTTGTCAGGAGGCTAATTTCTCATCAGTACTATCAAGTCTTTGTCTCTCTTTCTTTAAGACCTCTCTGAAATTCTCAGTGATTTCCAGAATTTCTTCTACTTCAATTAATTGGCTATTTACATCATTAAATCTATCTGAATACAAAACAAATGATTCTAAATCAGTATGTACATAATTGATTGGATGATTTACCGGTTTCTCCTTGCTAGTGATCATATACTTCATCTATTGCTCCCGGTATAATTTCCTCATCTGACCAAACACGGGAATAGTAGCATAGGAGAAATCAAGCTATAATGTCCCTTTAAGTTTCGCTCCCCAAGATCTGGAAAGAAACATGCCAAATCTAGGAGGAATATCCGCCACAACCACATCCATCAAAACATTTTTAGTCGGAACCGATCCAAACTGACCACCAAATCTTTGATAAGCCCAATGCATCTTACTCTACTAGAATCGAAAGAATAAATGTCATGATACTTTCTAGTGATATCCAATCCCAATTTCTCCATGATTGCCCTAGGCATGAGATTATGAGAGGCTCCATAATCAAACATAGCATTTTGTAACACATAGTCATGCAATCTAAGGCTGATGTAAAAAGGAGGTACATCACTATCTGGAGACTCACCATCCAATGTTGGACCAAAAATCAACTCAGGTTGATCATCTTCCACGTTTACCATATCAGATAATGGATCTAAATTCAAAATCTTAGACACCTAACCCTTATAGTTGTTATTCTTCATTAATTTAGTCAAAGGAATGGATACTTTTAACTTAGCAATTTCATTTTCTAAGTTAAAAACTGAAGTTTTCTCTACCTCTTTAGCTAGAACATCCTTCTTTTCAGTTTTCTCCCTTGATATATTTGGCCGATTGGATCTTTCATTTGTTGATGGTGATTTGCTAGTAGTGGGATCAGCTGTCTCTTTTCCCTTTTTTTGCACAAAAAGTGAATCATTCTTTGGTGTTGTAGCTTCCTTTCTTTTTTGAATTGGATTAATGGGCACATCTCTACTTCTGAGTGAATATTGTCGCTATTGGGCAGTCAAGGCATTCATGTACCCCCTCTAATATTCATCAGACTCTTCTTCAAGAGCTGTCTCATTTTCCAAGATGAAATTCTCTTCCTTTTGCACAACTGAGTTTTCTTAATATTCATCATCTTCAGTGATAAAAATTGGCATATCATCAGGCGTAAAAAAATTATTTTCTTCTCCTATTACATTCTCTTCATCATCTGATTCCCGACCATGTAGAAAATTTTGTTGTAAAGGTGTCTTCACCTGCTATTGCACTACTTGTTCTTGTACTCGCTGCTCTCTTTTCTTGATTCTAAACTGTGGTTGCTGTTGGCCACGGAAGTTAGGATTTCTGATCTACGGTTCAAACTTATCAATTGTTAATATTTCAAACATCTTTTCCATCTTACGAAGCACTTGATCTGAAGTGGAAACCTCTTCCTTTATTGCTACTTTTTTTTCAGCTTTCGTTCTAGCTCTCCTGGAAAGCAAATTGGCTTCAACACTGACTGCAGTTTTTTGCATGTCTTCTAAAGTGCCCGGATCTCTTTCCCTTAATTGATAAGCCATGTCAGCATCGAAGCCATCCGGAAACTTAATCAAAGCCGACCCCCTAGGTGGCTTTATATCAGCAGGAATTGCATTGTAAACAGAATTGAATCTAATACAATAATCTTGAACTGACTCACCAACATTCCACTTGATATTGTCATATTCAGAAAGGATCTGAAGTGGGTCTTTCTTCACTTCCCATTGATCCAAGAATTGTCTCTGAAGATTAGGTAATGTAGTAGTACTTCTAGCCGGCAAAGCTCTGAACCACTTTCTTACTTCACCTCCAAAGGTTTGTACAAACAGTCTCATTGTCACATTTTCCGCATCAATCTCATGAAGGTCAAAGAAATATGCCATCCTATCCACATTTTGCTGAGCAGTAACACTTTGAGTAGTGCCATCAAACAATGGAATTTTTCTTTGATAATCAGCGGGCATGTCATCCAAGTTTTGAGGCAATGCGAGGGGTGCAAATCGGGCAGCCATTGCTCTAGGTGGATTTGCAACCGGTTTTGGGGATATAGGAGGAGTCAGAATAGTTTATGTATGAGGTGTATGTGGTGTGGAGGGAGGCAATACTACTGCATATTGTTAATCAGAGATAGAAGGTTGCACGGGAATGGTGGGAATGAAAGGAGACTCGGTAGGAATATGTGAACTAGATGTAATTGCGGATGACGCAAGAGTTGCAGATGTAGATTCTATGAATTCGGGAATGTTTGTTGCCACAATGGAATTCTGAATATTCAAGATGTAACTGTCAATGGATCTATTAGCTTTTTCAATTTCAAGATCTTTGACAAACTCTGGATTTAGGATAGTAGAATCAATAGCACTTTCAGATTTAGTCTCAAACAACGACAACTCAAATTGTTCGTCTAACTCAAGATCTTCAAGATACTCAAAAACAACAAGACATGAATGAGATTTGAACACAGGAATCACAGGACTTTCTCGACAAAATATTCTCGAAATAAGATTTGGATTTTCATACACAGGAGGTGGATCAGAATCCAGATTTGCTCTGGTATGTCGTCTGGAAGCCAGTGTGTTGAATTGTTCTCAAAAATCAAATGGACAAAACCAACTTATTCAGCCTATCGAATTCTAGACTCATCACCCAAAAGTCTAGAATTATCTAATGTATTGGGGCAATTTACAAGTTAGATGTTACGTTTATAAGACTAGATCAGAGATTGACTGAAGCAGTGTTTATCTACTTTCGCTAATGCAAAGCAAGAGCGTTTCGAAGGCTACCTGGCATAACTTCAGGCTTCGTCTATAGTTTATAAAATGAATAACACTAACAAGAAAACCATTTTTGTATCCCCAGTATGGTCACCACTATGTTATGGCCTAAATATACCTCAGGCTGAGAAAGGCAGAATCTAGGGTAACATCAAACCACGCTTAACCTCGTAGCTAGCCCTACCAGATCGAGAGAGGGCTCTCTCCTGGTCACTCTCAGCAAAAATAATCAGTGAGGCTTGAGATGACTTGAATAAAGGATAATTTTAGGCTAGGTATATATGTAAGAGAGTTTGATTTGATTTTTAGGGTGTTTGTTGGATCAAAGGGAAAGGCAGATTTTGGGTCTGGGGAATGAGGCCTAGTTTTTGCAGAGATCTGAATGGGGCAAGGTAGGAAATTGTTTTGACACTTCGATTTTGAATGGAATGGATAGCTCAGACCGGTGAGGAGTTGAAGAGGGCAAGAAAATTTTAGGAATCCTCTTCAAACAGTTGAAAACATAGAAAATTAAACAAAACTCAAGGTAGAGCACTGCAAATCTAATGAATTCCACCTTTATCCTTGTTTGTTTAACTTAAGAAGAAATAAAAGGGAAGATGATACACATAAGCACCAGTAAACTTACATTAACAAAGATAAACACATCATCAAAAAAAAGAGCCACATGAATCCCAAGGAGTGCTGCAAACCCTGGTCTATTCCTTTGCCAAACTACAGAGATGAATGTACAATGATGCTCAAAGCATTCCCAAGTGTCCAACCATGCCAATGACTGAAAAACTACAAGATATAGACAAGAATAACTCATCCCCAGCCTCTAGGGGTCATGCTCACAATTTTAGGAGCTGTTTCAACAAGATCTAAACTAAGAACTAGAAAATAGGCAGTGGAACAGCTTGCCTCTATAAGATAGGAAACTGATTCATTCAGTTGCAATTCACCTTTTGATGGATGAATCTAGCTCCTTGAGTAAAAATTTGACAAAATTACATCAAGACCCATGAAATTACATCAAATTACATCAAAATTTTAACATTTGGAGATAATAAAGTCAAAATGTTCAAAACTAGGAGAAAAACTGAGTTACTAAGTCAAAAATGAGCAAAAATCCCCAATGTGCTGCGCTTGATTTCTCTATGCGTCATGCCATTTTGAAGCCGATTTTGAAGGCCTTCTCGGTGTCAAAATCTTCTCCAAGTGGGCTTGTTGGAAAGGTATACCTATGTACATTCCAACACAAGTGGAATTTCTGAATTTGGCTACCATTTTCCCCTCCAAAAATGAGTTCTCCCAACACTGCTTCCTGTGTGTCCAAAAAGGGGCAGAAAGGTCATTTTTAGGGTGTTTTTGACCCTTCTGGAGGCCCAAAACCTGTCAAAATCTCTTGGCCATAGGTAAACATGCACAAATTTTCATGAAAAATCCTAAAATATAAAGTTTTACCCAAGAGGAGCTCCCAACCATAAGCGTGCGCCAAGTGGCGCGATGCGTAGAGCTGAAAAATCTGTGTTTAGGCCAAAAAAAACAAAATTTGCAAAATGTGTCCCAAATTTCTTGAAATTTGGGCTGAGTGTCCTCCATCATTTACTATGCTGGGCCAAGGAAGCCTTAGCCAAAATCTGAAGTCTATCTTGCCTTTTCCGATGCTTTAATGCCCTCTTCAACTTAGCCTTCAGGATCTTGATTTGTGCCTTGCAAACATGATTTCTTGCCCAATAATGATTCGCCATGTGCCTCAACATGTTCTTTTCCTTGTTGGCCTTCTCCAAAAGCTTTTCCAAATGAGTATTTACCCTTTCAATCCAAGTTTCGCGATCAGCCTCAATCTCTTGCTCAATGGATGTCATCTCGGTTTGGCTTCTTTTGGGAGCTTGCCGGTTCTCACGTATATTTTGCAACTCCATGATAGTTTGTTGATCTTCCAGCTGTTTTTTTCTCTGCTCAAGGTAGTTGATTATCCATTGGGCTCTTTGCAATTTGACGGACAAATTTTTGATTTTTTCCTTCTACTCCTGAACAATCTCTCTCAACTTTGAGCTTGGTGAGCCCACATCATCATCAATGAGTATGAAATCGGTATCCTGGTGTTACACAGTAATTTGTCACCGTCCCTACCATTTCCCGTCCTGCACAATGGAGGACCCATTTCGTGACCTGTGAACATTGTCATGCCTTGAAAACATCATCAATGCATTCCTCTAAGCATGAGCTTTATTTGCCCTTGAGACATCTCCTTGGAAAAATCATGAAAAACATCCCTTTTGGCATTGGCGCAGGAAGGAAGTTCAGCACTCGCGCCAATGGGGAAAATCCTGCAAAGAGGTCGCACCAACTGGCGCTCTGTCATAGAGCAGTAGTCGCGCCACCCAATTTAGGGACTGTTTTTTAAATAAAGATGGCGGAATTTGAGTTCCAACAAACTCAGGAACCATTGCCTATGTTAATGTGAGTAACGTCCTTTCTGACTGATGTTTAGTTACGTATGCTGGTTTCTATGCTTGTATCTATTCGTTTCTTCCATGTGCAGGTGTTCATCCATGGAGATCGTGGAGGGATTGTGATCTGCCGGGGCTGAAGAACGGGGACGCTTCTTCTTCAATTTATAGCGTTGGAATCCAGGTAGGCTTCTATTCCTAGTCTTTCCATTCGTAACTAGGAGCTTGCGTCATAACATTGTTTGATTGTTGCTAGACCCCTGCTGGGCTAGTAGGGATCGCCTCTGTCCGCAGAGGGGATTTACCTCCTCAACAAATTGGCGACTCCGCTGGGGAGCGTCCGGATTTCATTGTCTCGTTTATGTTGTCTCGCTTTGATTGTTTTATGTTTCCCCTTGCTTGATGAACCTTTTGGGTTGGGTTCTTTCACTATTTTTGCTTCTTGGTTTGCTTAGCTTGCATTGGTCTGCTTCTGGAGTAGCTTGTTTTTAATTTTTGACTGAGAAACTCAACTGGCGCGGTTTTTAACCCGACAGTCGCGCCAATTGGCGCACGTTGCCTTTGTCTAGCCCGCGCCAATTGCTTTCTGGCGCCAGTTTCACACTTACAGTCGCGCCACCCCTGTAAGTTTTTTTGAGTTTCCTCATTTTTGAGCTCTCTAGATTTGATCAGTGTTTTTCTTCTTGATTTTCTGACTGCCTGAGTGTGTTCGAGTCCTGTTTGACTGGGAATTCACCTCTGTCCTTTGGTTGTTTGCTTTTATCTACCGATTTCACGTTTTAAGCCCTAGGGCATCTAGTGGCTTAGTGTATCGAGCCCTCCTTGGGAGTTTTGGTGTTTTGATGGTCCTGTCAACTATTTGATTGATTCTCCACATCCTCTAAGTAGTTGTTCATTGTTTTATTGCGATTTTTGGGTGATTGTTCGTTCCTTCATTCGAAATTCGTTCGGTCTTGCCTTGGACCTAGATCACACGGTCCATTGGAAGCTTTTGAGTCTTTTCTTCGTTTTGAGAGACTTTGGTCGATTTGGGGATCTGATTGCTTGTGTTGTTGAGTGAAATTTGTTTGTTTCGCTCTCTTGAAAATCGTTTCTCAAAGTTGTTCCATTTTGTTTTCAAGTTTGTTTAGTGCATATTAGCTATTAAACGTTGAAAATCAAAAAAAAAAAAAAAAACTCTTCTGCTTCTGTCCATTAGTGTAAATTGCGATCTTTTCCATATCGCTAATGATTAGTGTTTTGAACGAAAATTTTTCAATTGCATTAGTTGCATTAGAGATCTCATTGTTTATCTTCCGTTCATTTCGTTTGTGTAAAAGCTCTCGACCTTTCTATAACTAGTTTTCATCGAACGAAATGTTGCACTGTGGCATATAGCTTTGCATTTAGGAGTCTTTCGAGACACTACATACGATAGGGCCTGGAAATTGAAACTCAATTGAAGATCAACTGTAAAATTTATTCAATTAACCTAAGGCAGCATTGGAACTTAACGAAACACATTTAGAAGTTCTAGGCTAGAGACGTGTTCCGGCGTCGTTAAACCTAGCAGCTGTCGTTCGCCTATTGGCTTTAGACAGCGCTAGTACGGACTTGCGCTCCCCGTACCGTTGCGTATATAAAGGGAGACCCCTATAGGTTTTCAATCCTTTATCCACAGGAAGCCGAGTCTGCCGCCCTATACCCGTGATACACCGAACACAGCATTCGGGGAGACTACCTGCACGTACGGAAAGTCCTTGGTCGATTTCCGTTTCATTATTGAAACCAAGGTGTATATTGCAGTTCACGGATATTTGGTACACCCTTTGTGCCTAGTATTTCCTGAGCAGTCATTTGGTCTTTTCTGACTCCCTAAACTTGAAAAGACCGTCAAGCGCTTGTCCTTTCACGCTTGTATCAACTCTGAAAGAGATAGAGTCATCTTTTTATCGTTTCTCGACTCTTAAAATATGAAACGGTAGAATTTATTACTTTCCAATGTGGTAAAATTAATCGCCCATGATTACACACCTGTTTAGACATTGCTTGTAGACTGTTTGATCGTGTGTCTTAACTCATTTTCAGCCCGTGTGTGTGTTTTCTCTTTTCTTCTAGTTTTTTGCCACAGTGGCGGAACCTTCGGTTTCGTCTACTGGTAGTCCTTACACGGACGATTCTTCAGAAGCTTCTCAGCCTTCTGTTGAACCACAGTAGCCTGTTGTTTCTGAGTTTCCTGACGGGGGACCGGTTCTCGCCGAGCAACCCTTTGGAGGACCAGTTGAGTTCAATTGGCCCTTTTTGGACCCTGTGTCTGAATTGAGATTAGGAGCTGATTTCCTTTCTCTTACATCGGGTTCACCGTTTGTTGCTGTTGTTTTTCCTCCTAGTCCTCGCCGTCTTTTGCGTGATTTAACGGCAGGATCAACCATGAGTGATTCTGGTGAGGAAATTACGGGGTCTGATGACTATCAGCGCATCCCTCGTAGATTGTTTGAGGGAGACGACTCTGAGCTGGCTACCATGTCGTCAGCCAGTCCTTCTTTACCGCAGGGATACAGATCTCTGGGTCAGATTATTTCAGCTGCTGCCTCTATGGGAATATCATCTCCTGCTTCGAGGCCAGCTGCCACTACACCCGGGGTGTCTCCTTCGACGCCCGTCACTTCTGTTCCTGTGCGGCCCACTGTTTGTGTAGCTTCCTCTTCTTCTGTTGTATCGGCCACCAGGGCTGGGCCAACTCCTGAAGATGTTTATTTAGCTACTGCTATACCGGAGAATATCTCTCCGGAGGAGTATCGGTTGTTTTTGCAACAGCCGAACGCCGGAGCTGGACAGATTCCCCAAGATCCTTACCGATCTTTCTTTTCGCACTACGCACAGGACGGCACTCCCGTGTATGGTTTCCCAGGTCAGCTTGACGAGCACGGGGAGGTTTTGTGCCTTCCTGCTCCTGAGGCTTATCTGTATGCTCAAGGTTTACCGTACAACCAGGCTTATAACCCGCAGGGACAGCCTTTCCAAGGCCAACCTGCAGGCCAACCTGGCTATCAGTACGACCCACAGGGACAGCCCATTCAAGGCTACTCTGCGGGCCAGCAAGGGCCATTGTACAATCCGCAAGGACCATATTATAGCCCTGCTGGTCAACCTGCTCAGCCTCAGCCGGGGTATCAACCGGGACCGGCCTATGGTCCTAGGGGGGAAATCCAGCCTTCTTTACCGATGCAACCGCAGTATCCGGTTGTCTCTAACGTTGCATATCAGCCAGGACCACCCTATGGTTCTGCTTCAGGTCAAACTGGTTTCCAGCAAGCACCTGGTCCTGTTCCACCACCAGGCCAACCGGCTCATCCGGTACAACCTAGTGTCCCGCCTCCAGGCCAGCCGGCCCATCCGGTAAAACCTGGGGCCCACTTACAACCAGGTCAACCTGCGCAACCAGCGCCACCTGTTTATCCGGGTCAACCTGTTCATTCAGGGCAGCCCTCTCATTCCGTTCACTCTGCTCAACAGCCTGTTCATTCAATGCCGCAGCCAAATCAACAGTTGTGCCCTACGTACCAGGCTCCGCAGGGTTCCACTTATCAGCAGCCTACTCATCCTCAGAGTGGTTATTATCCTCATGGTTAGTCTTAACCAAAATGTTTCAGTTTCCCCTGTTTGCACTTCGTGAGCTGCCTTTTCATGTTGATAGTTACTGCTTCTGCCCAGTTGAACAGTAAGGGACCCATGCATTCTAAGGCCAACGGGAGTTGGGTCTTCGTGGCCTCGTGCGGAGCCTGCGACCCAGCAGCCCGTGTAATGGTATGGAGAACTACTCTCAGTGCTAGTTCAGGGATGGTGTGGATATCCACTTTCTTGCTTCCTGATCCTGTTTGTGCCCCTCGGCACACCCGTGCCATTACTTCTTCCATCTTTTCCCCAGATGGTCTGCTTCCAGTCAGTACGGGGATTGGACCTCTGCGGGACAATCCAGTGATGAAATAAACGTCGGTGACCTCCAGTTCTAACACCTAGTCTCGTAACCTGAACACCTGTTCCTGTTCGTCCCAGATACTGATTAAGTACTGGAGGAGCTCGGGCTGAGCTCGTAAACATGGCGTGAGGAAGAATTTTTTCAATCCACAGTTTCTAAGTGCATTCATGCAAGCTTGGCTTTGCATGGCCTGTTCATCCTCTTCTCCGTGCTCTCGTTCTTTCCATTCGATTTCCATTTTGAGTGATTTTTTGCATTCACATGGTCAAAAACCCTTAGTTAGATCTTTGATGAGCTTCAAATTCCAAGAAATTTGGTCTAAATGTCGAAATTTTGGGCGGAATTTAAGGTTCGGCCGCTGGCGCGGCTGTTTTGCTAACAGTCGCGCCATGTGGCGCGAGCCCTTTGTTAAAAAAGGCTCATTGGCGCGGGTCCGTGCCCGATACCCGCGCCAATGGGCGCAGCCCTAAAATTCTAAAAATGACCATACAAAACTGATTTCTAAGGGTAAACTATTAAAAAATGAATGAAAATGAAGAGCAAAAGAGCGCCTCTTACCTGTGACAGATGAGAAGCTGAATGGTTAACTGGATTGGTCGCAATCACCGTCAGAAGTTTCTGCTCCAAAAGGACCACTGTTGCTTTCCACCAAGGTAAATAGTAAAAAGTAATTTTGTTTTTACCAATTGGACATATTTATAAATTTTTCGACGTTAAATAAGTTTTAAAAGTTATTTTTATCAAATATTTGCATATGTTATGTCGAAAATGGATTTTACGCTTGCTTGGTATGTGCAGCAACAGGTTTTTGCGACTTAAACGATGGAAACGAGTTGTATTTTATACTTTTTCGGACTCGGTAAATACACGAAAAAGTCACTCTGGAGTCATCTTTCAGCTCTTTTCTGACTCTCTAAATATGGAAAGATTGCCGAGGCCCTTGTCGTTTCGATCTCGTTAAAATGGACACGAATCGACATTCACCCAGTATAAGTTTAACCCTTTTTCGGGCCGGGATGGATTGATTACGAAAAAGGAATACCCTAGCCTATCGCGACTAGGAGGTTTTCCCGGATATTGTTTTCTACCTTTTCGGATCTGGGGAACTATTTACGAAAAGGGACCTGTGGAGTTTTCTTTTCCGCTGTCTTTTCAAACTCTCTAAACATGAAAAGACGCCGAGTTCTTCCCTTGTCAGACTCGTTAAACCCTGATGACATTGGATTCCGTCGAAATGACGTTCTCCGAGTTTCTCCTTCCTAGGACTCGTTAAATGCACTAGGATGGATTTGCCCGAAGGGCGGACTTATATCACAAGCATATGCTATCCCCTTCAAGCTTGTTATCAAAAATAATTGGGGTACTCGCCAGAAATGGTGGGGGAAAAAATGGAACTATCGTCGTTGTCGTCGGCAGTATGTCGCTCTTGAACATGGCACTTGTCCGCATTCGTGTCGGGTTGGGGACATCTCATCTCGTTGCTTCACTTTGCTTCCATGGGTTTGGGTAATCTCTTTTGACCTCTCATCTGTTCACTGCCTCGTCGCCATGACCCCTGATCCATTGATGTCAAATACTGCCAAGTCCATTGTCGTGTCGTTCATGTGTTCAAGAGAAGTTGACCTCTGCAAATATCAACCTTCCTCTGTTTCTCATACGATCCCGATTCACAACAAAAACATCATGTTCCTCTGTCTCGTGTCGATGATGTGGGAAACATTATGGCCCACCTTCGATCAAGGTCACTTCCTGTCGACTTCAACTCATTATCCAGAAAGTTGGTCTAGAGACTCCTTATGGTACCTTGGAGCCTGCATGCCTCAATGGCAGGTTCGTCGCATTCGACGTGAGGTTTACATTATTGACCTCCGATCGAGTGATTCTGCGGGTGTTCGACGTCAACTCATTTATTCGCATGCCGTAGATTGTACCTGTAGTACCTTGAGGACCATTGTCATTATTGGTGGTTTCTCTCGCGTCGGTTAACAGCTTTCATCATTGGCTGGTAATTCGACGATGTTCTTGCATGTTCGACTTCAGCTCACATATTCGCATGCTTGAACTTGTACTCTGTTGGGTCGAGATGGAGCGCAAGACCCTGGATTGTGTCTGTTGTAATCCAGGCTGCGATTGTGGATTATTATCATTATGTACATGACTCACTGATTGGATGGCTGCGACCATACCCGAGTCTATTTGTTTGATCTCAGTTGGATGGCTGCGCCCATACCCTGGATCCGGATTATAGCATACTCTGTTACGGATGGCTGCATCCATACCACATATACGTCATGTAATTGAGATATCAGTTGTATCTTTCTGCGCAGGTTTTTCGACGGCGGGCCTTCAGTTGAACATGTTCTCGTAAAGCATTTCACCCCTCTCTCTCTCGGGCCTCATACTTTAGGGGGCATCTGTTACACAGTAATTTGTCACCGTCCCTACCATTTCCCGTCCCGCACAATGGAGGACCCATTTCGTGACCTGTGAACATTGTCATTCCTTGAAAACATTATCAATGCATTCCTCTAAGCATGAGCTTTATTTGCCCTTGAGACATCTCCTTGGAAAAATCATGAAAAACATCCCTTTTGGCATTGGCGCGGGAAGGAAGTTCAGCACTCGCGCCAATGTGGAAAATCCTGCAAAGAGGTCGCGCCAACTGGCGCTCTGTCATAGAGCAGTAGTCGCGCCACCCAATTTAGGGACTGTTTTTTAAATAAAGATGGCGGAAGTTGAGTTCCAACAAACTCAGGAACCATTGCCTATCTTGAGTTGGGAGGTTTGGCTGCGGAAGTTCTATGGAGGGGAAGTGGTTTTGTCACCTCCCATGGAACCTTCCTTGTTGATAGGGCCAATCCCATAATAATAAGGATCCCAACTCCCTCCTTCCCCATCTATAAAAGCCTGCTCAAATCCATGGCAAGCTAGTCTTGAAGTGCCTAAGCTTTGTATCTCCATATTCCCAAGAGCCTTTGTGCTGTAAAGAATCCCCTCTTTCCCTTAAGGCCGACTCAAGTAAGGAGACCATTGTCGAGAGACTCCGGAGAGGTTTTCCCTTTCCTTGGTGAGCTTTGCGAGACGTGGACGACCGGAGACCCGTCCGAAGGAGATCGCGACGTCAGAACTTGGTTGTAATCTTTCTTCGTTCATTATTTAATAGATGATTATGATTATGGTTCCACTCTGTTTTCCATCATGTTAATGTGAGTAACGTCCTTTCTGACTGATGTTTAGTTACGTATGCTGGTTTCTATGCTTGTATCTGTTCGTTTCTTCCATGTGCAGGTGTTCATCCGTGGAGATCGTGGAGGGATTGTGATCTGCTGGGGCTGAAGAACGGGGACGCTTCTTCTTCAGATTATAGCGTTGGAATCTAGGTAGGCTTCTATTCCTAGTCTTTTCATTCGTAACTAGGATCTTGCGTCATAACATTGTTTGATTGTTGCTAGACCCCTGCTGGGCTAGTAGGGATCGCCTCTGTCCGCAGAGGGGATTTACCTCCTCAACACCTGGCCTCCTGAAGGCCCTTCATCATGTATGGGCCTCTTACCCTTGTCCTGTACCTTTGCTGCTAATGAAGGAAGCGAGACCCCTTTCACCCCAGGTGGAGATAATACTTGCCTGGCTGCTGCAAACAAACCTCTAGTACCCCTCTAATAGGTGACAAACACCGAAACACTAGCGGTTTGTGTCTCATGACCTTCATGCTGATATGAAGGTTCACCTGCCTCATGAAAAACCTCTGAAGGTACCTAAGAAGCTGTGAATAAATCATTAGAAATGAAATCCTCCCATGAAATATCCTGCAAGCCGAGCTGATGCATAACCAAAATTTTGATGAGTGAAAAGTGATAGATACTGCTATACTATTGCTCAGGAGTTTTCCTTTGCACGAGAGTGGTCATCTTCTCAATATTCCAGCACATGAAATAAGGGAGGTTCATCATCCTCACCCTGGTAAAGTGCATCAGCAACCTGATATGATAGGCATAAAGACGTGAAAATCGGCGCTCACAACTAAAATATTTGATGATAAGTTTCATCAGAGGAGCATATGAATCTTTTAGGAACCAGAAGGGAAAAACTCTGCTGAGTTTTCTCACAAAAATGGGCTTGATATATGGCTCATAGTGTACCCTGTCAACCTGCTACCTTTTGTTCCATTGCTCCCCAACATTTGGAATTTCGATTGCTTGAGAGATAGTTTCAGGTGTTAAAGTGAATGTCACACCTGCAAGGGTGACTTGGCCATTATGTAAATGCAACACAAACAATATGGCCAGCTCTTGATGGTGGTGAACCCTAGCAACCATTTCACAAAATTGATAACAAGACTGTTGTTGAAAACATGCAATAGCAAGAGGACAGACCTGCAGCTCAGCCAATGAAGTAGGCCCGTCCCTCACATGTCTGCCACTCTTATGAGGTCTCCTAGGTGCATGCAATTCAGTTGTGGAGTCACTGTCTCGGTCATAAGAGGTATCTGTCTCCATGATTTCCAAAGTCAATATTGTCCTAGATGAATATGAGGAACTTGGTGTCTTTGGTTTTGTTGCCAAATATGTGATAATAAGTGAGGGACTATGGAGGGAGAGGGTGGGGGAGATGATGGAATATTGCCAAGTCAAATTTTTCAATTGAAGAGTTTAGGGACAGTCACTAGGTGTTGAGGAGGTAAATCCCCTCTGCGGACAGAGGCGATCCCTACTAGCCCAGATCGGGTCTAGCAACAATCATAACACGCAATGGCGCAGGTTCCTAATTGCAATAAACCAGCTTGCGAAGAAGGCTTACCTTGAATCCAACACTATCACTTGTAGAGAAAGTAGCACTCCTGTTCCTTAGCTCTGGAAGATCACGATCCTCACGATCTCCGTGATCCGACACCTGCACATGCAAAAAAAAAAACACAAGCATAAAATCCAGTATATGCAACTATATGTCAGTCAAAGAAGACATAACTCATCATCATAATCAACAACATGAGTGGAACCATAACCAATATTCGTTTATCATTAATCAATCAAAGGAGGATACAACCTAGCTCTGACATTGAATTCTCCTTTGGAGGGTCGCCAGCAGAACACGTCTCGAAAAAGCCTGTCGGGGATGGGACAAGCCTCTCTCTTCGGATGTCTCGACAATAATCTCCTTGCTCAGATTTGGCCTTAAGGGAATGAATCAAGACTCTTGCAGCATAAGGCTCTGATGGCTCTTGGGACCTAGCTTGCAAAGGAGATGAGCAAGCTTTTATAGATGGAGGAAGGGGAGTTTGCATCCCTATAATCATGGGATTGGCCCTATCCTCAAGGAAGTTTCCATGAGAGGTGGCAAACCACTTGCTCTACATGGAGATCCGGAGCCAAACTACCCAACTCAAATTAGATACCAGTTTATGGATTGGTTAGGATGAAACTTCTGCCATTTATTTTTAAAAAACACTCCTTAAAATGGTTGGCATGATTGCGACTCTGAGACAGAGCGCCAATTGACGCGCCCTATTTGAATGATTTCCCCCATTGGCACGAGTACTGAACTTTATTCCCGTGCCAATGCAAAAAGGGGTGTTTTTAGGTTTTTTCACAAGGAGTTGTCTTCAAGGAAATGAAAGCTCATGTTCAGAGGGATGTCATGAAAGTGGTTTCAAGTCATGTCACTGCTCACAGGTCATGGAATGAGCCCTCCAATTGTGCGGGATGGGGAATTGTAGGGACGGTGACAAATTTTTGTGTAACAGATGCCCCCTAAAGCATGAGGCCCGAAAGAGAGAGAGGGGTGAAATGCTTCACGAAAACGTGTCCAACTGAAAACACCGCTTTTGGAAAACCTGCATAGAGAAATACAATTGATATCTCAGATACATGATATATATGTGGTATGGGCCCAGCCATCCATAACAGAGTATACAATAATCCAGATCCAGGGCATGGACGCAGCCATCCAGTGAGGATCGATAAATAGACTCAGGTATGGTCGCAGCCATCCAGTGAATGAGTCATGTAACCAATCATAATAATCCATAAAATCGCAGCCTGGATTCCAACAGAAAAAATCCAGGGTCTTGCGCTCCATCTCGACCCGAACAAAGTACAAGTTCAAGCATGCGAATAAGTGAGCTAAAGTCGAACATGTAAGAACATCGCCTGATTACCAGCCAATGATGAAGGCTGTTAACAGATGCGAGAGGTACCACCATTAATGACAATGGTCCTCAAGGTACTACCAGTACAATCTACGGCATGTGAATCAATGAGCTGGCGTCGAACACCCATAGAATCACTCGATCGGAGGCCAATAATGAAAACCTCATGTCGAACGCGAAGAACCCGCCATTGAGGCATGCAGGCTCCAAGGTACCAGAAGGGAGTCTCTAGATCAGATTCCTGGATAATGAGCTAAAGTCGACAGGAAGTGACTTTGATCGAAGGTGGGCCATAGTGTTTCCCACATCATCGACACGAGACAGAAGAACATAATGTCTTTGTGAACCAAGATTTAGATGAGAATCAGAGGAAGGTTGAAATCTGCAGAGGTCAACTTTGCTTGAACATATCGAAGGCACGACAGTGGATTTGGCAGTATTTGACATCAAAAGATCAAGGGTCATGGTGACAAGGAAAAGAGCAGATGAGAGGTCAAAAAGGATCATCCAAACCCACGGAGGCAAGTGGAAAAACGATATGAGATATCCCCAACCTGACACGAATGCAAACAAGTGCCATGTTCAAGAGTGACATACTACCGACACGACAATGATGTTGGTTCCATTTTCCCCACCATTTCTGGTGAGTACCTCTTTATTTTTACACAATCTTGAAGAGGATACCATATGCTCGTTGTATAAGTCCATCCTAGTACATTTAATGAGCCCTAGGAAGGAGGAACTCAGATACCGTCATTACGATTGAATCCAATGTCATCAGGGTTTAACGAGTCTAACAAAGGAAGGACTCGGCGTCTTTTCATGTTTAGAGAGTTTGAAAAGACAGCAGAAAAGTAAACTCCAATCGTCCCTTTTTGTAAATAGTTCCTCAGACCCGAAAAGGTAGAAAACAAAATCTGAGAAAACCTCCTAGTCACGATAGGCTAGGGTATTCCTTTTTCGTAAATAATCTATCCCAGCCCAAAAAAGGGGTAAACGTATACTGGGTAGATGTCGTTTCGTGTCCACTTTAAGGACATCGAAAATACAAGGAAATCGGCAATATTTTCATGTTTAGAGAGTTAGAAAAGAGCTGAAAGATGACTCCAAAATGAATTTTTTGTGTTTTTACCGAGTCTGAAAAAGTATAAAATACAACTCGTGTCACCATTTAAGTTGCGGAAAAACTTGTTGATGCACATAAAGGCAAGTGTAAAATCCATTTTTGACAAAATATATTAAAATATTAATAAAAAAGGACTTTTAAAACCTAATTAGATTTCAAAAATTTATAAATAAGTCTCAAATGGTAAAAACAAAATTAATTTTACTATTTACCTCATTGGAGAGCAACCGTGGTCCATTTGTGTGCAAACTTCTGACGACGACTGCGACTAATCCGGGCTATCATTCAGATCCTCGTTTGTTCTAGGTAAGGGGTGCTTCCTTGAACTCCATTTCGATCCATTTTTTAGAGATTTACATTACGGATTAGACTTCCGTGGAAAATTTTTAAAATTTTAGGGCTCCGCCCATTAGCGCGGGTATCGAGCACGGACCCGCGCCAACTGCGGAACTCAATTTTCCGCTTTAGATTTTTGAATTGCGAGCGATCAAAATGAAATTTCAAGCATAATAGAGATATAATCGAGGCTTTTTTATCATGTTGATGCAGGTTACTCAGGCATAATGGTTATCGAATGGAAGGAGAGGGAGCATGGGGAAGAGGATGAACTGGCTATGGAGAATGAAGCCTGTATGAATGCACTTAAGAATTGTGGACTCAAAAATTTCTTCCTGACGCCCTGCTTACGAGCTCAACCAGAGCTACTACAATACTTGGTCAGTATATGGGATGAAAATGAAGAAGTGTTTAAGCTTCGGGACCAAGTATTGGAACTTGAGGTTTCCAACGTATATTTAATAACCGGACTATCGCGCAGAGGTCTGGTGCCCATCTTGACAGGTAGCAGACCATCTGGGGAAAATATGGAGCAGGTGATGGCGAGAGTGTGCCCAGGGGCACGACTGGGATCGGGAAGCGGGAAGGTGGATATCCACACTGTCTGTGATCTAGCACTGAGAGTAGTGCTACACACCATCACATGGGCTGTGGGGTTGCAGGCATCGCATGAGGCGACCAAGGCCCAACTCCTCCTAGCCACTGAGTGTATGAGTCCAACACTGTTTGATTGGGCTACTGCAGTGACAACAAATATCAAGAGGCAGCTTACAAGGTGCAAGCAAGTAAAACTGAAGCAGTTTGGCTACAGTTCCATTTTGGTATCGTTCATCCTGGAATGACTACCTATCTTTCAGGGTCAAGGGGCCATTGTTGCTGAGCTGGTACCAAGAGAGCCAAGGATGGCTCACTGGGCAGCACTTATGCCTAGGTCAGGAGGAGGCCAACAGATGTCTTGGAGGCCAGAGTTTTTTGGATGGTTACAGCGTCAATTGATCGTGGTCAAGGATTGGCCCTATGTCGGGACCGATTTCACTGGAGACCCAGATCTCCCACTTCTGGAGGGGGATGATTGGGACGAGGAGTTGGGTATGATACTCTCTTTTTTATTTTTATGTTTTATGATTTTTTTTTGGTAATACATGTCCGTTCTAACAACAGTTTTATATGCATGCAGATGTCGGCCCAGAGAGACCTGCTGGTATGTCTCCTATTGCACGGAGAACTCAGCCCGCAGCTGATCCTCAGGCGGAGGGTGCTGAGGGAGGAGAGTTGATCCAGAACCTTGAGGGGATCGCCCGAGGGATTCCAGACTACGCCCGGCTGGCAGATGTCCCGATGGCGTATCAGAGACATACGGTGGGAGAGCCTAGTCGCCTCCACCGAATTTTGAGACGCTTAGTACACACGGTAGCATGTTACCACGAGCACCATGTGGATTAGACACCTAGGGCTTCTTTCCTCCATATATTTTTTGAGAGACATGTCATCTCCGGATGTATTAAGATGAACATGTATATTTTTTGATTTTATGTGATGCACACTATGTAAACATTTCGACACACATATATATACATACCTATCTCTGGATGGATCTTTTTACATGTGATGATGTTTTTGTTTATAAATTGTGCAAATGTCTATCTAGAACCAAATTAGCTATTGCATCTGTTAATGTATTCATATGTCTGGGTATGTGTTGATATGTAATATAGTCAAAATTTCTTTCCAGCAGACGAATACACAGATACAGACGTAAAATGGATGGATTTATTACTGAATAATGTCCGTTAAGTTGTAATACTACAAGTTGTGAGTCTAGATACACAAGTAATTCACGAATGCCGAGGTCCACACCCTCGGTTAATAATTCCAATACAGCACTATATTCCGCAATATTATTTGTAGCAGGACCCAGACACACACCTTGCAGGTTAACCAATTCACCAGCAGGATCATAGATTACCCAGGCTGTCGAGGACAGATTCCTGGTACTGCGGGAGGCACCATCCGCAAAACCCACAAATGGAGTAATAGACATATGCACAATCAGGAAGACTCGATCAGCAGAAAAATGCTCACATTGCACACCACACCACACATGCAAACAAATTAATATACACACCTATGTACACACACCACACTAAAAATAACTTCAAGCGTAGTATTTCTTAAGGTACAGCCCATTTCTAGGTTGCATCAACGGAACTCCTTCATAATCAATGAGCTCATAAGCCCCATTTTTCAATACTCGTTTTACTATGTAGGGCCCATGCCACATGGGTTGGAGCTTTCCTGCCTCGATTTTATCGTGCGCTTGGTCGTATAGGAGGACAAGGTCCCCTTCGACAAAGGAACGTGGAGAGACTGATTGATCAAAGTGCGCTTTGACCCGCTTTTCTGTGCCTCAATAACTAAGGCAGCCAAGCTGCGGGTTTCATCCAACCGTTCCAAATACAAGAGACGCTCTTCTTCAGGAGAAGTGTCGGGTAAAAGTTCCACATCCAACTTTAAGGAAGGAATTTCGCACTCAACCGGAAGAGTTGCTTCCAGACCATACACCAATTGGAATGGTGTGAATCCGATCGCACTATTTGCTGACGTCTAGTATGCCCATAGAGCTGAGAACAATTGGAGGTGCCAATTGGACTTATGAATTCTAATTGTTCGTTGAAGCATTGTGACCAAAACTTTGTTCACAGCCTCAACCTGGCCATTTTCCTGGTGGTAATATGGCGTTGAGTTATCGTGTTGTAAGCCCACTCTTGATGTCAGCTCAGCCATCATGTAATCTCGAAATTGAGTACCATGATCGGTAACAATGGCCTGAGGGACCTCGAAACGTGCAATAATGTGGTTGAAAATAAACTGGGCAGCTGTCTTACCATCGGCGGCTAATGTGGGCATCGCTTCGGCCCACTTAGTAAAGTAGTCGACAGCAACAATTATATATGCATGCCCCCCGTCCGAATGAGGGTTACACATCATAAAATCTACACCCCATTTTTCAAAAGGGCCGACAGTAATGATAGGTTGCAGAGGGAGGGGTGGCGCGCGCATCTTGCGCTGAAAA
Source organism: Pinus albicaulis (assembly GCA_034641835.2). Classification (NCBI taxonomy): domain Eukaryota; kingdom Viridiplantae; phylum Streptophyta; class Pinopsida; order Pinales; family Pinaceae; genus Pinus; species Pinus albicaulis. The sequence continues at coordinate 572,301,576 of CM076572.1, forward strand.
AAATGACACGCATGACATTTTCGGACTGCAACAATGCAGTCTTTGAATATCAACAGCCAGAAGTAGCCCGCACGCAGAATCTTCTGGGCGGTGGCATATCCGGAGATGTGACCACCACAGGTGCCACTGTGACATTCATTCAAGACTCTTTCAGCCTCTTCCAGCATTAAGCACCGGCGGAGCACCGAATCTACTCCAACGCGGTATAAAGTATCTCCTACAATGTGGTAGGGTTGAGACTGATGCCGAATCTGATGTCGGGCATCTTTGGTCAACTCAGACCGAAACGTCGATGTTTGAATATACACAATAATTTCACCGTAAAATGGGTCGCGAGTATTGATAAGGAAGAGGGTTTCATTCAAGATATGATCTTCAGAGTGAGAGGGTGTGGAGTCTGTCAGGAGCGAGCAAATAAGATCTACAAAAACCAGTGATTTGGTCGACTTAGCAGTGGTAAACTCTAAGTCGAACTCCTGAAGGATAACGATCCATTTGGAGTATTTTCCCCCTAGTAATTGTCAAGATAGAATATATGTCATAGGGTTGCAATCCAAAACCACGGTTACAGAACGCAGCAGGATGTAGTGGCGAAAACGTTGCACAGCTTGTACAGCTGCTAAAGATAGCTTCTCGACATAAGCGTGACGTGTTTCTGTGTCGAGAAGAATTCGTGATAGATATTAAACAACATGTTCATTGCCATTATTGTCATCCTGCACCAAAACCATAGCTATGGTGCTAAAGGCGGCGGCCAAATATAGAGTGAAATCACGGTGATAGTTTGGAGGCCGAAGCAACAGAGCATTAACAAGTAACGTCTTAAGCTTCTCAAAGGATTGCTGAGCAATTTCGTCCCAATGGAAGGGAACGTTCTTCTTTAAAAGACGCGTGAATCCTTTGGCCACTTCCGCGTAGTTCGGTATAAAGCGTCATAGGAAGTTAGTTTTTCCCTGCAGACTCTGCAATTGATGTAACGAAGAGGGTGATGGGAGATTGAAAATGGCCTCGACCTTTAGGGGGTCGAGGTGAATCCCGTCCTTGGAGACTATGAACCCCAACAGACGGCCAGAATCCACGCAAAAGACGCATTTATGAGGGTTAAGTCGGATATTATAGCATCTACAGCGAAGTAAAACCTGGTGGAGGTGTTCGGCATGGTCCTCTCGCCGAGCTGAGTGAGCTGGAAAATCGTCCAGATAAGGCTGAACGATATGGCGTATGTCATGGAACGCATAATACATAGCACGTTGGAAAGTAGCTCCAGTGTTCTTCAAGCCGAACGGGAGCTTTTTATAAGCAAAAGTACCCCACGGACAGATGAATGCAGTCTTTTGTTGATCAGCAGGTAGAATATTTATCTTATTATACCCGGAAAAGCCATCCATTAGAGAATAAATCTCACTCCCAGCACATTCGTCAATGATTTGATCTATGAAAGGAGTGGGGTAGTTGTCCTTCGGACAGGCGCAATTAATATCACGGTAATCAACACAGACTCTTATAGTACCCTGTTTCTTATCTACAGGGACAATATTTGAAACCAATTCTATGAGGGGAATTGGGTAAATGAAGCCCGCATTCAGAAGTTTTTCAACTTCTTCTTTAATGGCAGTGGCTTTGCGAGGATGCATCGGGCGTAGGCATTGGCGCACAGTTTTCACACCAGGATAGGTAGGGATCTCGTGCACTACTATGTTGGGATCAATCCCAGGCATTTCCTCATAGGACCAAGCGAACACGTCTCTGAATTCTCGAAAAATATCAGTATAAAATCGTATCTCATCAAGAGAACAAGTTACTCCCACGTGTATGTTCTCAACTATCCCCGGTTTAACGGAGATGTCGATCGGAATAGTTTGAGTAATTTTGCTCAGGTTTCCCTCTGAGAAGACCTCATGTGCCAATATAGGCATCTGGAGAGGTGGAGTGGGAACCTGAGATGCAAAACGCTCTAGAAAATCTGACATTGCCCCCAGACTAGGCATAAAGGAGGAACAATGATGCGTATCGCTCCAAGGAAACTCCTCAAGAGACAGGGTTTCAATAATAGCTTCATCAGAAGGAAAATTCTCTTTAAGAGGATCAAGCGAGTCGGCCTCGCCGAGCCAGGGGGATTGAGAATAGATATCTAAAGCCATGCTCGAGGGAGCATGTTGAGGAGGGGGAGGATCGGATGCGACAAAAATTTCACAGTAATTAATCTCTACTAGAGTTAAGGGCATCAATTCTCCAAAATCAGTCACCTGTTCAGGCGAAAGGATGATCCATGGGTCATCAGACCTAGAGACCATATTAACTTGAACGATGTGCAGTGGTGGCGCAGGAAAAATACCCATGAGGACGGGGTCCTTGAAGAGACCAGGTCCTACACTATCAGGGGGATTAGGGATCTTATCCACGTAAGGAACGTTGTTCTCAGAGGTGGAGGTGAAGAAAGACAACTGATCCATAGTAACGATTTTTCCCTCATGAGGGAACTTAAGAAGTCAAAAGAGGGTGGATGGCACGCATAGCATAGCGTGAGTCCAATTGCGACCGAGAAGCAGATTGTAGTTAAGTTTGGCGTCAACCACTTCCACTTCTACGTTGACTGTCTTCCCCTGTAACGTAATTGGAAAACTCTCGAGAACACCCAAGGGTTTGGATTCCCAACCATCGAATGCCTCTAAGGCATTAGGAGATGATGACAGGGCCGGAGAGCCAATGGCCTTCCAGCAGGTGGACGACATGACAGAGGTAGAAGCACCTTCATCCACAACGGCCCGATGGATATTAATACCATTGATCCCAACCTGAATAATGAGAGCAATTTGATGCAGAAGCCGAGGGGTAAAATTCTCTAAGTCGAAGGTGAGAAGACTAGAATCGGCGGGATCAATTCCACCGATTGCAGATAAGAGAGCTTTCCATTGCGAAGGGCAACTTTGAAGGACTTCCAATGCAGACATAGCAGAAGGTGCTTGTGCCAAATCCTCAACAATATTGTAGTGCTGAGTGGCACGGGCATTTGGATTGTAGGAATACCTTCGTATAACACCTTTAGAAGGTGGCTTCACAACCGGTTCAGTAGTAGGCTTCTCAATTTCTAAAGAACCGGAGACAGGTGGAGGAGGTGGGCCATCCACAACTTCCTTTCCAGCTGCCTGACGCGATCCAGTATAATCCTTCGAACGTGTAGCGATGGAGACAGGTGCAGAACCATTCATCATAAAGACCTGGGACCCAAATGGTGCATATGGTGATGACTATTCAACCATCTGGGTCTGCTGAGATGGGAACGGTTCTTTAAGGACTGCCAAAGTGCCTTTAGAGCCTTTGAGAAGTTGACTAATTTCAGATCGTCGTGGAAAATCCTTGGTACAATGATCTCCTTCACAAATGAGGCAGGGGTACTTCGGTTTACGTTGGGAACCATCCTCAGTCCGAGGTTTGGAAGACTCTGGCTTCGGAGCATCGGATTTGGATTTACCTTTGCCCTTCTTTTTTCCTTTGGAGGCCTTTTCCATGGGATTGGCCTGAACAGCATTGACCTCCACAGTTTTTCCAGAATCTGGAGGGGTGGGAGAAGCAAAATTGTTGGAAAAATTGGACTTCTGCTTCCCATTCGAAGATTTTTGATAATTCTGAGATACGAAACCAATAACACCATCCATCGCAGGCGTAGGTGGAGCTTTAGAGGTTCCTGGGCGTGGAGCATCAGTCAAAATATCATACAGCGTGCAAGACTGAGAGTATACCAGATCAAGATACTGAGCACGCGCTATGGCTTGTTCTTCAGTCACACATGCCCCCATAGCAATATCTTGGGCGATTTTGTTAATGAAGGATGTGGTGAACCAATGAGTTAGTAGCTGATCAGGTATATAAAACTTGATCAGTCTACGATGACGTCGCCACTCATGAATGTGATCCGAGATGTGGGTGGATTTATCCTGCTTCAACGAAGTCAGGAGATGCGTCCCGGCCTCGTAACGGACTGGTAACTGGAAGTGAGTCAGAAAAGCCATGGCTAACATATTTAAATCTTGAAAGATTCCACGGGGTAATTCAATATACCACTTGGCAGTAGCGCCAGTAAGAGTACGCTAGAAGAGACGTAGACGAATTGAATTTTCCACCCAAGAGTTGGATGAACACCAAAGATGGTAATTCATTACGTGAGCTTGGGGGTCCTCTCCAGCTTTACCCTCAAATTTTGGGCAATCGTCGGGTACCTTGGTCGGAACCGGAGGCCAATAAGGATTGTGCAGAATCAGATCATTAGTTAATTTCGAAACATCCGGTAATTCCAAGGTAGCCAAGAACGAAAATTGCGGATTGAACGGAATGCCTCGCCCTCGATAAGGACCAGTACCTGTACTCCATGCTAGTTGAGAATATCCCTTCCCCCATGGGTTCTGTCCAGCAGGATTCTGACCGTAGGGGGTATAGGGCATATAACGAGTCTGATTTGGTTGTTGGTAACCAGTGTACGGGGCTTGATAACCAGAGTATGGACCTTGATTATATGTCGGCCCCGTATGAGCAGCATGTGGATTTGGCTGCTGAGCATAGGTGTAGCCGGGTTGTTGAGAGTAATAGTTAGAACCTTGGGGCTGGCTATAATTCGATCGGTATTGACCATGAGAATAGTAACCGCCTTGAGGTTGAGTGGGCTGCTGATAGGTGGGACCCTGCTGAGCCTGATAATTAGGGTGCAGTGGTTGATTTGGCTGCGGTATTAAATAAGTCAGTTGTTGGGCAGGGTTGACAGGATGTGCAGGCTGGCCTGGTTGGGCAGGCTGACCTGGCTGAACGGGCGGCCCTGATTGGACAGGTTGACCCAGATAAACAGGTTGTGCTGGTTGTGCAAGTTGACCTGGCTGTTGAGGAGCACTAGGTTGTGCCGGATGGGCTAGTTGGCCTGGTGGAGGGACACCAGGTTGTGTCGGATTGGCCGGTTGGCCTGGTGGCGAAATGGAGCTAGGTGGTGGCTGATAACCGATTTTACCCGCAACAGGACCATAAGATGGTCCTGGCTAATGTGCAACGTTGAGACCAAGAGGATACTGATGTTGCATGGGTTGCAACGGTTGGACTTGCCCCCCAGGACCGTATACCAGCCCGGGTTGGTACCCCGGTTGACCTGGGAGTCCTTGAGGTTGCCCTAGTTGGACTCCAGGAAGAGGCTGGACGAGTTGACCTGAAGGGTTGTAATACTGTCCTTGTGGACCGTATAATGGCCCTTGCTGGCCCACAAGGTAACCTTGCGGGTCATAAGGATAGCCAGGCTGGCCCGAATGTTGGCCTTGAAAAGGTTGTCCTTGCGGGTTATAAGGTTGTCCAGCCTGGTTATACGGTAAACCCTAAGCATGAAGTTAAGCCTCAGGAGCGGGTAAACGTAAATGGTTCCCATGCTCATTGCATTGATATGGAGAGACGTACACGGGTGTACCATCCTATGCATAATGTGAAAAATATGAGCGGTTGAGATCTTGAGGGGGTTGCCCAACCTCAGGGTTCGATTGTTGCAGGGACAATTGATACTCCTCCGGAGAGATGTTCTCTGGCATAGCAAATGCTATATAGACATCTTCGGGAAGCGATGTGGTCCTTACGAACTGAGTGGTAACAGCAGGTGCAGATGCGGCCACACAGAAAGTGGGCCTGGAGGGCACAGAAGTGACCTGAGGGGATGACGTAATGGGTGTCTTAGGAGACATCCCCAATGAAGGAACAATCATCCTCGTGGAAGGAGATGATACCCCCATAGAAGCAACGGCGGCAATAATCTGACCCAAGGATCTATACCCTACTGGTAATGAGGGACCGGATGATGACATAACAGACGGTTCAGGGTTGTCTTTTGGGAATAACTGTCAAGGGAATAACTGGTAATCTTCACCAGACGTGGGGATTTCCTCTCTAGGAGAATCACTCATATTTGAACCTACCGTTAAATCTCGTAATAGACGGCGAGGACTAGGAGGAATAACAGCAGCTATAAAAGGCGAACCCGATGTAAGAGAAGGGAAATCTTCCCCTACTCCAAATCCAGACCAAGGGTCGGAAAAGGGCCAATTGAACTCAACTGGTCCCCCAAAGGGCTGCTGATGTTTAGCAGAGGATTGGGAAGCCTCTGATGAATCATCCATATAGGGACTACCAGTAGACGAAACGGAAGGTTCCGCCACTGTGACAACAATGAAAAAATATCAAGCATAACACACAGGGGCTGAAAAAGAGTCAAGACACACAATCAAACGGCCAACAATCAAAATCTAAGAGGGCGTGTGATCGCGGGTGATTTATTTTACCACATTGAAACTTAGAAACTTCACCGTTTCATGTTTTAAGAGTCGAGAAACGGATGAAAGGTGACTATATCTCTTTCATTTTTGAAGCAAGCGTGAAAGGACAAGCGCTTGGTGATCCTTTCAAATTTAAAGAGTCAGAAAAGATCAAATGACTACTCTGGTAATCTAGGCAAAGGGTGTAACAAATAACCGTGAACTGCAATATACACCTTGGTTTCCAAAATGAAGGAGAAATCAACCAAGGACTTAATGTACGTGCAGGCAATCTCCCCAAATGCTGTGTCCGATGTATCACGGGTATAGGGCGGCAGACTCGGCTTCCTATGGATAAAGGATGGCAGCCTAGTGGGGTCTCCCTTTATATACGTGATGGTACAGGGAGCACAAGCCCGTACTAGTGCTTTCTAAAGCCAAGAGGCGAACAATAGCTACTAGGTTTAAATATGCCGGAACACGTCTCTAGCCTAGACCACTAAATGTTGCGTTAATGTTTCAATGTTGCCTTAGTGTAAATTGAATAAATTTTAATGTTTATCTTCAATTATGTTTTAGTTTTCAGGCCCTAGCGAGTGTTATGTCTCGAAATCTCCTGAATGCACACTATATGCCACAGTGATGAAAGCTAATTACAAGAGAGTTGAGAGCTTTTCACACAATAATAAAATGATCAGAGAACAACCAACAAAGTCTCTAATGCAGCTAATGGAAACCAAAAAAATTTCTCTCAAAGTCACTAATCACTAATAACACCGAAAAGATTTTAATTTGCACTAACTAATCGAAAGCAAAAGAGAATTTTTTTTGTCATTTCAATGTTTAATAGCAAAGTGCACTAAACAAAATGAAAACTAATGAAAAGAGCAACATGAGAAGTGATGAGGAAAGAGAAAACAAACAAATTTCACTCAATGCAAACACACAATCAGATCTCCAAATTGACAAAACAGTCCCTCAAAACCAAGAGAATCCCAAAGACTCAAATGGACCATGTAATCTAGGCCCAAAGCGAGACAAAGCGAAATTTGAACGAAGAAGAGAAAAATCACTCAAATAACGCAATAAAATGATAAACAACCGCTAAACGAATGCAGAGGAGAAATCAAAAGGTTGACTGAACAAATAGAAACCAAAAACTCCCAAGGGAGGCTCGACACACAAGATCACCTAGATGCCCTAGGGCTAGAATGTGAAATCGATGGAAACGGGCAAACAACCAAAGGACGAAGGTCATAGCTAGTCAAACAAGGCTCCAGAACACTCAAGCAGTCGAAAAAACAAGACCAAACACACTGATCAGGCTCAGGAAGCTCAGAACAGAGCAAACCCTAGTACCTCACAGGATTGGAGTGACTGTGAGGTTGAAACTAGCGCCAGAAACGAATTGGCGTGGGTAATACACTAGCAACCTGCGCTAATGGGCACGACTGTCAGGCTGTAAAGCGCGCCAGTTGATTTTGCTATGGAAAAATAAAAATAGGCAATCCAACAAGTAGACCAGTGATGATCAAGCTGACCAAAAGCCAAAATCAAAAAAGGAGCCAGTCAAAAGAGCCGACCAAGCAAGCAGAATCGAGAAACAACCGAAAATACAAGACAATACTCCAAGTGTTCAGTTCATAAACTAAACCGGAGATTAACTGAAGCAGCTTTGATCTACTTCGCTAATGCAGAGCAATAGAATTTCGAAGGATATTTGGCTAACTCCAGGCTCCATCTGTAGCTTACAAAGCAGAACAACAACAAGCTAGACGTTCCCCAACGGAGTCGCCAATTTGTTGAGGAGGTAAATCCCCTCTACGAATAGAGGCGATCCCTACTAGCCCAGATCGGGTCTAGCAACAATCATAACACGTAATGGCGCAGGTTCCTAATTGCAATAAACCAGCTTGCGGAGAAGGCTTACCTTGAATCCAACACTGTCGCTTGTAGAGAAAGTAGCACTCTCGTTCCTTAGCTCCGGCAGATCACGATCCTCACGATCTCCGTGATAGGACACCTGCACACGCAAAAAACAAAACAAACACAAGTGTAAAATCCAGTATATGCAACTATATGTCAGTCAGAGAAGAGATAACTCATCATCATAATCAACAACAGGATTGGAACCATAACCAATAGTCGTTTATCATTAATCAATCAAAGGAGGATACAACATGGCTCTAACGCTAAATTCTCCTTCAGAGGGTCGCCAGCGGAACACATCTCGAAAAAGCCTGTCGGGGATGGGACAAGCCTCTCTCTTCGGATGTCTCGACAATAATCTCCTTGCTTGGATTTGGCCTTAATGGAATGAATCAAGACTCTTGCAGCATAAGGCTCTGATGGCTCTTGGGACCTAGCTTGCAAAGGAGATGAGCAAGCTTTTATAGATGGAGGAAGGGGAGTTGGGATCCCTATAATCATGGGATTGGCCCTATCCTCAAGGAAGCTTCCATGAGAGGTGGCAAACTACTTCCTCTACATGGAGATCCGGAGCCAAACCACCCAACTCAAATTAGATACCAGTTTATGGATTGGTTAGGACGAAACTTCCGCCATTTATTTTTAAAAAACACTCCTTAAAATGGTTGGCGCGAGTGCGACTCTGAGACAGAGCGCCAATTGGCGCACCCTATTTGAATGATTTCCCCCATTGGCGCGGGTACTGAACTGTATTCCCGCACCAATGCAAAAAGGGGTGTTTTTAGGGTTTTTCGCAAGGATTTGTCTTTAGGGCAATGAAATCTCATGTTCAAAGGGATGTCATGAAAGTGGTTTCAAGTCATGTCACTGCTCACTAGTCACGGAATGAGCCCTCCAATTGTGCGGGATGGGGAATTGTAGGGACGGTGACAAATTGCTATGTAACACTAGGTTTTTTGGGATAGCATTGGGGTTTGGGAAGTTTATAATTGGGATGTGGGATAATGGGAATGGGATAGGAAATGAGTGATTTAGGGATATAAGGGAATAGAGAAATGGGTTGGTGTAACAAGATCAACAGTGATGAGGAAATACAAGGTGGGGAAATGGGAATGATAGGCACGAAACCAATTTCTAAACCCTAAGGAAATAATCCTTGAACAAGAAAATAGGGTTTGAATTTCTTGTATTAAATCCTCATAGATATCACAAAACACCGGTTCATTTGCATTTACAAATTTTTTTGACTTACTTGGATCGGAAATGACCAAGAAAAATCGAAGTTTGAATGCAATTGGGGTTCCAAATGCTTTGTGGCCCTATGCGTTGCGCAGAAAACCCAATGTGTCGCATACCTCCAATGCGTCACACAGGAGCAATTTCAACATAGTGGGGGCCGACCCAATGCATCGCGCCCGCCCAATGCGTCGTGACACCCAGCCAATGCGTCGTGCAGCTGAACTTGCACAATTTCGCCTTCAAATTGTTTCCTTTGCTCCTCATGATTTCTCCTTAGCTCACTCTATCCTCTTGGCATACAAATGAGATTTTGAAAGATGAAAATGTTTTATATGCCAAGGATTTTAATTCTCCATTTCAAAAAAAAAACCCACTTTGTAATGTTTCAGATTTTGACACTTTTTAAAAAACTCTGTTTTGCTTCATTTTGGCTTTTTGACTAAATGATGTGCTTTCTGCTTGTCCTGCAGGGAATGGATTGGTTGGAGCTTGACAAAGGCGACAAGGGTTGCCAGTGAAAATATTATTACAACTGAGAAAACTTAAAATTAAATTACATTTATACATAAAGATGAAATACTCTATTTTTCTTCAAAACAGAGTTTTGAAGAAAAATACATTATTAAGTATATGATGAGATTTTTAGCACTGAAACCTTATTTCAAAATCCTCATGTGCCTGCTGACCATTATTGGGCATTCTGAAGACCTTATTAATGAAACCCTATACCTAATGACACTAACATGCTAAAAATGACTCTTTGCAAACTATGAGACCAAAAGTGACTGCAAATGATTTTAATGAACAGAAATAGGCCAGCAGGTAAAGAACATGAGGGACATGAGGAACAAGCCACTACCGTCAAATGATCCATGCTCCTAATGGAATGCAACTGACTAAGTGAGACACCTAATATGCAATGCAACAAGAGAAATTTGATCACTGATGGAGGGATGAAGATACCGACACTAACATGCCACATGTCCCTCACTGACACTGTAAGGAATTTCTCGACCTCGTCAAGCTTGAGGCACCTCAATAAAATCATATCAATACCACAATGGTAAAGGGTGTCACTAATAGTAACATAATTTATATATTGGTATCGAATACGTCGTTGCTCAGAGTGAGAGGTATTATACCAGAAATTCTGGGTCTGGAGATAGTTTAGAAAATCTCCATACCATGTGTCAGATGAAAAAATAAAAAATAGTGAATCGTCAGGGATATAATCTTCGAATGTAGATTCAAAATCAAGGGAAGGAAGGTCGCACATTAGTTTGGCGAAAACTAGGGATTTCTTCGACTTAGACTTGATGAACTCCAAGTTGAACTCTTGCAGAATAACAATCCACTTAGATTATTTTCCCCCTAGTAATTGACATGACAAAATATATCTCATAGGGTTGCAATCCTAAACAACCGTATTTTCCGAAGCAAGATGTAATGGAGAAACATTTGGACAGCTTGAACAGTTACCAAAGTCAACTTTTCTATCTGTGTATATCTAAATTTAGTATTGTTAAGGTTCTGAATCAAATAATAAATGGGAATTTTAGTCCCTATATTGTCTTATTTTACCAATACCATTCTTATAGTAGAAATGGTGGCAATGAGATACATGAAATAGTTTTGATGATAATTAGGGGGTATAAAAGAGATGCCCGAACAAGTACATTTTTCAGGGAATCAAATGATTTTGCATACAATGAAACGGGACCCATTTTTTGAGTAAGCGAGTGAATCCTTTGGTCAACTTAGTGTAATTACAAGCGAACCTCCTCAGGAAGTTAGCTTTCCCTTGGAGTCTTTTTAACTAAACGAGAGAAAAAGTTGCAGGAAAATCGACGATCGCCTGTACTTTCAAAGGATCAATACGAATTCCTTGTTTTTAAATGACAAACCCCATGAGTCGAGAAGAACCAACACAAAACACACATTTGTGTGGATTACGTCAAATTTTATAATGTGTACAACAGAGAAAAATATCCCTAAGATGCATCGGGTGATGATCGTAATGCTTAGAATGAGCAAGGATATCATCCAAATAGGGTTGCATGATGTGTTTAATGTCGTGAAAAGTGTAATCCATAGCACGTTGAAACATGGCCCCAAAATTCTTTAAAATGAATGGGAGCTTGCGATATGAAAAGTTTCCCCAAGGAAAAATAAATGCAGCCTTAGGTTGGTCCTCCAGGAGAATGTTGATTTGATTATATCCTGAGAATCCATCCATAAACAAATAAATCTCGCATCCAACACATTCATCAACAATCTGGTAAATAAAAGGGGTTGGATAGTTTTCTTTTAGACAAGCACGGTTTACATCCTAATAATCGACACATACTTAGATCATGCCCTATTTATTCATGACAGAGACAATTTTCGATACCCAATTAGTTAAATGAATAGGGTATATGAAACTAGCCTGAAGAATATTTTCAACTTCAACCTTAATACTAACATCCCTCTTGGGATTGACCGAATGGAGGTGCTTTCAGATGGGTTTGGCATAAAGATACATCTTAATCTTTTGCGCTACTATATTTGGGTCAATACCTAGCATATCTTCAAAATTCCAAGCAAAGACATCTCGAAACTCATGAAATAAGGATCTATAGATCTCAATCTCAAATGGAAAACAAGATGCTCCAATTTATAGATTTGCGACTACACCCGTTTTAATAGAGATATTGAGATGTATTTTTTCCTCAATATTCGAAAGTTTCTTTTCAGAATCGATGTTATGAATGGAAAACAAATTCATAAAAGGCTCAGCAAAATTAGATAAGTATACATCGATGATATTATCCTTAATGGAATCTGGTAAGGAGGAATTATGGTGATGTTCTTCCCATGGCTTGTAATCTGGCATTGTGATCACCATGGTGCTCTCATCTGTAGGGAATATGTGATAGAAAGGATCATAATACATGTCACAATCCATTGAATAATCTACCCAATTCATCGAAGAGGAGGAATAAGCCGCACAAGCCAAATAGATGAATTTGTAATCTAGTTCAATGGGGATAAGTGTAATTCAGTCGCAAAACATTTGGATGTCAATTTCATCAGGTACAATCCATGGATCTTCTAGGATAATAGAGGATATATTATAGTTATATAATAAATCGAAGGTGAGCTATTGGGAAGGAGAGGAGGAGCGAGCGAAAAGGTTCCCATAAGCGAAGAACCCTTCAACAATTCAACTTCGACATGTTGATAGGATTGTAGGGCTTCTCATATAACAGGGTCACTTATGGTAACGTGAAAATCAAAGGCAGAAAAGGTGAGTTGGCATATGGCTACAATCTTTCATTTATGAGGAAAGGTGATCATATGAAAGTAAGTTGAAACAACAGAAACCATAGAATAAATCCACGTACATCCTAGTAGAATATTATAATTGATAGGTCCGTCAATAACTTTGACTTCTATGGAGACGGTTTTCCACCCTAATTGTACTTGAAGGGAATGCATAATCCCACAAGGTTTTTACTTTCTTCTGTCAAAGGCTTTCAATGTGGTGGTTTATTGACTTAGTTGCAGTGAACCAATAATATTTTAGCAAGACATGGACATAATGCAGGTCGAGGCTCCCTCATCCACAATATAGCAATGGATGTTCTTACCACAAATGATGACCTGGAATATAAAATCTAATTGAGATGGAAGTAGAGGGATATATTTTTCATGAGAGAAAACCACTAGGTTAAAATCCAATGTATCCACACATCTGATAGCCGAGAGAAAAGACTTCTTTTGGGCGGGAAAGTTTTTCAACACCTCAAGAGTTGACATATATAATAGAGACTGAGCCAAGACTTCAACTACATTATATTTTTGGGAAGCTCTTGAATGAGGGTTGAAGGCAGACTTATGAATAATGACCATTAGGGGTTTGATAGTCAATTCCATAGGAATCGTAGGTGGAGTAGGATCTGATGAAGGTGATGTCAAAATGGCAGGTTGATAAATAACCTGACCATTTGGTGGATTCACATTACCATAGTACTTGTTCCGAGTATCCACCATAACATTAGATTTTAGCTTTGAGGAGGAAAACATCAAAACCGTGTTAGAGGAAGAACGGTCCCGAGAAACTATGTGAGTCTCCTGGTTGGGAAACGAGTTTTTCAACACAACGGGAGAAGTGGAAGATTTAAGAAATTGATTCACTTTAGCGCGATGCGTAAAATCATGTGTAAATTGATCCTCATTGCAAATAAAGCATGGGTATCAAGGCTTCTATTTATCATCGGAGGATTGATTTTTTTGTTTATCCTATAGTGAGGGATCCTTCTTCTTATTACCCTTTCCTTTCTTCTTGCTTCTAGGTTTTTGTTGAGACTTACCTTTATTAGATGAAAAGACATTTATCTTAGAAGTAGAAGTCGTGGGAGGATGGGATCAAGGGTTTTGAGAATATGTGGTAATGGTTTACTCGCTAACTGTAAACTAGCAGAACCAATCACACCATCAGCAGCATGAAATTAGTTACAGGGTGGAGGAGGAATAGTATTTGAAGGTCTCAGAGCATTCGGTATCTTATCATAGAGCATGCTTGATTATGTATAAACAAGGTCCAAATATTGTGCATGAGAAATAACTTTCTCTTCAGTCACAACTCCATCTTTAGCCAAATCTTCTGTTATAGGCGAAAAAATATATTTGGTGAACCATTGAACTAACAATTGATCGGGAACATAAGTTTTGACTAAAAAATAACGACGTCTCCACTCATCAATGTGATCTGAGATGTGAGTGGAATCTGATTGTTTGAATTTTTTCAAAAATTTCATTCCAGTTTCATATCTGACAGGAAACTAGAAGTGTGCAAGGAATGTGGTGGCTAAAGTGTTGAAATCATGAAATGAATCTCTAGGTAACTCAATATACCTTTTAGTTGCAGTATTTTTAAGTGCTTGTTGGAAAATATGAAGTCTAATGGAATCATCGTTAAGGGAGTTCGAAGAACACCATAGATGATATGTCATAACGAGTGTCAACGAGTCTTCTCCTTGATTCCCATTTAATTTTGGGATATCATAGGGAAACTTAGTAGGAAAATATTCCACCAAGGCGAATGAGCAATGGGATCATTAATGAGCCTAGTTAGATCTGGAAATTTGAGACTAGCCATAAAAGGAAACTATTGGTTAAAGTTCAGAGGAGGATAGCATGGATAAGAAGGAATATCTTGAGCAACAAATACTTTCATTCCCAGATAAGGAGAATTATGATAACAAGGAATGAAGGTACCAACATAAGAAGGATTCTAATAATCAGTATATAAATGACCTTGTTTTCCAGCCCTAGGATGTGTTGGCAATATGATGTAATGTGTTGTCCTTGATGGCAACCTACTTGATGAAGTTATCCGTGATGGAAACCTACTTGATGAGTTGCCTATGATAAGAAACCTATGTGTTAAAGATGTAAGAATGATGTATCTACAGATTAGTTCAGATGTGACAGAGAAAAGAATTCCAGTAAGTGCTAGAGAAATGATAAATATAATATGTCACAATGTATATGCTACTTTTGTGAAGGGAACCCGCGTATACATTCAGGGTTAGCATATATGCAGTTTTTATGAAGGGAAGTTGCATATACACGCGGAAACGAACACTCCAAATCACGTATGCCTTTTGCGCTCTAAAATTATGATACCAAGGGCCATTACCATGGTATTAGCCTATAATATTGAGCGTTGCATTGTCTCTTTGATTCCATCTAAGAATACCATTGGAATTTGAGTGGTTTTGACTCATGGTATTGGAAAAAGCTAAATCTATTTAAGGAGAAGAAGAACATAGTGCAAGGTGTGCATGAGTAAGGGTTTTTAATGAATGAAACATTCTCTAAGGAATATTTTCATGGATGAATTCTGTTTTTAATTGATAGATTTGAATCTATGATGCACCCGTGGATATGATGATGGTTCAAGGTCTCTAGATCTAAAGATGAATCTCTAGTATGATCTACTAAAGAAATGATGAAGAATTGGTGCAAGTCTACTGAAGAAAATGAATAAATCTGGGTAACTTTTATAGATCCGGTCTATTCTGTAAAATTTACTTTTACAGATATATACGCTAGTTGGTCTCAGTAAAAGAGTGTATATACACAGGTTTGCTTCATGAAAAGCGCATATGGCAGTTAGGGTTTTCTGAAGAACGTATACACAGAAGTATACGTGGGTTGGTATGCAGGAAAGTGCGAATGTACGCAGCTTCAGTGAAGAAAAGTAGTGTATGCTATTTGAATTAATGATTGTTCAGGGTTGAGTTTGTATCTGCATATCTATTCTGAAGTCTGGGTATTGAGTGAATACTTCACTCTAAAGTATATCTACATGGAATGAGTTGCAGTTTATTGATAGATCTGAATTAATAATGCACCTGTGAATAAATGATGGATCAGGATCTCTAGACCTGAAATGACTATATATCTTCTAGATATGTTTATGGAATTTTTAGATCTAAGATGTGGTGAATGTTTTCTAAAATGAAGGGGTAGATATGAGTTGTTTATCTGTTCTGAAGAGTTGCATGGCCCTGCAATGTTTGCAGATCTATACGCGGGTTCGTCGTAGTGAAAGAGCATATATACCTGGGTTAGTTTCAGCAAAAGCGCGTATGGAATCTAAGGTCAGTCCTGAAATAGTTGTAGATATATACGCAGGTTTGTCTCTGTGAAAGCGCGTATATATGTGGGTTCAGTGAAGAAAAAGCGCATATGGAATCTAGGGTTTTGCTGAAGTGTGTGGAAAGAAATGTCTGATCTGTTTCATTGTATTACTGTTTTCTTTCAATGATTGTCTTTCAATGATGTCTTCATACAGATCTGGGTTTTTTGAACACTGATTATGTTGTTAGTTGATTCTGATTAAATATCAGTTGTTGGTTGATTGGTTGATGATTCAATGAATGAATTCAATGGGTTATAAGTTACAATTTAATCAATGTTCTTTGAGCTTAAATGTGTGGAGTGGGTCCAGTCTAAAAATCTGATGAAAAGATTCCTACAAGTTGTGTTGTGTTGAAGTTGTTGGATCCAGTATGAAAATTGATGAAACGTGGTCCATAGTGGTGCTAAGGGTCGAAGCCTTCAGTGAGGAGGTTGTAGCTCCCTTCCAGTGGTAGCTGGTAAATGATATCAGGGGGTAGTAGCTCCCTTCCAGGAGTGGCTAGTAAACAAGATCAGGGGGTTGAAGCTCCCTTTTAGTAGTAGCTGGAGAACGAGAGAAGGTTGTAGCCTTCTACAGGTGGGTTCCTGCGTGCTGGTATGAGTCTGCGACAGTACATGATTGTAAGCAGTTTTCTTTATAATAAATATTGAAGACAGAGACAACAGCAGCGGTGGTTTTCTCCTGAATTGGGTTTCCACCTTAAATCCCGGTGTTCATGTGTGTTGCTTATGTGTGATGATTTATTATGTTCTTACTGCACATGCTTACTGCTTACTAAACATCTGATGAATGAATGATGCACTGATCTAAGTAAAGAATTATATGCATAATAAGATCTCTGGTAATATGCAATTTTTCTTAAGGATATCCATGTGTATATGCGAGTTGGGTTCATTAAAGTCGTGTATGGAATTTAGTAAGGAAAAATTAAAAAAATTTAGAAGCTCTAAATACTGATTCACGCCCCCCCCCCCCTCTCAGTATTTTTCCCAACAGGATGACCATAAAATTGCTAGCATGGTTGAGGTTGGATTTGTTGGCCATGAAAAGGAACTTGAGAAATATCTTGATATGGTCCATACTATTGCCCGATGGGAGTTTTCATTATCCCATGGTAATGTGGGTTCGATTGGGACTGTGCCATACTATGAACAATATTTCCTATCGAAACTTGAGAAGTACCCTATCCAAGCAGTTGAGAAAGTAAGGTACCCTATACTGGCTAGGTAAGTGGGACCTGGGAAGTACAAGATACCAATGGAAAAGGTTTTCATGCAATGAAAACCTATAAAGGTTCCCTCACATGTATTTGAGCTTGTTGGGGTGAATATGGATGGAAAGGAATTTGATATGAGGATGGTGCAGGTTCAGGATTCAATAATCGGTCTCAAAATGAACCAGGTTGAATGGGAAAAGTAGGTTTCCAAACACTGGTATCCATTCCAGGATAAGGAGGACTATAATGAGGTTTACTAAAAATTTTAGGTATACCAATAACAGGCCTCCCCCCTGCTACATGAGGAGGGGATGATGGAGGAAATTGTGATCTACATGGAAGGTACCCAACATAAGGAGAGTTAGTTTGTTAGAGGTAACCTTGCCCACTAACATAAGGGCTAGCACGTTGCTTGATCATAGGTGTAGGAGGAGGAGGATAAATTTTTGTGGAATGTATAAGAGAAGTACCAAATTTTATTCTGAAATTAGATGACACAGGATTGGTCCAAGGACTAGTAGTCGCACCAGAAATGGTACTAGAAAAATACTGATAACTAGGTGGGATGGACAAGACACCATACAAATTTGTTTCTCGTGATGTTGGAAACATATACAAGGAAGCAACATTTGATGTCTCAACCATATTGGTCGACACGGGGTGAGAATTCGGATTAGTTCTGGTAATGGAGATCTACAGGTAATTCCAAAGAATCAGAAAAATGAATTTGTGTCAAAGTATGAAGAGGAGGAAGAGGATTTTTCTGATAAAAATGGAGTCCCTCCCAATGAACAAGAGTAGAGAGATGGGGCTCTTCTTGCGGGATCTATTCAATACTCACAAGTTTGTAAGGACGAGGTTCATCATCGAGTCAAAGATATATAGGTTTTTTCTGAGATAAAGGAAGAGAAGAAGAAGCTCTTGAAGTAATAGGTGAATATGGATGAGGCTCTTCAGGTTTGACAACCTCAGGAATCAAAGTGTATAACTCAATAAATGCAGGTTCATTAACCTCAAGAAACAAAGTTTCATGGACTTCTATTTCGATTGTTTCAGTGTCACCGACATGAGTAGATGTAATCTCGGGCTTAGAACTCAAAGGGACAAGTGATTATGGAAGATCAATATCAAGAGGAGGGCCAGAATTAGTTCCATAAGTTCGAAATTTGGTATTTTTCATCTTCTTATGCTTCTAACAACGACCAGGAGTAGCCTTTTTTGGAAGAGGACACTTATTTTGCATTCTACACAAATGACGGGGTGGGGGATTTTGTTCTTCTGCATTAGATAGTTAATTTTACTAACACAAAAATAAATAAATAAATAAGAGGGTAATATAGGCATAACGGATTACTAAGAAACCACGAACTATAATATACACCTTGGTGAACCAAGGACTTAATTTATGAAAACCAATCTCCTTGAATGTTGCGTTCGATGTATCACAATATACAAGGCGGCATAATCAGTTACCTATGGATGGATAACAACCTATAGGGTACTCCCTAAATATACTCGATCGTACATGGGAGTGTAGTCCGTAGTAGTGTTGTCCAATGCATAATTGTTCGATGAGAGAATTCTCGTATACTTATCAAGCATGCAGCACCATACATTATACCCGAAGGTATGTGGAGAATGATCCTATACACTTACAATGTTGGAAAACAACAAAAAATCCTACATTTAATGACGCCTAAAAATGTCTCTAGCCTAGACCTATAAGTGTTTGCGTTAATGTTACAAATGCTCCTTAGGTTGATTCAATAAATTTTACTGCTTATATTTGATTAAGTTTCAGTTTTTGGATCACCGTGAATGTCACCTGAATATCCTAAAACACAAATATAGCATGATAAAATGGAAATATTTCTCTTTCAATGAAATTCTATCTAAGAAAGGGAAGAAACAATCAAAATGAAACATATAACATGCAGTTGTAACACCCTCTTCCCACATCTACGCAAGTAACCATCCAACTGGGATAAAAATATGATGAGAGGCTACTAATATGAGATTCAACCTCCTAGATGACCTTAAGGAAGTGGAACCAACGGAAACAAGACAAACACACCTTACACAACATCAAAAACATCCTCAGGAGGCAACCCCACCTTCCAAACCCCTGAACCCCAAGGGAGACTGACCTTTTGACCAGTTTGAGCCTTATCCGAGTGCATGACAAGGAAAGATAGCAACTAAAATCATATATCCGCAGGAATTCCAAGACAATGTAGAAATGCCCGGTTTGGTCAGTTATGTGCCTGCAAATCTAGGATTTGTGCCACATTTTCAGCCCCAGAGCCCAGGTCACTGCCCAGAACTTCATGAAATTGTAGGGGATGATGAATTACATTAAAAAAAGGTACAGAAGCAATCACATCATTGAGAACTCATTTGGAACCCTCCTATTCATGACAAACATTTTATCAAACATGTTACAAACATTGCATCTATAGGTATAAATAACATATTTAAACATGGGGGTATCTTACTTGTCTAAGAATCGTTAAGAATCATTTCTCCCCTACACCATAAGCTACAATACAGTCTATTTGACCATTGATACATTGTGTATTCATCTACCGGTAAAAACATGGATAGAGCCATGCATCATCCCTGATCGAATGCATGCTTATAACTAGCATAGTAACAAAAGAAATACAATGGATATAACAACAAAAAATCCATACATAAACTAGTACATTTTCATATTGAATACAAGAGGAATGAGCTCTTCATTACTTAATGTAAAAACCAACTTACGATGGTACTTCCATGTTCCACCGGACCATATATTAGCTGAGCCAAATCTCTCTTAATCCAATCACCCCAATGCCATATTCCAAGCATGAATGTGGGATCTCATCAAACACATAAATAACAACCAATCTAGGGATTCCAGTGGCCAAACCACCTCAACCCTCAACCAATGATTCCATCTCATGGTCGAACATCACAACCATCACGGATTGGTCTCTATCCAAGTTTCTCCAGGGCTCCAAAGTGTGTGTTCCAACCAAGGCTCCATGACAACTCAACCCTAGTTTTTTCTGCGCTCTAGAGCATTTGTACAACCAAGGCTCCAGGACTTGTAACTCAACCCACCTAGGGCTCTAGAGTGTTTTTCCAACTAAGGCTTCAGGACTAGTAACTCAACCTAATAGTTGTCCATCGAGCTCCAAAGCGTTTTTCCAACAAAGTCTCCGAGAACTAACAAATCAACCAAACATCTAAAGGAATCATGAGAACCCACTAGAAAACAATCAATTGAAATAAACCCACAATACCATGGTTGTCCAAGAAATGGAAATTCTAGGAAAATCCACATGCATACACCATGCATGCCAAAACTAGTGATAAAATCATACTTGTAACTTGGTACCTACACTTAGAACATGTTGTAGATGATGATCCCAATGTCCTCTTTCACTTTCCTTCTCTTCCTTTGCCTTGTTGCTCCAAATCACAAAGTATCCACAAGCTCCAAGAGTGCTCCATGAAAACTCTAAGTATCCAAGAGTATGAGAGAGAGAGAGAGAATAGAATGAGAGCCTAAGTGTGAGAAAAATCTTTCCATTTGATCCTCAAAATCCCTTTTATAGAAGAGGCCTCTAATTTCTTAATTTTCCATTATTTTCATTCATTTTCCTCCTCACATGCAACCTGTGACCTGTCACCTTCCTTTTCTCCTAATTTCCATTATTTTCATAAATAAATGTGCCCAAAAATGATTTTCCCTCTTTAATGCCTTAGCCATATCCTTTTCCAATTTCCTTAGCCATACTACCCATAGAGCTTTAAAACATAGCTCGTTATAGTATTTACAATGACCACTACTAAAACATGAAAAAAAAAAAAATTAATTAAGATTTCTAACACAAGTCATTACAGTATTTACAATAACAACCACGTTTTATTCAACTAACAAATAACCATACTGTCTGTGGATATTTATAAACTAGCTTGATACAGTTTTTACAATAATATGCTCATATACACATATACACATTTTCTCAATGATCAAATATAAGGATATGATGTCCATATCAACAACAAGGGAATCCAGAGGCTCACACCTCCAGTGCTACAATCCTTCACCACTTTCCCTTTCAATGAACAATTACCGACTCATTTTTCCAAGGCACACTCCCAATGTGCATTTGATTCCATCTAGCAATGATAATGACCAAAACAAAAATATCCACAACCTTACCTTCTCTGTTATGCAGTCCCTTGGGAAATCTGGTCACTCCCTTCCGTGCAGTCACACACCTTCCAAGTTTCATTGGCACCCCCATCATGAGTAGTCCATCCCTTGGCAAGGCTTCCTCGCATCGGAAGATCAAAAAAATAAGACATATACCTGCCTCAAAGCTATCATACCAGTCATAGCATTCTCATGGTAATCATTGGACTCTATTGGGTACCAAAGTCCCACAATGGCCCTTCTCCTAAAGTGCTTTACCAGCATATTTTTGCACTTACAATTCCTTTTGTTGACGCTACTAGTTCTTGTAGTTAGTTTTAACCACCTAAGCGAGATTTTATATGCTTCTTGTACCAAGTACGTAACTGCCATTAGATTCAAAATAAACTCAAATCATACCTCATTGGTAGTTTTTTAACAAGGTACACATGCAATGTTGTTCACTTCCTGTCACAAAATTCAAAGTAGTTCTTTGATCAAATCATCAGGTATAAACATATCACATTTGGTTAGCCCAAAACGTAACCATCATAAATCAAAATCATGAATACATTAAATCATCATAAACCACAATCATAAATCACATGCAATCATCATAATTTAGATCACATGCATTATAAAACTGCAATAAAATACCGATACTTATCCCTCACTGATCCTTACTTCTTCCTTTGTTCTTTATGTACACACACCAGATCATTTTCCACACCCGAAAAGCACCCAGTGACTTCTCTTCAATCATGTACACATACATGAAGTTTACATCACAGCACATACACACACATACGACATCAACATATACACCTACACCCGATGTACTATACAACACAATACATACGCCTACACTAGCATGCAACACATACAGCTACACCCGATGTAAAACACAACACAACACATATACATATACATATTCATACAAAGAGTGCAACACAACGAATTCACATTTCACGATACCACGACTACACCATGCACATACATAGTACCACATGCCCGTAACACCGCATGTACAACATGCACACAATACTACATATGCACAACATGTACACAGTACCACTTGTACACAACACTACCTGCACAATGTGTGCACAACATCACATATACACAGCACCATTGCACAACAACAACACACCGCCAAATGTACATCGCACCACCTGTGAAATGTGTACATAATACCGCATGTACACAACACAACATGCATGCCATGTACACGACACCACACGTACAAAATACCACATGCACAACATGTACATGATACCACCTACACATGAAACCATATGTACAGCATGTACATAGCACCATATGTAGAACACGCATACAACACCATATGTACATAGCACTGCATATACAACATGTACATAGCACCATACGCACAAAATGTTGCATATCCAACATGCGCACAACACCATATTCATACAAAATCACATATCCAACATGCACACAGTATGATATGTAAACAACACCACATACCCAACATGTACATAGCACCATCTATACCTAGCAATGCATATGCAATATACACACGACACCATAAATACAACAGGCATACAACATCACATGTACACAATACTAAATATGTTACATGGACACATCACCATAGGTACAATTATTGAATATACAATCATGCACAACATATACACAACATTAGTATTGCACATCCATAGACCACACACTGACCCCACAATGCAAGCCTATTTCTCCATGCTTATCTTATCATGCCATGGATCACACTGCTTTCACTTGGCTAATGTACCCCTCAACATTACCTATCTATAACATAAACATAGGCATTGTACAAGCATATAACATTAAATCATGTCCACATGATACTAACCTCATAGATCTGGAAAAGCTACTCTACCACTTGATTCCTCATATCTAGGAACCTATTCATGCCATTCATCTGCATAAGAAATCATTCCTCCACAAGAATGATCCCTAAAAACCCTGTCAGATAGTGACATAGATACATACATACACACATATATAATCATTATCATAAAGAAATCATGATCATGTCAGGCAACGACATACATACACACATATATACACATAAACATTAGAATCATGATACATGCCGATTGTGTAGACACAACATACGTACATACATACATGTATACATATATAAACATACACATAATAATGATCAAAACATGATTGCTAGATAGCATAAGGTCTAGGTCAAGATAACTTCCTCATTTTTGCACAATATGCACAACATTGAGAACCACAGTTTCCAACTTTAGCAAATGCATATGAGGCATAGGATCCACTCACTTTACCTTAAATGTTACCTTTCTTGCGATTGTTCTGCCACCATCCATTTACTTCAATGAAACCAACCAATCCAATTGGTTATCATATTCTTACCTTCAGGTGCCCTTATACATACATCAAGTTATTCCAAGTAGTACATTACCTATTGGGTACCACAGAGCTCTCCCGAGCTCCATCAACTTTCCTCTTTCCCAAGACTCAAAACATAAAAGGAAAGAAAAGAAACAAACAAGAGGAAAACCTTGAAAACCCACAATAATATGACACAAAAAACAAAGTGTCAAGGCCTTACACCGGAAAAGCAAAGCTGCAAATCAAGCACAAGAAAATCAAAGGACCGAAAGCACAAAACTAGCAACAAAAACCATTACTCAATCCCAACGGTTCCCAAGGAAATCTCAACCCAAGACTTTTCAAAGACTTCATGGTAGTCTCTTTTTCCATGAAATCCCCTGCATCATATTACCATAAACACATAAATGGAAATGCATAATTAAATATAACAATATACTAGTTATCTTACCTTGTTGTGCTTACCTGTAACTAAACACACATGTCATCCATATGTACCAAACATCAATAAAACATACATTAGGGGAATGTTTAGGTATAAAATGGGATTCCTTAGGAGTTATAAAATAAAATTGGAAATAATAAAATAATATTAGATTACATCATCACATTTTAGATGGAAAAAACAAAAAAACTACTTTTTCAACTCATATTTTCAACTTATCTCCCTATGAGTTTACTCAAATTTCAAGTGGGAACACAGGTGGGATGTATAATTTGATTCATCATCCAAGTAGTACCCATGTTACATACTTTCGATGGACCCTTCTACATGAAAAATGAGAAATACATGGAAAACATGATTGCAATCACGTTTTTCATGTATTTTTCATTTTTCATGTAGCGGGATCCATCAAAAGTATACAACATGGATACTCCTTGGATGAGGAATTCAATTTTTCATCCAACGAGTAATCCCATTTGAAGTTTGAGTAAAACCTTACGAAGGTAAGTTGAAAATATAAGTTAAAAAATTAGTTTTATTATTTTATTATTTTTTAATCTTTTTATTTTTTTACCCCAAAAATGGTGAATCACCCCCCATGGTTTACATCATCATCTTGAATCTTATTGGTTCTTATAAAGTTTATTTTGGTTGTACATTTTTATTAGGAGGCCCATTTTATACTTCAAAAGTTCTCTAATGTCTACCAATTCGAAATCAACTTTTACCAAGACTAACACCTATGTCATAATCAGTAATCAACTCCCATTCATTAGTCATATACATAATGCTACAACTATCACCTACTTACAATTCAAGTATATATCAGTCATCTCATCACATATGTGTCAGTACGATCAACCTAAAACACTATCATTCCTTCATGCAATCTTACAGACACATATACTCATATCATGCAGTTAATCAAACATTCAAACAACTTGAAAACATACCATGCGAAATATATCAACTAGATGAAATAATCAAACATTCAAAGCACTCAAGCACCAAGTATACGACATAAGAAAACTCATACCTTAATGTATCTTAGGGGAGGATATATTATCTACAAAATCAATCTCGAATAGAATGATATAGCTTGACAACATATCAACTCAATCATAAGTAAGATCAAAATATCCATAAAAGTAACTAACTAACATGTTCACATCATAAACTCATAAACAATTGTCATTCATGCATATCACATATGCACAATCAACCTAGATTAGTATAATACAATATCAAAATACATCGACTCATACATGAACATAATAACCCTAACCATATGCATAATCCAATCCAAAGAAATATGATACATATAACATCAATATCTTAATGAAATAACCCTAATCATCAAGTTACTAGCATGTACAACAACAAGTTATATATCATGATCATCGAAAACATGTAACCTAATCATCAAGCTAACTATAATAAAACAACAACAAGTTATCCCATAACATTCTCATCAAGAACATATAAGTTATCTAACATAAAACAAAAATAGAAATGCATACCACCACACATTGCTATCAGTCATGACTATCCGACACATGTGCATATAGCCGCATTAATCAACTAGCATCTATAATGCATGTAGCCATAACATCAATAAAATGAAAGGAATACTCATAACCATAACACATATAACAATCCTTAGCCTACATACCTACGTGACCAACATCCAAACATGTATGACAACATGCTTTTGCCTCGAGTTCCAATGTTGCAACTTCACTTTGATGGTCTGCATCTGTAGTGACCAACCCTATAATTTACTAGATGAGCGCTAGGCTTTACATTTTTTTTTTTTTACACAGTAACTAGGAAATGAAACCATAATCATACAAGTTTGAAACTCAGTAAAATTAAATCACCTATATCAAGTCCATAAATTTAACTTCATAACACATTCATATATTTAACTTGATTATAGGCACAATTAAATCATCATAATTAAAACAATATAACTAACACATGTACCATTCACCCTTAGACGAGAACCAAACTTGACTTGCCTCTACTTGAGTCCCTTTGTTGTCATCTACCTCCAAGCCTGAATGTTTTCGTGCTTAATCCGAATGTAATGACCCACCGGTTGACCTCCCAGCCTACTCCTTGGGTACTCTCCTTCTCCGCGGACCCCCAAGCTGCAATGGGGTTGTACAACGAAGGAATGTGCTAGCTGATAGAGGTGAGCCCCTCATGGCTCAAGAGTCCCCTCTCTATAATACTCTATCCCAAAAAACTCAACTATAGCTCGTAACCACTCAAAATGACATAATCTCCTCCATCCAACAATAGGGTAAACAAAAGGTCCTTTTCCCTTCCATTTCCCTTTCTTTTATAGAAGACTTCATAGGTGACACTTGGAATTTCATGCATAAATAATTAATTTTTATTAACCCAAAATTTGATTATTCATCCATCCATGTGTCACCCTCTCATCAAGACTCTCCAAAAATAATTTACTTAATTATTCATTTAAAATAGTATTTCCCTAAACCCAACAAGACTCCCTATTTCTTCTCCTAGGTGTCTCTTGATTCCCCCTTTTCTACTCCTTAATTTGTGTTTATTACTGAAGTTAATTAATAAGTCTCAGATTTGGTCCCCTAAATACCTCAATTTTCCTTTTAGATGAATATTCTTATGTTGGCTCTTGCCACATGGAAGTTCTCTAAATTTCTCAAATTTTAATTTATTAATCTTATTTTAATTCACCACCCTCTTCTCTTAATGAAGTTTTTAATAAATATTTATACTTAACTCTATGTCCCTCTTTCCCCCTTTTTGCCTAATTAAGTTACTTATGTACATTATCCACTTAATATTTTGTTTTAATCATGGAAAAGGTAGAGTTATCATGGTAAAATATTTTATCTCTTCCTATTCCTCCCTTACCCTAAGTTTTATTGTTGATTTAATTCCTTTGGTTCTAACATCCTATATCACTTGATATGAATTAGTTGGATTTTCATATATTGATTATATTTATTAGTTTCTTTAATGATGTCGAGGGTGTCAAGTTGGTCATGCCCTTAAAGAACTTCTATTCGAAGTTCCAAGGGTGCCATGCCTAAGAATTTATTTTTGATGCCAAGAGTGCCAAGTCGGTCGTGCCCTTCAAAAATTTCTCTTGAAATCCCAAGGGTGCCACACCACTTGCCCTTCAAGCATCCAGTGGTTACGAGGGGAAATTATATGTGCAACGCCAGAGACCCCTATCATCTTGTATGTTGCCTACTATAATGAGACTAATGGTGTTGGGGATCAAGGAATCCGCCTTGATGTGCACCCCCCAGAAAATCCTCATGAGCGAACCAAATTTGGGACCTGCCCCGAAGACATCGTGATCTTCAAGGCGAAGGTATTTCGACCTTTCCAACCTAAGTCACGGCAGGAGTGCTAGTGGGTGAGATCAGGAACACTATTCTACCCCTCCCATGTTGTTCTATTCAATTGTACAACCCCATCACCCATATGTGAGTCATTCAGCCAAGCAACTAACATGTTCCTGCAACCACTGACATATCATTAGAGTATATGTAATATATATAACAAGTTTCAAACTAAACTTAGAATTTCAAAGACAAAATATTAATTTCTATCAAACCAGATGTTATCCACTCATCATATGCGAGTGCCTCTGGTCATTTCCTGTCATACTCAATAATCATCGTTGACAAAGTTCTTAGTGTTAGAAACATCAACATGACCTAGTCATTCACATCATTGTTTATTTTGAATCATAACTAATATAAGTAGTTAACATATGGGACACATCCTTCATGTTTATCATAATCATAACATCAATGGTAAATTAGCATATTCATCAAAGGAATTATCATCATAACATCAATAGAAAACATATCTATCCATAAAATCTATCATCATCATGATATCAATAGAGAACCTGCATATCCATTAATGCTACAATCATATCAATAAAGAACATGCATATCCATAAATGATATCATCATCATAGTATCAATAAAGACGTACATAACCATCACATCCACTAATAATAGAGTCATGTGTTCGGATCATCAACCTGAGGTCCTCAAAGAATAAAGTGCGGGTCTTAGGGCTAAATAATGTTAAAATTCATATCACTGTCAGTCAACTAGAGTAGGGCACTACAACATCTCCTATTCTATCTTAGCCAACACATTAAAATCATAACATACCAATATGAACATGATGACCTAATTGCGTACACTAACCTTATGCACAACAACCTTCACCAAACCAATGCAAACTTGACCATATTCACCCACTTGACATGTATAACCAATCATTAATGACCAATGCATGCCCCACATATAGCATCACATAGGCAAGCATACACAGAAAATACACAAGCATTACCAATATGTAACCTAGCATAAACAAGAAATTCATACACATCGTGTAGAACATGTAAGAAAGCATGCATGAATAATACACAAGAATGAGCAACATATAACCAGTCCTAAACTCATGAAAACATTTTGACAACACCATCAACAATTCCATGGCAACACCATGGCCACTAGGGCCAACACAAAACATATGAAACAAGCACATACACCATAGGTATGATAAACACATAAACTATCAAAAAAAGCATGACCAACACATTGCCCATCTAGTCCAAGGGTTGAACATGCTTTGATACCACTCTATAACACCCTCCTCCCACATCTACCCAAGTAATCGGAAAACCATGGTAAAAATGTGATGAGAGGCTACTAATATGAGATTTAATGTCCTCGATGACCTTAAGGAAGTGGAACCAATTGAAACAAGACAAACACACCTTACACAACATCAAAAACATCCTTAGGAGGTAACCCAACCTTCCAAGCCCCTTGACCCTGATGGAGACTGAATTTTTGACCAATTTGAGACTTAGCCATGGGCATGCCAAAGCAAGGTAGCAGCTAAAATCCTATAGCCGTGGGCATGCCAAGGAAAGCTAGCGGTCAGGGCCCATTTTGGTCAATTTTGTGCCTGCAACTCTAGGATTTGTGCCACCATTTTAGCCCCAAAACCTAGGTCACTTCCCAGAACTTCATGAAACTGTAGGGGATGATGAATAAAATTAAAAAAAAGGTATTGAAGCAATCACATCATCAGGAACTCATCGATACCCCTCCTAGCCATGACAGAAATTTCATCAAACATGTCACAAACATTGCATCTACAGGTATAAACAACGGATTTAAACATGGGGGTCTCTTAATTATCTATGAATCGCTAAGAATAATTGATCCCCTACATCATAAGCTACAATACATTATATTTGAGCATAATAACATTTTGTATTCATTTACTAGTAAAAACATGGATAGATCCATACATCATCAATGATCTAATACATGCTTATAACTAGTGCAATAACAACATAAATACAATGGATATAGCAACAATAAAATCCATACATAAACTAGTACATTTGCATACTGAATACCATAGGAATGAGCTCTTCATTACTGAATGTAAAATCCAACCGAATATGGGACTTCCACGTTCCACCTGACCATAGATTGGCTGAGACAAATCTCTCTTCAACCAATCACCCCATGCCATATTCGAAGAATGAATGTGGGATCCCTTCAAACACTTCAATCACAACCAATACAGGGCTTCTTGAGACCAAACCACATTAACCCTCAACCAGTGATTCCACCTCATGGTCGGACATCACAACCATCACATATTGGTATATATCCAAGTTGCTCCAGGGCTCTAGAGTGTTTGTTCGAACCAAGGCTCCATGACTAGTAACTCAACCCTAGTTTTTTTTCCGAGATCTAGAGTGTTTGTCCAAGCAAGGCTCTAGGACTAGTAACTCGACCCACCTAAGGCTCCAGAGAGTTTGTTTAACCAAAACTCCAGAAACTAATAACTTAAACCAACGGCTAAATTAATATTGAGAACCAACCATAAAACAATCAATGGAAATCAACCCACAATACCATGGTTGTCTAGGAAATGAAAAGCCTAGGAAAATCCACATGCATACACCATGCATGCAAAAACTAGTGATGAAATCATACATGAAACTAGGTACCTGCACTCATAACCTGTTGCAGATACTAATCGCGATGTCCTCTTGCGCTTCCCTGCTCTTCATTTTCCTTCTTTCTCCAAATCACCAAGTATCCACACCCTCCAAGAGTGCTCCAAAAAAACTCTAAGTTCCAAGAGTATGAGAGAGAGAGAGAGAGAGAGAGAGAGAGAATAGAATGAAAGCCATGACTATGAGAAAAAGCTTGCCAACTGATCCTCAAAATCCTTTTTATAGAAGAGGCCTCTATTTTCTTCATTTTACATTATTTTCCTTCATTTTTCCTCCTCACATGAAACATGTGACCTTTCACCTTCCTTTTCTCCTAATTTCCATGATTTTCATAAATAAATGTGCTGAAAATACTTTTCCCTCTTTAATACCTTAGCCATATCCTTTGAAAATTTCCTTAGCCATAATAAACCATGTGAACACCCGCATTAGGATGTTTTTCCCAACATTTAGCTTGGAATGTATGTCCCATCAACCATGGTCTTATATATATATATATATATATACGATTGCAAACAAGAGTATCTCCCTTAGGTTTGGTGGCTAACCTAGAACAACAGAGAGAAAAGGAACCCAATGCTTTCATTAAATTAAATAGATGATGGGATGAAGCATACTTGGAATCCATCCTGTGCTTCACTCCTTTAGCTTGAATGCTCCAATCTTAGAACCAATTTCTAAAATTAGAACCTGCACAATCAGAAGACACAAGCCAAGAATCTACGATATCTATGTAGCAGCATCTAAGTACTTTGTTCAATAGATCAACATGGTATTGAAATACATGAAATAACAACATCAAATATAGGAAATCGAAGAACTATTTTCATTAATATAAATGGGACAATATTACAACCATAAATAGTTTTTAATCTTGCAGAAGAGATCCTCTAGGTTGAATTTTCCTTTCTTTCTCACAAAGTGCACCTCTAATCACCCTAAATGCATGAAATGATGCCTCTCAAAATAGCAGCATAAGGGTAGAATCACTCTCCAAAATCTAGCACCTTGCATATGGAAGGTTGTAAATATATAGACGAGTGGGTGAAATTGGGATTTCTTATCCAATTACCAATCTAAGTTTTTATATTCACCTTTGCTGGGAGGATGGTATCAAAGGATAAGCGATGGAAACTCCAAAGTAGGGTAGGATAGGATCTGAATGTTTTATCTAAGGTAAATGGTTACAACATATCTTTTAAGCTACTAGAAATGGAAGCTTCGGGATTCTCTCTATCTTCCTGAATTTCTAGAACCAACGTAGGTCCAAAGGAGAGCAACCTGTTGGTGATCATAGTAGTCCACAATAGATTAACCTATTGGTGAGCCCTCATATTGCACCCAGAGTGTTGCAACTCCCAAGGGCTACTCATATTTACTTATCAACCCGAGGTTTGTACAAAATTAGTGGTGATAGTGCTATATGCACAACAGATGGACTTTACTCATGCCACCCTCAACTAGATAATCTGGTCAGTGGTACTTCTAGGTCATTCCTTCAACTTGATTAAAGTGCAACTAGATAATGTAATGCAAGGAATTTATTCTAATCTAAGACAAAGAGAATATCTATCAAACTTCTACTTGCAATAGACAGTGAGAGAAAAGAATAAACATTTAACCTAATTGCAGAAAAAGGAAAATATGTTATGGGAAATCATTCAGCTAGCTATATACTCATTTACAGTAAAGAAACTATTCTATCATTCACATACATCATCGAAGCATAAATCAACTCCTATCTATTGTTTCATTCAACTTGTACTTTTATGTGAAATTCAATCTAATTCTGAAATGAAATAAAACCCTAATGCCTACTCTGGTACGTACTTCGGTAAGCTTATAGAAATGAGGTTGGCTTGGCTCTTGAACCAGTGGTACGTAGCTGGCTCTGTGTGGTACATAGCTCAGTATGTATTGCTGGTCTCGATAATTGTTGTGGAAGTTGTGGAATCACGGAGTCAACCCCATACCTACCCCTATAAGAGTATGACCCTCTATCCATCCATATATAGTAAGAAGTTGTTTTTGCAGCAAGGAAGGAAGGCGCTTTGGAGCTGCCTAAGAATCTCTTCTAACAATGAATTCAGAGTTAGGGGCAGGCTAAGAAGGAAAAAAAGAGCTAAAATGGATTGAAGAGGTGAACTACAACGCTGCTACAAGAACTTTCTACATCATTTTTTTAGTGTGTTTGGTGCACGTATGTACAAAATCACACCAACTTAAGAGGTGTGGTTACCCACTTAAGTTATTGGTAACAGGCAGAAAAAGAAGTGGAGTAAAGCAAGTTAGTGGAACAAGCTAGAATCATAAGCATACTAGATAGAGAAATAGCATGCATATATAAACTAAAACTAAAACAAATAAACACAAGCTCTGAATAGAGTCAAAAAACTGCAATAATCCGAACGGTGGCTCTTTAGCCCCTCTTATTGAGTGCTGGTAGGAAAAGAGAATGAAACTTTAACCCTCTTGCCAAAGGGCCCCTATAACATGGGTTCTAAGTCCCTATGCAAGGATGTTTTTGCTCCCAATCTTGCCTCAGTGCAAATTCTCCCTCTCTCTACAGTGGTGGACTAAACTTGTTGGGTGGCCAACAATTGAGTCCCCTCTATCTTTAGCTCCGGATCACACACTGCTGGTATTTCTTGGGCAATTTTGACCAACATAAAAATGTGTTCACCCATTCTTCATCTCATGGTGGCCTTATATAGGAGAATTCAAATCCTCCTTCCCTCTCTTGGTACATTGTGGATGGTGACCCAAGAGAGGGGGATGATTCCTTTGTGTGCTACAAATATTTCATTGTGTGCTCACTTGATGTTTAAGGAGGCTTTGGTGGTTGTCCTTAGGCGGCTTCAAGTGAGGAATCACTGTCCTGGAGTGTGCTTTTTTGTGGTCCTGGAAAGTGACTTTCGCCACTCCCAGGATTGCACGCATTTCGGGTCATAAGGGGCGCAAAGGCACTCTTCATGAAGGATTATGCACGCAAAATCATTTATGACTTGCTCAAAATTGATTTTTCCTCAGACCTTGGAGATTTTTAAATACTTTCCATATTCTCTAATGTCTTTCATCCCTATAAATCCTTCTGCTTGACATTAAATAATTTCGTGTTCTACTTGTACAATTTTCCAGTGTTAACAGCTACCCCCTAATGTATGAGGTCTAGGAAGAACTGTATAGCCGAAATACATTATAGCTTCTTTTCTGTATATCATGCATAGAGAGAGAGAGACCAGCGTGAAGCTTGGAATTGGAAACACCCTACACCGTTTCCAAGAATGACCATGTCCTATGGGACCCTTGTAAGAAAATATAATACAATACATATACAAATTTTCTACAAGGCAGGCATGTCCCATGCTCGTGATGTTGTGGGTAGTTGAACAAATCTATTTGACAAATACATGTTATGTTTGTTTCACTGATACGGTAGTGATCTGATGGTTGTTGATGACAACTGTTGACGCCCTTCAGGGAATGTGGTACCCATATGCATAAACTTGGTATGGCATATA
Source organism: Pinus albicaulis (assembly GCA_034641835.2). Taxonomy (NCBI): domain Eukaryota; kingdom Viridiplantae; phylum Streptophyta; class Pinopsida; order Pinales; family Pinaceae; genus Pinus; species Pinus albicaulis. The sequence goes on from CM076572.1 coordinate 572,335,518, forward strand.
GCTACTCATTGTATGCATAGGTGCTGGTTGGGACCTTACCATGTAAGAATTTTTTAAAGAGACGCTTATGAAGGCACGGGTCTTCGATGAATTTGATCAAAGTGAAATGGTTGTAAGGTAAAATACCATCTTAACATGAAATTATTTGTTGTAGTCGAATGTCAAGAGGATCAATGAGATCTATGGACAATGATGTCTCCCACAGTGCCACCAGAGGATCCCCCTTTTATGGAGAGGGGTGATCCAAGGTACCGCTTCCCTTTTTGGAAAACAAGTGTCGAAGTCGACAAAAGGGAAGCCTCAACTGAATGAGGGGACGCTGACTTGAGGAGTCAGGGGCCTGGAGGTGATGGGTTTAACATAAGCATGTTGGTGAGGGGTGACTGAAAACTAATGATGGGGATTCAGTGGCCCCAAGGTCGGAGTATACTAAGTAGCTTGGTGGCAGTCAGTTATTTTTTATGGGGAAATCCCTGGAATCGGTAGGACTTCCAGGGTGGGTATAAACTGGTTATGAATGTCATAGTGGCTTATGCGTGGGGATATAATACTCCAACCAAGGGTGTTCAGGGACTGTTGCCATGGGAGAAAAAGATGAATGAGAGGGTGGGGGACGTAGTGCACCGTTGCGGTCTTTGTACACTTACCAAAAGAATAAAATAATGGGGTTTGGTTTGTACAAAACACAAAGACAGGTACCCCAAAACATGAAAGTGTTCGCTCACTGATTTTGTGAGGAAGGTGTTTTGCTGAGGGTGAGGGTCCCATTGATTAGTCTCATGTGTGGGGTTGATGAAGGAGATGAAAAAGAATCGCAAATGGGATTATGCTGGTGGAGGTATGGTGGGCCAAATTCAAGGCACGGTAGTGCACTTTTGATCTGCTTATACAACCTGGTCATCCGGGAAGGGGGTTTTATTTTGTATGGTAAAACTTGACCTATATGCATGGTGGATGGATGGGCATGAGGTGCTTCCCGAACTAAAGTGGTATGGCCATGGCGTCACTTTTGTTGTGATATATGGTCTACTGTGGCTGAAGAGTGCCATGGAGGGGAGGTTCTACCGACCAATGAGGATGTTTATTATGTGTAGGGTGGGGTGATGATAAACACAGTCAGATATGTGGAACCTATGGTTGATTTCTGATGGAAAAATGATGTCAGGATATGCAAATTTTACTAGGACTCTATCATGCTGAGGGTAGAATGATACCTGCTCTGGAACTTTCAGTAGATGGAGTTGTGAATGGTTTTGTGAGCTTTTCCTGCAAAAACAACTACCTCAAGTGAAAGCATATTCTTTATCAAATATTAATTGAAATTCATGAGCTTTAAAAAAGAAGATGAGAGAGGGCATACCTATCGGTGATAAAAATTTAATTTTTTGGGAGTGTGATTATGTGGCATCGTCTCTGTTTGTTATAGAGTGCAGATCACAGTGCTACTCTCGGTCTAGTGATCAAATACTCTAAGCTCCAGTTTTCCCTTGGGAGTTGTTAATTGGCTCCTAGTTTTGATTTCAGTTGGGGTTGCCCCCAGACTAAGGTCATGGGGGGAGTTGCTGGTTACTGCCCCCTGTCTAGGATCTCCCCTTTTGTTTGTTCCTCGGCTTCTTTTTGCGACATTTGGAGGATTTTCATAATTCTCCTGGTTGTATGTTTGCTGATGAGCCTAGGAAGGGTTGCACTAGATTTACCAATGCATTAAGTTGTGCCAGTGGTCCATTATGTGCAGGGAATGGGGGATATCGGTTCCCTTGTTCCTGGTTGAGTGCCGGGGTGACTTTCACAATAGCTAGGTTGTGATACGTTCTGAGTAGAATCGTATGAGTATCCAGGGTATTGATTACTGCTACCTAGGTGTCCTTGAGCCAAAGACCCGATCGAACCGTCTACAGAATCGACGTGCATGGTACTACTGCTACCTAGGTGATCTTGGGGAAAAAATCCAATCAAACCATCTACAAGATCGATGTGCATGGTACTACTGCTACCTAGGTGATCTTGGGTCAAAGACCCACTCAAGTCATCTACAAAATCTACCTACCTAGGTGTTACTACTACCTAGGAGATCTAGGGTCGAAGACCTGATCAAGCCGTCTGTAGAATATACCTACCTGGTAACTACCTGAGTATCATGGGTGTTACTGCTGCCTAAGTGATCTTGGGTCAAAGACCTGATCAAGCCATCTGCATAATCTACCTATCTGGTAACTCTCTGACTATCATGGGTGTTACTGTTGCTTAGGTGATCTTGGGTCAAAGACCCAATCAAGCCATCTGCAGAATCTATCTACCTGGTAACTCTCTGAGTATCATGGGTGCTACTGCTGCCTAGGTGATCTTGGGTCAAAGACCCATATCAAACCATCTACAGTAGACAATGTTCCTGGTAAATCCCAGAATAAAAATTATTGTTTCCTAGGTGACCTTGGGTCAAAGACTCGATCAAACCATCTGTAGTAATCGACGTGCATGATAACTCAAGAGGATGAGGCAACCAGGTTCCCCTGTCCCAAGTTGGTGTACGGTGGCTTGGGGGAAAGAAGGACAAATCGTTGTCTTTCTGGTGACCATCGCTCCTCCTGCAGGTACATGATGACACGAGGTTCATCTCCAGCAGACTGGGTGGAGAGATCCTCTTGATAGGATCACTCAATGGCATGTAAGTCATCCCTATATCGAGGGATCTCTAGGAAATGATGGGTATAGTGCCCATAGTTGCTGCAGAGAGCACATGCGATATTAGTGCACAATGCTTTGCCTTTACCTTTGGTGGTAGGTTCCTTTTTATGGGAATGTGACGTTGCGATGTTTGTCTCAGAGCCAAGGAGAGGTTTTAATTCATCAAGCTCTGTGCAGATATGGGTAGGGTGTTGTATTACATCGCATATAGCATAAACTGGTGATTCTCGTTGTATTGCGGGAGTCACCAGTTTCTTTCCTCTCTTCTCAGTTTTCTTAGCCGTGATCACCGGTTTTGCAATGGAAATTTCCTTTACAAGGGTGGTTTCAACCGTTTCTTGGATGGGTGGGGCCTCATCGGGACTAAGGGGATTCAAACCTGTGGCAGTGATGTTGGTGGTTCATGTTCCCGTAGGGGGAATGAGGTACCAAACTAATATTTCCAATGATATGTTTGGTAACACCAGTGTTTCCAAAACCTGCTGGGAGACGAAACTAGCTGGGGGGTAGAGGAAAGGGGTTTGGGAAGCAGTGTAGGCTAGAGAGGTTGTCGTGGCCGATGACTCAGTGCATTACTACTTGTGTCCGTGTCCTAACTAGCTTCAGTGCTTGATGTGGACATCATTCACACTGGAGCCCCTGTGACATCAGGTGATGACTAAAGGATAATGGGAGGATCTCCTAGGAATGACCCTAGAACTGATGATGGTTTGAACTGGCCGGGGCCATATTCTTGGTACTGTGAAAGTGCATCCAGGGATGTATCTACGTAGGGTAGAATTACATTATTGTTTGTTAGGGGTTGCTTCTCGCTATGCGCCAGTTGGTCTACAGTAATGATGAGGTCCTCATGGGGGAACATCATAATGCGGAAGACAGAGGAGGCTATGGCTGACATGGCGTACATATAACTCCACCCAAGGAGTATATTGTAGTCCAAGTGAGTGTCCAAGACTTCAATGTCTATGTGGACCGTCTTTCCAGCTAAGCAAACCAGGACATTTTGGTAGAGGCCGAAGGGGGTCGAAGGACGACTGTTGTATGCTCTAAGCGTGATGACTGAGGGTTTTAGTTTGGGAGACCCTAATTTTTTCCAAACATTTTTTGATATGATGCACGTGGATGCACCCTCATCGATGACGCATCGGTGAATTGTGATATTCTGGACCGACACTGGTATCTGAAAGGTGACCATGGAAGGAAGATCCTCCTTGTCCTTGGTTACTCTGTAGCTTCTTCAGCTCAGGGAGATCGGGACAATGGTGAGTATAATGGCAGTACTCACCACATATCAAACAAGAATGGTTTGTTTGGAGAGGTGGCCTTTTTCTTTGACGTTGGGCATTTCTTGGCTGCTGGCTCTAATTCTGGTTGGAGTTGCCTCCAGCTTGGGATCACAGAGGGCGTTGCTAGTTGTTGCCCCCCTATCCAGGGTTCCCTTTTAGCTTGTTTTTTTCTTTTTTCTTCACCATGTTAGGAGGGTAGTTCTCCTAGTTATATTGGTGAGGTTGGTTTTGGGACGGCTGCACAAATTTCACATGTGCATTGGTCTGCATAGGCGGGTCTTGTGTTGGGGATTAAGCATAACGCGGTCCCTAATTTTCACCTGGTTATTGGATGGGAGCTCTTCCATCAGTGTTTCTCTCTGCGTACTGGGTCCCCTGAGTCGGAGGATAGGGTCCTCCCTTGTGATACGCTGGCACCCTATTGGTCAAATTTTGTTGAGGCATATGATGACTTTGAAAACTGGGTTGAGGTATGTTCTGGGTAGAGTTGTATATGTAACCGGAGTTTTGATTACTACTACCTAGGTAACCTTCTGTCAATGACCCAATTAGTCCGTCTGCAGAGTTCAACGCACCTAGAAATTCTTGATAAGTTTTTAGGCACGGGGCATTGGGCAAGATGTTGTAAATGTATCCTGACTGTGTATAAATTAGCTCAAACTGCTGGACTTTGTTGATGGGGTCCTCTTCGGATGTGGGCCTTTGTTGCGCCACATCCTTTGAAATCAATGCCGTGAGAGTTTTCAGGAACAAATATAAAAGAACCCAGTCATCGAGTTTTTCTTTAAATAAACTATGGCGCCGCCTCCATTCGTGGAGATGGTCAAAGATATGGACAGCAGGGGTTTTCCTAAAATGTGTCAGTAATTCCATTCCAGAATCATGGTGAATAGGTAACTAAAAATATGTTAGGAACGCGGTGGCGAGGGCACTAGATGTTCCATGTGAAGCAGAGGGTTCCTCCACGTACCATTTCGCAGCTGCTCCTGTCAGAGTGCTTTAAATAGTCTCAATCGAATAGTGTTGTCAATGATATTGTTCGATGAGCACCACAGGTGGAAGGTCATGACGTGATTACCTGGGTCTTCTGCTTGCTTTCCTTTGAACTTTGGAATATCCTAAGGGAGCTTCATGGGCATGGGAGGCCATGTAGGGTTGTGTGCAATTGGGTCATTTGTCAGCTTGGTTAAATCGGGTATATTCGACGAAGCTAAGAAAGGTGACTAGGAGGTTGACACCATTGCAATGTGTGAAAACACAAAGTTCTGGTTAGGAATAGGGTTGGTCTGCGACGTACCCTGATGTGTATTCGATTGACTTCTTGAATGGGTTGCACTCCTCTACACCCTAAGGGTTGTGGGAGGAGTGGCATGTGGTGTGGTGTTGGGAGACCGACCAGGGTTCCCAACTCAGGATGCCCCAATAAAGGATGAATCAATAATGGTGGAAACGTTTCGTCTTTGACGCCTAAACAGCGAAAGACCTGGAACCCCTCCTGGTAATGGGGGGAGGTCCAAAAGATGCCTAGATTGACGAGGTCCCATTGGGTCCACTCTCGTGTCGACTAGGTTTGGTTTTGGAAAATTTTGAGAAGATAGAGTCTATGATCAAAGAAAAATTTTGGTCACATACATAAAACAAAGCAAAAATAAAATAAATTTTCCTTTTAAATTAATTCTATGTGATCAAGGAATTAAAAAAGTGGTTTTTGTTTGTTTACGTATGATACTCAAAATCCTAGAAGGCGTATTCGTCCTCACACACTCAAATGTAATTGGGCCTTGAGAAGATATCTTGCGAGTGCTGGCACAACGTCCCGTAAGAGCTGGTGACACCCCTAGTTAGCCGAAGAAAATCCACCAAGGTAAGGGTAGAGGGTCTGGCGCTTGCCTACACCATCACCTATAGGGAAAGGATGTCCTAAATTTGGCCACTAAGTACCACCATCCCATGTGAGCATTCGAGTCTTGGGCTTCTTGGTAAGTCAGCTAATAGTACCGAGTATCAGCCGGGTCAGTTAGCCCCAACTAATACTGCATGCATAGCGCCTAAGCCTAACCCCCTCTGAAATGGGTCTCTGTCGCGCTCAGGTTTTCTTTTCCGTGGACTGATAGGTGGATTTGAAGCTCCCTAAATAGTCAACTTCTATGTGTCAAGATGAAGAATGATCAAGGCGGCTTATTGGATGCCTACCCCCTTGATCCTAACTTAAAACATAAATTCTTTTGTGGCCCCTGTGGGGATAATTTAGTGAGTTCGGTTAAGTTAGTTTTAGGTGTATTTTCTTTGCTTAGTGGATGAATGTGTGTGAGAAAAAAGTGGACAAGCACATAGTTTTAATGTGTTGATATGAGATGATCATTTTCAAAATTCCATATTTAAATTATGTCGTGCTATTCCTTGCTCAAAAGAAAAACATGTGCGGATATGGGCTGCTTTCTATTTTTCCTAGTTAATCTATGTGATTAACTAAAGGGAGATGGCGAGTTGTGAATAGAGAGTGTTCACATTAGGGGAATTTTGAGGTCCTCAATGGGTCTCCTAAGGAAAATGTACAATCAAAATTCACTTTATGAGAACCAATCACATTTTAGGGGATGACATCATCCCTAATGGTTGAGGTGGAATTGCTTGAGCTAAAGGTACTTATTTGTCACATTATCAATGGTGGATAAAAACTCATGGTTAGCCATGGTAGTGCTCTAAGTACTTTTAAATTCAAAGTAAAGTACTCATAATAAATGTTATTTCACACTTTCGAAATAAAAATATATTATTGTCATTTCATATTTTTTGAAAGAAACAATGCATATCCCTATACATTTATTATATTATATTATTTTTATACAGTATATTAATTACATGTTATTATACAATTTAAATAATATAAATTTTAATTAATATCATATAATATAATTAAGAATTTATAAATCTATATTTATATTTTATTTTAAGTTAGTTAAGTACAAAGGACAAATGCATTAGTTGTTCAATGATAATGAATTTCTCTTGAAATGCTCACTCTTATTTATAGTCACATCAATACTATTTTTTTATTAATTTTATTTTGGTACAACTTTTGAATTGAATTTAACTATGGTTACATTTATTGTGGTGCAAAAAGTGAATTGAAAATTCATAAATAATATTTTATTCGTTTATCTATTATTTTATTACTTCCTTAGGAGGCCCATTTTAGACCTCAAAATTCCCCTAATGTATGCTTACCTAGGATCACCGGAGGGTGCAAAGGTAGCAGAGATTACTTGCTCTTCTATTGACAATTCAGTTCTCGTCTTGAAATCCTAATGCAAAAATTGAACTAAACTAATAAATTTGACACTAGAAAAAAAAATAACTAAGCATATTGCGTGGACTTCGATCACTTACTTTGGCTAGTTATCCAGGTGTGTTGGTACCTAAATTTGAAAAACATAAAAAAAATTCAGAATGCAAATTATTTTTCCCCCTACTTAAACTATGTGTGAATTTTTGCAAAAATAAACTTGAAATAAAACTGACACTAAGCCTACGAAAAGCAGCTAAGAGTGAGCTTTTGCAAGTTTCGGGGTATCTCAACCAGTGCTGGCGGGTGTATTAAGGGTTTCCAAGCACTTTACAAGTAGGAAAAGATAGAAATGAGGGAGAAATTTCTCTTTTTGTTTTTTGTGCGCAAAAGGCTGAAACAGACGTGATGTTTGCGTGCGGGTCAGCTCTGAACGCGCGCCCTGGGCGCATCTGTGGCAGGGAAAAGCGCGCAAATTCCAAAAAAAGTAATTTTTGGAGTTGTTCTGCTTCAGTCTGTCACTTGGGATGAACTAGGGACTGCAAGAGAAATCAGGGGAAATTCAGCTCCACTCCACAACACAGACAGAGGTCTCTACAAAAAAGAAGCACAACCACATAAACTTGGTAACAAACGTTAGTGGAGTCACCAATCATGTTTTAGTGTGTTTGGTGCACATATGTACGAAATCACACCAACTTAAGGGGTGTGGTTTACCCACTTAAGTTATTTGTAACAGGCAGAAAAAGAAGTGGAATCAAGCAAGTTAGTGGAACAAACTAGAATCATAAGCATAATAGATAGAGAGATAGCATGCATATATAAACTAAAACTAAAACAAATAAACACAAGCTCTGAATAGAGTCAAACAACTGCAATAATCTAAACGGTGGCTCTTCAGCCCCTCTTATTGAGTGCTGGTAGGAAATGAGGATGAAACTTTAACCCTCTTGCTAAAGGGCCCCTAGAACATGGGTTCTAAGTCCCGATGCAATGATGTTTTTACTCCCAAACTTGCCTCAGTGCAAAGTCTCCCTCTCTCTAATTTGGTGGACTGAACTTGTTGGGTGGCCAATAATTGATTCCCCTCTATCTTTAGCTCTGAATCACACACTGTCGGTATTGCTTGGGAAATTCTGGCCAGCATAAAAATGTGTTCACCCATTCTTCATCTCATGGTGGCCTTATATAGGAGAATTAGAATCCTCCGTCCCTCTTGGTACATTGTGGATGGTGACCCAAGAGAGGGGGATGGTTCTTTTGTGTGCTACAAATATTCCATTGTGTGCTCACTTGATGTTTAAGGAGGATTTGGTGGTTGTCCTTAGGTGGCTTCAAGTGAGGAATCACTGTCCTGGAGTGTGTTTTTTTGTGGTCCCGGAAAGTGACTTTCGCCACTCCTAGGATTGCGCACATTTCAGGTCATAAGGCGCACAAAGGCGCTCTTCGCGAAGGATTATACGTGCAAAAGAATTTATGACTTGCTCAAATTTGATTTTTCCTCAGACCTTAGAGATTTTTAAATACTTTCCAGATTCTCTAACGTCTTTCAGCCCTGTAAATCCTTCTGCTTGACATTAAATAATGTCGTCTTCTGCTTGTACGAATTTCCAGTGTAAACAATCACGTCATGTAATTGCTACAGAATGTCCTGAAGTGCTACAGGAAACAAACCGAGAGGATTTTAAGGATGGAAACGGTGCAAGGAATGTGTGGAAAGATGAGAAACAATGTTACCGATGAAATAGGTAACCTCATTGTTACCTACTTTTTGAAGTATCAAGAAAAACACCTGATTTTGAAAAAGTGGCAATGCAGAATCAAGAAAAAAAAAAAATTGAGCATGTTTTTGGCACTTTAAGTTTTTTTCAATTTTTTTTTTTTTAATTAATTTTTTTTTTTTAAGTGATGTTTTTTATGTCGATTTTGAATAGTGGTGGTGTATCATCACCAACATTTTTTTATAGGATTGATTTTGACACTATAGATTTTCTAATGTCTTCTTCTTCTATGAGATGTTTATTTTTAAGTGCATTTATGTACTTGTGTTTAAATATATATATATATATATATATATATATATATATATATATATAAACTTGTAATGATATCTTCACTTTTTCACATACATAAAAGATGGAAAAAGGGTCAATATTCTAAAGTTTATATTTTCTACATGTTTATGTATTGTTAAATAATTTTTCAATGCACATCAAAAATTGTCGCTAAAAAACCAATATTTTGAACCATATGACAAAAAAATACAATTTTTCAATATAAATACAATGCAAAAAATACACTTTTACAGACTTTTTGTTGGAAAAAACATGTTAAATAAACTAATTTTTTGGGAGAATCTTAACAAAAAAAAATTAAGAAAATAACATTTTTATTGAATTTTATGTCAAAAAATAATAGCAATAAAACTAAACATTACAAGTAAAACTAATTAATAGTTCTAAAAAATAAGCTTTGTTTGCAAGCATAACTTAAATATCATCAACAATATCAACTAATACATCTTCAACATCATCTAGAATAGCATTGATGGCTTCTTCCGCAGCATTTTCTTCTTCATTTTGATCATTGTCGTCTTCTAATGGATCTTTCATGTCAGCAAATCTTCCAAAGTGTCCCTTTCCAATCATTCCATATAATGGTGGTTGAGGTTCCTTTGCTTTTTTTTCCACACGTGATTCATTAAAATATCATTTCCTCAAACCAACTTCTTGCTTCACATCTGGAAGGAATTTAAGAGCGTTAATTCTTTGTTGAATAAATTTGCATTGAACTGGGTCTTTCTCAATGGCAATGCAATTTCTTCATTTTAGTAGGCAACATGCTAGTGTTGTACCTAATCATCAAGCACAAAAAAATAAGTAAGAAAATTAGTATGGATACATAAAAAGTAAAAAAGACAATATTTAAATTTAAATTTGTATAATAAAACTTACCTGGACCTGAGAATAAATCCAAAACCCATTCTCCTTCATTTGAACATAGATCTATAAGATAGTTAATCAATGCTTGTGGTTTTTTATAAATGTTAACTATATCTCCTTTTGCATCTTTATCCTCATATGTTAGTTTTATTACAACTGCATCATAAACCAATACTTGACTATGACTCTTCCCATCTACTCGATTCATAATAATATGCTTATAGCTATCGTCTTTTGTCCAACATTCAACATGGATGAACTCACAATCATTTATAATAGGTTGATCTTCGGAAGAAACAATATTTGACTTTTTCCTTTAACATAACATAATAAAAGTTCAATTAAATTTTACATGAATAAAAAAATTTAAAAGGAATCAAACATGTAATTTCAAAGTCTTACCATGTAAGTTGCATCCTTGAGTTTGCTTTACCCTTGAAGCTTGTTAATAACATTGGAAACTGTGTCTGAATGAAATGTCACAAATCGCCAAAGTGGTGATGTTGTCACTTCTTAAAAACCCGTAACCACTTTACTAAAAGCTTGATAAATATATGGTTCTCTATCATATTCAATGTCTAGGAAATTGAAACCATGAGGAATATCTGCAGTAACTAAGCCATATTCCCTTTTAGGTATTAGTGATGCAATTTCTTCACAGTCACCTTGTATTATTTGATATTGGACACTGTCGAGCCCATTCCAAATGTAATGATTAAGAGTAGGATCAAGTTCAACATTCATAAGACATTTCCTTTTCATGTTCTCCATTTTAATTTTTTCAATAAAGTTTTTGAAAATATCTGGTACTCCATTTCCATCCTTCTTCGACATCTTTAATGATATATATATATATATATAATAAAAATAGTTTAAATATGAATAAAATGAATTTATAAATCAACAAACCTTATTGAATGCAATATAAAACTCTTTTAGTGTTGATGTAGAACTTGCTTCTGGGTAGTTGCGTACAACATCATCCCAATTGTCTTCATTCAACATTTTAACCATGTGTTCTTGTATTTTCATAAAAAAATTCTCACTGAATAAATCAAGTTAAAAGCGTTAATATACTGACATGTATAACAAATTCTACCAACATCATTATGTTTTATTTAAAAGAAAATTATAATGAAAGAAAAATAAGAAATAATTCAAGAAACTTACTTTTGAAATTCTGCACACATTTCTTCCATTGATAATTCACCCAACTTCACACGGGCTAATATTGATTTGACTAATTTATCATCCTTCACACCTTGCATTGTTCTCCAAGGTGTGATAGTCATATCCTCTGGAAGCTGCTTCATTTCAGGACCCCCCTTACTGTTGGTACATATTATGGGTTTACTCTTTCTAACCTTCTGATTTTTTATGGAAATATTCTCCCACCGATCAAAAATCTCATCAATCAAATCCCATACCTCCTCAGTTATAAATGCCAACTGAAAAATGTTATCTGTGCCTCTGAAGAGATTTGTATTCAATTTTCCATCTTTTGTTTTTTTTTCATCAATTTGATAACCTGTTTCCATTAAACATTCCTTTCGAAATGCTACACTAACTTGTGTCTTATCCCCACCACATTTTTCTATGAATTCATTATGAATAAATATGACCCTTTGGATGAAATTCATTTTCATTCTGTACTCATTATCTGCATTATGATCCCATGCCAATAACTTTGATTCCGCTTTTGTTAAGCTAGCGTAAATGATGCATTTCACTGTTTGAAAAAGATAGTCATTGGGATATTCTGCAATCAATTGCCTCTTAGCCTCTATCGAATGGTTCCCTCCAATTACATAATATTTATAATCAAAACATTTTGTCTTGTCAAATGCTTGTTTGTTGGGAACCTGACATGGATCGACAAGAACCACATAATCCACCACATGCGCATATGGATTGAACCTGAACAATGTTTTCAGATTATGTACATGTAGGTGATGGGCCTTTTTAATTTGATATTGAGATTGTCCTTCATCTGGGCCATAAAATTGGTTAACATTAAGCTCAAATGTTTGGCCACCAAGAATTAATTTATTCTTCCTCAACTCTTGTCGAATAGCATTTTGTTTTGTTTTAATAATGTCATCCTCTAACTCAGCACCTGGTGTTATGATTTCTCTGCTTCCGTGAGAGCTTTCAATTTGTTCTTCACTGCTGCTCACGACCTTTACAGGTTCACCAATATTTGATTTCCTAGTCTTATTAGATAACATATCAGTTTTTTTATAAACAAGCTCTCCTTCATGAGGTAAAAGAGAGACATCTTTGGAAATTTTCCTTTTTGGTGTCTGATCTATTTTCTCCTTTTGCACAACAGTTCTAGTCTCCTCCTCACTAATTCTATCACAATTTTTTGTTTCATGTTCGACACCTTCAAAAGAAACATGTTTAAGTTTACTAGATTGACCCACCTTAGTGACTCTTGGTTGATCCCCTCTTTGTACTGTTGCAGTGTCACGAGCTATTGCTCTTTGCTTTAATCTCCTTTCCTCTGCTTTGTCTTTGTGGAAAGTTTTGATCACATCCATAACATTTGGCACCAACATATAAATACCTTCAAACATGTTTGAAAGACTCGGAACGAAATCCTATGAAACAAAATAAAACATGTCAATGATCAATAATTTATAAAAAATTGAATCATCCTTACAATAATGCATAGAGGAAATAAAAATAAGTATACTTACAATGCTATTTGCAATTTTTCTTGATATTTCTTCAGAAAATTTTGAAGATATTTCATGTGTGTCATACTTGACGATTGATAGATGATATCTAACCTTCTCATGTTTCTAAGCCTTCCTTGCAAGAACATAAATAGTGTTTGTATTCAGGACCATACATATGTCTCGTACTCTGCCCATCACATCATATGGCTCATTTAAGTCAATCATACCACAAATCAGATAGATGTGTATATCAACCTCCATTTCACTATCTTCAAGATACCATGAGAAATCAGTTTTATCTATTTCCTCGGCGTTCTTCCAATCAGAAATAAGCTTTAATGAACCTGGTGCCCCACTTGCTTGACTTTTATTAGTGTGTGCAACAATGTCCTTATTGCGTCCAACAGTGTCCATAGTGCGTCCAGCTGCAACTTTAGATTTGGGAGTTGTATCCATAGTGCGTCGAGCTGCAGCTGTAGATTTGGGAGCTACTGCCTTAGGTGCAGAAACATTCACAGAAATCTTTTTTGATGCCATTTTCCTGATATATATATATATATATATATATATATATATATATATATATATATATTAGTTAATGGAAAAATATTGCGGATAAAATAAATTTAATAAACAAAATTTATTTCTAAAACTAAATAGCTTGAAATTAAAGCAGTAAAATTAACTATAAAAATTTTCATTTAAAAACAAAATACTATAAATCATATGTATATATATCTATATAATATGTTTTGAATACATTTTATAAAAAATTTAAAAATGTTTTTAAATTGTATAAAACAATTTAAAAAAAAAAACTATTATTTTCAAACTTCAGTTTTTGTTTAATATTTAAAAAAAAAACAAAAAAATTACTAACTATTTATAACAAATGTTAAAATTAAATTTTATTTTTTTAAGGCAATGATTTTATTAAAAAAACTTATAATCTTTTAATATATTTTAAAATTTTAAAATTTAATTTTACATTAGATAGCAATTGAATAAAAATAAACAAAATAAAATAAAAAATTATTTTACTTTACATAGCAATTAAATAAAAAATTATAAACTTAAAATTATAAAAAATTAATATAAAAGTTTATAAATTTATATAATCTTTTAATATATTTGAAAATTACAAATTTCTATTTCACATTACATAGTAATTAAATAAAAATAAACAAAATAAAATAAAAGCAATTAAACGAACTAAAAAAAAAAAAAAAAAATTATAATGTTGTTTTAATACTTAAATTTATAAAAAAAAAACTTAAAAAATTAAAAAAGAAATTTAAATATTTAAATGTTAAAAACAAATGTTATAATATTATTTTTTTTTTATTTTTTTAATTGTATTGTTATATAGTTTTTTTTTAATTAATTTATTATATTGTTATATTAAAACAAATGTTTTTTTATTTATTTATTATATCGTATTGTTTTTTTCTTTAATTATATAATGTTTAAAAACAAAACATAATTGTTATTTAATAAATAATAATAAAATTCTATATTTGTTATATTTTGATATTTTTAACAATTATTATATAACAATGTTTTTATTATATTATATAACAATTTTTTTATTATTTTTATATATAACAATGTTTTTATTAATTTTTAATTGTTTAAAAAAAAAAAACAAACAAACAAACAAATTTAAAAATTAAAAAATTAAAAAAAAATTAAAAATGTTTTATTGAAAAATTAAAAAACAAAATTTTAAAAAAATTAAAAAATTAAAAACAAAATTAAAAAAATTAAAAAATTAAAAAATCATGCTCAGAATCGGCCCCTCGCCTAGTGGGGGCCCTGAGGCCGGCTGGGCCACCCCCATGGCGCTGCCTGGCCGGCCTTCGGTGCCCTGCGGGCACGATCAACGGCAGCTCATGATTTTTTATTTTTTATTTTTTGTTTTTTATTTTATTTTTTCGTTTTTTAAATTTTAATTTTTTTTTTATATAATATAATTAATAAATAATTATTAAAACATTATTTAATAAATAAATAAATAAAATTGTTAAAAATATCAAAATAAAACAAATATTTAAAAATAAAATAAAAACAATTTATTAAATAACAATTATGTCTTGTTTCTAAACATTATATAATTAAAAGAAAAAAACAATACAATATAATAAATAAATAAAAACATTTGTTTTAATATAACAATACAATAAATTTAAAAAAAAAAAAACTGTAGAACAATACAATTAAAATATATATATATATAACAAAACAATTTAAAAAAAAAAAAAAATTGAAGATTTAAAATTAAAAAGAATAAAACTAACATTTAAAATTAAAAAAATAAAATAGAATAGAATATAAAATCAAAAAATTCTCAAAAATAAATAAAAAAATAATGAAACCACTAATATATTTATGATTTAAAAAAACAAATAAAAAATGTTATAATATTACTATTTTTTTTATGTGCATGGTCATTTTATGGATTTTTCTGTCTAGATGAATCTATAAGTCTCAAAAAAAGAAAAAAGAAAAAAAAATTCTAAATTTTTGTCCTTAAAACCCTAAAAAATTTAGTTTTTTTTGCATTTTCTTCACTAAAAAAATATTAAAAAATTAAGGTTTTTGAACCTAAAAACCTTTTAAAAAAATAGTTTTTGGACACAAAAAACTATAGAAAAACAGATTTTCCCCAAAATCGTCTTTAAATTGACAGAATAGAAGGAAAACTAACCTTTGAAATGCAAAAATCTGTTGTCACCAATGCCAACACAACGCCTCCACAAAATTACGAATAGCAACACAATGCTTCCAATGTCAATGCAATGCCTTCACGAAGTTACCAATGCCAATGCAACACCTCCACAAAATTACCAATAGCGACACAACGCCTCCAATGCCAATGCAATGCCTCCACGAAGTTACCAATGCCAACGCAACACCTCCAAAAATTTGCTCTAACAAATACCAGAAAACTTGATGTGATGTGATGAATAGAAACAATCATTTATATTATATAGTGAATATTGTCTGATTGGTTTACTGTTTAACGAATGTGAGATTAAAATTTCAAATTTAAAATATTTACATTTAGTTTATTATAGTTCATACTATAGTTAAAATACTTATTATTTGCATGTAGTTATCATAGTTAATATTTTATTTAATATTTACATGTACTAAATGTTGAATAATTCAAATATAATCTCAGATTAAAAATTAAAATATGAAATACTTACATATAGTTAATTATAGTTAATATTATAGATAAAATAGTTAATATTTGCATTTAGTTATCATAGTTAATATTTACATATAATCAATGTTTAAAATCATAGGATTAAATTTTAAAATCTAAAATATTTACATGTAGTTAATTATAGTTAATATTATAGTTTAAATAGTTAATATTTACATGTTATTTTTGTAAATATTTACATGTAGTAAATCTTAAACCATTCAAATAAGAAAATTATTTTAGTTTCAAAGACATGGATAAAAGGAATATTTTGTGGATATTTTGAATAGAAAGTATGGTGAAATATTTGAAGACCAACAGTTTATTAATAAATTTTGAAATATATTTTAGATGAATATAACGTAAGTTTAAAATTTAAAATTTAAAATATTTACATGTAGTCATTATAGTTAAAATAGTTAATATTTGCATGTAGGTATTATAGTAATATTATAGTTAATATTTACATCGAGTCAATGTTAAATCATTGAAATAAAAATAATATTTTAGCTTGGAAGGCATCCATGATAGAAATATTTTGTGTATATTTTGAATATAAATATCGGTAAAATATTTCAACACAAACAGTTTATTAAAAAAAATATTAAATACATTTTTTGACTAATATTTGTACCAAATAATTGAAATGAAATTTTTGGAGGGAAAGTTTTTCGCGAAATTTTTTGGAGGAAAATTTTTTCGCGAATTTTTTTGGAGGGAAATTTTCAGTGTTTAAGCTATATATTGTAAGTGGGAGAGGAATCTGTATCATTCAACCTATTCCTTTTGAAAGCCATGGTTTCTTCTGATAGCAAAGTTTTTCTTTGTACAACATCAACATCTTCGTCATGCAACAACTCTATTCAGAGTGATGAATATAACGGGAGTTCGTTCACCTTGAATAGAGAGTCAAAAAATCAACTTGGTCGTAATCCTAAAGATGATGAGAACAAAATTGATGAGGCACATCAAAATGAAATTTATGTAAATCGAGCGCCAGTTATACCACTTACTCTTAATCCTAAGGATTATGAAAGCAACAGTGATGAAGGGCATGATGAAGAATTTCTAGAGTCAAAAGTTTCACTTCGTCCTAATCCCAAGGATTATGAAGACACCATTGATGAAAAGGGAGATGAAGAATATCCACTTCAGCTTAATCATAAGGATTATGCGAGAACAACAAATGAAGAGGGGAATGAAGAATCTGTAGAGTCAAAATATCCACTCTGTCCTAATCCTGAGGAGTATGCCAGCACCACTGATGAAAAGGGGGATGTAAAATTTCCCAAGTCAAAATATCAAATTCGTCCTAATCGTAAGAATTATGCGAGCACCACTGATGAAGAGGGGAATGATAATGTTTCAGAGTCAAAACATCCACTTCGTCCCAATCCTAAGGATTATGCCAGCACCACTAATGAAGAGGGAAATGAAAAATTTACAACGTCAAAATATCCACTCCGTCCTAATCCTAAAGATTATGCAAGCACCACTGATGAAGAGGGGGACGAAAAAAATCCAGAGTCAAAATATGCAAGCACCACAGATGAAGAGGGAAATAAAGAATTTGCAGAGTCAAAATATGCACTTCGTTCTAATCCTAAGGATTATGTCAGCACCACTGAGGAAGAGGGGAATGAAGAATTTGCAGCATCAAAATATCCACTTCGTCCTAATCCTAAGGATTATGCCAGCACCACTGATGAAGACGGGGATGAATTTCCAAAGCTAAAATTTTCACTTCATCCTAATCATAATGATTATAATTTAACCACTGATGAAGGGGGGATGAATAATTTCCAATAAATATAGATTCAAGGCATTCACTTATTCCTAATCCTAAGGATTATGAGAGCTTCAGTGAGGAAGGAGAGGGGCAGGATGAAGAAATTCTAGTGAATACAAATTCAAAGCTTCCACTTATGCCTAATCCCAAGGATTATGAGAGCACCACTGAGGAAGGGGAGGATGAAGAGTTTCTTGAAAATGATAATTTTAGAGGCACATATCTGAATATTGCATTTTCTCCAAGTGACCATTTCAAAGACACTCATGGTGATGAAGAATTGAATCCTCCCAGGGAAGAATTTGAAAGCATGGGTCAAGATGGTGAAGAATTTCTTTTGAGTGGGGGTTACAAAAGTGTCGATGATTCTTGTGAAATTTTTTCTTCAACTGATGATGGTAAAGAAAAATTTTCAGGCAATGATGTTGATGAATTTCTTAACTATGTTGAGGATGATGATAGTGGGGATAATATTCCTCCTAATGGTGATGAAACTACTTTTACAAAGGATGATGGAATGATGAAGCCGTTGCAAGAAAATATTGCAACTAGGAGTAGGAGTAGACCTTTTCATATCAATCCAAAGCATTCCAGTTATACAAGGGCAAGGAAAAAATATCTCACAAAAAGAAGTTTTGTCGTTCATTTGATTTCAAGTGAATGTTGTCGAAGGGATTGCTTGAAAAATATGGATTTCAACTTTGTTTTGGAGAAAAGGAAAACATATATGTCAATGAATAAAAGCATGCAAAATTCATATTTAGTGGGTTGCATGCAATCTACACTAGCAAGTTATGATTATCATATTGGGAATGTATTGCTTTGCAGAAAGGAGTTCAAAACGTTGCATTCAATTGGTAATTGTCGTTTGTCAAGAATCCAAGATAGATTGGAAAGGGATCCCACATATTATTCAGAAGCACGTTATAAATGGGAGGTGGGGCCGTTTGCAAATACTGCTAAGACATGGATGAAAGACTTCTTTTCAAATCATGGAGAGTGTATGCCAAATAAATACACAATACATATTCCGGATAATTTCTCGAGACGAGAAATATTCATGTTATACAAAGATTATGCAGAAGTTGTTGAACGAATTGGTAATTTTACTACATATTCTTATTTTACAAGGATATGGAAAACTGAATTCAACAATGTTCGTATTCCTAAGAAGACAACGATGGGGATTTGCAGCACATGTGCTTCTCTTAAAGCAAAAAGAGATAAATGTCAAGGGGCAGAAAGAGGTATGTGTTCAAAACATTTTTTTTTTAAATTTGATACTTATCAACTATGAAAATATATTTATTCATATGTTTCTTTTATTTTATGTACAGATTCCATTGTCAAAGAACTTCAAGACCATCGCAATCAGCAAACAAGTGAAAGACAAAAGTTGTATAAACATCGAAAGAAGTGTTATAATCATCCAAATAAATATCTGGGATTGATAATTGATGGTATGGACCAAAAGAAAACACTTCTTCCACATTTTGTCCGCACGCCAAAAAAATTACAGGAGGAAAATTTCATTCAGTTTCACTTGGTTGATTGTATGGTATTTAATGAGAAGATGTTTCCAAGAGTTTTCTTCACAACTCCAAATATTCACAATGATGCAAATCTGACCATAACTATAATCCATGATGTGGTTACTCATTGGTCCGGGATTCTTCCTGAAGTTTTGTATTTACAATTAGACAACACAAGTCGTGAGAACAAAAATCAAGTTCTTTTTGGGTATCTAAACATGCTCGTTGAATTGGGGATTTTTAAAAAGATAAAGATTGGTTTCCTTCTTGTTGGGCATACTCATGATCATATTGATCAAATGTTCAGTCGTTTTTCAGTAACATTGAGGAGGAAAGGTGTTGGGAGCCTGCCATCATTAATTGAATGTATTAAGAAATCGTACATTCCAGAGCATGTTTTTCATGTGTTGGAATAAACTATTGACATGCGAAGGTTTATTTTTGGATCGCATGCTGAGGAGAAATGCATTGAACAACTTAACGACACTAGCTTCCAGCATCAATTTCATATCAAAAAAATTGATGGGATAACACTTATATGGGGTAAGAAGTATTCAATTGTTGAAGAATGGGGACTATCATCAGGTTTAGCATTTTTGAAGTTCATTCCAGAGCGTCCAATATTTTCATCAAAGATATTGTTATTACAGTCAGTTGTTGAACTCCATAATGCACGAAGGCAGAAGAGAGACATAGATTATTTTGAATGTCTAGAGGAAATTAAAAGATGTATTAGAGATACATATGAGTACTTCGATGTTGCTGATTCAGTTTGGTGGGAGTCTTTTTTCAGTTATCAAAGTGATATGATTTCAAGATCAATAAATGAGGATACGCTTTTGAAGACTCTTAAGGCAAGAGGCTAAAATGAACATGAACATCGGGAAAACACACAATGTTGAACAACAATGCCTTCAAGATTTTATTAATTCCCCACGGTAGAGGAAAGAGAAATCTATATTGGTTCTAGAAGATCACGTGCACAACGTGAAGCCATGGGAGACCTTTACAGGGGTTCTGTGCAGGATCTTAAGGAGAGTTGCATGATAGCAGTGTTAGCAGATGAAGATCCACTTGGCTATCCATTCTGGATTGCCAAGGTTATAAAGGTCATTAATGAAAATGAAGAGATTACAACTATTGATGTACATTGGTATGCCACAAGTACCCACCCTTTCAATGGTGTGTACAAGCCAGAGATGGTAGTGGAAAAAAGAATTGGCAGAAAGAGAAAAAGAAAGGGCACAAATATAAATCGTCACTGCACAGATGTCTTAAAATTGGAGGATGTTGACATACTTGTGTATGACTTCAATTTGAAAAAGAGAGGAACTCTTCGGTTGCAGACCATAAATATTTTGAAGAAATTGCTACCAGAACAATTACTATTGAGATGGGACTCTACAGAATGTAGACGTAGATCTACAAGACTTTTGAACTCTGAAATGGTGGGCATGCATGTTGACTCAGATGGAGCACTAGTTGATGAAAGAGAAGAATATGGATCATCTTCATCTGCATCGAGCCATTCATTTGAAGATGTAGGTTATGATGGTGTGCCAGAACCTATGGTTGATTTTGAATAACTATCTAAGGCACTTTTATGTAATTGATGTTTGCATGGTAACTTGAAATAAAAAATTTGACTTCCATCTCATTTTTCATGAAGTTATGAGACATTTCTATGTTTGTTGGATTATATGTTTTAATTATGAAGAATTCATCTCTTTAGAATATCGACAATGCAACAATGAATTACAAAAATAATTTATGTTATATTCAGTGTACCAATGTTGATATTTTAATTATAAGTAAAATAGAAAATAGAAACTAATGTTGAATTTTTAGATTATGCAGTGATATTACCATGATATTATGTATTGTTACCATTTGGTATAAGATACTTTTAAAAATTTTAATAATTATATGCGTCATTGAAAGGGAACACTTTGTTTTAATGCTTGATTTTTAGGTTTTGGTTGAAATTAGATTTAAATTTGTCTTATGCTAAGATTTGAAAAAAGATAAGTTTTTATCCTTTAAAATTAAAATTACTCTTACTTGTTTCTGTTCAATGATAATTTTTTCATTTACTTGTTCATTTTTTTAAATTGTTTAAGTCTTATAATTTCTCCATAATTTCATTGTTCAAGTATGTTGAAAACTTAAGATTGAAAAACTTTAGATTTACAACTTGTCGTTAAGGTTTTTATGCGCTACCAAATTTTATCTTTAATGCTATGGTTGACAATAATTACAATTTTGGGGTTGTTTAGAGTCAAGATATTTTATGTTTAACAACATGGATGAAAATTGATCAAAATGATAAGCCCTTCAAACATGTATTTGTTTATCTTTAACATTATCTATCAAAAATGTTAGAAATTTACGATTTTAAAAAATGTCTTAATATGTTGTCTTTAATTCCATTGTTACAAGTGTCAAAATTATGACACAATTTTTTTTTTTGTTATTCCAGCATCAACTGGTTTTGTTTTGAGGGTGTTTTTTCAATCATTTTTTCAACAAACAATTTTGTTTTTAGCATAATTTTATAAAATGTTGAAATTTGACCTTCAAAAAAAACCAAGTGCGTTCTGGAAGACACACTTTTTGTTTTTGGGGTGTTTTTTCATGTTTTTTGAGACTTTTTGGGCTAGAGTTCCCGTTTTGAGGTCAGGTTACCTATTTCATCGGTAACAGTGTTGAGAGAAGATGGAATGAGGTGAGGGATAGGTGGCCAACACCTCTAACCAAACTCAGAACCCTTAGGAGGCATGTTTTTCACTTGGAAGGCTGCTTGCGGTGGTGGTGAAGGTAGTTTCAAAAAAACAAGGTTTTGGTGGCAAATTTGGAGGTTGGAGAGAAGGAGGATGAATGAGATGAAAGGGTTCCTTTCCCTGCAACTGTAGACAACCCTGAAATCACTACACACATGCATACATTGATTATTGACAAACTCACATGTTAACAAGTGGAAAATATGAGTTGAATTGAAAACCCTACTTAATCTATGCTAAAATATAATCTACACAAATCCAAATCCTAACTTACAATAAGAATTTTATGAGCATGATATTCACACTATTTATCTTTCAAATAAATCATAAGAAAACTACTTTTTATATGTGGTTGTAGATACTTCTCCTCAAGCTCCCATGAGTGAGGTGAGGAAGAGAGGCTACAAGCACAATTTTGATGGATTCTTGATGCTACTAGAATGTAAATATACTAAAAAACATTTTGAAACATAAAAAGAGAATATAAATACACAAGAGGGACCTAGCCAATGGATTGGGCCCTAACCAAAAATCATCAGACCTATGAGACTAAATGGTTGATGGAACAAGAAGCTTCTCATTATTATTGCATAAAAAGGTCTAGTACATCATATGACACTAAAAAATAACACTAAATCGGAGCTCAAGAGCTACCTAGCTAAACACACAGTTTTAATCCTAATGAGCTCTTGTATATGCTTATTTATACAAATGGGTAGCTACCAACAACTCCCTAAAAGGTAGGAGTAATTCCTCCTTGATCTCAAGAAGAGTGGATTTTGGCTCCTCATAATTGTCACTTTGCTTAGTTTCCTTTGCCTTGGAGTTGTTGGGAGAGATCTTGATATGATATTGGCTAATTGAGAGAGTTAAGGAGGTGGAAAAGCCTCCTACAATCTCTCCTTGTTGTCTACTCCGAGACTTTCAGTGGAAAACATCTCAAAAATATCCTTATTTCTTGTAATTAATTCAATTTAGGCAACAAGACATGACAAACATCATACACCCTTCTCATTAAGCATAATACGACAAAAATGTAAATAAATGTGAGAGAGAGGTAACTTAATAGCTGATGTATGGAATTTTAGCCCCTTCAAATATACCTAATGATGGGCCTCATCATCACCCCTCTACTGAAATGGTTGTTCATATTGTGATAAACTCAATCCTCCTTCTTGATCCCTTTCAAAGCCCTAGTGGCCTCTCTAACATCCCAAGGCAGCAAAGAGGGAGTGCCTTTTGGTGGGTGGAATCATGTATTCCTTTCTGCCTCAACCCACTCCTTTTGTTCCTTTCTCTGATATCTCCCTTTATGTAGCCCCATCAGCAAAGGTGGGATGAGCTTCAAGCCTATCCACTATATCTTCATTCTCTGCATAGCTTGTGTGTAGAAGGGTGCTCTTCCCAATGCATTTTTTATTCTCTCGAGAGAATTATATTCCCTTAATTGTAGGCTAAGTGGTAATGTGTGCCATCTTCTTTGGCATGCCTACGAACTCTCTTCTCTTAAAAACTTGGATATATCATCAAAGTGTGCAATGGTGTGACCTTTTGTCTTATGTATATAGCACTAGTGCATATGGTCATTTTTCTAACACTTTAGTTCCGACAGTTTTGACGTATTGTCGGAAAATTCCCAACTTTTCTCAATTTTTTTAATCCCACCAAAAAGCGTCGCTCTGCGACACTACCCAAAAATCGTCGGAATAGTGACATCGTCGGAAGAGCGACACGACCCAAAAAAATGTCACTCTTGCGATGAAACCATAAAAACGTTGGAATAGCGACAAAACCTTCCAAACGTCGGAATAGCGACAAAACCTTAAAAACGTTGGAATAGCAACGAAACCTTCCAAATGTCGGAATAGCGACAAAACCTTAAAAACGTTGGAATAGTGATGTCATTGGGTCGTGTTGTGTAAGGGTTAGGTCGGGTCATGTCAAGTCAGGTTAGGTCGGGTCGTGTCAGGTCGAGTCATGTGAGGGTGCCCAAGGAAATGCGTTCAGGCAGGCCGATCAGGTCAGGTCGTGTGAGAGCGCACAAGGAAATGTGTTCGGGCAGGTTGGGTTGGGTCGGGTCGTGTCGTGTGAGGGCTCCCGAGGAAACACCTTCGGGCGGGTCGGGTCAGGTCAAGTCGTGTGAGGGTGCCCAAGGAAACGCATTCTGGCGGGTCAGGTCGGTTCGAGTCAGGTCGTGTGAGAGCGCCCAAGGAAACGCATTCGACCATGTCAGGGAGGGTCGAGTCGTGTGAGGGTGCCCAGGGAAATGCATTCAGGCAGGTCGGGTAGGGTCCGGTCGTGTGAGGGCGCCTAGGGAAACGCGTTCGGGCGGTTCGAGTCAGGTTGGGTTGAGTCATGTGAGGGTGGCCATATCAAAAATGCTAAGTTGTGACTGCCCGTGTGCCTTGTGCACGTTTGTGTGATCTGTTTTCCATTTGCTCCCTCGTGCCTTCGTTCGGGCGGGTCCGGTCAAGCCATGTGAGAGCGCCATAGGAAACGTGTTTGGGTCAGATCGTGTGAGAGAGGTCGTATCAAAATTGCTAAGTTGTGATAGCCTGTGTGCCTTGTGCATGTTTGTGCGACCCGTTTGTCATTTTCTCCCTCGTGCCTTCGACATTCGAGCGGGTCATGTCGGGTCGGGTCATGTGATAGGACCCAAGAAAACAAGTTCGGGTCAGGTCGGGTCATCCTATACTATGAGGGCACCCAAGGAAACGCATTCAGGTGGGTCGGGTCGGGTCATGTGAGGGCACCCAAGGAACTCATCCGGGTCGGGTTGTGTCGGGTCGTGTGAGGGCGCCCAAGGAAACGCATTCGGGCAGGTGGGGTCGGGTCCAGTCAGGTTGTGCTGTGTGAGGCTGCCCAAGGAAACGTGTTCGAGCGGGTCGGGTCGTGTCGTGGGAGGGTAAGGAAACGTGTTTGGGCGGGTCAGGTTAGGTCGTGTCATGTCGTGTGAGGGCACCCAGGAAAACATGTTCAAGCGGGTCGGGTTGGGTTGGTTCATGTGAGGGTGCCCAAGGAAACGTGTTCGTGCGGGTCGGGTCGGGTTGGGTCGTGTGAGGGAACCCAAGGAAACGCGTTCGGGTGGGCCAGGTTGGGTCAGGTCGTGTGAGGGCGCCCAAGGAAACGCGTTCGGGCAAGTCGGGGCAGGTCTGGTCGGTTTATGTGAGGGCGCCCAGGGAAACGCATTTGAGCAAGTCCGATCATGTGAGGGCACCTAGGGAAACACGTTCGGGTGGGTTGGGTTGGGTCAGGTCGGGTCATGTGAGGGTGGTCGTATAAAAAATGCTAAGTTGTGATCGCCCGTGTTTCTTGTAAGATCCGTTTTCGGTTTGTGAGATCTGTTTTCCATTTGCTCCCTCGTGCCTTCCTTTGGGCGGTTCGGGTCGTGCCATGTGAGGGTGCCATAGAAAACGTGTTCGAGTCAGATTGTGTGAGGGTTGTCGTATCAAAAATTATAAGTTGTGACCGCTTGTGTGCCTTGTGCATGTTCGTGCGACCCATTTTCCGTTTTCTCCCTCATGCTTCGACGTTCGGGTAGGTCAGGTTGGGTCGAGTCGTGTGAGGGCGCCCAAGGAACGCGTTCAGTTTGGGTCGTGTCGGGTCGTGTGAGGGCGCCGAAGGAAACGCATTCGAGCGGGTCCGGTCAGGTGGTGTTGTGTGAGGTCGCCCAAGGAAATGCGTTCGAGTGGGTTAGGTCAGGTCGTGTCATGTGAGGGCGCCCAAGGAAACACATTTGGAGTTGGCTCTAGTACAAGGTTGTGGGTTAGCCAATGGTGAATATCTAGTACGTAAGTGTGTGATTTGAAATTTATCAAGCATGCACAGGCTTGTAAAATTAAGGTATGGTAGACATTTTGTCTAGTGGATAGATTTAGAGTTTGGTTGGCTTTTTCTTGATTACAAAAAATGGTAAACAACCTGTATCAATGTTTCTTTCCTTTATGAAACAACCAACATCAATGCCTTCCAAAAACAACTCAAAACATAAGAAAACAAGTCTCCATTCTTATCAAGTCATGTTGGGGCACTAGGTAGCTGAATATAATCTATAAAAGAAAACACCTCCAACATTTTAGAATGAATTATGAACAAAATGAACCATTACTTAGACTGCATTGTAAGCCAAGAAACCAAATTTATCAATGCAAGGATCCACAATCCCAGTTTTGTGCAGTCTGCTCCATCTAACATTATAAGCATATTGGCCATTTACAAATGGAGTATGTTGAAATAAATTGAAGATTCCCTTGATGTGAGTTCATGATATGGCAATTTATAAGTACAACAAAAATGGGAATATGGCAGACTCAAGGTTAGCTTTGTAATGACAGATTTTAATTTCTTTCTTGATCTATTGATGGCAATTTTTTGTGGTGCATCAATTTTTTTTCTTTTAAATAAAATTTTCCTAATAGGTATCTTGAGGAATCCTCTAGAGCTACTCTTGAGGTTGGTGGGTAGCAAGCTTTGGGATTATTATTATATCTGCTTTGTAAATGATAAGCACTCTTTTGTGGGCTAGCTTCTTATGGGCACCTCATAGCCGTCTCACTTTGTCGAAACCAGGATTTTCATGGGTGAACTATATTTGAGCCTCCCTATTGTTCTAAGGCTCCATTTCATAGTCATACTTATTTTTCTCTCTATCCCCAAATATTCCTTTTGAGAGTTTTCCATAATTAGTCTTAATTTTTTATCAATAGATTTGTTCCTTCCACTTTTTGTTCAGTTCCCTCCACCTTTCAAGATGAACTAGTTGCTACAAATACAACTTTAGAATCCTATATCGAATGGGGTTTGTCTATTAGGAAAGGTATTTTAGAAAATTATTCCATACCATTAAGGTTTTTTATGACTTTAGATTTTTCCATGGAGCTTGAATCCTTAGCCACAATTCCCAACCCCTAACCCATTTAACCCCCTAAACCTCTAAACCCCTAACCCATAACCGCTAACCCATTTAACCCCCTAAACCCTAAACCTCTAAACCATTAACCCCTAACCCCTTAAACCCTAATTCCCGACCCCTAACCCATTTAACCCCATAAACCCCTAAAACCCTAACTGATTTAACCCCCTAAACCCTAACCCCAATAACCCATAACCCCTCGAAGGCACAAGGGAGAAAATGGAAATGGGTCGCACGAACGTGCACAAGGCACACGGGGAGCCACAACTTAGCAATTTTGATACGACCTCCCTCACACGACCTGACTTGACCCGACATGAACATGTTTCCTTGGGCACCCTCACACGACCCGACCCGACCCACCCGAATGAAGGAATAAGGGAGAAAATGGCAAACAGGTCACACGAACATGCACAAGGCACACAGGCGGTCACAAATTAGCATTTTTTATACGACTACCCTCACACGACCCAACCCGACCCAAATCGAATGTGTTTCCTTGGGCACCCTCGCATGACCCAACCCAACCAGACCCGCTTGAACGAAGGCACAAGGGAGAAAATGACAAATGGGTCGCACGAACGTCCACAAGGCACATGGGCGGTCACAACTTAGCATTTTTTATATGGCCTCCCTCACACGACCCGACCCAACCCGACCCGACCCGAACGCGTTTCCTTGGGTGCCCTCACACGGCAAAACCCGACCCAACCCAACTCGACCCGCCCGAACACTTTTCCTTGGGCGCCATCACACGAAACGACTCGACCCAACCCGCCCGAAATTTTTTCCTTGGGCACCCTCACACGACCCAACCCGAATGTGTTTCCTTGGGCACCCTCACACGACCCAACCCGAATGTGTTTCCTTGGGCACCCTCACACGACCCGACCCGACTCGACCCACCTGAACACATTTCCTTCGGCACCCTAACATGACACAACCCGACCCGACTCGACCCGACTCGACCCGCTCGAACGCATTTCCTTGGGTGTCCTCGCACGACCCGACCAGACTCGACCCACATGAATTGCAACGAGAGTTTCCGTTGGAAGTGCGATGCTTGTGTTTGTCTGACAGTTAACGCTTGTGTACATCGGAATTGCAACGAGATTTTCCGTCATAAGTGAGATGCTTATGTCTGCCGAACTTGCGACGCTTGTGTATGTTGGACTTGCGACAAGTGTTTCCGTCGAGATTGTGACAGTTGTTTCGGTGTTGGAATACCGACATTGGAAGTGTCGTTATTCCGAAAGTTATTCATTAGGGTAATTTTGAGGTATAAAATGGGCCTCCTAAAGAAATTATAAAATAATAGTGGAAATAATAAAATTTTATTATATTACATCATCAAATTTTAGAGGGAAACAAGAAAAAACTATTTTTTCAACTCGTATTTTCAACTTATCTCCCTATGGGTTTACTCAAATTTCAAGTGGAAACACTTGTTGGATTCAGAATTTGATTCATAATCCAAGGAGTACCCATGTTGCACACTTTTGATAGACCTTACTACACAAAAAATGAGAAATACATGAAAAACGTGATTGCAATCATGTTTTTCATGTATTTCTCATTTTTCATGTAGTAGGGTCCATCGAAAGTATGGAACATTTGTACTCATTGGATGAGGAATTAAATTTTTCATCTAACGAATACACCCACTCAAAATTTGAGTAAACCCTTCGGGGATAATTTAAAAATAAGAGTTGAAAAAGTAGTTTTATTATTTTATTATTTTTTAATCTTTATACTTTTTTACTCCAAAAATAGTGAATCATCCCCCATGGTTGACATCATCATCTTGAATCCTATTTGTTCTTATAAAGTTTATTTTTTTTAACATTTTTCTTAGGAGGCCCATTTTAGACCTCAAAATTCCCCTAATGAGAAGTGTCGCATTTGCGGCGGCACAGGAACAACGTTTTTCCCAACCTTAAAGTGTTGCTCTTAGGACGCCTATGTGTCGCAATAGCGACATTTTGGCTATTGGAAATTGGGCTAAATGTGCTAGTATAGGTGCTATTACATCATCATATGAGATCAATTGATGATTATTATTGAACCCCCTGGGGATTATTAGTTTTGATCTGATCTGTAGAGGTTCTCTTTCTTCTCTTACGATGACTCTTTTAGTCTTTGTTTCTCTCTCTTCTTCATGTGTTAACTAGAATGTTTGAGCCATTAATTGCATATCACCCAACCTGGAATTTGGGTCCCAATTATTCATATCAGCTAAAATGAGGTTGTGCATGTAGAATTATGCCACCCTAGACCTCTCTCCTACACTAAATTGTTTGCAAAAATCAATGAAATTTCTATAGCTTTAAAAAGGTAGGTAGCCATGTTGAGCTAAGGTTTTGATTTGGAATTGTAACCATTGCTCCTTTAGGTATATTGCATAGGACTTTGAAGGTTATCTATATTGCATGGCCTCCTTGCAAAGGTTGGCCATTGTGACAATTTGGCTGTCCCTTTTTTGTAGCTGCCCCTACAACCTCATGTTCTCTTCTTGTGTTACTTGCAGTTGCTCTTTCACCATATCTCCAATGAGCCCTACATCAGCCAACTCTTTTCCCATTTCTAGAAGCCTTTCTTCCATCAACCCCACATCCCAAATATCCTTTGATTTGGCTATCTGCATCAACTTGTGGGTGCACCCTCTTTTTATCTCCAGCTCATGTAGGAAGGGGATTGTGAATTTCTTAGGGATTAGCATTCATCCCTCAATGAATTTATAACAACACCCCAAATTGGGTTGTGGGGTAGGTTCCTGAAATAATGTCATTTGTATTTCAACTGTTTGTGAGGAGGCTACTATCTTTTGGAGTTGGTTTTCAACTTGTATCCCCTCTTACACCTTTTATCCTTCCATTTGTGCTCTATGGCCTTCAATTTGTGCCCTCTGCCCTTCCTACTGCCCATCCTTCTCTTTGGATGTTAGTGGTTGCTTCTCGTTGCTTGAAGGGTGATGCTATGGTGGTGTACCTCCTTACATAGGCTATGGGAGCCTTAGTTTTTGGCTTGGGAGACGAGACCTCCTCAATCTTGCCCTCATCTGGCCCTACCTCTACTTTTTTACTTGGGGACCCCTAAATGGTAATTGGAAATTTTGTGGGAGTCTGGCGTCTGGATTCTCTTATTTTAGTGCTTTTCCTTGTTTTAAAGTAGAGAGGCGTTTTTCTGGGACTTTTGTTCTTGGATTTCACAAGAGTTCCCAAGGAAGCTAAAGTGGCAACCACCTAATCTTCATTGTTCCCTGGTGATAGACTAGTCTACTGGGAGGATATATCAATTTCTTTTGGTACAGTGGTATGTTTAGGACTTAGGGCCTCCTCTTCTAACTTATCTTCCTCTTCTTCCTCATCATCTACTTTTTATGCCTCTTCCTCTTCTTTCTCTTCATCTGTTTCCATTTATGTTGTCTTCTCTGTCTCTTTTTTCTCCTATGATCTGGTGTCTCGACCCCCAATGCTAGATACAGGGGTCTCCCTCGGAGTGATGATGTGGGTTCCTATGAGTGCCTCCCTATCCATATATATTAAATTGGACCATGGGACAATTCTTAAGTGGTATAGGGAATCATCCACTATTAATAACTTAATGAGGTGAGCTAAGTGTTGATTCTTCCCTTCTCTAACTTTTTGGCTCATATCCCTGATGGAATGGAGGAGGAATCAAGGTACATTCAATCTCTGGTTAAGAGGAAAATTTGTTTGGTATCTGAGCTCATGCAATATCCTAAATTGATATCCATACACCACACTTAGTCTTCCTTCACAAGAGATGTATCTTAAGATTTTAAAGGCTACCTCATCCCATGGGTAAGGAAAACTTTCTCTCCTAACCCCATTTTTATCTTCCACAGGTCTCTCTCTGGATCTAAAGAAATTATCCTTTGCAGTGGCACTAGTGACCTTGTCTTCCCTGTTCCATTTGATACATAGGGCAGTGTGGCTAATTTTCTAATCACTTTAGGACTTATGGTAATGGCTAACCCTCTTATTACAGTTGTGGAACTCACATATGATTGGGAATTCAAAGCCATAGCAAACTCAACGGAAAATTCATCACCATATCATTTTAATAATTCAAAGAATCCTAACCAATGATGTCTCCTAAATATGTCTGCTACAAGAGGGTGAAAATGAATCATTATGGTGTATGTAGGTTCTCTCGTGTTGAACCCACCTCCAATATTTTCTTACTGCTCTTGAATATGTGTAGAAAAGGGGTTATTTGTATGGCTTTAGTGTTGAATTCAGTGGTAGCAGAGGGCCACGAAAAATTATTATCACTCAAACTCAATATATTGACCCTCTATTCCCTTCACATAGACCCTCCAATTTCAAAAATTTATGACTATTGACTACAAATGTTCAAGAGAAACTATGTGAAATTATGATGGATATGTAAGGTGATGGCAACTTAATTCTTGAATTAATTATTTGAGTTGAAAAATGGGAGTTTCCTGAACCAATTGGGTCTTTGGTTGCATGCATATACCTCCTTTGTCCTTCTGTAGCACCCCTCGAATCTTCCTGTAGTAGTCACAGACTTCCTGGAGAAGCAACATGACTTCCTGTAGTAGTTACAAGACTTCTTGTACTAGAAAAGGTTCAATGTTTGAAGCTCCTTGGTGGCTTGCAAGCTTTGTACTCTCTCAAATCAATCTTGGGATGGAAAAATGTGTGAGGGGAAGCATTCTCAAGTACCTTTTATGATATTTCGAGTTGGCTTGGAGCACTGTGTTGATTTGTCCCTTGTACAAGTTTTCCTCATTTGGATCATTGCTCCCACTCAAAGATATCATTCTCTTCTCCCTTGTAATCAACACCCACTCCTGGTGATCATAATTTAACTGATTTGACAGCTACACATTACATGAGGACTCCACCATTCACTTCTTTTTTTAACTAGTTGAGGGTGGCCAAGCTAACTGGCCACCTTCAACTTATTAAAGTTTTTCCTCTTCAACATTCATTCATTTAGTCGCCTATGCATAAGGAGAGGATGAGAGAGTTCCATACCTGAGACTTACATCCTTTTCAAGTTGTCGCAGGATGATGCATGCTGGAGTTGGACCCTTGGAGTGTAATCAAGTGAGTTTTTATTGTAGCTTGAGCTCTTGTTGTGTGTCTTCATTCATTTTTAGGTGTTTATCTTGATTTGTTTTCTTTGTGTGCAGGTACCTTATTGATTCTTAAAGTGCATCATTTTTGGTGGAGGATCCTTCTTGGAGTGTCTTTGTTTCCTTCAGAACCATCCACGAGTCTTCTTGGTCTCCATGAATGATCAAAACCATCTTCAGGGATTTTTTGGTGCTTACACAAGGCTTGCTACAAGAAGTTTATTCTACATGTAGCAGCCTCTTTCTCTGTCTATTTAAACTTGTAGCTTTGCGTGAGTGATGAGGGAGGGTGTGAGGTGGTATTAGGGTGATGGTAAGATGATTATAGGATGATGAGGAAGTGATGTGGCCATGGAAAATGGAGTGAAAAAAAACTGTTTTTTTTAGAAACAAATTTTTATAGAGGTGACTAAATGTAGGGTTTGAGTGAAAGACCTATGTGTTTGAGATGGAGGAGTGATAGGAGGGTGGTAGGGAATGATGGAAAAACTCTCCTTAATGAATTTTTTACACCACGAGGCTCTTGGTGGCTGCTTTTTGTCCTTGATCCACCTTCTTGTAGCTCATTGTAACTTCATGTAGCAGTTACAGGACCTTTGGTAGTAGTATAGGAACTTCCTGTAGCACCACACAGAGGGTGAATTTTTTTTATTTTTGAGCTCAAGGATGGTGTTGAGGGATAAAGAGGTGAGTTGTGGTGCTAAAGAGGGAGTGGATGGATGGTGGTGTGAAGAGGAATGGGAGAATTCTCTTGCTTTATGACCATGACATTCCACTGTTTATAACCTTGCAAGACAGAAAAAGAAAGGTCAACAGTCATGGTGGCATTTCAGCTTCTTTCCTTTGTTCTTTTCTTTTGTCTTTTTCTCCTTTTTTTCTATTTTTTTAGAATAAAATTTGGTTGCCTCAGAAGAGGTTTTCAACCCATTAGCCTTGCCCTGGGCACCTCAAAGAGGTTTTCACCCAGGGAACTTTTCATTTTTTCTTTATTTTTCCTTCATTTTTCTCCAGGACTGCCTCATAGAGGTTTTGAATCCTGGAGTTGGCCATGGGTGCCTCATGGAGGTTTTCGCCCAAGCCTATTTATTATTATTCTTTTCTTTTCTTTTCTTTTCTCTAAGAGGATTTTGGGATGGAATATATGAGGCTCCCAATCACATTTACTTCCCTGCCAATTGTATTGATGAACTTTGCCTTAGACATGGGCTTCTTGTATAATTTTAGCCTATGACCATTAACAAGCAAAGGGATCCCCCTCCTCATCAACGGTTCTGATCTGAACAACCCCATTTTCATGGAATTTCTCTATCATATATGGGCCTAACCATATTTTCATCAACTTCTCTTTAAATTCCTTGAACCTATAATCATATAGCAAAACCCAATCTCCTTCCTGGAATACTTTCTCCTTGATGTGCCTATCATGCCAAACCTTCCTTTGCAAGTGTATGACTTTAGTGTGGAGGAGGGCCTACATTCTGAATTCATCTAAACCATTAAGTTGAAGAAATATTTCTTTTTTGTTCCCTTGTCAAACCTAAATCCAATTGCGCTGCCATTCTCAGAATGTTATATTCAAATTCAATAGAAATAAAAGCTATCTTCACATAAACCAGATCATATGGAGTGAACTTAGTAGTTTCCCTTCCATGTGGTATTATAAGCCCAAGTTTCCTCCATAATCTGTTTGCCCAATATTTCCTATTGCTGCTCACTACCTTGGTGAGGATACTTTCCAGTGCTCTATTGGTAACTTCTACTTTCCCATTTGCTTGAGGGTGATAGGTAGTAGATGTTTTGTGCTTGATTTTATGCTTCCTTAGGAGGTTCTCAATAAAATGTGATGTGAACTGGGCTCCTTGATCGGTGACTATCTCCCTTGGATAACAAAATTTGTAGAAAACATTTTCTCTTAAGAATTCAACCACCTTTTCTTCTATTGATTCCTGGACATCCTTTGTCTTAGCCGACTTTGTCAAATAATTAGTGCATACTAGGATGTATTTATTTTTCCCAGATGGTGGATGAATTGACCCAACGAAATCCATGCCCCACTTGTCAAATGTCTCTAAGTCCACTTGAGGTTTTAGAGGCATCTCAATCCCTGGGTGTAGATTTTCCCATCCTCTGACACTAGTCACACTTGTAGGTATACCTTCTAGCATCCTAATGGAGAGTAGGCCAATAGTAGCCAACTTGCAAGACCTTGAAATTTGTCCTCTTAGCAGAAAAATGACTCCCAAAGGGTCCATCATGACATGTTGAGAGGATTTCAAAGACTTCCTCCTCTCTGACACATCTCCTTAGAATTTGATTTAGTCCTAGTTTGAAAATATTTCCACCAATCGAAGTGAAAGGGGCACTTTTTCTCACAATTATGCTCTTCTCCCTAGATGATAGATTTGGAGGAAATCTCCCAACAACTAGGTAGTTGACTATTTCAGCAAACCAGAGAGGGAGTATTGAGATAGAAAATAAGTGCTCATCTGGAAGCTTATCATCAATCATGAGTCTAGACAAAAAATCTACAACTCCATTTTCTTTCCCAGACTTATCAATGATAGTTAAATCAAACTACTGCAAAAATAATAACCACCTAATAATTCTGGAATTCACATCAGTTTTTTTCATCAATTATTTAATAACTGCATGGTTAGTATGCACAAAACTTTGGTACCTAGTAATATAATGTCTGAATTTATTCAAGGAATGGACAACATCTAAGATCTCTTTCTCAATGACAGTGTAGTTCAATTCAGCCGTTGACAAAAATTTTACTGATAAAATAAATGGCATAGGGAAAATTATCATCCATTTGTCCCAAAGCTTCCCCCACAGATTTATCTAATGCATCAGTATGGATATGGAGATTCAGAGCCCAGTTGGGACCTTAAAGTGTAGGAGCAATGGTCAACTTTTCCTTTATGATTTCAAATGCTTCTTTACAAAAACTTGACCAAAAGAACTTTGATTCCTTGGCCAACAATCCAAACAATGGCGGAGCCACCTTCCTAATGTCCTTGATGAATCTACTATAGTAACCAGCCAAACCCAAGAAACTCCTAACATCTCTCTGTTTCTTAGGATTAGGCACCCTTTTTATGATAGCAATCTTGGTTGGGTCTACTTGCATCCTTGCCTAAGATGTGGAGTGGCCAAGGACAATCCCTGCCTTCCTCAAGAATTCACACTTCTCAAGACTCAAAGAGAGATTCATTTCATTGCATCTTCTCAAGACTTTACCCAGATTAGAGAGGGCCTCTTGGAAATCATACCCATAGGGAGTGAAATCATCCATGTAGATTTCCACATAATCATTGACAAGCTTAGTGAATATGCTCAGGACTGCTCTCTGAAAAGTGGAAGGGGCATTGCATAGGAAAAATGGAAGAACTCTATAAGAAAATGTTCACCAAGGACAAGTAAATGTAGTCTTGTAGTTGGGGATGATCTGGATATAATTGTAACCATTGAATCCACCCAAAAAAGAGAAGAACTTATTCCTTGCAAGACCATCCAAGACTTGGCCAGTGAAAGGCAAAGGGAAATGGTATTTCTTTGTGGCTTTGTTAAACTCTCTCTAATCAACACAAACCCTCCACTTCCCATTCTTCTTTTGGGCTAATACTAGACGAGACACCCATTCGTTGTCTGATATGGGGTATATGAACGCTGCATCCAATAAATTTTGCAATTCATCCTTTACTATGTCTTTCAAGGTTGGGTTCATTCTCCTCTAAGGCTGGCGCATAGGCTTGCATCCCTATTTTATGTAAATATGGTGTGTGTAGACTGAGCAATGCACCCCTTTCATTTCTTTGTAATCCAAAGAAAAATCATCTAAGTTCTCTCTCAGCAGTTGGCACAATTGTTCTTCCTCTTTGGCCAAGAAAGAGGGATTGATATTTAGGGTTATAGATGGGCCAAATTCTGCAACACTGGAAGGTTCATGGATTGAGTCAATTGAGCATAGCTCAGTCCAATGACTTATTTCATATTCTCTCACAATTTCATCAAGTGGAATGACAACGGGGGATTGGT
This sequence comes from Pinus albicaulis, assembly GCA_034641835.2. Lineage (NCBI taxonomy): Eukaryota > Viridiplantae > Streptophyta > Pinopsida > Pinales > Pinaceae > Pinus > Pinus albicaulis. The sequence continues at coordinate 572,371,797 of CM076572.1, forward strand.
TTTGAAAGATATGTTCAATGAGGTCATAATCATCTTGTTGCCCCCCTCTGATAACAACATCTAAGGTGCAAACATGGTATGGTGTTGCATGATACACTTCATCTTCTTCTTCATCCTCTAGCCACAAAAGTATATCATGTTCAATAGAAGACTGGGCAAGAGGATATAATACCAGTTGTTTTGACAAGGGCACATTTTTTATGGTCATGTTTCTAGCCCTACAACTGATATAGGCATCAACAATGGCCAACCAAGGTCCTCCTAGGATAATAGGATAACCATTAAACTTGGTTTTGGGTTAAAGTACTAGGAAGTCAGTGGGATACTCCCAGGAGTCAATAGATACCATAACATCCTCAACAACTCCCTTAGGATCTACTATGGATCTATCTGCAAATTGCAGAACTGTAGTGGTCTTTCTCAAAGCTCCTTGGAGATTGAGATTCAACATGGTTTCTTTGTTCATCACATTGATGGCAGCCCCAAGATCAATCATGTACGAGGGACAATGAAACCATCAATGTGTACATCCACTACTGGACTCCCGAGGTCTAGGTACTTTTGGAAAATCACTCTCCCTAGCATCAAATCAGATAAATAACCTACAACATTGATGGTGGGGGTGTATATCTTCTTTCTTCCAGGATTTTTGAAGCATTTCTCTTTGATAAGATTATTATATATGGGAACATCCTTAATATCCTAGAGAAGGGGTATATTTACACAGATTCTTCAATTCTTCCAGAAGTTCAACCTCTTCTGAGGTGTGCTAGCTAGGATGGATCATTCTTTCAGGAAAAGTAGGTGGATTTATAGCTTTTATACAGCTAAAAAAGCTTTTATATAAGAGGATTGACCTCATCAAACTACAGGTCATGAAAGAAGAGGATTGACCTCATTCTTGAAAAGAACAAAGTATTAAATTTGGTTAGAGGAAAATTAAAGAAGCCTACAAAAGATTCCAGTGATGCAAATAAGGTGAAATTCAGAGAATCGGAATTAGTGGTCATGACTCTAATGGTAGAAGGCATAAAGGACAATCTTGTCCCATACATAGCCAACATTGACCATGCTCAAGAAATGCATGAGGCCTTGTCAAAACCGTTCACTATTAAGAACATTGGTCAAGTAGCAAGTTTAAAGAATGAACCAAGGACCACAAAGATCACTAAAGAAGACACGATGGCTACCTTCTTTGTAAGGATAGCAAGAATTAGAGATGATCGTCTAGCCATTGACGAAATTGTACCAGACAAAGAACTTGTGATCACTAGATTATTAGGGTTGCCACCCTCTTGGAGTAATTTTGCTTCAGGACTCAACAGTTGGACGGAAACTCCCACCTTTGAAGAATTATGGATTGCTTGCAACCAAGAGGAATTGAGAATCTCATTAGTATCCAACAATGAAGAAGTTTCAAATGCCTACATTGTTCATCACAAGAAAGGAAACTTCAAGAAGACAAAAGGACCAAGAAGGAAGGTAGACATGTCCAAGGTAGAATGCTACCAATGTCATAAACTAGGCCACTATAGAAGTGATTGTCCCGACAATCCGAGGAATAAGAAGAGGGAAAGAGATCAAACAAATGTTGTTGAAGAAGGAACTCCTAAGAAAGCTAAACCTAAAGAATCTGACATAAGGGACTTACACTACTAAGTCCTTTGCTCTTAGCTTTAGATATTCTATTTTATGTTTTTGATTTTCAGTATTTGCAAGTTTAACATGTTTTTGGAAAAGACAATTTTTGTCTTATAAGATTATAGGTATCCCTCAAGTTGTAGAGGGAGCCCTCAATAACTCCCAAAGATAAGTATATCATGTCTTTTCAATTTTTGGCTTCGTGTACTTATTTAAGTTTTGTTTATATTAAATACTAATCACACTTCTACCTCTATTTTCATGATTAGGAAATGATTTGTTGCATTCTCAAAGAGTGTGGAAGAAATCATTTCAAGACAAGGTTTTTCAAGAATCAAAGGTATGCCTTAAACTATAAAGCATTGATTTCTTCATGACAAATATTTATTCATTTCTATTGATATTCTATATCACTAACATTGTTGTCTCTAGTTTCCTTGAATCATAAAGATTCTTGTTTAGGGTGATTCATCATTTGATAAATCTACCCCCCTCATATCTTTGATTGTTTGTAAAAAGAACCCTAGAAAGGCTCTCTGGAAAATCCTAACTTAAGGATATGCTAGTAATAATGTGTGAAACCTTAACCTACTTAGGGTTATTGGAAATGTCATTTGAAGGTTTTGATATTGATGTCATGTTTTGGGTTTTGGTGTGATCATTAAAACCCTAACTTGTTAAGGTTGAATGGTATCGTCTGAAATCCCAGACCTTTGAATTTTTGTTATAGCAGGGTTTTCTTTGCAATGTTATGAAACCCTAGATCTTTAGGGTTTGGTTAGGCCTATAAGCAAAACCCTTATTATGTCTTTAAAGTAGGTTCCTAGGAATGAAACCCTAGGCATATATATGTCCATTTGATCGAAACCCTAACCTGATCTAGGCCGGTATATGTCTAATATATTGTCTGACTTATGATGTGCTCCTAGATATGTGTGTTGACTTATTTAATAATGGTCATACGTCCTAGGGTTTCGAAACAAGCCCTAGCCAAAGTTTGATATTCCAGGATAATATTGTTTGGGAAATCTAGGGTTTTGCAGCTAAACCTTAGTAGTACTTAAAATTCTCTAGTATGTGTGATATAACAATCAGGGATCTATATATAGTGATTGTTGAGAATTTGTAAATGAGAAATCTATGGTTTACATCAAATCCTAGTAGAAGCTAGTCATGTTGATAAGTTGTGATTGGTTGTTGAAGCTCATGTATGGAATGTAGGGTTTGTATAAAATACTATTAGGAAGTTTAACATATGAATTCTAAAAGTTGCTAGATGCATTACTTGTTTGAATTGTTTCTAGGGTTTGTTATATCGTTGAAAGTAATATTGAAACCCTAGATATAATGAGTTTGATATTTTGATTAAGTTGTTGATGTGATTTAGGGTTTTGTAACAAAACTTGGGCAAGAAGTATAGTCTCTTGTTGATTATGTTTGTAAAGTCTAATGCTTCCATTAATATAAGATTTATGTTATGGCTAACGTCATGCTCCTATAGATATGGTTGTATTATCTAAGTTGTGCATGTACATCATATTCAAGATGGTGAAGATGTTCAAAGAGTTGATATGATAAGCATGATGAGAAAAACGGAAGCCATGAAAGATTCTCCAATGTCATAAGAAGAAGATGATCTCCCTAAGTTAAGAGGGAGCCTAGATAAAATAAATCCCCTTGGTTAAGAGGGAGGGCATATTATAGTCATGATTGGAGAATGCATTTTCAAGAATATGTTGTTACATGTAAAATAAGAATCTTCTGTCAAATATTCAGTTGATAGTCATACTATGATAAGTTGAAAAAGAAACATCTAGAAAGACCCTGAAGGTTTATATTTGAGTATGTACATTTTATAGTATATTATTGACTGGGGTTGTGTTTGTGTAGATAAATCTCTCGAAGTTTTGATAGCATGTTGGTTACCAGTCAGTGTGATCGGGAGAGATTTATTATTGAGGCTTTGAGAGTGAAGCATTGTCTGGGAGGACATTTGGTCGGCACTTTGTGTTGATGTCTAGTTCCTGAAGTGGGGAGGGTGGTGTTGGATACACACCTAGATTCTTGGGCTAATGGTTAGTAAGTAAGCCTGATGATACCTAGATAGGTTGAAAGCTTTATTCCATCTTAGTCCCCCTCAGATAGATTTCTCTGTTCAGGAATCTAGTCTATGGCATTGTGATGCCTAAATTGTTGAGAGACCTTGGATAGATTTCCCTAGTCAAGAATCTAGTCCATGGCATTGAGGTGCCTAAAAATTCTTCATAGTTCACATAGTTTGAGATCTTCCTTGTACTTGTATATTATGAATACCTCCCTAGTTAAGAGGGAGTGTTGAAGAATGTAACTAAGTTCGGTCTTCATTAATGTACTCGAGTCACTATGTAATGTACTCGTCAAAAGAATAAAGAAAAAAAATATTATTATTGTTACAATGACCTATTAAAGCATGGGCTTCATGCTTGGGTCATTATGTTTTAGGTCAAACTCCCCATTGAGGACTTCTAGGATTTATTTTGAGTCTATAGAATCATTGTACATTTAAAAAGACCCTTCTTGGGCTTTTGAATCATGTAAAAAGATTTAGTATTGATTCAAATACGAATTATGTCACCTCCACATCAAGTCGGCTTCAAGATGATCAAGTCGACCTCAAGAAGGGCTATTCGACCTCACCTAGAGGCTATAAAAGGAGAAAATCGAATTCATTTGGAGAATCTTATATCAAACAAGTTCCATATCTCTACGAAAGCCGAAGAAATTGCGAAGTGAAGGAAGAGGGCTAAAGAAGTGTGAGTTTGGTCAAGGTGAAGGAGAAAAGGAAAATCAAATTTTTGGCCTCTCTCTCTCTCTCTCTCTCTCTCTCTCTCTCGTGACATAGATTGGATGATCGAAGTCTCTCGTGTTGTCGCTACCAGTTGTTGCATGATGTTGCTACCAAGACAAGTATAGGTCGATGTTGTTGTTGTTGGGTATTGCTACCTCAAGAAGTTCTATTGGGTCAAAATCGAAGTTTCTAAGTCAAGATTGGAGTCTCTCGGACAAGATCAAAGTCTCTAAAGCAAGATCGATGTTACTGGGTCGAAGAAAGTGTTGCATAGTGTTGTTGTTGTTGCCAGGTTGAAAATAGGATCATATGCAAAAGAAGAAGGTTGACTTGGTGTGGGGGAAGTTTGTGTCAAGGTCTAGAGTTTTGGATTATCTCTGAAAAATATTGAAGGAATAATTATTGACTGGGTTTTCCCCTAGAGTGGGGTTTTTCCCGAGTTGTCCGCCTATATCTGATGTCCTTGATCTATGTGTTATTTCTTTGGTAATTGCTTAATGAACTAAGAGGGGAAAAAGAAAAAAAAAAAGATAATAAGAAAAACTAATAAGAATACAGGAACATCACAAGTAAATTATCAAGCAAAAGAAAATCTTTCTGCCTTTTTGATTTTCTAACACCTAACCACAGAGATATTGACTTGTAGATTGTGCCCAGAATTTAAGCTTGACACAACTTCTATATAGTTTATATTTTAGGACTAGACTTCAAACCCTTTGCACAAAAGTGATCTTCAAACTACCATAGATACTGACCTTAGCTCTAATACCATGTTGAGAAATCTAGGGCAGTTAGATTAGGTCTCCTTTTAAATTGATTTCTCTTACAATGGCAAGTTCTTGTGATGTTATTTTAGTTTTTCTTCATTAAATTAGGTTCTTGTCATCAAGACAAATGCCAAACAATAAAGATCACAACACAGAACACAAATGTAGGCACTCAGCCAGGGCAAAACCCCTAAGGAGGGGAAAACCCAGTCAAGAACTCTTCCTTCAGTGGATTCAAATCATAGTGAGACAACCATGACTCTCTTGACCAAGACATAGATTCCTTCCACCAAGTCAGCGTCTTTCCTCTAAGACAACGTGATTCTGGTTCTCCAAGAATTTCGTTTTGCATTTGTATTTCTGAAGGTAGTATGAACCCTAAGCCCTATAGTTGCATTAAGAACAGAATTTTTATCTTCAAGGATCCTTCTCTTCCTTTGTTGTATTGGTTCCTTCATTTAGATGACAGAGAACTTCTATTATCCCTTCTCGCACTTCCTTTTTGATATCCGAATTGCAGATAGATAGATGCCCAAAACAAGTCGAATACCATTTGCTATATATAGTAGTTTGAGCATCCAATAATAGGCTGACTTGTAAACTGATGAAGAGGCTGACATAATTAGATTGAGGCCAAGTTGAGAGGAAGCTAACTTGGTGGAGGATAGACAAAAAAAAGATTATTTCTTGTCTTTAAGGAGCCCAAGAAGGGTCTCTTACACATGATTTTGACTTTGACTAAACAGAAATCCTAGAGCACTCAAAGGGTGCTATAGCCTATTCAATTTAATAATAATAATAAATTTATTTTGACAAATATATTACATCATGACTCAAGTATAATTATGAAGAACGACACTACTTACATTTTTCAACACTTTCAAAACATTTATATCCCTTGATATTTGGATGATGGCTGCTTTTTAACAAGTCAAATTTCGTGTGGTGATATCAAGTCAAGGAAACACAAGGAATGACATATATATCGAAAGCTCTTAAAAATGGCTTTTCTTAGCAACCTCGTCACCAGTTAATTTACAACTAATACCTTGTGAAAATGAAGATAACATATTTTCCAAATCTCAGTTATTAGGTAGCATTCAAACCCACATTTCACATTAACAATGTGAGTGATGACTCTCTATTTCAACTTCATCAGTGGGTAACCCACAGGTATCACTATATCATTGGCAGCTTGCAAAGGCAATCATCCATACAAATTGAGCTACAGTTAAGTATAAAAGATTGCATGGCTGATTTAAGGGAACTGACCATCTCTATTTAAACATGGGCATTTGGGGCAATCTTGTCATTGTTCTTAGTGTCTGGTCAACTCTGGAGAATCCCAAAATAAATTGTCCACTTCTACCAGCCAAAAAAACATTTTTCTCTAACATATTAAAAGTACATTATCAGTTCAATTCGAGGCCTACATTTATGTCCAAAATGCATTGCCTAGATAGCTGCATGTATTGGAAGGAAAGAACTAAATTAGACTGCTCCGCGATTTAATTTCTAAAGATATTTTGAAACCTGAAAAGAGATTGCCTTCAAGAAAATTCTTTGCTATATTGCCATCTAAAATGAACTTCATTGGCCTTGATTTATATTGTCATCATTATTGTTTTTATCTGTTGTTTCATCAGAAACAACTTTGAATTTCAGAACCTTGTGAAGCTGACAAACATTCTTGATTTGTTTCCTTGGTGCCTGATTAGGATCAACTATGCACTTTCCGGCAAACAGGTTTGCGTCAGAGGGTCCAGTTTCCTCATGTGCTATGGAATATTCTTCAGCTGCACCAAAATGTTAGATCAATTAGATATCTAGAAATCATCAAAATATAGAACATCACAAAGTATTTGATTCACATTTTTCTGAAAGTTTCAAAATGGTAATGGAACCCAATGTTAACAAAAAACCAGAAACTGTACAGAATACATGTCACTACTGAAACTCTCTCTCTCTCTCTCTCTCTCTCTAACTAAATAAACAAACCCCATGACCCAGCTGAATAAGACTGAAAAGTGTCTTAACTTTTGGTAACGACAGACTCACAAGCACTTCAAACTTCCATACTGAGAAACATAAACAAATGTAAAAAATCATAAAACCAGAATCTCAGGTAAACAGCTATAACAAACCAATGTATAGTCAGTTGACTCTTGCATAGGAATAAAAAGTATTAACAATAACGTGTAAGAATGATGGAGTTACTAAAACACAAGCCATGTTGTAGTACCTCTCCCCTTGGACTTCATTTGTACAGCAAATGCTTGGAGATTGAATAGAATACTGGAGATATAATTTCTTGATTATGTGACGTTTTCATGTGCTAATTTTTATTGTAGGAAACCCTTGTTATGTAGTTATCAAGGCCTTGTAATGAACTCCATTTCATTTGGACAAAATGTAATTTGAGGAGATAATCACTCTGATGGTTGTTGTTATGTTAAGATTACTCCTAATAAACCAATTGTTACTAGCGTGATATCACATCACCTTCGTACCAACATTTTTAATAGCACACCTAGTTTTTCATGTCAATTTTCTGCGATATATTTCAGTAAGCTAGGGTTGATTTCTGGCATGCATAGCAGCCCCTATCTCCCTACATATTCATGCACTCACCCTCTTTCATTTATGCTTCCTTGACTCCATTTTCCCAAGATGTGATTAAGCACTTGGTCTTGGGATTTTCCATCTTACCTTCTCACGCCATTCATTCTTCCATTATACTACATCCACTTGTTTTGTTAAGGTTTACTCTTCACAAATCACCTTGTATCTTCACTCTATAGCATTAGCAATGCTGACTTTATGGAATCCCTGCTTGAGTTCGAGAAGAGACAACCAAATGTGAGAGGAAGAGCTACTATGGTGATAGTGAGTAGCCTTCCTGAGTTGCACAAGACTATCCCCTTGATGCTTGAGACTTTACATCATTTGGGGGTGCTAGACTTTGATGTAACACCATTAACAAGCTGTTGCAAGGATGTTCAAGCTTTGGCCATTGAGAGGGAGGACACCTTGTCACCACAAGTCTCAATGGCTTCAAGTTAATAAAGCTTGTATGGTGAAAGTGGCCCTAGCCTGTTGAGAATAATAAATCATTTGAAAAAGAAACAACCTGCTCCATATTTTTCCATCAAGAAGTTGTTATAAGGATGGTTGAACTTGGGCATTGAGAGGGAGGTCACCTTGTCACCACAAGTCTCAACTACGACTGAGGAAAAAATGCATCCATAGATCTGTCTAGCCATGTGAACTAAAGGATTAGTTTTTGAGTCTCTGAGAGGTCCATCCAAACTGAAACTATGGTATAAAAAGTACAAAATAGACTTCAATGGATGATGAATATGTTTTTTTGCCACTACAATAAGCATTAGGACAAAGAAATCCCTACACTGATGAAAATGCACAGCGCATAGATCTTAGGCTTAATTTGTGCAAAAATACGATAGAACTTCTTTTACTGGAAAAAGCTACATATAAATTTATAATTGTAGAGATTTTAGTACATGTCATCACGGGGCATGGTGCAATTTTTTTATAGTGCACCCTATCCCACAACTTCTGTTGTAAGAAATAAGAGCAAATGCTTGAACAGGGGTAGAATCTTCTGCTCTTGGAGTGTGTAAGTAAATGGAATCTTGACTTCCTCTAACATATTGAGTCATTATTTTGATTCCAAGTAAGGCAATACTCCATTGCAAATCAAAGCTTGATGACACTACATCAAATATTATCATCCTATTTTAAAATATTTTGTAGGACTTTACAATTGTGGACAGCAGACTGCACATCATAAGGACTGCTAGTGTATTTCACAACACCTAAAATTTGATTCTACTTGGATAGTACCGATGCCAGCCATGTTGTACTATATGCCAACTTATACCTCATACATCATAACTCAATTTCTGATTATAAAGCTTCAAATCAGAAATGCCTCGCGTATTCTCCTTTAGCTACTCTGAACATGCTTGTATATTCCAATCCCATTGATTACATGCAAAGTTACATTCATCGTTATCGGCAATTTATCAACAGGGTTCCAAAATTTAAATCAGCGGCAGTATTGGGGAAAATATCAGAAATTATCAGGAAACTTTGAAAATACAAAAAATAATCATTTTTTTCAATTTTTTACTTATAAACAGTGTTATCGGAACCGAACCGGTTCCGGAAAACAGGCCGGTCCAACTGGTTTGGAGGCAAAACCAGTCCCAACTGGCCCTCCAAACTGGAAATGACCGGTTTGGTACCAAACCAGCCGGTTTCGGCACCGAACCGGTCCGAACCGATCTAGACCGATTTGGAGACCGGTTCCACTAGTTCACAAGTCTGGGCATTAAAAAAAACATTTTTTTTAATTATTACTTTTCCAAGTTACTAATGCTACCCTAGCCCCCCCTAAAGCTACTTAAACACCCCCGCCCCCTCTATTTTACTCACACTATTCATTCGAGTCTCTTGTAATTCTTGAGCCGAGTTCGGGGAGGAGAATTCAGAGAGTTTTTTGCAGGGTTGTTCTGAGGGAGATCTTTTGCAGATTTGAAGAGCTGATTGGAGTCTTGGAGAGCTATTGGGTTGGCATATTTTCAAGCTACTTCAAAGATTTTTTTTTCCCAAAGATCTTTTGGTTTTCTTCAATGGTTTTTGCAGTGGGTGGAAGATTTATTTTTTTGTTTTGTTGGGGCTGCTACATAGTTGATTTCAAAGGATTTTGGAGCTGATTTTCTCCAAAAATTTAGAGGGTAAATCAAGGGCCAGGGGAATCAAGCCATAATCCCATTGCATACTTGGATGCTACTCATTCTTTGGATGAGGATGAGGAGGATGATCAGGATGATGATTGATGATTGATGATTTGATCATTGATTTGTTGTAGTTGTAGCTTGTAGTATAGTAGGTTGTAGTATAATACATTATACTATGATCTATGATGTTATTTTGGACTATAAAGGCCTTTTAGAGCTTGCTTCTTCATGTTTGTAATATTTCTGGTTCAACGATGTTTTGCACTAAGTGCTATTTTGGTTATATCCACTATTACTTGCTATATAAATGAGAACTTTTGCATATTTGTGTATAAATGGTTTTGATTCATATGGATGCACATGAATATATCTGTTTTTTCTTTAAAATATGAATATTTTGTGTGTTTTTAGTAAACCGGTTTTTTTGCCAATTTTTTTTTGTTCCAACCGTTCTCGGTGCACAAGGTTTTTTGATTCGATGACCAGTTCAGTTCTGATAAAATTTCTTATAAAGCAACATCAACATCAAACAAACACATTGTAACATGAATATGAAGATAAAACTGCAATATAAAATGTATAAGATGTCAAGTGGTACATGAGACATTGATACTGAAATATGATATATGTCCTAAGTCATCAGTCCTAATAGGATAACAGAAAATCACATCAAAACAAAGATTAATGTATCCCATCATCCATGAGATGTTCATCATGAGGCATCTAAATACTACAAGGCTAATTATGATACACCAAGATGTCAATGATTCCCTTTACCCCTATTACGGGCAAAGGTCACCAGTATCATTCTTCCTCTGGTGGACATGTTGAGGCTAAGCCTTAGGTGGAAGGCGCAACTCTTGGGGAAAAGGTAGAAGATAGTGCGATGTCTTCTACCCATTCCCCTAGTTGCTACCTCTGTGGAGGCGGTGGCACTGGTTGTGGCACACTTTCAATGTTCTCTCGCTACTCCAAATCTATCTCTCCTAGAAGTGGAACATCCTCTCATCCTACCTCCTCCTCCTCAACATCATGCTCCAACCACTTAGGTGCCTCCTCCATGACTGGGTTTTGTTAGTTTTTGGATATGAAGTTTGGAGTAGCATCGGACAAGTGTTATAGTCTCTAAAGTGTCTAAGAGGCTAAGGAACACGAAATCTCCAATACCCAAAAATGGTTTCGCGAGATATGACTCTGAAAACCTTAATCAAATTAATTAATCAAATAATTAATATTTCCTAATTCTAACTTAGGAAAATTGGTTAATTGAAGTGTATTAATTAAGGAAATCGACTTTTGCTCTAGAGATTTTTCAAAAGTAACTTGACGGAGTCTAAGATGATCTGAGTGATCGATCACAATCAGATCTTGGTCGTTTGTATTCCAACGAGAGAATTATAAGAGCAAGTCGATGGGGCTTGGAGAAGACACATTGAAGGAGCAAGAGAGCAGGGCAGTGTGCAGCATTCAGCGAGGGAAGAGTTTGAGCCAACAAAGCATCAATGGAGGATCAGCGAAAATTGGAGAGAGGGTTTCCAGGGGAGATTTCCATAGAAATTTGTAGAGGTCGAGTTCACCAAAAGGAAGGTCATGTGAGTTTCTCCAATGCACAGATCTGGGCAACAGATCACTTTTCTAGTTGTCGGGATCAGATCCAGAGGATAGAGCGAGTTGCCTAGTGTGAGTGTATGATCACTAGGAGTGCAGGATCATCAATTCTCAGTTTCCAAAAAGTGTGTATTTCCCGCAGCAGCATTTTTTGTGTGCATTTACGAGAGGAGGTCGGGTTTGATTTTGCAAGGGAAACAGAGGGTTTCTAGGTCGATTTGCCAGTTGAATTTGTGGAGTAAATTCCAGAGCTTGGCCAGTGTTCTGGAAAGAAGATCTATGTACTCTCTAATTTGCTGAAGATAATAAAATATAAACCCTCATCTACTACACTGGTTTTCCCTTTGGAATTTTTCCAGGGACATTATGAGTCTCATTTTATGAGTCTGCAGTATTTCTCAGTTCATGATTTATTTTCCACAACGTTTATTTTAATTGTGAAGATTGCAGTAGTAATTTATTTCTTGTTTGTCGTTAATTAAATAACAAAGGACAAATAAACTACATCAGTTAGAAGAATAGTTTCTAGTTTATTGCAATCGTGGATTTTTCACATGGTATCAAAGCATAGTTGACCAGATCTCTGGTTCATAGGCGAAAGAAAGTAAGATCATGCAGTTTCAAAGGGAGATCTAAAGCACAGGATCCAGATCAGCGCAGGCTAAGCCAGGGATTCGATTTGCAGAGGAGCAAAAAATCGATTTCCAGAACGAGGAGGAGGAAAAGTTCGATTTTGCTTCAGATCTATGGCAGCAGGCAATGGTATTGTTGGGAAGTAATTCCGGGGAAGTAATTCCGGTGAGTAGATCAATCAATTCGTAGAGTAGATTTGTGCGTAGGAGATTTGTAGCAAGGGTTGTAATTGCAGATTTGTGCAGGGACGGAAGAGAAAAGCACACCAAAGAGGGAATTTCCAGTAAATTCTTAGAGGGTTTCTAGATTTCCAGGTCCAGGAAAGGAGGCCGAAATCTCAACAACAAAAGGCCGCATAAACTTGCCAATCTAGCTTGTGCGATTTTTAGGGGTCAGCAATGCGAGCCACCTAAAAGGAAAAGCAGGCAGTGCGAGTTCTGGGAAGGACGTTGGAGGCTAGTGCAGGAACATATATGACAGTGCAGGATCAGATCTGCGCATTCTAAGAGTGTAAATAGCAGAGGAGGCCAAATTTAGTTGTCGAAGAGAGAAGGAGATTCCAGTTCATTTCTCCAGTATTCTCAGTGTCAAAGAAAGGTCGATTTATCTACAGAAGAAAGGCTAAAGCAAGCAGATCGCATGGCCAGATTACCCAATTCGCAAATCTGAAGCAGTGATTTCATTTACAGTTATCGAATCTAATTGACGGAGGAGGTGTGAATAGCTTCAGAGACAGAGGGAGGAAGCATATTCACCATATCTAATTTCCGAGAGCATTTCTCACTAAGCAATACAAATTGCAGGATCTAGTGTAGGGTGTAGGGTCCAGTGCAAGTTGCAGAGGAGTGTGAGTTTGCAAGGAATTTGAGTCAATTTTGCAGATGGATTTTCCAGTAGGAGTGAGATATATTCTACAGGTTTTGAGTTTGCAGTTTTTTACAACTTTCTAGAGATGACCATATGAGATTGTCAAAGGATGTTGTTCGAGTTAGCCATAATACAGGTCTGGACCACAGATCGACTTCCAGTTGTCGGAGATAGGTGTCAGAGAAAGTGTAAGTTGTCTAATGCGAATTGCAAAGCGAAGCAGGGTCCCATCGAGGGACAAGGCTCAAAAGGAGATAGTGGGACACCAAATCCAAGTGGAGGAGGAGCTTGATACCTTAACATGTCAAGTTGGGTAGGATCCAATGTAGTTGTAGCAAGGAGATCAGTTAGATCAATTCCAAATGTTGCAGCAGGATCATTAACTTTGCTACAGGGGCCCACAGTATCACAGTAGCAGTTTGGTGTCAGCAAGTGACAATCAGATGACAGTTGTAGAGCTAGTTGCGGTTAGTATACGTGAGACAATTATAGAGCTAGTTGCAGAGACACAGGTAGTGTGAATTTCCCAGTTGCAGGTAGCAGGTGCAGTTCCAGCCAACGAGATTCCCAGCACAGAACTATGCAGTCCAGCTTCTAGTGCAAGAGGATAGTGCAAGTTACCAGAAGGGAGCAGAGATATTTCCCAATGGAAGATCGAGACTTAGAGGGAGTCTAGCTTCAAAGGGAGCAGCCTTATGGAAGCTTAGTGCTTCGGGATATGAGAAGATTAGTTCAAAGTTGCAGTGATAGAAGCAGCGCAGATGCAGTACAGTGTAGTGGCAACACAGCAGCATTAGTGCAGAGGCTTCAGCAATGTGAGATCAGAGTTTGGTTCAACTACAAAGTTAGTAGATGAATCAGAGTATGTGCAGTAGCATGGTGGACAGTGAGAACTAGTTGTATCATAGATGTCAGACACCAACAGCATGATTAGTCTAGCTACAGGATGTTTTTCTGCTTAGTATAGAGTAGAGAAATATGTTGGGGAGAGAGAACACCTTCCTCGCTAAGAGGGAGTGTTATTTTTTGGAGATGGAGATTGGAGTAGCATCGGACAGGTATTCTAGTTTCTAAGGTGTCTAAGAGGCTAAGGAACACGAAATCTCCAATACCCAAAAATGGTTTTGTGAGATGACTCTGAAACACCTTAATTAATATTTCCTAGGTCTAACTTAGGAAAACTAGTTAATTAAAGTGTATTAATTAAGGAAATCAGCTTTTGTTGCAGGGACTTCTCAAAAATAACTTGACAAAGTCTAAGATGATCTGATCCATCAATCACAATTAGATCTTGGTTGTTGGTATTTCAACGAGAGAATTATAAGAGCAAGTGGATGGGGCTTGGAGAAAACACATCGAAGGAGAAAGAGAGAAGGGCAGTGTGAATTTCCCAGTGCGCAACATTTAGCGAGGGAAGACTTCGAGCCAACAGAGCATCAGTGAGAGGATCAGCAGAAATTGGAGAGAGGGTTTCTATAGGAGATTTCCACAAAAAATTGCGGAGGTCGAGTTCACCAGCAAGAAGGTTGTGTGAGACTCTCTAGTGTGCAAATCTGGGCAGTAGATCACTTTTCCAATTGTCGGGGTTAGATCCGGAGGTTAGAGCAAGTTGCCTAGTGCGAGTGCAGGATCACCAAAAGGAGTGCAAGATCCTCAATTCTCAGTTTCCAACAAGTGCATATTTCCTACAGCAACGTTTTTTGTCTGCATTTACTGGAGGAGGCCGAGTTTGATTTTGCAAGGGAAACAGAGGGTTTCCAGGTCGATCTGTCTGTTGAAGTTGTGGAGTAAATTTTCCAGAGCTTGGCCAGTGTTCTGGCAAGCATATCTATGTACTCTCTAATTTGTTGAATAAAATAAAATATAAACCCTCATCTACTGCACCAGTTTTCCCATCGGGGTTTTTCCTGGGACATTAGTCCAAATCATTAATGTCATTTTATGTGTGTATTATTTCTCAATTCATGATTTATTTTCCGCTACGTTTATTTTAATTGTGAAGATTGCAGTAGTGATCTATTCGTTATTTGTCATTTTAATTAAATAAAAGAAGAAAAATAAAATACATCCGTTAAAAGAATAATTTCTAGTTTATTGCAATCATGGATTTTTTATAGCTTTTGTGAAAGTTTCACAACAGAAACCCTACTGCAGTATCTAGTTCTACTTCACCTACTTGTTTCATTAACATTAACAAATTATTTAACTGGAATATTCAGAAAAATACTTAAGTAGACATTAACTGCAGCGTACACATCTACAAATCATTTACTGAACAATGCACACATGTGACAAGATTACACACGATTTTTCGAACAAATGTCCTCGGAAAAACCCAATGCAGGAAAACCAGTGCAACAGCTCTAGAGGGTTTATATTATTATGCAGAATCTGAATACAACATTTTGGGCACCAGACATGGTTGGCCCTACAGAGAAATTACACGGCAATAAGTACCTTTCACTTGGAGACAGAAGATATAGTTGTATCACACCCTCAAATGGGATTTACAGATCACGAGCCCCTTCTGGCCCACTGGAACCCTGAGCGCTGCCTCTGCAGCGTCTGCGTCAGCCCTCTACTGGCCAGCGTCCCCACTGTGTCACCCTGACTGGTGCTGCGCTGCCCCGGCTGGGACTGTGTCACCCTGGCTTGTGTTGCGTTGGCTAGGTCTGCATCACCCTGGCTGGGCTTACGTAGCCTCTACGCAGTCTCTGTGTGGTGTTGGCCGAACTGCGTCCTCCCAACTGGCTCTGCGCTGACTGGTACTCACTGCCCCTCTACCTTATTGTATTCTCGACCTTGGATCAGATCATCCCTCGCCGATCTCTGCCCCTCACTGCACTGCAACTCGTTTCGAATTTCTCAACAAAACCCCGCCCCAGAAATTCGACTTAGCTTCAGTGCTTTGCCAATATGTGTGTGTCTCCAACTGACCCCAAGCCTTTCCTTTATACTTTTCTCATTGGAAAACCAACAGCCGTGATCTAATCCCTAATTGACGGCTTTGATTAAAAGACTGCTTGATCCACGTCACTTAGAACACTTCATCACATGTGTTTAATTAACTCACTTTATTTTTTCTAATTCCCTAAGTTAGACTTAGGGTCCTCATTAAAAAATTTAATTATTTGCATATCTCATACACCAGATGAAATTTCTCCAAATGCTTTCAGGGTTTTGGAGGTCTCATGTGTCTTAGCCCTTCCACAAAATTTTAGGGCTAGAGCACACTCGATGCTACCTCAAAATCTCAACACTCCCTCTTAGCAAGGAGTGTGCTCTAGCAATACATCCACACCAAGTATTGTCTGATCTCGGCATCAGCCTCTGCGTTGTTGATGCTTGGCCTGCTGCCCTCCATCCACTGCGCTAATGCTTCCTGTACGGTTTCCCATGTCACTACCACTAACACTACTACATCCATACTACAGCGCCCTCTCAAATTGTTGCGTCGTGCTACCAACTGTTGCACTGCAACTCAGCTGCTGAGAAGTAAGCAACTAAAGGACCCCTGCCCAATCACTGACAGACAAGACAGTCAGGCTGCACCTCATCACTGAAGCTCCCTTGGCTGCTGCGCTGCATTGTCCTCCTGAAGCCACTACGATGTTGCAGCTCTGCACTGCGTAAGCACTGCCCCTTTGCGCTGCTGAAGTCTCATCAGCCCCTCTGTGTTGTTGCTTCTCACCGATGTTGCCTCTGCATTGCGTTGCTCCCATCTACAGCGTCCTAGATCTGCCCTCCACTTCACTGTGATCTCCTGCACCCACTGCTCCACTTGTCCCACTACTGTCTTAAGGCTCCCGTAGCTCGTATGTGATCCAAGAGTTGGGCACCTCAAGGACCCCGCCACTCTCCATCTGCAGCTTCTCTACAGATCAATATCGCCCCACTTACGTGGCTCATGAGCACTTATGGCTACGTCATCGTCACTACCATCATCCCCCTTTGTTGTTGCTGCCTTGTATTCAGAAGATCCCTTGTCCTTCTTAGGACAATGGCTGGCGAAGTGTCCAAGTTCGCCACAATTAAAGCACCAGACCTTGGATAGGTCCCTCTTCTTCCCTTAATGTCTTTGTCCCTTTGATGTAACGACTGCATCCTCCTCCTCCTCTTTCTTTACTTTGACTATCCCGCTGCAACTGCTTTGCCTCTTGGTAATCCTCCTGATTTCCTCCTGTCGGAGGATTGCCCACATATCCGCCCAGGATGGTAATGCTGCCCTGCCCAAGATGCTTTGGACAAATGTTTCCCATTCCTTGGTGACTGCATTCAGGGCAGTCCTCACCAAGAGCCCCTCATCCGGAGTCGTACCCATGGCAATCAGTTGATCCTGGATATTGTCGTGTTCTTCCCGACAATATATGGCACAACATAATCTTTGACTCCATCCATGATCAAGCGCTTTGTCCGTGCTTGATTCCCCTTGAATTTCTTCAGAGGATCTGCATCGGTAGGCACAACTAGGACATTCTCATCATGGTCCTTGATGTCATACTCATCCAGGACTGTCAAGATCCTAGCCCTCCAAATAACGAAGTTGGACATGTCGTCCAACCTGTCATGATCTCTCAGTCCATGAGACACCATCTCTGCTCAAATCTGACAGAACAGATACTCCTCTCCCTCTTTTTGCTGCAACACTCAACAGAAAACTGGATTTGGGTTTCTTGGCGATTAGAAACCCTCTATAGTAGTTGCTCCCTCTGACAATTGATTTCCTTCCCGGAAATCCTTAGCCAAAAACAACTGAAGCATTTCTCTACGATCACCCTCCTTATCGAATCTCAGATTTATTTGGCACAAATCTGCTATGCGACTGTTCTCCTCCCGCTTTGTCACCTTTGCTAGGCACTGTTCTGCACCGACAGAACCTATGCCACACCAGCAAGTTCTAAAGATCGGAAACCGGACTTCCAGCCCCGACAAACTGCACAGCAACTCTCCAACTCAGACTGTCACCCTCCTAGTGCTGCGTCAGCCTATGCGTGAGCAGACTGGCTCAGCGTCCCTCTCCTAGTGTTGCGTCCGCCTTTGCGTGAGCAGACTGGCTCTGCGTCAGCCTCTGTGTGAGTAGATTGACTATGTGTCCCCCTTGCAGGGTCTGCGTCCCTCTTGGTGCTGCGCTACCTTCTTCTGGATCTGTGCTGCTTCAGCTGCCCTTCTTGCAGCAAATATCCTCACTTTATATTTTCTAATTCCCTAAGTTAGACTTAGGGTCCTCATTAAAAAAATTAATTATTTGAATATCTTATACACCAGATGAAATTTCTCCAAACGCTTTCTGGGTTTTGGAGGTCTCGTGTGTTTTAGCCCTTCCACAAAATTTTAGGGCTAGAGCACACCCGATGCTACCTTGAAATCTCAATAACTTTTGGGTCTCCACCCTCCATGGATTTGTGGTGTTATGCACATCCAATGAAATGGCATCCATGTCAGGTACTTTTTTTATCTTCCATACCCACAACCTAAGATTCTAGTAGACATAGACCATGTCATTGACAGAGAGGACATATAACCTGCATGAGCCCCATTTTGTAATTAGAGGATGATGTCTCATGGGCATAAATTAAATTAATGAAATTATAAAAAGTAGAATTTTGAGTTGAACATTTCTAATCTATTGCGCTTCTTGGATTGTATCATTTCAAAGACACTACAGTCGCGCTCACACCCTAAAGAGTTGCAAGTTTTACTGAACACCCAAATTGGCAAGTTTTTGCAACTCTAGGACTATATTGCCCTAAGTAACTAGAAATGTTGCTCCCAACCCCCAGAAACACCATTCATCATTTCAGATACGAAAATGTGCACGATCCGATGTTGAAATGGCTTTGAAACGTTTCCATGACATTTCGTTTTTTTTAAACCTAGATCCTTAGCTCGAAAATGTTTACATGGGACTTTTAAAAAATTCAGATCTGTTTCTGGAAATTCAAATTCGTATCATGAAAATCATGATATAGATTCGTATATTCGGAAACGTATCAGGCAAATTGGTGGTTGCAGGGAACGGATTTTACAAATTTTTTGACTTTTTCAATTGGGAAAAAAATGTTTACATCCCCCTCTTAACTTCTTAAGTCATTTAACCTAATGAAATAACTATCATTGTGATTTGCTTGGAGCCATTGTGAAAATTCGCACCAGTGCACAACGATTTCGTCGTTCGAGTTTGGAGTCTATTCGTTGTTTGGTGGAGCTAGACTTATAAGTGTTGAAGAATGTAACTAGCGTCGGTCTTCATAATTGTATTTGAGTCATGTATTTGTCAATAGAAAGAAAAAAAAAATGGGTCAAATGGTCAATAGGTCAAAGCACCCATTGAATGCTCTAGGATTTTTATTGAGTCAAAGCTAAAGTTATTATGTAAAGAAAGTTTAAACCCTTCTTAGGTTCATCATGTCGAAGAAATAAATTTATTTTATGTATTCTAGTCATAAAAACCCCTCCACCATCAAGTCGGCCTCAAGCACTTAAAGTCAGCCTCAAATAAGATGTCTAGTCGGCCTCATGAAGGAACATGTCCACCTTGTGAAGACCACATATATATAAAGGAGCATTAGACCTTGGAGCATTAGCCATCAATCATTTGATCTGTAATTTTGTTGAAGAAAAGAAGTTCGTTGAAGCATTGAGGATGGGCTCTACCTATGAAATGATAAAGGAGGAAGACCAAAGCCTATTACAGGACTGTAGTTTGCTTTTGTAATGAAAATTTTTGGTATGACTATAGGAGCCGAAGATAAATATTAACTAAGAAGGTTGAAACTCTTGAAGAGTTGTTTTGGAAGATGACCACCCTAACTGAACGGCTGACTTGATGAATGGAGAGAGGTCTACGTAAAGGGTCTAGGATGGTCTCAACTTGATTTTTTATTCTACTAAGGAATATTTTAACTGGGTTTTCCCCTCCTTAGGGGTTTCGCCCTAGCTAAGTGTCTACATCTTGCGTTATTTTCTTGTGTTTGTGATCTTCATTTATTTGGCATTTATATTTATGATGAAGAAACATAAAAATAACAAAAGGAAATAATATAACATCACAAGAACTTGTCAAAAGTAAGAGAAATCAAGCTAAAAGAAAATCTTAATCATACTGCCCTAGATTTCTCAAAATGGTATCAAAGCTTGTTCAATTTGCATAAGGGTAGGAAGGAGATCACACGGGCTTCAATTCATGGCAAAGAAATCTGGTCATCTAGGACCGAGCTCCTAGAAAGAAGAAAATATGAATTCTGAGCACTCTAATTACAGTGACTAGGCCTCAGACAACGAAGAAATATTAGAAGGATAGTAGCATTGTTTTGAAAGGCCTAAAAGGCTAAGGAAACAGCCCACTCAAGGCCGAGTTTAAATAAATCCATCCAGAAAAGAATTTGAGTTGTAAAAGAACATACTTCTAGGAATAATTACAAGTTATATATCTATAAACAAACCACAAACCTGAGCTTATAGGTCGAAGTACCTATAAGAACCGAATAGCACACATGAACTTAGTCAAGACAAAGCTCCTTATGGAATAGAGCGAAAATTTTGAGAATTGTTTAAGGGTTCTACAATTTCTATCAAGATGGCCAAGTATAAAGTTTGAAGTATAAAAGAAGTCATTGAAAACAACAAATAAAGGAACAGGGGTCGAATTGTTTAATAGCTATGGAGACCTAATTGAAAAGATTGTTACAAAGCTACAGTCACCCAAATTAAAAGAGCCAACACCCCTGCAGAAAAAGGACAAAATTCTGAGTATATGAGATTTGTGTCTTAATAAACACTTGGAAGGATCACAAATGCTTGACATAATGAAGTCAATTTTGAAGTCTAATTCAAAGGAACATAATTTGTCTTTGATCAAATTCAAGGAACATTTACATCTTTTTCTACAACAGTAAAAGGAGAACATTATTTAGCAGCTTCTATATATATTTATCCATCGAAAGATCACGAATGAGCAGTAGCGTTCTCTTTTGAAAAGGAGAGTAAAGAAAGAATTAGGTACACAATCTATCATTGGAGAATGGAAGGTTTTGTTGAGCAAGTATCTCGGCGAAGGAAGCGGTCTAAAACATAGCACCTTGAAAGTAAAAAGCATCTAAAATTTTGGACCAATTTGCTGTCCTCATCAAAGTCAAGTAGGTGTTGCTTTTTGTTCTGTGTCTTTATCATCTAACAATATGTTTTTAGTTTGCTAGAAAGAACAACAAATGGAACATCAAAACAAAGGTATGTAATTTTGAGGTATGTATAGCATGTTTTTATGAGTTTGGATACCTATATGATTTTAGGGTTGACTAGTTGTTGATATTTAGGGATTGTAGACCTTAGATAGTCCATATAAAGAAACCCTTATCTTATTTGCTTCTTCCCTCTATGAATCTCTAAGTCATGATATCTAAGGTCTACAGGTATATGACAATTCTTTATGAAAATAGAATTGTATGATATTTAGATTTTGACATAATACCTCTAGAACTAGTTAGAATCCCTTGGAATTCGTTCCAGGTAATATATTCTTGGATTTAGATCTAGTGTATTCTTGGTAGTACTTGTCAAGAAATATTGTAAGCATATGATGACTTGGTAAATCAAATCCTTAAAGCACAAGTTGACAAATAAGGAGATGAACTATGAAGATTCTATCATATTTCAGAGGAAGCCCTTCATTAAACTTACCAGGTTTGTAAAAGGAGTAACTCAAGGTATGTATAAATATTTATAGTAAATCTTCTTCATATTACAAGGTGTGTCATTTTTAAATTTGTTCTATATTACTAACTCTTTGATGTCTAGGATTTTGAATAATAAGGATTATTGTTTGGGTGATTAATCTTTAGATTGAATCCACCCTTATCAGCTATTGTTGTTTGCTCATTTTGGTGAAACCCTAAATTTTAGGGTTCACTGTAAAACCCTAGTCTCTCGTTGCTTAGGGTATGTTGACAATGAAACCCTTAATCTACTTAGGGTTTGTTGATAAAATCTAGAAATGAAATTCTACTCTTAATGTTTATGGTTTGTTAATGTTATGAAACCCTAGTCTTTTAAGGTTTGTTATTAATGTTTAGTATATATAATAAAACACTAGATTCTTAAGGTTTGGTAAATTAGGGTTTATGATCAAAACCCTTAAAATTAAAGTCCTAGGAATGAAACCCTAGGTGTATAAGCTTTCGCATAATTGAAACCCTAGTTTGGTCAAAATTGTTAGGGTTTGATGTTTGTATCTAGGGTTTACGATAAAACCTTAGTAGAAGATTGATATGAGGAAACCCTAGATATAAATTTCTAGTTTGCTAACTTGATTGTTGATATTCATTAACGAGATCTAGTGTTTGTAACAAAAACCCTAGTAAAGTCTGACATGAAATTCTATGAGCATATTGTTGAAACCCTAGATGTATAATATGATTGGACTACTAACTTGCTTCTGTTGATGATATCTAAGACTTTAAGTATTGGTGAAAGAATCTAAGATTTGTGACAAAAACCCTAGTAAATAAAAGATGTAATCCGTGTTGATTATGAACCTAACTAATTAATGTCTAAAACTTGATAATGCTTCCATTGTAGTGACATGATATAGTTGACTTCATGATTTTATGTATTTGTACTTGGTTGCACTTGTTGTTGAATATTTGCAAGTACATAATCTTCAAGATGTTGAGGATGTTCATAATTGAAATGATGAGCATGTTGGATAAAGGGAGCTATAAGAATGATGATGACATAAAAGATGAATAGATGTTCTTGTTTCCATAGAAAGGATGATGTTCCCGAAGGAATAAAGCTTTGAAAGATTGAATTTATCCGATATAATGATGATGCAAAAGAAAGAATCTGTGTGGCTGAAAGAATAAAATTGTTGGTGGACTTATTCCCTAGTTGAGAGGGAGCTTAGTTGAAAAGTTAATCTCTTAGAATTAATAACTTGATAAGGATGATTGAGATCGGAGAAATAGCTAAAGCACTACAAATAGGTTGTTCATGATTGATGAAGTTGCAAACAAAACTTGTTTACATTGAAAAGTGTTGAGGTTGAGTTTGGTGTTGCTGGAAAAGTGAAGGAAACTTCTGACGAGATGTATTCGGATAATATGGTGATGATTTAAGCAACATCAGAATAACTAAAGACCCCAAAGGATCTCTCCATATGAAGGTTGAACATTTGAAGCATGCTTGGATTGGTGGATATATCTAGTTTAGTTGATAAGGAGAGATGAAGCATCTTGGGGTGACAAGATGCTTGGGAGGACATTTGGCTGGCCTGTAATGATGTCTAGATCCCGAAGTAGGGAGGGTGGCGTTGGTCTTGGAGCTCCGACCTTGGATACACAGCTAGATCCCTGGGTTGTTGTTATAGAATGGAAGCTTGATGATACCTAGAGGGGCTGAAGCTTGGAACACACCTTATTACCAACCAAATTAGATACCTTGGTCAAAGTATCTAATCTGTTGCATTCTGTGTGCTATGAATATTCGTAGAGTATATCGTTTTGAGATCTTCCATGTACCTCTGTATATATGTAATTATGAATACCTCACTATTTAAGAGGGAGAGTTGAAGAATGTAACTAGTGTCGGTCTTCAAAATTGTATTTCAACCATGTATTTTTCAATAGAAAGAAAAAGAAAAATTATTTATAAAATAAATTTTTATTGACTTATTAAAGCATGGGTTTCATGCTTGGGTCAAATGGTCCATAGGTCAAAGCACCCATTGAGTGCTCTAGGATTTTTGTTGAGTCAAAGTCAAAGTTATTATGTAAAGAAACCCTCTTGGATTCATGATGTCAAATGTATTTTATGTATTCTAGTCATAAAAACCCCTCCACCATCAAGTCGGCCTGAAGCACTTAAAGTCGGCCTCAAATAAGATGTCCAGTCAGTCTCATGAAGGGGCACGTCCACCTTGTGAAGACCACATATATATAAAGGAGCATTCGACCTTGGAGCATTCGCTATCAATCATTTGATCTGCAATTTTGTTGAAGAAAAGAAGTTCATTAAAGCAATGAGGATGGGCTACTTATGAAAATGATAAAGGAGGAAGACTGAAGCCTATTACAAGACCAAACTTTGCTTTTTTAATGACAAGACCGAAATTTTTGGTATGACTACAGGAGCCGAAGATAAATATTAACTAAGAAGGTCGAAACTCTTGAAGAGTTGTTTTGGAAGATGACTACCCTAACTGAACGGCTAACTTGATGGATGGACATAGGTCTAGGTAAAGCCTCTAGGATGATCTCAACTTGATATTTGATTCCTAATAAAGAAGAGTTCGACTGGGTTTTCCCCTCCTTACGGGTTTTTCCCTAGCTGAATGCCTATAGTTTGTGTTCTTTGCTTGTGTTTGTGATCTTCATTTATTTGGCATTTATCTTGATGCTGAAGAAACATAAAAATAACAAAAAGAAGTAATATAACATCACAAGAACTTGTCAAAGTAAGAGAAATCAAGCTAAAAGAAAATCTTAATCATACTGCCCTAGATTTCTCAACACAGAGTTGTCACTAAGTGTTCAAACTTCAAAGCCTTGGACGAGTTGATTGTTGGAGGAGCCGAGGACAATGAGGAGGTCGTCCACCCTCGCCGCTTGGAATTGGAGAGGAGATCGTCGACTCTCAACAAAGCTTGAGCATTGGAGAGAGGTATTTAAATGCAAGCTTTTATGCCAATGTTGTGCCATTTATTTAATCAGTAAGCAGCCAAAAGAAGACATTTATGATTTTCAAAACCTGATTAGAGAGTTTTACAACGAAACTCCCCCTTGGATAATGACAAGCACTGTAAACAACCCAGGGAGAGATGAACTTTTGCTACATATTGCAGTGTTGACATACAAACTCAAACATAACAGGTTATGGACTAGATCGAAAGGCTAGTTTGATGTAACATCAAGTTATTAAGTCTCTTTAAAATGCATGGAAAATATCATATAATACAAATAGCCAGAACATAAAATACTATCAAACCCTAGGTGTATAAGCTTTCGCATAATTGAAACCCTAGTTTGGTCAAAATTGTTAGGGTTTGATGTTTGTATCTAGGGTTTACGATAAAACCTTAGTAGAAGATTGATATGAGGAAACCCCAGATATAAATTTCTAGTTTACTAACTTGATTGTTGATATTCATTAACGAGATCTAGTGTTTGTAACAAAAACCCTAGTAAAGTCTGACATGAAATTCTATGAGCATATTGTTGAAACCCTAGATGTATAATATGATTGGACTACTAACTTGCTTCTGTTGATGATATCTAAGACTTTAAGTATTGGTGAAAGAATCTAAGATTTGTGACAAAAACACTAGTAAATAAAAGATGTAATCCGTGTTGATTATGAAACTAACTAATTAATGTCTAAAACTTGATAATGCTTCCATTGTAATGACATGATATAGTTGACTTCATGATTTTATGTATTTGTACTTGGTTGCACTTGTTGAATATTTGCAAGTACATAATCTTCAAGATGTTGAGGATGTTCATAATTGAAATGATGAGCATGTTGGATTAAGGGAGCTATAAGAATGATGATGACATAAAAGATGAATAGATGTTCTTGTTTCCATAGAAAGGATGATGTTCCTGAAGGAATAAAGCTTTGAAAGATTGAATTTATCCGATATAATGATGATGCAAAAGAAAGAATCTGTGTGGCTGAAAGAATAAAATTGTTGGTGGACTTATTCCCTAGTTGAGAGGGAGCTTAGTTGAAAAGTTAATCTCTTAGAATTAATAACTTGATAAGGATGATTGAGATCGGAGAAATAGCTAAAGCACTACAAATAGGTTGTTCATGGTTGATGAAGTTGCAAACAAAACTTGTTTACATTGAAAAGTGTTGAGGTTGAGTTTGGTGTTGCTGGAAAAGTGAAGGAAACTTCTGACGAGATTTATTCGGATAATATGGTGATGATTTAAGCAGCATCAGAATAACTAAAGACCCCAAAGGATCTCTCCATATGAAGGTTGAACATTTGAAGCATGCTTGGATTGGTGGATATATCTAGTTTAGTTGATAAGGAGAGATGAAGCATCTTGGGGTGACAAGATGCTTGGGAGGACATTTGGCTAGCCTGTAATGATGTCTAGATCCCGAAGTAGGGAGGGTGGCGTTGATCTTGGAGCTCTGACCTTGGATACGCACCTAGATCCCTGGGTTGTTGTTATAGAATGGAAGCTTGATGATACCTAGAGTGGCTGAAGCTTGGAACACACCTTATTACCAACCAGATTAGATACCTTGGTCAAAGTATCTAATCTGTTGCATTCGGTGTGCTATGAATATTCGTAGAGTATATTGTTTTGAGATCTTCCATGTACCTCTGTATATATATGTAATTATGAATACCTCACTATTTAAGAGGGAGTGTTGAAAAATGTAACTAGTGTCAGTCTTCAAAATTGTATTTCAACCATGTATTTTTCAATAGAAAGAAAAAGAAAAATTATTTATAAAATAAATTTTTATTGACTTATTAAAGCATGGGTTTCATGCTTGGGTCAAATGGTCCATAGGTCAAAGCACCCATTGAGTGCTCTAGGATTTTTGTTGAGTCAAAGTCAAAGTTATTATGTAAAGAAACCCTCTTGGGTTCATGATGTCAAATGTATTTTATGTATTCTAGTCATAAAAACCCCTCCACCATCAAGTCGGCCTGAAGCACTTAAAGTCGGCCTCAAATAAGATGTCTAGTCGGTCTCATGAAGGGGCACGTCCACCTTGTGAAGACCACATATATATAAAGGAGCATTCGACCTTGGAGCATTAGCTATCAATCATTTGATCTACAATTTTGTTGAAGAAAAGAAGTTCATTACAGCAATGAGGATGGGCTACTTATGAAAATGATAAAGGAGGAAGACTGAAGCCTATTACAAGACCAAACTTTGCTTTTGTAATGACAAGACCGAAATTTTTGGTATGACTACAGGAGCCGAAGATAAATATTAACTAAGAAGGTCGAAACTTTTGAAGAGTTGTTTTGGAAGATGACTACCCTAACTGAACGGCTAACTTGATGGATGGACATAGGTCTAGGTAAAGGCTCTAGGATGGTCTCAACTTGATTTTTGATTCCTAATAAAGAAGAGTTCGACTGGGTTTTCCCCTCCTTGGGGGTTTTTCCCTAGCTGAATGCCTACATTTTGTGTTCTTTGCTTGTGTTTGTGATCTTCATTTATTTGGCATTTATCTTGATGCTGAAGAAACATAAAAATAACAAAAGGAAGTAATATAACATCACAAGAACTTGTCAAAGTAAGAGAAATCAAGCTAAAAGAAAATCTTAATCATACTGCCCTAGATTTCTCAACACAGAGTTGTCACTAAGTGTTCAAACTTCAAATCCTTGGACGAGCTGATTGTTGGAGGAGCCGAGGACAGTGAGGAGGTCGTCCACCCTCGCCGCTTGGAATTGGAGAGGAGATCGTCGACTCTCAACAAAGCTTGAGCATTGGAGAGAGGTATTTAAATGCAAGCTTTTATGCCAATGTTGTGCCATTTATTTAATCAGTAAGCAGCCAAAAGAAGACATTTATGATTTTCAAAACCTGATTAGAGAGTTTTACAACGAAACTCCCCCTTGGATAATGACAAGCACTATAAACAACCCAGGGAGAGATGAACTTTTGCTACATATTGCAGTGTTGACATACAAACTCAAACATAACAGGTTATGGACTAGATCGAAAGGCTAGTTTGATGTAATATCAAGTTATTAAGTCTCTTTAAAATGCATGGAAAATATCATATAATACAAATAGCCAGAACATAAAATACTATCAAACCCTAGGTGTATAAGCTTTCGCATAATTGAAACCCTAGTTTGGTCAAAATTGTTAGGGTTTGATGTTTGTATCTAGGGTTTACGATAAAACCTTAGTAGAAGATTGATATGAGGAAACCCTAGATATAAATTTCTAGTTTACTAACTTGATTGTTGATATTCATTAACGAGATCTAGTGTTTGTAACAAAAACCCTAGTAAAGTCTGACATGAAATTCTATGAGCATATTGTTAAAACCCTAGATGTATAATATGATTGGACTACTAACTTGCTTCTGTTGATGATATCTAAGACTTTAAGTATTGGTGAAAGAATCTAAGATTTGTAACAAAAACCCTAGTAAATAAAAGATGTAATCCGTGTTGATTATGAAACTAACTAATTAATGTCTAAAACTTGATAATGCTTCCATTGTAATGACATGATATAGTTGACTTCATGATTTTATGTATTTGTACTTGGTTGCACTTGTTGAATATTTGCAAGTACATTATCTTCAAGATGTTGAGGATGTTCATAATTGAAATGATGAGCATGTTGGATTAAGGGAGCTATAAGAATGATGATGACATAAAAGATGAATAGATGTTCTTGTTTCCATAGAAAGGATGATGTTCCTGAAGGAATAAAGCTTTGAAAGATTGAATTTATCCGATATAATGATGATGCAAAAGAAAGAATCTGTGTGGCTGAAAGAATAAAATTGTTGGTGGACTTATTCCCTAGTTGAGAGGGAGCTTAGTTGAAAAGTTAATCTCTTAGAATTAATAACTTGATAAGGATGATTGAGATCGGAGAAATAACTAAAGCACTACAAATAGGTTGTTCATGATTGATGAAGTTGCAAACAAAACTTGTTTACATTGAAAAGTGTTGAGGTTGAGTTTGGTGTTGCTAGAAAAGTGAAGGAAACTTCTGACGAGATGTATTCGGATAATATGGTGATGATTTAAGTAGCATCAAAATAACTAAAGACCCCAAATGATCTCTCCATATGAAGGTTGAACATTTGAAGCATGCTTGGATTGGTGGATATATCTAGTTTAGTTGATAAGGAGAGATGAAGCATCTTGGGGTGACAAGATGCTTGGGAGGACATTTGGCTAGCCTGTAATGATGTCTAGATCCCGAAGTAGGGAGGGTGGCGTTGGTTTTGGAGCTCTGACCTTGGATACGCACCTAGACCCCTGGGTTGTTGTTATAGAATGGAAGCTTGATGATACCTAGAGTGGCTGAAGCTTGGAACACACCTTATTACCAACCAGATTAGATACCTTGGTCAAAGTATCTAATCTGTTGCATTCAATGTGCTATGAATATTCGTAGAGTATATTGTTTTGAGATCTTCCATGTACCTCTGTATATATATGTAATTATGAATACCTCACTATTTAAGAGGGAGTGTTGAAGAATGTAACTAGTGTCGGTCTTCAAAATTGTATTTCAACCATGTATTTTTCAATAGAAAGAAAAAGAAAAATTATTTATAAAATAAATTTTTATTGACTTATTAAAGCATGGGTTTCATGCTTGGGTCAAATGGTCCATAGGTCAAAGCACCCATTGAGTGCTCTAGGATTTTTGTTGAGTCAAAGTCAAAGTTATTATGTAAAGAAACCCTCTTGGGTTCATGATGTCAAATGTATTTTATGTATTCTAGTCATAAAAACCCCTCCACCATCAAGTCGGCCTGAAGCACTTAAAGTCGGCCTCAAATAAGATGTCTAGTCGGTCTCATGAAGGGGCACGTCCACCTTGTGAAGACCACATATATATAAAGGAGCATTCGACCTTGGAGCATTAGCTATCAATCATTTGATCTACAATTTTGTTGAAGAAAAGAAGTTCATTACAGCAATGAGGATGGGCTACTTATGAAAATGATAAAGGAGGAACTCTGAAGCCTATTACAAGACCAAACTTTGCTTTTGTAATGACAAGACCGAAAGTTTTGGTATGACTACAGGAGCCGAAGATAAATATTAACTAAGAAGGTCGAAACTCTTGAAGAGTTGTTTTGGAAGATGACTACCCTAACTGAATGGCTAACTTGATGGATGGACATAGGTCTAGGTAAAGGCTCTAGGATGGTCTCAACTTGATTTTTGATTCCTAATAAAGAAGAGTTCAACTAGGTTTTCCCCTCCTTAGGGGTTTTTCCCTAGCTGAATGCCTACATTTTGTGTTCTTTGCTTGTGTTTGTGATCTTCATTTATTTGGCATTTATCTTGATGCTGAAGAAACATAAAAATAACAAAAGGAAGTAATATAACATCACAAGAACTTGTCAAAGTAAGAGAAATCAAGCTAAAAGAAAATCTTAATCATACTGCCCTAGATTTCTCAACACAGAGTTGTCACTAAGTGTTCAAACTTCAAATCCTTGGACGAGTTGATTGTTGGAGGAGCCGAGGACAGTGAGGAGGTCGTCCACCCTCGCCGCTTGGAATTGGAGAGGAGATCGTCGACTCTCAACAAAGCTTGAGCATTGGAGAGAGGTATTTAAATGCAAGCTTTTATGCCAATGTTGTGCCATTTATTTAATCAGTAAGCAGCCAAAAGAAGACATTTATGATTTTCAAAACCTGATTAGAGAGTTTTACAACGAAACTCCCCCTTGGATAATGACAAGCACTGTAAACAACCCAGGGAGAGATGAAATTTTGCTACATATTGCAGTGTTGACATACAAACTCAAACATAACAGGTTATGGACTAGATCGAAAGGCTAGTTTGATGTAATATCAAGTTATTAAGTCTCTTTAAAATGCATGGAAAATATCATATAATACAAATAGCCAGAACATAAAATACTATCAATAGCACACACATCTGCTTCACACTTTAGCAATTGAATTGCTTTAAAGCTAGGGCTTGGGCCATAGAACAACAAACATCATTGAACAGTTTAAAACATACTAGCTAACACATTAGGAAATTATCTATTTTACTTCTTGGAACATGTAGGAGTATAAGAAATCAGGGGTGCTCAAGTGTATGATATAAAGATGGCACAAAAGAAATTGGGTTTATGAAAGTGGCGTCATTTTGTGGAGTGCCCTATCAATTTATGCAGTGATTTGTTTGATATCATGTATAATGGATTGCGATGATCCTTATTTGTCTTAGATCTGATTATTTTAAGAAAATTATGTGAGTAAATTGAATTAATCATTTTGACATAAACAGATCTTTTGCTTTGTGTAAGAATCTGTCCTAATAAATGTCAGGCCGTTTGGTCAATTAAACACTTGTACAATTGTAAAATCTTTGTAGAATGACACTCCATTGTTAAGAAATAAGAAATTCTTATAAAATTATTTGAGTTTGAATTTGTCAATTTTATTTTGCAGTTTCCACTGACATCATCAACATGGCAACTTCAAGTTCATCCATTCGTAACGAGAAACAAGAAATTGAATCTGCCACTAAAGTTGATCCAAAATCACCACTTTGGAAAAATGTAACTGTTGTAGGTGATCCAAGGAGAGGAATCATTGGTATGGATTTGTGGTGTGTGTCAAAAGGAGTTTAAGGGATCAAACACCCAAGTTAAAAAACATTTACTTGGGTTAAGAGGCAATGGGATTCGAATATGCATTGGACTACCTAAAGAAAATAGGACGGAGGGAAAAGATTTAAGCAAGGAAAAACCTGCAAAATATCAGAAAAAAAAACAAAACGAGGAAAATGCTAAAGCAAATGAGGCAAATCTTGCTTCTCAATTCAAACAACCAACAAGGTTGGGAGAATCTTCATCAAAGCCTCCACTTCCCTCTTATGGAATTAGAAATCCTAGTTCAAATTATTCTAATCTGGGACCGCTTGAAAAGATATTTAATAATGATGTTCGAAAGAAGGCAGATGTAGCTATAGGTCAATGCATTTAAGCAAATGGCCTTCTCTTTAACCTCGTGTGATCTCCTTATTGGGAAAAGATTATCAAAGTAGTGAATGAAGCCCCAAAATGGTACAAGAGCCTTGGATATAAGAAGGTCCGCACTACATTGTTGACTATTGAGAAATATTTGGAGACTAAATTAAGCCCCATTCGTAATTCATGGTGCATTTCAAGGGTGTCCATCATTTCTGATGGATGGAAAGATCAAAGGAATAGGCCTTTGCTCAATGTGAATGTTCAGAGCCCAAAGGGAGCAACGTTTTTGAAGGCATTGGATTGTGAGGGGCAGTAGAAATATTCCCAATTCATCGTTGACATCCTAATTGAAGAAAGTGAATTGGTGGGGCCAAAAAATGTTGTCCGAGTAATAACTGACAATGCAACGGTGTGTAGAGCAGCAGACCTAGTTATTGAAGGCAACTATCAGCACATCTTTTGGACCCCTTGTGTTTTACATTCATTGAAACTCATGTTGAGGAAGATGGGGAAGCACAACACGAACCACCACATGTCCCAAAGCATCTACAGGGAATTTTCAAAGTTGGAGCTCCTTAAGGTACCTAAACTTTAAAGTTTATTTCACAAATTCTAATTTCTGTAACTCTAAATTCAAATATATAAATTGGATTGTCAAATGTCATGATTCGTGAATCATAACAGGTATTCAATCAATTCTGATTTTTAATTTATTGAAACATTGGCACTTGCAGGTTGTCGAGAGACATTCTTCTTCTCACATCATAGTCTTGACAAGGCTTATGCAGGTCAAAGAAGCATTACAATCAATGGTATGCAGTTCTCTTTGGAATCAATGGAGACAATCCCAAATTGAAACAGCACAAGCAATGAAAAGGTTGGTTGGTGATGATGAATGGTGGGATGGGGTGGAGTACCTCTTGGCATTTACTAAGCCAACCGTAGATTTGCTATGCATGTTTGACACAGATATGCCTAATTTGGGATAGGTGTATGAGGGCATTAATTCCATGATAGAGAAGATAAGGGTGGTTATAAGTGCTAAGGACAAAAGTTTTTGGGCCCTTATTCAAATATTAGGATTAAAGGTCGCCAGTATCAATGACAGATAACAATCAACCCAAAGAATGGAAATGGATATAAGGTATATGTGAAAGGTTGTAATTATGGATTATCATGGACATTCTACATGAATCAATGCCTCCTATTTGCGCCCCTCTTGGACAATGGAAAGAAAATGCCTCAAGGAAGGTCACACTAGACTAGAGGTAAAGGATAACAACTAAGGTAAAGTGTGGGAATAAGAATACAACTAAGAGCAGTCATTCATCCAACTCAACCTGCGATCCATACTAGAATGCCTTTAACATTAAATGAAAGCACATGATTACAGAAATGGTTGATGCACCTTATAATTGATGACACGCATTCATTACAAAAGTAAGCTAGATGATGGAAACCACTAACAGGGCATATCTGGAGAGCTTTCAGGGATAGCTATCTATAGATCATCATAGGATTGCTAGCCGGCAAGTTGAACAAATAGGAAAAAAAAATTCTCCTAGGGATTAACAACTTGTGTGGGTAAAAGACCTAATCACAATTATGAGTTAACGAATAAACCTTGAACATTTTACAAAATTGTGATTAAATAAATCAAGTCTAAGAAATGACTTTAGATCTATGAAAAGTAGTTAGACTTAAAATGAAATCTAATGTAAGATATTCAGGAATTTATGTTAGCTTCAATAAACAAAGAAAAGTAATTAATTTTCAATTTTTAAATGGTGGTTGAAGAAAGTGATTAATGCCAAATAAATTGTAGGGCTTATGAAGTCAAAAACACTATTTAAGAGGGATATTTTCTAATGTAATTAGGGCTGGAAAAGAGGTTTAAAGCCCATTACATCCTCCCTAATATGTTTGAAAATAATGCATAGAATCCACAGGGTCAGTCTCCCAAGGGATGCTCCTTCAGCTAGTTACTAGATTTTATTTTAGAAATGAAAATAACAAGTTTAATATAGCAGCAAAAAAAATGTTTTTTTTAATTAATTTTAATTGTGTGGCCCTGTGACCCGCTTCCACAATCATAGATCTCAGCCCTGTCACCGCACTTGGTCATGCTACGGGCTTTGGTTGTACAGGTCTTACTCTGCGCCTAGCTAGACTTACTGCAGCTATACTCCTTTGTCAACTCTCGCGCACTGACATTACAACTGTTGCAACTCACAGCTGCTTTACTATGCCGACAATTTGACCTTGCTAGCAACTACCTACACAAATTTGATGTCGTTGGCCCAATCTCTCGCCGTGCATCACATCGACTTCCAAAGAAGGCTCACAAACCACCAACAAACCAGTAACTGTCTCTCTGCGGTGTTGTCTTCTGCAACCAATCAACCTTTGTGACTGAGTCTCCTTTGTCGGTCGATGTCCCTGCCTTTGACCTATCAGCTTACTGTGGTGGACCTGTGTAAATTTCCGAAGATGTTCTATGCTAGATGCAAATTTACTTTAAATCTCTAGGGCTCAATGAAAGTAAGATGCAGATAGAACATACCAAAAGATTGATGGAAGACATGCCAAAACAAAGATAAAGAATGGTGGCGTTATGGCGATCAGCAGGATGCTTCAACCAACAAAGTCTCCATAAGGTCAACCTCCCACATGTGTCACACAACCCCAAGACTGCTTATAAAAATTCTCCATCAAGATGCTGCACCAAGAAGCCCTAAACGTAGAATCAAAAACGTTGCTCCAGCACCATCCAAGAAAGAAGAGAATGCCTCCACAAAAAATGTGTGTAAAATGAACTCCAAGTCTCTCCAATATATAGTCATCTGTGGGGGTGTGTGACACATCTCTTATGCATGTGGAAATTATCAAGCCAACCTTGCACATGTTCTGCTCATCCGATCAAGATGATCTTTAGATCGATCTTGCACCTCTCCGAAAGAGGAATCCAATAAAAATATTGGCATCTTCATCTAAGCATCACAACATGGAGTTTGGACCTAGTTGCCCAAAATTAACACTCCCTCTCAACTAGGGAGAACTCCACCCACCTGTGCCATCCAAACATTGTGCATCATCCCGCCGTAACTTGCTTCGCTGGCTTCTTTATTTCAAAAGAAAACATGAGCCACAAAGATATCACTCTCGACTAACCCGAAGTCAGCTTAGAGGTTCGAAACCTTTATAGGACTCAGAGGAGTCTCATATACTAACCTGAAGTTAGTTTAACTAACCCGAAGTCAGTTGGAGGTCCGAAACCTCACTAGACTTTATCCCAGATCAAGTGGTTGGGCACATGTCATCCTAGACATAGAGAGTACGGCAATCTCCGATGTGTCCATCAATCTTGCTATGGTCTCTATTCACATTTCCCACCTCATTGGCCAAATGAGAGGTACTTCCCATGAGTCCGAAACTCCATGGGTAGGATGCATACGGGGCACAAATCAAAGAGAGGTAAACCAACTCAATATCATCACGGTGGGGCAAAAACACACCAACAAGGTTTGTCAAGCCCAGCCATGTGGTTGCTTATAGCTCTAAGAAGCTATCCCAAAGCCACGCTGGAGCTCCCACAGCTCATCGTCCAACAGGACCCTCCAAATAGGGTCGTTCCACGATTCCAAGATTCTCATGGAAGGTTAGGAACTTGACCTTCCCTAAGGGCTTGTGAGAATATCCACGACATGCTCATCAGTTCCTATATGATCGATCCTTACGATGCCTCATAGTACCATATCCCAGATAAAATGGTACCAGATATCAATCTGCTTGGATCGACGTGGAACACGGGATTCTCTGACAAACGAATCCCACTCTGGTTATCGCAAAGGATAATGGTGGTATCTAGCACATGCCCGAACAGCTCACTAAAGAGCTTTCGCGACCAAGTATCTTCACAACAGGCCATACACACTGCAATGTATTCGGCCTCAGCGATGCTCAAAGCCACCAACTTCTGCTTCCTACTCGAAGCAGACCCAAGTGTGAAGTAGCATCCAGATGTGCTCTTGCGATCCACCAAACTGCTAGCCCAATCGGCATCAGTATATCCATGGAGTCTCAAACTCCCGGTAGTGTATCTCAGCCCATGGTTTATCGTGCCCCAGAAATATCTCAAGAGATTATTGGCACCAACCTAATGAATGTTATGAGGATCAACCATGTGTTGACTCAAAGTGTTCACTGCACAACATACATCTGGACGGATGTTCCCTAAGAACATCAGGGCCCCTACGAGTTGACAATACTTAGTAGGATTTGCTAGCACAGGCCCAGCAGCGCTTCCACTCAACTTCTTAAAGTTGAGCTCCATCGGGGTCGACACAGACTTATAGTCCACCATTCCAAATCTTTCCAGCAACTTCACAATGTATTTTCCTTGAGAGAGGAAAATCTCGCCAAGTCTCTGCCAGACCTCCAAGCTTAGGAAGTAATGCATCGATCCTAGGTCTTTCATCTCGAACTCAGAAGCGAGCACCCTCTTATACTGATGACTGAGAGGGTCAGCACATAGAGAACCAGAATGAGAGGCTTTTCGCTATCAACCTTGAAGTAAAGGTTTGGATCAGCATTACTTCGAGTAAAGCCTAGCTTCATCAAGTAGCTATCTATCCTCTCATACCAAGCCCTATGGACTTGCTTCAACCCAGAGAAGGATTTCTTCAACCTACATGCATGAGTCTCTATCCTGGACTTTGAACCCCAAAGGTTGCTCCTCATACACCTCTTCCTATATCGAACCATGCAGAAAAACGGTCTTCACATCCATCTGAAGTAGACTCCATCCTTGCATAGCAACAAGGGCAATAATAGATCGAATGGTGGTATATCGAACCACAGGTGCAAGTATATCATCATAGTTTGCGCCTTCATTTTGACTCTTGAGAGAGGCCTCTGGCAACTACTCTTGCCTTGAACTTTCCATCACTACCATCAGATCCATGCTTGATCTTATAGAGCCATTTTGAGGTGACAACAGCTTTGTCCTCCGGTCTCGGAACCACATCCCAAACATCATTCTTCATAATGGACTCCTACTCTTCGTGTATAGCATCCTTCCAGACTTGATGCTTTACGGCTTCTTCAAATGATCCAGGCTCATATTGTACTCATGGCTACTAGATACCCTTGGTATCTATACAGCTTCTTGCTATCCCGGAATGTCCCCCTTTGGGGCCATACGTCTCTTGGCATCTTTGAGAGAGTCTCTGAGCCATGAGGGTCTTCTCTTCTTTCTTCCAGTAATGTCATTTGCTCAGGAGCATACACGGTTGTGGTCTCCCTCTTAATGCCAGCTCCTCTTGTGAGAGAATACATCTATAAGAACATTCTCCCAAGCATATCAGATAAGTCAGAGTGTATCAGATGTCTTTGTGACACTTGAGGAATGAAGAAAAGTCCCCTATGCTTTCCTTTGGCACAACCCTAACAAATGCCTTCATGATTATTTTTGAATTCGGGCATCCCAAACACCAACTTGTAAAGGGCTTTGTAATCATAGGCCTGAATCTTATTCACCCACTATCAAGGCCATACAAGAATCATAGCCATATACTATCATATATTTGTCATACTGATTACAATGTTGCCATAATATTATCATAAACATCACTATCATCTTCGTCATTGCCATACTGCCATACAGTACTGAAGATATCAAGCTACATGTTCATATATATATATATATATATATATATATATATATATATATATATATATTCCATATGTCACTAAAGATACCACAGATCAGGTTCATATAGATTTTGCCATATGTCATATATATTTTGCCATATGACAATGTTCTAAGGCTCATTGACTAGCCATGGATATTATCCTTAGATTTCCTTAAACATTATTCAAAACAGACATACTTCAACAAACTTTTCAAGTAAGAATCAATTTTACATACCTCTTCTTTTGTTTGTCAATGCATCTGCCTTCTTACTACTTAAGGCTCAAATATCAGCTTAACAAGTCTGCCTTCATATAATAATTATGCTGCTTCAACGTTACTGATCACAAGATTCAGATAAGGGTTTTAACACAGTGACTTTTCCTCCACAAGGTCACTATACATAAGACCTTAAATCACTTAGTCCTATTCAACATTCAAGGACAGACTTCCTAAAAACAATTTCTGGTTGGGTTGGTCCTCTATTACTGTTTTCATCTTGCACCTCAAGGTCATGGTGAATAGCACAATTTTAATGAATCTGTTGTTGTTCCAACATGATGCCTTCAATGTCATTCTTTAATTTATACACGGAACCCTACAATTCAATTTCCCCCAAGGATTTGAACAATATAATACAAGCAAGATCTGACCTGTCGTGTAGCAAGGGTAATCCCAGTCACAACTGAATTTGCAAGGCGATAAGTGCAACGAACATAGCAAATGCCTTGCATTCACACATGCTGTACATAGCTTAAATTTTATCATGGTCAGTTTTGCAGCCTTTGCATGCTTAAGATAGGGACCAATATCATAACTTCTATCTTCCTCTACCTCCATGGCACAGCCTTTAAGAACCAAACACAATAACTGATGCGTTCAACATTCAAGGGTTCTGAACTGATAATTCCAGCAAAAGCTTTGGAATAGAACAGCTGAATGATTTCAAAATATGATTATATGACTTTTGTAATATGCATATTTAAACTTATAGGCAATGGCTTCTCCGATTTCTTATCACTGATGCCTGCCATCTTTAAGACAGCGACTCTAATCTCCGTCGATCTCCTTTCAAGGAAGCGGCTTCCTCTCTACTCAAACTCGGCCCCAGTTAAAACGTATACTTCAGAAAAATATATCGCTAATCATGGCTTTTACTTCATCAGCAGTGATCCGTCAATGCAATACAATGCTTCTCACACAAAGTGAATGACTTGACCGAACCGTGTGATGACGTGTCAAACAATCGACTCAGTCACAATAGATTGTGGCAAATATGGACGCGATTTGAAATTTCGCAGAAACGAATAAAACACGCGCTTCAGAAATGTAATGAAAACAGCGAAATTTGGTTGCGAGACAAGTAAAAATCAAAATGAAAATATTAGCGGACATAGCCTAAACAAGTGCACAAGTAGTCTCACAATTAGCGAAGTTGTCTTCACTGTTTGCTCTGCTGGTCCTGTAATTCTAGTCCTTAACCACAGACTTCGCATCAAATCCAGACTATAAACTTCGCATCAAAACTTAGTTCTTCATCCTTGCATCTTATCACTGTATATCATCTGAATTCTTCCTTTAGAACAGTCCGAAGATCTCAGACATATCCGCACTTTCTGCTTCAGACTGATCCGCAAAACTTGTGCTCAAATGAACCGCAGTTCCCTTTATATATAGTGAACTTCTGTTGTTTTAGGCTAACCCTACAATCTGTTTGTAGGCCGACTTGAATGGCTAATATTCAAGCGTTAATGAGGTTGAATTGAGGGTCGTCTTGAGCCATTCCTCCACATTCCGAATTGACCCTAAAACAGTCCCTCAACAAATCCATTGTCACTTACAGCTCCTCAGCCTCCAACACAGACCTCCAAAGACGGGTTGAATGGTATTTACTTCTACGTTTGTGATAGCCCTGGTTAGGGCATGCCACGCTGTTATGAATCTTCACGCAGTTCAGCACACTAGTCTCTATAGGCTGCAGTCCACCTTAGGAGAGGTCCTCCATGCATACGCTGCCCTTTAATCTCCACGTTGTCACTAGCTATGGTGGTATGGCATGTGGCCTACCACACAGCCTTGTTGTAGTTTATGGCATCCTCAATGGCCCTGAGAACAGCCCTCATCTCCCTCGCTGCCCTAGATTGGTGATTGCTCTCAATACGAGATGGGCTTTGTCTTCTCCTTAGCTCTGATACCATGTAAATTTCCGAAGATGTTCTATGCTAGATGCAAATTTACTTTAAATCTCTAGGGCTCAATGAAAGTAAGATGCAGAGAGAACATACCAAAAGATCGATGGAAGACAAGCCAAAACAGAGATAAAGAATGGTGGCGTTACGGCGATTAGCAAGATGCTTCAACCAGCAAAGTCTCCATAAGGTCAGCCTCCCACATGTGTCACACAACCCCAAGACTACTCATAAAAATGCTCCATCAAGACGCTGCACCAATAAGCCCTAAACGCAGAATCAAGAACGTTGCTCCAGCACCATCCAAGAAAAAAGAGAATACCTCCACAAAAAATGTGTGTAAAATGAACTCCAAGTCTCTCCAATATATAGTCATCTGTTGGGATGTGCGACACATCTCTTATGCATGTGGGATAAATCAAGCCGACCTTGCACATGTGGAATAAAATCAAAATACATGTTCTACCCATCCGATCAAGATGATCTTTAGATCGATCTTGCACCTCTCTGAAAGAGGTATCCAATAAAAATATTGGCATCGTCATCTAAGCATCACAACATGGAGTTTGGACCTAGTTGCCCAAAACTAACAACCTGCCCCCTTCCCTGTTGTCTTTGCGCCAACTTAGTCACCAAGGGCTCGGCCCTTCTCACGAGATGCCTAACGAACCTGTCACATGTACTAATCGATCCACTTCTACCTCTCCTTGTTTGTGCTGGATATAGTCTCTACCTCGCCTGATTGTGCTCGGTGTCATCAGCTGAGGTTGTCATGTGGCTGGTCGAGTTTTCCAGACTCTTGGTAGGTTCACCTGTCCCTCGTGGTTGATCCATGTTTGCGTGTTGACTTCCTGTCAGCGGCTGGTCCAGTGTACTCTGCTTTGCGGCTGAACGGTTTCCCTGCGTGTGTTGCTTGTAGCCGCAATTGCGGCTATGACGACTCACTTGCTAGTTGTTGGTTGCCTCGGTGGCTGCTGGCTCGACTGGTGGTTGGTTGGCGCGGCTTATCGGCCACCATCACGAGCAAGTCAAATCTTTTTTTCCTTTAAAAAAATGGCATTCATTCCTTTCTTTTTTTCTTTTTTTTTCTCTTTTGCTTGTAAAAAATAATTGTTCGTAAAAAAAATTCATTGGCCCAAAAAAACGCCTTTAAAAAAAATGTTCGTGTGATACCAACAAACCTAGTTCCGACTATCCAATATAAACTCGCCACATGTAATT
This sequence comes from Pinus albicaulis, assembly GCA_034641835.2. NCBI lineage: Eukaryota > Viridiplantae > Streptophyta > Pinopsida > Pinales > Pinaceae > Pinus > Pinus albicaulis. Next base: position 572,412,683 of record CM076572.1, read on the forward strand.
CCAAGATCAATTCAGAGTAGGTGCTCTGATACCATGTTATAATTTACCTGAACCCAGCACCCGGTATTCGGTTGCCAACAATTATTTGTTGATTTTTGGGTAGTATCGGATGTGCTCTAGCTCTGAAAATTTGTGGAGAGGCTAGAACACATGAGATTTGCAAGACCCAGAAATCGTTTGGAGAAATTCCACCCAAAGCTTAAGTTATTCAAATAATTAATTATTTTAAATGGAGCCTAAGTTAAAACTTAGGGAATTTAAATATTTAAAGTGAATTAATTTAAACATGCGGATGAGAAGCTTCTAAGTGATGAAGATCAAGTCTTTTCTAATCTTAGTCATCGATTAAAGATTAGATCACAGTCGTAGATTTATCAACAAGAAAAGTATAAAGGAAGGCTTGAGGGTCAGTTGGAGAACACACACAGAGTCTGAATCTAGAGATCGAATTCTTCTAACGGAGCAGGGCTCGGACGAAGATCATATCTGAGTGATTCAGTGCAACAGTGAGGGGCAGAAGCAGTTGTTGGTCGGAGGACCAAGATTACATTGCAGAGAACCAGTAGAGGCAGCAGAGGAGCCAGCGTAGCCACCAGGAGAAGTAACGCAGACCCCAAAGAGGGTGATGCACACCCACGCAGAGCTCACGCAGGGGCTGCGCAGTGGCTCCAAGGGATAGTCCAAAAATTGTTGGAGATCGAGGTTTCTAAGCCAGCAGGGCTGAAACTCGATTTCTGAGAGGCAGATCAGCGCAGAGAAGGGGTGACGCAATCTTCATCTAGACCCATGCAAGCCTACACATCTACTGCGCAGAGGCAGATGGGGTTTCACCAGTTTCTGATCAAGATCGGCCAGGACTTGCAAAGTGAGGTAAAACTCACGATTTTTCGATCGACTAAGGATATTCTCTGTTGGGTGAATCGGGTTATGGCACCCTAGTTGTACTCAGATTACTGCTGCTTAATAATATAAACCCTCAGAACTGTTGCAATGGTTTTCCCACATTGGGTTTTTCTGAGGACAATTGTCCAATAATAAGTGTGTCCTTTGTCTTAATGCTTCATTTATTTTTCAATACTTGATCTGTATAGTTGTGTAGGCTGCAGTGTATTTACAGTAATATTTTCTTGATGTATTCGGAAAATAACTTGTTATATTAATGAAAACAAGTAGGTAATGTAAATCAGATTTCTGCAGTAGGATTTTTGTAACTTAGATTCAGAAATTTTCACATGTTATCAGAGTTGTTACAAATCAAGTAGAGTTGAAGCCATCAGCGAAAGGACAAAGAAAAATTTGTTGCAAAAAGGCAGTTGTCTCGAGTGACAGCGCTGAACCGGGAAGAGGCAGAGGAAAGGTGACGCAGTCACCAGAGGGGCTCACGCAGAGCCTGCGTCGGCTAGCTAGGGTGACACTTCAGCTGCAGGAGACAGCGCAGTGCTTGTTGGGCCAGCGCAGAGGTTTTGAGACTCAAATTTTTCCAATTGTCGTGGCTGGAAGTGCAGTTCGATTTTCTTCTGGAGTTGTTGGTGGGGTATTGTTTATGTTGGTGCAGAACAGTGTCTAGTGGGGCAGTGGCAAAGCAGAGGGAAGCAGTTCCTCAGAAGACTTTTTGCCAAGAATTCTAGATCCAATGTTGATCAGCAACAAAGAGTGATCAGAGAGGAGTGTTTCGACATCAATTGGAAGAAGGAATTTCGTAAAGGAAATCGATTTTTAGAGGGAGCTTGTTCCTTAAAGGGCTTCCAGAGCCAAAGAAACCTAGATCTGAGTTTTGTTGGGGTAGCAGAGAAAGAGGGAGAGGAGAACCAATTCGAAATTTTCTTGTTGAGCAGGGATAGTCGCACATGGACTGAGGGATCAACGCAGGTTGGATGGAGCATCCAACTTTGTCATCTGGAAGGCCAGAATCCTGTCAGTTTTGGATTAACATCGCATCAAGGATCATGTCTTGAATGCAGTTGTTGTCCCTTTTGATATTGATCCTCTCCAGAAGTACGAAGAGGCTCAAGCAAAGGCAAAATGCATGATCATGGACGGAGTCAAGGATCATGTAATCCCACATATTGCTGAGAAGAACACAGCAAGGAAAATACGGACTTCCTTGACCACTATGTACCAAGGAACTTCTGTCCAGCAGAAGATGTTGCTTGAGAATCAGCTGAGATTGTTTCAGATGCATAAGGGAGAAGAGATCGACACCTTCCTTATCAGATTACATGCGATCCGAGATCAGCTAGCATCTGTAGGGGCTACACCAGATGATGATCTTATGATCAGACCTGCCCTGAATGTAGTCTCTGAAGACTGGGAGAAATTTGTCCAAGGTATTTTGGGCAGGATCGCTCTTCCAAACTAGGAGGAGATGTGGGCAGCTCCTCGATAAGAAGAGATCAGAAGGTTGACCAAGGCCGGAAGCAACAGCACGGGGATCAAAATCAAGGAGGAAGAAGATGATGCAGCTCTTGCATCTAAGGGACAGCATGGGAAGCAGAGAAGGAAGAAGAAGGATCTCCCGAAGTTCAGATGATTCAGGTGTGGAGAATTGGGACATTTCGCCACACAATGCCCACTGAAGAAGAAGGGCAAAGAAGAATCTGACTCGAAGGCTGCTGCAGCGAAGGATGATGATTGTGCCATGAGTGCTCATGTGCCTCGAGAGAAGAGGTGGGGCGACATTGATTTGTAGTTCTTTGAATTGCAGTGGGGGGCAGGATCCTTGAGGTACCCAAACTCTTGGATCACATACGGCTACGGGAGCCCTTAATGACAGTAGCAAAATGACATGAGTCAGTTGGTGCAATAGATGATGGAGCAATAGTGGCAAAGCTAGAACACTAAAGTTTGAAGCAACACAGAGCAGAGGCAGCATCAATGTAACAGCAGCAACGCAGTGCACGGAGGTGCAACACAGTGTAGAGCAATGCTGGCATAGTGCAAAGCAGTGGTAACGCAGAGCATCAGAAGGTCAGCGCAGATCAGCGGCAGAGGGAGCTTCACCATCAAGATGCATCTAGACTTACTTGTATGTCAGCTTTTTGGAATGTCTTTTCAGTTGCTTAACACTTAGCAACTAAGTTGCAGTGCAGCAGTTAGCAGTGGCAGTGATATGGGCAGCATGATGCAGCATTTGAGAGGGCGCTGCAGTACAGATGAGGCAGTGACCAGTGGCAGTGTCATGGTCAGCAGTACAGAAGGCAGCAGTGCAGTGGATGAGGGGCAACAGTCAAGCATCAACAGCGCAGGGGACCGATGTCGTGGATCAGGGTGATGCTTCTAGTAAAGAAGTATTGCTAGAGCACATTCCTCACTAAGATGGAGTGTTGATTTTTGGGTAGCATCGAATGTTCTCTAGCTCCGAAACTGTGGAGGGGCTAGAACACATAAGATCTGCAAGACCCAGAAATCGTTTGGAGAAATTCCACTCTGAGCTTAAGTTATTCAAATAATTAATTATTTTAAATGGATCCTAAGTTAAAACTTAGGGAATTTAAATAATTAAAGTGAATTAATTTAAACATGTGGGTGAGAAGCTTCTAAGTGATGAAGATCAACTCTTTCCTAATCTTAGTCGTCGATTAGACTCTAGAGATTAGATCAAGGTGATTGAATCGTCAACGGGAAAAGTATAAAGGAAGGCTTGAGGGTCAATTGGAGAACACACAAAAAGTCTGAATCTAGAGATCGAATCCTTCTGACAGAGCAATTCTCAGACGAAGATCAGATCTGAGTGATTCAATGCAGCAGTGAGGGGCAGAAGCAGTTGTTGGTCGAAGGACCAAGAGTACATTGCAAAGAGGCAACAGAGACAGTAGAAGAATCAGCGCAGCCACGAAGAGAGGTGACGTAGACCCCAGAGAGTGTGACACAGGCCCACGTAGGGGTTGTGTAGTGACTCCAAGGGATAGTCCAGAAATTTCTGGAGATCGGAGTTTCTAAGCTGGCAAGGCTGAAACTCGATTTCTGAGAGGCAGATTAGCACAGAGAAAGGGTGACGCAATCTTCAGCTAGACCCACGTAGGCCTACGCATCTACTGCGCAGAGGCAGCTGGGGTTTCACCAGTTTCTGATCAGGATCAACCAGGACTTGCAGGGTGAGGTAAAACTCACGATTTTTCTGTTGGCCAAGGATATTCTCTGTTGGGTGAGTCGGGTTAAGGTACCCTAGTTGTACTCAGATTACTGCTACTTAATAATATAAACCCTCATAACTGTTGCATTAGTCTTCCTGCATTGGGTTTTTCCGGGGAAAATTGTCCAAAAATAAGTGTATCCTTTGTCTGAATGCTTCATTTATTTTTCAGTACTTGATTTGTATAGTTATATAGGCTGCAGTGTATTTACATTAATGTTTTCTTGATGTATTCAGAAGATAACTTGTTAAATTAATGAAAACAAATAGGTAATGTAAATCAAATTTCTGCAGTAGGATTTTTGTAACTTAGATTCATAAATTTTCACATTATTAACTGAACGAATACACAGCTAGATTCCTAACACAAAAAATATAGTGGAAGTAAAAAAAGATTACTCAATCTGAATCACACACATAAGCAAATTTTTGCCCAAAAAACAGTTCTTCATCAATAAATTAATCACACAACGTACTTTGGCTCTTGTACTAGGGATAATGGCTCAACTGAGAAAATGCAAAATTGATCACCAACCTCACTGCACTCTCTCGAACCCAGCACATGTTCACTGAGAAGCCTCTCTCAATTTTGTGTTGTTGTTGTGTCCTCCTCACCTTAGCCTCACCTTTATAACTTTACATTGAGCCAAAACACTAACCCTAACCCTAACCCTAATCTCAAAGTGATGGACAATCGAGATTAGATCTCGCCTCACTTGAGATCGATGGTTAAGATTAAAACTTAATGACTAGAATAAATAATTTACTTTATCTAAGTTTTATTTTAGCTCAATAAACCAACATATAATTATGTGTTTTTTCCTAAGTTAAACTTAGGCTAAGTTACATCATCAAATATTCTAAGGTGATATGTGGGCGAATTTTGCATGCCTAGACACAAGGCCTATGCAGAAGTACCTACCCGAGCTACAAATTTCAACAAAAGAAGCCCTAGCAAGGTGAGAATCAAGTAGAAGAAACCAAAGACAAGTTAAGAAGAAAAAAACTTTGTTACAGATGCAAAGAACCTTGGGTCCCAGGACACAGATGCATGGGCAAAGGGAAGGTCCAATACATAGAGGTGATGTCGGACAGCGAAGAGGAGGAAGAATAGGTAGCAACTCAAGAGGAGGAGCATAGTAGCAGCAGTCGTGATGAAGAGCCACCAAAAAGAAAACTGACTGGAGCTACTATAGCCAAGCTCTTATGTGTACAGTGTCCCCATATACAACACCTTTAGAGTAAGGGGAGTCATACAAGGGCAACAAATTACAGTCCTCATTGATGGAGGATTCACTCATAATTTTATAGATGCATCACTAGTCGCTATGAGACGTTTGGCTACAGAAGAGTTCGAGGGTTTTGACATAGAAGTGGTTGGAGGACAAAGGATGGCTTGTTTGAGGATGGTTCCTCAAATGGAGTTGAAGATGGGAAATTACACCCTATTGGATGATTTCTATGTGGTAGAGCTTGTTGATACAAACGTGGTGCTAGGGGTACAATGGCTCATTTCCATAGGGAGGCATTGGAATGATTATCATACCATGAAAATGGAATGGGTCAAACCAGAAGGACAAAGGGTACGTCTAAGAGGAATGACCATCGATGTTACAAAAGTGGTCACGGCTAAGAAGATGGAAGTTATCTTTCGCCATGGAGACATAGCATTGGGTGGCACAATGCATGAGAACACAGCAAAAGACATCAGACGAGGATCTGCATTACTTCACAAATATCCAAGCCTTGTTGGATAAACACCAAAGGGTTTTCAAAGCTATTCCTCCCGGCAAACCACTAGATAAGGGTTTTGAGCACACTATAGAATTAGAGGGGTCCAAGCTAATCATCACTACACCATATAGGTACCCCAAGATTTTCAAGGAGGAGATCAAGAAGACTATTAAGGAATTGTTGGATATGGAGCACATAAGGCCTAGCACCAGTCCATTCGCATCCTTTGTGGTACTAGTTAAAAGAAAAATGGGACGATGAGGATGTGCATAGACTGCAGAGCCCTCAACAAGAAGAGGATTAAGAACAGGTACCCAATACCAAGGATCGATGAGCTCTTGGATGAATTGCATGGAGCAGTGTACTTCTCCAAAATTGATTTGGATTGGGTTATCACCAAATCAGAGTTCGAGAGCAGGACATACAAAAGATAGCTTTCAGATGCCACTATGGAGATTATGAATTTCACGTCATGTTATTTGGGTTGACGAATGCACTAGCTACCTTCCAGTCATGCATGAATCATATATTTAGAAGACAGTTACAAAAAATTTTGCTACTTTTCTTTGATGATCTTCCCATTTACAGCAAAACCTGGGAGGAGCACTTGAGACACTTAGACAAGGTATTGAGCATATTAGAGGAGTAATTGCTCTTTGCCAAGGAGTCCAAATGAAAATTTTGGATAACAGAGATTTTATACCTTGAGCACATCATCAACGCAGTAGTACAAGTCCACTAGGAGAAGATTCAAGCTATCATCAAGTGGCCAACACCCAAGAACTTCACGAAGTTGAGAGGATTTATGGGGATATGCAATTATTAATGGCGATTTGTTAAGTGCTATTCTCAGATGGTGGCACCCCTGATAGATTTGATGAAAAAGGGGCTTTCATATGGACAGAAGAAGCACAATGCACTTTTGAAAGTTGCAAGGAGGTAATGAATTCTTATCCTTCTCTAGCACTGCCAAATTTATCATGGCCCTTTTTTTAGAGTGTGATGCCTCAGGGGAAGAAATAGGATTAGTATTGATGCAAGATGGGCATCCAATCACCTTGGAAAGTTGGAAGTTAAGGGAGCTAGAGAGGCTATACTTTATATATGACAAGGAGATGTTGGCCACAATGCATGCACTCACAAAGTTCAAGAAGTATGTACTGGGAGGAAGATTTCTGGTCAAAATATATCACAATAGCCAGAGATACTTTATGGAGCAAAAAAATCTCAATGAGAGGTAGCAAAAGTGGGTCAGCGGAATTCAAGCCTATGATTTTGACATAGATTATGTGAAGAGAAAGAAGAATGTGGTGGTTGATGCTCTATATAGGATGCCAAGGGCTTACTCTCTCAAGGATATTAGCAGTGATTGGAGGGCACTTCTACTAGTGGAATACTCAAAGAATAAGTTTGCATGTGAGTTGATGGATTGAATAATATAGGATGACAGGTACTAGGTCGTCAACAACATTATCTATTACAAGGGAAGGATATTCTTGGTCCTTGAGTCAGCTCCAGGAGAGGATCATGAGGGTCATGCATGACTCGCCCCTAGCTAGACACCAGGGTTCTTCAAAACATATAAGCAGGTATGGGAGAGATTTGCTTGGGGAGGCCTCAAGGGGGATGTTTGGAGACATGTAGTTGAATATTCCATCTAACAACAAAATAAAATAGTGCAGGCCCACCCAACGAGACTACTACAGCCATTACCAATCCCAGATCAAAAAAGGGAGAGTATCTCTATAGATTTCATCAGAGGGCTTATGAAGGTGCAAGGGAAGGATTGCATCTTCGTGGTGGTAGATAGATTAACAAAATTTTCCCATTTCATGGCCATATCTTCCAACTACTCATCAACATAGGTGGCAAAGACATTATTTCAGTAGATGTTCAGATTGCACAAGGTCCCCAAGCACATTGTCAGTGACAGAAATAGCATATTCCTCAGTGCATTCTAGAAGGAGCTATATAGATTACCAGCACAAAGCTAACTGCAAGCACCAGTTATCACATGCAGACAGATGGTCAGACAAAAATAGTCAACAAGTGGGTGGAAGGATATTTAAGGAATTATGTAGCAAGGCAGCAGAAGACTTGGATCAGGTGGTTGTGTTACCACAAAATCTAGCAGGGCCCTAAGGAGGGAAAACCTAAGGGACAAGTACTAGAATAAGTGACAACAAATGGGACAATGGCCCACTGTAACCACAGCCAAGGTCCCCTACTCTTTACAGACTTTCATCGATCGGAGGAGTCTCAGTAAGAAGGAAATCACTTGGAATGAAAAAACTAATGATTAAGTATGACATGATTTCATAAAGCCCATTCAAGGAGGGACACAAGGGCTCAATGCTTCAAAGAAGCCTAAACGCTCGCCAAGAAAGGCTTTAAGACGAAGAGATCAAGACCTAGTGTTTGAGATATATGTCAACAATGGGTGTTCCTAAGATCAAGATTCTAGGTGATGGGTAGGACCTCTTACGGAAGCTCTATAAGATGTTTCGATGTCTCTAAAAGGCTCTTCGCTCCCTATAAAAGATCTAGGAAAGACTTGCATAAGACCTAGGGTTTTGTGAATTTGCGTGGACAAGGGCACTCTCAAGGTCAAGGCAAGGAGAAGAAAGGGCTTCTTAATATTTATTCCACCGAATACTTTGCTCATATAACCCTCAAAGAAGTCCCTTAGTCAAGGAGAAACAAGCTAGGGTTTCCCATCTAAGGCACACCTAGGGCACAAAATTTTATGGATGGAGAACTGTGAGAATCCTACCAAACTTGGAGGTCCTCTAGACAAGACCTTAAGGAAGAGTATTGTGCTCACAAAATCCAAAATTCACCTTTTAGAAGATTTCGCTTGATGCACTAGCCTAGCTTTCCAAGAGAAAGGACCCGAAATTTTAGGAAGAGAAGTAATGGGGAAGAAAGGAGTTGATCACCAAATGACTCGAGCCAATGCCTTCTCCCTTGGGAAAATAGAGTCCTAGATGCTTTAGATTGGCCAATTTTGTCTTCAAGGAGGTCAAAAGTTGATGCCCTAGCTACCAACCTTCAACAATTACCTACTATTGGAATATGGAGTTTCATGAAGAAAAATAACATTTCAACTAGGAACATTCATTACATGTTATATAATGAGTTATGCAAGAGCCAACCAAATAGCTTCCAAAAATTGCTTCAACAAAATTAGGGCACAATAGCATTCACTTTAGTTGCAGCAATTACATACATTAGACAATTAAAAGAAAGATTCCATCAACAAGAGAACTTACAAGATAATCATGCAATATATCCATCCATACTCAAGAAGTAACTCCAAGACAAGATCAAAAATCAGCTCCAAATGTCATAATGCATCCAAGATACTCCACAAGATCTCCAAAGAAAAAGTGTGAATTAGCCAAAGAGGTTGAAATCCCAAGTGTAATTATGATCTCTCACAAATGAAAGTGATTTCTATTTATATGAATCTCACTAAGTCGAATTATTAGCGTAGGGGGGCCTAACATTATAAAAATATGCAAAATACAAGCCTTCGTAACAAGTCGACCAAGTAGCTTTTACAAATTATGAATTAGCCATCCAAATGCTAGCCGAATTGATGACGTCATGCTGATGTAGGGCCATTGGAGGGCCACATTGAGTCCTCTTTGTGCCAAAATGTGAGAAAGGGCTCTATAAATCTCAAACAAGGGGATGCCCCCTTAGTCTCCATGCAAGTCATCATGTGGGGCCCCAAATTGGGTTTGGGGCACAAGAACTGGTCTCATGGTTGATGATAGAAAAGCCTGCAATGCCCCAATGATGAGGGCTCTGAAGATGGTGCTCATTTTCCCATGTCTCAAGGGGTGAGAAAAACCTCTTCTAAGCCTTGGATCAGCTGCCATAATATGCTAAGTCGGTCAGGGCACATTGATCCAAGTGCATCATCTTGTGAATAATATGGGGCAATGATCAGACTGTTGAGGTTGTTGAAGGTGTCCATGGCATGAAATGATGCTCTAACATATGATGGAGTCCCATGGCTCTCAATGCTGCCCCTGGGAGTGTCAATATGATCCTCTGGCAGGCTTGGACCTCAATTAAGTTGCCCATCCTGTGATAAAACCACCTACCAATTACATATAAGATACAATGTGCTTCTTCACCATCAAGTACAATAATTCATTAGTGCATCTAAGTGAACCAAGCTTGTTAATCAAGGGCATATTGAGACTTCATAGTGGGCTTCACTTCCAAATTTGGGGCTTCAAGCTCGTAATAGCGTTACCTCCCTAGATAGGAGTGGCTAATAAACAACCTTATTAGGTGTTCCTAGCCCCTAAGGGAAAAGATAGGTCCTTGGTACACCCTTCAATTGATAGGTGTCATGTCAATGATGATGAATGGATGGGGGACACAGGGATCTCAAGGCCAAATGCCATGGGCTCAAGGATGGCAATGATAAGGGATTTATAGATGTAGGAGGGAGCAATCGTGGATACATGAGTTACCTCAGCCTTTATTTTTCCACCCTTCCTTTTCTTTATCTTTCTTTGTATTACTACTCAGGGATCCAGAAAATGAGAGCATGTTGTGTATGATGTAAGCAGTTATTGCCCCCTTAAGGCGGGGCAGTTCTTCGCCCACCAGGGGTTGGGACATGCACGGGTTCCTCAATGATGTGGGGGCACTCATAAGGCCCTAGGAACCAAAGTGATGGCCATAGTGAGGGGTATAGATCATGCTTGGCTTTTTCCCACATGCTATATTAATGTTCCGACCATATTTGCATTTTATAATATTCTTTTGTTTTGTTTCTTGCTTGTGGCCCTAATATGTTTTTAACGTTCTTTTAGCTGCATCAACCTCCGTGGAAACATTTTCAGGCTCGACCCATACATGTGGACAAGGGGGGCGAGGGGGTGCTAGTGCCTTGTGGACCTGACGGTCATATGGACCCAGAGAAAGAAAATGATGAAATAGGACTTGTAATGTGCCGAGGGGAGTGAAAAACATGGAACGAGAAAACGGGGCCACGCAACCAAAATCAGGGTTCCCAAGTACTTCCCTTCCTGAAGGTTTGAAACCATTGGTCAATAGGGGAGATGCCACGGGACTAGGATTGAGGATTAACCCCCCATTTAAGGTGAGAGAACAAAGCTACAATCAAAACCCTTCCTTCTTCCAAGTTACCCAATAATCCATGCCCAAGATGCCCAAGGAAAAACGAACATAAGCACCCGATTGCACAATGAAAACATACCTTTTGGGTTGGATTACCCACCTTCAAAAATATGCTCCTGACAAATGAGTGAGGGGACATATGACTAATGAAGGGAGTGGAGATCAAATGGCACAATGTATCAGCTACACTAGTGGGGGTTGCTGGATGTCGGCTGGAGAGAGATATAAGGGAAACATTTCTCCTATGGGGTCACCCACTTTTGGTGGGTAACAGGTTGCACTTGGGTTAATATTTCTATAACACCACCGAGTCTATTGAGATGACTCCTTTCAAGGCACTGTATGGGTATGATGCTCCCACATTCTTAAAGATGACACTAGGAGATAGCAGGGCACTAATGGAAAAGGATTAGTTGTATGAGAGTCAAGATATTCTTAGAATCCTTGAGGAGAACCTACAAGTAGCCCAAAATCAGCAGAAGATGTATGCAGATCGACATAGGGTGGAGCACAGTTTCCAGGAGGGGGATCTTGTTTTCCTAAGACTTCAGCCATATAGGCAATCATCCTTGAAGAAGAGTGGTTCTGAGAAATTGGAACCACAATTCTATGGGCCTTACAAGGTGATTACAAAGATTGGGGAGGTTGCTTATGAATTAGAATTGTTGGAAGACAACAAGATCCACAATGCTTTCCATTTATCTTGCCTTAAAAAGGTACTTGGACAACAAGTTAGGGCCAAAGCAAAGCTTCCACCATTAGACGAGGAAGGACAATTGGTCCTCATTCGAGAGGTCATGGACACAAGGGAGAAGAAGTTGAGTAGAGTCATCTAGGAATATTTAATTCAATGGAAGGGCTTGTCGGTGGTAGATGCTACATGGGAAGGTGAAAAGGTGTTGTGATTGCTTGAGGACAAGCAAACTTGGGAAGGGAGGATTGTGATGTCCCTTTCCAATCCATAGAAGCATGAAAGGTTTGGAGTCATAGCCTAATTGGATCCAGTGGGCTATTGACAGAAAATAAAGGGGTCACCAAAATAAAATAAATAATAATTAAATAAAGCTGGCAAAAGTCACTTTAGGAAAAATAAAGTGACCCATGTTTTTTGTTTACCACCCACCGTTTTCAGAGGAGGAAAATATTATTAGAAGGAGAAGGAGATTCAAGGGAAGGTGTACAAATAATTATTGTTGAATTTGTTAAGGAGCTCAAGTAGCTTGCTGAGAGAGATGGAAATTCTCATTTGGTTCCCTGTTTCAGTGTTGAGACATACACCCTAGCTGGTGGCATTGGTTTCGGTAGTTACAAAGCCACCCAAGTCAACAATTGTATTTTGATGGTTGATTCCATAGAGATCGAACTGGCAACATTAGGAGTGGGGAGAGATTTATACTGTCAAGCATATCGTCTCATATGGAAGGAGGTCGAGTCTAGTTGGGCATTGCAGTGGCAACATAGTTTTGGCAGAGCAAGATTATCAGAAGCCAAATCATCAAATTAGAAGAGTCGCATTAGTCTGTGGGAGAAAACAGAGAAACTAAGTATCAAGGGCCGCGCCAAAAGTTCAGATCATTTTGGTGCTTGGAGACCGAATTGATATTAATTACAGGAACGAGTTGGTGTGCGTGTTATTCCTTCTAGAGGGGTTGAGTATATTCTGGTGTGAAATGTCAATTGATTCTGTCATCATCGAGCAGGCCAAATTGATATTAATTGCAAGGACAAGTTGTGCGTGTTGAAGCCTCTAGCGTGCCATTACAGTTGAGTGTCATCATCAAGCAAGCCGACTCGATATTATTTGAAGGGCGGGTGCTATGCGTATCGATTTATTCTAGAAGGGCTGAGTATGCCTATAGTGTGCCCTTTCAGCTGAAGCAGGTTGAATTGATATTAATAAAGGGAAATTTGTTGTGCATATTGCTGCCTAGCAAAGGGTCGAATTCACATTATAAAAGGCAGGGTACATGAGGTCGATATGCTATGGAGACCTGAGCGTGTACAATGGTGGCACTCCTGTCAATTTGGCAAAGTCGTGCTCATCGACAGTAGGAGATTAAAAGTTCCAAGTGTCTTGATCGAATTTGCAAGAGAACAATTGGCATTAGTGAGGAGGCCAAATAGCTACTAACAAATCAGGCCGAATTCCTGAATTGAAGGGTCATATTAATCAGCAGTTTGAGGTAAAGCAATCTGAGGGTTGATTCACTAGGTGCTACCCTAAAAATATATGTCATTTCGTCCTGAGATTCTCATCAATAAATTATTGTCGGAGCTGTAGCTTTTCTGGGTTTTTACATCACAATTCTTATTTTTTTGCCAGTACTTTATTGCATGAGATATGCAATGTTTGAATGTTTATAGAATAAGAATTCATGAAATGAATTTTATAAAACAAATTCCCCTAAATTTTTGGCCCTAAAATTTTATAAAACAAACAGTCTCTAAGGTGCAACAACCTCCCTCTAACATGCCAACAGTCACATCCATGAAGTGAGAGGTCAAAACCCTCCTCAAAACAAGCTCCATGTCCAAGGGGAGAGCCAATGACCCCATGAAGAAGGGGGAGGCTCCTCAAAAATGGTGATGTGTGGCTCCAAATATGTGCCAAGAGAGGAAGCACTCCAATGACGATGGTGAGTCATCCTCTAATCATCCATCATGCACTGAAATAGCCCTCAAAAAGGCTAATCACTCCTAGGGAGGGCCCCTCAATCATCAAAGTGCATAAAATTTGGTGCTCCACGTGAGGGTGCCTCTCATGACGTAAAACGTCGAATACATACTACATCACTCCCAAAGTGTGACATACATACATAGATCCATGCTTATGATAAAAAAGAATTCTCTTAGCATGCAACCTTTACAGCAACAGCACAACTTTAGAAAGGGTAAAGTGAAAAAACCTAGGTGAACTCTAAGCCATGTGTCCTAATAGACCAATCCCAAGAACCCTGCACACACACCTTGACCATAAGTGATCTCAATACGATGGTTAGAATGAGCCATAAGTGCAAGATTAGCCTTGAAATGGATTTTAGAAGGACATGCCATGACCAACCACAAGTGCCTACAGAACCACCTAAGTGAAAAAACACTTTACATATAGCAATAAGCATGGCCTAGTACAAATACAACTAATGCATCATCACAATGTTTGTCTCATCATAATACATCACAAAATCCTCAAGAAACTATGAAGGCACAATTGATCATGGAAAATCAAACTCAGACAACTGCTCAAAAATGTGCAACAGGATCAACTCTGACTTTGGAACAACCTGTGCAAAGAAAATGGATCACACTGATGCAAATCTGTGGGGTAATTAGCATATCATGTCATCTGATTTAAACAAAAAGCACTATTATCATTTATGTTATATGGAATTTAAAGGATAAAATCACTATTGTTTACAACGTGAATAGTAAAATATACAGATTGGAAAACATACTGTGGAAACCAGAAATTCCAAAGGCACTGTGATTTAGGACTGGTTTTCTTGTTAGTTAAATCAGGAATAAAGCATTGGATCACTAGCTTAGCATACATAAGAAGAATTGAGAATGGGCGCTTAGCATGTATTCCTCTTGAAAATGGCAGAGAGTGGACTCCATTGAAAGGTGCATGCACAAACATGTACAGTACAAATCCAACTGCATGCAAATTTTTACCTTCTATAACTGTGACTGGTCTGACAGTATATGCATCAGTCCATTTTATTTCTTATATTCAACTGAGAAATATTTTTTCCATCAAATTAGCCATCCAACTCAGTATCAAGGAGACAATTGTATGATGTGTGCCTTTCTGCCTAGAGGTGTGAAAAATAAGGGAATAGAAAATTTTATTAGGTTTAGACAATTAAAAGCAAGGACTATCAGCAGCCTATTATAATATCTCTCTAATAAATAAAGGCTGAATGCAAATAAGACCAAAATCAAAAGACAGAGTCTTACCACTTTCAGAAAATATAAGACATGAACCAATCGTTTCTTCATACTCCCCCCTCTACACAAAATAAAATAACCAATGAAAAACATGCAACAATTCCGTTATTTAGCAATTTATCAAGCATATTATAGAGAACTACAATGCTCAAACATAAAGTCCAACTGAAAAATATGACAGAAGGTTTTTAGAATATAAGAACATAGTCTGAAGATACTGAATTATCCAACATACGCTATGCAGCAGCAGAGTTAATAAGCAAAAATAGAAAAATAGCTCTCATCCAATGGAATATGAAAGCAAACTACATCGTTTATGATTTATGTCTAAAAGGAATATGTTTATATCCAACTGAAGCCTATTTTGTAGGACATGAACAATGCTCAAACATAAAGGCCATGTGATCAATTTGATAGAATGTTTTTAGAATACAAAGACAATCTAGTTTGAAGATAGAGAATTTTCCAACATAGGTTATGCAGTAGCAGAGATAATAATCACAAATAGAAAAATCACCTTGATCCAATGGACTAACATCGTTTAGGTTTAAAAGAAAGGATAGCCTACATCCATCCAGATTCTATTTTATAGGGGTCTTGCATTGAAAACCTTGGAAACATCCATTGCTCTACCTTGTCCAATTTTCATATGCCCATGCCAACATGGATATGAAGATAACCCAACACTAGAAGGCAGTAGTTTATGCAATCATAGCATTGAAGGGAAACACCATCAAAGCTATAGTGTGCATACTTCTAAGCAATTATTGAAGTAAATGAAACAAATGTAATATTCACATTGTTGGCAGGGTTCAAGCTGAGAAGCCTTTTATTACCTGTAAGCCTTGTTGCCACAAAATTTAGCAGGCCCAGCGCAAAGGCTCATTGGTTGAGGGGCCAGACCTTATGGCAACAATGAGGAAGTGTTGCCACCATCACCTTAGCAACCTTCCTCCTGCTCTTTAATGGGATTTAAACCACAATGGAGGCTTCCCTAAATCCCCTGTAACTAAATTCTAATAATAGGGCTCAAGGTGATAAGTTTGTTTTGAAGGTCTAAAGATGGATAAAGTACTTGGAAGGACCAGATATGAACTAGGTTTTCTATGCTAAGTTTCAAGTGCTATGAGCCCAAACCACTAGATAGGCTGCTATAAGTTAGGGTTTGGATGATCTTCGATAATATGGCATTCAATGTCAGATAGCAGCCTTAGAAAAAGGCATTAAAATGATCTTCAACGAGAATGGGACAAGGCCTTCAGATTGATGTTAGGGTTTGAATGGTAAATTGTTTTATGACTGTCAAATATACATAAACAGCAAGATAAATGGGTGGCGACAGCCTTGTTAAGATATGTTATGCTATCGCCTATGCTATATTTTGCTTGTGGATGGTTTATGGAGACTAATCCTAAATTATGAGCCACCCACGTGCAATAAAATGACACTTTATATGCATAAATCAGACCTAATGCCCTAGCTGTCTAGGAGAGAGAAAAGGAAAAAGATTTTTATGAAGTTTTAGGTTGATCAACACACTCTAGACCAGCACCTTATCCTACAAGGGTTCCATGGAGTCTTAATGGCACAAATTCTAAGAGGGAATATTAATGGATTAAGGGGGGGTGCTTTAGGGCATCCACTTATAAAACCCTAGCTATTGCTCTTGTGAGGGGAGAAATTAAATATAGGCTCTGCACACAAAGGGTTTCACTATAGGTCTTGTTACCATAAAATTTAGCAAGCCTTGGAGAGGGAAACCCTACAAGACAAGAAGCTAGACTAAGTGCTAAGAATGGGGCAATGGCCCACTGTCAACACAGCCAAGGCCCCCTGCTAATTACGGATTTTCACCGATGGGAGGAGTCTCGGTAGGATAAGATCACCTATGAAAGATATCCTAAGGTTGAGGTGTAAGGTGATAGGCTATAATCTCCTGAGAAAGACTCAAATTTCAGGTATAAGGCTTCACTAAGAAGCAATATGCTTTCTATGAGAGACCTAGGAAAGAAATGCACAAGACCTAGGCTTTGTTGATTTTGCTTGAAAATAGGAGTTTCCAAGGTCAAGGAAATGGAGAGAAAATGCTTCTTAAGATATATTTCAACAAGTATCTAAGCTCATACAACCTTCAAGGAAGCCCTCAAGTTGAGGAGGAACAAGCTAGGGTTTACCTCGTAGGGAAACACCTAGGGAAAGAGATTTTATGGAGGAAACTTAAGTGCATGCCCAACAAATTTGTAGGTCAAGTAGCCAAAACTCTCCACTTGATGTTTAGGCTCTCAAGTCCCCACTAAACCTCTCCCCTAAAAGTTCGCTCTAAGCCCTAGTTCGTTGTCCTAACCTTAAAAGGGCTGAAATTTCAAGAGAAGAATTTATGGACGAAATGTGAGGATGATCATCAATGACTTGGACAAGTGCCTTATCCTTTGGGCATATGGAGTCAAGGATGCTCAAGATAAGCTAAATTTGTTTCTAACCAGGCCAAAAATTGATGCCCTAGGTATCGATTCCCAACGATTACCCACTTTTAAGGAAAATGGAATTTGATGGAGAGTTATAGGAATTTCTCCACTAGGAACATTCATTACATGTTATACAATGAGTAACATATGCAATTCTCAACTAGATAGCTTTCAAAATAACTTTTCAACAAATTAGGGCATAAACAAGCATAATCTAGAAGCGGCAATTCCATACATTAGACACATTCAAAATGATAATCTTCAATAATAGGCACTTACAAGATAACATGTAGTTGTCCATCCATTCAACAAAGAAATAGCTCTAAAGCAATCCAAAATAGCTTCCAAACATCAAAATGCATCGAAGATACTCCAATAGCCAAAAAGAAGCAAAGTGCAAGTTCCTTCAAGAGATCCAAATTCTCCACGTGTGATGATGAGGAGAGATGAAATGATCTCTCTCCAATTTATACATGTCCAATGATCTCTAATTTTATCCTACTAGCTCGTCAATAATAAAATAATGGGTAAGACCTAAGTAAGGTCATAAGTTGACCTTATAGCCAATGTAAAATCATAATACATCACCCACAAGAAGGTCGTTATGTTGATGTCATGCATGCGTGGGCCTCTTGGAGGCATGCATTGGGCTCCTCTGTTGCCAAATTGAGTGAAGAGGGTTCCAAAAATCATGTCCTAGGGGTTGGCCCCTAGATCTCCATGAAAATCATTGTGTGGACCCTAATTTTGTGTTTGGGGCACAAAATGTATATCATGGGTCTCTTGGTAATGGAATAGGTTGATTCTACTCCAACGTTGAGGACTCAAAGGATGGTGTTAAACAAACCTCAGATGGGCCTTGGATCAGCTGACAAACCATGTGCACACTGCTAAACCGACTAGGGCATACTGGTGCAAGTGCATCATCATGAATAATGTAGGGCAAAGTGCAGGTTGTTGAGGGTGTTAAAGGTGCCCATGGAATGGAATGATGCTCTAGAAGTGGTAGGAGTCCCATGGCTCTCAACGCCTACCTGTAAGGTGTCGTAATGCTCCTCTAGTGGACTTGGGCCCAGTTAAGTTACCTAGCCCATGATGAAAACCACCTGCCAATCACACACAATGTCTAGTGTTGCATCTTCACCATTAAGTACGATAATCATTAATGCATCTAAGTGGACCAAGCTTGTTAGTTAAAGGCAAACTGACATTTCATATGTGAATTCCCTTCCAAATTTGGGGTTTTGATCACGTAATAATGTTACCTCCCTAGGTAGGAGTGGCTAGTAGAAAATCCTATTAGGTGTTCCCGACCCCTAAGGGGGAAGATAGTCCCCTGGTACATCCCTCAATCAATAGGTTTCATGTTAATAATGATGTAACAGAGGGGGAACAAGGGGTCTCAAAGCCATATGCCATGGTCAAAGTGTTGAGAAATCTATGGGTAGCTAGATTTGGTGATTTTTATTACTTTGATAATTGCTTGTGATGTTCTTTTACTTAACTTCATTAGCTTCTTCTTTCACTTGATTATTATTATGTTCTTATCATCAAATAGCTACAAAACTATGAAGATCAAAGAGACAAGAGGACAAAAAATGTAGGTGGTTAGCCAAGGCCAAAACCTCTCCTTTTGAGAGGAAAACCCACAAGAATTCTTCTCTTCTTATAGAATGTTCAAATGACGAATTCCAAGACCTATGACCCTTGATAAAGACCCCTCCAAGACCAAATCAAACCTTCTTTTGATGAGCTTCTCTTCCACAAAGTCAATGCCAATCAAACTTCCTCTAATACTTCAGATTTCAGCCCTTCCTCAGATTTTTGGCTTGCTGCTTCGGGACTGCGATTTCGGCTTCTCCTGCAGAAACCCTAGTTTGGCACATTTGAGAGAATAATGGTGAATTCCTTCTCTTTTCTCCTTCACTTGGAGAGTTGCTTCTTCTCTAGCAATTCATCTTGCAAAATAACTCTTCCTTCATCTAATTTATGTCTCCTAATATAACTGCAATATTTTGGTCTCTACTGCAATAAGTGATGCCCTAACCTTTTCGCACGTGTGAGGGATTGTAGCCCAAAACTCGGATTTTTTTGTCTTGACCTTTTATCTCCTTGTTTCTCCTTCTTTGGTTGTCTAAGGTCTTCCTTTCTTTCTTAATCGAACTACTTGGATGATCACAAATAAGGTTGAGTGCTTCTAGTTTATAGTCTTCTCTTGGTGGTCGAATAGCCCTATCTTGAGGCCAACTTGTCTTGCTTGTAGGCTGACTTCTCTTCTTGAAGGTTGACTTGTCTTGGAGGGTGTCTTTTGACATTTTGACTTTACAATAAATTCCTTTGACTTGATACATGATGCCCAAATGGTTCTTATATATATTACAATGACTCAATTGACTTCTTGACTAAATGACAAAAACCTAGAAGCACTCAATGGGTGCTTGACTTACAAAAAATAACCTTGAGAATGAAACCCATGCTTCAAAATAATAATAATAAAATTTATTTTTCTCTTGACATAAAATCATGATTACATTATGAAGACCGAACCTAGTTACACATTTCAACGCAAAGAGGTAGCAATAATGAGGAAATCCACATTATGGGCATACAGATGTAAGGAGGAAGCAATCGTGGATGCATGACTTACCAGGCCAGGGCCTTGGTTTTTCCACCCCTCTTATTGCCTTTTTCCTTTTCTTGATTTTTCTTTGTATTACTACTCGAAGCTCCAGGAAATGAGAGCATGTTGTGAATGATGTGTAGCAGTGATTACCCCCTTAGTGGTGGGCCAATTCATCACCCACCAGGGGTTGAGATATCTAAGGGTTCCTTTTATGATATGATGGGGCAATATTGGCCCTGGGAACCAAGTGATGACCATAATAATAAGGGGTAGAGCTTGTTGCCACACAATCTAGCAGGGCCCTAGGAGGGGAACCTATAGGACAACAACTAGACCAAATGACAACAATGCGACAAAGACCCAATGTCACCTCAGTCAATGTCCCCTGCTCTTTACGGACTTTGACCGATGGGAGGAGTCCTAGTAGGTAGAAATCACTCAAAATGGATATGTCAATGACTAAGTATGGAGAGATTTCACAAGGCCCATTCACAAAGAGACTCAATTAATGCTCAATACTTCAAAGAAGCTAATGGCTCTCCAAGAAAGACCTAGGAGGAAAATCTAGACTTAGGGTTTGAGATAGTCAATTATGATGAGTGGTACCTAAGGTTGAGACCTCCAAAATGAGATAGGACCTCTCAAGAATCTTTGCAAGATGATTGGACACCTTAAATAGGATTTCGCTATCCCTGAGAGATGATTTGGCAAGCGGTTTCCATTTTGGCAGGGGGTTTCCATCATGGGTTGGGCAACTTAACTGGGGCCCAGGTCCACTAGAGGAGCATTATAACACCTTACAGGTGAAGCGTTGAGAACCATGGGACTCCTATCACTTGCAGAGCATCATTCCATTCCATGAGAACCTATAGCACCCCAGCAGTCTGCACTTTGCACCACATTATTTATGAGATGATTCACTTGGACCAGCATGCCCCAGTTGGCTTAGCAGTGTATACAAGGTTTGGTGGTTGATCTTAGGCCCAGATGAGGTTTGTATCACCGCTTGAGACATGGGAGGGTTAGCACTATCCTCTGAGCCCTCAACGTTGGAGCAAAACCAGCTTATTCTATCATCAAGAGACCCATGAGACCCATTTTTTGCCCCAAACACAAAACTGTGGTCCACGGGATGATTTCCATGGAGATTTAGGGGCCAACCCCTAGATCTGGATTTTTGGAGCCCTATGCACTAGGCTTGGCACTAGAGGAGCCTAATGCATGCCCTAGAAGGGCCTACACATGCATGATGTTAGCATTTCAGCCTCTTTTGTGGGTTAGTTTTATGTTTTACATTGGCTATGAGGTTGGCTTGTAACCTCACTTATTTTTTCCCATCATTTTACAAATTGGAGGGGCTTTTAGGCTAAATTAGAGTTCATTAGACATGTATAAATTGGAGGGAGGTCATTTCACTCTTTAATCATCATCACTTGGAGAATTTGAACCTCATAAGAGAATTCTCACTTGCTTCTTTGTGGCTATTGGAGATACTTGGAATGCATTTTGATGTTTGGAAGCTATTTTGGATTGTCTTTGGAGCTATTTCTTTAGTGAATGGATGGATATACTACATGTTATCTTGTCAGTGCCTATTGTTGAAGATTATCATTTTAAATTTGTCTAATGTATGGAATTGCTACTTCTAGATTATGCTTGTTTGTGCCTTAATTTGTTGAAAATTAATTTTAAAAGCTAACTAGTTGAGAATTGCATTTGTTACTCATTATATAAAATGTAATGAATGTTCCTAGTGGAGGAATTCTTATAACTCTCCATCAAACTCCATTTATCATTGAGTGGGTAAACGCTAGAATTTTGATACCTAGACCATCAAATTTCGGCTTCCTTAGCAACAAATTTAGCTTATCTAGCATATCCCTGACTCCATACGACCAATGGACAAGGCACTAGTCCAAGTCTTTGGTGATCATCTCAAAATTTTCTCCATAAATTTCTCTCCTTAATTTCGGTCCCTGTAAGGCTAAAGAGAAAAACCTGGGCCTTGGAGCGAAATTTTAGGAAGAGGAATTTTAGTGGTTTGAGAGCCTAAACATCAAGAGGTAGGTCTTGGTTACGTGACCTATCATTTTGGTGGGAATCCACTCAAATTTCATCCACAAAATCTCTTGCCCTGGGCCTTTCCCTAAGAGGAAACCCTAGTTTCCTCTCCCTCAACTCAAGGACTTTCTTGAGGGTTTCATGAACCATGGAAGAGTTGATTATCTTTGCAAGAAACCCTTTATCTTTGTTCTTGGCCTTGTGAATACCTATCAATGATCACCATAAAAACCCTCAAAACCCTAGGTCTTGAACCTTGATTTCTAGGGATTTTCTTAAAGAGTGTTTTGCTTCCTTGAAGCCTTGAGCCATTATTGAGTCTCTCTCTTGAATGAGCTCTAGCTTGATCACTTTGTGCCTTATACCTAGCATATCCATTTTAAGTGATCTTCCTCCTATCAAGATTCCTCCCATTGCCGAAAGTCCGTAAAGAGTAGGGGGCCTTGGTTGTGGTGACAGTGGACCATTGTCCCATTGTTAGCACTTTATCTAGCTTTTTAATTGTTGGGTTTCTCTCTCCAAGGCCTGTTAGATTTTGTGGTAACATTTTGGTACCATTGTCGGTGACACAAAAAGTGTGTCTTGTTCCCCATACGACAATACTGATCACTATTTGGCGACTCCATTGGAAGAACGAAGCCTTTGTTCTTCAATGAACCTCGAAGTCAATGCTTCTAGAGTGAAGCAAGCATATCTCAAGGCATTTTGAATTCACCCTGGCGCCTCCCCTTTTGGTTGTTATGCCAAACTCGAGGAAATGGCTCCTTGGGATCCACACAATGTTGACATTTCTAAATTTTTACATGTAGAAGGAAAATGGGATATTGGTCATTGTTTTGCCAATGATATGATATATCACACTGATGATGATCTTGTCTCTCTTTCATCCCCTTCATCATATCATTCCTTGCATGTCCTTGAGGACACCAATGAGAATGATATGCTTGAGGTTGTTCTTCATCGAAAGTTCATGAGCTTGATTATGGAAATCTCCACTCTTTGGTTGGAAGAAAGGATCCAGCAGCTCAAGTTGGATCCCATTTCCTCATCGATGATTCTTTTCCATGATGCTTGTTCTTCTTGTTTTCCGGCCTCCCGCCCTTGCCCTTCGTCGAGCAAATTTTTCATAGGATGTGATATTTTGATGCCTTATCGCATAAGAACTCGTATGAAAAAAAGATGTTCTATTGATCTATTAATATGTTGCTTACATTGGTTGTATGACTATACTTAGCTTATGTATAGTGTGCTAGCGTTCCATGGTAGTGTTGGTGCATTGCATATTATGTTTGCATAGCTACTATCATCATATTATGTTCTCATGTAGATTAGACTTGCATCTTAGTATAAATCTACTTTTCCATATGGATTTATTATTTGATGAAAAACCTGGGCGATAAAAGTACGCCCAGTGCACATGCTTCCAATAGTTGTATTGTGATGTGCAGGATACAATTCTGCGTCCCAATAGATTGTTGGAGTTCTCATGACCTCCCTATTCGAGTACATGGATCATGTGCTCTATGGTGAGCTCATGTCCTAGTTGGAGCCAGATGTTACCCACCAAAAGTGGGTACCCCTAGGAGAGCATTTCTCCTAATCATCTTCTTTGTATCGGTAGCCAGTAGCCCCTGATAGTCACCTTGCAGCTGATGTGATGTGCCACTTTATCTTCACCACCTGCATTAGTCGTATGTTCCCTTGCCCATTTGTCAAGAGCACATGTTAGAAGGTGGGCAATCTAAACCAAAAGGTATGTTATTCATTGTGCAATTGGGTGCTTATGGTTGTTTTTCATTGGGGCATTTGGGCATGGATTATTGGGTGACTTGGAAGAGGGTAGGGCTTTGACCGTGGTTTTGTTCTCTCACCTTAAATGGAGGGTTAATCTTCAATCCTAGTCCTATTGGATCTCCCCTATTGGCCTATGGCTTTAAGAAGGGCACTACTTGGGAAACCCCGATTTTGGTAGCGTGGTTCAATTTTCCCATTCATATTTATCACTTCCCTCCACATATTACAAGCCCTACTCACTATTTTCCTTCTTTGGGTCCACGGGATCTAGCACAACCCCTCCCCTTGTCCACATATTTGGGTCAGGCATAGAAAAGTCGGCTCAAAGATTAATGCAGCTAAAAAAAGTTAAAAGCATATCATGGCCACAAGCAAGAAACAAAGGAAAAAGAAAATCATAAATGTGAAAGATGGTTGGGACATTAATAATAGCACGTGGGCAAAAGCCAAGCATGAGCTCTACCCCTTATCATTATGGTCATCTCCCTAGTTCTTAGGGCCACTAGCTGCCCCATCACATCATTAAAGGAAACCATGTGTGTCCCAACCCCTGGTGGGCGATGAACTACCTCGCCTTTAAAGGGGTAATAACTATTATACATCACTCACAACATGCTCTCATTTCCTAGAGCTTTGAGTAGTAATACCAAGAAAAATATTTATAAAAAAAAAAAAAAAAAAAGCAAAAGGAAAATGAGGGGTGGAAAAACATAGGTTGGGGTAATTCATGCAACCACAATTGTTCCTTCCTCACATTTGTACACCCAATATGTGGACTTCCTCATTATTGCTACCCCTTTGTCGATGGAATTTCCCCCTGACACCCCTTCATCCCGATTTTGTTCCATCAATATTCACATGCAACCTATTGATTGAAGGATGTACCAGGGCTCTGTCTTTCCCCTTAGGGGTTGGGAACACCTAATAGGGTCATCTATTAGCCACTCCTACCGAAGGAGGTAACACTATTACGCGATCAAAGCCCTAAATTTGGAAGAAGTCATGTATGAAGTGTCAATTTGCCTTTGATTAACAAGCTTGGTTCACTTAGATGCACTAATGATTAATTGTATCTAATGGCGAAGATGCAACATTGGACATTGTGTGATTGGCAGGCAATTTCCATCATGGACTAGGCAACTTAACTGAGCCCCAGGCCCACTAGAGGAGGATTATGAAACCCTACAAGTGAAGTGTTGAGGGCCATGGGACTCCTATCGCTTGCAAAGTATCATTCCATTCCATGGGCACCTACAACACCCCAACAATCTGCATTTTGCCACACATTATTCATGAGACGATGCACTTGGACCAACATGCCCCCAGCTAGCTTAGCAAATATACATGGTTTGGCAGTTGATCTGAGTCCTAGATGAGGCTTGTCTCACCCCTTGAGACATGGGAGGGTTAGCACCATCCTCTGAGCCCTCAATGTTGGAGCAGAACCAACTTATTCTATCACCAGGAGACCCATGAGACACATTTTGTGCCCCAAACACAAAACTGGGGTCCACGAGATGATTTGCATGGAGATTTAGGGGCCAACCCCTAGATCTAGATTTTTGGAGCCCTCTACACTCGGCTTAGCATTGGAGGATTCCATCAAATGCCCTAGAAGGGCCTACACATGCATGGTGTTAGCATTTCAACCTCTTTTTTGGGTTAATTCTTATGTTTTACATTGGCTATGAGGTTGACTTGTAACCTCACTTAGTTTTTCCCATCATTTTACAACTTGGACGGGATTTTAGGCTAAATTAGAGTTCATTAGACATGTATAAATTGGAGAGATTTCATTTCACTCTTTGATCATCATCACTAGGAGAATTTGGACCTCATAAGAGAATTCACACTTGCTTCTTTGTGGCTATTGGAGATTCTTGGAATGCATTTTGATGTTTGGAAGCTATTTTGGATTGTCTTTGGAGCTATTTTTTTGGTGAATGGATGGATATACTACATGTTATCTTGAAAATGCCTATTGTTGAAGATTATCATTTTGAATTTGTCTAATGTATGGAATTTTTTCTTCTAGATTATGTTTGTTTGTGCCCTAATTTGTTGAAAAATATTTTTGAAAGCTATCTAGTTGAGAATTGCATACGTTATTCATTATATAACATGTAATGAATGTTCCTAGTGGAGGAATTCTTACAACTCTCCATCAAACTCCATTTATCATTGAGTGGGTAAATGCTAGAATTTTGATACCTAGGGCATCAAATTTTAGCCTCCTTAGCAACAAATTTAGCATATCGAACACATCCTTGACACCATACGCCCAAAGGACAAGGCACTAGTCCAAGTCTTTGGTGATCATCTCGAAATTTTCTACATAAATTTCTATCCTTAAATTCGGTCCTTTTAAGGCTAGAGAGAAAAACTAGGGCTTAGAGCAAGCACTAGTCCAAGTCTTTGGTGATCATCTCAAAACTTTCTCCTTAAATTAGGTCCTTTTAAGGCTAGAGAGAAGAACAACGACTTGGAGCAAAATTTTAGGGAGAAGGATTTTTGGTGGTTTGAGAGTCTAAATATCAAGAGGTAAGTCTTGGCTATGTGACCTGTCATTTTGATGGGCACCCACTCATATTTCATCCACAAAATCCCTTGCCCTAGGCCTTTCCCTAAGAGGGAAACCCTAGTTTCTTCTCCCTCAACTTGAGGACTTTCCTGAGGGTTTCATGAGCCTTGAAATAGTTTATTATCTTTGCAAAAAACCCTCTCTCTATTCTTGACCTTGTGAATAACTATCACCATCGAAAAAGCTCAAAACCTAGGTCTTGAACCTTGATTTCTAGGGCTTTTCTTAGAGAGAATTTTGCTTCCTTGAAAGCCTTGTGCCATTATTGAGTCTCTCTCTTCAATGAGCTCTAGCTTGATCATGTTGTGCCTTATACCAAGCATATCCATTATAAGTGAGCTCCCTTCTACTGGGACTCGTCCCATTGTCAAAGTCTATAAAGAGCAGGGGCCCTTGGTTGTGGTTACAGTGAGTTATTGCCCCATTGTTAGCACTTTATCTAGTTTTTTTCTTGTGGGGTTTCCTTCTCCAAGGCCTGCTAGATTTTGTGGTAACAGCCTAACAGGGACCAAGCTATATCAATCAGGGTTTTCCAAGTAGTTCCCTTCCTAAAGCCATGGGCGATTAGGGGATATCCCACTAGGCTAGGGTTGAATAAAACCACAGTCAAAGCCCTAAGGTGAGGGAATAAAACCACAGTCAAAGCCCTTTATTTTTCCATGTCACCCAATATGCCAAATTCCCAAATGAAAAACAAGCGTACGCACCTAATTGCATAATGAATAACATACCTTTTGGATCAAATTTCCCACCTTCTAACATGTGCTCTTGACAAATGGGCGAGGAAACATACAACTGATGCAGGTGGTGGAGATAAAATGGCACATCACATCAGCTACAAGGTGGTTGTCAGGGTTTGTTGGTTGTCGGCTAGACCCACTTTTGGTGGGTTACAGACTTTAGAGGGGACAATCTTACATGCAATATTGAAGCAAGATTTTAGCAATGATAAAGAATTTAGTCATGGAACAACTGAAACTCTACTTTTAACATAAAGCACACATAATATCAATGATAAAAATAAAATAAAAAAATTACAACAAACCTCCACACGAGCACTTCTTTCAATCCCAAAACAACATCTCCATGCAAAAATCATATCCATGAGAAAGTTACCACCATAACAGTCTACATCTTGCCCATGATGAAAAAACAAAATGAAGGGAGGAACTATTTATATGAGACCTATCCCACTCATTACAATAAAACAACTAATGAAGTCCTATTAGACAAGTTTATTTTAAGTGTTCCGCAAGAAAGAGGTTACAAGCCAACCTCATAGCTCAAAAACATAATAGAAGTGTCGTAAAGTCCTATGTGTGGGACAAAATGCTCCTAAAGCATGATGACAATCTCCAAATGAGCTCTCTAAGCCACTAAAAGGTGTAATATGGGCTAAAGAGTGCTACATACTCCAAGATGCATCTCAAGGATCATGTGCAAGCCTCCAAAGTGACTCTATGCCAACACGTCATGTCCATGGTGAGCTATGTCACCCTCAAAGGAGCAAGAGGGGTGACATGACACTCTATAACTCGAATGTTGGGGATCCAAGGTAATGTGCAAGCCTTCCCCTGTCATCTCAAGGATGACCATCATCATCTAGGCTATGGAACAAGTGATACCCATCAAACAGTGTCAAGGCCAAGCTAGGGGCATACTGGCCCAATGGGCACATCATCAATATCTTCAACACCAAGCTTCATGGGATCAGCGTTTCAACATCTGGGGGTCCCTCGAAGTCTACATCTTGCCCATGATGAAAAAACAAAATGAAGGGAGGAACTATTTATATGAGACCTATCCCACTCATTACAATAAAACAACTAATGAAGTCCTATTGACAAGTTTATTTTAAGTGTTCCGCAAGAAAGAGGTTACAAACCAACCTCATAGCTCAAAAACATAATAGAAGTGCCATAAAATCCTATGTGTGGGACAAAATGCTCCTAAAGCATGACAACAATCTCCAAATGAGCTCTCTAAGACACTAAAAGGTGTAA
Organism: Pinus albicaulis; assembly: GCA_034641835.2. Taxonomy (NCBI): domain Eukaryota; kingdom Viridiplantae; phylum Streptophyta; class Pinopsida; order Pinales; family Pinaceae; genus Pinus; species Pinus albicaulis. The sequence continues at coordinate 572,441,190 of CM076572.1, forward strand.
TATGGGCTAAAGAGTGCTACATACTTCAAGATGCATCTCAAGGATCATGTGCAAGCCTCCAAAGTGACTCTATGCCAACACGTCATGTCCATGGTGACCTACGTCACCCTCAAAGGAGCAAGAGGGGTGACATGACACTCTATAACTCAAATGTTGGGGATCCAAGGTAATGTGCAAGCCTTCCCTTGTCATCTCAAGAATGACCATCATCATCTAGGCTATGGAACAAGTGATACCCATCAAACAGTGTCAAGGCCAAGCTAGGGGCATACTGGCCCAATGGGCACATCATCAATATCTCAAACACCAAGCTTCATGGGATCAGCGTTTCAACATCTGGGGGTCCCTGTCTACATCTTGCTCATGATGAAAAAACAAAATGAAGGGAGGAACTATTTATATGAGACCTATCCCACTCATTACAATAAAACAACTAATGAAGTCCTATTGACAAGTTTATTTTAAGTGTTCCAAAAGAAAGAGGTTACAAGCCAACCTCATAGCTCAAAAACATAACAGAAGTGCCATAAAATCCTATGTGTGGGACATAATGCTCCTAAAGCATGACGACAATCTCCAAATGAGCACTCTAAGCCACTAAAAGGTGTAATATGGGCTAAAGAGTGCTACATACTTCAAGATGCATCTCAAGGATCATGTGCAAGCCTCCAAAGTGACTCTATGCCAACACGTTATGTCCATGGTGACCTACGTCACCCTCAAAGGAGCAAGAGGGGTGACATGACACTCTATAACTCAAACGTTGGGGATTCAAGGTAATGTGCAAGCCTTCCCCTGTCATCTCAAGAATGACCATCATAATCTAGGCTATGGAATAAGTGATACCCATCAAACAATGTCAAGGCCAAGCTAGGGGCATACTGGCCCAATGGGCACATCATCAATATCTCCAACACCAAGCTTCATGGGATCAGCGTTTCAACATCTGGGGGTTCCTCAAAGTCTCAAGCATCATGTGCGCTCATCAAATAGCCCAATGCTCTACTTTGGATAGGCAATGTTCAATCATCAACGTCAATCTCTCTCTCTTTGCAATGGATGGTATGCCCTCTATTGCTCTAATGAGAAGGTGGGGCAATCACCTCAACAAGCCTTTATTGTTGTGATGAGAACTACCTCACAAAACCCTCTCAAGATCAAGTGAAATTCAACAATCATTAGGTTAAAAAAACCATGGATGCATCATAATGGACCACACTTATGTTAGGGGCACAATAACACTTCACACAAGGATCACCTTCAAATATCTAACTAGACCAAATCATGTATAAGTGCTCCCTTCTTAAGTTAGGGATGGTTAGATGGATAACCCTATTAGGTGTTTCTAGCCCCTAAGAGGAGTAACAAGTCCCAAGTTAGTGCATCAATCCATAGGTGCATATGAGGATGGTGGCAATGGAGTGGGCATGACTTTCGAGTAAAGGTGCCATAGCCAAATGACCAGTCGATGTTGGTCCAATATCCTGAGTATATATATGTAAGGAGGGAGCAATCGTGGAGGCATGAATTACCCCTTTCCTTGGCCTGCTTTTTCCACCCCTTTGGTGCACCTTTTACTTCTTAAGTTCTTTATGATAATGCTTTAATTTGAGTTAACAACTCAAGAGACCATGTTTGCTTTTAGAGATTTAGCATTTATTACCCCTTAATGATGAGGAAGTTTATCTTCAATAGGTGTAAAGACCATCTTGAATTTCACGCAAAATATGATTATTAGCATGCTTACGAGGCATACATATGATAGCTACATACGCATGTGTCGCATGCACTGCACTAGTATACATACTAATTAATTATAAAGAATGTCTGAAGTATAGGATAAATGAATTAATTATTGAAAGTATTAATTAAATACCTAATTATCAAAAGACTGTAATAAGGTATTAGTTTAAGATTCATTAATAAAGTTTAATTATTTTAATTAGCTTTGGTTACAATTCAACAAGGTTATAAATTCATAAATTAAAGGGCTATTTAATGTTTATATATTTAATTCAAAGGATAATTCGGGACAAGACTTGAAGTAATCAAGTCATGTAACAATTAAAAACTATTTAATGATATAATATATATATTGTATTCAAAGGGAAATTGAAAGACTAAAATAGTAATTAAGGCATCCAATACTCCATTCAAAAGTTAGATGACCAACTAAAATATTAACTAATACTTTATGGATAGGTGGTGACAGGGTTTCTTTGGAATGAAGAAACCTCCCTGTTATAAAAAATCAAAAGGGGTGAAGAGGGAAAAATCATCTTTGGGGAAATTGGAAAATGGAAAGTTACGGAAAGGAGACTATCCCAGGAAGAATTTGAAGATTCTAAGGGATGAGCCTTGGGGCTCTGGACTCTACTACCTATGAGACTTTGGGGATTGTTCTTGGAGTTTTGGGCACGGGGGCTAGAAGACTTTCACCTTGAAGTCTTTTGGGTCTGGGAGCCGAAGACGCTGATCCCAGATAGGCAGGGAGGAATTGGTCGATTTGGAAGCAGAATCGCAAGAGTGGGGTTTGTCCATGGAGCAGCATCATCACAGATCGACTTCAACCAAGACAACTAGGTATGTACCTACTTCTAAAATTGTTGTTTAACTATGAATTGATTAAAGGGAATATGCTACTATAACTGAAATTAATTTAAATTTGTGATTTAACTACGAATCGTTAAATATGCTGCTACAACTCAAATTTAAATGGAGAAACCCAAGCGATGGAGGCAAGGCCCTGGAGATGGAAGTCAACCCTAAACACATGGTTCCCTAGCTGCTTACAACGGATCCGGCATGGGCTTCGCCATGGAACTTCGAGTTGAACTCAGTTTTGTTCTCTATTAACAGTATTATCCTAATAACCTGTTGTTGAGGTATTGTTTTATCCCCGAGTCTCGCGTTTTTTTACTTTGTGTGATTATTATATACCCTCTCCCCCTACACCTCGCCGACACTAGGCTCAGTCATCCACGCAGGAGAAGGGAACCTCTCTGCTACTATCATGGCTCTTTTCACTTTTGTTTTGTCCGTCTCCCTCCACACTGCCCCGACAGCCTAACAGAGGGGCTCAATCATACCTTGGTTACATTTACCCTGGCCCCAGCATATAGGCTCTATTCATCGTAGTGATTTCAACCTCGAAACAGGGTTGGTTTTGCGCAGAAGGGTTTTTTACCTGACAAGATCGGGGGTTTCCACTGCGAGGGGGAAATGACTGATGATGAGGTGGATTATTCCTCGGACCATCTAGACCCATCCCAAATATGGGTTGGTTTATCTCCCCATCGGACTATTCGGTCGACTAATGATGTGGACCTTGGGAGCAAGGAACATGTGGCAATGGATATCGAGGAATCCTCCATGTCACAAGACATGCTGGAGGAAACGCTCCCGGCAGCTGTGGCGGTTAGTTCGGAGCCTATTTTGACCGCTTTGGCCTCCCTGGCCTACTCCATTCCATCACCGTCGATCCTTAGATTATGGGCGCTGAGTTTTGGAAGCGGACAACAGGAAGGAACCTTCAAGTTCGAACAGTGGGGTATTAACCAAGGAGATTAGCCTTCTGCACACAAGACGGGACAATCGGTTCCTCCCTTTGTCGCGACATCGGGGTGTTTCGAAGGCATAACCCACAATTGACCCATCATCAGAAGAGAACAAAACATCCGACTCGGATGATACACCGAAAGTGGAAGGCATCGGGCAAAAACAGATCTTCTAACAAAGCAGGGAAAAAGAAGCAAAAGTGCACCAAAAGCAGAGCGAGAAGAAGGGATTTGGTCTTTGGGGTGGGTGTCGGCATGGAAAAAATAGAGCACACATCTCAGACTGTGCTGGTAGGGCGGGTTCGAGGAAGGAACTACTCAACAGCCAGACTCAAAATATGGACTATGGAAATTTGGGGGAACACCCTGGAACAGCTTCTGGGAGTTCTAACGATGAATAGAGGTTGGTTTCTCTTATATTCCCACACCCAAACATGCCAGAATGGGTCCTTACCAAATATTGGCACATTGAGATGACCCCTGTATTATTAAAGCAATGGATGCCTTTATTTGACCCAGACAAGGAGAGGTCTAGTGCAAGACCAATCTGGGTCAGACTGCTCGAGCTACCACTACAATTTTGGTCTGAAGAGGCTCTCCGTTTCATTGGAGAGGACTTGGGCATCTATTTGGACCATGATAGATCCAATCTTGAGATTAGGAATATATCGGTGGCTCGGATTCTTGTTCATTTGGATACACGGGAAGGTATTGTGGAGGCATTCAACCTACACTTCAAAGACATGGTGCAGGTTCAGATTCTGGACTACGAAGGGGTACCGTTTAGATGCAAACGCTGTCATGAGGTGGATCACCTGTATAAGGAGTGCCCACTTATCATTGTTGCCTTTGTTCCTATAAAGTTCTTGGTGCATGTGGGGACACAAACGGACAATATGGGGGAGGCGACTAGGGCAGAAGCTTCGGCTCATGTCAACCTTGCACCGGTCACTACCTCTCGCTGCACCTAGGCACCATCTGCTCATCCAAAGGTTCAGCATCGCATTGCCCATCCTCTGGAGGAGGACAACACTCCGATCCCGGGTACTCCTCTTGTTACTTCCCTTTCTCTTATTTCTGAATTTCATAGCATTGTTCCCCCTGCTACATCTTCTGCTTCCCCTAAAATTAATTTCGTCAATTGTAATTTGGATCCTCTTAGTTGCCCTATTGCAACTGCCCCTCCCGCTGTATCTTGGCCCAACCCTCACACCCTTCCTGGAGAATCCTCTTCCCTTTCCATTCTGGACTCTTCGGGTCCATCTACTGGACACCACTATTATCTCAGATCTGCCTCTAGGGCCATTAACCCTCATGACTTTGGCCTTGGTGCTAACACGGTGAAACGATACACAAAGCATCAAGGGGACGACCCTCCTCTATCACCAAGGCTATCAAAATGGCTAGTATGGTGGTTGTGGTTAGGACTCAAACCTCCATTGATCGGGTTCTTAGAGCAAAGAACACTCAGGGCGACGGTTTTCCATGATTTGCCTATCCCTCAACTGTCAAGGTATGGCCAGTCCTGACAAAAAATTGGCCCTAAAAAGACTACTGGCCCTTGTTCAGGAAACATTGGGTGATGGATTGTATATTGCAAGCTTATTGTCCACCTTGCTCTCTGACTGGACCTTTGTTAAATTTGGACAACTAGGTCCAAACTCCATCTTGTGATGCTCAGATGAAGATACCAATATTTGTATTGGATTCCTCTTTCCAAGAGGTGTAAAATCGATATAAAATTGATTTTAATCTGATGAGCAGAACATTTATTTTGAATTTATTATTTATAATAAATTTAAGTGCAAGTCGGCCTTAAGGTTTTACACCCCCAGCAGATGTGTCACACACCTCAATGATGGATATAAATACAGTCAACGTTGGAGAGCATTTCACACACTCAACATCACACATCTTCTCCTCTAATTATATAGGAGCATCTGAGAAGCAGTTTCATCTCCCACGTGAGAAGAAGGATGAAATCTACTGCAGCAAAAGGACGAAATTTACTGCAGCAAATTTTCTGCAGTTAGGGTTTCTGGGCAAGTTTGACCAGCGTTGACTTTGGTCAACACATGGTCCGAATTGGCTGAAATTTTTTGGAGAGTTCGATTTTTGAAGGCCATACTCATTGGCACAAAAATCGAGGTCAAAAGGTTGACCAAAGTTGGAGATGCATTGACTTTATTATTGCTGCCCTGCGTTGACTTTTTCTGGACTGTGTTGACTTTTCTGGGGTTGACTTTGAGTTGACTGGGTGACTGATTTGAGGACTGTTGTGACACATTCTGGGTTGGCCGACCAAGAAGACTTTGCTAGTTGAAGCATTCTGCTAACCGCCGTATCGCACCAACACATTCTCCTGTTTCTGGTTTGTCTTCTATAGATCCACTGGTATGTTCTATCAACATTTTACTTAACTGTTTATGTGATTGCTGTTATAAAAGTAAAATTGCATCAAGCATAGAACATCTACATAAATTTACATGGTATCAGAGCTGAGGTGAAGACAAGCCCTAACTTATAGCAATCACCAAAAGAGAAAAATGTGTTCCACAAGTTATGGCTTCAAGGAGGATGACACGCTGACTGGAAGGGATGACTTCCAGGCTTGGAAGATGATATTAGATCTCAAATTGGAAGACCATGATCTCATGGACTATGTACTGGGTAAGATACAAGAACCTCCATCCACTGCTACTGTTGCTGCCAAAACCAAGTATAAGAAGGGGGAGATCAAAGCAAAGCTAATGATCAGGGAATCCATACATAAAAGTTTGGTTGCCTACATATCTGAGCTAGGCACATCCAAAGAGATGTATGATAAGCTGATACAAATGTTCAAAGTAAACAATGCAAACCAGGTGCTATTCTTCAAGAATCAATTGAAGAATCTAAAGAAAGGCAGGGATGAGTCTGTCCAAACATACTTTCTGAAACTGACCGAGATCAGGAACAATCTGCTAGCTATTGGGGAGACAATAGCCGATCGTGATATGGTACTCACCGCACTTGGAGGGCTCCCATATGAATGGCAAGTATTCAACACTACCATTCTCAATAACAATACAATTCCTAACTTTGACGAGCTACTATCAAGATGCATGCAAGAAGAGACAAGAATGAAGGAATACGAAAATGACAGAAATGCTGCCTACGCTGCTCATTCTAGAAAGAAGAACTCTGGTGGTCCAAAGAACAAAGGAAGAGCAGGGGCCCAAGGAAAGAAGGGCAAGTGTTTCACTTGTCATAGGCCAAGTCATCATGCTAGAGAATGTCCTTTCAAGAAGGATTCTCCCGATAGTGATGACAACAACAACAACTGGAGGAATGGAAATCAAAGAAACAACAGGTCCAAAGGAAAGAGGAAGGCTCCCTCTGGCAGAAACAATCAACTTTTCAAAAGGTCTAGAAACTCCAGGTATGACGAGTCAAATGTTGTTGATAAAAGAAATGAATACATTCTTGTATCTGCCCTCTCTGCTGCATCCCTGCCCGACACTATGGATGTCTGGCTGATAGATAGTGGTGCCTCAAGACACATCACTAGGTTCAAGGAAGCACTTTCTGACATGGTTGAGAAGGATACTAATCTGGATATTATCCTTGGAGATAATGCCACATATCCCGTGAAAGGGACAAGGACTGTGACCCTCCACTTGTCTCAAGAACAAGTCCTACATTTGCAGGATGTACTCTATGTACCAAAATTGAAAAAGAACCGTGTGTCTATATCAGCCATGGAAGACAAAGGTTTCAATGTGGCATTCACTAATGGAAAGGTGGCATTCACTAATGGAAAGGTGCGCATGTGGAAAAAGAATCTCAAGGAAGCTATCGTGATTGGTTTTAGAGTTGTAACACTCTACCAGGTTGAAGGAAGTCCACTGGGAGCTATGACATGTGATACTATCCGACAAACTGAACTGTGGCACCGAAGGTTTGGACACCTTCATTACAAGGCCCTTCCCGAAGCAAGGAAGGTGGTGACAGCGATGCCCGAATTTGGAAATAATCATGAAGGTGTATGTAAGGGCTGTGCCGAAGGAAAGCATACAAGGGGACCTTTCCCCTCAAGTGTCACAAAGACATCTGATATTTTGCAACTGGTCCATTCTGATCTATCTGGTATGCTACCCGTGACATCCCTAGGAGGATGTTCTTACTATATGACATTCACTGATGACTTCTCCCGCAAAACCTGGATATAATTCTTGAAGAAGAAGGATGAGGCTTTCATTTGGTTTTGTACCTTCAAAGCCTTGGTGGAAAATATGACAGGGAAGAAGATCAAGATTTTGAGGACCGACAATGGCACTGAATATGAGTCAAATGAGTTCAAGGACTTTTGCAGAGAAGCTGGCATTAAGAGGGAGACTACTATCGCCTATACTCCTGAGCGAAATGGCGTTGCTGAAGGAAAGAACAAGACCATTATGGAAGCTGCCCGTGCCATGCTATGTGACCAGGGTCTACCGAAGTTTCTGTGGGGAGAAGCTGTGAATACTGTTGTATACATTCAAAACCAATGCCCTCATTCCACCCTGGACTCCAAAACTCTCGAAGAGGTTTTCACTGGTAAGAAACCTGACGTCTCACATTTTAGAATTTTTGGATGTCCTGTTTATTTTCATGTGCCAAAAGAAAAGAGAAGTAAGTTGGATGCTTCTGGGAAGAAAGGAATGTTTGTGGGCTACAACGAAACTTCTAAGGCCTATAGAGTCTATGTACCTGGTCAAAGGGAAGTAGAGATATGCCATGAAGTCACTTTTGACGAAGATGCTTCCCTGAAGAAAGTAGTAGATCTTCCGAGATCTGAGGAAAATCATGAAGCAAAGCCTGGAAATCAAGAAGAACTGCAGGATGAGACAATGCCTGATGTTGAAGGACCAATGGACCCAATTGATCAATCTCCTTCACTGAGAAAGAGACCATCATGGCTCAGGGACACTCTCGAAGATGCTAAGGGACATGCTGCCCCGAGGGGGACATTCTGAGAAAGCAAGAAGCCATGTAGATACCAAGGGTATCTGGCTGCCATGAGTACTATTGTACAATCTGAACTTGGATCTTTTGAGGAAGCCGTAAAGCATCAAGTCTGGAAAGATGCTATGCACGAAGAATATGAGTCCATAATGAAGAATGATGTTTGGGATGTGGTTCCAAGACCGAAGGACAAATCAGTTGTCACCGCAAAATGGCTCTACAAGATCAAGCATGGATCTGATGGAAGTGCTAAAAAGTTCAAGGCAAGATTTGTTGCCCGTGGCTTCTCTCAAAAGGAAGGAATAGACTATGATGACATATTTGCACCTGTGGCACGATATAGCACCATTCAATCAATCATAGCCCTTGCTGCTACGCAAGGATGGAGTCTTCATTAGATGGATGTCAAGACCACTTTTCTGCATGGTGCAATAAAAGAAGGGGTGTATGTAGAACAACCTCTAGGGTTTGAAGTCCAGGATCGAGACACTCATGTCTGCAAGTTGAAGAAAGCCCTCTATGGGTTGAAGCAAGCACCCAGAGCTTGGTACGAGAGGATAGATAGCTACTTGATGAAGTTGGGCTTCACTCGAAGTAATGTTGATCTGAACCTTTACTTCAAGGTTGTCTAGGGGAAGCCTCTCATTCTAGTGCTGTATGTGGACGACCTCTTTCTGACAAGTGCTGACCCTCTCATTCATCAATGCAAGAGGGAGCTCACTGCTGAGTTCGAGATGAAGGACCTAGGACTGATGCACTACTTCCTAGGCCTGGAGGTCTAGCAAAGACCTGGCGAGATTTTCCTTTCTCAAGGAAAATACAATGTGAAACTTCTGGAAGGATTTGGTATGGTGGACTACAAGTCCGTGTCAACACCAATGGAACTCAACTTCAAAAAGTTGAGTGGCAGCGCTACTGGGCTCGTATTGGCAAATCCTACTGAGTATCGTCAACTCGTAGGGGCCCTGATGTTCTTAGTGAACGCCCGTCCAAATATATGTTTTGCAGTGAACACTTTGAGTCAACAGATGGTTGAACCTCATCACTTTCACTGGGTTGGTGCCAGGAATCTTCTGAGATACCTTCGGGGCACGATAAACCATGGGCTGAGCTACAATGCCGAGAGCGTGACATTCCTTGGATATACTGATGCCGATTGGGCTGGCAGTGTGGTGGATCGTAAGAGCACATCGGGATGCTACTTCAATCTTGGTTCTGCTTCGATTTCATGGATGAGCAGGAAGCAGAAGTCGGTGGCTTTGAGCACCATAGAGGTCGAATACATTGCAGCAAGTATGGCCTGTTGTGAAGCAGTTTGGTTGCGAAAGCTCTTTAGTGAGCTGTTTGGACATGTGCTAGATACCACCGTGATACTTTGTGATAACCAGAGTGGGATTTGCTTGACCGAGAATCCTGTGTTCCACGACCGATCCAAGCATATTGATATCAGGTACCATTTCATCCGGGATATGGTACAGCGAGGCACCGTAAGGCTCGATCATATAGGAACTGATGAGCAGGTCGCAGATATTCTCACTAAGCCCCTGGAGAAGGTCAAGTTCCTAACCTTCCATGAGAGACTTGGTATCATGGAACGACCCTATGATGTGGGTCCTGTTGGACGATGAGCTCGAGGAGCTCTTGGGGGCTTTGGGGACAGCTTCTCGAAGCTATGAGCAGCCACAAAGGCTAGGCTTGCCAAACCTTGTTGGTGTGCTTGGACCCCACCGTTGTGATTATTGAGTTGGTTCACCTCTCATTATCTGTGCCCCGTATGCATCCTACCCATTGAGTTCAGGGCTCATGGGAAGTACCTCTCATTTGGCCAATGAAGTGGGAAAAGCTAGAGACTAGTAGCAAAGACTGATAAACGCATCAGAGATTGCCGTACTCTCAATCTAGGATGGCACGGTCCAACCACTTGATCTGGGAACAAATTCTAGTGAGGTCTCAAATCTCCGCCTGACTTCGGGTCAGATGAACCAACTTCGGGTTGGTTGGAGACTCTTTGTGAGTCCGATAGAGGTTTCGGACCTCTGGGCTGAATTTGTCAGCCGGGGGATGATGTCTTTGTGACTGACCCACTTCTGTTCTGAAATAAAGAGGCTAGCAAAGCAAGTTACAGCGGGATGACGCACAATGTTTGATTGCACTGGTGGATGGAGTTCTCCCTAGTTGAGAGGGAGTGTTAAATTTGGAAAACTAGGTCCAAACTCCTTCTTGTGATGCTCAGATGAAGATACCAATATTTGTATTGGATTCCTCTTTCCGAGAGGTGTAAAATCGATATAAAATTGATTTTAATCTGATTAGCAGAACATTTATTTTGAATTTATTATTTATAATAAATTTAAGTGCAGGTCGGCCTTAAGGTTTTACACCCCCAGCAGATGTGTCACACACCTCAATGATGGATATAAATACAGTCAACGTTGGAGAGCATTTCACTCACTCAACATCACATCTTCTCCTCTGATTATATACGAGCATTTGAGAAGTAGTTTCATCTCCTACGTGAGAAGGAGGACGAAATCTACTGCAGCAAAAAGGACGAAATTTACTACAACAAATTTTCTGCAGTTAGGGTTTCTGGGCAAGTTTGACCAGCATTGACTTTGGTCAACGCATGGTCCGAATTGGCTGAAATTAGGTGGAGAGTTTGATTTTTGAAGGTCGTACTCATTGGCACAAAAATCGAGGTCAAAAGGTTGACCGAAGTTGGAGTTGCGTTGACTTTATTGTTGCTACCCTGCATTGACTTTTTCTAGACTGCATTGACTTTTTTGGGGTTGACTTTGAGTTGACTGGGTGACTGATTTGAGGACTGTTGTGACACATTCTGGGTTGGCCGACCAAGAAGACTTTGTTGGTTGAAGCATCCTGCTAACCGTCGTAACGCACCAACACATTCTCCTGTTTCTGGTTTGTCTTCTATAGATCCACTAGTATGTTCTATCAGCATTTTACTTAACTGTTTATGTGATTGCTATTATAAAAGTAAAATTGCATCAAGCATAGAACATCTACATAAATTTACAACCTTTCAGACCCTTGATGCCAAAGGGCGATCTGGTGGTTGTGCATTAGGGCTTAAAAACAGAACTATATTGGTCAACAACTGGTGGGGCAGGGCTGGAATCCTGGGAGCTGACATTACTGTTAGGGTCCTATAATAATAGGATTCATAATTTTGAATTTACTATGATTAGTCTTGTAATATGTACATACTTTTGCTTTCTGCAAAATTGTTTTCCCATATTAAAAATATAAAAAATGTAAAAAGGGTAAAAGTCCTAAAAGAAAAATTGAAGGACTGAAAGGAAAAGATCAAAAAAGAAAGTAAGATATGAACCCCACCAAAAAAGAGATAAAAATAGATCGTGAAAGTGATGCAAATTCAAATGCCACTACTTTTTACTTTATTTTGCAAAATAAGATTGTGTGCAACTTGTCAAAATTGCCACAATCCATGAAGGTCAAAATGCTTAATCTTGATTGTTCATGCTTTAAATTTCATGTTGATAGATAGAGAATAAAGATCTAACCAAACTGTTTAATCTTGGTAGATCAGTAGTTAGGTAGAGAATAATAATGAGCTCAAGAGTTTAATCTGAGCCATTGGAAATAAAAAGGTTAGAATTAGATAGTTTGCTTATTGAAAAGAAAAGATAAAGGGTCTGCAAGCTCAAATGCACCCAAATAAATGAAGAAAAAATGTTAAGGTAGATGATGGATAGGCAGAAACAATTTTCACAAGGCATGGATAGCAAAAATTGGTCATTTCATATTACTAACTTCATTCTAAAACTCATTTCCCTTGTAAAATACCCCTTCCCCTTCATATTTACCTTTCCCCATTACAACACTCATTTTTTCTTACAAAAAATCCCTTTTCCTTAGTTAAAAAACATATTATCTTTGGAAAAGTAAAAGTCCCTTTACTAATTTCCCTTTTTTACCCCCTAAAAATACACTTATCCTAAAGTCTCAAGTTTAAAATAATAATGTCAGGCCCCACTATGAATATCCCACCGCGATGTTATTCATTCTTAGTGTATTTTACTTCCCACATCATATTTCATATTAACTCAGTTTAATACATATAGTTAAAACTCATTCCCACATATATTACATTACTAACCCCCATATGTATTAACTCCCTTTTTTATACATTTATCCCGTATTATATTAATTCCCACTTATATGTATATCCCAACCAATTATTTTTATAACATATAGTTTTAATCTTCCCGCATTTAATATATCTCGGGCCTACCTTATAACTCCGCTACATATTAAAACCTTTACACATATCCCATCGCATTGACTTAAGACCCAAGCCCACGCCTATCAGATCCCCGACGGATCTCACTCATTCGCCCATTCGTCCGATCGCAATTCCTCAGATCCGACGACCAATAGCTCCTATCGCACGCCCGAAAGCCCGATCTTTAACAACTCCAAGACCTTGCGAAAAGAGTTGTTTTCGCAGCCCCACTCCCTACTACATGGCAACATTTGATTGTATCACATCCTCAAAAATAATATCACCTACCAGCTTTTACCAATGCGAAAACCACAAGCTTGTTTATTCTGCCCGTTAGGAAAACCACCGCTCCCATTTGAAATTTACCCTGTGCATTAAAGTTTAATCAATGCGGGTTAAAAACACATAAGACCGCCCTTTGCAGCCTTTTTTTCACCATTTTTTGTTATAGTTTGTGGAGAAGAAGACTGCTAACCTATTCCTAAGCAACAAATTACTGTGCCCAATCCCCTGGTTATCAATGATAGGTTGATTAAACATGAGGATTATGATAGAAAAATCAGAGAAGTGGCAAAGGAACAAGCCAACAGTTCATCCCTGAAGGGAATTCCAATAGGAAAGGTGCTCTATCAGAGTTTTGAGAACCTCTTTTACCTCCAACATGAGGTAAAACATCTATTCATTAACAGACCCACTTTTGCAAAGTATACAGAGGTTGATGAGATATTCAGACGAATGGTAAAGATCAAATTACCAGATGCAGAAGATTGGGAGAAATTGACTCATTTACTTTCAAAGGTAAAACAGTAAAATAGGGCAGTCAAAATGAAGATAGAGCAGGCAAGTTAATGTAAAAACAACAATTAAAGAATATCATAACAGTTAAAGTGTATCAGATGAAAGAGAGTTTAAAGTTAAAACAGAGATAAATCAGTAAAAAGCAGCCAGAGTAAAGGACACTCAACAACAGCCAGCATTGAGCAACAGTCAGAGAGAAAGAAGCAAAAATATCAATAAAGCAAACAGCAAATCAATAAAAGCAGGGACAGATTGCATTAGTTAGATCATTGTCTCTATCTTCTTGCATGAAGATATTTATTTTTCCTTGAATAATTCCAAAGTCAGTTTAGGATATTTTGTGAGAGTTTTTGTCTAAATACTTTACAACTCGAAGTAGTGAGTGTAGATTGTGGATTGCTAAACATTTCTATAGATGTACTGATCTAAACCAGAGGGTTCTTTGTACCATTTTCAAGTCAGCAGATTGGATTGAGCAATAAAGGCATTATATTACTAGATTCATGTGTTAAGCCATTTTTAGTGAAGTACTTTCAACTGTTCTTTGTTATTCTCTTAAGTTTTTCACATACTTAAATGTTTTCTGAATCTAAATGTATAACAGGAGTTTTATTTCAGAATTTGTTTAAAAACACTCTATCTTGAACTATTATTTCATTTACATGTTTTCTTCTGATATCTGTAGCAACAAAACTGTATGCTTGTTGACTTAATAGCAAAATACACAAGAGGTATTGTAATAATAATATATTATATATAAATATATGATAAGATGATTGAAAGTTACAATGAGGCCCTGCTTATATACTACACAGGCGGTCTTTCACGACTGGGCATGTCTTTTAGACATGTCCTTTCACTAACCTAATGACTATTTAATAATCCTTAATTAATTATTTAATAATTACATTTATTATATATGTTATGAATTATATTCATAACATTGCCCCTTCCTTCGAAAGCTTTGTCCTCAAAGCTATACTATTGACAATTTCCTTCATTTTGCGGTTGCCACCTCAGCATATGAGACTCGATGTCAGTCGTACCTTCTTTATATAATTTGCTTGTACATTGTCCATGTTTCGATTTTTCGTTACGAATTTTTTTTTTTTAATTAAAATATATAAATTCATTTATTAAATTATATAGTTTGTAACTTTATAAATAATTAAATTAATTAATTTATATAAATTAATTAATTAATTTTATTTTATTTTATAATTATAATTATATGTATTATATAAAATATTTAAACTATGAATCACTAGATAAGGCTCACACTTTTAATAACCACACACCATAACGTTATCGAAGAATTCGATATTTCGGTTTCACACATGCTTTTTACGAATGTAACATCTCATGACCCGTGGGAAAGTCACAACGTTTGACTAGCCAGCCTGCCTCATGATTTTAATACGCAGCGTGTCCGATGCTGATGATATGTGTGGCTAATATCTTCAAAGTTGGGATTGGCAGTTTGAACAGGTATCGGCAATCGTAGATTTCCACTAGATACCCTCGCAGCATTTGACGCATGGCCATCATACCCATGCTGAGACCCATAACCCCCCAAGCTCGGGTGCACTCCATACGACCCTACCGATCCAAGCGAGCTCTGAACAGATGGTGAAAACGCAGCCGCTTGCAACAGCGAAGATGGATTGAATGACGATGCCAAGGCAGGACTAACAGACGTAAAAAGCGAGTGATTCAGCGCAGGAAAGTTCTAGTTCTGACCAGCCAAAATAGCATTAAACGCTTGACTAAACCCGGGAGCACCACCATGATTAAAAGGCAATGTGCTGCCAAGAACGTCATGTACTATCGTAGCCAATCCGAGAATCGAACCCGCACCGTGGGTCAGCGCAAGGTCATTGAGGTCCAGAGGGCCGGTAACAGGGGTATGCATGTTCCTCTACTTGCTACCCTCTGCTGCCCGCTTGCAGTTCATGGAATGACCTTCGACAGATTTGTTCGGCTCCTCCAAAGCCTTCTTAGCACCCTCAACAGTCTTGAAAATAAAAAGTGCAAAGCCTCTGGACTTTCCCGTCTGTTTATCAAACCCTAAGGGCCCTTCCTCGACTTCGCCATATTTCGAAAAAAAATTTAGCAATTTCTCTGCCGAAATATCAGCCGGAACGTTGCTCACATAGATACCACCCGACTGCGACGTTCTAGGCAATGGAGACTATCCGAGCTGGGAACTCTGATATGCATTCAATCCTTGTAGAGCAGCTGCTTGGGATCCATAAACTCCAAGAACACCAGGATTAATACTGCCGACACCACCAAACCTTCCTTATTGTTCATCCCATATAACAGAGCAGCAGCAGTAGGTTCGTTGATTATTCTTTTCACTTCCATGCCAGTTGTTCTTCCTGCGTCTTTTGTTCCCTGCCTTTGTGCATCATTGAAATACGCTGGAACATTTATAACAGCATTTGCAAGACTCCTCCCAAGATAAGATTCTACAATTTCTTTCATTTTTCCTAAAACAAATGCACCAATTTGACTGGGCGAATACTGTTGTCCATTTGCTTCAACCCACGCATCACCATTTGGAGCTCTAATAATTTTATATGGAACCATTTTCATCTCTTTCTGTGTTTGTGGGTCATCAAACTTTCTTCCTATCAAACGCTTGGTTCCAAAGACTGTGTTAGTTGGGTTTGTCACTACTTGACGCTTTGCAGGGGTGCCTACGAGTAGCTCTCCTTTCTGATTGAAGGCCACCACTGATGGTGTTGTACGAGAGCCTTCTGAATTTTCAATAACTTTGGGATTCTTCCCCTCCTTGACTGCCACACACGAGTTTGTGGTGCCGAGGTCAATTCCAATGACATCACTTTCACCCTTGGCATCTGCTCCTTCTCCTTTACCTTTAACATCAATTTCATCTAGATCAACATCTTGATCTATATCAGCATTATTATAATCATCTACTGCTACATTTTCTCCACCCTCTTGATTGGTATATTTTTCATATTCATCATTGTCTTCAATATCTTCTTCTTTATTATGAATTTCTTCATAACCTTTCTTAAAATGGGTTGTAGCTTCTTCACATGAATTTTTTATTTGTTGAAGCTTTTCTTGAGTTTTTTTAGTCTTCTCATTTTCTTTAGGATCTTCACGTAATGGCACATTGTATGGTAAGCTATGTTCATAGGCTCGTAAACTACGTTCATAGGCTTGTAAGACTATATTGTGCGACATGGCTCTGATACCACTGTAGCAACAAAACTGTATGCTTGTTGACTTAATAACAAAATACACAAGAGGTATTGTAATAATAATATATTATATATAAATGTATGATAAGATGATTGAAAGTTACAATGAGGCCCTGCTATATACTACGCAGGTGATCTTTCACTACTGGGCATGTCTTTTAGACATGTCCTTTCACTAACCTAATGACTATTTAATAATCCTTAATTAACTATTTAATAATTATATTTATTATATATGTTATGAATTATATTCATAACAATATCCAGAGTAGGGAATTCTTAATTGCTCCCTAGTTTCGATTGACCTCTGTCATTTCACTCATTATCCGAATATGAGAATTCTTAATTGCTCTCTCATCCCGATTGAAACCATTTCATCATTCAGCCTAAAGATCTAAATCAACTCAGCTATCTTTCCCAATGAAAACTTACTTTAGACCTTTATCCTGCTTCTGTTACTTGATACATTGACTCCATTAGCCCAATGGTAAGTAGACCTGCATTTATCCATCTGAATTAGTGATTCCACCACCAAACCAAATCAAAACCAAAACCAATCAATCTCACATAATTAGCCTAAAATCAACCAAGTTGGATCATAAAGAGAGAGCCCTCTCTGAGCATTAAGAAGGCTAGATCCTAAAGCTTAAAAGTAGGTTTGTGGTTACCTCTAAAATTTCCTTAACTAAAAAGCATAACAACCCTGGGAAATTATTGGAGTGATAATAATTACTACCCGTGATTTTGATATTCCTATCAGTTTGATCAACGTATATGGTCCTTCTCAAAAGAGAGAGGAATTCTGGGATGATTGGATGCATTTCTCTATTATGCAGCGAGACAACAATATTTTGGGTGGTGACCTCAACTTCTCGGCCTATCTGAATCCTGGGGACCTTGTGTAACCCCTAACCCAAAATCAGCATACTTTGAAAGGATGATTGATGAAGTTGATTCTTTAGATCTAGCTATGCCAAAGAAGCTCCCCACTTGGAGGAACAGGAGAACTGGGGCGGCTGCTTTGGCTAGAAGACTCGACCGATTCCTGATCAAGGTTCCTATGGCTAATAAATTTGAAAAAGCTAGGCAATGGGTGGGGGAGGGCGGCTCCTCGGATCACTCCCCCATTTATCTTGAATTTCATATGGGAGACCAAAAGCCCTACTCCTTCAAATTTAACTCAAATTGGCTGGAGGAGCCTGAATTTCACTGTTTCGTCAAGATGGAATGGACTCACTGTGATCAAAGACCTGATATGGAGCTTGCATGGGTTCTCTACAACAACTTATCTAATCTAAAGGCCCTCACCATAAGTTGGGCCAGAAGGAAGAAGAAAGTGGAGGAGGAGTCGTTATTGACAGGTTCATGTTGACATTTTGTGTATTTGGGGTAGCATCAGTTGTGCTCTAGGTCCCAAATTTTGAGGAAGGGCTAGAGTTCACCTGATCTACAAGACCCAGAAATGGATTTGGGAAATTTCATCTAGTTTAGGAGATATTAAATTAATTAATTATTTTAATGTATTTCCTAAGTTAAAACTTAGGAAAATAAAATAATTAAAGTAAATTTAATTAAACATGTGATGAAATTGTCTTAAGTCACACGCATCAAGATTTCTTTATCTTAGCCATTGATTAAAGATTTAATCTGTCATTGATTTGTCAACGAGAAAAGTATAAAGGAAAGGCTTGGGTCATTTGTAAGACACACAGAGGCAGAGCACTGAAGCTAAGCTGAGATTCTAGGGCGGGGTTTCTAAGAATTCTCAAGTGTTTCAGCTGCAGAGAGGGGAATTTAGACCAAGGGGATGATCTGATCCCGAGGTCTAGAATACACAAAAAGCAGAGAAGAGATTAGGAAAGACAGCGCAGAGGAAGGCAGCAACGGCAGCAGCAAACGTCAGCAACAACAGACGGCAACAGCAGCAGCAGCGAGGACAGCGTGATTTTCAAGAAACCCTCCAGGGGTTACACAAATACCCTTAGGGGCAGCGTAGTGACCACAGCATCACCTGGTCAGTAACGTAATCCCTTCCAAAGGATGTCACTGAGCATTTGGAGGCTTTCAAAGGCCGACGGCAGTTGTCTTTCAAGGGCAAGATTTGGGGGTTTTAGACCCAGATATGTGGTAGTTCGTAAATCCCATTTCGAGGGTGTGACCGCCCAACATCATGGTCTTAGAGCGGCCTGTGTGCAACAGCAGATTCAGAGTTTTCCTTGTAGGGTTTTCCGTATCTAGAACCCGTAGTTGTGTATTCGAAATATTCTTAATAATAGAGTCCTCCCGCCACCAGACCGGTTTTCCCACATTACTTTTTCCGGACAAGCTTTTGTCCAAAAATAAATCGGCTACTTTGTCTATGTGTGCATGTGCTTATTCTAGATTTGAATTGGTAGAGATCCGTTATGTGTTTTTCTTTGATGTTGACTTGAATTTATTCAATTGATAACTTGTATAAGTAATAGAAATAATTTCTGCATAAGAATTAAGATTCAGAAATTTCTACATGGTATCAAAGCAATCGCAGATCTAGAAGGGTCACCAGCTGAAGAATCTGAAGGATCTAGCTGCAAAAGCAGCTAGAAAGGCAGCAGAAAAGTAGATCTGAAGGGACAGCGCAGTTTTTAGGAGGAGATTCACGCAGAGGGAAGGGTGACGCTGTCCAGCGCTGTGCCCTAGCAAGCCCACACAATTACTGCGCAAAGGCAGCTCAGAAACAGCATTGGTTAGGTCTCAAGCCAGCCAATGTGATTCAGATCTGAATCTGTCATATGCAGAAAAGTTGCGGAAATTCAGAAGAGCTGGTGGGGTTAAACTTCAGAAGTTTTCATATTTTTAACCTTAGCGCAAGTGACAAAGTTTGGGAAGAGATTAGCTTCTCAGAGAGTTTCTTGCCAAAGGAAACTTGCAATTTGGCAGAGGATCAAAGAAGAAGCTGAATCATAGTTGATTTGGTAGATTTCCAAGGAGGGAAATCAAGTGTCAGAGGGAGTAGAGGGTTCCCAGTTCGAAAAGGACCCTAGATCCAAGATCTCTAACATAGAGAAGAGGAGCTCCGACACATTTTGAGCAGATGGCTCCTCATGGACTACGTGATCAGGATAGGCTATAGGGCCTCTCAAACTTTTCGGTGTGGAAAGCAAGGATCCTGATTGTCCTTGAGGCAGATGGTCTAAGAGACCATGCAGAGCAGACCCTAACCACACCGATAGATGCGGATCTCCTACGGAAGCATAGAGAAGTTGTTGGGCATGCCAAGCGGCTGATAATGGACAGTATCAAGGACCATATTGTACCACACATAGCTGAGAAGAAGACAGCTAATGAGATGTGGAAGGCCTTGACTTCCCTATATGAGGGAAAATCAGTCCAAAGAAAGATGTTCATGATGGCCCAAATGAGGTCATTCATGATGACTAATGGAGAAGACATCGAGCATTTCCCTTTCGTATTGGCAAGCCAATCGTGATCACCGATCGTTAACGGCAGGTAACCGTAGATGATGGGGCAGATAGCGGATCGCTCAATGCGTGATGGATGAGTGGGAAACCTTGTTCCATATCTCTGCGAGCGGACCCGCATTGGGACAAATTGTGGTCGATCATGCGGAAAGAATAACTACAAAGGTTCACTTGCTAGCGCAAGACAAATAAGAAGTGAGCAAAGTAAAGAAGGAAGAGGAGGAAGATGCAGCCTTGGCATCAAAGAAGCAACAGAAGAAGAAGGATCTTTCTGATCAAGTGCTGACAAAGGTGGCTAAATGGGATTAAACTCCTAGGTTCCATTTTCCAGAAAAGAAGAAGGACAAGGAAACATCTTCTTCCAAAGCAACAGTGGTAGATGATGGGTCAAGAGATGATGTGGCCATGAGTGCTCATGAACCACGAAAGTGGGGTGACATGGACATGTAGAAGAGCTACATGGAAGTGAGGCGGGATCCTTGAGCAGCTCATCTCTTGGATCACAAGCGAGCTACGGCAGCCTTAAGACAGTAGCGGAACAAGTGGAGCAATGGGTGCATAGATCACAGATGAGGCAGAGGTAGAGGCAGATCTGGAGGCTAGGAGGAGCAGCGCAGAGCATAGCAGCAGCAGTGTAGAGGCTGATGTGACTTCAGTAGTGCAGAGCAGTGTTGCTTACATAGTGCAGAGCTGCAGCAGCGCAGAGAGCTTCAAAGGGATAGTGCAGTGCAGCAGCAGCGTGATAGATTTCAGCACAAGGAGTTGATATGACTTCAGTAGTGCAGAGGGAGTCTGATTACGCAAGCAGAGCTATAGATGTGCATTGTTCTTTAAATGCCAACACAGATTTGTAGCCTATGGAGCTTCAATGATGAGGATGCAGCCCATCTGACTTGTCTGTCAAAGATTGCGCAGGAGATTCAGTTGTTTCTCTCAACAACTGAAGTTGCAATGCAGTAGATTAGAAGTGGCAGTGCTATGAGCAGCACAGATGCAGCATATTGAGAGGGAGCTACAGTACAATGGTTGCAGTGGCAGTGGCAGAGTCATGGGCAGCAGTAGTGCAGAGTTGAGTGGTAGGAGGCCAAGCTTCAGTAGCACAGAACCAGTGCTCAAAATCTTGTAATGCATAAGTGTGATGTATTGCTAGAGCACACCCTTGATGCTAAGAGGGAGTGTTGAGATTTTGTGTATTTGGGGTAGCATCAGTTGTGCTCTAGGTCCCAAATTTTGAGGAAGGACTAGAGTTCACCTGATCTACAAGACCCAGAAATGGATTTGGGAAATTTCATCTGGTTTAGGAGATATTAAACTAATTAATTATTTTAATGTATTTCCTAAGTTAAAACTTAGGAAAATAAAATAATTAAAGTGAATTTAATTAAACATGTGATGAAATTGTCTTAAGTCACACGGATCAAGCTTTCTTTTAATCTTAGCCATTGATTAAAGATTTAATCTTGATCGTTGATTTGTCAACGAGAAAAGTATAAAGGAAAGGCTTGGGGTCATTTGTAAGACCTGGAAATGAGCATTGAAATGGCGAGATTCTAGGCGGGAGTTGCTAACAATTCTCAAGTGTTTCGGTTGCGAGAGAGGGGAATTTAGACCAAGGGGATGATCGATCCCGAGGTCTAGATAGAATACACAAGAAGCGAAGAATCGGGAAAGAACAACGAGAGGAAGGCGGCCCGGCGATGACGATCCCAGACGGCGGCGGCAACGGCGGCAAGGACGGCGTGACTTTCGGCCAGCCAGGGGTTATAAAGACCCTTAGGGGCCGGCGTAGTAGTATGTCTGATGCGAAATGTGATCCTTGTTAACCGGCGTTGAGCATTTGGAGGCCTTCAGAGGCTGACGCAGTGTCTTTCAGGGGCAGATCTGGGGTTTCTAGGCCTAGATCTGGCTGAGTTCTATAAATCCCGTTTGAGGGTGTGGATCAGTCAGTGTTGTGGTCTTAGATCAGCCAGGTGCTACAGATCTAGAGTTTTCTCTGTAGGGTTTTCCAGATCTGGAACCCAGAGTTTTGCATTCAGAAATATTTTTAATAATAAAGCCCTCCAGCAGCCAGAGACCGGTTTTCCCACATTGGGTTTTTCCGGGGACAATTTGTCCAGAAATAACTGTCACTTTGTCTATGTGTGCATGTGCTTATTCTAGATTTGAATTGGTAGAGATATGTTATGTGTTTTGCTTTGATGTTGACTTGAATTTATTCAGTTGATAACTTGTCTAAGTAGGAGAAGCTTAACCGGATTAACAGAAATAATTTCTGCATAAGAATTAAGATTTAGAAATTTCTACAGTTCGGACAAGCTCGGTTTCCTATTCTCGGAGACCAAGGAATAACTCATATCTCTGGAGTTGGAGAAAGCAAAGATTCTTAGAAAACAGGAGGAGAGTGGTGGCTTAAAAACACGGCAATCTGGTTACAAGTCGGAGATGATAACACCAGATTTTTTCAACAATGTGCCAAAGGCAAAAGGATTATAAACACCATTTGGGAACTAAAAGATCAGAATCGCAAGGTGCCAAGAAACCACTCTTAGCTTGTGGACATGGGCATTAGACATTTCTCTAATCAATACAAGGATCCCAGGACTGCAAATATTACGGAGATCATGCAGATAGTCCGCACGATGCACAGATTCGTGGAGGAGGATAATTGGATGACCTCAATGCATCGGTCACTTTCGGGGAAGTGGAAGGGGTCTTGAAATGGTTTAAGAAGGACAAAAATCCAGGTCCAGATGGATGGCCCATAGAATTCTACCTCACCTTCTTCGAGCTCATCGGTAAGGATATACTCCAGGTAATTGAAGCTAGCAGGACCTCTGGTCAAATTTATGATGGTTTTAATGCAACCTTCATAGCACTCATCCCCAAGACTGATAAACCCATATCCTCCAATGACTACCGCACGATCTCCCTTTGTAATTGCATTTATAAGATCATTTCCAAGATTATTGCAAACCGTATCAAGCCTATTCTATCCCAGCACATTGCCAAAGAACAATTTGTCTTCAGCAACCAGAGACAAATTCATGAAGCGATTGGTACTGCTCAGGAAGCCTTACACTCCATAAAACTCAAGAGTCTTAAGAGTACCATTCTCAAAATTGACCTTGCAAAAGCCTTTGACTGTGCTAATTGGAATTACCTACAGCTCATCCTTATTCATATTGGCTTTCCACACTCCTTCACTAACTGGATTATGGAATGTATTACAAATGCATCCTTCGGCATTCTTATCAATGGTGCAGCATCTGATTTCTTCCATGCAGGTAGGGGTCTTCGGCAAGGTTGTTGAACCCTTAGTTAAACTGAGAGGGGGGGGTGAATCAGTTTAACACATACATGGACTTTTAATACTTTTCTTTTCTTATTTACACCTTCATTTCATGGTCAACTTAATATGTAAGCAATCTTAATCTGTGAGCAACAAGTATTACTATCAAACAGATTTGTTAATGTAATAGCAGATTGAATATGAGAGCAGCAAGTATTAAGCAGATGAGATAAACCCGTAACTGACCAAGCATCATGCACGGAGACACCAGATATAGACAAACCCATGAGAATACATCTTATTGTTGTGATGCAAGCAAAGCTCAACTCCCTCTCACCAGCAACACAGAGGCACCAACCTAAAGGGAGGGCTCCTTGCTTCTCCAATTACGCAAGCTTATTTTTGCAAGGAAGCTCCAACTCCATCAATTTTAGGCACCAACCTACGAGGCTCCAACCTCGTTGACCGTGACATTTTATCAGCTTCCCCAAACGATGTGACACAACTCCATCTATTTTCTGCGGGCACCAACCTACGAGGCTCCAACTCGATCGGCTACAAGCGACATTTTATCAAGCTACAACTTGATAGGGAAATAACTACTCTCAAAAAAGAAAAACACTTGTTGATTTACCCCATGGATATATTTGTTTTGTAACCTTCTCTGTTCATAACTCTATATCGGACACCATCATCTCTACTCGGCCCCTCCTTCTTCTTTGCCTCATTCCTCCTTATTCACATTTCTTCTTCTTGACTTATTTTCTTCAACTATCTTTATTCTGCACACTCTCTCCTCTTCTCATTATTTTCATGATCTCTCTCCCCTTGGATATTGTTTTATACAAAAATAGCTTCATGGTTGTTTGTATTCAGGAGTCGAAATGGACGAAGCCATGTCTCTTTTTTCTGCCTTCTCATCTCTTTTCATCTCACTCGAAGAAAAATGTAGCGCGGGGTGCCTTTTAATATTACGGTGGGATATTTGCTCTCTTGGAGACTTGCAATACATAAACAATAAAAACAATTAAAACATTTACATTAGTTAATTAGAACTCTAATACTTATTTTGTCTCTTGGCCTGCGCATTTTGTCTTTCTCTGTATGCCTTTCTGTTTATGGCTGCTGCGTAACTCCTGAATTTATGAACTGCATTTTTATTTTAGTTTTATACCAGCGCTTTATATATAAATGAATCTGCTGACTGTAATTCAATCATTTACACGCAGCAAGTGTCTTGTTGATGTGGCGAGTTCCGCAGGCCGGAACATACATATATTACAATTGTATTACATTAATAATCGCCCTCCCGTTAAGCTGATGCCCGTGGGTCTACAGACCACGAGGCATGTTTTAATACAACCGCAACAATGTAATATATATACACCAATCATATCACAGCGCTCGTATTATAAATTGAACCATTCCTTAATTCCGCGGGGTAGCAAACTCAAGTAGATAAGGGAAGAAGACCCCCTCGGAATGCATTACACATATCTCCAACTTATATATTATCTTGGCGTTAACAGAGTTCCGATCCCCTTGCGATTTCCGATTGCTATTGATCGCAATCGTAACTTTGAGTTGCAAGCCCCTCTGCGTTGTTTACCTCCGATGCGATTGGGAAGGGGTCCCACCATATAAAAATTTGTTTTGTGCGCTCCATATATATACCTTGTTTTTAAATCAGTTCTCAGCGTAATATAGTGAAGACATATTAAACATATAAGAACTCCTTTTGGGCCCACTTGACACACTTCCCAATGCAGTGAGTCTTCTCCGAATGTTATTTATTGCTCCTGCTCCGATTCCGATTCAATCGGAAATCGCCAATCGATTGAATTAATATCACTCAACTTTTGCAGCTCCAATCTGCTCCGATTGCGATTCAATCGGAAATCGCCAATCGATTGAATTGTTATCACTCAACTATTGCAGCTCCAATCTGTTCCGATTTCAATTCAATCGGAAATCGCCAATCGATTGAATTGCAATGCGCTTCCACCTTTGGACTCTTCATTTTCGATCCGATTGGGGAGGGGTCCCACCATACAGTACTTTGATTATTTGTTTAAACATTAAGCGCTCCATAATAGATATGCCTTGGACCTTTGGTTCTTTTGCTTTCGGGATTGATAATATGAAACTGTTTCAATGTGTTAAACTTTCCAAACTCCACTAACTTCGACACTGCCCGATTTGCATCAATCACTGGAATTCTTATAATTTAAGACAGAGTTGCTGCTGCGTCAATTCTTATATATGTATACTTTGCCGCTGGAGTCAAGCGATTCCCGGAATAATATTTGTGTTATATTAAATGTATAACGCTGGTTGGAGTATGCGATTCCCGGAATGTGGTTCTGTATTGTATGTGTAACGCCCGGCTTGAGTATGATTCTCGGAATTTATAACTGTTCTGCCTCTGTCTCTGCCTCTGCTGCTTCTGTCGTTCTGCCTCTGCCTCTGCTGCTTCTGTCGCTCTGCCTCTGTATTCGACTGTTATAATTTTACCCTGTCTCCTTTGCCTGTTTCTGCTGCTCGATCTCTGCCTCTACTGCATGTTCGTTTCATCTCTCCCTCTGTGTTTGCTGCTTCTGCCTCTGCTGCTTGACAACTGCTCTGCCTTTGCCTGTCTCTTTTATATTTTCTTCCACTGCCTCTGCTTCTCTTTGCTGCCCTGCTTCTTCTTTTTGCTGCTTCTGCGACCTCTTCTTATGCTTTCTCTGCTCCTTGGCTGATGTTTCAAGTGTTCCTCCTTTGTCTGTCTCTGCTTCAGCGCTGCCTCCTTTGTTTCCTTCATTTGCTTCTTTGCTGTCTTCATTGCCATGATAACAGCTCTGTCTCTGTAGCTATTTGTCTTACGCTCTCTCTTTTAATTCATCTGCTCCTTGACTGATGCTACTCCTTAATTCTCCTTTTGTTGCCTTTGCTTCTTGAAATGAACTTGTCTCTACTGCTTGACGCTCTATACATATTGCTGCTTTGCTGCTCTCTTTGCCTTGTTGCTTCCTCAGATGTTCCTCCTTTTCCATCTCCGTTGCCATCAATGACAACATTTCCAACAAAGGTTGCCCACTCTGCCCTTTACTTTTTTTTATTGATTATGGAAGGACTTTCCACTCTTCTGGCAAAAGCAAAAGCAGATGGATCCATTAATGGAGTCAAATTATCAGACCTCATACAACTGACCCACCTGCTGTTTGTGGATGATGTCCTCATATTTCTTGATGGAACTTGTCATGACAATAACAATTTCCTGAATCTACAGTTTTTTGCAAAGCTACTGGTATGGACCCCAATCACAGTAAATCCACCATTATGATGGTTCGTTGCTCAGCCCTTGAATGCAGACATGCCCTTGGCCTCTTTCATTTTGAGCGCAAGGAATTGGAGGATGGTATCAAATATTTTGGTTCCTGAAACCAAATGACTATTGTATAAATGATTGGAACTAGTTAATTGCAAAAGTGGAGCGCGGAGTCCACATCTGGCAAGAAAGATGGCTCTCCAAGGCGGGCAGGCTGGTTCTCATTAAATCTGTCCTTGAAGCCATACCTGTGTACTGGATGGCACTAGCCTGGATCCCCAAAGGTGTGATTGCTAGGATCCAACAAATTTGCAAAAGATTCCTTTGGAGGGGTAAGCAAG
This sequence comes from Pinus albicaulis, assembly GCA_034641835.2. Lineage (NCBI taxonomy): Eukaryota > Viridiplantae > Streptophyta > Pinopsida > Pinales > Pinaceae > Pinus > Pinus albicaulis. The sequence continues at coordinate 572,468,435 of CM076572.1, forward strand.
ATGGTCGAACAAACGCTTGGATTGCATGGAAGAAGATTGCAAAGCCTAAAGGTTGGAGGGAGTGGGGACTTAAAGAGCTCAACCTCTTTGTCTCGACTCTGGCTGCTAAAATGGGTTGGCATCTGATCACCACCAAGAGTCTGTGGCAAGATGTTACATATTACAAGTACATTGCCCCTAGGACTACCATGGAATGCATCAGAGGTCGCATTCAACACTCTCCAGGCACATCCATCATATGGAAGGCCATTACTAGATCCATCCACATAATTAAAAAAGGATTGGCTTGGAGAATTGGATCTGGTGATCAGGTTAAGATTGGTGTGGATGCATGGTCGGGCAGTGGACAAGCTTACAAATTTCCATTGGGCATCAGGCAACATCTGGCTCATACTGGTTATCACTTCATCTCACAAATTGCAGACCCACTCAACTCCACTTGGGCATCTCAAGCTTGGAGCACTGCTCAAGATCTTGATATCCCCGAAAATTGGCAACCAATCTGGAATCGATACCTCAAAACTCTTCGGACTACTAACATCCGGCTGACTGATCGGGAGGACGAAATATTATGGGCCATCTCACCCAGGGGTCGATATACACCAAAGGAAGGGTAATCCTCTCTGAGTGAGTTACAGGAACCTCAGATGAAACTATGGTGGTGGAAACACCTATGGAAATTAAAATCTCCCCCCAAAGCTAGACTTTTCATGTGGTGCATCCTCTCAAATTGCACCCCCACAGAGGACAACCTCACCAATCGGGAAATTCATGGGCCCTCCAGATGCATCTTATGTCACCTCCAGGCCGAGGATGTGAATCACCTGTTTCTACACTGCCCAACAAGTAAACACATTTGGCTCATCACGACATTGTCCTTGGGCATCTCCCAGAATTGGCATGGCAACTCGGTATCCAAGGCTTGGAATAATTGGTGGCAGGCTGCTAACAGGCCAAAAGATCGCAACATCCCCCTCCTTATTGCATGGGGGTCTTGGCTTTCCCAAAACCAAGCGATTTTTCTGGGTAAGATCGCAGACTGGATCAGCATCAGCAGTAACATAATCTCCATCTATCATCTCAATCCCAAATGATGCTCCATCAACTCATCACAGAATTATACAACCTCAATATATTTACAAATCCATACCGTGGGCCTACTTTGATGGTTCATCCAACGCGACCGGATGTGGAGGAGGTGCTGCTCTTCACACCTCTAATACACACTGCTATCATCTCAAGATGGGTCTTGGACCTGGTACTAACAACTATGTTGAACTTAACAGCCTCAGACTACTACTCATTTTTGCCCGAGAGAAAAGTTGCAACAGGATTCAGATCTTTGGGAATTCAAAAATCATTATCAATTGGTTTAACAATGCGGTACATTGTCATGCTCACACTCTTAGATCATTATTGGATGAAGTGTTGTCTCTTAAAGCTTATTTTGACTTTATATCTGTTACTCATATTTACAGGCAGAGGAACCATTTGGCTGAGAAATTATCCAAAGAAGCATCACAGCTAGCATGGGGTCGATGGCACATAATTGAACAGGACGGACAGCTAGAGTATCAATACTATCATAGACCCTTCATTGAGGACATGGAGGAACCAGGGGCAGTCTAGGCAGACTGCACATTTTTGTTTTTTGTGGGCTCGCATCTGTAAACTGTTTTTTGTACATATCTATGTAATTATTTTACTTGCTTTCCTATTTTTACAAGATATATATGTTTATTTTCTATGGCGGAGATGACTCTATCGAGTTTTTTGTATTTACATGATCTATGCATAGATGATTATGCTGATGATACAACATGTAATTTTTCTTACACTTAATTTAATGAAAAATTACAAATTTTTTCCTTGGAAAAAAAACCAAAATTTAAATTTCTTAGTTTACTATGAATTGTTTGAAGGAAATATGCTGCTATAACTGAAAATAATATGTTGGGTTTTACAACAGGGTTGGCACAATAAAAGGTTTCTCTCTTATGGATGGAGCATCAAGTGCTCGAGAAACCACGTGATGACTAATGAGGGTGGTAGAGCTCATGCTAGGCTTTTGCCCACGCACTAATTTTTTCCTTAGCCATCTTTCGAATTTTATCTTTTTCTTACATTGTGGCTTTCTTTTGCTTTTAACTTTCGTTTAGTTGCATCAACCTCCAAGGCAAAAAATTTCATCCCAGACTCAAGGATAAGGATGAGAAGGTGCCAATCCCCATAACCAATGACCACCAGCCGAAAAATGGAGATAGAATAAAGGGAAAGATGGAAAGTAGTAAGTATGGAATACCATGAACACACTATTTCAATCAGAGCCTTCCCAGTAGTGTCCTTCCTAAAACCCTAAGGCCTCAGAGGAGGTCCCACTGTACTAGAGTCAAAGACTAGCCTCCCAGATGAAGTGAGGAAACAAGAATACAGTCAAGATCGATCAGTCATCCGGATCATCCCTTGATTCATATTAGTATGTCTGAAAACATTAAGTATCAGCACATGATTACAAAATGGTTAAAGTAATTGTCAATGGATGACCCACCTTTCCTTTAAGAAGGAATGTCAGATGGCAGAAAGAAATCTAACCAGAGCAATAGGTGGAGGATCTATGGCATCATGTCATGTGCTGATCAATAGAGCTGCTGGCTGGCTGGCTGTCCAAGTAGACAAAATTTCCCCTATGGTTACCCACTTTTAGGTGGTTATCAATCCTATTGCAGAATCTGATTCACAGTTTATTGCATGGTTGATACATTTTTTGTTTTTGATGTTATTTTTTCATCAGTTTCTGTAGCAGACTATGAACTCCTACTAGATCACAGTGCAGTTTTTGAATGACATTTGATATTTTCTGGAGTTTGACTATATTAGTTCCTATATATGCATCTATCATATTAGTAGTTTGTGTTTCAAAAAAAAACACAGCCGGATTTAACAAAATAGAGCATTTTCATACTAAAATTTGGTTCCATTTTTTAAAATACACAGATATTTGAAGTGGTGATAGGAATTTTGATGGGTACTCACGAAGGGACTGAAGGAAAAGTCCAAAATAGTTATTATCTGAAGACAAAAAATGAAGTTGAAGACAATAAAGTATACTGCACCAGACAAAGTAAAAGACAAGACAAGCTGAACGCACCACTTTCACTTGTGACATAAGATTCAAAAATAAGATGCATGATCCCAGTAAATAAGTCAAATCAATTGATGCATCATGATAATTGCAGCTTAATAAGCAGCCTACTTAGAAAGGGGAAAATCTATGAAGGTAGAAAATCTCTGAGTAAATAAACAATCATCCAGCATGACATATAGGCTGAGCTATCACTGATGTCACTAAAGGAGCATATCCTGATTAAAATATATTGCTTTCCCAAAGAGCCACACTGTTTCCAGGAATGATATTTTATGAGTTTGTGTACCATATTCTAAATTTTCCTCTCTGAATAATTATGCTAGAAGAACAGCTTGTGGTATATACCAACTGATGTTGGAATTATTGTGCAAATAATCAATTTCTATGATGTCCCTTGGCGCTTAACCTCCTTTCCATTCATGAGTGCTAACATCTTTAAAATTCGCCTCACATTTTTGCTACAACATGCAAAGCCCTGAATTACTTGCCTTTCGCACTGCCTTGAACTCCTATTTTGGCATTACTAATTGAACCACCAATCTTTTCATACTTGTTCCATTCTGTGACATAGAACAAGTTCTTTACACCATGGCAATAAGAGACTCACATGACAATGTATTCTTGGAAGTGACCATTTTATATGAAGATAGAAAATAGGCTTTAGTACATTTTATTATTTTATAGATATGCAAACATTTTTTATACAGTGAATCAAACAGTAGTTCATGCAATCATGCAGCCATGAAGGGAAACACAGTCAAAGTCATAATGTGAATGTCTTTTAGATACTACTGACATACTTGAAATAAATGTACTGCTCACAATGTTGAAGAGGTTCAAACCAAGAATTTTTCATTACTTGAAACCCCTAAGCCTATCATAGAATCTGTTGCCGGATTTATTACCTAGTGAGGTTAATTTATTTTGGGTATTTTTTTTTTGCCTTGTGTTGCAAGTTATGAACTCTAACTAGATCTCTGTGTGCATTTTGAATGACCTTTGATATTGTCTGGACTATATTAGTTCCTATGTATGCTTTTATCATATTAGCACATCACGCTTCTGAGTCCCGACGAAAGCTGGCCAGATGAAATATCAGACTCAAAATAGGACTTTTTCATTATAAAATTTGGTTCCATTTTCTAAAATATTCTGACATTTCAACTGCTGAGAAAACTTTGGCATGTGGCTCACTCACAAGGACTGAAGGAAAATTTCACAGCAGTCATTAATCGATATACAAAGACAAAAAAAAAAGTTGATGACAATAAAGCATAACACACCAGAAAAAGAAAAAGCAACACAATCCAAGTGAACTAGTTTCATTTACCACGACTGATTTAAAAAACATATCACTTTCCTTGTGCGATTCAAAAATTAGATGCATGATTCAGAATAAGTCAATCCAACTGATGTTACTTGAGACTTAATATACAGGATTAGTTAGAAAGCGGAACATTTGTGATGAAAATGATCAAGATGAGGGCTAGAGTTTTGAGGCAATGGAGGCTAGGGTTTCTAAATTGGTTCATTAATGGAGACAATAGTTAACTGGCCCATGATAAGGGTATGAAACCTATTGTATCAGGGTTCACTGCATTGTTTGCAATAAGAGTATTGATTTGTGGTAGAGTGGCTTCGTAGGTTTTTTTAATGTCTGTCTTATCCTAAAGATGCTTTGAATAATGGGAAATCGTGGCAAATGTCCTAGCAATGTCCTAGCAGTCATAGATGAAAATAGAGCCTATAATCGGTTTACAGAACTCGAGTACATAAATGCCTAGAGGGAAAAAAGTTTGGAGGCAGGAGGTTTTTGAGTTCTCATATATGAACATGGTATGAGGGGATCAAAGTTTCTAATGGGTTGTCTCATCTGAGAGATTGATGACAGTTTTGAACAAAAGATGTAATATTCCCAATTAGCAGCAGCTAATTGGAAATATTAATTTTGGTTAATTTTTCCTTTATAAAGTTAAAATATAAATAAAGTGGGTGAAAAGGAGAATATGACCCACTTAGGATAAAAAGCACTCCCTAAAGTCACTTAAAAGATATAATGTTGTGGTCAAGGTGGGCAAAGGGGGCCAAGTGACAACGTAGAGGGGTGACACACTTAGACAGCGTGGGCCCAGCCAGTGCAGTTGAGTTGGCAGCGTGGGCCAAAGAGAGGCAACGTAGAATGGTGGGGCCAAGGAGAGAGGGAGGCTCACCCAAGATAAATAGAGGAGAGGCTACCTCATTTCTCTCATGATTGATGATTATGCATTTTGGAGATTGTCTCTAGACATTGAGCACGCTTGTTGTTTAGCTAGTCTGCACGTACTGTTCAGTACACCGGGTGTCTCCGTGCGGAGATCCCACCCTCAGCCCCGGGGACTTCGAGTGCTTGCTCGGGTGAGGTATTCTACCATCATTTTTGCAGGAGGATTTGTGGTTGCCTTCGTTGTGGAGCAGAGCATCTAGGGACTGCGCAGTCTTGAGAGGGAGGACGCAATTCATTTTGGGAGAGCTCCAAATTGGTGCTATCTTGGAGGATTCGGGCCGGAGAAGTGAGCAAGGGGCCAGCCCTTGCCTATTGGAGATATTTGAGATTAGAGCTTCAGTCATTGAGGAGCATTCCTTGGAGGGACCACACAGTCTTGCAGAGGGAGGACGTAGTTCTAGTTGGGGAGAGTTCCAAATTGAGGTGATTTGGGTGGATTCAGACTGGAGGATTAGGGAAGGGATTAGCCTTTACCTATTGGAGATATTTTGCAGAGGAAGAGGCCATATTTTGCAGTGTTGCCTTCAGGGTCAGCGTTTTCCCTTGAGGGATAGCGTAGTGCCTCAAAGGGGGTATTTTCCGGGGTCAGCCATTCTCGAAAAGCTCTCTGGGCTTTTCTAGGTATTGGGAGAGGAGGCCATTCCCAGAGTTTCAGCATTTTCCGAGTTGGGGAGCAGCCCCAAAGACTCATTTCATTCCAGTAGTTGCAGCAGCATGGCAACATTTTCCAGCAGCTTGGAGATTATGCAGTTGATAGAGGGAGCAGCCATTCCACACATTGTCCTAAGAGTATTTCTACACTTGCCTTGTGCAAATCGAGGTGCCATCACTCTGATCACCTCTTGTACTCATTCCTATTTCTTAGTATAATAAAATGGCTCAGTATTCTCTCCATTTCATGTGTATCTGATTCATGTTCAGTTTATAGCAGTTTGTATCTTGTTGCATGCTCTGTATTACTGTCCATTTACCCTTTAGGATAGTCCAGTTGATATCCCCTCTGATGTGTTTTCCCCATACTCTATAGACAGAGTCTTGTGAGGGCCAGGTAGCCTCCAGATCTCACCCTCTTTCCAGAGGTGAAATATCTGGTAAACGCCCCTCCAGTCCATCTCTGGTTTAGAGTTGACTATGTTTGAGAGATATCCCTGAAAGGGGATATTACAAAAGATCCTTCCATTGAGGTGCAGTTGGAGGACAATGATGGGGTGGTAAGGAGGAACTCTCCACTTCAATCCATGAATGTAGTTGAATTTGTTCATATAGATTCAGAGGTGGTGGAATTGGGCATATTAGACTTATCTGAGAAAGGTGTTGAGCATCAGGTTTTATAAACCAATATATCCTTGAAACTATCTCTAAGGTGAGAGAGGAGGTCGAGGGCTCATAGAGTGCATAGGTCCCATAGTAAAGAGGAGAAAGAAGCCTAAGTGTGTTGAGCGAAGAGTCAAAGGAATGAATCTGATATTGGGTCAAGATATGGTGGAGTGGGTGTAGATCTATCAAGCGACAGTGTTGGTAGGCAAGTTTCATCACAGACTCATCTCAAACACATCAATGACCATGCAGGTGAGAAAGGTTTGGAAGCAACAGCTTGGCAATTCTCCTATTCTTCATTTGCTAGATAGGGGTTAGATAACCTTTTTCTTTTAGAAGGCTAAGGATAAACAAAACACCCAGAAGGGGAAATAATTTTGAGATACATCCAATTTGCCCCTCCAAAAAAACTGGACTTTGTTGTTTGATCCAATGAGAGAGAGGGATGCCATTCAACTGTTGTGGGTAAAGCTACATTCTCTTCCTTTGGAGCTATAGTCAAATAGGACTTTAACCTTGATAGGAAATACACTGGGTAGGTTGTTGGATATAGATGGAAAAATTTATTCCCTAGACAAAACTTCTATGGCCAAGATTAATGTGGAAATGAACCTGGGCGATAGTTTGCCTGAATGTTTTGATACTCAGATAGGGAATCGTTCATTTCAATACGAGAGATTATGTAAAGATCCATTGTAGGTGCTCTATCTGTCATATGTATGTTCTCCTCAAGCGATCATGCCCTAAAAAGAATCTTCCTGATGTGGACGAAGATGTCGAAGAAAAAATAGAGGGCATGAACATACACAAATCCAACTAGAGGAGGACAATGGGGAGGGATCTAATCCCTCTTCATCAAAAGGTAACTCGATGTTTGTGGAACCTACTTCAGTTATTATTGAAAAAATACTACACGACATAGCTAGAGGCAAAGATCTCGCCAACAATCCCTAAAAAAGAGTAGGTAGGAAGCTTTACTTAGAGCGGAAATGTAAAGTTGCAGGTTTTCTCGATGGTCCCCCTCCCTCTACCTAGAAGAAGCCCTTATCCTTTGTGAATGTGATTAGCATGAAGGATTCCAATAAGAAAAAGTGAAAACCCCCTCAAGGGGCCCCTCCACTAGTGGATTTGGATACCATAGTTGATCAGGAGGAGTCAAAAGAGGAGTAATACTTTCCTACAAAGGAGGATATCCCACTTAAAGGTTTGGCCTCTAGAAAGAACGTAAAGGTCCAAAACTCATGATGCTTTTCCATCCCAAGCAATTGGAGGCTCTTCTCTAAAAAGGAAAAAAGATCATTCCAAAAAAGGAAGATGGATCCACATATATCATTAGTATTGTTACCCACCAAAAAGTGGGTAACCCATAGTTGAAAACTTTTCTCCTCCTTGGACAGCCAGTTAGTTAGCAGCCCTATTTCATCAGTACATAACATGATGCCAGGATCCTCCAAATTTTGCTCTATTCAGATTTCTCTCTTCTAGCCAGCATTCCTTCTTGAAGGAAGGAGGATCATCCATCAGCAGGTACTTTAACCATGTTGCAATCATGTGTTTTCACTTAATGTTATGGGCATAATAATATGGATGAAGGGGAAATTGGATGATTGACCAATCTTGATTGTATTCTTGCTCCGTCACTTCACCTAGGAGGTTAGTCTTTGACTCTAGTCCAGTGGGACATGTTACCGCTCAAACTAGCAGGGGTTCTAGGAGGGGTTCCTATAGAGCAACTACTAGGTCAATAGGAAACAATGGAGCAATAGCCCACTGTCACCTCAGCTAAAGCTCCCTTCTCTTTATGGACTTTCACCGATGGGAGGAGTCCCGGTATTAGGGAGATCACTAGGAGAAATATAACAATGTTGTAAAGGTAGTGATTTCAAGAGCCTATTCAAAGGAGACTATAATGATAGGGATTGCTTGCTTTAGAAGCAAGGCAAATGGATCTCCAAGAAGGGCTAGAAGGAGACCTAGATCTAGGGTTGAGGTATATCTCTTAGTAAGAAGTGTTGTACACCTGAGAATCCTAGAAGAATAGGGTTTCTAAGAAATCCTTGTGAAATTGGAGTGACAAGGTTGTGGAACCACAAAGAAGCCCTAGTGGACCCAAACAAGGTCAGGGATTTGGGATGGAACTTCAAACAAATGGACTTGACCAAGTGGGGGAGAAGAAAAGGATCAAAGAGATAGGATTTGGCTCTGATTTTCAATCCAATGACCCTTCATGAAGCCACTAACGAAAGAAAGCCGACGGAGAAACGGTTCTTGAGCTAAGGCTTGGGATAACTTGAGATTCCACAGTCAGAATGGCTTGAAAATTGGAGGCCCTATCAAGGACACACCAGCGCAGTTCTTGACCAAGTTTCATCAACTTTGGATGGCTACAATGGACTTTGTGTGATGCCCTAAGCTACCTACTAGGGTTAGGGCTTAGTAAAAGAAAAAAGACTTGAGAAAGATGTTCGTTTTGGTGATCACCTAGGACAAGACTACTGCCTAGCCTATTGGGAGAATGGAGTCAATATGATTAAATGTGTTATCATAACCAAAATTTCAGTCTTGGGTCCTAAAATGACATCAATTTTCCAGTTTTGAACAAGCGTTGTTTTTTAATTTGAGAGCGCCTGCCATTTACGATAAAGAGCGCTTGTGATTGCACTCATTTCGTAACGCTGGCAACTCTGATGATTACGTAGCACCAGGTAGTTGATTGTTAATGCCAATCACTGTGAGCAACATAAATTTACAGTTGGGGAAATAAAAAATGTTTTTTTTAAATCTAATGGTGTCCTCAGGCCTATAATAGAGTTTTAATAAAATTCTGTAAAATTAAAGGGCCCAAGGCCCAATCTCCAACTGTTCAACCTAGTCCATTGGCCAAACAATGAGTTCTAACACCAAAGATCAGCGTTAAGTCTTAAGGGAGGAGCCCACAAGGGCATTCTGCACAACGTGTCGGTGAAGTTTGGAATCACTGGTGTATTTAAAAAGGAACAAACTCAACTCCCTTATGCATGTGGTATAAACCTCATGCAATAAATATTAAAAAAAAAAAAAAAAAACCGCAAAATTAAAAGGGGGCGCCAAACAAATGTCAAAACCCTATGCGCCTACAGAACACAAAATAGAGGAGATCGAGGAGATCACTCAGGTAGCAAAGGGTGTTCATTTTAGATAACCATGGTATGTTCTATGCTTAATGCAGTTTTACTTCAATCTTTCTTAGGCCCGATTCAATTTAGCAATCACATAAACATGAAAGTAAAATGTTGATAGAATATAATAATAGATCAACAGAAGACAAGCCAATAATATAGATCAGATTTTACAATACTTCTTGTCCAGCAAGGATATAGGATAATGTTTGTTACGGCAATCAACAGGATGCACCAGCCAGCAAAGTCTTCTCCAACAGATAAGCCAATCCTCCAAGTCTCACACACAGCCCTCAAAGACAGCTCATCAAAAGTCAACGTTGGTTAATGTAAAAAAGTCAACGCAACAAATTAGGGCTTTGGTCAAAGGGATCCTTTTTCCTCGTTCTTTGTGTCCTCTAATGCAGCCTCACAAGATCGGAATTTCTGTACAAGATGGAGGTCAAAACACCAAGTTTTGACCACAATCAACATTGGTCAACGCACGAGTAATCAGCCCTAAAACAGTCCGCATTTTTTCCCAACTGCAACTCCGCATGTGTGAGAGAAAGGCCTTCAAAAGGCTAATCGAACCAATCAGATCACAAGAGAGAATGTGTGATGAGTTGATGAGCAAATTATCTCCAAGTCTCTCCAATTTATATCCATCAGTGAGGGTATGTGATACATCTATTAGGCTTGTGAGCCTACATTACAAATTTGGCTGATCTTGCACGTGTGGAAAATAAAATCAAAATATATGTTCTGCTCATCCAAACAAGATGATCCTTAGATCAATATTGCACCTCTCTGAAAGAGGAATCCAATAAAAATATTATCATCATCATTTGAGCAGTGCAACATGGATTTTGGACCTAAATGCCCAAAATTAACACTCCCTCTCAACTAGGGAGAACTCCATCTGTCCACATGTGCCATCCAGAGATCAGTACCATCGTGTACTATCATATGTCATTGTGCGTCATCCTGTCGTAACTTGCTTTGTTGGCTCTCGTCGCAAATAGAACAAGGAGAGTGAGTCACAAAGACATCACGCTCTACTGACCCGAAGTCAGCTTCGACTCAAAAGAGTCACATACTAACCCGAAGTCAGTTTAGAGGTTAAAACCTCAATAGACTCAAAAAGAGTCACATACCAACCCGTAGTTAGTTTACTGACCCAAAGTCAATTTAGAGGTAAAAATCTCATCAGACTTTATCCCAAATCAAGGTGTTGGACACGTGCCATCCTAGACATAGAGAGTACGGCAATCTCCGATGCGTCCATCGGTTTTGCTATTGGTCTCTATCCACATTTCCCACCTCGTTGGCCAAATGAGCGGTATTTCCCATGAGTCTGAAACTCCATGCATAGGATGCGTGCGGGGCATAGATCAAAGAGAGGTGAACCAACTCAATATCATAACGGTGGGGCAAAAGCACAAAAAGGTTCAGCAAGCCTAGCCCTGTGTGTGCTTATAGCTCCAAGAAGCTAACCCCAAGCCCCCTGGAGCTCCCAGAGCTCATAGTCCAACTCAAGCAGGACCCTCACAATAGGGTCTTTCCACGATTCCAAGCTTCTCACGGAAGGTTAGGAACTTGACCTTCTGCAGGGGCTTCGTGAGAATATCTGCGACCTGCTTATTAGTTCCTATGTGATCGAGCCTTACGGCGCCTCACTGTACCATATCCCGGATAAAGTGCTACCTGATATCAATATGCTTGGATCGATCATGGAACACAGGATTCTCAGAAAGACGAATCCCACTCTGGTTATCATAGAGGATAATGGTGGTATCTAGCACATGTCCGAACAGCTCACTGAAGAGCTTTCTCAACCAAACAGCTTCACAACAGGCCATACTCGCTACAATGTATTCGACTTCAGTGGTGCTCAAAGCCACCGACTTCTGCTTCCTGCTCATCCAAGATATCGAAGCAGAACCCAAGGTGAAGCAACATCCAGATGTGCTCTTGCGATCCACCTAACTGTCAGCCCAATCGTCATCACTATATCCATGGAGTCTCAAACTCCCGGCAGTGTATCTCAACCCATGGTTGATTGTTCCCCTAAGATATCTCAATAGATTCTTGGCACCAATCCAGTGAATGTGATGAGCTCAACCATATGTTGACTCAAAGTATTCACTGCAAAACATACGTCCGGACGGGAGTTCACTAAGAACATCAGGGCCCCCACGAGTTGTCGATACTCAATGGGATTTCCCAGCTTGGGCCCAGCAGCCCTTCCACACAACTTCTTAAAGTTGAGTTCCATCGATGTCGACACAGACTTACAGTCCACCATACCAAATCTCTCCAGTAGTTTCACGACATATTTTCCTTGAGAAAGGAAAATCTCGACTAGCCTTTGCCAGACCTCCAAGCCGAGGAAATAGTGCATCGGTCCTAGGTCTTTCATCACAAACTCGGAAGCTAGCTCCCTTTTACACTGATGAATGAGAGGGTCAGCACCTGTTAGGAAGAGATCGTCCACATAGAGAACTAGAATGAGAGGCCTTTCTCTATCAACCTTAAAATAAAGGTTTGGATCAGCATTACTTCGAGTGAAGCCCAGCTTCATCAAGTAGTTATCTATCCTCTCATACCAAGCCCTTGGTGCTTGCTTCAACCCATAGAAGGCTTTCTTCAACCTGCATACATAGGTGTCTCTATCTTGGACTTCGAACCCCAGAGGTTGCTCCACATACACCTCCTCCTTTATTGAACCATGCAGAAAAGCAGTCTTCACATCCATCTGATGGAGACTCCATCCTTGCATTGCAGCAAGGGCAATAACAGATCGGATGGTAGAATAGCGAGCGACAGGTGCAAATATATCATTATAATCTATGCCTTCTTTTTGAGAGAAGCCTCGGGCAACAAATCTTGCCTTGTACTTTTCAGCACTACCATCAGATCCATGCTTGATCTTAAAGAGCCATTTCGAGGTGACAACAGATTTGTCCTCCGGTCTCGGGACCACTTCCCAGACATCATTCTTCATAATGGACTCATATTCTTCATGCATAGCATCCTTCCAAAATTGATGCTTTACGGCTTCTTCAAATGATCCAGGCTCAGATTGTACAATTGTACTCATGGCTGCTAGGTACCCTTGGTATCTACTTGGCTTCTTGCTTTCACAGAATGTCCCCCTTGGGGCAATATGTCTCTTGGCATCTTCGAGAGTGTCTCTGAGCCATGAGGGTCTTCTCTTATTTGAAGGAGGTGGATCAATAGGATCCATTGGTCCTTCAACATCGAGCATCGATTCATCCTTCGGCTCTTCCTGCTTCCCTGCTTCTTCATCTTCTTTGTCACTCTTGGAGCTAGGAAGATTTCTTACTTTCTTAAGGGTAGCATCTTCATCAAAGGTGACATCGTGGCATATCTCCACTTCTCTTTGACCAGGCGCATAGATTCTATATGCCTTTGAAGTTTCACTATAGCCCACAAACATTCCCTTCTTTCCAGAAGCATCCAACTTACTTCTCTTTTCTTTCGACACATGAAAGTAAACAGGACAACCAAAAACTCTAAAATGAGAAACATCAGGTTTCTTACCAGAGAAGACTTCTTCGGGAGTCTTGGAGTCCAATGCGGAATGTGGGCATCTATTTTGAACATACACAACAATGTTCACAGCTTCTCCCCATAGAAAACTTTGAAAGACCTTGGTGATATAGCATGGCATGGGCAGCTTCCACAATGGTCCTATTTTTTCTTTTAGCAACACCATTTTGCTCAGGAGTATACACAGTTGTGGTCTCCCTCTTAATGCCAGCTTCGTTGCAAAATTCGTTGAATTCATTTGACTCATACTCGGACCTAGTATCGGTCCTCAAAACTTTGATTCTCTTCTCGATTTGATTTTCCACCAAGGCCTTGAAGGTACGAAACCATTTGAATGCTTTGTCCTTCTTCAAGAAATATATCCGGGTCATGTAATAGGAACATCTTCCCAAGGATGTCACGGGCAACATACCAGACAAATCAGAATGTATCAACAGCAAAATATCAAATGTCTTTGTGACACTTGATGGGAATGGACCCCTTGTATGTTTCCCTTCGGCACAACCTTGACATACACTTTCATGATCATCTTTAAACTCGGGCATCCTTGTCACCACCTTCCTTGCTTCGAGAAGGGCTTTGTAATGAAGGTGTGCAAACCTCTGGTGCCATAACTTTGTTTGAAGAGTTGTATCACATGACATAGCCCCCAATGGACTTCCTCCAACCTAGTAAAGTGTATCAACTCTAAAACCAATAGTAAGAGCTTCTTTGAAGTTCTTCTTCCAGATGCGTACCTTTCCAACAACGAATGCCACTTTGAACCCTTTGTCTTCCATTGCCGAAATAGACACAAGGTTCTTCTTCAAATCAGGTACGTACAACACACCTTGTAAATGGAGGATTTGACCTTGAGATAGATGAAGGGTCACAGTCCGAGTCCCTTTCATGGGATAGGTGGCATTATCTCCAAGGATAATTTCTAAATTTGTATCCTTCTCCATCAAATCAGAGAGGGCTTCTTTATAACCAGTGAGGTGCCTTGAAGCACCACTATCAATCAACTAGACATCTAGGGTTTCGAGAGGAGATGCAGCAGAGAGGGCAGATACAAGAATAAATTCATTTTTCTTATTATCAACAACATTAGACTCATCGTACCTAAAATTTCTTGACCTCTTGAAGGGTTGCCCATTTCCACTACAATCAGAGGGAGCCTTCATTTTTCCTTTGAACCTATTTCTCCTTTGATTGCCATTCCCCCTGGAGTTGCTGTTGTCACCGTCCCTGTGAGAGTCCCTTCTATTAGGGCACTCTCTTGCATAGTAACCAAACTTGTTACAAGTGTAACATCTTCTCTTCCTTTGGGCCCTGCTCTTCCATGGTTTTGATTTCTCGGGCCACCATGGTTCTTCTTCTTTGCATGAGCGGCGAAGGCAGTAGGGTCACTTCCATTTCCATTTGAGGAATGATCTCTCTCCATCATTCTTCTCTCACCTTGAGTGCATCTCGTCAATATTTCATCAAAATCAGGAATCACATTATTATTAAGAATAATAGTATTGAATACATACCAATCACGGGGGAGACCTCTAAGCGCAATGAGAACCATCTCTCGATTAGCTATTTCTTCTCCAATAACTATGAGATTATTCCTGATTTTAGTGAGCCTCATAGAATAGGATTGAATGGATTCTTCTTTGCCCTTCTCGATATTTTCCAATTGATTCTTGAAAAAAAGAACTTGATTAGCATTGCTAGCCCTGAACATGCTAACTAGCTTATCATACATCTCTTTAGATGTGCTCAGCTCAAAGATATAAGCAACCAAGTGCTTATGAATAGAATCTCGGATAATCATCTTTGTTTTGATTTCCCCTTTTCTATACTTCGTCTTTGTGGCAGCCGGTGCATTTGATGGAGGCACATGAATCTTCCCCTACACATAGTCCATGACATCTTGATCTTCTAATGCAAAATCCAAGGACATCTTCCATGCATGATAATCAGACTTGTCAGTCAACTTATCATCAGACTTGAAACCCTTGTAGATTGAGGAGGCCATTGGACCTTAACAAGACTTCTTCTTCGGTGATTGCTTTTCACACTATCTTGGGCTTTGTCTTCACCTGAGCTCTGATTCCATGTTAATTTTAGATAACCATGGTATGTTCTATGCTTAATGTAGTTTTACTTCAATCTTTCTTAGGCCCGATTCAATTTAGCAACCACATAAACATGAAAGTAAAATGTTGATAGAACATAATAATAGATCAACAGAAGACAAGCCAATAATATAGATTAGATTTTACAATACTTCTTGTCCAACGAGGATATAGGATAATGTTCGTTACAGCAGTCAACATGATGCACCAGCTAGCAAAGTCTTCTCCAACAAATCAGCCAATCCTCCAAGTGTCACACACAACCCTCAAAGACAATTCATCAAATGACAATGTTGGTCAACAGAAAGTCAACGCAGCAGATTAGGGCTTCAGTCAAAGGGCTCCTTTTTCCTCGATCTTTGTGCCCTCTAATGCGGCCTCACAAGATCAGAATTTCTACACAAGATGGAGGTCAAAACTCGAAGTTTTGACCACGGTCAACGCACCAGCAATTAGCCCTAAACAATCTGCAATGTTTCCCAACTGCAGCTCCACACGTGTCAGAGAGAGGCCTCCAAAAGGCTGATCGAACCAATCAAATCACACAAGAGAATGTGCGATGAGTTGATGAGCAAATGATCTCCAAGTCTCCCCAATTTATATCCATCAGTGAGGGTGTGTGACACGTCTAATAGGCTTGTGAGCCTACATTACAAATCAGGCTCATCTTGCAAATGTGTGGAAAATAAAATCAAAATATATGTTATTCTCATCCAAACAAGATGATCCTTAGATCAATCTTGCACCTTTCTGAAAGAGGAATCCAACAAAAATATGATCACCATCATATGAGCAGTGAAACATGGAGTTTGGACCTAGTTGCCCAAAATTAACAGATTTGTATCCAAATTTTGTGCGCCCAGCTATCAAAACAAACCTCCAAGGTTGAGTGTTCAATAATCAAAGTGCATTGATAGGAGGGAGGTGTTTCGTGTCACATATTCAAACCCTAAAATGCCATATGCCAAATATTTGAAACAGGGTTGTTTAGTATTGGACATCTGATCTTTATACAACAAATATTTGTCTTTTTTGTGCCAGGAGGAGCGCTAGTAAAGAACTTTATCAGTGGACTTCCGTTTTGGGACATGTTGACTACTGGAGTGGCACCTGATGATAATGTGAAGACTCCATGCCCAAGGATGAACTAGAAGACATTTGTACCATCAGATATCATCAGTTCAACAAAGTTTTTGAACTCTACTTCTATTTTCTCATCATCTTTCACTTGTACCCAAATTGCATGCCCTACGGGTAATTGTAATAAGTGATGCTAGTAAT
Source organism: Pinus albicaulis (assembly GCA_034641835.2). Classification (NCBI taxonomy): domain Eukaryota; kingdom Viridiplantae; phylum Streptophyta; class Pinopsida; order Pinales; family Pinaceae; genus Pinus; species Pinus albicaulis. The sequence continues at coordinate 572,485,259 of CM076572.1, forward strand.
GAAGAGTCTGAATCAGTGTTGAGTCTGTAACAGGCCTAGGTAGCTTGGGACCTTGCCAGCAAGTGAGTATTACTCTCGAAGGTTTTTTTCACTCAATTAATTATCATCTCCCTATCAAGACTTAATAATTAATTGAGTTTTTTCCTCCAATTTTACCCCAAAGCCGGAGTATGGGTTGATGGTGAGGCCTTGGGTGAGTCCTAATGTCTAGAGTCAATGGAATTTCGTGGAATACCATCCTAGATCACACAAAACAAATTGTGGAATTTGGTTAGGTCTAGGTAGTGATTTTTTAATTTTTTAGATTTCTCAAATGTCAAAAATTGCAATAAAAATTGTAATAAGTGTTGTCTAGAGAAGTTGTATGGGGTATGAGTAATCAAAATTACACCTCTCACCCTCAACTTTCTACTATGACACACTTTGAGGGATTAAGAATGTGTTTTGGGCCCTCAAAACCCACATTTCTTAAGTTTAGTGGAAATTGTGGCATTTAATTTGGCTAGAATTAAATAAAATAGAGAGAAATAAATTATTCCATGTGACAAAATGGCGTGGAAATGACTTGGAAATTATCCTAAGTCAAAGATTTTAGTCAACGGACATGTGGAGGATGATTGAGCACACTACATCATTAATTCACCATTATTTTATCAAAATCGAATTTCCCAAAGATAAAGAGGCAGTTACACAAAAGGAAAATCGAATTTATTAAAGACAGTTGAGTATAAAAGGAATATTCTACAAGATCAGTTGGCTGAAGACCAAGTGGGGACCTCTTCTCACGAGCTATCTAGAGTGCAACAGCACTCAGGACTTCACTTAGAGGAGTTACACTATTTCTTGAACCTAGACTATGCAGTCACTCAAAGGAAACAGGCAGTTCTCAGGGGCCTATGCAGAAGATCATTGGGTTCATCTACAAGTACGGTTTTAGTGGGCTCGAGTTTATAGTGGTGGACTTGGTGTAGCATGGGACTTTGTTTGGCTTATGGATGAGTTCACTAGATCATATGGGGAATTCGATTTCCCTTCGGGTGCACAAAAGAAATTCAATTTTTCTTTGAGTGTCTCAGTCTTCTCCACATCGAACTTGGCTTATCTTTCCTTGGGATTTGATCCAAGTTTAGTTCTCACATGCATTCGTCCTTGGGAATTGCTCCCAACTCTCTATATAAAAAATCCATGGGCTATTGTATATCATCATGTAATACGAGCCATTGGGCTTGAGGACACGTGGCTAGATTGTACACGTACTTGCAATATAATACAAAAGTCTTTGGGGTAACTTGTGATAATGTTCTTCAACTTGCATATGTGGTAATTTTTTGACTTCTTGTTATGCTTCTATTTATTTCCTCATGCAATTGTTTCTTTCATGCTTGTTTCAAGTTATGTTAGTATGCAACTATCTCATATTAGCATAAGAGTTACTTGATTGCTTTATGATAAGAAATCTTCTATTTGATGTCAAATATCTCTATAGGAGTTCTCTCCATTGTTTTATTTAATTTCATATGGATTTAATATGCTGTGGTGAGATTTTGTAGAAGGATCCGTCTTTGTTCAAGTTTTTCAAGCGTGAGGGGAAGTTCTCGGAGGAACCAACCCATTCTTGAAAATATTCAAGGAGAACCCACGTGTGTTGATTTCCAAAGTCTAATCTATATTTTATTTTGTCCACCAAAGGTTCTTTTAAGTTTCTCAAAGTTCTTATTTCTTGCATCAAAAAATCAAACTTAAAATAATTTACTTTTCAAGTATTGCACTTCATTTCTTTAATATCTGGTTATTTCAAAGAGCCAAGCTATGGCTAGTCAAAGAGGAGAGCTTGTTCATACTCTTCGGCCTAGCCTCTTGTAGATTATTTTTGTAATATTACTTTGTGATTTTCTTGAGCTAACATTTGTTGTTGTAGATTTTCTCTAACTTGTTGTCTTGCGGCTACTTGCAGGTCTCATCTTTAGAAAATTACTTATAAGTTTGCATGTAGAACCTTAGGGCTCCAACTTCTAGATCATTTCCTTCCCTTGGCCGTGAGCATTATAGGACATTTATTGGACGAAGCAGAGTTCACTTGGGGTCTCTATTTCTCTCGCTTGGTCGTGTAACTCAAATAGTCTTTGCCTTTCTTCTTCTTCCTCGAAAAATCTGCATTTTGTTGGGCTTTCGTGGGCCTCAAATTGCAAAGATCTATGGCTCAAGCCAAAATTGTGAAGTCTTTCCTTGGATTTTAGAGAAGACTTCATAGTTTTCTCCTTCTTGTAATAACTAATAAAATTCTTGGATTTGAGATCATGGGTTTTACCCATTGGTATCCCTATCTCTCCACATTATTTTGGAGAGGCTTTGTGGCTTGATTTTTTATCTTTTTCGCTTGCATGCACATCATTTAATTGGGGAATTAACACAATCATGCATTACACTCATTTTGCTTGCACCTTAATCTAATTTGCTACAGATTTCTAGTCTTTTTACTTTCATAGCAAGTTCAAACTTTTGCATGCATGGACTTTTAACTTGAATCCAAATTGTCATGAATTTTGTTCCAAGACCACTTATGCTTCACATTTAATTACATGTTACATGTAATAAGTATTTGGGCAAATTTTCTCCATAAAGTACCATTCTACTTCATGACATGCAAGTACATCTCAAGTTTGAAAGTTAATTTCAATTGTTTGATTAATTTACTTACAAGCCCCAAGTAATGACTAAAATTTTACCTCTAACATAAGTTGGTTGAATAGACATTTTAGGGACCCTCTACTCCTCTACTGACTCCTCACTGTGGGATCCATATCTTTGGGCAAGGGTGAGATCTGAGGATCAAAGAGTTGAATTGTAACCTTGTTTTGGAACTAGTTAATAAAATACCAAGAGCATTTTTCATCACATTTAACTTACTTGCAAGTTCTTAAATTTTGCTTTTTTGATGGTTTAGAGTCTCACATGCAATATCATTTCCCATTTTCAAGACACATTTCCTTTCGTGCAAATATTGTAATCTCTTTTGCAACAAGTTTAGCTTGATTTTCTTGTACTTGGACATTATCTACTTTAGCAAGCTTTATTTCATGTTTTAATGTTCATCACGTTCATGGATGGTTGATGAATCTCATTTCCTTTCAAGTATTCTTATTTCATGTTGCAAGGCTAAATGCATGTTGGTTTAACTTTGAGTTTTTATATCATTTCATTTACATTCTAACAAACAAATCACTAATTGTTTCCTTTTGAACAAGATAGTTTCACATGCTTGGATTCATAAATTTGTTTACCTTGAAAGCATTTATAATATATTGTGCTAACATTTTCTTGTTTCAACTTTTCAGGATTACTTTTGCTTTCCATTTGAAAGCATTTTACTTCATTTAAGCAAATAAAATTTCATTTTAAAGAGCAATACTTTGAAGGCATTGATTTCATATGCTTTACGCTTATTTTCTGTATTGATGGTTATTGCTCATATCACTTTTTGCTTATAAATCTTAAGAAGTAATCTATTTAACTCTAACATTCTCCCAAAACTCAAATCTTTAACTTAGTTTTCCATTTAGGAACCACCCCCCTTAGCTAGCCTAGGAAATAGCTTAAACGGAGAGAGTTGGGATTAGTGTGACAGCCCCATCTCTAAGTTTCTTGCCACCAACCACACCTTGTGGGGTTAAAGGCTTTTCCTGCTAACTGCAGGTAGGTGTAGGCGGCAAGCGATAACATTTTTGGCGTCATTGTCGAGGACAAGTCTTCTTGTACCTGGGAAATCGACTAACTTTTGGTTTTGGCATATTTGAATTTTTAGATTTAGATTCTTGCTCAAGAGGCGACTCCACTCAATCCTAATTTTGCAAGAGTCTCTACTTGAAGAAATTCAAGTGGTTTAGTTAAGCCCTCTCCTGATCCTAAAAGGGTTTTTAGCTATGTTGCACGAGGACCCATCCCCACCATAATTCTTGTCGTTCCCTCCATTCTGATGTTCCGGGGACTTTGGAACTCGCCGGAAACGTTCCAGATTTGTCGGGGACTCCATCGGGGACTTGGGGACTTCAAGGTCGTTCCCTAGTCGTCTCTCAAAAGTTCGGGGACTTTTTGGGACTTCCAAAACGTCCCTCAATAAATCGGGGACTTCTGGACGTCCCCAATAAAATTTCAAATCATAAGTTAAAAAAATATTAAAATATTTCATTTTTATTAAAAAAAAATTAAAACAAAATTTTAAATTAAAAAAATGTAAATTCCTAAATTACATTTAGCCTAACCTAAAGGCTAATGCATATACCTATCAAACTTAAAACATTTACGATTTATCGTTTTACCATTTGGCAGCTACACTAGTGACTATATTATTTTTAAATTTTAACTTTTGTCATTTTGGTTCTTGGACTATAGTCCATGACTATAATTTCTAAATTTATAACCCATGGTTTTCTACTTCTAGACTCTTAATTTGAGATTTATATTTAAATTTTAATGAATTGTTCATGTTTACATCTTTATTAAATTTTAGTACTATTTACTTTTACGCTTTAGCTGCTATTTAAATTTTGAATGATTCATCATGCATCAATGATCATAGAATGATTATGTAGATATTAGACAGTAGTAGATTGCAGGTTGTAAGTTGTATGAACTAATAGTACTTCTCGAGTTATGCAATGATGATGAAATTTGTTTTTGTGATGCACAATTCTCAATGATGATTAGATACTATTAGACTAGTAGTATTAGTCTTTAGATTTATCATTTTAGTATTTTATTTATTTTGATTCATGTTTAATTTTATTTTAATTTATTTTTTTAATAAATAATAAATATAATAAATAGTTGTCGCACTTGCCATCCCCAACCCGTCGTCCCCTGAAATTTGGGGGTGCGCTCTAGCCATCCCGGATACTTGTCCCCCTCGTCCCCACAACCAGTGCAACATAGCTTTTTAGAGAGAGGTTAAATAGACTTTCTCAGAGTAGAGCTCTTGCTAGTCTTGGGCAAGAGGCTATTTCTGACATTCATTTGCTTTTTCAAGAACAAGTTGAGACTAACATCATGAATGATATTTTTGCTCCTTATAACTTTACTAACATTAATGGCTATCCTCACAATAACCCTGACAAGGGTATTGAAAGGTTACCTTCTTTTCAAGGTAACAATGACATGAGCGCTGCATCACATGTGAAGAACTTTAATGTTTGCATCTTTAAGTGTTGTAACATTGCTAACTATGAGGATGTAAAGATGAGGCTTTTAGTTCTCTCTTTGGAAGAGGATGCTCTTGATTGATTCATTGAGCAAATTGCTAACTCATATGATTCTTTACAAACCATCGTTAATGCTTTCATAGGGAAGTTTGGTGAGAGAAGAGAGAATAGTCATTTGATCAGTTCCATTAGCACCATGAAGAAGAATGAGAATGAAACCATTGAGGAGTTTAACAAAAGATTCAATGAATTGGTTAAAAGCATGCCTACGACTGTTAAACCTTCGGATGAATTTCTCTTATGCTCATATCTAGATTCTTTTGGTGTGGATATCGCTTATGAGTTGAGGAGGAAGGAACCTACAAATTTGGGTATAGCTCAAACGGAAGCCTTGAAAATGGAGAGGACTAGAAAGCAATCCAGAAAATCTCAGATTCCTAGTTTCACTTGAGGGCCATCAAAATCGAATGATTCCAAAGGCAAGGCCAAGGAAGAGACTACCCATGATCCTATTAAGGAGTTAACCCAACTCATCAAGACTATGGAAGCAAATCACACGAATCAAATGAATGCTATCCAAAATCGGTTGGTGGCTATCGAAAGGAATCAAGCGAGGAGATCCCAAAATCGAGGAAATGATAGATGGCAAAAGAGGGGTACCCCTAATGAACATAGGCCACCAAATCCACTTGAGTCTACTAGCTTAGTTGACGATTAAATGCCTTATTGTAGACCATGTGATGACCTACATGATGAACTCACTTGTCATTATGCAAAAAGGATCTTAGATAGAGAAATGGCTAGAACAAGTGAACAAATCAACGTAGTTGGAAAAGAGCATCATTTGTCCTTGGAAAATTGGATGGGAGTTATGGAGAATAGCCAAAAGATAAGTCAGAAGTCTCCATCCTCCCATAGTGTGAATAATTTTGAAGAATTGGATAGGATCACTGAGTTGTATGGAGAAAAGCCCTCATCGAATCAGATTTTAGAGATAGCCAAAGATAAAGAAAGGGCAAGAAGTAAGGGAAGAAATCAAAATGTTCATAAGACTTTCACTCCACCTACATCTAAGTTAAATATTGATTTAGGAGGATGGATAAATAATGCAAAGATTTGGGTACTTGTGACTGAAATCATGAAGAATCCCTCCCAAAGATATAAGTTGTTGAAAGCCATTGATACCCCTAATGGAAAAGAAATGTCGAATTTTTCCAAAGATAGATATGAGGATGCCCCTATCACTTTGCAAAGTAGTGATATGTGTAGAGATAACAGAGAACATCAACCATTTTTCATCACTATGTTAGTCAATGGAATGATTTTGCACAATTGTATGTTTCATTATGGGGCATCATCGTGTGTCATGACTAAGAAAGTCATGAATCAACTAAACCTGAGGATTTCTAGAACTTACCACAACATTTGTGCTATGGATTCGAAAATTATTGACGTTTGTGGTCTGAAAAAGGATCTTCAAGTCCACTTGGCAGTCCATCCTGATATTATGATCACCATGGATATTGTGGTGATTGATGTGCCTGATGCATGGGGAGCTGATATAGGGGGTAGTTTGCAAATGGATTTAAGTTATGCTACCATCCCTAATAGTGAGGGAATCATGGTTAGGTTGGACAGGGAGTTGGAGAGAAAGTTTCATGTGGAAAATCCCAAGGAGCCTCGTAATGAAATTGTGTATGAATATGATGACTTTGGAAATTATGCTATCTTAGCTAATTCTATTGCTCCTTTGGAGAAGGAGGTGGAAAGTAAGAAGGATTGGGTGTGGCACATGAAGTTTGATGGTGCCCATTCAAGGTTTGGTAAGGGTGTTGGAATTGTCCTTACCTCCCCCCCTTGGTCATATATTCAAGTTTGCCTTTAGATTGGAGTTTGATGCAACTAACAATGTAGCAGAGTATGAAGCTTTATTATTAGGTCTTGAGTTGGCAAAGGACTTGAACATTAAGATGCTTAGTATCAAGGGGGACTCTGATCTAGTCATTCTTCAAACAAAGAATCAATTTGCATGCAAGAATGATAGATTAAAGAAGTATCGTAATGTTGTATGGGATAACATGTAATATTTTAATGCGTTAGATCTTCAAGCAATTCCAAGAGAAGGAAATAAACAAGCTGATGATCCGGTTGTTGCTGCATCTACCTTACAGCTTGGAGAGAACTTGATGGATGATAAGATCAGGATGGAAGTTATCTTTAGACCATTAGTTCCTGATAATGTTGAGCATTGGCAAATCTTTAATGAAGAAAGCCAAGTGATTCATTTTTTAAATAATATGGAGGAGTTTTCTGATTTCAAGGTTGGCTACAAGGAATAAGGTTGCAAGTATGAGGAGTGTAATGTTGTGGCAATTCCCACTCCTAAGGATCGTGTAGCCATGGAACAGATCTTTGACAGACATGATCTTGTAAAGAGAAAAGAGGATAAGAAAACTGACCTAGGGGAATTTATTTTTGTAAACATCGGTACCCCTCATGATCCAAAGATTATCAAAATAGGGAAGGGCACCACCGAGGAGGAAAGGAAAAAATTAATAAATTTACTTGAAGAATATAGGGATGTTTTGGCCTTTGCATATGAGGAGTTAAAAGGTTATAGGGAGGATGTTATGGATGAAAATGCCAAACCCTTTAGGCAAAAACTTAGGCAAATAAATCCTAAGTTAGGCCCCTTGGTGCAAAAGGAGTTGCAAAAGATGCTTCAGGCTGGAATTATAGCTCACACTAGGCATTCCACATGGTGCTCAAACTTGGTTATTGTAAGAACGAAGAATGGATCAATCAGGCTTTGTGTAGATTTTCGAAATCTTAATTTAGCTTGTAAAAAGGATAATTACCCTTTACCCAATATGGAAACATTATTGCAAAGGGTAACAGGATCTGGAATGATGTCTTTATTAGATGGATTTTCAGGATATAACCAAGTCATGGTAAAGAAGGAAGACAGGCATAAGACAACATTCACCACACCATGGGGTACTTTTGAATATTTGAGGATGCCTTTTGGATTAACAAATGTTGGAGCAACTTTTCAAAGGGCTATGGACTATGCCTTTAAGGATCTAATTGGGAAATTCATTGAGATTTATCAAGATGACTTAACTATCTTTTCAAAAAATGGAATTTCTCACATAGGCCATTTAAGGCAAATATTTGACAGGTGCAAAGAGTATGGGATATCCTAAAATCCTGCTAAATCTATTTTTGGAGTGACTGAAGGGAAGTTGCTTGGTCACATCATCTCAAAGGATGGGATCAAGATTGACCCTGAGATAGTTGAGGCAATTCAGAGATTCCTTTGCCTCATAATATTAAAACCATTCAATCCTTCTTAAGAAAGATCAATTTCCTTAGGAGGTTCATTCCAAATTATGCTGAGATTGCTAAACCCATTAAAGCCCTTTTAAAGAAAGATGTTAATTTTGTCTAGGGAAAAGAGGGAAAAATAGGTTTTCAGGAAATTAAGGATTCTATTGGTAAGGCACATGTTCTTGTGAGCCCTGATTATTCGAAGGAGTTTTTGATTTTCTCTTTTGCATCTAATGATACTATTGTTGGAGTGCTACTGCAAAAGAACAATTTAGGGTATGAGCAGCCTATTGCTTTTATGAGTAGATCCCCTCAAAGTTCCAAGTTAAAGTACAGCACCTTGGAAAAGCAGGCTTATGCCTTAGTCAAGTCCCTTAAGCAATTTAGAATTTATGTGGGGTATTCAAGAATAATTGCGTATGTTTGTCACTTTGCGGTAAAAGATATTTTAACTCAAGTTGATTGCTTAGGAACTCGAGCTAGGTGGGTCTCTAAGATTCAAGAGTATGATTTAGATACTAGACCTACCAAGCTAGTAAAAGGCCAAGGATTGGCCAAGACCTTGACTGAGGGGAACAAGAAAGCGTTGGGAATGATTTGTCAAAATAATTTGGAATTAGCTTCATCAGAACTTCAAAGATTGAGTCAACTAGAATGGTATAAAGACATTATTTATTACTTGTAAAATTTGTTGTGTCCTACCCATTTAGTTGGCCATAAAAGAAGAGCATTAAGGCTTAGAGAAACTAAGTATTGCATTGTGAAGGATGGTCTAGATTGGAGAAATCCAAAGGGGGTAGCAGAGAGGAAGGCATCAAAAGAGAATGGACAGCTGCATATAACCCTCAGCAGAATGGAGTAGCGGAGAAGAAGAACAAAACGATAGTTGGGGTTGCAAGGCCATTTTAAATGATCAGAATCTGCCCAGATTTTTATGGGCAGAAGCATGAAACACAGCAATGTACATTCAAAACAGAACACCTCATAGAGCATTGGGGAAGAAAATGCCAGAGGGAGTCTTCACAGGAAAGAAGCCTGAAGTGAGTCACTTGAGGATTTTTGGGAGTGTGGCTTACTACCACATGCCAGATGAAAAGCACAGCAAGTTGGATCAGACTGTAGAGATGGGGTTCCTCGTTGGGTATAGCGAGACCTCAAAGGCATACAGGATCTACATTCCTAGCAATAAGAAGATTGTAGTGAGACGAGACGTAAATTTCATGGAAGACAGAGCTCTTAGGAGATCTCGAGAGATACCTACAGGTGATCAGTCAACAAAAGTTTCGTTGGTCCCGCAATAGGGACAACAAGTAAGACCAGCAGGAGAACAGTCACAGGGATCAAGTATAGTGCCTAGTACCAGTATCTCCTCAGGGGTAGGAGATCCAGGGAGTTCTCAGCAAACGGAGCAGCAGGTACAAGAGGAGGAACTCACTTAACCTCCCACTACCAGTGGTAGAGCAAGTAGAGAAGTGCGCCAGACCTTAAGAGACGCAGAGGAGTTTATCGGAGCTCCTAGGACAGATAAGAGACAACGCAGACAACCTGACAAATATCAAGCTTTGGTAACTCAGGGTGCAGAACCCTCCAACTTTCAGGAATCCGGACAGCATCAGGTGTGGGTGGATGCCATAGTAGAGGAGTATAGCTCTATCATGACAAATGATGTTTGGGAGGTAGTGTCAAGGCCAGAAAACAAATCAATTGTAGGTTCCAGATGGATCTACAAGATCAAGTATGTTGCAGATGGCAGTGTAGAGAAGTACAAGGCTAGATTTGTGGCAAAGGGGTATGCACAGAAGGAAGGGATAGACTATGAGGAGACCTTCACCCCAGTTTCCAGATATACCTCTATCAGATCTGTTATATCCCTAACAGTGCAGATGGGATGGACGTCAAGACAACATTCTTGAACGGGGTGATAGAAGAAGAGGTGTATATAGAGCAGCCTGAAGGCTTCAAAACTCATGAGAAGCGCACTCATATATGCAGATTGAAGAAAGCCCTATACGGGCTCAAGCAAGCACCCAGGGCATGGTATGGTCGAATTGACAGTTACTTGCAGTAGTTTGGATTCGTCAAGGGTGATGCAAATCCCAACCTCTACTATTTGATAGTGGAGAATGAGCCTCTCATTCTGGTTTTGTATGTGGATGATCTCTTTTTAACAGGATCATCAGAGCTCATAAAGGACTGCAAAAGGAACCTTGAAGAAAAATTTGACATGAAGGATATATGGTTGATGCACTATTTTCTAGGATTGGAAGGATGGCAGAAGAATGGGGAGATCTTCCTTGGGCAAGGGAGATATGCTACAGATAATCTGAAGAGGTTCAGAATGCAGGATTGTCGACCCATTATGACACTTATGATCACTAATTGGAAGAAGATAGATGCATCAAGGGACAAGGAAGTCGACCCCACCTTGTACAAGTAGCTCATTAGGTCGCTTATGTATTTGGTTAACACTAGGCCAAACATTTGTTTTGCTGTCAACACCCTTAGTCAGTTCATGGTACAACCGAAAAGGGTACATTGGGCAGCAGCTAGGCACATTCTTAGATATCTGCGCGGAACAGTCAGGTATGGGTTGAAATATACTCGAGGGGATGACGTCAGATTATACGGATTCACAGATGCAGATTGGGCAAGCAGTTCAATGGACAGGAAAAGTACCTCTGGGTATTGCTTCAGTGTTCGATCAAGGATGGTCCCTTGGAGCAGTAGAAAGCAGAAGTCAGTAGCATTGAGCTCAGCAGAAGTTGAATATATGGCAGCCAGCACAGTTATGCGCAAAGCTATATGGATTAGAAAGTTCCTTGTGAGTTTGTTCAAGACAAAGATGGGAGCGGCCAGTGTTTACTATGATAATCAGAGTTGCATAAAACTCTCTGAGAATCTAGTATTTCATGATAGGTCGAAGCACATTGATATCAGATGTCATTTCATCAGAGACTGTGTACAGCGTGGGGCAGTCCAGCTGCAGTATGTTCCCACAGGAGATCAAGTAGAAGACATACTCATGAAAGCTCTAGGGAGAGATAAGTTCATCCAGTTCAGGGAACAGATGGGTATGGTGGAAAACTAGTTTCAGTAGCAGAAACAGATGTTTCTCAGTCGCAGCAGCAACAGATGAGAGAGAGTTGCAGTGCAGATGCAGTGTTGGAAGCAGTTCAACAAGGTCAGCAGCAGCACAGATCCAGCTCATATCAGAGTTGCGCAATGGTTGATGGGAAGTATGGCCAGACATCAGCAACATGACAAGAGATGGTGCAAAGACAGTGTGTCGTGGCAACATTTGCAGCACTATAACACTTTCCTCACTAAGAGGGAGTGTTAGTTTTTGTAGCATCGGATGTGTTCCAGCCACAACATTTGGTGGAGAGGCTAGAATACATGTATTCTCCAATACCCAGAAATCGTTTCTGAAAATTCCACCTAGAGACAACTTAATTAGATTTATTAATCTTTTTTTAATATTTCCTAAGTCTAAACTTAGGAAATATGATTAATTAATCATAATTGATTAATTCATGGTGTGAATGTTCTAGAAACTAACATGGATCGACAAGGAAATAATTTGGGCCATCAATTATGTTTTAATCTTGGTTGTTGGTGCTCCACTAGAAGATTATAAGAAATAGTCGATGGGTAGATGGAGAACACACCAATGCAGTTACTCAGTTGCCCAGGCAGAGCGATTTTCTCAGTGGCTGAGATTCAGTAGAGGAGATATAGCCAAAGAGTGAGTAGCAGGTGAGGGAGAGAGGGTATTAGCAGAGGTTTGGAAAGTGCAGATCGAACTCAGGGGGAGGCAGAATGAGGAGAGATGCAATACACTAGAGCTCTGCGCAGTCACTGCGCAAAGAGTGACGCAAAGGCACCCAGCGTATGGGCAGGCGGTCCATCTCGGGGTCAGGGAATCGCTGTGGAGAGTGAGAAATTTATCATAGAATTTCTCTCTATGTTTTTCCTCTGTTTTGGTTGTCTGAATTCTTGTACTCAAATTGTTGTTGAAGATTAACAAGAAAACCCACATCTGCTGCACTAGTTTTCCCGAGTTGGGTTTTTCCGGGGACAATTGTCCAAAATAACTATGTCAATATTTTTTGTGTGTGCTAGAATTTCTCTATTTCCAGCATTTTATTTTCCACAGTAATTTATTGTGAAAATTGCAGAATTAATTTGTTAGTTAGAAGAATATTTTTCAGTAATTGCAATAGATGAAATTTTCACAATATTTAGCATATGTGGGCACCTCTTTAGCTTTTCTTTGGCTCCCTTTTTGTCTTTTCCTTTGGCTCTTCTTTGGCATGTCTAGACTATGGGCTCCTCTTTGGTATTGTATTAATAAAACTCTTCTTTTGGGTTTCTGTCTGTATGGAGTCTGGAATCCTCTGTGTTATATGTGAACCAATGCTTCCGATGCTCCTCTCTATGCTTCCAATGCTCCTCTCTTGGGTCTGCTCCTCTTTGGCGTTCATGAGGTCTCTGTATATATATATATATATATATGGGTCTCAGCTCCTCTTTAATCTCTTGCTTGGTTGAAAGCTTTTGCTATATTCAAACCATATGACCATCAATGACATCTCAACAATCTCCCCCTTTCTCATTGATGACAATATACTCCTCTTCATGTATCCTCTCCCCCTTTGGCATCAATGGAAAATGGGGAGCTCAGCAATTTCTCGATAAATTTCACTTCCTATTAGTGTGATGAAAGACATCTCAACAATGGCTATGTTTCCCTTGTCCTGCTACTCCCCCTGGAATGTTGCTCTTCTTATCATGCTGTTTTTTGTGCTGTTGCTTAGTCAGTTCCTCGTACAACCCCCGCTGAACCTGTGCTCCCTTTTTTTGTCATCACCGTGCTTTAATTGCTGCTCAGTCGCCTCTGTCATTCTGCTCTATAGTTCTTCAATGGTGCTATACTGATCTAGGTCTGGTTTACAAAGCGTTTCTCGCAGCAACACTCCATCTGTCATGTATGTATTTGGTCCAATCATACCATATGTTGTATATTCTTCCTTGTGCAAATACTGTGTAGCTACTTGTACAACCTTCTGGTTCAACTGCTGCCTGCTTCCACAGATGTCATCTCCAGATTTTAGCTATGTCAAGGATCTTTTGTGATCAGCTTCAGGGATCATTCATTTTTCTGCCTTTAAAATGCACTTACTGCCTTCTGCTATATGTCAGCCACCTTCGTTGCTGCTATTGCTGATATTATGACTGCTGCTACCTTTCTATTTGTCTTCCAGCATCTATAGATCAGAATTCTTGACTTGAGCTTCCCCTAAACAGTAGAGGCATGAAGTATATCTCACATATGAACCAGTTCAGAATGGACCTCACAACCTCAGAATATTCTTCTTCAAGTACTTACAAGGCTCAATACTCAAGTGACCCATTAGATGATCCATCTTGAATTGCTTTATTACAATAGTAACTCTGGAGATGAAATCTGCAGTTTTCTGTTACTACATCATATTAACATCGTCACTATTTTGTTCTTGGAAGACATAACATGTGCTGGCGCTGTATTTGGTACTAAATGACCACCAAGGGAATCTCTGTTATACATGTTTAAACCATGGTGGGAGTGAGTTTCTGGAGGAAGATCTGATGGGGGGCATAATAATTATCATGTGGCGGAGCAGTAAGTGTGTATTTTGAGTTATTTCCAAAACCACTACCACTATTAGGTAATGAACTAGTTTGGTAATGACTCCATGGCTGGTGGGGCAGGTTCTGCTTCATCTGAGAGTGATTTGCCTTTGACACATTTTTTTTTATCTCAGTACTTCAATGGCACCATCTTAACAGTTTTGACTTCAAAGTAGGATCATGATTGCTTTCAAATGAAGAGATAGGTTAAAAGCAACACAGGAAATTTCAGCAAATCTGAGTTTGTGCCATCTAGCATCTCTGTTATATGTGATTTATGATGAAGTTCCAATGTTGTTGCCAATTGGTAGGGTTTATAATACGTTGTGAGTCATTATTGAGGGACACCCTCTTCCCAAGTATATATGGATGCAATCAACAAGTCTTCCAAACTACTAGAATATGAAGGACATTCTATTCACTCTTCATGTCATCTATAGCATCTTCCTCACTTCTTGCCCCTGCTCTCCTTGTTCTTGTGTTAAAAGTTAAAACTGGGCTTGAAAAACATATTAATTGCACTAGTGGACCACCCAGAACTTTCATTTCACCAAAAAACAAGATCTATGAATGGATTTTGAGATTCCCCTTAACATGTGCATATTTTCCTCTTCCTGAAAGGCAGAACCTTGTTGGTCCCTGCCTATTTGTTCAAAAACAGAAATCAATTCCCTGATCATTCAAGGCACACTCAGGTTCTTGCTTTTCTGGTTTAACATGTTTCTTCCTCCAAACTTTTGTGACTCTTTTTCCATGCTGGACTGGAGATTCGTCAAATTGTCTAGATGCCAAATTTAAATTACAATTTCAAGCCATATGTCCAATATTATGACACTCGAAGCATTCAGTCTCAAACATGAAAGAGGGAGCATAGTTCCTTTCTGTAAATCTCTTTCTTGAGAACTGATAGGGGTCTTCATATGCTCTGCAGTTCTTTGCCATGTGTCCAAAATTTGAACAAGAATAACAGTAACCATGAAATAAAGTTTGGTACCTGGGAAATGAGGATTGCCTTGATGCACTTCTGAAGTTGTTCTGCCTTGAGATTCCTTGATGGTATTTATTGCTTCTTGTGGCCTCAACATATCTTCTCGGAGTATAGGTCCTTTCAGTGTCATTTTCACTTTTTTCCTTGGTTCTGCTGGAGCTCGGGGTATTTGTACAACTTTCAATATATTCCTCGCTCTTATTCTTTGATGTTTCAGCTGTTGCATCACTTTGGCTAGAAGGTTCACCTGTATATCCAAGACCAGATTTGTCAAATGGTGACTTCTGATGGCTGAGGATGTCATCAAAGATTTGAGAACTTTTCAAGTTCTTGTTCACTTGATCAACTTCTTTCCTAAGAGAAACAATCTCTTCTTTCATCTTCTCACAGTCTTCATCTTTCCTTGCTAGTTGGTTCTCTATTTCTTCCTTCATCCTTGTTGCTTCACATGCTTGGACATTAAGAGAGATGACATCTGATTTTAATCTGAAGATCTCTTCATCTTTTTCCTTTAGTTGGCATGTCATGATCTTTCTTTCCTTCTCTGCTTCATCAGCTTGTCCTTTTAGGAGGACCAATTCTTCCTTTAAATTCTTAACTTCAGCTCCTTGCATTTGTTTCGTTGCTATTTCTAAGTTCTAGCTGAGCTTTTAGGGATGTGACTTCTTCTCTACATTGACCAATTTTTGCTCCGGATTTACTCAATTCCTCAAATCTCTGGTTGAGACCATTTTCCAAAATATCTTCTCTTCTTTTCGCTTTTTCTAATTGGGTTGTCATGGAAATGATTTCTTCATGATGTCTTGTTCTGATACAATTCCTCCTTAAGTTTGTTGAGCTCTTTATCTCTTTCTTGTTCTTGATGCTTTAAAAGAATAACTTCCTCCTTTGTTTTGTCAAGGTCATGATTAGCATCTTGTACCTGCTTCTTGAGTTCCTCGTTTTCTTAGTTCAATCTGCTTATCTCTTCTAGGGCAGCTACAAGCTTTGGCTTGAGGTCTATTTCAATTTCAACTTCAGAGATCTCTTCATCATCATCTTCCTTTATGTAATTGGTGCCTTCATCTTTTCTTTCAATTATCTTCTCTGGTTCATCTTTGTGCTCTTTGCCATCATCTTCTTGATCAGAGGTCATGACCAACAATCCTTTTAAGTGAAGATCTTGAAGATTCTCCCAAAGTTCTTTTGCTGATGAACGTATCTTTATTTTGACTTTTATAGGATCTGGTAGGCTGCTTATAATCGCCTTCATAGCTATTGCATTGAATTCATTTGATTCTCCTGAGCTTCCCATAGTCGCTAATTCCAATATCTCAAATCCAAGGGTCATCAAATAAGCCTTCATTCTTCTTTTCCATATTTTAAAATTTGTTCCATTGAATATGGGAGCATTGCACATCTGATTATCCATTGAGGAGGTGACACCTTCGAAGGGTTTGCAAGTCTTCTTCCTTGACTTTACCATTTGTGTTCTAAGGATCTACCTTCCAGCTATTAGGCTGTGAGTGAAGGTACTGGCTCTGATACCAATTGTTGGAAACAATGAGGGGGGGTGAATCAGTATTTCTTTTACAATTGTTCTTTTACCAGTTAAGAAATCTTAAAAATAGAACACAAAATGAACAAAATAAATAATTTTATTAACAAGAGTTGATGAGGACTCCAATCCTCTTTACAACGAATCAAGTACAATGATAGTTCAAGGCTCCAACCCTCTCAACTGGTTCAGGCTCCAACCTGGTCTTCTTGAGGATTCCAACCCAATGCTTCAGATCTTCAATGTGGATTCAATGGTTCTTCAAGGTTTCCAATATCTTCTGCAACAAACCCTAAATGATTTCTCTGAAAATGCTCTTGTGTCAACTATGCTTCACATGTAATTCCAAGATCTGCTTTAGTGATTCTTCAAAATGCTCCAGAGGCTAATCCATCAAGGTCATCCTCAATATGGCTAGTAAGAGTCTCCAATGCTCTTCATACCTGCACAAACAGTATTGTTCAAAGACTTTTTCATAAGGGCTTCAACAATGCTACTTCAAAGAGGTTTTCAATAGGTTCTTCAATGCAGATAAAAGACAGCTCCAAAAGGTGTTTCTACAATCTTCAACAAGGCTGCTCTAAAAGAAGTGTTTCAACAAACTTCAGTAACATTGCTCCAAGGAATTCTTTCTGCTTCTGAATCTGTCTTAGGTCTTCAAAAGGATGTTCAAACACTGCTACAAATTCCCAACTGAGGTCTATAACTTATGACTTTGGGAATGCTCCAAAAGTCTCCAAGGTGTATCTTCAAAGCAGTTCCAGGACTATACTTTAACTTGGTCTTCTATTCTGCTTTAATCTGCTCCAAAGCAATCCTTAATTTTGCTACTAGGTTGCTCCTACACAATGCCCAAACACTTCTCTCAAAACTATACAAAAACTGTCAATAAGTGTACAAAGTGTTAGGCACAGATCTGAAGATGCAGGTCCAAATAATTTCGCACAGGTCTGTCATACAGTTCGAAATCCTTTGCTCTGAAAATAATGTCCACGTGTCCAAGCTTTGGATGCTTATTACAGGTCTGAAAGGTGCTAACACATGTCCTTAAGAGGTACCACTGGTGTGAATTTATCTCTCCACAGTTCCGAAGATAAATTACCACAGGTGCGAGTATTCCACAGGTCCGAATTGTAAACTAGCTTCACAGGTCTGCAAGGGAATATAAGTATAGGTCTGCAACAGAAGTATCAATATGTCTCCACAGATGTGTGAGTATTCTCCACAGGTTTCTCAGGTGCGAAGGGGTATTCCACAGAGATTTTTTGCAACAAAAAATTCGTCTTTCTCAAGAAGTTTTACACCACTATAACTATCCTTTTTTTTGCCTCAAGTCTGAACCCTTTTCTCTTGCTTGACCTAATTTTCTGAGCTAGAATGGACAAGTTTTGGTTGATATATATACTTATTTCGTTATATGGTGAAGAGACATGTCAGTTGACCTTAGAGCCGACATGTAGGCCGACCTGTATAAAATATATTTAATCCCCTCTTTCACTTATATTTAGCATATGCGGGCTCCTCTTTAACTTTTCTTTGGCTCCCTCTTTGGCTTTTCTCTTGGCTCTTCTTTGGCACTGTCTAGACTATGGGCTCCTCTTTGGTATTGTATTAATAAAACTCTTCTTTTGGGTTTTTGTCTGTATGGAATCCTCTCTGTTATATGTGAATGCTTCCGATGCTCCTCTCTTGGGTCTGCTCCTCTTTGGCATTCACGGAATCTCTGTCTATATATATATATATATATATATATATGGGTCGCAGCTCCTCTTTAATCTCTTGCTCGGTTGAATGCTTCTGCTATATTCAAACCATATGGCCATCAATGACAACACCTAAAATGACATCTTAACAGGCAAAGGGTGCATGATTGGAAAATTTGCGAAAGCAGTGTTTCTTAGGAGTGACAGTAGAGAGAAGGGTGTGTTGGAGTTAATACATTCTGATATATGTGGCCCCTTGTCTATGAAATCCCTTGGGGGTTATGAGTATTCCGTAACATTTATTGATGACTACTCAAGAAAGACATGGATATACTTCCTGAAGACAAGGGATGAAATCTTCAGTCGCTTCCAAGAGTTTAAGGCTTTTGTGGAGAACATGACAGGAAAGAAGATAAAAGTGCTTCGTACGGATAATGGAGGTAAGTATGTGGAGAAAACCTTCAAGGAGTTTTGTGTGAAGGAGAGCATCAAGAAAGAGTGGACAGCTCCATATAACCCACAGCAAAATGGGGTCATTGAGAGGAAGAACATGACAATAGTTGGAGCAGCAAGGGCAATGCTATATGACCAGAATATGCCTAGATTTCTATGGGTAGAGTCATGTAGTACAGCGGTATATATTCGGAACAAGGTTCCTCACAAGGCGTTGGGAAAGATGACACCCGAGGAGGCATTTACAAAGAAGTCGGGCACTTCAAGACTTTTGGCAGCATAGCTTATTGTCACGTGCCAGATAATAAACGTACCAAGTTGGATTCAACTACAGAGAAGAGATATTTCGTTGGCTACAACGAAACATCCAAGGCATATAGGATGATAGGATCTACATTCCAGGTAACAGGAAGATTATCATGAGATGGGATGTGAAGTTCCAAGAGGAAAAACCTAAAAGCCTTCAGGAGATCTCGCAAGTTGCCAGCAGTTGATCAGAGTGAGCCAGCGGAAGCTCCAAGGGATGAACATGGATCTCCGTGTCAGGGCACTAGTACAAGTACAGTGACTACTACAGGTGCACAGGAGAGTTCACAGCAGGTGGAGCAACTGCAGCAGGCAGAGGAGCAGGAAGCTCTACCCACCACCAGTGGAAGAAAAAACAGAGAATTGCTTCAAACATTGAGAGATGCACAGGAGTTTGTGGGAGCTCCTAGATCGAGCAATAGGGACAGGAGACCACCAGAAAGGTATTCAAGGTACAAGGCGTTGATGAGCGAGCTCATTGACAATGAGCCTTCCAATTATCAGGAGGTTCCACAGCTTCAGGTGTGCCAAGATGTGATGGTGGAGTAAACTCCATCATGTTGAATGATGTGTGGGAGGCCATGTCTAGACCGTTGGACAGGGCAATAGTTGATTCCCATTGGATCTACAAGATCAAACACGATGCAGATGGCAGTGTGGAGAAGTACAAGGCTAGGTCATGGCCAAAGGTTTTGCTCAGAAGGAGGGCATAGACTATGAGGAGACATTCACTCCAGCGGCCATATATACTTCCATCAAGGTCATGATCTCTCAAGCAACACAAATGGGATGGTAGATTCATCAGTTGGATGTTAAGACAAATTTTCTAAACGGTGTGATAGAAGAGGAGGTATACATCGAACAGCCATAAGAATTTGAGACGCATGAGAGGAATACTCATGTATGCGAGTTAAAGAGAGTGTTATACGAACTCAAGCAAGCTCCTAGAGCATGGTATGGTCAAATCAGCAATTACTTGCAGCAAATGGGCTTCATGCAGAGTGAGGCAGACTCGAACCTCTACTATTTGATGGTAGGAGGTGAGCCTCTCATTCTTGTATTATATGTGGGTGATCTATTTCTAACAAGGTCATCAGGGCTTATAAAGGATTGCAAGAGGGACTTGGCAGCAGAGTTAGAGATGAAGGATTTGGGACAGATGAATTATTTTCTAGGTTTGGAGGTATGGCAGACAGATGGGGAGATATTCCTTGGCCACAAGAGATATGTTATGGAGATTATGAAGAAATTTAGGATGTTGGACTGTAGACCCATGTCTACTCCTATGATTACCAATTGGAGGAAGATAATGTGTCAAAGCAGGATGTAGTGGACCCAACCTTGTATAAACAACTTATTGGCTCTCTAATGTATCTAGTCAACGCTAGGCCAGATATTTGTTTCGCGATCAACACTCCAGTCATTTCATCGTTGAACCTAAGAGGGTACATTTGACAGCAGCGAACTTGTGTTGTGATATCTACAAGGTACAGTCGAGTTAGGCTTGAGGTTTACTCGAGGTGATGGTGTCAGGTTGATGGGGTATACAGATGCAAACTAGGCAGGTAGTGCAATGGATCGAAAAAGCACTTCAGGGTGTTGTTTCAGGCTCGGATCAAGGGTTGTCTCTTGGTATAGCACGAAGCAGAAGTTTGTGGCACTGAGTTCTGCAAAAGTAGAATACATGGCAATTAGCATGGCTATATGTGAGGCCATATGGCTTCGAAAGCTACTAGTGGCACTATTTGGTCAAAGGTTGGGGTCGACCAGTATCTACTATGATAATCAAAGTTTCATCAAGCTCTCTGAGAATTCAAGGTTTCATGATAGGACGAAACACATCAACATCAGATACCACTTCATCAGGGATTGTGTACCGCGTGGATCAATTTGGCTACAGTATGTCTCCACACATCAGCAAGTTACGGATATTCTGACGAAGGCCTTGGGTAAAGCAAAATTTGTTTTCTTCAGGGACAAGTTAGGAGTAGTGGAGAACATCTTCCTCGTTAAGAGGGAGCGTTAGTTTTTGTATCTCGGAAAGGTGTTCTAGTCTCAGATGGTGTCTATGAGGCTAAGAACACAGGTGGATTAATTATCTCCAATACCCAAAAAAAAATTCCTAGTGAAATTGTCGTAATTATATTAATTAGCTAGTTTTAATTATTTTCCGAAGTCTAACTTAGGGAAATGGGTTAATTAATCGAGATTAGTTCAGACAAACCGATATAGCTCTAGAGACTTCGAGAAAAGTTATTTTTAGAAGTCAATATGATCTTAGCCATCGATTAGAGTTAGATCGTGCTTGTTGATTCATCAACAAGAGATTATAAGAGGAGATCAATTGGGGCCTTTGGAGAACACATTCAAGTAACTACTTTGCAGTGACAGTAAGGGCGTAGTAATAACGTGGGAGGCACCAGCAGTAGGGATCAACAGTGATTAAGATAGATTGTCGGAGAGGGATTCTTCACAGTGATTTACAGATCCTCATTGGCAGAGGAACATCGATTTATTTGCAAAGGCTGAATTTCTCCAACCAGTGTGAATTGTTTTAAGGGGGGCAAGTTGCCAGGGAAAGTGCGAATTTGCCAGTGGGATCCATTTGCGCAGGAGAAGTCGAGTTTGACAGTGGAGGCCAAGTTATTTTCTCATTGGGTCTGATTTTCCAGAGAGGCTGAGTTGGATCGATCTAGGGTCACAGAGAGAGGACAAATTGATTTAGAGGGGCCAAGTTGCTTCCATGGTTCGAGTCAGCTTGCAAAAGTGAAGAAATTAATTTGTAGGGAGTTTGTTGTTACACGAAAAACAGATGATGTAAATTTCAATTACAGATTTGCAAAAGAATAATAAAATCCCTCACTTGCAGAATTGGTTTTCCCTTCGAGCTTTTTCGAAGGAAAATTTATCCATAAATACTAGTGTTAAATTTTATGTGTTATTTTCTAAGTTCCTGTGATTATTTATTTGTGAAATTGTAGTTGTGTTATTTTCAGTATTTGTCGTGAATTAATTTCCTAAAAGACAAATAATTTGCAAAGATAGAAGATTAATAAACAGTAACTGCAATAGAATTTCACAGTATGTACATGACAACAACAGCCTCCATGATGTTCCTCGTACTCTTCCCAAAATTATCTTCCTTCTCTCTTCTGTCTATTATATTAATAAATGCATATGCTCAACATTTTTATGATGTGAGATAGCTATAGCCATATGGCTTCATTTCCACATTGGGGCCATTCTCGATACATTTGTTATAAAACTCCCTATTTGGGAAAAGACTTATCGATGGGTCAATGCTATATTGTACATTTAGAAGATGAACTGGGTGTCCAAGCCTCTCCAATCTTTCAAAGAGACTTATTCCATATTTCATTTTCTCCGCAAGCTTGCAGATTACTGTAGTCGGTAGCTTTTTTGGATCCCTTATCGGAAATGCATGTGATACACCTTCAATTTGTAGCGCAATTGTAACCTCATTGAGTTGGGTCACCTCATCAATAATCAAACAGTCAAATGGAATTGCCAAGTTCATGCAGCTCTTTCCAGATGATGATACAATTGAAAATACCAATTTAACACCTAACAAACACATTTTCAAAATGTTTTGATTGGGGATTATTCTTGCACAACGTAGTTCCTTTCTTAGGAAATGGATGCATTCACTTCTCGAGCAGCAAAGGGCTTCTTTTAAGAACTTTCTATTGTTAATCACACTCTCTCTAAAATTTAGATATCTTTGTGCAATTTGTAGCCTCTTCACAAATTTCTCCATCACCAAAAAAAGCATGCTCTAAAAATTTTCCGCTTACATGCATTTTTCAAAATTAGATATACAAAACACTCAACAACTTCAATCAGACAATCCAAGTCCTGCTTCTCCGAGATTGGTCCTATATAATCATTCAATAAAATTCCCACAAACTCAAAAAAGTCTGCAACTAAGTTTTTAAGCCTTTTTCTAACAAAGTGTAAAAATTTAACCGATTGGGCCTTTTGTGTTGTTTCTTGAAAAACCTCATATTGTGAAACTACCGATTCAAGAAAATCAAGAAAAGATGCCACTCTTTCCCTCCATCCTGTCATTGGCACACAACACTTTAATAGGTGTTCCTCACGATATGGAAGGAAAATATTTTCCAGAGGACCTTCAACATCCAATCGCTCCTCATTTCCAACTAGTACAAGGTCACTCAAGGTCAAAATAAAGGGGAAGTTGTGTATATCGGGGCACTGATCAAATGGACTTGTAACTAATTTCAAGAATCTCAATGCAATTTTTGATATTGTAGCATTTGTTGGTGCACACAC
Organism: Pinus albicaulis; assembly: GCA_034641835.2. NCBI lineage: Eukaryota > Viridiplantae > Streptophyta > Pinopsida > Pinales > Pinaceae > Pinus > Pinus albicaulis. The sequence goes on from CM076572.1 coordinate 572,508,755, forward strand.
TAGTACCTTGTACCTCCAATGAAGACAAAAAGATGTGAAACCAGCATTGAGGTCTTCCTTGTGCCAGGGGGGCCCTAGATCAACTTTACACAAGGACGCCTTTTCTTTTAAGCAGCATTGACTACACTAAATATAGCAAAAGCTTGAGAATCATTCAACATGTGTGGCTCAAAATGTTTGTTTCTCAATATATCTATATCATCTTCATTTTCTTTAACTATATCTTCATTATAGTCCTTTGCATTATAGTATACCGCCTTCCCAAGCATAGCCAAAGTGATTGTTTCATTTCCCACCTCAGGATGCAACGCATTCCATATTTGCAAATTTGCTGCCATGTCACCAAGATAAATACCAAAACATTCATTTCTCATATTGTTATTTTTGGCGCAAAAAGGATGCATACCTAGAAAACATACTTTATTGGCTATGTTACATCTACAGTGGAGAGACAAGCCCATGATAGGAGCAATCCAGGTGGATGCAATCGCAACACCTCCTTAACCACAGCTTGGAGATAGAGCAGCTTAGGGATATTTGAATCCTTCATGTTGTTTGCTCGCCCCACTACTACGTCCAACTCTACCTGAGCTTTCTTTTGGGCACCCGGAAAGGACAACTGATTTGTTGTTAGTTTTCCTAGTTTGAGTTGGGGACATTACATTCTATGCAACTACTGTGACGGTTCTTTCGACCTTTTTGGTGTTTCATATTATTATGTTGTAAGGCTCTAAGCGCCATGATAGTTTGTTGATATCTTTCCTAACTAGGCTTTTTGACATTTCACTTGTTTTTCACCCTATAAGACACTTCTATCGTGGACAAATGTAATATCCTAGGGAATTTTTGCCCTAGGGGTTAAAGAACATGACAAATTTTACCAATATTATTGTATTTATTCCAATCTTAGACAATGATAATATTAAATGCACAATAGTTTAGGTAAACAGTAGATTTCATCATCACACCAATAGCTCACAATAATCACTATTAGTGCACCAACAGTCATGATTGTACTACACTCATCAATTCATAAACAGTGACAGTCTTTTACTGCATACTACAACACTTTACACCAAAATTTATAAGCACAGGCAAAACACACCAATAACCATCTTACAAGTTCATAACTATCCTTGTTGCCTCAAGAAATGCCTTATGGATACTTTGCTTCCCAACATTCTCCTTCTTTGACCAATCCGCTACCCAAAACAAGCTTTTTATGGCCAAGGTAAAGGCTTCACTGGCCTAGGATTGCCCTAGCAAACTCTTGTGCCAAGGTATTGCCCTGAAATAGCCTTTACGTTGAAACAAGGGCTACTTGTGGTCCAAAATAAGGTTGTTGTTGCCTCAATAATACCACTGAATTGATCCTTGAGTCAATTCTTCCATAGAACCCTTTCCTCGCTTCTGAATAATCAAATGGAAGATGCCTCAAGGGGGGGTGTTGTTGTCCCAACAAGGCTTTGGGAGATGCACAGTTGTTGGAGTTTATGCCTTAGAATATATTTGCTGCTACAAGTGAACTCCTAAGGTTTCCATTGCCACAAAGGGATGATCTGCTTCTCGCATTTAACTTCATAACCCTGCGTTGTCCCAGATTAATGCCTATAAAGTGTCGTTGTTTTAGTTGGTGAACCTAGGAGGGTGTTTGTTGCTTCCTAGGGTTGATTCACAGCCCTAAAGAGACCACAAGAACCCATATCGCCACAACCAATCTTCAACACCTTGCGCGGACCAAACAAACACCTAATGGGGTTTTCGTTGCTCCCAAAACTACCTCAGGTTGCCTCACTTCCCTAGCTATTGACCACAAAAATAATAGTGAGTCTTTTCAACCACTATCCCAAAAAATTCTCCCTTGCTAGCCAAAAACCAGATGAGAAGTGCCTAAGAAAATTATGACAAACAAATGAGAGGAGGAGAGGGCATTGGCTATGGTGAGTTCATTACCACCGAAACCAATCAAAGGAAAAAGGGGTCTTAAAACCCTTAGAGCCTCAACTCGCAAAACAGAAATATCCAATCAACCATGATGAGAATAATGATTCTCCTCTCTTTTTTATAGACCTCCTTTAGGGTCTCTTCTCCTTATTTAATTTGAGGGGCTACAAGTTTCCCTCCACTTAGCCCCAATTTTGGCTTCCTTCACAAGTTTTACCCCAATTTATTCAATGTTGCCCCAAAAGCATTGGATAATTGGTTTCCCCCTTTATCATTGACTATAGCCTACAGGGTTGGATAAGCTACTTCATCCTCCCCTCTGGTAATTAATTAGTAGGGAACATTACAACCCCCCCTTCCCAACATTGCTTGTCCTCAAGCAATTGCAAATTCAGGCGCTGCAAAATTTGTCCCCTTTCTTTCAAGAATGAGGACCTCTCATTTGACTCATATCCCTTCCTCTGATCACTTTCAAAACATCCATCTCCTTCCAAAATAAGTGATATAACAATCCCTGGCTCTTCTCCATATTTCAATATTCGCTTTAGATCAACATGCATAGATATAAAATTGTTGGAATGAGCAACCATATTGAGTGATAAGCGTGAAATTTTATTATTATTCACAAAGATATTACATATAAATACATTATGTGACCGTTCGATTCATCTTCCAAGGTCTCTTGGACTCTCTATGATGTTTCACCTTCCACATCATAACCCTTAGCGGATTAGGTGTCAAACATTCCCCCCCTTAATCCAAAGGGGTATATACGAGTCCAAGAAGAGTTGTAATACAAAAATGCAAAAATCTATCGCAACTATTAGCTGAATTTTCTCTCTAAAATGGTGGTTTTTAAGGAAGACAACAAACCCAAAGGTGGGAAAACTCAAGGTTTCAACCAGTGGTGGTTTAAGGATGACCACCAACACTGGAACGCTTAGTGCAATTCCTGGAACAGTTCCAAATATGGCTAGAAGTTGAATTCTTCTACTAGAGGAAGTGCTCCCTAATGCTTTGAAAAGGGAAACCATTGAGGTCTCAACTAGCGGTGGTTTAAGGTTGACCACCAACTTTGGAACGCTTAGTGCAGTTCCTGGAATAGTTCCAAATCTGGCTAAAAGTTGAAGTCTTTTGCTCGAGGAAGTGCTCCCAATACCGATTTGAAGATGATCGTAAACTGAATCACTCGTAACTTTGACTCTGGCTGCAACTTTGATTCACTGTTGATCAGGTTATGGCTTAGGCTCTTTGAAACTTGTAGTTGATCATTAATACCCCCCTTATCAGATACAAGGTGAGAAGATGATATCATTGTTGCTTAGGCTCGCTTGTAGATGCTAGATTGATAGGGCTTCAAAACAAGAAGCCTCATTGTCAATCCCCTCTTATCCCATACAAAGCGAGAGGATGAATATGTTTATAAAATGTTCACATGCATGAAGATCAAAAAACAATGATCCTCCATGCATGAAACTCAAGAAGGGTGTTGGTTTCTACCAAAAATGCACCCATTTACAATGCAATTTCACTAGTAAACTTACAAAAAAAACACGATTTGCAAGCTACCATTGTTTTAAGTTGAATGCCCAAGATATACAGTGCTTCTAAAACTGAAGGAAGAATGCCCAAAGCCAACATTTGAAATCTGGATAACATCTGAAATCTGACAAAACGAAATAGAGCCTCTGCGGTCTTAAGCATCTCTTCAATCACATAAGTGTGGACCACGATGTCTACCACCGTGCTGGAAAAGTCTATGATCCAAGTCTATGAGCTGAAGCTATGATACCACTATAATATACCAAATTGGGATTAACCAGTTATTTAAAGAAAAATAGACAAGAAACTACAACAAAAAGAAAAACACCATTAAACACAGAATATAGAGCCAAAATCAGTGTTGTGCCATTTTATTAATATGCTGGAAAAGAGTACAAGTGTGGTGCTGAAAAGATTGCACCTGGGCCTCCTCAAGGCAGGCTGAAGGGAAACTCAATTCCTAGCAAAATCCCCTGCTAGAAGTAGCTCTGCGTGGCTCAATCATTGCACTGCCCAATCCAAAAAATATTATTGTTGGTTGACTTCGGACTGTTGGTTGGGTTGCCTCCCGTGCTCAAAATATTTCGAGAATTGGACACCGAACTCTCCTCACTAAACCCACAAAAACCCGCAAAGGGTTTGCTGAAAGCTCGACCCCGAAAATTGGCCCTCTTGGTCTTGGAACGTTGCTCTGCTAGGGAAATCAAACCACTGGTGCAATCTGCTAGAAAATGCCTCCGAAATTCTGCTACAAACCCTGGTAGGAGGTGGCTAGCCTCCCCTCCAAATCTCCAATTAAATCTCCTCTTCACTCCACACTCCCGGCACCCACACCAAACTAAGTTGCGCAATCTTGGTTGCCTCTACGCAATCCTGAAGGGGTTGTGCTCTCTTGGCTGATGCTGCTATGAAATTCCCTCACAAAATTGCTAGTCTCCTCTCCTGAGCGGGCACTCGAAGTCCCCCGAGGTAGAGGTCGAGATCTCTGCTTGAAGATCTCATGTGCTAAACAACACTGCAGACTTGGCTCTCCGGCTCAAACGTGCTTAGTCAAAATGACAAAGAGAAATCAGATGTATGAATGACCAAATGAGCCTTCCCCTCTTCCTTTTTGTCGATTGAGGCTCAACGCATTCCTTGGGCCCCACCTAGGCCTGCACTACCTCTCCATGAGCAAATCGATTGTTGCCTTCCTCCAGCCAATCCCACATTGTCCTCTCCGTGCCTCCCCTGCGCTGCCACCTAAGGTCACATCGACCCCACCACTAGAGCCACAATTTTTACTTACGGACTATAGGAAAATACTTTATTTGGCTTAGTTAATATTAGTGTGTCCCCTACCCACTTTATTTCTGCCCAACATTATAACCAAAAATTAATATTCCAATTAGTTGATCCTAATTTGGAATATTACAGTCCTCCCCGCCAAAATGTTGCTTTTCCTCAAGCAACTGCAAAGATGGGTTGTTAAAGAATCTATTCCCCCTCCCAAGTGGCATCCTCATTCGGGAGGTTCCTCCATCTGATCAAGTACTCCTTCACCACCCTGCTCCTCAAGCGTCTCTTTCTGGTGTCCAAGATGGCCTCGGGCTGTAGCACCAAATGCCCCTCATCATCTGTAGGAGGGAGCTCAATAGTTGCGGTCACCTGTTGTCCCAAAGCCTTCGTCAGGCATGAGACGTGGAAGATATTGTGGATCCGGCTCCCTTGTGGCAAGTCCAGCTCATATGCCACCTCTCCAACACATCGGACAACTCAATACGGTCCATAGAGGCGAAGTTTGAGCTTTTCAACTCCCTTTTGCTTCAACGTAGACTGCCTGTATGGTTGAAGTCAAAGGTACATCAAGTCCCCCACCACAAACTGCCTCTCTACGCGGCCCCGATCTGCATACATCTTTTGTTGATTTTGCGTTGTCATCGAGTTATCCTTGAGAGCCCTAAGGATGTCCTGACTCTCTTGGATCCAGTCTTTGGCCCTTGGGGCCTTACTTGCCCCAAACAAAGCATCAGCAAATGTTAATACATCATAACCATACAAACCACGAAAAGGGGGCATACCAATGGACATATGGAAAGTCGTGTTGTAATAGTACTCCCCTAAGTGTAGCCAATGCAGCCAGGCGTTTTGCTGCCTTGTAACATAGTTCCGCAAGTAGCCCTCCAACCACCTTTTCATTATCTTTATCTGCCCGTCGGTCTGCGGATGGTAACTCGTGTTGGGTGTGAGCTCTGTGCCCACCAGTCAGAATAGCTCCTGCCAAAAACCTCCCATAAATATGTTGTCTTGGTCGTTGACTATGGTCTTTATAAGACCATGTAGCCGGAAAATATCTCTAAAAAACAACTCGACCACCTGTGAGGCTATGTACTGAGCTGAAATAGCAAATAAGTGTGCATACTTCGTCAATCGATCAACTACGACGAAGATGCAGTCCTTTCCCTACGCCCTAGGCAACCTCGTGATGAATTCCATCAAGATGCTCTCCCACTTCCCCTCTGGAATGGGAAGCGGCTGCAACAACCCGACCGGATGGGTCAACTCCCCCTTGTTCCTTTGACAGACTATGCACTCCCAGACATGCTGGAGTATGTCCTCCTTGAGGCCCTTCCAGGAGAACCTCTCTCTGATAGCTTTGTAGGTCTTAGTAAACCCCTAGTGCCCCGATAGTCAAGAGTCATGTGTTGCATGCAAGATCTTCTCCCTCAATCGGGGGTTGTTCGTCAAAAAGATCCCACCTCGATAATAGATGACCTCATCCATCACCCGATACTAGTCATCCGTCACCTGCCCATCCAACACCTCACATGCACACTGATCCTTCGAGTACTCCACCAACAACTGCACCCTACAATTTGCGTCTATGCTCATCAAGGAGAGGACGTTGGTCTCCGAGACAAGGCATCAACCACTACATTGTTCTTCCCTTTGACATACTCAATGTCAAAGTCATAAGCTTGGATCTTATTGACCCACTTCTGTTGTCTCTCCTGCAATTGTTTCTTCTTTAGGAAGTACTGTAGGCAGTTGTGATCGGTCTTGACCTTGAGCGAGTTCCCCACCAAGTATTGTCTGAACTTGGCCAAGGCATGCATGATGGCCAGCATTTCTTTATTGTATATGGAGTAGTGCCTCTCATGAGGCAAGAGCTTCCGACTCTCAAAAGCGATGAGGTGTCCATCCTGCATCAATACAGCCCCAACTCCCACCTCGGACGCAGCGCACTCAGACAAAGGGCTTGGTAAAATCGAGAGTGCAAGTACCGGGCAGCTACTCATAACTTGCTTGAGGTGATCAAAAGCCTCCTGCGTTGTGGGGGTCCAAGTGAATGCTCCCTTCCAGGTCAGGTCTGTGAGGGGTGCAGCTAGTTGAGAGAAGCCCTTCACAAACTTCCTGTAGTAAGTAGAAAGGCCAACAAATCCTCTCAACTCAGTGAGATTGTTGGGCTCTAACCAATTCTTGATGGCCCTGATCTTCTCCTCATGCACCCGCACACCATCCTCACCTATGTGTGGCCAAGTATAGCATCTTTGTCTACCTGAATTCGCACTTGGACAACTAAGCGTAAAATTTCTGCTCCAAAATACGCAACACTACCTCCACGTGTTGTAAATGTTCCTCCCATGTCCGGCTGTATATCAGAATGTCATCAAAAAAGACTTGCACAAACTTCTGTAGTTGGCCACGAAAGACGTGGTTCATGCGGGACTGGAAGGTGGTTGGAGCGTTGGTTAGCCCAAAGGGTATCACCAAAAACTCAAAGTGCCCATAATGGCACCTAAACATTGTCTTGGGGACATCCTTGTCCCTCACTCGGATATGTGGTACCCTGATCTCAAGTCTATCTTGGAGAAGAACTTAGCCCCCCTCAACTCATCCATCAGCTTATCTATCCGCGAGATGGGGTAACAGTTCTTCATCGTCTTTTTGTTCAGGGCCCTGTAGTCGATACACATTCTCAGTGTAATGTCCTTCTTCACCAGGACTACCCAAGAAGCAAAGGGGCTCGAACTCGATCGAATGTGCCCCAAGGCCAAAAGCTCATGTATGACCCTCTCGATCTCATCCCGGTAGGCCTTGGGGTGCCTATACAAAGTAGAGATCATGGCTTGAATGTCGGGCTCCAACTTGATAGTGTACTCAAATCCTCGGTCAAGTGGTTCCCCTAGCGGAATGTCCCCGAAAATCGTGGAGTAGCGGTCGAGGATGGCTTGTACATCTGGATGCATGGGTCGAGCTGTACCATCTGCCTCTAAAATCCTCAGCTCAACCACCCACTCTATGTCTCCCTGCCTGAATTTTGCCTTCATCCTATACGCAAAAACTATTTAGGGTGGTGGGTATGTATGCATACCCCTAAGCATCACCGATTTCCCGCTCTTGTCCATGAACTCCATCTCCAACTTAATCAGTAGTGACTCCACCAAGGGTGATGAGCCATTGGACCCCCAACACTATGTTGGTGTCCGGAATGTCGACCACAAAGAAATGGTTTGTCACTTGAGTACGTCCACATGGTCACTGTCAAGGCTGGAATATACCACATGCACTGCATGGTTCTAGCTCCTGGAACTAGTACCGAAAATCCATCAAACCCCTCTGTCTAGATGCCCTTCCTTTGCACCATCTGGGCATTTATGAAATTGTGCGTGGCCCCACTGTCCACTAGCATTGAGACACGTTGTCCCTGAACTATCCCTCGGATCCTCATCATTAAGTACTTGGGTATTCCCCGCAAAGATGCAAGGACCCCTCCGGTCAGTGCAAACGTTGATCCTCCTACTGCTGGAGGAGGTGAAGGTGGAGGACCTTCCCCTTGTGGTGTTGCGCTGTCATCACCTCCCATCTCATAGAGTGTCTCCTCTTCTCCCTCACTATCTGAGAAGACCTCGATGTAGTGCGCCTTCCCTCCGGCACACCTGTGGCCTGGTGCCCATGGCTCCTGGTAGGTGAAGCAAATCTTCTTCCTCCTCATATCCCTCCTGGTATCATCATCTAATGGCCCTCGGCCCTGGTTAACTCTCGAGGGTGGAGCTCTCGTGTCCCCTCCCCTCTGCTGGAACGCTGGTATGTTGGGAATAAGGGTCCTAACCCTCGTTAATGCATCCTGAAGATCCAGGATCCTCCCAAATGCGTCCTGCAACATAGAGGGTCAAGTTGACCTCACTAGCCCACGCAATGGCTCTGCCAACCCATTTATAAACATGAAAATCCTCTTGGGTTCCGACAGATCCGAAACCATCACTGATAACCTCAAGAACTCTGAGATGTATGTCTCAGAACTCCCTGTTTGCTTCAGCTTGGTCAGCTCTCCAAAGAGCTCCTCGGGATCCTTCCGATCAAATCTCTCCAGCACCCTCCAGGTAAATTCATCATACGGTGTCACCCCCGCGTGACCCAGCGTAGTCAACCCATGAAACCATCAATCATGGGCTTCTCCCTCCAAGTGCAGCGTAACCACCTTGATGGCCTCCAACTCTGTCATCTGATTAAGCTGGAAGTAGATATCCAGCTTTTCCAGCCATGCTTTAGCTAAAATCTTCGAAGAGCCATTGAATGTTGGCAGGAAAAGCCTACCCATGGTACGTTGCAGGTCACTCCCCTACGTGTACCCTCCTCCTCTGGTCTAGCCCTTGGGCTTGTTGTTGTTCTTCAACTGGAAAAACTCATTGAAGGTTATGGCCCTTCCGAACTCTGGCCCATAGGACTGATACTCTGCAAAGAAATCCCTATAATGAGTCTTCTCGGGCTCCTACTGCCCTCTAGTTCCCGAAGCTAGGAATGTGGGAATGGTCGAGCATGGTGAAGTATAAGTCATGGCTGGAAGGGTAACGTGAGGGCTTGCTTAGTGCTGCGAAGTTCCAGACCCGTCTCCAATATGGACTTCTCCTTGAACTCCCTTTCCCTTGATGGCATTACTGAGTCTCTAACCCATCTCCTCAATCATCTTGGAGAGGTCTTGTACAGACTTTAGAAGGAGCTGAGCAAACTCCTTCTCCTCATTTCGCCCATCATCCATGTGTGCCATCTCTCTCTCTTCGACCTCCGAAACGCTGTCAACCGGATCTGGAGTAATTTCAAGCCTTCTCTCTTTGCTCTTGTATCTCTACCTTCGGTAAGTTATGTTTTGGCTGTCTTCTGGTGTCATAGACTGCGTGCTCCACAAGTTGAGCCAAGTCTATGAGCTATGATAAAAACCAGAAATTCAAAGCAAAATAGACAAGAAACTACAGCAGAAAGATAAACACCATTCAACACAGAATATGGAGCCAAAATAAATGTTGAGCCATTTTAATAATATGTTGGAAAAGAGTACAAGTGTGGTGCTGAAAAGATTGCACCTGAGCCTGCTCAAAGCAGGCTGAATGGCAACTCAATTCCTAGCAAAATCCCCTGCTGGAAGTAGCTTTGCATGGCTCAATCACTTGCAGAAAGTTAAGTAACTAATAAAACACATAAAAACATACCAGAGATTTAGAAAACTATACATGGCGGAAAAGGCCATAGTCTTGTTGTACTCCTCATACTCTCATTATTAAAAAAATGGTAATGATACAAATAAATACAAGAGGAGAATGTGTCTCAAGATAGTGCATCTATCTTGGACACTTTGGTTGAGAAAATTTCTCAACCATACACCAATCTAGGACCCTAGTTAGGTGGAGAGAATCTATAGACCTAAACTAACTCCTAATTGAGAAAAACAAACTTAATCTAGAAAATTAGGCATAGATTCCTAATTTTCAATATTTAATTAATTCAATTAACTTTGGATTTATAATTGTTTATGAGAGTGAGACTAACATTCTCCCCCTCAATGATAAATCCAAAATAAGAACAAGGAACCATCTTCCAAGTTCTCATGCTGAAATTGTTGATCCTCAAAAGCACTGCCTGAAAAACTGCCAAATTTGGATGCCGAAAAAACTTCAATCTAAAGAGACCACAAGTCAGTTGCATGTCTGATTCATCTCTGAATTTTGTTTGACAACTCCATCACGTGCCAAGTGTGAAAATTCTACTGAAGCATCACGGTTTATTTCTCCTACTTGATTTAAATACCGAAATAAACACAACTACAGTCTACACATGCAGATCATTTACTGAATAATATGCTCATCCAACAAAGTGACACATGGATTTTTGGACATAAGTCCCCGGAAAAACCCAAAGCGGGAAAACTGGTGCAGCAAATATGAGGGTTAATTTATTAAGTAGATTTTGAGTACAGTAAATTTGGGTTCCAGATCTGGAAATCCCGACAGAGAATAAAAGAAATCAAATCTATAGCTAACCTGTAGATCTAGGATCAAATATCTAATTGATCCACAGCCTCAAATGGGATTTACAAGACTCGGCCCAGATCTGGTCCTAGAAACCCCAGTGTTGCCCTTGAAGCCCAGCGTCAGCCCTGCTAGCTTCAAAATGCCACTGCGCTGCCCATAGAGGGACTGCGTAACCCCTAAGAGGGTGACGCGGGCCTTACGCTGGCCTTGGAGACCCTTTGCATAATTTCTGAAGCCCTCTGGAGCCTCTGCGCTATCCTGCGTAGCACCTGCATAGCGGCTACGCAGCACCTGAGTAGCTGCTTCTCTGCACTGTCCTTGTTGTTGCTCCTCTGCCTCTTACTCATTCTTGTGGCTCTGGGTTCAGATCGCCCCCTTAGCCAATACTACCCCTCACTACAGAAAATTCCTCCAGAAATTCTTAGCAAACCCTACCCTAGAATTCCAGATCTATTTCTCAACTCTGCAACTCTGTGTGTGTCTCCAACTGACCCTGAAGCCCTTCTATTATACTTTTTCGTTGAACCCTTCAACAACCGAGATTAAAACATTCATCAACAACAGAGATTAAAAGACCGTTTGATCTATGTCTTTAAGAACATTTCAGCAAACATGTTAATTAATTCATTTTATTATTTAATTTTCCTAAGTTTAGACTTAGGAAAAAAATTAAAATAATTAATTATTTGAATAACTTGAAAACCAACTGAAATTTCTCAAAGCAATTTCTGGGTTTTGGAGTTCAAGTATGTCCGAGCCCCTCTACAAAATTTCAAGGCTAGAGCACACTCGATTCTACACCAACTATATAAAATCTCAACACCAAGCGGCAAAAGGATCCATTTGTCCTTTGCTTGCAATCAGCATCCTTTGTCCACTGAAAAAATATTGATGACGCCCACTGGCGAATTTGCTTGTCCACTGACAAAATGTTGAAGACGCCCACTGGCGAATTGGCTTGATGTCGAAACTGCCGACTAGCTACTTGATGATCACCCACTGGCTGCTTTTGCTGATGTTGTCGAAACTTTCAGTCTGACAACCACTTTCAATTTCAATATCATTTTCCCCCCTTTATAGGCTGAAAGGAGAGACAATCCTCTGCAAATTATTCTTGAACCCCCCCCCCCTTCAGGTGTAGGAGTGTTGCACTGGTGTACTCCCTCATTCAACTGCACGAGAGTACCATCTTCAGTTGACTATCGGCTGCAATAGGTGTGATTATATTCGGTTCTAAAACATATACAATCTTTTGACTATTGACGACCATTCCCAAGGATCAATCCATTCATAACTGATCTTTAATCTGGCTAGTTGGTTTTGGTTGCAGCATTTCTCTGATGAATGATTCGGCTTGCCACAATGGCAACAAGGATGGAGATCAAAACAATGATCTTCCATATGACCTGTTCTTTGACAATGTGAGCATTTTGGTTTGACTACAACTTCGGTTTGTGTGCATGTCATTTTGTCTGCAAATTTCACAGAATTTGTTGATGTGATTTGTTCAAGAAAGCCTGCATTGACGAACTTGATGGGTTTTGAATAATCTGGGATACGCAAATTGTCTTCATCTTTGTCATATCCTAATCCTCGTTGATTTATGTTACTTTGGATCAGGGTTGCGGGGAAGCTTCAACCCCCTCTCATTCCCGTTTCCGAAACGCGCTTCGTGCGGGAGCGTTTTGGAAACGTTCGGAAACGCGCTCCCGAAAATGCTTCCTGAGGGGAGCACTTTCGGAAGCGCATTTTCGAACCTATTAAAACGCTCCCTGCCTTTTCGGGAGCATTTCAGGAAGCGCTCGGGAGCGAACGCTCCCTGAGCGCTTCTGGCATTTAAAAAATGCTTCGGGAGCATTTTTTAAACGCCGAAACCAACTCCCGAACGCTCCCCGATTTATTAAAAAAAAAAAAATGTTTCCCACCGCGCGGAAAAATTTTTCAATGAAATTTTTTTTTGTTTATAAGGAGGGGGGGGGGGCCATTTTGTTTTCACTGTTTGTTGAGTGAGTGAGAGAGAGAGCTTGAGCTTGAGGAGAGCACTGGAGAGCTGAGCTACAGAAGTGACAAGGAGAGCAAGGAGCAAGGCAACAGGAGGATTGCAAGAAATAAGTAAGGCCTTCTAATCCAATTTTGTATTTTCTAGGATGAATTTGTAGGTTGTTAAATTGTTTAAAAATGAAAACTTGAATTTTTCTTGAATGTTGCATTTTATTGGATTTAAAACTTAAAAAATGAATTGTTTTTTTCCTATGTTGCATTTCCTGTTCCCATTTGGCATTTTTCCATTTGTTTTGCAGGCTAGAAACTTGAAACTTGAAACTTGTTTCCATCATGGCTATATGGCTAGGGATTTTCCTCATGTTGGTTCCTTTCTTTGTGATAATGGTGTTAGAGAGTAGTGGAAGAAAGAGGCAAATTAGAGAAGAGGAGGATGAAGAGGAGGGTTATGGTGGATTTGAAGAAAATCCTGAAGAGGAGGAGGATTATGTTGAGGAGGAAGTGGGGAGTGGAGAACTTGAGGACACAGATTCCCCAACTAAACAAGACCAAACTCAAACACCTTTGTGGAAATATGTTCAGAAAATGGAAGGAGGGAAAAGTGGTGGAACCACTAAATTTATTTGCCCCCATTGCAATAAACAATACCATGGTTCATACACCCGTGCGAGAAGGCACCTTTGTGGGATAATGCCAGGGGATGGAACTAAAAATATTGGAATCAAAGTTTGTACTAATGTGCCAGCAACACAGAGAGAGAAATATAGGAAGGAAGAGGAGGCTGCCCTACAGAGATCATCTAAAAGATCTAGGGGTTTCGTTGATTCAGGCCCAACACGTCATGGACAAACAAGTTCAACTTCCACCCATGCCAGTGGTTTTGGAGGCAGTGGCACTAGATTAAGGCGTAGAACCATATCCGATTTCCTGGACGAAGGGTGTAGGAATGATGTGGATTCAAAAGTTTACCGGTTTCTATATGCATGTGGGGTGCCATTCAATGTTCTTCGCTCACCTTATTGGCATGAAATGGTTTCTGCCATTAATGATGCCCCCAAAGGATACAAAATCCCTGGGTATGACAAGGCCAAAACCGTGGGTCTTGATCATGAAAAAGCTAAAATAAACCATTCTTTGGCTAGAATGACAAGTTCGTGGAATGAGCATGGGCTGTCCATTGTCTCTGATGGATGGACCAATGTAAAAGGAAAACCATTGATAAGTGTTTTGGTTGTGTCGGTTAGTGGTGCAATCTTCCTGGCAGCATATGATTATTCAAACAAATTCAAAACCGGCATTAACATTGCAGAGCCATTACTTGATATAATTGAAAAGATTGGGCCATACAATGTCATACAGGTCATCACTGATAATGCTGCTAACTGTAAGGCAGCAAGAGCAATTATTGAGGATATATACCCCAACATTTTGTGGTCTGGGTGTTTGGTTCACACAATGAACCTTTTGATGCATGATATCATCAAAAACAAACAACCTCAAATCAAATGGCTTGGTGATTTGTACAAGAGAGGTAAAAAAATGATAAAATTTATTACAACTCATAGCAATACCCATGGGCTTTTCCGTACTCACTCCAAATTGGAGTTGTTGAAGATAGCAAAGACTAGATTTGCTAGCTATTACCTCACCTTCAAGCGCCTTTTGAAGGTAAGAGAGTCATTGGCTGCAATGGTATCAAGCCCACACTGGCAGCTATTAAAGGACAGGGCAGCAACAATAGTTGACAGGCAAGGTTTCGAACATGTGGAGGAGACCGCCCTTGACCCTCTGTTTTGGGCACATGTGAGGGAAATTTTGAATTTTACCAAACCCATTTATAACATGATTCGGTTTGCAGATACTGATAAACCAATCATTGCAGAGGTTTATGAGCAGATGGACAGCATGTTGGGGCAAATAAAAGATATTGTTAAGGATAATGATCTCAACTTGTATGCTATGATTCATGACTATGTGTGTGCACGGTGGAATAAACTCAATGTTCCACTACATGCTTTGGCATATATCCTTACGCCAAAATATTACTCTCCATCTTGGTTGGGCCAACCTGCACCTGGAGGTGGGGTTAGGATGAAACCTCACACAGATCTAGAGGTACAACAGGGGTACATGAAGGCATTGGACAAGTTGGTACCCGACAGGGAAGAGTGTGCTAGATTGCGCCTTGAATTAGGCAAATACTTCAGTTGCACTACTCACTTTGGTTCTTTCCATGCAATGGAAGACAAGGACAGATTTGATGCTCTCACATGGTGGGAAGCATATGCCGGCATGGGACTTTTGCCAAAGTTGGCTAAAAAAGTTCTCTCACAGGATGTGAACACTTCTTCTGCAGAGAGGTGTTGGAGCACCTACAACTTTATACACAATGTGAGAAGAAACAAGCTGAATGAAAACCGAGCTGAAAGCTTGGTTTATGTGCATTATAACTTGAGGTTGTTGAGCCATTACTGTGATCGGGCAAATGAGGATCAATCATACAGAGTCTGGGACAACAACCCAGAGGATGATAATTTGGAGGACGGCACGTTACATCTAGAAAAATTGGAAGCAAAACTTTATAGGGATGATGATGAAGCATCAGCAGCACCGCCACACACAGGGCCAGTCCCACCATCTACTGGTAGCAGTGCGGGTGCCAGTGCTAGTGCCACTCCTCGATATCACACTATTGTTCCTTTGCAGATCCAGCCTCCACCTTCTAGTCGTGGTCGTGGTACTCCTGAGAGTACTAGAAGACCAACATTTCCTCGTGGCTCACAAAAATTAGACATTTCTCATGGGCGTGGCAAGGGGCCAGCCAGATAAAATAGATTTGTTGTTTACTAGTCTTTTCTATTTGTTGTTGACAGTTGAACAGTTGAAACTTGACTCTTTCTAATTTCATATATTTAATGACAATTTAAGTTTGAAGTTTGAATTTGAAAGGTGAAACTTTGAAGTTGGCATTTATAAGTTTACTATTTACAAGTCATTATGAATTATGAATATGATGCTTCATGAAAGTTATATGGTGATCAATGAATCAATGATAATAAATGTTATAAAATATCAATGATGATAAATGTTATATATTGAATCTTGAAATCAATGAATCAATGATGATAAATGATATATATCAATGATGATAAATGTTATATATCAATGATGATAAATGTATATTGAATTTTGAAATCAATGAATCAATGATGATAAATGATATATATCAATGATGATAAATGTTATGTATCAATGATGATAAATGTATATTGAATTTTGAAATCAATGAATCAATGATGATAAATGTTAGATATTGAAATTTGAAATCAATGATGATAAATGTTATATATTGAATTTTGAAAGCTTGAAACCTTCAGATTGATGATTTGCGAGACTCAAGAGTCAATATGTTGTATGCTTCCAACTCGTGGGCATGGTTGATGAAGATTATAACTTCTAGATAATTGATGTTATATGATTCAATCTATGTTTTTATGTTTTTTATGTCTAATTCATCATTCTACATGTTTTTGTTGACATATATGCATCAAAATATAAAAAATAAAAATAAAAAAATAAAAAAATAAAAAAAAAAAATATATATATATATATATAAAAACGCTCCGGACCGGAAGCTTCTAAAAATGGCGCTCCCGCTCCTGCTCCGCGTTTTCGCTCCCACTCCCAAGTAACCTTGCTTTGGATTTCTTCCCATGGCTTGATGATTGGTTTGGAAGAAAGTTGAACTTGAACAACTTCGACACTTGAAGTTTTTTGGATGAATGGCTTAGAATCATCTTTATCTGTATTGTTCAAATAATCGAAAGCATCATTCTTCTCTTGCAACTCATTTCTTTGTAGTTGTGACTCCAGTTGAAGGAACTCTATCATTTCATTTGTCTGTTGTAGATGCCTTGAAATATCAGCAAGAGTTGCTTTGCTGATTTGCACCATGTCTTCAGCACTTGATAGGATCAAATTGTGAAGATCTTATAACAGCTAGATGTATTTCGCCATGTGAACTCGCTCGCTTAATTTGTTACTTGAATGACACGCTCGCTTGCGTTGTTGCTTGAATCGCACTTGCTTGATTTGTTGCTTGAATGGCACACTCGCTTGTACTGCCTTGCTTGCGCTTGCTTTCAACACTTGTTTGAGTTTTATAACTTGCTTGCTTGATTACGATTGCTTGCTTGAACTTGCTTGATTGCTTCACAGGCACTTTTTACTTCCTTGAATGAACTCACTTGATTGTGCTTAGAAGAGTGTCGAACACTGTCGAAAATATACCCAAGAGAAAAATGACGAGTTTAACTAATCTTGATGACATAGTTGAAAATTTACTTGACTTAATTGTCTTAGTTTGACCCAAAGATGAAAAAATCGCGATTTTTTCGGGTTGCCGATTTTATCGGCGATTTTTTCAACGATTTTTTGAAAAAATCGTTATCGCGAAAAAATCGTGGGCCCATCAAATAGCAACCCTATAAGTTCAAAAATCGATTTTTTTTTTTGTCATTTTTGCAGCCCTCTCATTTTCCTGACACACCCTGTTGGCAGTTCATGGTAATGTTAAATTCTTAAAGTAAAAGTGATATTTTTCATTTTCATCCTTTTACTTAAATTTTTAACATTACCATGAAATGACTCAGGATGTTTAAGAGTGGTTTCGACCTCATTGGATTTCATATGGAGAAACTAGATTTTTAGATTTCACTCAAAATTCAGCAGACTTAATGGTTTTCAGGGTTTCATGGTTTGGGGATTTGCATTGTTTCCATTTGATTCTATTATGTGTAAGGGTATGAGATTGGCATTTGATCAAGAGTATGAAGTTCTTTAAGAACCTTGATGTTGGTGGCATTGATTGTTGAACTTTGTTGATGTTGGTGGTATTGATTGTTGAACTCCCCTACTGTGGCCTTAACAAGAATGTACCCTTCACTCAAAGGAAAACAACTGGTTAGGCATGTTAATCTTTTCTACCGCATTTTAAGGTTGAGCAATCCAAGTCTGAAGACTTTGAGCTAGATGATGTTTATGTATCTCTTGTTGATGATCCCATTTCTAGTAGCGATGAATCAATGATGAGTTTCATGAGGAGGAGGAGGAGGAGCAACAATAGGAGGAGGAGGAGCAACAATAGGAGGAGGAGGTGACACCACCTACCCCTGCTATCGGTAGAGGACGTGGTCTACCTCCTTTAGCTCCTAGTGCTTCAGGATCTGGAGCACAACAGAGTCCATTGCCAGCCCCGCCAACTTCTTTGTCTAGAGGGAAAGCTGTTACATTTTCTCGCAAGAGGGGCAGAGGAAATCAGTAGTATAGGTTATTTGGTGCATTCCTTTGTATATAGCATTATGACTCATGATATGAGATACATTATTATATTTTTTGTTGATATTTTGAGGCTGAGTTGAGACTCGGGACTTAGTATTCAGGACAGGATTCAGTTTTATGTGTGATGTAGTGCTAGACATGATATTACACATCTTATATATTAGTTTTTTTTCATATTTATGTGTCAATGCATTTATTTTATGTTGTAGATGCTTTAGATATTAAAAAAATTGAAAAAAAATGAATATTTTTGTATGTGCCGATTTTTTCCCAATTTTTACGATTTTTTCCCGATTTTTTCCGATTTTTTCCCCTCGGCGATATTATCCCGATCGCGATTTTTTCATCTTTGGTTTGACCACCTTATCAATTCAAACTGGGGTGTCAGTTTCAACCGAGAATGCACCCTGATAATTCAACTCAATCACAAAAATGTTTATCTGCAAGTGATACAAAAAATGTTCTTGATGTTGTCTTGTCTTGGAATGCTTGATTTTTTAGCTTCTTTAACTTGAATTCTTTGATTGAATGATGTGGAATGTGGTTGTAGAAGACCTCTTTATCAACTTGATGATGTGTCGCACAAATGCATGTGATTGTTTGTGCTTTTGTATTTAACCTTGATTACATGAGCTTGATTACACCGTGTTGTAAAGTTTTCTTGTGTGCATGCAGTTGTGTAATTTGTCGTGTACCATATTACCAAAAGAGTGTCAAAAAACTGGACACAAGTCATGCACACGCATTCACTACACACGGTGTACCTAAGATCCCCTTATTCAATTTCGGGTGGATATAGGACATGATCACCACAAAAAAATATGATTTTATTAAGTTTCAAGGTACATCAGCCTTTCTTCTTTACAACATCTTCGTTGAAGCTTCTCAAACCCAGATTGTGACAACTCCTTAGAGGAAATTGTCTTCAAAACTGACTAAACCACCTAGAGGTAAAAAATTTACTTCAATAATCAGCTTCTACTTATCACTCCAAATTTACAACAAAAATCAATCCTTATCACTCCAAAAAAAATCACTTCAATACTCTCAACTTTCAATTTATCACTCCAAATTACAAAAAATAATTTCATGAAAATCATGCACTATAGACAAAACATATAATATGAGCACTCACTCCACTCACTATCTCTCAAAAATCACATTTTATAACCTTACCACTCCATTACATAAAGAATACTCCTTATCTTAAAATTACAAAGTTCAAAATAAAGAGCACATCTTCTCAGGTAACTTTTAAATCCCTTTAACTTTCATTTAAAAAACACTTTATGAAATCACTTGAAAAGAGATATAAAGTTACTTGAAAAAGGTGAATAAATTTTAGATTTCAATTTAAAACATGCACCATTCCTTTTATAAAAAATATACGTACCATAGCCATGATTTTTTTTTAAACTTATCCACCTAAACTTCCATTTGAACTTTCTTCATGCGCCTTATTTTGCAAATTTGATATGAATGTTGCTTCTTTCGGTGTTTCAAACCGTTCAATTGTGGCAATCTTCATGACCTGTGCATAGTGAGACGTTGTGTTTGAATCATCAGGATCAATGGTGATCTCCTCCTTCATAAAAATCCTTAAAGCTATTTGCAATGCATCTCTGGCTTCAACGCAGCAACAATAATGCCGCAAGCTACTTCAACGCAGCTCCTTACGCTGGCTCACAACTGGCTTCCAACTGCACTATCTCCCAAATTTTGGTATACCATATCAAGAAGAATAACTGAAGATCTACCGCCAAAGTTTAAATTGTTGGCTCGGGTTGGTGACTCGCTCACGTTGGCTGAATGTTGGTAGTGGTATACACTAGTTGAACGCTAGCACATTGGTTATTAAAATAAAAGGTCAATTTCTCACAAGTTGATACAAATTTTAGCACATTCTCTGTAACGATTACTCAAACGAGTATTAGCAGATCACCACACTTGGTGAATTGATCCTAAAGTTTTGAACACTATTACCACACTATCTTCAACGAATTCCAATTTCAGTTTTTTTTGTGAAACCCGTCAACAGTGTAATTGAGCTACGGATAGCTCATACGCAGGAATATATTCTTCCCTGAAGCAACCTGATGCTCCTTTCAATAGAGGCGCTACACTCAGTAATTGGGCGCACTCCTACAGCTGAAAAATACCCATTAACTTTAGAGCAAGAATTGATTCAAAACTCAAACCAAATTGTACTCTCTACCATTCGATTTAACGGATTTCTAATTGGATGAATTAATCAACGCTTCACCACCAATGATTCTAGCTTAGCGGTTTCAATTCAACGCTGGTCCAAGTCGCTCATACTATTCACCGGTCAATTGAATTCGCAGTGAAATGCTGCATATGCATCTTCCATCCCCAATGCACTCAATGGGAATTTTAAGGCCCTCCTTCACAAGCTTTCTGCACAGCAATCTCTCAACGGCTCTCTCCGATCTCACTGTTCTACGCTCCACTTTGCATGAGATTGAATGCTTCCGAATTGAACAAAGGCGTACACATTCCCGAATTAAGAAAAAGGTGTGTTATTTCTTTGATTCTAACTGGATCATGTATCACGTTTTCACATCCAAGACGGACCACGCTACTCACAGCACTCTGAGCCGCTCTTTGCGGGCTACCACAAATCCACTCAGGTTCGAAGTATAAAGCATTTGCTCCGGTATAAAGCAATCTAAGTGCCAATACCGCAGTCCTCGCTACATCGGAGATAGCGATAACAAAATGCTTCATTGATTCACCATCGCAAACCTCAATGTTCAAAATGCACAGTCCACTGCTCGCACAACCTCTCACACAATCCCAGCACGAGCCTGGTGCTCTGATACCACATGTAGAAATTTAATTAACTAATAAAACACATAAAAACATACCAGAGATTTAGAAAACTATACATGGCGGAAAAGGCCATAGCCTTGTTGTACTCCTCATACTCTCATTATTAAAAAAATGGTAATGATACAAATAAATACAAAAGGAGAATGTGTTGTTATCCTCCTGTATTTTACAGATTTCACTAGATGACTGTGGATGTCCTACAAACACCTAAAGATAGCATAATTTGCCTATCAGCTATCTTTAGAAGTCCCACTGCCTTCATCATCCTAAATTTGACTATTTTTCACTAAACTTTCCTATCTTTATGCCTCCTCAAAGGTTCACCCTGCTATTCTAAAGAAACTCCATTTTTGGGCCTAATTCCCTCATTCATCCCTCCAATCACACCCTCATCTATCCTTGTTCCTTTTCCTCTAAAAACCCTCATTGATCCCCCTCATACATCATTCTTGCATAAAAACCCTTTAAAACAATGCAAATATCCCTTTTACATTGATTTATCCTAACTTTCTAGCCTATCAAATCCTCTCAAAACTTATAAAAACTATGTTTTTTATGCAAAAAAAACCCACTTTTTTTTTGTATATAGGCCTTAAGCCCCTTTTTCCGCTTAAGCCCTAGTCCCTTCTACCCATGCGACCTTGACCCCGACCCTCCGCTATCTTTCTAAGCCCTTTTCTTCCAAACCCCCGGTCCCCTCTACCTCACAGGACCATTCCCTCGCCTATCTCCAAACCCCTTTTCCCTTTTCACTTCACCCCGCCTTCTTTATTTCCTTTCCATCGCTCTATCCTTCCCGGGCCATCCTCCACCGTTGATCGCCCTGATCCAATGGCCATCGGTCTCCCACCCTTCATCCCATCTCCCGATCAAAACTGTGCTACCCGACAAAAGAGCACACATCACCACACCTAGCCCCACCTTCCACTCAAATCCCTCGCCCCAATCATCATCCGCCACATGTACTCCACTTCCCCTCCGCCAAACTGCACCCCAT
This sequence comes from Pinus albicaulis, assembly GCA_034641835.2. NCBI lineage: Eukaryota > Viridiplantae > Streptophyta > Pinopsida > Pinales > Pinaceae > Pinus > Pinus albicaulis. Next base: position 572,530,718 of record CM076572.1, read on the forward strand.
CCTCGGGCTCCCACCGCATCGTTGATCTTGCTCCTCGAGATCTGACGGTCCAGATTTCATATCGCGCGAAATCTGATGTTGGGGTTTAACGGCCCTAGTCCATGCAAAAAAGGCGGTTTAGCCCTGCCACGCGGTGGGCGCTGAATGGAATCGCATTTGGTTAGACCAAAACCATAAACCGCCAATAACCCACGCGACAAACCCTAGTGGTTTTCCCAAAGCCTCTTTTCCCTCTACGCGCCAAAATTCAAAGTTTTGTGCCCTCATTCAAATTTCTTCACGATTTCGCCTCCAAAATCATTCCCCTACACCTCTATTCCTCTACAAATCGCCCTTAAAACCCTCAAAAACCCACCAAAAGCAGTTTAATCCAATCCCGTAGGTTTTACGTTAATTATTTGTTTGTTTTTGCCGGTTTAATGGTGGCAGATGCCTAGAGAGGCGTTGCAAATGATAAATAACCTCTAGATTACGATCCGAGAGGCTAATAAAGATTAAAAGGGCCAAGAATTTACATAAAAGAATTTAACCCATCAATGTACCATGATCATCGATGGGTTATAAACCCTTCTGCCATAAAGAAACGTTGCCTTCACATAAAAACAGATACAGTCAGAGAAGAAATGAAGAACGAGAAGATTAGGGGGCTAATTACAGATCAAGGAGATAAATAGAGAATTAGCCCTTTAAGCAGTGATTAAAGATAAAGGATAAAGGAATAAAGCAGTTATGGAGCAAAAACAAAAATAAAGGCAGTAAGCCACAACATTAAAGCAAAATCAAGATTAAAGGCCTAATACAAAGGTTTGATGAATAAAACAAAGGCAAATTAGCCTAGGAAAACCTTCGAATGACCCAGATCCACAGCAATTACTCCTTCAAAGACAAATTGGCCACCTACAGCATTATTTCTTTCAATAAAGGCATCAGACAGTTATTGCACAGTCAGAGATATTTTTGAAGCAACTCAGCAGTTATTACAAAGTTATTACTAAGCCTTAAAAGTCAAAAATTTCAACTAAAATAACTCAGAAGTTATTATTTCAGAGTAACTCTTTCAGATATTTTTGCCTTGGGCCTTGCATGGTCTCAAAGGTCAAAAAACATTAACTCTGTAATAAATAACATTTAAACACCCTAGGTTAGCAGCACCTCCTCATTTTGCATATAAATATTGCATATGAGCCTCATTTCAAAAAGGGTTACTTGATAGTATTGGACTGATTTCTGCTACTAGGCTAGTTAAGGAATGCTAGACTGAACCAAAGAAAGCTCTGAGTTGCAGAGAGCTATTGTACATGGAGTGACGTAACTGGTTTGATCATCAATAATACAAGCATGTTCACAAGATCCTTGAGCTATATCAATGGTGAAGTTTTCCTAATTGTTATTGTTTCTCCTTATGTTTTCATTATGTTCATCTTTCTCTAATAAAGAAGCAGAAGTTTTAGATTAGGACTTGTTGTTTCAGCACCCTATTTCTGTTTGCATTCTTTATGTTTATGTTTTCTTCTGCAAGGTCTGATTAGAAGATTCTTAATTTCCTTCTAGTTACATCTAGCTTGTTATCTTGGAAATGATTCAATAGAGTGAAACCAAGGAAATTTTGGTGAACCCATGTTCCTTTGAGTAAGACTTGAGATATTGTTTTTAGGATCTTTCTTTAAAGCACATTTATTAGAGTCTAAACCAAAGAGGTCTATGGTATGCCCTGCCCTTTGGTCTGCCTTGAAATATTGCTTTGAAGAGTCTTTGAGAGTTGTCAAAAGCAGATTAGATTATTTCTGTTTGATCTTAGACCACTCTTGTGTTATCTTATATGTTTTCTTTGTCTGAAAGTAGTTTGTTGATTGCTGGATTGTTGTTTGAAAGGTTGCTTATTAAAGGTTTGTCCAATGAGATTTATGGTTTGCCCTGTCCTTTGGCTTGCTCCAAACAGTTACCTTAAAAGGCTTTTCTTGTCTAAGTAGAGCTAGAAGATTCTTAACTGACTATAGCTTTGCTACCTTCACAACTTCTTAATGTTTCATATCACAACCTAATCTAAAGAATCCATTTGATATAGTTAGCTTGCCCTATGAAAGCCCTTGCAGAGTTGATGACCAATTAAATCCTTTTATGACTCCATTGCCCAATGGATTGATGTTTCTTATAGTCAATTTGTTTCAATTAAAACATTCCCTCAATCAGTCACACCATTGATCCTTCAATCCATCATTTAATCCAACCAAAACAAAACAAGTCCTTAGAACTTCATAACTAGCCTAATATCTTAAAACAAAGAACACAAAGATATATCAATCAAAATACTTTTATAAAGAGATCCCTCTCTAAATCCAGGAAGGCTAGGTCCTAGGATTCCAAAGTGGTTCTGATGTGGTCCCTGCAGTGTTTGTTCTTGCTATTCTTTGCAAATCACAGGGAGCCAACATAGTGGCAACCATACTAGGGACTATTGAGTAATAAACATTTCAAATTCACTCAAACTCTGAAAAACCTCATTAGTTAAGATGAATCAAGTATCAGCCAAGAATGGTTCCTGATTGTTGATGGTGGACAACAACCAGTCCTATAATACAAGTAAAAATCCTCCACCTGGTGACTCCACTGATTTCCATTGACTCCACTGGGAAACTTACCCTATCATCAAAACATTAAACAATACCAGTCAAGAATACTTTGTGAGTTAAGTACCTCTTTTATAGTTTGGTTTGTGTCTTAAAACTGTTATATCTCTAAAAACCTTTCTGATTTGATTGGGTCCAAATCCTGGCTTCTAGAAGAATCTATACTAGATTCCATCTTGACCCAAACCCTCCTGCAATAGTTGACAATCCTGAAAGCATCCTTAAGAAGTCTCCTACATCTAAGAATCCAACTATTGTTAGACCCATCCAAAGGGCAAGTTCTTTCCCTGAGAAACTTACAAACTTGCAAAATACCCAAGTTGACTTACCTCACATAAGAAGCTTATCAAGAACCAAGTCACAGAGTGGTATAGACCAGATAAACCTTGAGCTTGTAGACTCACAACAAAGTAGTAGAAGGGAAGCCTCCCCTTCCACTCCTCTTGATCTCCATTTCCTCCATAACTTTGGCTTCTCTCATCCTAAATCTGCTCAACATCACTTAGCTGGTCCAAGTACTTCAGCTACACTCACCCATACATCCACTGTTCAAACCACTCCACTTCATCACCTTCCTCCACTTGTTAATCCTCCATTGTTTCCACAAGTTCACATCATGGCAACATGGTATGCTCCCTTAGTCCTTCCTTTACCTCTAGTTGCTTTACCACAGGACTATCAGTCCAAGATTCCATTATATGATGCTAGTAGTTCTACTACATCTTAACAACATGTGGATAGAATGAATGACTACTTTGACAGACAAGAAATAGATGATGAAACTATAAAACTTAGAATGTTTGCTCAAAGCTTAGGGGGAGAAGCAAGAAAATGGTTCAAAGGCTTAACCCCTAATAGTATTAATGATCTTCCTGCTTTTCATCAACTGTTCTTAAACAAATGGGAAGTCAAGAGAAATCCCCTTCAAATCCTGTCAGAATACAATGACCTCAAAAGAAATAATGGAGAGAGTGTCCAAGATTATTGCACTAGATTCAATAGTGTTTAAAATGCACTCCCTCCACAAATGAAACCCCCACAAGGCTTAGCCTTAATAAAGTTTCCTGAAGGATTTGACCCAGACATGTGTTATCAACTAAGGGAGAGAGAACCCTTCACTTTAGAAGATATGCAGAAAGGGGCAGTAAGTGTAGAAGCTAACCTAAATGCCAGAAGGGCTAGATTGAAAGCAGAAAGAAAGGTTACCTACAAAGATGAAGTTGAACCCTCCACATCAGACTCCAAAATTGATAGTATGGTTAGAACCATGGAGATGATGATGGAAAGAATAAGCATGAATGAGAGAGCTTATCCTAAAGAAAACCAAACAGCTCCTCAAAACAAAAACCAAAATCAGAACCAGAACTTTAGAAGGAATCCCCCTCAAATTAGGCAAAGAAGACTTGATCAGCGAGTCAGACCTCCTTTCCAACAGAATTATGCTGATGAGGATGAGAGAGTGATTGAAGAAACAAAGGGAAATCACATAAACTTATTGGGAATAAACAATGAGGATACTGTTTTTCTCAATGAAGAAGAACAAGGCATATTTACACCCTATGATGAGGAAAGCCCAGAGTCTGAAGACTACAAACAAGGCTTTGAAAATGCTATAATGGAAGTGCACAGACAATATGACCTTAGGAGTAAAAAGAATCAAGACATTCCCAAGAAGAAAACCTCTAAAATTTCTGCTAAAAACAATTCTGAAAACATTTCTAAAAAGACAGCAGAAAACAATAAAACAGTGGTTGAAAGTTCTGATAAAAATAAAGGAAAAAACACCCAAATTTATGACAAACATAATGGTGAACAAAGTAGCACTAGCACCTCAGCTAATGCTCCTAATAAAACACTTTTAACTGTTGTTCATAATAAAAACCAGCAAGCTGATTTTGCTGAGAAAGCAGTGACGAAGAAGGATGATTTAAACATTTTAAGAACTCACATACCTTTCAGCATAAAGGGTGAAATTGCCAAAATCAAGATCCATGTCCCTCTTACTGAATTAGTCACCCAAGATGTATATAAAACCCAAATTTTAAGAGCTTTAAACATAGGAGAGCAAAATGATTTTGTCAATGTGACTGATGACAAGCCTGAGCTTTTGTTTGGACCAGAAGTATAAGGAAAATTTCAAGAAGGAGGTGTTCCTCCCTTTTATGTCAGTCTAAACATCCATGATAAGATTTTACATAATGCCATGCTTGACTCAGAAGCCTCCCACAACCTTATGCCTAAAGTAGTGATGGAAAATCTAGGCCTTGAGATAACTAGACCTTACAAAGATTTGTACTCTTTTGACTCTAGCAGAGTTAAATGTCTAGGCATAATCAAAGACTTATGTGTCAACTTAGCACAAATACCAGCCAAGAGCTTAGTGATGGACATTGTAGTGGTTGATATACCTCGTAAGTATGGCATGCTCCTTTCAAGGTCATGGGGTGCTAAACTTCAAGGTACCCTGCAGATGGATATGACTTAGGCAACCATCCCTGTCTTTAGTCAACCAAGAAGACTATATAGGGAAACACACATGAAATACATGGTTAGTAGTCAAGAAAGACCAGACAATTCCCCTCTTTATTCCATTCACACAGACCTTGACTCATTCATTCTTTACAATGATGAAAATTTTAATGAGCAAGGGCAAGTAGATAACAAACCAGTAATAGGAAAAGAGGGAAGAGAGGAGAAAGGATCAAAATAGTTTGCTAACTTAGAAAATCACAGCAAACATGATAAAGATCACAAGCTGCAAACCAGTCACCAACATGGTGTTGTCCATAAGAAACAAATAGAAAATCCTCAACACAATGGAAGCTATGAGGAACAAGACAAAAATGAACATAGCGCGGATCCTAAAAAGCAACACAGTGACAGCCAAAATAAACAGAACAAAGAGGACAGAAATGACTTTAATTACAAATCTGAAATGGAATCTCTTTGGAGTATGAGTTTTGATGGGTCTTGTAGTAAAACTAGTTCAAGAGCAGGCACATGGGTACATAACACACAGAATAATCATGCTCAGGGCCATTCATATAAACTAAACTTTCAATGCACAAATAACATAGCTGAATATGAGGCCTCCTCTTAGGACTGCAATTATTGAGAAAATTAGGAGCCAAGAGAATAACTGTCCATGGAGACTCAGAACTAATTATTAAACAAGTGAATGGAGAATACACTGCCAAGCATCCAAGATTACAAGCATATAGAGATGATGTTGTAGACCTTTTAAAAACATTCACAGAATATGAGCTTAATTTTGTCCCTAGAAACCAAAACATTATTGCCAATGGTTTAGCATTTGTTGCTAATACATGTCTAAAACCTTATGAAAGCAAACAATACACAGTCCAAGTTAAATATAGGCCAGCAGTCCCTGATAATATCAAGTATTGGCAAGTGTTTGAAGGAGATAAACAGATAGAGGATTTCCTACAGTCCAAAAATGGGTTTGAAATGCCAAATTCAGACTCAGAGTATGAAGAAGACTGTCCTACTGGGGAAAGATCTTATGAAGAAGAAACTCCTAACACTGTTGATATAAACATTGCTGATATAAATCTGTTAACTAAAGAACATGCATAGAAAACAGAGTTGAGCACTGATTTAAAACAAGAAGACTTTGAAGTGCTGCAAATTCACACTGATAAATTGTCAAAGGGACTGGTGCCTCTAGAAGAATTGTTTGACTTTAATGATGTTGCCAAAAAGCCTAAAATGGAACCCACTGAAGCTGAAGTAGAAGAGTGCAATATAGGCAGTGAATTCAAACCTAAGATGATCAAATTATCCAAAACACTGCCAGCTCATATAAAACTAAATTATTTTGAGCTTTTTAGAGAATTTTCTGATGTGTTTGCTTGGGGTTATGAGGACTTAAAATCATATGATACAGAGATACTCTAGCATAAGATACCCCTGAAAGAAAACCAGAAACCTTTTAGACAAAAATTGCATAGAATAAACCCTGTGCAATTACCCCTGGTAAAGAAAGAAATCAAAAAACTGTATGATGCTGGAATCATAGTCCCAGTAAGATACTCAGACTGGGTATCCAATCTTGTATCTGTGAGGAAGAAAACATGAGGAATAAGGTTGTGTATATACTTTAGAAACTTAAACAAAGCCTCTTTAAAAGACAATTACCCCTTGCCCAAAATGGATCATATCTTACAAAGGGTAGTAGGTTCTAAGAGAATTTATTTGCTAGATGACTTTTCAGGATACAACCAAGTGCTGGTACATCCTGATGATCAACTTAAAACAGCTTTCACTACACCTTGGGGCACTTTCATGTATGTGAAAATGCCCTTTGATTTAATGAATGCTGGTGCCACATTCCAAAGAGCCGTGGATATTGCTTTCTCAAAAGAGATAGGCTTCTTCATTGTGATATATTTAGATAACATCACTGTCTATTCCAAAACAGATGAAGAATACCTTGCTCACTTAAGAACAGTCTTTGAAAGATGTAGAAGTATGATCTATCCTTGAACCCCAAGAAAACTTTATTTGGCCTCCAAAAAGGCAAACTTCTAGGCTATCTCATATCTGAAGAAGAGATAAGAATAGACCCAAAGAGGATTGAAGGAATATTGCAAATCGATCATCCTAAAAACATCAAAGAATTGCAATCTTTCATTGAAAAGATTAATTTCTTAAGAAGGTTCATACCAAACCTCGCTGAACTCCTTAGAAACATAACAAACATGCTTAAAAGGGAAATAGGAGTTAAATGGACCATTGAAGCAAAGCAATCCTTTGAACTGGTTAAACAAGCACTCACTCGAACACCAATTCTTATTAGCCCTGATTTTAACAAAGATTTATTCATCTTCTCCTTTGCATCAGAACACACAGTTGTTGTTGTCCTACTTCAGAAAAATATAAAAGAACAAGAGCAGCCTATTGCATTTTCAGCAAGGCCTTAAGAGATGCACCTCTGAAATACAACATAATGGAAAAACAAGCCTTTGCCTTAATCAAGGCCTTAAAAGATTTCAAAGTTTACATTCTACACTCACACATCATTGCTTTTGTTCTACACACTGTTGTCAAAAACATTTTAACACAAGATCCTGATGGCAAAAGAGGAAAGTGGATTGTTATTATATTAGAATATGATCTAGAAATCAGACCCACTAAACTAGTCAAAGGACAAGGACTTGCAAAAATAATGGTTGAATCAAACCTCAAAGCCTTAGATATGAATATGGTCGATATTTTAGAAGAACAAGAAGAATGCACAACCCCTCCTGTTGAAGAAGTATTGCTGAATTCACTTTGGTATACTGATATTTTGTATGTGTTTTTCTATCTTAATGTCCCTTCTGGTTTATCTAGGACAAAGGCAAGGTTCTTAAAGTTAAAAGTTGTAAATTACTGCATTATAGATAAATGGTTATATTGGAAAAATGCTAGTGGTATATTGCTTAAATGTTTGCCTGAGAATGATGCAGAGAAGATCAAGCATGAGTTTCATGAAGGAGAATGTGGAGGCCACCTCTATTGGAAAAAAATTGTCAACAAAATCCTTAGAGTTGGTTACTATTGGCCCACCCTCTTTCAAGATATTCATAAATTGGTAGTTACTTGCCATAAATGTCAAATCTTTGAAAGCAAAAGAAAACTCTTACCCTTACCTCTGCATCCTATCTCTATTGAAGCTCATTTTCAACAGTGGGGCCTAGACTTCATTGGGGAAATCCATCCTTCTTCATCTACCCAACATAAATGGATCCTCACAACAACTGATTACTTTACCAAATGGATAGAGGTGATCCCATCTAGAACTGCTACTGATCTTGTTATCATTAAATTCCTTGAAAACCACATTTTGTTTAGATTTGGTTGTCCTAGAAAGATTATCACTGACAATGCTGCTAACTTTAGATCCAAGAGAATGGTGGACTTTTGCCACAAATATCAGATCACATTGGGTCATTCCACAACTTATTACCCTCAAGGTAATGGGCTGGCAGAATCTTCAAACAAAAGTTTAATAAACATCATTACGAAATTGTTGGAAGGGAATCAAAAGTCATGGCACAACAAGCTAGTAAATGCATTATGGGCAGACAGGTTAACATGCAAGAAATCAATTGGAATGTCTCCCTACCAGCTAGGTTATGGAGCAGATGCAATTTTTCCAACAAGCCTAGGAGTGTCAGTCATGAAGCTAATCCAAGAAGTACAGTCTGAAGAAAATGACATGGTAAAAAGGATAAATCAGACCATACAGTTGCAACAAACAAGAGAGGAAGTCTATAACAGAACACAGCAATTGCAAGAAAACATCAAGAAACTATTTGACAAGAGGACAAAAGCGAATGATTCTAGCATTGGTGACAAAGTACTTAAATGGGACTCAAGAAGAGAAGACAAAGGAAAGCATGGTAAGTTTGAAAATATGTGGAAAGGTCCCTTTATTATCCATTCTGCCAGAGGCAACAATGTATTTTTCTTACAGGAGATGGATGGAATAGAGCTTTTTGGAGGTCCTGTCAATGACAAAATGCTTAAGCATTATTTCCATTGAGAGGCCTAAGTTTAAAGATTTTTCCATTGTATATAACATTGTTTTGAAAAAATCAGAAAAAATAAATACAAAAATAGAAAAACAAAGAAAAAGAGGGCAGGAAAAGAAAAGGTACAGCCCCATGCCAAAAAAGAGTAAGTTCTGAAAGTGTGCAAGTCCAAATGCCACTACTTGAAGAGAAGCCTTATTTAGTCATACAGACTAATCATGACTAAATAGATTCTAAATTTTCTGCTGATAGGTTAGTGAATGAAGATTGGCCAAATTGTCTAAACTTGGCTTATCAGTAAGATTAGATTAGATTAGGAAAAGAATTTGGTTCCAAAACTCAAAATCTGAACCAAGAAAGAAAAAGAGGGATAAAAAGCAAATTTCAGATTTCAGCCCTCAAGATTTTGTAATTAATTCTCTGCAAAATAAAATTTGTATGCAAACTTGTACAAAGTATCTCTACCCATAACAAATCAGACTGTTCAATCCTGATTTGGTTGTGTTTTTCAATTTTCTGTTGTAGAATAGAGAATAAAAATCTGTCAAACAGTTTAATCTTGACAGATAGTTAGAGTAGGTAGAGAAATAAATAAGCTCATCAGTGTAATCTGAACTCTTGGATGATATAAGTGTAGAATTTGTTAGTTTCCTGTTTTCAAAAGAAAATGATGTCAAGGGTTGGCTAATTCAAATGCACCCAATGAAGAAAAAAAATGTTAAAACAAGTAAGATGGGTAGGTAGATTGTTGATGTGGAATTAATCATGTTATGATTTAGATGCTGAAGATCACTTTTTCAAAACAGCAAATCATTAAGTTAAAAGAGCTCTGTCAAGGTGCAAATCAAGGCACTGGTCTACTTCTTCCAGAGATTTATTATCTGAGGTTTTTTACACCTCCTAAAGGAGCTGCCCTCCCCAGCTGGAGCCACTGTTATCCTCCTGTATTTTACAGATTTCAGTAGATGACTGTGGATGTCCTACAAACACCTAAAGATAGCATAATTTGTCTATCAGCTATCTTTAGAAGTCCCACTGCCTTCATCATCCTAAATTTGACTATTTTTCACTAAACTTTCCTATCTTTATGCCTCCTCAAAGGTGCACCCTGTTGTTCTAAAGAAACTCCATTTTTGGGCCTAATTCCCTCATTCATCCCTCCACTCACACCCTCATCTATCCTTCTTCCTTTCCCTCTAAAAACCCTCATTTATCCCCCTCATACATCATTCCTGCATAAAAACCCTTTAAAACAATGCAAATATCCCTTTTACATTGTTTTATCCTAACTTTCTAGCCTATTCGATCCTCTCAACTTATAAAAATTGTGTTTTTTATGCAAAAAACCCACTTTTTTGTATATAGGCCTTAAGCCCTTTTTTCCACTTAAGCCCTAGCCCCTTCTACCCATGTGACCTTGACCCCGACCCTCCGCTATCTTTCTAAGCCCTTTTCTTCCAAACCCTCAGTCCCCTCTACCTCACAAGACCATTCCCTCGCCTATCTCCTAACCCCTTTTCCCTTTTCACTTCACCCCGCCTTCTTTATTTCCTTTCCATCGCTCTATCCTTCCCGGGCCATCCTCCACCGTTGATCGCTCTGATCCAATGGCCATCGGTCTCCCACCCTTCATCCCGTCTTCCAATCAAAACCGTGCTACCCGACAAAAGAGCACATGTCACCACAGCTGGGCCCACCTTCCACTCAAATCCCTCACCCCAATCATCATCCACCACCTGTACTCCACTTCCCCTCCGCCAAACTACACCCCATCCTCAGGCTCCACCCGCACCGTCGATCTCGCTCCTTGAGATCTCACAGTCCAAATTTCGTATCGCGCGAAATCTGATGCTGGGGTTTAACGGCCCTAGTCCACGCGAAAAAGGCGGTTTAGCCCTGCCACGCAGCAGGCGCTAAATGGAATCGCGTTCGGTTAGACCAAACCATAAACCGATGATAACCCGCGCAACAAACCCTAGTGGTTTTCCCAAAACCGCTTTTCCCTCTGTGCGCCAAAATTCAAAGTTTTGCACCCTCATTCAAATTTCTTCACGATTTCGCCTCTGAAATCATTCCCCTACACCTCTATTCCTCTGCAAATCGCCCTTAAAACCCACAAAAAGCAATTTAATCCAATCCCACATGTTTTAAGTTACTTATTTGTTTGTTTTTGCAGGTTTAATGGCGGCAGATGCCCAGAGAGGCATTTCAAATGATAAATAACCTCTAGATGACGATCCGAGAAGCTAATAAAGATTAAAAGGGCCAAGAATTTACATAAAAGAATTTAACCCATCAATGTATCATGATCATCGATGGGTTATAAACTCTTCTGCCATAAAGAAATGCTGCCTACACATAAAAACAGATACAGTCAGAGAAGAAATGAAGAACAAGAAGATTAGGAGGCTAATTACAGATCAAGGAGATAAACAGAGAATTAGCCCTTTAAGCAGTGTTTAAAGATAAAGGATAAAGAAATAAAGCAGTTATGGAGCAAAAACAAAGATAAAGGCAGTAAGACACAATATTAAAGCAAAATCAAGGTTAAAGGCCTAATACAAAGTTTTGATGAATAAAACAAAGGCAGATTAGCCCAGGAAAACCTTCGAATGACCCAGATCCACAGCAATTACTCCTTCAAAGACAAATTGGCCACCTACAGCATTATTTCTTTCAATAAAGGCATCAGACAGTTATTGCACAGTCAGAGATATTTTTGAAGCAACTCAGCGGTTATTACAAAGTTATTACTAAGCCTTAAAAGTCAAAAATTTCAACTAAAATAACTCAGAAGTTATTATATCAAAGTAACTCTTTCAGATATTTTTGCCTTGGGCCTTGCATGGTCTCAAAGGTCAAAAAATATTTTCTCTGTAATAAATAACATTTAAACACCCTAGGTTAGCAGCACCTCCTCATTTTGCATATAAATATTGCATATGAGCCTCATTTCAAAAGGGGTTACTTGATAGTATTGGACTGATTTCTGCTACTAGGCTAGTTAAGGAATGCTAGACTGAACCAAAGAAAGCTCTGAGTTGCAGAGAGCTATTGCACATGGAGTGATGTAACTGGTTTGATCATCAATAATACAAGCAAGTTCACAGGATCCTTGAGCTATATCAATGGTGAAGTTTTCCTAATTGTTATTGTTTCTCCTTATGTTTTCATTATGTTCATCTTTCTCTAATAAAGAAGCAAAAGTTTTAGATTAGGACTTGCTATTTCAGCACCCTATTTCTGTCTGCATTCTTTATGTTTATGTTTTCTTCTGCAAGGTTTGATTAGAAGATTCTTAATTGCCTTCTAGTTACATCTAGCTTGTTATCTTGGAAATGATTCAATAGAGTGAAACCAAGGAAATTTTGGTGAGCCCATGTTTCTTTGAGTAAGACTTGAGATATTGTTTTTAGGATCTTTCTTTAAAGCACACTTATTAAAGTCTAAACCAGAGAGGTCTATGGTATGCCCTGCCCTTTGGTCTGCCTTGAAATGTTTCTTTGAAGAGTCTTTGATAGTTGTCAAAAGCAGATTAGATTATTTATGTTTGATCTTAGACCACTCTTGTGTTATCTTATATGTTTTCTTTGTCTAAACGTAGTATGTTGATTGCTGGATTGTTGTTTGAAAAGTTGCTTATTAAAGATTTTTCCAATGAAATTTATGGTTTTCCCTGTCCTTTGGCTTGCTCCAAACAGTTACCTTAAAAGGCTTTTCTTGTCTAAGTAGAGCTAGAAGATTCTTAACTGACTATAGCTCTGTTGCCTTCACAACTTCTTAATGTTTCATATCACAACCTAATCTAAAGAATCCATTTGATATGGTTAGCTTGCCCTATGAAAGCCCTTGCAGAGTTGATGACCAATTAAATCCTTTTTTGACTCCATTGCCCAATGGATTGAAGTTTCTTATAGTCTATTTGTTTCAGTTAAAACATTCCCTCAATCAGTCACACCATTGATCCTTCAACCTATCATTTAATCTAACCAAAACAAAACAAGTCCTTAGAACTTCATAACTAGCCTAATATCTTAACACAAAGAACACAAAGATATATCAATCAAAATACTTTTATAGAGAGATCCCTCTCTGAATCCAAGAAGGCTAGGTCCTAGGATTCCAAAGTGGTTCTGATGTGGCCCCTACAGTGTTTGTTCTTGCCATTCTTTGCAAATCACAGGGAGCCAACATGTGTCTCGAGATAGTGCATCTATCTTGGACACTTTGGTTGAGAAAATTTCTCAACCATACACCAATCTAGGACCCTAGTTAGGTGGAGAGAATCTCTAGACCTAAACTAACTCCTAATTGAGAGGAACAAACTTAATCTAGAAAATTAGGCATAAATTCCTAATTTTCAATATTTTCAATATTTAATTAATTCAATTAACTTTGGATTTATAACTGTTTATGAAAGTGAGGCTAACATCACTGTGTTACCCAGTGCAGAAAATATTGTTGCTGGCTGACTTCAGACTGTTGGTTGGGCTATCTCCCGTGCTCAAAAAATTTCGAGAATTGGACACCGGACTCTCCTCACTAAACCCACAAAAACCCGCGAAGGGTTTGTTGAAAGCTCGAACCCGGAAATTGGCCCTCTTGGTCTTGGAACGCTGCTCTGCTAGGGAAATCGAACCACTGGTGCAATCTGTTGGAAAATGCCTCCAGAATGCTACTACAAACCCTGGTAGGAGGTGGCTAGCCTCCCCTCCAAATCTCTTGTTGAATCTCCTCTGCACTCCACACTCCTGGCACCCACACCAAACTGAGTTGCGCAATCACTGTGTAGTCTTGGTTGCTCTCTTCACTGATGCTGCTATGAAATTCCCTCACAAAATTGCTAGTCTCCTCTCCTGAGCGAGCACTCGAAGTCCCCCGAGGTAGAGGTTGAGATCTCCGCTTGAAGATCTCGTGTGCTAAACAGCACTGCAAACTTGGCTCTACAGCTGAAGCGTGCTCAGTCAAAATGACAAAGAGAAATCAGATGTATGAATGACCAAATGAGCCTACCCCTCTTCCTTTTTGTCCATTGAGGCTCAACACATTGCTTGGGCCCCACCTAGGCCTGCGCTGCCTCTCCATGAGCAAATTGATTGCTGTCATCCTCCAGCCAATCCAACGATGTCCTCTTCGTGCCTCCTCTGCGCTGCCACCAAAGGTCACATCGACCCCACCACTAGAGCGGCAATTTTTACTTAGGGACTATAGGAAAAGGCTTTATTTGGCTTAGTTATTATTTGTGGGTCCTCTACCCACTTTATTTCTGCCCAACATTAGGAAATGCCAAAATTAACCAAAAATTAATACTCCAATTAGCTGACTGTTAATTTGGAATATTACAGATAAGCGTGAAATTCCATTATTATTCACAAAGATATTATATGCAAATACATTATGTGACTATTGAATTCATCTTCCAATGGCTCTTGGACTCTCCGTGATGTTTCACCTTTCACACCATAACCCTTAGCAAATTAGGTGTCCAATAAAAACTATACTTTGTAATTTTAAGCATTTGCAAATCGATGCCTGCTAGAAAGTTAGGTATGCAAATTACAGGCTGCATAGCAAAACAATCATTAAGCCAGCGTGTCGTTCTATCCACAGAAATTATGTTCCTCTTGTCAGATACCCAAGAGAGCACTTCGTCAAGTAGGCTGGACCTCAATTTTGGCTTTACAGCACATATACTTTCCATATATTGTACAGGTTTTGCCATCCTATGTCCAAATGGGATCTCAATTGAAACTCCAAATTTAGTGCTGCCTCCTGCATCTGGTATGTACAAAACTGAATCCCATAGAATTGTTATAATTCCATACTCGGCATGCTCAACATTCCATGCACTCCTCCAATTGCTTCCACAGTACAGGGCGAAGGACAATCCCAGAGAATACAGAACACAAAACCACCATTTGCAATCAGTTCATACTGTGCTTCAAAATTATCAATAAGTTTTTGGAAAGGAAGCACTTCCTTCTTGCCTTTGAAACCTTAAGGAAGAGCAGTGAATTCACAATTAAAGAGTCTGTTCATAGGGTCACAACGTTCTATCATAGATAAAAGAACATACTCTCTGTAATCTGCTTTTTCAGAGTCAACTGTCCACTTGGGATGTTCTGAATCTTTCCAGCAGTGAATATTTTTAGATTGATTGGTGCCCAAGAAATGGTAAAATAGCTAATGATCAAGATTGATATCTGTTTCTGTTCCTGCATTTGTCCCATCTCCTTCTTTGGGTGTTGGATAACAGCTGTAAAAAAAAACCTTTGTTGTCATAAGTCCAAGTAATTGAACAAAATTTCACCCATGAAGGACATCAGGTTCCATACTCTTATCTGCCATCCTGATAACCTTGTTGTTCACCCAGTCACTGCCACTGGTACTTAAGCCAGGAGCCAAGAATTCCACATTTTCACTGACTTCGGAGATACTTAATGCTACAAGACCTATGCTTCTGCTTCCAACATATCATGATTATAAAAATACTCTGAACTTGAAGCCCAGTGTTGGAAAAATTAAAAGTACTTATTATTAAATTTCAACAGACAGTCACATCTAGGGTGGTCATATAGGGTGGTGATGCGCTTACTCAGTTCACCAGTCTTCGGCAAGTATTCAGTTAAGGCCACTTGTCTCTCAACAGAATCCTTGACTTCCTTTGAATCAGGATCTTCCAGCCTCCTGTAATATTCATTTGCAGACTTACTTCTCCTCGCTCTGGGGTAATCCAAGTGTTGCTGCCCCATTTTGGTGTTCTCATCACACTGTAGCAGTCCTACAAGGGTATGCCTGGGCTTGTTCCACTGACATGTTATGCATCCCTTCGCGTGCCTCAACACATCACCCTTGAGGCCCTCCCAAGAAAACCTTTGTCTGATTTTCTTCTATGTCTCAAAGAGTCCTTAGTGTCTTACTAACTGTGGATCATGTAAAGTGTTCAAAATTTCCCTCTTTAGTGTAGAATCAGGAGTCAGATCTACCCCTTATAGAAAATTATTTCATCCTCTATCCTGTACCTATCATCTTTGGATGAGACCGTCCATCAATTCGCAAGAAAAAATATTTTTGGAATATTCTACTAGGAGGTGGGCTTTCCAATCTTTGGTGATATTCCTGAGTGAACATGCGACTGGTCTCCTGGAAAGTGCACTATTCTCCACGTTCTTCTTGTACTTAATACCAAAATATTGTTTGTTGTTGCTTGTTGGTTCCTGATTCGTAATTAAATATTCTGCCGCACAATCTCCATGCTTACATACTACCTCCATTTGCTTAGCTGATATAGTTTGAAGGCTACCATTGGACATACCTCTCAACACTACCTTGCTGTCATTTGTGTCTCGGAACTCCATTTCCATCACCTGGTAGTTCATTGCAAATCTTCCTATCGAATATAACCATTGTACTCCTAACACCAGATTGATATCTGCGAGTTCTATTACCTAAAAATCATTTACCAATGTCACGTTCAAACGTGGAACCACCTACGTGCATGTCATGTTATACCCATCAGCTGCCATCACTTTGAAGCCCTCAAATTCTTCTGTGGGAATGCCCCTCCTTACCACAACAGTTGCATCAATGAAATTGTACGTAGCACCACCATCAACCAATGCTATGATTCATTGCCCCTGTATGATACCCTTGATCCTAAAGGTGTAATATTTTAGGAACTCCAAAGAGAGAGGCGATGGTACCTCCTTTGATTCTTGTATGTGGTTTCTCGTCTCCTTTAGCCTCCTCAAGGGATTGTTCTTCTCCGGAACTCCTAGGCTCCTTGTTTGGTGCCGGAGTTCTATCATCTTCATTGTCAACACCACTTCAATGTAGTGAATCTTCTCCTTTCCCAAACATATATGACCAGGTTCCCATGGTTCTTTGCAAGTGAAACAAAGTTTCTTTCTCCTCAACTCGTTCCGAGTCTCCTCATCCAACCGATCCTTCCTGGTCCTATCTCTCTGAAGGGGCTTCTTGTCCTTGCCCTTTGGAGGGATTAGTGGTTTGAACTTTGGATGGAAACTTTACTTTTGGTGTTGCATCAACAATATCTCATGTCTTGGTGATGGCATCGTGCAATGTGGCAGGTTTGAAAGCCTTGACCCACCCATGAGGTGGTTCGGCTAAACCTTCTATGAAGAGCATGACCAACCTCTGCTCCGATATGTCTGTCACCATGACTGCCATCTGCTGGAATTCTGAAATGTAGGATTCCGATGTCAAGATCTGCTTGAGGTGTGCCTTGCGCAGATGGTTCTAACATTTGAGCTAACCCTTGGGGTTCAAAATGTTGTGTGTGTGTAATTGTTTCCCTGTTTTCAAATTTTAGGAATTCTCATTTTCAACACTATACCTATTTTAAACCTTTGCCATATCCAAATTCCAAGTAACTTGGTTCCAAAGTTATTAGGACGTAATTCTTCTACCACATCAGGTTACTGAACAAGGTGTTCACGATCATGCTTGTACCAATCTTGCTGCTTGCACTTTGATGGGTTATTTGGTGAGACATTCACCACTAGGGTCAATCTTGAAAGCTCAGTTATAGAACACGGAGATACAGATGTGCATGCATTCCATCAACTACGTTCCCAAGGGCTTTCATTCGTTATAGTTTGACCGCATTAGAAAGCAACAATTGCTTGCTAATGCAAGGCCATAGGAGTCTGGACACCTCATTGTAGTTCTTAGGCATTGGGTGGGTGATGATATTTTAGTATAAAAGATATCCTATCCAATCTTCCAACATATATGCCTAGGTATGTAGGATGTTAAAGAAAAAATCTGCAAAATGTTGGAACCATGTAAAAGCTATCAATGTTAATCAGCAGCACTTCTTTAGAAACATAGCATCAATGAAAATTGATAAATATCTTAACATAATAAACTTTGCTAAAAAGCACCAATAGAAGAAGATAGCAATTTCACAAAATAGAAGAAACACATCCCTGGTCTTATTTATTCTAATTCGGTGAGAAAAAATATATGATAAGGATAAAAGTAAGACCAAACACAAACACAATCAAAGCAAAAAATTTGGCATTCCCCTAAATGTGCCACAGATTCACAATTTACCAGCTTCAAGCCGTCACCGATAGTTAAGATTGGATTCAAAGTGTCTAAACCCTGCATTCAAAGTGTAAAGGCAATTATCAAAAATCTTTCTCATTTAGGCTTCTAGCATAGGATTAATTGAAATCGATATAAGTTGTCGATGACATGATTAAACAACTAAGAACCAAAAGCAACATACAAATTAAGCATCTGTTTATTTTGGAACTGAAATGATATTGGCCCTCTGTTTATTTAGTAGATGAACTCAAATTAACACAGGCAATAAACTTACAAAAACAAAAATGTTAGTAGAATATAATGGGAAAAGCAATCGTATAGCATTTAGAAAATTTTGAAAGCCACCGTGATTCTTCACACCAATCTTACCTTTGAAATTCTTTTTATGAGAAATGTAGCATGAAAAGAGAAAAATATCTTTCTAACCTTGAAATTGGACAAGGTATAGATCAAAAGAATCATCGTTTGACTTAAAGGTTGTCTACGTTCTGTCATTCACATTGTCAACTCATTTAAAGTTTGCAAGATATGATTGAAGATGTATCCAATTTCTAATGTATATCTACGTTTATTGTTTTCTTATCCTAGCGATGATGAAACTGAAAAACTTCTTTGAGACACTAGAAGAAAGCATTTGACAAGTGACAATTTCAACTTTCAAGTGGAATAAATTTATCAGACAGAAAAGCTATGTTAATTATTTGTCCAACAAGCATAGGAAGTCATTCTTGTTGTTAACAAAGCTACAAAACCTAAAATCAAATCTAAAAATGTGAAACTAAATATTGTTCAATTTCTTTCATGCACAATAATAAATAAGTAAACATTTTAAAAACATATTCAAGAGTAGCACTATAGTGATGCCATCTTAGATATAAAATTAGGTGCCAGGTTGTGGCCTTTCACTTACAGAGAGGGTGTAAGGTGTGTTGGGAGGGAAAGTGGATTGTGAAAAATCACCGCCAAAATCAAGTAATACATATTCTTCTTCCTCGTGTTCCTGCTCTTCATTCTTTTTCTCCGACTCAGCTATATGCTTTAAGAGAACGGCAGGTCCCAACCATGTAATATAGCATAGAATTGTGGACATCAAAATTGGCATCAGTCCAGAAAACAAGCTAACTATATGTACTTAAATCTGAAATTAACAAACTTTGTATAATTCTATAATTCAAAAACCAATGCTGAAATTATTAAAAATAATAATAATAATAATTAAGTGTGTATTCTTACTTGGGCTGGTTTTGCTCGATGAGCCATGGACAAGGAGAACTTCCTGCCACCTTGAAATCAAGACAAAAATATAAGTTCTAAAATCAAAGCAATGGCACACTTTGCATACTATCTATTTGCATTACAAATTGAAGTGCTTTAAATTCAAATGTTGAAAGCCTAAGCTTCTAAAACTACTACATTGATGTACTTACCACCTTATTAGGATTCAACATTTTGTCTCAACTTTATTTTGTTTATAGTTAAGGTAGAGAAGTCTTCAAAGCTCGATGAATAGAGATATTCTATTAAGATCAATGAATTATGATAAGTGCTTGATGGAAATGTTGAGTACATCATTGTTATAATAAGAAGACCTAGAATATAAAGTATCTCTGGCATGCATAACAATTGTGAGAAACAGATGGCTTGTAAGGCATTTACCCACACCGAAATTTTTGGCAATCGGGACGTTGGCTCTAGGGTATGAATCTCCAGATTGAAAAGATGGTATCCTCCCTCGTTATGGTACTAACATTGTAGGCAGTTTTCATGTCATGCATTGTGAGTCATCTTTGTGGTTGTTATCTATGTGATGTTATAAGTTATCTCTATAGTGGCATATCTCTATGTCGGAATTTGAGCCCACATTAATACTCCTTTGTCAATTGCATGTCTGTTAACATTTCCATGGGGTGTTTGTGTTGTGAATAATCATACATGCATAGCAATTGTAAGATGGAGACGATTTATATGGGAGTATCCACACCAAAAGCGTTTTCAATTTGGAAGCTAACTTTGGGATGCAAGTCCCTAGGTTGATATAATAGCATCCTCCCTTACTATGATACTAACATCAATGGTTGTTCTGGAGTCATGCATTGTGGGTCGTATTTGGCTTATGGTTGTTACCTATGTGATGTTGTGTGTCTACAATGACATGTCCCTATGAAGGGATTCTATTCCACATTAATACTCCTCTTCTCAATTGTATTTGTGTCTTAACATTGTCACTAAGTGTGTGTGTTATCCAGCATGCATCACAATTGTGAGACGAAGATGGGTTACAAGGCATTATTTGTACCAAAAGCTTTTCCAATCCAAGGGTTGGGTTCGGGTGCAAGTCCCCAAGTTGATATGATAGGATCCTCCCTCACTCTGGTACTAATATCATCAACAATTTCAATGCCATGCATTATGGGTCATCTTTGGTTTGTAACTTTGTGGTGGTTATCTATATGATGTTATAGGCCATCTATATAATGGCATATCCCTATGTTGGGATTTTGTTCCACATTAATACTCCTTTCCTGAATTGTGTGTGGGTTAACATCGTCATTAGATGTGTGTCTCATGAATAATCCCACATGCGTAACTGTGAGAGAAAGATGATTTATAAGGCATTACCCACACCAATAGCTTTGCTAATGCAAATGTTGGGTTTGGAATGCAAGTCCCCGGGTTGATATGATAGCATCCTACCTCACTCTTATACTAACATCACTAGTGGTTTTAGTGCCATGCATGTGGGCCATCTTTGTCTTATAGTTGTTATCTATGTGATGTTACAGGCTATCTCTTCTGTTGCAACAAAGTTTCCATTATAATGCCTAACCCATTGCTATGATTTTCCTCCTAAGCATCAATTCTTCTTGTAGCAATAAAGATGGAGGTCCTATTATCAGCAATAAGAGCCTCTTGTCTACAAATAGCATGTTAAATTTAGATAACCATGGTATGTTCTATGCTTAATGCAGTTTTACTTCAATCTTTCTTATAGGCCCAATTCAATTTAGCAATCACATAAACATGAAAGTAAAATGCTGATAGAACATAATAATAGATCAACAGAAGACAAGCCAAATAATGTATCAGAATTCTTCTTGTCCAGCAAATGGATAAATGTTTGTTACACAGTCAACAAGATGCCCCAGCTAGCGAATCCTTGAGTTGGTCAAACCAAATTCTCCAACAGCCAAATCAGCCTTCCACATGTGTCACACACACACCTCAAAGATAGCTCCAAAAGTCAATGCAAGTCAACCCAATATAGTCAACACAAAAGTCAATGCTGCAGTCAAAAGGGGCTTTGGTCAAAGTCAACATTCAGCCTCGATTTTTGTGCCTGGCAGTACAGCCTTCAAAAATCGGAAGTTCAGCCCAAAAAACACAGTCAAAGTCCAAGCTTTGACCCAAAGTCAACGCTGTCCAAAAACCCTAAAACAGTCCAAAAATTACAGCAACTTCTTTAGGTTCAGATTCACACATGTGAAGGAGGGAAGCCTCTCCTAGGCTGTACGAACCAATCAGATCACAAGATGAATGTGTGTGATGAGTTGATGATGAAATGGACAATATCTCTCTCCAATTTATATCCATCAATGAGGGTGTGTGACACATCTGTAGGGCTCGGCCAACCTTGCACATATGTGGAAAAATAAAATCAAAATGTATGTTATACTCATCCAAACAAGATGATCTTTAGATCAATCTTGCACCTCTCCAAAAGAGGAATCCAACAAAAATATAATCATCATCATATGAGCAGTTCAACATGGAGTTTAGACCTAGTTGCCCAAAATTAACATAGCACGATGATTGTCAATAATCTCACAAAGAGGGCATCACTCAAGATGGTTATGACTTGCCATACATTCCAATCTCTAAAGAAAAATATCCAAAATCCACCAACTCCAGACCCTTTTTGTAGTATCCTCTACCAGTACTGAGAACCACACTTTCACCACAAATTTAAAACCAGAGAATGTGGAGGAACAAAATGGGATTAGGTAATTAACAAAGCTACTCACTTCAATTACTAACAAGGTTCCAGAAATTCGCCAAATACAAACCAAAGAGGGGAACGGGGAGGGGCAATTAACAAACCTACTCAGCTCGACTACTGATGGGGTTAAGGAACTCCTCCAAGAAATTGTCAGAGCTCCAAAGGGACGCCTCCAAGATATACACCTCCAAGGATACACTAAGAGCAAATAGAGGATTTCCCATCAAGCTGGAGGAAACCTCTCAGAAGCCATCCACCCAGACCCAAAACAAGTTCCATTATCCCAAATTTGCCCGAGGTCATAATTAAACTAAATTGATAGAGTTGCTCCTCCATAAAATTTGAAGTGTTCAAAACTTCAATGGTACAAAGATTGTAATAATCCTCGTCTTCCGTCCTCCCTTCTTAAATTCGAAATTCCACTTGGCTTCGAAATATGTGGCATGCATAACTTTGGATTAATCATAAATAATAATTAAGGAGAAGGAACCCCATTTTAACCTTAAGGTTCCAAATTCCAAGCATGAGGGTTCCCTAGCTAAACAAGTCTGCATGCAGATGGAATACCTGCCGGATATGATGGATTGGTGGGTCACTTCGTAACTTTCTTGCATTTGTTTCACTTCTTCCAAAAATGCTTTTGCTTCATCCAAATTCAGCTAAGTTGATGACCAATTAGAATAAATTAAATACCTTGCACAAACTGACAATGACATTGTCGAGGTATGAGAGCTCTGCAAACCACTTCTTATGACCAGAAAAAGAGGACCCCTCTAGCCCCTGACATTCTTTACCATCATCATCTTATGATTTGTTGTTGTCGCTGAACATGGTCAAGGAATGCCAATACACCTTTACCTTTGAGCATTTCCAGAACCTATCCACGATATCCTTTACCTTTGAGCATTTTCAGAACCTATCCACGATAATTCACAATATCTATGTACATATTATGGGCTGAATTTAATAGAAGATTTCAGAAATTTTTATGTGGCCTTGGCCTTATTGTATCCCCGTTTGCAGAGCACGTATTTGGAAAGAAAATTGGATTAAGCTCTGAGCATCTTTTGACAGTAATATCCCATCCGTTTGCAGAGCAGGTATTTGGAATTATTTGGAAAGAAAATTGGATTAAGCTCTCGGCATCTTTTGAAAGTAATATCTCATTAAAAGTAATATCCCATAATAAATACAAAAAGAGATGAAGCATTAGAATATACCATACATAAATACAACAAGAGATGGAGCTCATGCTTGCAGAGCAAGGGAGAGAACCGAAAACATAGAATAACTAGGTCACACCAGAAAGGCATGCATAAGGCCATGAGAGAATCGTGAATAGTTAATAACCAACTATCGGATTACACTAGAAAGGGAGGCATAGACCCCAACATAAGCTTCATTAGCCTAGCGCTGCCTTAATAGGGCATAGCAAAGATTTTGGTTGAGTTTCGCCAAGAGGTTCGAAGAGGATAATCCCAACCTATAGAGTGTTATACTTTGCCCTAACCTCAAGCCTTTTTTACAGCCCAGGCACCATGAAAAGGCCAAGGTGAGGTGATAGGTATGGCATGGATTTACTAAAGAAAAAGGAGCATCAATAGCAAAACGTCCCACAACAATATAAATGACAAGCACAAAGAATATCATAAATTTAAAGAAGGGGACTTGGTATGGTTTTACTTGAGCAAAAGAAGGGTAAAAAATGAAGGAAAAAAACTAAACCCAATACGTTATGGGCACAATTTTGAAGAAAATCTTTGTACTCTGTAAGAAACATAAAATCTAAAGTTGTTGAAACCTTCATTGCTAGATGAAGAGGAACTGTCGTTGTTTAAACCTTCATTGCTAGAGGAACTGCCTCACTACTGTAGGTTGCATTCAATATGCCTTCAGTGAAAAATTGTAGGTTAGAAAGCAAACGGAGATGAAAGAATACTCTGTAGTGTAGATAAAAACGAGGGAAATCCATCAAACTGCAAAGAGTATACACAAATGCATCAATCCCGAAGAAACCAGAGAAAACACAGAGTTGTTTCAGATTTAGCTAAAAGGAAAAATACTCAATCCCAGAGAAACTAGAGAAAACACAGAGTTGTTTCAGGTTCAGCTAAAAGGAAAAATACTCAACAATGTAATTGGGTAGATGTATTTCCTCGCTAGTTCAAAAACAAAATCTATTTTGGGGACAAAACCCCATCTGAGAGTGTCTTTCTCATAAGAATCTTTGTAAATTCTTGTTTTTTTATGTTTCGCTTGGCATAAACCGATGAACCCTTAGTTAAACTGAGAGGGGGGGTGAACCAGTTTAATACATTCATGGACTTTTAATCTTTTTCCTTAAACTTGTTTACACCTCCATTTCATAAACAACTTAATATATAATTAAACAACAATCTTAATATGTGAGCAGCAAGAGTTACGCAGATTAAATACAGTACATTAACACATAATTATTATGCACATAGACAACAGATATAAGTGGAAACCCATAAGGAAGAAAACCACATCTTATTATTGTTGTGATGCAAAGGCAAGTTCCAATTCCCTCTCACCACTGATTTTTTGTAGGCTCCAACCTACTGGAGGCTACTACCTCAAATTCTGCAAGCTACAACTGGAAAGGAAGCTCCAACTCCCATCTATTTTCCACAGGCTACAACCCATAGGAGGCTCCTACTTCAACCAGCTACAACTTGATATGGAAGCACCAACTCCCTCACACTACAATAAAAACATATGCTAATTTACTTGGATATTAACTTTGTTTTTCTCCTTCTTCACTGCTGCCCTTCCATCCTTCAAATCTGCTTCATATCAACACTGGATGTGCACAGCACCTCTATCTGCTCTCTCTCATTCTTCCACTCTCTAACCTCTCTGTGCACAATACAATAACATCATTTATAGAGATAACTTCATGGTTGTTGGAATTCTATATGGGAATATGAAGTGAACAGGCATGACTCTTTGCCTTCCACCCACTCATTTCCTCACTTAGCATATTCAGGATGTTACACCAATATATACACTCGTTTCTGTATTAAATTGGAGTTTTGCTTTGCCTTGGAGATTTGCCTTTGCATCACAAACAATATAAAATAATTAATGAATTTACAATTAGAGTTACAACAATATTTCAATTCAGCCCTTTCAGCTTCTTGCTTTTATATTCATTGTCTTCTTTGCCTGCTGCCCCTTTGTCTTCTCTGTCTGCCGTTATATTTCCAACTGAGCTGTAGCATTACTGTCTTATCCCGACTTGACCCATGCCTTTATGTTTTACACCGCCTCTCCTATTGCATATCTTACCCAAAGTGTTCTATGCTCTTCTCTCTCCTTTGCTCTGTGTCGGGTTACTTACCCGAGTCTCCTTCTGCCCACATTCAGACTTTGTTATCAAACAACCGCAGCCGCATAACAATTCTGCACAAGTGTCGGGTCACTTGCCCAGAGCCTTTGCTCTTATGTTTAACCTTTCCTTTTAACTCGAGTCTTTTCTTCCACATTTAGCCTTCTCTTTTATTACCCGAGTCGACCTCCGCTTCCATGGTTTTCTTCACAAAACCAGCGCAAACACATTAAACTTTGCACCTGGAATATATTAATATTTACCTCTGAACTGCATCGCATCCGCTTCACAAATCGCACTTCACACTTTGGCGTTCCATAGATTTTACATTATAATCTCCTTTTCTTCCTCTAATGCGATTTAACACAAGAAAAACTTTATATTCGGATTTTAAATACTTGGGATTTCGCCTTAGAAACTACATCGCATTCGGGCCTCTTTATCACACTTCGCAACTTTACCAATTTACAGATTTTGCAATACTTGCAATTCTATGATTTCACAAATCGCAGCAAACTCCTTATCACACGTTGCACCTTAAAGTCTCAACACATAAACATAAGAATCGTCGATTACGATGTGTGGTATGCGAGCCAAGTCCATGTCATCTCCACGTCATCGTGCCACGTCACCTTGCCACGTTATTGCCACATCATATCTGTAGAAATTTCTAAATCTTAATTCTTATGCAGAAATTATTACTGTTAATCCAATTAAGCTCCTACTTAAATAAGTTATCAACTGAATAAATTCAAGTTAACATCGAAGCAAAACACATAACAGATCTCTCCCAATTCAAATCTAGAATAAGCACATGCACACATTGACAAAGTGACAGTTATTTCTGGACAAAATGTCCCAGGAAAAACCCAACGTGGGAAAACCAATCTCTAACTGCTGGAGGGTTCTATTATTAAGAATATTTCTGAATACACAACGCTGGGTTCCAGATCTGGAAAACCCGACAAAGAAAACTATAGATCTACAGCTCCTGGCTGATCTAGGACCAAAAATACTGATTGATCCACACCCTCAAACGGGATTTACAGAACTCAGTCAGATCTAGGCCTAGAAACCCCAGCGCTGCCCCTGAAATGCACTGCGTCAACCTTTGAAGCCCCTGAAAGCCTTTGCGTCAGCCTTGGATGGCCTCCAAACCCTCAGCACTGCTCCTGGAAGGGACTGCGTTACCCCAGAATGGGTGACGCAGTCACTACGCTGCCCCTAAAGGGTCTCTACGTAACCCCTGAAGCGTTTCCTGAAAATTGCGTTGTCCCTATTGTTGCTGCCTTCCTCTGCGTTGTCCTTGAGATAATCTCTTCTCCGCCTCTTGTGTATTCTAGACCCTGAGATCAGATCATCCCCTTGGTCTAAATTCCCCTCTCTGTAGCTGAAACAGTTTTGAGTGTTCTTAGCAACCCCGCACTAGAATCTCAACTTAGCGTCAGTGCTCTGCCTCTGTGTGTCTTTACAAATGACCCCAAGCCTTTCCTTTATACTTTTCTCGTTGACAAATCAACCGCCATGATCAGATCTTGAATCAATGGCTAAGATTAAAAGAAAGCTTAATCCGTGTGACTTAAGACAATTTCATCACATGTTTAATTAAATTCATTTTAATTATTTTATTTTCCTAAGTTTTAACTTAAGAAATACACTAAAATAATTAATTAATTTAATGTCTCCTAAACCAGATGAAATTTCTCAAATCCATTTCTGAGTCTTGTAGATCAGGTGAACTCTAGTCCTTCCACAAAATTTGGGAGCTAGAGCACAACTGATGCTACCCCAAATACACAAAATCTCAACGATATCCAAGTCACTGCCACGTCGTCTTGCCACATCATCGTCTGCACTTCGCATTTCGCATTTTCTGTGTTTTATCGCTTCGCAACTTCATTAACTTATATCCCCGCAGCTTCGCAACTTTACTAATTTCAATTCTTGCAATCGCCGCTAAACCTTATCGCTTGCGATGTGTGATATACTTCGCATCGCATCTTAATTAACTTGGGATATCTTTACATATAAATATAAAACTCGTCGATAGCCCGACTGAGTGAGTCTGACCCAACACTTTCATGACTCTGCCCAGCACGTTCACAACTCAACCCAAACTTGCTGCCTTTGATGCGTTTGCTCCTTGATTGTCTTTGCTCTTTTGCTGCTCCTTTGCCTTAAGTAATAAGGCTAAAGCTTCTCCATCCCTCCTTTTTGCATTCTCACTACATCATTGCCTTATTGCTGTTGTTTCTCTACTCCTTTGCCTTAATGATAATTCTAATGCTGATCCATTCTGCTCTTTTGCCATCAATGACAATATTTCCAACATAAACTGTTGATTTACAAATGGGAAAAAAATTATAAATAGAAACTATTCAAAATTCAATAATATAATTAAGGAAAAAAATGCAAACCTGAGGAAGTTTCTTTACTAGGCCAAAGGAAACTAGATTCGAAAGAGAAGAAAAATCTGTAATAACAGGAAGAGACACAAACCTATAATAAAAGAAAATAATGCAAATTATTTAACGATTAAACAAATTAACCACTATGGTTTTTTAATGAAAGGGAATGTTCTCTGGATCTCTTGAGAAGGATTCAACCCATATAAGTATACCCCAATCTTACCTACACATTAAACGATTTTTATATTTACTTTATAAAACAAAGATCTAGTAAATAAAATCAGCCGCCAACATCAATAATCGAAGATCACTCCAAAAGCATTGGAATCAACGCAGTAGATTAATAAATACCACAAACCGAACCAAAATCTTTCAATTCCTGAACCACAAATTATAAACTGCCAGAAAAATTAGATTACGGGAAAAAATCCGGGCAGTAAATAAGACCAGATGGCAACATCACTTGAAAATCATTGGAAACAACGCAGTAGATTTAATAAATGCCACAGAACGAACCAAAATCTTTCACTTAAAGTGAAGCACAAATCAAACAGCCAGTGAACATTGGATACGGCAAAATATCCGGTCACATTATATTTTTAGATATTCTGAAATGACAACACTTTCAGTTAAAATATAAGGTTTGACGATTCTTTCCATGAAATAGTTCAAAATACTACATACTACAAAGAGAAACAATCCTGAGTTTGACAAAAATGGCTATATTTTAAAGTTCAGAAATTCTAGCCCGAGCAATTCAAATGAAATTATAATCAGTTGGTGAATGGTCATACCTTCAATACAAATTAAGTCTAAAAGTTGAGCATGATGTTGAAAGCAGGACAATTTCGTATATCTCTTGGGAAATTGCCCAGATACTGATTATGGGCCGCAGAAATCCTGTGTAAATGGCAAATCTATTCAAACTCCTTTGGTAAAGGGCTATTCTGTTGTTCTTAATCTGTACTCTTTTAGGAAAGGACCATTCTGTTTTTCTTAATCTGTATCTGTGCCAACTATGACACCCTTAGAATTTGCAGCTAAATGGTACTTGATATGCCCACAACCCCGCACCTGCCACCGAACAATATATTCATCATGAATTCAACATGTCAGTGACGAGAATAGTCCATCCTACAAACACTCAAGCCAAAAACTCTTTATTTATTTAAATTTGACAAGAAAGTTTCTATCTTTTCTAGAAAATACACAATGCCCTAGTCAAATATGGTAAGAAGTCAACAAGGTCTTAGTTCGATGGTAAAGAGAAAATGTTTCATACCCCACCAATGTTCAAATCCCCTAAAGACATATTTGCCCCTTGTTAACCACCTCACACATGTAAGTTGGCTGCCTCTCCTACGTAAGAAGGTTACTCCTTGAGGAAGGGGCAAGATGAAAGTCCTGGGAAAATTTATAGATATCCCCCAGTTGCAGCATCACAACGGAAGTGTTTTGAAGCATAGACAACATTTCATATTCCTATGGTAAGCCAGCTATGGTCATTGCAATATTGCCATAATGGGTAAGGGCACACTTGCGGCTGTAAATTGGAAGCATATATATATATATATGGTAAGTCAGCTATGATCATTTCAATATTGCCATAATGGGTAAGGGAAGGGCACACTTGCGGCTGTAAATTGGAAGCATATATATGAATGAGGATACAGCCATTGTCATAATGGAGAAGGGAAATATTGGCCACTCTAATAGCACTTTATATATGTATGTGTCAAAAATGGAGGTCACACCAGCCGCTGTAAATCTGAAGCATTATTATTATCTTCCGATTTAAAGCGACAAGTATACCCTTATTCATCGCAGCAATGGCAGTTACCTTATTATTATTATTATAATATTATGTGTAGAGATATTGTAATGTGTGGTTTGGCAGTAAAGTCTAATTGGTGAAATCAAAGAGATCAAAATTCGAATCCCACAGAGTAAATAACTTGCTATGAACTAAACTCAAAGAGTAGACTCCTCTTTATCATATCATGTATCGTGTATGCTCTTATAAGCCTTCAATTGTCGCTATCATGAAATCCTAAGTATAAATCGGATGGCTGTGATCAACAGCTCTCTCTCTGATGCTTTTGGTAAACCATGTACTTGCTTCTTCACTACAGTTGTTGAAGAACAAAATTTACTTATTTATTTGCCTTTTGAGTACAACCTCAAAAATGATGTTTATTACAGTTGAGGCTTTAACTTCTTTTTTATTACGATGTTACTTTTAGTTCCAGCAGATGCATTGCCCTTGAACCATCCATGTTCTCTTCTATGAAGGAAAGGCGATAAGAGAAAATGCCAATTTATCTTCAACTGATTTCATCTAAAACATGGTACCGAAAACAATACAATAATAACATGAAACGAAACTTGCATTCGGATGATGCCGTCTATATTAAAAAAATCGGATGATGTCATCTATATTAAAAATCATTTGCAGTGTCCATGACTGGCATGGTGACTTACAGGTTATTATATGCTTGTCTGAACTTGGACAGCACTCTCAATACCCTCCCTGCCCTCCGCAGAAAAAGGAATGTAACGTCTGTCTGTCAGCTGCCAATGTTGTATAGGGCCAATTTCCAATAGTTTTGCTAAAGGTCTCGAGAAAACATTCGTGCATGATAAAGCTCTGAAATGAGCTGTCTTTGTGTTTCACTCGCGTAATTTAGAAGAATGTTCAATGTGAAGTATGACGATTCTAGCAACGTACCTCTTTGAGATAATTAAAAAATAATAATAGCGAAAGCCTCCTCCGAGTTAAAAAAACCGTCACTAATAGCCTCCCTCCGGCATGAAATATCCCTCGGTAATGGGTACGCAAAACCCTGAACCCTTTTGTAAGACATTCTTGTGTATAGAATTTGCTAGGTTAATAGGTGTTAATTTTAGAATGTATATTGATGATGAGAGCTTCTCAAATATTGTGTAAGATTATTGAGTATGATTTTTTGGAGAGTACTTTCTTAATAATATGGAGGGTCCTAATTATTATGAAATTTTTGGTGAATACTTCACTTATGTTTGGGACAATAATTTTTCATTATTTACCTTATACATAGTATATGGTGAATTGAAATACATTATGGAGGTAATTTGAAATATATTATTGTAGGCTTATGGTTTCATGGTCTCACCATTCGGTTTTTGGGAATAGTTTTCACTATTTCAAAAAAAATTTAATAAAATGGTGAGTCCTAATTATTGGATAATATTGTAGGGCCCCTAGACCATCATTTTATACATGAATTTATTCTATACATATATTTAAGCATAAATTCAAATAAATGGTAACCAGCAGTAAATTTAAACTTACATAAGTAACTATTTTATACATAGAAAAATACCTGGAATGAAACTGATGATTTATTGGGCTGTGGTTCTCCTCGTGAATGCAGCGGACAGGTTACCGAAACAATCGAATCCTCCCAAACAATCTAGGAAACAATCCTAGACCCAGAAGATGCCTCTTTTGCTCCCGTGCCCAGAATTCCAAGAACAATGAGTCTCCCCTTCAGAATAGTTCATCTCACTCAATATTTCCTCTTGACAATAATGCAGAATTTTGCAAAACAAAGCCTCTCCTCTCCTTCATATTCCCTTCCTTATATAACTTTTCTTCACCTTCTCATACTTACATAGATATTTATGCATTTATGTGGATATTTATGCATTTATGGAGATATTATATGCATTTATGAAGATATTGACTTTGCTTAATTATTTTAAGATTAATTGTATTATTTTTGTTTTTAACTTAATTAAATTAACTTTATAATTAATTAAATTATATTATTATTTTATTTGTCTACTCACATATAATTTGTACTAAATTTATAATTTGTTTTTCTTGAATAATGCTCTACCACACATATGCATATAAGGGCGGTATACGTGTTAAGTCTTTTGTTGATAATTCATTATATCTCGGCGATATAAAATGCATTGTGATATTCAATTCGTTACTCTAACTTAGGTAGTCTCAATACTAGTAGGTATGTATACTAATGCGGTGTATGCGCTATATGCATGTGTAGCTATCATATGCGTATGTCGTATACACGCTAATATTATTTTGCTTATAACTTGGGAATGGGTCGTTACATACTTCCTCCCTTCGGAAAACTTCGTCCAGAAGTTAGGGTTTCATATAATCATATTAATAATTGCGTTTTTAGAGATTAGGGCGATGGTATAAGGCTTGTAATTTAAGATTGACTTTCTGTTTGAATAAGTATGTGTTGGTGATTTAATTGTTACTTCCCATCTTTACCAAGTCTCCAAGCTATTCTAGAATCATTCTATCCTTCCTAATCTCTTCCGCTCCCATCATATCCATCCTCTACAGGAATATGCCATGGCATCATTTTTACTGATCTGACCATTCATAGACCTTAAGGGTATTAGTGTCGATTACGTCGACCTGATTTACTAGTAGGCATCTGGCAGTCATCATCGTACGTCTAGGGGAGCGTGACTCGCACAGTCCTCCCATGACTCCAGGTTTTTGAGGATAAACGGTGGGCAACACCTCCACCCCCCCTAGTAGGACTAGGGTCAACACCCTATCATGGAATCTCATGGAGTCTCAACTGTTCCTGGAATTATGTCATCACGTAGATTGTTTCAGTAACGATGTGTTCTGCAAAGTAATCACCTTGCACACACTCTGCAATGAAAACACTCATACACACATTACAACATCTGCATCTATATATTTAATACAATTTCTAGCTAGATACAGCTCCTGTAGTTCATACATGTTCCATCTATGATACATTGTATTTAGTCATTCTCAATCTATATACTAATATGTTTCGTTTTCATATTTAAAATGTAGTTACTCTTCTATTTCTTTTCCTTCAATCATATTGAGATGCAAAATGAAATGAATTGATAGATAATCTCATTTATAATGTAATCTATGATTTCATATTCTTGCAATATTAATTTAAATGACATATTGCATATCGGTATCCATGCACTAGTGAAGTTAAATAACCAACATATATCTTGTATCACTAGAGTGAAGTAACATTCTATCTTTATGGGTATCCATGTACCAGCAAAGTAAAACTCATCCTTACGTGATATTTCAAAATAAAGTTTCAAGTATTGAAATAGAGCAAGTATTGAAATAGAGCAGTCATATACATATAAAGTTTTCAATTTCTCAAATTTAGCATAATTTGGGGTAATTTTGGCATAAGGTCTAAGCATCTTCCCAAGTCGCCGATCCAAGACTATATTTGTCCCATTGGACTTTAACTTGGTCTATCAGACGATTCCTGAGCTGTCAAACCCTACGTTCCAGAATACGTAATGGTTTGACCGTAGTGGTTCCCTCGTCTGATACCTGCATTTCCTTCCACTGAAGATCATGAGATTTGTCAACAACATAGTGTCGTAAGGTAGATATATGAAATACATTATGAATTTTGTGCAAGAGGGGTGGCAGTGCAAGACGATAGGTGACAGGTCCAAATTTTTGCAAGACTTTGAACGGCCCTATAAATCGGGGTGATAATTTTGTCCCCTTCCCAAACCGAATGGTGCTCTTATTTGGCCTGATGCGAATGAAAACCCAATCTCCTACTACATAGTTTCTATTTGTCTTATGAGCATCAGCATAACTTTTCTGTCTATCCTGTGCCTCTTTCAATCGTTTCCTAATTAACTTTACTTGTTCATCCATCTCTTGGATCAATTCTGGTCCGACTATTACCCGGTCTTCTAACCTGTCCCAACTCAACGGCGTCCTGCAGGGCTCCCATATAATGCTTCAAATGGAGGCATCCCGATTGAACTGTAATAGCTATTGTTGCATGTAAATTCTACTAAGGGTAAGTACTTTTCCCAGCGTGATTGTTGGTCCATAACATACATCCTTAGCATATCTTCCAGTACTTGATTTACTCTTTCTGTTTGTCCATCAGTCTCCGGATGATAAGTTGTACTCAAATTTAACTGAGTCCCTAAAACTGATTGCATACAAGTCCAGAATCTTGATGTGAATCGAGGATCTCTATCTGATATGATTTTCATAGGTACTCCATGAAATCTAATAATTTCATTTATGAATACCCGAGCTACATCAACAACTTCGTAAGTATCCATTACCGGGATAAAATGGGCGTTTTTTGTTAATTTATCTACCACAACCAAAATGGCATTATGCTTTTGTTGCATAAGGGGCAGCCCAACGATAAAATGCATAGAAATTATTTCCCACTTGGTCATAGGGATGTCATGAGGTTGTAGGAGACCTGCTGGGTGACAATGATCAGCTTTTACCTACTGACATTCAAGACACTTAGCGACAAATTTGACAATGTCGTTTTTCATGCCTGTCTAAAAGAAAAGTCTCTTAGTGTCAGCATACATCTTCTTTACACCAGGATGTGCAAAAAAAACTGCTTTGTGGGCTTCCTTCAGGATGGTGTTTCGGAGATCTCCATTATCTGGTATATACATTCTTCCATGAAATCGTAGAATTCCGTCTTCTTCCATATCATATCCTTCAAACTTAGGTTCCTTTGAATGGTTGCTATCAAGCCCCGACCTTACTTTTAAGTACCAACTATCTCTTACGAGATGTTCAAGTACTTGATCTCTTAAGTCCACCTTGATAGGTATGAGGGAAAATATTTGAGATCTTCTACTTAAGGCATCTGCTACTACATTCTCCTTCCCTTTTATATATGAAATCACAAAATCATATTCACTTAAGAATTCACTCCAACGTCTTTGTCTAGCATTTAAGTCTCTCTGGGTGAACAAATACGTAAACTTTGGTGGTCACTTTTAAGCACAAAGTTTCTTCCTACCAAGTAGTGTCTCCATATCTTTAAATCTAAAACCACTACGGCTAACTCTAAATCATGTATAGCATAAAGTTCTTCATGGAGCTTTAATTTTCTTGAAGCGTATGCTATTATGCCTCCTTCCTGCATTAATACTGCACCTAACCCCTGTTTAGATGCATCAGTACACACAATAAAATCTTTATCCATATCAGATACTCGCAAAATGGGTGCACTAGCCAATAATATTTTAAGTTTGGAAAATGTTTTATCACATTCCTCGGTCCATTCATACCTAACACCTTTGCGCTGGAGGGTTGTGATCGACTTTGCAATTTTGGAGAATCCCTCCACAAACCTTCGATAATAACCTGATAAACCCATAAAACTACGCACTTCATGTGCATTCTTAGGTATCGAGCACTCCCTGATTGTGTTTACCTTTTCAGGATCTACAGAGATCCCTTCACTAAATATGATATGACCTAAGTAACGAATTTCCTTTTGAAAGAAAGCGCATTTGGATAATTTTCCATATATCTTGTGTTCTCTGAGGCAAGATAATATTATCCGAAGATGCTCTTCGTGCTCCTTCTCATTCTTAGAGTAAATGAGAATATCATCCAGGAAGACTTGCACAAATTGATCGAGATATTTGCGGAGAACGCTATTCATAAGGTTCATGAATACCACAGGTGCATTGGTCAACCCAAATGGTACCACAATGAATTCATAATGCCCGAAATGAGTTCGGAATGCAGTATTAGAAACATCACTTTCTTTAATCCTTAGCTGATGATAACCTGATCACAAATCAATCTTTGAAAACACTGCAGCTCCTTTCATTTGGTCAAAAAGGTCTTCAATTCGAGGCATTTGATACCTATTCTTTACAGTGGCCCGATTTAAATCTCGATAGTCCACACACAGTCGTAATGAACCATCTTTCTTCTTGACAAAGATTACAGGAGCGCCCCAAGCTGAAACACTGGCTCGAATGTGTCCTATATCTAATAGTTCTTTCAGTTGTCTTTGTAATTCTTGAAGTTCAGGAGCGTTCATTCTGTAAGGTGTTTTAGATATTGGTTATGTACCTGGTTTCAATTCTATTGAGAGGTCTAGCTCTCTTTTAGGATGCAGTCCTGGTAATTCCTTTGGAAAAATATCCGAAAATTCTGACAGAATCGGATACTGTTCTAAGGATGGTCCTTTCTGCTTGCTTACTTCTTGAACTGCATACACCTGGCAACATTTCCTTAAACATCGTTTCATTTGCATAGTTGAGATGAAGCGTAAGAATACTTTCCTCTTAATACATTGGATTTGTATTGTCTCTCCCTCATCATTCGTGCAAAGTATTGTTTTCCCTAAGCAGTCTACCCATGCATGATGCGACTCTAACCAATACATTCCTATTACCAAGTCGTAAGTTCCTAGGGATATGACATATACTTTTAGTTTGGTCAAACAGACTCCTAGATCAACTTTGCAATCCTCAACACTTAATTCTACTGGTTGAAGTTCTCCTGAAGCCATTTCTACCTGTTTGAAATCGTTTTTCTTGCAAGCTGCCAAACCACATTTATTTAATGTGTATGATGAAATAAAACTATTAGTAGCACCAGTGTCAAATAAGATTTTTAGTTTTATCCCATTGATTGTACCTGAAGATTCCACTACAGTGGATTGATGTGCTGCTTGGTTGTTGTTGACGACGACATGGATTCTATGATTGCCTTGGGTATCTGATGATGGTCATTTTCCTACTCTTTGTGAGTTCCCCGGACAATCACGCTGAAGATGAGGTCCTCCACACCCCCAACAATCCACCTGGGTTGGCCCCCTTAAGTCTGACTGTGAATTTATAGACCAGGAGCTCTGTCCCCTGGTGCTACTTCCTCTCCCATTCCTTCCCCGATTACCACACCCTCAAGATCTCTAAGGACTGATGTTTGAGGGTTCGGAAGCTATAGTATTAATGGTCATGGGAGCTCTTGCTCCTACTCCTCTTGGGGTAAACCTATTACCATAAGGAGGTGGTCTCGAGTTATTTCCTCGGAAGAAATTTCAGGGAGTCTTTCCTGTAAATCCCTGTTGTGATGGTTCAGCTGGCCTAAAATCTCTTTTAATCCCCAAATGTTCTTCTGCATATCGTGCACATTCAACCGCCTCTGCTACCGTTGATGGCTTCCACATTCTTACCATGGCCCTGATTCGAGAATTTAACCCATATATGAAACATTCGGCTTGGCGTTCATCCGTATCTAGATAAGGAACATATTTTACAAGTTCCATAAACTTTACCTCATATTCTTCCACGATATTATTACCCTGGATTAGAATATGGAAGTTTCCTGCTTGTTGCTCTTGAAAGAAAGGTGGTAAGTATTTTGCACGGAATCGGTCTACAAACAACTCCCAAGGAACAATGTCTGATGTGATATGTAGTTGTTTTTCTAGATTTCCCCACCAAATCAGAGCATTCCCCTTGAGTTGGAATATAGTGATATTTGTTTTAGAGGTAGAAGAATATTCTTTTAGTGTGAAGCATCTTATCATCCCTTCTAACCATGCTTCGGCATGTTCTCCAACTCTTCCTCCTGAGAATTCCGGGAGTTTAATCTTTTGCAGTTCCCAAGAAATATCTTCTCTATGAGGCTTATAATCATAACCTTTAGGCTTTTGTGAATGTCTTTCCTCTAGATGAGGTCGTTCCTCTTTGCTACTAGTCGGTTGTGACCTTTGTAATGTTTCCAGAATGGCTTCTAATGAGGGCATTACAGTAGTTAGATCGGTTGCTGGAGCAACTGGTGCTGATGACGATCTAGGTAGTGGCGATGGTGACAGTGTTGGCGATGACAATGGTGGAGGTGCTAGAGATGGCGATGCATCTTGTTGGCGTTGCCGCCTTTGATACGTTCTTATCATCGTGACTTTTCCTGGAATACATAATAAATTTATGAGAATCGGGTAAGTTTTTAGACTAACTAAATATGATTTTCGTCAAATTGAGTTGGCATACGAGTATAGTTATTTTGTTATTTTACCTGCAGGCAGGTCTTACTGGTACCGAGGTCAATGAGGGTGCCCATGCGACCTCCTTGTCCTATGCAGGATATTCTATGCTTACTAATTTTAGAGTGAAATGCAAGGGTTTTCATAGATCATAGTGTCGTTTCGTAAAATTTGTCTAGAATGTTCAGTTCTGGATGTAGTTATAGAAGGGATTATTAACTTTCTGTTACTTATGACTATAACTAATACTTGGAATTTAATAATTTTAAATTCTCGTTTCATTGAATTATTATTATGCTATTATAGAACGACATCTCTGAGTAACAACTGTTCAAGTGTCATAATAAAATCTGGTACACATCTTTCGTTATTGTTCATAAATAACTTTAAGTATTTATATAATTACACTTACTCTATTTTAATTCCTTTCCCAACTTTTAATGCTATATATATATATTGACTTTATCAAACTAAATTAAATTATACTTTGTAATAATTATTAATAAAATATTTTATGTTTAATTACCAATTCTTTTGTTAATATTATCTAACCAACTTTTATTTTATATATATATATATAAAATTAATATTTCAACTTAATACTTAATCATATTTATAATAATAAAATAAAATCTACTGATATTATAACCCATTACTGAATTAATCAACAAACAAATTTTTAAATAAACTAATTAACCCCATTATTTAGAAATTTAAAATTTTACGTTCAAAGTATTTATACAAGTATAAATATTTGAATAATGTTATCGCTAAGAGTTGGTGCATTCTCGACCAACGGTCTGCGCACTGTAATCTATGAATTATATTCCCCATCAAACTTATTCGCCTCTTTAAAGCCAAGCAACCGCCCTCACGCTATTTGCTTTCTAGGGTTCGACATAAAGTTTTTGGAATAATTACCTAGTCTATGCGTAACTAACACATTGGCTGGCTATGGTTACAAGGGTTTACAAACTGCTTATGTCAGAAAACAGATCGAATTTTACTTTGATGACCTCCATTATGTGATCCTCCCAATGGTGACATAAGTCGATTCCACCGATTAGCCCACCACCTCGTGGCACCTCAGTGGCAGTCCCAAAGACATCGATGTACCAGCTCTCATTGCCATCGATTATCAATGTGAATGAAGATTGAGACGAATTGAAAGCCCCGTGTTGTGAATGGCTCTCAGAGACTGCTGGGAATTTGAATGAAGATATGCGGAAAGGACTGTGGTTAGTTCCCAAGTAGAGGCAGCCCACTGTGACCCGAACGAGGGTTAAGGCGTTGCTCGGGCGAAGATTCTGAATCATTAATTAGTGCGGTTCAACGATTCTTTCTACGCATCTGAAAGTCAAGCATTTTCAGCATATTTAATGGGGAAACGGTTAAGAATTTATTAAGAAATAGCTGGGCGGTGGGCAGTGGGCGGTGTTGAGATATGGGAATTCAACGGAACCAGGATATGTGCCATCGAGGCACTGAGAAGCTCACTAGATATACTATTTGATATCTAGAATCCTTAATTCAGCTGCGTGTTTCCCTTCTCCTCATGGATTTCTGCAATTCATGAAGTCTGTAATCGACTCTGCATTCCTTCTCTAATGGTGGATTTATGTTTACTCTGTTGTTCTACTTGAAAACACTTTTACTCTCCTCGGGTGGAACGAATGGGAACAGCTAAAACCATTTGGTTTATCTAAACGGACTCATGGACTCCAAATGAATTGTTTATAGGTTCGATCGGGCAGACTATGCCTACCTTTTCCGCAACTGGGCACATTCCTTATGGTACAACCACATGGTACATTCCTACAGCCACATGTTTTGTTTCAGTTCTATCCCTTATCAAATTCGGTGCTTCCTTCAAATCTCAGTAAAGACACTAATAGAACCATATCATAGTTTTGGTTCCTTGCCATGTTTGGAAAGAATTTCTGATAATATCAACAACAAAGATAATCTCGGTGTCTTGGCAATATAAAATCTAACTCAGTTTATAACCCTAGCAGGATAAAAGGCATTATTATCTCCCTTGTCCAAACAGAACAAACGTGAGGAGGAAAATTCCGGTGGGGCCTTTATTGGGCAACAGAGGTTTAGTCTTGACAGAGAAATGGCAAGGGAGGACTCTCCCATGTCAATCCAAAACAGTGGCGGGGATGGCTATTTAACCTTAAGTGGTGGTGGAGAGAAGAACCCAAATGAATTAGGCACCTCCAGATTTTGTATTTATAGAAGGACCTAAAACGATACAAGACTTTACAAAATGTAATTGCAAGAGATTTAGGACTATACACCACATCTGAAACACTCTCACATCATATTGAGAGCATTCCGCCAGCAACTCATCTCTTCCGGCTATCCTAGCTTCTTGGTGATAAGATTCCAAGCATAACGTATAATTCGCCGCACATTTGTGTTATCAATTCCCATCCCAAAACAATAGTTGCAACAACCACCTGTAGTTTATCATTATGAAACTGTTCATGGACTTGCCTCAAATGGTTCTTTGGCAACTTTGCATGATAAGCTGCAGCCTTCACACCAGGCTTGCTAAGAAGTTTTGCTATCATTTCTGTCTCTTTTCTTGAGGGTGTGTATATGATACTTGGACCCGATCCTAGTATAAGGTGTTCCTTACCCAATACAGTTTCAAAAGACTCACTTTCAAGTTCTAAATGGTGGTCTTCTTTGAAAACAGATCCCTCAAATTCACCAAAAGCCACATCAAAGTCTTCAGTTATATGCTCATCTGCCTCATCCTCAAGGTATTCGACTGTCATACTGTGACCTTTACCAGTATTTCCTTACAAGATATCGATTTTATTAGAGATGTTGACAATGATGTAGTGAGGATTGTGCTTTGATAGCCACGATGACAGAGATGTCTTGACAGTGGGACAACTAAGATTTTTTTGCAATACAATTAAAGCAGAAACAGAGTTATGTGTTGACAGTGATGAACACCCTGATTGTTAGAATCCCATTTTATACTAAATTCTTAACACCCTGAGGTCCCGAAGGGTTCAAGCTGTGCTCTGATACCATGTGTAGGGCCCCGAAACCATCATTTTATAAATGAATTTATTCTATACATATATTTAAACATAAATTCAAATAAATGGTAACCAGCAGTAAATTTAAACTTACATAAGTAACTATTCTATACATAGAAAAATACCTGGAATGAAACTGATGATTTCTTGGGCTGTGGTTCTCCTCGTGAATGCAACGGACAGGTTACCGAAACAATCAAATCCTCCCAGCCAATCTAGGAAATAATCCGAGACCCAGAAGATGCCTCTTCTGCCCACGTGCCCATAATTCCAAGAACAACGAATCTCCCCTTCAGAATAGTTCAGTTCCCTCAATATTTCCTCTTGAAAATAATGCAGAAATTTGCAAAGCAAAGCCTCTCCTCTCCTTCATATTCCCTTCCTTATATAACTTTTCTCCACCTCCTCATACTTACGTAGATATTATGGCATTTATGTGGATATTTATGCATTTATGGAGATATTATATGCAGTTATTTAGATATTATAGACATTTATGTAGATATTATAGGCATTTATGAAGATATTGACTTTGATTAATTATTTTAAGATTAATTGTATTATTTTTGTTTTTAACTTAATTAAATTAACTTTATAATTAATTAAATTATATTATTATTTTATTTGTCTGCTCACATATAATTTGTACTAAATTTATAATTTGTTTTTTCTTGAATAATGCTCTACCACACATATGCATATAAGGGCGGTATACGTGTTAAGTCTTTTGTTGATAATTCATTATATCTCGGTGATATAAAATGCATTGTGATATTCAATTCATTACTCTAACTTAGGTAGTCTCGATACTAGTAGGTATGTATACTAGTGCGGTGTATGCGCTATATGAATGTGTAGC
This sequence comes from Pinus albicaulis, assembly GCA_034641835.2. NCBI lineage: Eukaryota > Viridiplantae > Streptophyta > Pinopsida > Pinales > Pinaceae > Pinus > Pinus albicaulis. Next base: position 572,572,470 of record CM076572.1, read on the forward strand.
TATCATATGCATATGTCGTATACACGCTAATATTATTTTTCTTATAACTTGGGAATGGGTCGTTACAAATATAGTATGGTGGACTCACGGCCTCCACTTTCTAGTGTTTGGAAATAGTTTTCATTATTTAAATGTTTTCCTTAATAACATGGAGAATCTTAATTACTTGATATTACATCATGATAGGTTCATGGTCTCACAACGCCCACTTTATGGTGTTTGGAAATAGTTTTCACTATTTAATACTCTTACTTTCTTAATAACATGGAGAGTCATAATTATTCAATAATACATCATGGTAGGCTCATGGCCTTAAGACCCCACTTTTTGGAAATAGTTTTCACTATTTATTTTCTTAATATTATGGAGAGTCCTAATTATTCAATAATACATCATAATAGGTTCATTGCCTTATGGTCCCCACTTTCTTATGTTTGGAAATAGTTTTAACTATTTAAAACCCTTCATTTCTTAATAACACAAAGAGTCCTAATTATTCCATAAAAACAACTTTTTGTATTAGTTAATAATAATAATCAAATTTTACTTTTAATTAAAGTTAAGTTTTGTACATATTATAATATGAAGTGGTGACTTCCTATAGTATTGGTAGTCATTACAATTTCAACTAAAACTATATCATTGTGAAAAAAATAAATGGAGAGTAGAAAGCTTATTGGATTTTTTGGAAATGGAGGAAAGAAAAAACTCTTTTTTGAGACTATTGTCATTCCTATTACTTTATATTTATATGTAATATGAAGTGGTGACTTCCTATAGTATTGGTAGTCATTACAATTTCAACTAAAACTATATCATTGTGAAAAAAATAAATGGAGAGTAGAAAGCTTATTGGATTTTTTGGAAATGGAGGAAAGAAAAAACTCTTTTTTGAGACTATTGTCATTCCTATTACTTTATATGGATGTGAAGTTTGGAGATGCACTATCTCTCGAGAATTATAGAAAAATATAGAGCATATCCAAAAGAATTTTATAATCCCAAAAATATAGGCAATACCCTATCCTATTCTCCTCATAGAAGAAAGTATTTCCCCCATTAAGAGTGTGGTTATCACTAGGTAGCTAATGTACAAGAATAATTTAAACAACACGGAAGGCAAGAGGTTTTCCAAAATTGCTTCAAACTTCAACCAAAACCACCTACGACTGAAGCGAAGAAAGCATAAAATTCCAAGGCTTGGCTAAACCATTGGGGAATAGAGGAAGAGATCATTTTGCAGAATAATGATAATATCAAAATATTATTATATCTAAACTTAAGGAGAAATCGTGGTGCGATAAAGAATTAGATGATAAAAGAAAATTAAGATGTTATAAGGAGGTGATCAACCCTAATCTTGAAGATCAAAAGTGTCTCTTTATTTTGACTAATATAAAGAAGAAAAACGACATTGCTAAAATAAGAACAAGTTCGCACGAGCTTCACAATGGAACTGTGAATTAGGAAATTCTCATAACTTCGTGGGATGAAAGAAGTTGTCATCTTTATATGATAGTAAGAGGGTTGAAAATGAAAACACTTTCTTTTATAATTTTTTTTGTATGCCAAATTAGAACACAAATGATGCAGGAACATCCGGCTCGAAAAATCATTGAATTTTTTGTTGACTTAGGGGGTCTAATGTTTATTAAAGAATTTAATTTATTTATAGGAATTTTTTATATTTTGGATATGATTTGAGTGAGAAATATGTATGAGAGGTTTTAATGTAAATATTCTAAAATAATTGAGAATACAAGAGATATTATGCTTGTAAAGATCTCATAAAAAAATCTTAGGGATTAGGAGATCCTAGAATAGGATTTAGTTGAGTCAAAAGTGGATTTGGAGGATTTTTAGGATACGATTGAGTAGATTATGGATCTGAACCAAAATTGGTTGCAGAATCATTTTGTATATATTTGTAAGCCTCAAAGGTATTAAGGAGGCCATTTCAAATGAAGAAAATCAAGCCAGAAAGAGAGATAGGCAGAAGATGGCCAAGAATAAAATAGAGGGGCCATATTAGTTAGATTATAATTCTTTTCAATGGATGTACGGTTTTTCATTTACTGAATGAAGAAAAAGCTTCAACAATGGATGTGTACTTACTCTTGTGGTTCAATGTGTAAATTACTTGAGTAGTTGGTTGCATGCTTGTTATTAAATTTAATATTGACTGTGTATTTTGAATGGACTACGTGTTAACCAAGTATCTCTGGAATCACTATGTGATTGTGATGAATTCCAATTTATGTACATTTGATGAATTAATGTAGGAAATAATCATTGAATGAGGAAATTCTAGATGCAAGTGGTTTTGTTTGTTTTGTGGAGCAGTCAAGGATTTGGAATTCCTGGAGCGTTAGAAGAAACTCGACTGTCAATCATAGAATAAATCGACAGTAAGCCACCATAATGTTTTGTGCAGAGGGTTTAAAGTTACCTCTCAACATGCGTGGAGAAAACAACATATAGTTTGCATGAGTACAAAAATATGGTTTGAATGGTGGAAGTCGAATGAATTTTTAATATAAATATTGATACAATGTGACCAGTGGGGTGGGCGAGTCCAGTGGGCTCGACTTGACTCCCCCTTTTTAATATTTTTTCGTTTTTTAAACCATAACGGTCTTTTTTTTCTTTTTTTCTTTTTTTTTTTCTTTTTTTTTCCCGAAAATAAGGGTCACTAGAAGATTTAAGTAGAAAAAAATTCGCCCATCCGGTGGTTGGATTCCATGCGCCGGGTCTTGGTCAATTTGTTGCCTCGTTAAGCTTGCCACTTGGCCAAGTTTGACCACAACTTTGACCAAACATAACTCAACCATACAAACTCATATTTGAGTGTCGTTTGCACCGTTGGAATCAAGGCGACGAGCACTACGATCTGGTACTAGTTTCACTTCAATCTGAGGACTTTTATTTTTGAGTTATTCTTAGCCCTCTTTAACTTTTGAGTGTCTCTAGAGCCACCTAGATCACTTGACGACACCATCCTCTTGGTTGAAGCTTCCCTATCCATTTACAAGGGATTTAAATTTGTTCTTGAAAGATTTATCTCATCTTTAGGAGGATTATCCAATGCTTCCAAATCCCAAATATTTTCTTGGAACATATCTAGATCCAAACAAAATCAAATTGGAGATATTCTTGGATTTAAGCATGTTGAAAGCTAGAAATAATTCAAGTATCTAGGAATCCCCATCTACCTTAAAGTCCACTCTCCTCAAGCATGGAAAAACACTCATGTGAAAATAAAAGGAAATTTGTAAGCTTACGAAACTAGATGGATTAACTTAACAAGTCGCATCATTCTCATAAAAGTAATTTTAGCAATTATCCCCTTCTTCTAATTCTCAACACTTCTAGCACTGCAATATATTATCTAGTGTGTCAAATTCTACATAAGAAAAATTTTGTGGAAATGATGCAAATATTCCACTAAAAAGTTCCACTTGGTAAATTGGTCTAACATGCAAGCTCCTAAAATGTTGATTTTCTAAGTGCAATAGAGATTAGCACAATATTTGTGAAAAAAGTTATAATTAATTTTGAAGTTGGTCTTCTTTCAAATTATTCCAATATATCATTTAGTAATTATACTTCCTAAATTAAACCATACAAGAATAATAGAGCAATAGAGATCATAATTCAAAAATAGAAGACAAGATTTACCCTTGAAAAACCCATCAACCTTTTCAATAGAGAAATTGTTATGTTCAACAAGAGATACACCTAGACCTTCTAGTCATTAACTAGGTCAAACCTAGTCAAACCATTCAATTCAATCCTCCTAACCTAATCCAACACTTCATTATGCTTGATTTGACCTAGAATTTAGGCCCTCCTGCAACTGCCAGACTCCTAGAATTTTTGTCCCCAACAACTGCCCAAGAGTTTTGGCCCCTACAATAGAAATTGCCCATAAATATGCAAACTACAAAGAGAGAGAGATCCTATCCACATGTGAGAGCTTGATAGAGAGAGAAAGAGATCCAATTCTTCCTTCTTGTCATTCTTGATCTTCGCTATGATGCCCAAAAAATGTCTTCTCGAAAGAGTGTGAATTGGTGGTGATAGAATGAGGCCAAGTTGCCTTTAAAAAATGATCTGCTGGGTTGAATGGGTGTGTCCTTTGCCTGGGTTGACTTGACTTGGAGGGAGGTAGACATGACAAACTCAAAACCAAAAATTTTGAATTCAAAAAGTAAAATTTTCTTCTTTCAAAAGTTCAAATGGGACTTGACTCAAAATATAATTTTCTTTTGACTCTAGCATTTAAAATATGCTTTACAATAATCAATCTAAATACATCAAGTGGAAAAATATACATTATGAAGCCTGACCATAGTTACAAAATTCAACACTCCCTCTTAACAAGGGAGGTATTCATAATGATTGTTATAGATGTTCTCAAGTTGACAAATTTCTCTATGAAAAGGTCATATCAAATCATCATCAGCATCCACTGGTGGAAATATCCGGGTTGGTACCTAACCCGTGGCTTATCATTAGCATATAAGGAATCACTACTCTAGATAGATCGATCCTCAAACCTCAAGGCCTATCACTGGGCCAAAGCATTGAGATACTAACTCAAATAGAAAGCACTCACTCACCCTTCCTGGTGAGCACTCTTGGCCAAGACATCACTCAAAACCTTCACTGGTTAGTGATTGGGTCTATATGTTGAAATACCTCACTCCACCATTCCCTGGTGTGTGATCCAATCCAAATGATGAAATACCTCAATTCAACCTTCCTTGGTGAGTGATTAGGTCGAAATGTCGAAATACCTCACTCCACCCTTCCATGGTGAGTGATCGGGTCCAAATACTAAAAGACCTCACTCCACCCTTTTGTGGTGAGTGATCAGGTCCAAATATTAAAAAACCTCACTCCACCCTTACTTAGCGAGTGATCGGGTCCAAATATTAAAATAACTTACTCCATCCTTTCGTGGTGTGTGATTGATTCGAGACCTTACTCAACCCTTCATGGCGATTAATCAGGTCTACTCATTAAGAGTCACTCACTCATCCCTATCTAGTGAGCACTCTAGCCTCTTGGACCATTGTCCCCATTAGGAGAATTTCCATCCATACTGGTATCAAATCAACACTCCCTCTCAAAGAGAGGGGTAATCTCCATAAGCCCCAACTTGTCTCTAAAGTAAACGAACTTCTCTCTAGGCAACAACTTCGTCTCAACATCAGTTGTATGCACATTAGTGGAGATGTACTCGAACCTTATCATAATCCTCTATATCACACCATGAATTTAGTGGGAATTGATCTCAATATTCTTCGACATGTCATGGAACACATGATCCTATGAAAGCTTCACACAACTTTGATTATCACAGTGTATCACATTTGGTTCCAGCTCTTGGTCAAATAATCCTGCAAATAACTTTTAAATCCAAATTGATTTTGTACATGCTTCATTGGTCATAATATATTCTTCTTATGTAGTTTTGGTTGAAACATATCTCTTCGTCCTACTAATCCAAGAGATCATAGCAAAGCCCATGGTGAATCACACCCCCAAAGTGCTCTTCCTTTCATCTGCGCTTCCTTCCCAATCAACATTTGTATATCCCTGAAGTTGTACACCCTTGTTTGTAACATATGTCAAGCCATAGTTCGCATTACCACTTAGATATCTCAAAATGTGCTTTTATCCAATCCAATGTTCATGTCTTGGTTCCACCTATAATTGGGTACAAAGCCAATTTTCATCCTAGAGTTAACCAAATACATCAACAAACCAAAAAATCACAAATACAGATATGGATCTACCAAACTAGATTTGAAGCCTTTTAGCTGTTTCAAGTTAGTCATCATGGGAGTAGCCATGGATTTGCAGTCCATCATACCAAATTTTTGAAGGATATCAATAACATACTTTCCTTTACCAAGGAAGACTTCGCCAGGTTTCTTCCATACTTCCAGTCCCAAGTAATAATGCATCAAACCAAGATCCTTCATATCAAATTTATAATCCAAATGATTTTTACATTGAACGATGAGAGGCTCAACACCTGTAAAAAACAAATCATTAACATACAACAATAGGATCACAAATTCATTCTTCACAACCTTAAAATAGAGGTTTGGATTGACATCGCTCTTGGTAACTCCTAGTCTTGTAAGATATTTATTAATTCAAGCATACTAAGTGCTTGGAGCTTGCTTGAGTCCATACAAGGCCTTATTTAACCTACAAACATGATATTCCTTTCCATGAACCTAAAATCCTTGAGGCTACTCTGTGTACACCTCTTTTTCAATCACACCATTGAGGAAAGAAGTATTCACGTCATTTTAATGTAAATTCCATCCAAAAGAAGCAACAAGAGAAATAATATATATAATGGAGTTGTACTTGGAAACTCGAGCAAAGGTCTCATCATAACCTTCTCCCCCACTATGGGAGAACCATCTATCCATGAATCATACCTTGTATTTGTTAATACTTCCATCTGCAACATACCTAATCTTGTATATCCACTTGGAAGTCACCATTGACTTCCCTTATGGCCTTGGCACAATCTCTTAGACATCATTATTCATAATGGATTGGTATTCTTCATTCATGGCCTCCTTCCACATTTGTTGGCTAACTGCTTCTTCATAAGTGGAAGGTTATGCATCAATGAGATTGGTCATAAGATTTGCATAGCTAGAAAACCTTTTAGGTTTTGTAATTTCTCTGGATGTGCCATCATGATTTGCATGTCATTCTACTTCTTCTAATGTATATTTAAGCCATGATGGTCTCTTTCTTATTTCAGGAGCCAAAATAATCTCATTTCAACAGAAGTTGTGAAGCGGCTAGGCTTACCTACCATAGCACACCCACAACCATACACAATTGGGTGGCTTCACCAAGGATGAGATCTTTTTGTCAGCCAATTTTTTTTTCCTTCCCTACAACATCAAACCCTTCACAGATGAGGTATTGTGTGATGTTGCTCATCTTGAAGTTTGTGATGTAATATTAGGCCAAATATACTTGTGGAATCATCATGTTGTGTATGAGTCTAGGCCTCACACTGTTATTATTACTTTGGGAAACAATTTATACAAGATACCAGAGTTAGCACTACCTACCACCATCTCTTTGATTTCTATGAAGCAATGTGGTAAGATCACTTCCCAGGCCGAGAAATTTGTCTTCCCTATGATTCACCCTTAGGGAAAGAAGAATATTGTGGCCACATCCATGACCTGTAGACAAGGATCCTTCGCACGACAAAAGTAGATGAACAAGGTCATGGAGGAGTACAAGGAAATTTTCAACTCACCCACAGGGGTACCCCTGCACTGTTAGGTCAAGCACTCCATCGATCTGACCCCGGGTGCACCGCTACCCAACGGACCGATCTATCGATGCTTTTTTCTGGAGAATGATGAGATCAAGAGGAAAATTCAATATTTGTAATAGAAAAGGCACATTAGGACAAGTTCATCACCTTGTGGGAGCCCGATCGTGTTGGTACAGAAGAAGGACGTGACTTGGAGACTCTTATTGACTATCAGGCGCTGAATAAGATCACTATCCGGAATAGGTATCGAATCCCACAGATTGATGAACTTTTGGACCAACTCAAGGGGGCCAAATGTTTCAGCAAGATTGAATTGAAGTCCGGTTATCACCAGGTACCAATAAAACCCTCTGATGTGTGGAAAATTGCCTTAAAATACAAGGGCCTTTACGAATGGCTGGTCATGTCTTTCAGGTTGATGAATGCCCCCACAACCTTCATGAGGATGGTGGAAAAGATCTTTTGACCCTTCTCCAACTCATTCTTGGTGGTGTATTTGGATGACATCTTGATATTCATCCAGAGTTGGGAAGAGCACATCCACCATATTCGACAAATGCTTCAAACCCGATGACAACACAAATTGTGTGCCAATTTGGAGAAATTCACTTTTGTTATGACCCATCTTCAATATCTGGGGTACATCATTGATGAGAAGGGTGCACTTTGACCCAACCAAGATACAAGCCATTTGGGATTACCCAGCCCCAACCACTCTAATAGTGTTCTGCAACTTTCTGGGTCTTGCCAATTTATACCGCAGGTTTGTGTTGGAGTTTTCTCATATCACTTGGCCTTTATGTAATGTCACCAAGGGAGGAGCGAAAGCAAAGTTATTTTGGTTTGAATCCCAACATATGACATTTGTTGTGTTGAAGCATCGCCTTTGCTCTGCACTAGTTCTCACATTACCAAAAGTGCAACAGCCATTTGAGATCGAGACATATGCCTACGACTATGCTATTAGTTCAGTTCTTACTCAGTAGGGGCATCCATTGGCATATCAAAATGAGACACTTTCAGACAGAGTCCCAAAATATCCCATATACGAAAAAGAGATGCATTGCATTGTGCAGGTCTGCCGATAATGGAAGCATTACATTTTGGGGAAGGAAATGGTCATCCATAGAGACCACTGACCCTGCAGTTCATATAAACACAAGGAAAGTTGCAGAATGATCGCCATCAGAAATAGTCCATGTACCTGCAACAATTTTATTTTAACATTTAGTACAAGAAGGGCATCACCAATAATGTTGCAGACTGCCACAGTGGATGATCGATCATGGCATTTACCACTATGATCGACACTTGTGGGCACGGGACTTTGAGGTGGCCGCATCCTTACAAGAGTGATCTAGAATTGGGCAACACATACCAGACGCTCCTAGAAGGCAAACAAGTTCCAATTTTCACCTCTAGGGTGCATTGTTATGCCACCTAAGACATGTCAGTGTTCCTTCAAGCGAGTGTGCCAATATGATTTTGGAGGCACACTATTGTCGGGTCGTTGAACATTTCGGGGTAGAGAAAACATTGGCAATTTTGCATAAGTATTTTTATTGGTCGAACCTTCGACATGCTGTTGGGAAGTACATCAGATCCTGCACTACCTGTGCCATTTCCAAACCTACCACTAAGAATCAAGCCTTATAAACTCCTCTTCCTGCTCCTATTTGACCTTCATAATCCATCTCCATGGATTACATGTCGGGCCTTCCTTCTACTAAGCATGGCAACGACTATGTTTTCATGGTCGTCGATAGATTCTTTAAGATGGCCATTCTAGCAGGCTGCAAGAAGAGAATCACAACAGTAGCCATTGCTAAGCTCTTCTTTGAACGAGTGTGGGTACACTTTGGGATCCCACAATATATTATCTTAGATCGGGACAACAAGTTCCTAAGTACATTTTGGTTAAGCCTCTGGTTGATGTTAGATACCAAGCTCACTAAGTCCACCACTTTCCACCCCCAAACTCATGGCCAAACAAAGGTATACAACCAAATGATCGTACACATTTTTCACATGTACAACTCGAAGCACCCACGCACATGGGATAAAAGCCTCCCCTATGTCTAGCATAGCTACAACAAATCTCTCCATAGCTCAATTGGTCACAACCCCTTTTAGGTGGGGTTGGGATTTTAGCGACTATGTCCCATTGATGTGGCCATACTATTTGCAGCTACTCAGGTAGATTTGACTCATGTCCAATCTGAAGCTGACAGGGCTAACAGCTTCATTAAGCACATCCTTCAGCAGGTCCACGACATATTGGAAAGTTCCAATGCTAAGTACAAGCAACTTTGTGATTAATATCAGGTGCCACAAAAGTTCTAGGTGGGCGACAAAGTTTGGTTACATTTTCAGAAGGAGCATTCGCTGGGCCCCACTGCAATATTTTCTTGATCCAATATGGATCATACACCATCATCAAGGTTGTATGGGACAATGCCTTCGAGCTCAACATTCTACCATTATTTTTCCTACACCCAGTGTTCAATGTGGATCGCCTTCGACCATAATTTCCACCATTATTATACACATCAGACATTGCAGAACAACTCACACCAATAGAGCTAAACCCAAACTCCATGGAACATGTCATAACTGATTGAATCATGGAAACACATATCAAGAACACTCGCCAATAGAAGATCCATCTATATCGGGTTGTCAAAGCTAGCCAACTCCTGCACTAAAGCAAGTGGCTCACTCAACGCAATGGTGACCATTAATTCCTAAGGGGGAATGACTGATCTAGGTGGATATTGGTTGCCACCCTCCTATTACAGATAGACCCCCACCATTTTTTCTTTCAATATTTCAGTTTCCTTAATTGTAGCACAATTTACTATTTTTGACAATTTTTCGGATCCTGAACTTATGGAGCCATTTTGAGGTCCTAAATGACGTTTTTTTGTGAAATGGTTAATTATGAGCCTTCAATTGATGTTTGTAGTCAAAATTTGTATTCGTAAGATAGATATTTCTAATGAGGTATTTTTCACATCAAATGAAGATCGTATGCCAAAGTTACGACCTTGGGAAGTTGATGTATCGATTTACCCCAATAGGCCCACAATTTTGGCACTTCATCTCCTAGGGTTATGTTTTTTGATATTTAGGGTTTTCCATTGTTTCTCAATAATAAATAGGCCTCTAAGCCTCATTGTAACATAGTTAAAATGCATGTATCCGACACATCTCTTCTCAGAGATAAGCTGCCGTTGCTCGAGCTAGTTTATTTCCATTTTGTATGGAAGCATATTTTAGTTCTTTGATATTAATGAAATGAAATTTTATTTTAGTTGCATCTCTGTGTTTATGGTTATATATGTATTATGTTGTGTTCCTGTATAAGTCTAGATCAATATTTCACTTTGATTGATTTCATCTTGAGTTGGTTGACTCACGAGCCTATACAATTTTCCTTTTCAAATCCCAATAACCCTAGCATCATCTATACTAGAGCCCTTGGACCATAAAAGTACTTTTCCATCCACAAAATATACTTTATATCCTTTATCTTTTAAACATGAAATATAGAGTAGATTATTTTTCAAACTTGGTACATATAGAACATTTTTGAGATGCACATTGTTACCAAATTCCAACCCAATGGATGCGTTTCCAATTCCTTTGATTGCATAAATGTGGTTTTCTCTAAGCTCTACCCTTGGGGATAACCACTCTTCCATCACATTAGTAGGATTTCCATGATATCCAGTCATATGTATTGATGCACCACTATCCACCAACCACATATTATCATCATCTGCGATAGAACCTGTTAGAGCAGAAAAGTAAAAGAGATATTTGTCACCCTTAGGCTTCTTTGAATGCTCATCTTCAACATCAGCTATAGAAGCATGTTTTTTTCCCTTTATCTTTTTGTTATTAGTCATCTCACGAAAATCCCTTTTATAATTTCCAAATTTTTGACAACCATAACATTGAATCTTTAACATTTCCTTTGGGAAGGAGGTGATTTTCTTTCTGACTTCTTGTGTTGAAAGTCAAACTTCATTTTTCCTTTATTCTTGAAATGAACTGCAAAAATTTGTGAAGCTTCTTCCTTTTTATCTCTTGACATAAGAATTGATTATTCTTGAGCATAAGAGGCCCATAGTTTTTCAAATGAAGGATATTCCTCCCAACTACTTATACATGCTACAAATGCATCCCATGATCTAGGTAGACCATTGAGAGTTATAGTCAGAAGTTTTTTCTTAGAAAAAAATTATCCAGTTTCTTTAATTTGGTCTTTTATTTGTGATATCCTCACGAAATATGAAGCCACGATGATATCATTTTTCATCCTTATATCATGAAGCTCATTCTTAGAGCTCATGGCTTGACTAACATTCTTGATAGTAAATAGATTAGTTAGGGAATCATGCATAATTTTGGAAGTATCAAGCAATGAAATGTAAGGAATTAGATGATCTATAATGGATTCCACAATAAGACTCATGGCAGTGATGTGATCCTCAAACTTTTCCTTTCCTGCAGTTATGTTGGTTCTACAACCTTTCCTGTCACAATATCCAATATTGTGTTCTTTGCAAGAATAAGATCGATTGTAAGCTTCCAATCTCTTAAGTTTGAGGCTCTTTCCAACTTGTTCTAAGATTTCATAGAAGAAGCCATGGATGAAAATCAACAATAATGACTTCAAAAGTAGTGAGCTAAATGTAGGGTTTCTTTAAAAGGTGATCTCAATGTTCCTTTCTTCACCAAAGCTCTGATACCATGTTGACTTTCAAAGTGCGATACATATTAGCACGATATTTCTGAAAAAAACTGATAATTACTTTTTATGTTGATCTTATTTTAAATTATTCCAATATATATTTCAACAATTATACTTCATAAATTCAACCATACAAGAACAATATAACAATAGAGATCAAAATGCACAAAGAGAAGGAAATATTTACCTTGGGAAAACCCAGTAAGGGGAAAAACCTAGCAACCTTTTCAATAGAGATTTTTTTTTGTTCAAAAAGAGACACACCTAGACCTTATAGTCATTAATTAGGTCACACCTGGTCAAGCCATCCAAGTCAAGCCTCCCAACCTGATCTGACATTTTGCTTTGTCTAATTTGACCCATAATTTTGGCCCTCTTGCAACTGCAAAAATCCTAGAATTTTGGCACCCAAAAAACACCCAAAAATTTCGGCCCCTGAAATATAAAATACCTAGAAATATGTGAACTGCAAAGAAAGAGAGAGAGAGAGAGAGAGAGATCCAAATCATCCTTCTTTTCGTCCTTCTTGATCTTCTCTAGGATGCCCAAAAATTGTCTTCTTGAGAGAGTGTGAATTGGCGATGAGAGAATGAGGTCAAGCTTCCTTTATATAGTGATCTCTAGGGTTGAATGAGTGTGTCCTTTTCCTGGGCCGACTTGACTTGGAGGGAGGACAAGTTCATAAACTTTGAGCCAAAACTTTCAAATTCAAAAATTCAAAATTTCTTCTTTCGAAAGTCCAAATGGGACTTGACTCAAAATATATATTCCTTTGACTCTAGAATTTAAAATATGCTTTACAATAAACAATATAAGTACATCAAGTGGCTAAATATACATTATGAAGATCGACCAAAGTTACAAAATTCAACATAAACGTCATGGAGGACTTGGAATTTGAGGCCCCATTTTAGTGAATCAGGCCATAGGAGCCAACATGGTTTGGAATCTTAAAACTCATAAGTAGTCTTGGTGGATCCAAGTTATGAAGGAAAAATACTTGTAGCATGGAAACCAAATGGATATTGATCTAATCCAATCACCTCAGAATGACTCCCCGATTTGGAAGCTCATATCTGGAACAACTGTGCTCATCAATGATCACCTTAGTTGGATTTTGAAACATGGAAGCAAAACTCACATGTGGATAGACTCTATAATGTATAAACTTCCCCTCCAAAAATCTAAAGAACCACAACCCTTTGAAAGTTTCACTATGGGATAAAAACGCTTACTCACATTTCTAGATGGGATAACTCTGGTGGCTGGATAAGGTGGTATCTGCATGACCTCCCCAAAAATATAAAATCCCCTAGGGAATATTTGAAAGGAAATTTAACAGCGTGTACTCCCTATTGCTAGCATGCTGAAGAAAATATAGGATGGAAATATTTTATCTATACAATCAAGTAAGGTTACAAGTAACTTATTTTCTATTTGTAAATCCCCCAAATTCCTCCCTTTGGACAAATATTTAGCAATCCAATGCCATTCTAAAAGTGAATACCTTCTATTGGATTCTCTCCCATGAAAAATATGACTTTTTAAAATCTCTTGAAAATCGGAATACAAGTACCTTTGAGTTTCCCCTTATGTGAGAAAGAAGAAGAGTCACACATTCACATATTTCTCTCATGCCCTTACTTCAAGCTTGTATGGAACACTACCCTAGGCCCTTTTGTATCCCCGCATAAGATGGCCATCTGACCTATTGGAATTCTTTTCCTCTTGGCATAAACACTACACTAGATCCTTCATTTTAAAATCTAACCTAAAAAAAAATTGGGTTTCCTTCTCTAAATACCTTTGCTCGCAAGTTTGGTTGTCTAGAAACAATGTTATATTGAAAATTATTTCTATACCCTGAGATTCACTATTATGAAATCCCTTTCTTTTTGCGTGGAGATTATTAGTCTCTCTCTCTCTCTCTTTGCCCCTGATCTGTCTTTAGACCATAATGAACAAGTATGGTTTAAATCTCTTCTTGGTTCCTTGCAAAATTTCCCCACCTCTATCCCAATGTCTCGTCCATTGGAAAAGACTTGGGAACTTTGTCTCTCGAAAAAAATCTTGGAAAAAAAATTAAAAAAAATAAAAAAATTGGTGGATCCTCCACTTTGATGGATCCTCCAAGAGTAATCTAGTGGTGGCAGGAGGGGAAGGGATTTTTTCTAATCCTAAAGAAATATTATTACCAAATACTCTTGGGGGCTTGGTAGGAAAACAAAAAATCAAGCAGAAATGTATGGTCTTCTATTGGGTCTATATTTGGCCCATGAAATGGGAATTACAAATCTAACAATCTTGGACAACTATTTGATTACTATTCAACACCTAAAAATGGCTCCTACCCAAAAGAAAATCTCCTTATTCTTCTCCTCGGGAGGATAAATTGTGTCTTTATCCTCTTTTCCTCAAAGTCGCTCTATCATATCCTTAGAAGCCAAAACTCAAAGGCTAACTATCAAGACAATCTAGCCTACCTCCTAAAAGTGGGTCAAAATGATGTCAATGTTCTCAAGGATTGGAACATTATTCCTTAGTTCCCCTACGTCATCTCTTTATCACATGTTACCCTACCCGGATTGCCCCCATGTGAACAAGTTAAGGAACATCGGTAAAACTAAAATCAAAGTTTAAAATCCACATAGGCTGGCATCATGGTGCATGATGAATTTTTGTTGCATGTGTGGTAGGTTATATTAATTCCCCACATTTTTATCAACCTATTACAAAGGAATTCACCTCATTTTTCTCCACCATTCTACATTGTGATGAATTTGGCAAGCTCGAGCACGCATAGTCTTAATTGTGATTTGATGGGTTCCACATGGGAGGGTCATATCTCCAAAATTAAATCTCAATTTTGGTTCATACTTCCTCTCATATTCATTGGCGCAGTTTCTCAACAAAGCCTCTCTCCTTTACCCTCTCAAAAAATTGATCTCTTCCCCCCTGAGTTCGTTGTGGCATCTATAAACCTGAGCATTAAGAGGCACTATAAGGAGCCCCAGGTGACTTATAACTTTCTTAATATACGTGGAACGAGGCCTAGCTGCACCACCCCTGGAACTTGGTCAATTGGAGGAACTCACTCTCGAGGACCCTCCATGAGAAGTTTTTCAACATATCCAACATCACCAACAACATAATTGTCAACGATAACTTGGATTTCGATTGTGTTCAGTGTATCGAAGTTTTCATTTAATGTATGTGCTTTGTTCTTATTCACCCTCTAATTCTTCTTGTTGGTATTTGTCCTATTTTGGATATCCACTGTAATTTTTGGTATTTTTTCATTACCTCTAACCAATTACTCTATACTAGACCACCCTTTTCTTTTCCATCCTCTTTGTGGTTGAAAACGATTCCTGCTTCTTAATTTCTGACTTCTATAACGTTTCCCTCCTTACCCCCGTCTCCCTAGGATTGGCTTCTAGGACCTTCGTAAATGAATTTTACTTAATTTAATTCCTTGGTACTGTACTCCTATCTCTGGGCGCCCTTCATCCCTCTATCGTATCTAGGATCCCCTGTGAATCCTTCTACATACACTCCTTGTGCATTGTCTTTGTTGCCTCTTTGCCCCCCCCCACCCCACCGTTGTGCCAATGATGTCGCCTGGTATTAACTTATCAACCACTTTTGGGAGCTCTGCTTGTAACACATGTAGGAGGCACATAGAGGCCTTGCAAGTGGAAAATTGATCACCAGGATAACTTTCTTATTTTTATTACTGAAGGGCTTCAATCTGTCAAATTCAATGTCTCTCACCTGGAGGATGAACTTGTTGTCACTCAATGATAGCTAAATGTAATCAAGCTAAGTGGAAATGCCCTAGGAAACTGAGACTCTACTAGCTCTGCTCCAAACCATGTCTTTGGCAACCTGCATCTTGACCTAAATAGCCTCGTAAAGGAAGTTGTATGATTTCTTCTTTAATGGGCTCATTCTGGAAATTTACAATTTTTTTGAATATATGTATGTAGTATTGTTATCGTAGTCTTGTTCCTTTGTAGTCTTTTTGTTCTGATAATAAGTTCCTTAATGAAGGACCCTCTCAAGCTGGTGCAGATGTAATGATATCCCCATGTATTTTGCTGCGACCGGGCACCGATTTAATACAATCTTTAATCATTGGTGTTTTAAAAAAACAACAACCTTAGATATAACCAACTTGCCTTGTCATAATCCTTGGATAAGGCAATTTTTACCATCATTCCTTTGATATTTTTGGTATTTATGGTATGAAGGCCCTCTCAAGCCACCCCAATGACCTTGTGGATATGTCTACCTTCCCAAAAAAAAAATCTTATCTCAAATTTTCCTTGAAACTAATATTTTGAACCTCCTAGCAACGACTTCACAATTATCTCGTGTATGCAATTACAAGGAGAAATAGGTTGATATTCACCAAACGAGATAAGATTTTTTGATATTTTATAATAAATGCAATGAATGTGGCATTATATGCTACAAGCCCAATAAGGTTAATTACTAGAATTTTTGCAACCAAAAACATGGAAAAGCTGAAAAATGGGTTCCCCAATTAGGTCAATTACTAGAATTTCCTCCAAAGAGTGTGTGGATTAGGAGATATGTGCAGTTATTCAAGGGTATATTTTTGGTTGCCACCATTGACTAGTTATGCCAAAAATTGAGAACCCAACTAGTAAAACAAATCAAATCAAGTTATTCTCAAATGATTCCATGTTAAATCAATCCTTTGTAATCATATCTTCAACCAATAATACATAAAAGACAATATTTTGTAAATTGATCATATTTTGATAGGCCATATTTGGGGTAAATGGTTCTAATTCATCCCTATTTTTTTCTTGTATAAATATATTTCCAGAGAACAGGTTGGGGGCGCCATGGGGAGGTTTTTTCAATATTTGAAGTCTATAATACAACCCTGCATGGCGACCACTACGAGTGCCCCTACATATTAGTAGATACCTTTAATGGAATATTTTTGTTAATGTTCTAGTTATGTGTTTTGTATTATATCGTGATCCGAGTTAAGTTTATTTCAGGACAATGTTGATGGTTAGCAAGGGTCCACCAAACCAGCACATTGCTTCATTTTCTACTGTGCTTTGAGTGTATAGCATGGTGACTTTATCACAGGTTTTAAGTACACCATGATTCATTCCTTAAATTGTTTTGTTTTTATAAATAATTTTATTGCATTACACTTGATGTGTGAGTTCCGACTCTGTGATGAGTTGATGTTGTAGTAGTTGTGTGGATTTAGGCAATATTGGTTTCATTCAACCTCTAAAACCCATGTCTGAGATGTATTGATTGATTTCCATATATATAGTGGGCATATTTTTTTGTTGTGGCTATGTTTGATATATTAACTTATGCCTTGTTTCGTCATACATCATATCTATATAATGTGTGGTATTTGTAATTGATCTGTAAGATCTAGGTCTGATTGATAATATTGGGGTTCAAAAATAGTATAGGGAAATAATTTGTCTTAATAAATAAGATATATGAAAGATTGTGCCTTGTGAATATTTGATTCACAACACATAGATCTTATCCTTATTGTTTGTGTTATGATGTAGGGGTCTTCTTTATTGTAATAAAATTTGGGATAACAAATGATAATTAGTATAGTGAGTATATATATTGGGTATATCAATGATTTCATTTGGTTTATAAAATAAATGTTTGGTTTGCAATATTCAAGTTTTGCATATGATACAAGGTAATGCAATGTCCTCCAATATATTGGATGTAGAACTGATTGTACCTTGTTCACATGGATCTCATTTGCAATACATAGATTTACTATTTGGAACTGTAATCTTATCAATAACACATGGGTACTTAATAAGTTAGCAGATTTAATATACGACTTTTATATTGTCTTACACCTTGACTAACTGATAAACACAAAATAGGATTTAAGGTATACGACACTGTTTTAATGCATATGGTATTGGCTTTGGAAGTGCTACGCATAGCTTGTGGTTTTAAGTCTTTTTTATGCCCTGATTCTTTTATTTTAGATTGCTTTGGATTTGCAAGATTCACTCACTGAAGGATCCTTTGAAGCATTGCAACCTTTTGTGGTTGTAAGAACACATTTTCCTTGAGTGTGAAAGACTACATCCCTTGAGGGAACAACTCTATGACACGAACCCAATGATCCCCATAGTTTAGGGTTTATTATCATAACATTAGAGTAGAGAGTCCCTGATACCCAAATATAAGCCTTATTGCAATAGTTAAGTAGGAAATATTACCAGTGTCCATATCTCTCCACATACTATGCAATGGCTCTAAGCCCACTCTCCTGAATTGACATATTTATGTTGTGAATTTGTTGTCAATAAATTCACCCAACAAGTCCCCTTTGATTTATACCCATTCTTGAATTGAAGTCCTTCAATTCCAAAAAGTTATCCAAGATTTTGGTAATTCTAGCCTCACCACTTCTTCAGTTTATTCAAGTTGTAGTGAGCTTCACTAGCTTGATATCCAAAAGCCCAACTTGTTCAAAATTCCTAACAAAAAAATACAAGGAGAAATCTACTTGGGATGGAATCCCAGAGATCTTGGATGCACCAAGAGAAAAATTTAGGAATTTTAGGTCACTTCTTAGGATCACCATACCTCCTTGAATACATGTTCTCATAACAAATTTATATTTTATCTGAGTATGGTCCGCAGAGGTTCAAGTAGGTGAGCTCTTTCCCCATTTCAAAAGAAAAAAGCGAGATGTCAAACCTTGGAGAAAATTCCTATGAGTACTAAGTGTAATGATACCAATCTTCCAACCCGTAACTGGCTGCTCAAATCATCCCATGACATCAACATAACTAAATTCTCAACCCTTAAAAATATCATAGAGAGCTTGTATCACTTTTTCTCTTTCTATCATCAATTTTTGTAGGTACATGATGGAAGGTTGTGTTTTTTACTCAACCTTTTTAAGGCTATTTCTTGGAAGGATTTTCCATCCCTCTACAATTCAAAGTTAAAGATGTCATTTTTAAATTATCTTAGGGGATTTTTCTCTAAAGGCCTTGATTAGTTATTTTTTTCTACCACTTTTTACTTTAGGATTCACTTGCTTCTAAGCCATGGAGAGGCAAGAATTTCTCCCCGTTTGTCCTATATTGGGATTTTTCTTTTCCAAGGGTCCTAATTCCACTTCAAAGGCTCCTTCAAAACCATCATGCCCCCATGTTTGACGATATGAGGCTTTATTTTGATATCTTAGATGAGGGTGGAATGTAAGATATTCTAACACTTGTAATTTTTATAAAGGTGGAATATAGGGGTACTCAAGGGGCATGGAATCCATAAAGAGTGTGTCTCATAGACCATACAATGAGGCCTCAATAATCTCCTAAGTTTACTAATTAGTGACCCCTCCTATTTTTTAAAAATGAAATCTTTTGATAGCTTTTCTCATTGAAGATGTTCTATTGGGTTTTAATCATTGATAATTTTATGTTTGAATGGGTGATTCTTTTCCAATTATCATTTTTTCGGTCCAACTCATGTTGTAGTCACGACTGAGTACGGAAATAATCTTGTTAAGTTTGTTTACATCACAAGTGGTTCTTATTATGGATGTCACATTTGCATGTATTTTTCGTGTATCTTGGTTCTTTGCTAAACCCTTACTCGTGAAAGCACCATATAACATCACCTGGAATGGTTGCAACATTTGTAAGGCATATGATAGCTCTAATTTTTTTTAAAGAAAGAATCGGTAATTAGTACCAAGTTCTTCAAAATCTAGTTCGTTGCTTTCAGAAAATAAAGACTCTTGGCTACTACATGATAACCTTAATTGAAATGAACATATTGAAAGCTTATATAAGATGCTTAATGAATTTATAGAACTAAATTTGGGTAAAGAAATGACAAGAATAGGGCTTGAGCTTCTATTAAAACAATGTTTTTGAGCATAATTATGGGTACTATTCAAAGTGAAATTTGTACCACTGAAGTAGGCCTACTAGAGGTTTTAAGATATTACAAATATAGTACAACTAACAAAATACAAATAAGAGGCTTAGAAGTACAAAAATGTGCACTCACGACTTTCCCATCAATGAGCCTTATCGCTTTTGAAAGCTGCATAAATAATCTTGAATGGATTTGTATGATCATTCATTGGAAATTCTTGCATATCGTTCTGCATTACAAAAAATGGAATCTCGATGAAACTTTGTGTGGGCAAGTTATATGCTTTCTATGGCTAAAATTAATCAGGCTACACCAAGGCACATGAAGCCAAAGTTTCTATGGCACATATTATCTATTGATCAAAGGGGTTTCACAAAAAACTTGTGCTAAAAGTTCCCTAAAAACAAAACCCATTCCAACTTTTGCACTGTAAAAAAATCCTATGCAACATATGGTGTATCAAATTATAAAAAAAATCCATGTGACAATGTATCACACCATTAAAAAATTAAATGTGATACACATTGCACCATAAATAAATAAAAAATCTATGTGAAACATGATGTTAGATTGTATGAATCAAGCAAGGTATAAAGTGCACTTTTAAGACAAAAGAGGTAGTTGGTGTGCACATAAGGACAATGCAATTTACATGAGGTGGTTAGTACACACATAAGGAAAAATAAGATCGCATGAGGTGGAGCATATAAGACAAAGTATAAGAGGAGGTTCATGAAAATATTTTAAGTTACATTAGATGTATGCAAGAGAAAAGGGGGCACATAATGTAATATGTACCACAAATTGCATCATGAAATAAATATGCTCCAATATGTGTTGCATCCAAAACAAAATCATGTATTGCATCCAAACAAAAATCATACATGAAACATTTAAATCGGTGGAAATGGGGTAAGCTATGGATTCACATAATCCTAAGTTTTAAAAGGATTTGATCCATATTTATGCAAGAACGCAACAAAATACACATGTAACCATAAATACAAATATGCAATGGAAATAACACTTCATTTCATTAATATCAAAGCACTGAAATTTGCTTACAGACAAAATAGAAATAAACTAGCTAGGCGCTGGTAGCTTATCTCTGAGAAGAGGTGTGGTGGCTACAGGCCTATGAACTGAGTTACAATGAGGCTCGAGGGCCTACTTATTATTTAGAAACAGTGGAAAACCCTAAACATCCAAAACCCTAACCCTAGGAGATGAAGCGCCAAAACTATGGGCCCCATTTAGGTAAATTGGTGTTTCAACTTCCCGGGGACGTAACTTTGGCATACGATCTCCGTTTGACATGCACCATACCTCGTTAGAAAGATCTATCTGAGGACTACAAATTTTGATGAGAAAATCTCGATTTTCCCAAAAAACTTCGTTTAGGGCCTCAAAACGTCTCCGGAAGTTCAGGACCCGAAAAAATGCCAAAGATAGTAAGTTGCGCCGAAACTGAAAAAAAATGAAAGAGAAAATGGTGGGGCCCCAAGTGGAATAGGTGGGTGGCCACCAATATCTACCTGGATCATTCCTCCCCCCTTAGGAAGCAATGGTCCCCATTGCGTTGAGTTCCTCCATGAGATGAGGAAAATTCTGCTAAACTTGGTCCCTGATGAACCACTTGCCTTGGTGTAGGAGTTGGCCAGCTTTGACAACCCGATATAGTTGGATCTTCTGTTGGCGAGTGTTCTTGATTTGCATGTCCATGATACAATCTGTGGTGGCCTGTTCCATGCTATCTAGGTTTAACTTTGTTGTTGTGAGTTGTTATGCAATGTTAGAGGTGGGAAGTAGGGACGAAAGTGGTCCACATTGAATACTGGGTGCATACCAAGGAATGGTGGAATACTGAGCTCGAAGGAATTGTTCCCTACCGCCTTGGTGATGGTGTAAAACCCATATCGGAGCAGGGGAAGCTTTCGGTGGGGTCCAATGAGGCGCTCCTTCTGCGAATGTAGCCACACTTTGTCGCCCACCTGGAAGTTGTGTGGTACCTGATGTTGATCATGTCATTGATTATACTTAGCATTGGCTCTATCCAACATGTCATGAACTCATTGGAAGATGTGCTAAATGCGCTTGATTAATCTGTTCGCTTTGTCAGCTTCAGACTGGACATGAGCCAAATCGGCCTGAGTAGCCGCAAATGGCATGGCTACATAAATGGGACATAGCGGCTGGAATCCTAAGCCCACTTGAAAGGGGTTGTGGCTGGTTGAGTTGTGGAAAGCCCAATTATAACTGTGTTGTACATAGGGGAGGATCTCATCCCATGTGTGTGGATGATTTGAATTGTACATGCGCAGAATGTGTACAATCATCCTGTTGACGACCTCTGTCTGGCCATCAGTTTGGGGATGGAAAGCTGTGGACTTGGTGAGCTTGGTGTCCAACATTGACCAGAGGTTGGACCAAAATGTGCTAAGGAACCTGCTCTCACGATTTGATATGATATACTATGGGATCCCAAAGTGCACCCACACTCGTTCAAAGAAGAGTTTAGCAGTGGCTTCTACTGTGAT
Source organism: Pinus albicaulis (assembly GCA_034641835.2). Classification (NCBI taxonomy): domain Eukaryota; kingdom Viridiplantae; phylum Streptophyta; class Pinopsida; order Pinales; family Pinaceae; genus Pinus; species Pinus albicaulis. Next base: position 572,595,043 of record CM076572.1, read on the forward strand.
ATTCTTCTTGCAAGCCGCCATAATGGCCATCTTCGAGAATTTGTTGATGACTACAAAAAAATAGTTGTTTCCATGCTCAGTAGAAGGAAGGCCTAACATGTAATCCATGGAGATGGATTCCCAAGGTCGACTAGGGGTAGGTAGTGAAGTATAGAGGCCTTTCTTCTTAATGGTCGGTTTGGTAATGGTGCAAGCAATGTAGGATTTGATGTACTTCCCGACATCTTGTCGAAGGTTCGGCCAATGGAAATACTTCTGCAGTACTGCCACTATTTTCTCGACCCCGAAACGCCCAGCGACTCGACTATAGCGTGCTTCCCATATCATCTTTGCATACTCACTTGAAGGAACACAAAGGTGTCCCAAGTGACATAACAGTGCATCTTGGAGATGAAAATTTGGAACTTGTGTACCCCCCAAGAGTGCCTTGTATGTGTGGCTGAATTCTGGATCGCTCTTGTAGAGAAGCGGCCAATCAAAAGTCTCGTGCCCACAAGAGTTGAGAATGGTGGTTAGTGCCATGATCGGTGGTCGATTGAGGCAGTTTGCAACATTATTGGTGCTACCCTTCTTGTACTTGATTTTCAAATGAAACTGTTACAGATATGTGGACCACTTAATGACGATTGTTCTGCAACTTCCCTTGTGTATGTATGAACTGCAAGGGTCGGTCGTCTGTGTGGATGATTGTTTCCTTCCCCAAAATATAATGCTTCCATTGTCGACAAGCCTACACAATGGAGTACATTTCTTCGTCATAAGTGGGATACTTGCGAACTTTGTCAGAAAATGTCTCACTGTGATATGTTGAGTAAGAACTGCCCCAATAGCATAGTCAGAGGCATATGTCTCGATCTCAAATGGTTGTTGCAAGTCTGGTAATGTGAGAACTAGGCCAGAAAAGAGGCGATGTTTCAATTCTATGAACGCCTTTTCTTGAGATTCTGACCAAAATAATTTTTCTCTCACTCCTCCCTTGGTGACTTGACTCAAGGGCCAAGTGATATGAGAGAATCCCAACACGAACCTGCGGTAAAAATTAGCAAGACCCAGAATGCTGCGAAGCTCTGTTAGAGTGGTTGGGGCTGGCCAATCTTGAATGACTTGGATCTTGGTTGGATCCACATGCACCCCCCATTCATCAATAATGTATCCCAGATATTGAACCTGGGTCATGCTAAAAGTGCACTTCTCCAAATTGGCACACAACTTGTGTTGCCCTAGTGTTTGGAGGACTTGTCGGATGTGGTGGAGGTGCTCTTCCTAAGTCTGGCTGAAGATCAGAATGTCATCCAAGTACACTACTACAAATGAGTCGGTGAATGGCCTCAAGATGTTTTCCATCAACCTCATGAAGGTTGCGGGAGCATTTGTCAACCCGAAAGGCATAACCAACCATTCGAAAAGGCCCTCCTTGGTTTTGAAGGCAGTCTTCCACACATCGAAGGGTTCGATGGGTACCTGGTGATACCAGACTTCAAGTCGATCTTGCTGAAATATTTCGCCCCTTTGAGTTGGTCTAGAAGGTCATCAATCCATGGGATCGGGTACCTATTTCGGACAGTGATCGTGTTCAGCGCCCGATAGTCAATACAGAGTCTCCAAGTCCCATCCTTCTTCTATACTAACACGATTGGTCTCCCACAAGGTGATGACCTTGGCCGAATCTGACCTTTCTACATCAGCTCCTAAATTTGCCTCTTGATTTCATCATTCTCTAGAATAGAGCGCCGATAGATCGGTCTGTTGGGTAGCGGTGCACCTGGGATCAGATCAATGGGGTGCTTGACCTGACAGTGCAGAGGCACCCCTGTGGGTGAGGTGAAAATTTCCTCGTACTCCTCCACAACCTTGTGCATTTGTTGTTGTTGTGTAGAGGAGCCATGTCTGGAGGTCGTGGCCATAGTCTTCTTCTTGCCCTAGGGGCGGATCATCCCGACAACAAATTTCCTAGTTTGGGAAATGAGCTTACTGCATAGTTTTGCAGTAACCAAAGAGATAGTGGTAGGCAATGGTACCTTTGGTATCCTGTACATCTTATTTCCCAAGGTTACAATAACAACACGAGGTCGTGACTCATACACAGCATGTCTCTTCCACAAGTATGGTTGGCCTAATAATACATCAGAAACATCAATAGGAGCAATGTCACATAATACCTCATCCATGAAGGGCTTGATGTTATAGGGGAGGCGACACTATTGGCTGACACAGAGATCCCGTCTTTGGTGAAGCCACTCGATGATGTATGGTTGTGGGTGCATTGTGGTCGGCAAGCCCAACCACTTCATGACATTTGCTGAAATGAGGTTCTTTTGGTTCCCATTGTTGACAATGAACTGTAGCGGGGAACCCTTTACCCACATCTGGGAGTGGAAGAGACGTTCCGCCTCCTCTGGATATTCCGATTCCTCCTTCTGGATCTTCGTAGTGGCAACATTGGCATTGGGCTCTGCATCAATAAGCTATTTCCATTTTTCATTCCCCTTGTCAGGTTCTAATTCAGAGTCGGAGCATGCATTTGATTCAGAAGCCCTCATCTCGGCCACGAGCGACTGCTTGGCCTGACACCCACTTGTGTTGTGAGTGGAGATCTTACATAACTCACACCACTTTCCCGTGTCCTTCTTTGGCTTTGCGGTGTTGTTCTTTGCTTGTGGCTTTGGAAGGTTGTCTTGGGCCGCCATGCCTTGGCTTTGTCCTTTGTTCTGAAGTTTGGGGGCACCTTTCCCTTGCTTTTGATTTGCATATCCAAAGTCTCACTTATTTTTCTTGAATTTCTGCTCAATCTTGGCAGCATATTGGTATGTTGTACCAAGCGAGGAGATGTCGAGGAACTCCATTTCCTCCTGAATGTATATGTGTAGAAAACTGTGATACTTTATCACCAAATGCTTCTCTGAATATTTGATACCCAACTTTATGCGCAGGGTATGGAACAGATTCTTCAGCTCATGCACATCTTGATCCCTTTGTTGTTGCAGCGTGGTACATTGTATGTACTTGTCCTCATAGCTCCCCACAGGATAGTATTTTTCCTTGATGGCATCTCAGAAATAATTCCAAGCGGGTACGACTGAGAATAAAGAGGTTTCTGTCTCATCCTTTTTCTCACAGTAGGTTTCCCACTAGTCCTTGACATGGGGGGGTAGCTTTGAGGAGTGAAAAATAATCTTTTCCCAGTCGGAAAAGTCATGAACTGAGAAATATCCTTCTAATAGATTCAACCATCTATCTACAACATCTGCATCTATTTTACCCTCAATTATGGGAATGTCAAAGTTTACTTGTACCTTAAAGGGAGTCGCGCCTCCAGAGTGGTTGTTGGATGTAGATTTGCTGCCTGTGGGCAGTCGTTGAAGGATCTGGGAAAAGTTATCCATCATTGAGTTCCTTTGTTTTTAGAGGGCATCCTCGAGCAATATTTTGATAGGATCTCCTGCTCCCTCATCTTTCTTTTCGTCCCCCATGGATGGCCGGTGGGGTTTGCGAGGCTGATCTTGCAAAGGTTCAACCAGATCAAGCCCCAACTCCTTATACCCCCACCTTGTTGGGGACATGCAAAGAAGGATCGAGAAAAAGCAGACCGCTCTGATACCACTAATCCAAATTTATGTTGGAATGCAACAAAATACACATGTAACCATAAATCCAAATATGCAGCAAAAATAACACTTCATTTCATTAATATCAAAGAATTGAAATTTGTTTACAGACGTAATAGAAATAAACTAGCTAGGGCGCTAGTAGCTTATCTCTGAGAAGAGTTGTGGTGGCTACAGGCCTCTAAACTGAGTTACAATGAGGCTCGAGGAACTATTTATTATTTAGAAATAATGGAAAACCCTAAACATCCAAAACCCTAACCCTAGGAGATGAAGCTCCAAAACTATGGGCCCCGTTTGGGTAAATTGGTGTTTCAACTTCCCGGGGACGTAACTTTGGCATACGATATCTATTTGATGTGCACCATACCTCGTTAGAAATATATATTCGAGGACTACAAATCTTGATGTGAGAAACTTGGTTTTCCCAAAAAAATTTGTTTAGGGCCTCAAAACAGCTCCCAAAGTTTAGGACCCGAAAAACTGCCAAAAATAGTAAGTTGTGCCGAAATTGAAAAACTGAAAGAGACAATGGTGGGGCCCCAAGTGGAATAGGTGGGTGGCCACCAATATCCACTTGGATCAGGATTGTATATAAAAAAAATCTTTTGAATTGTACATAAGACAAAACCCAATGAGTTATGCATGAAACAAAAGCTTAAAGAGGGGCTTAAGCTTAGTGGCATGTAAAACAAATTTTTAGGTGGGGATAATAAGATAAATTTACATATCATTACAGGTGGCAACAGGGGGAGGGGTTATCTACAACCCTGAAGAAAAATTAGTTACTAGTTAATCCTAGGGGTTAGGCCAAAGAACCAATAATCAAGCTGAGATGTATGACGTTTTGCCAGGTCTCATCTTGGCAAAATATTTGCATATCCAAAATTTGGTAATATTGGGGGAAACTCTTCTAACTATCTAGTGTTTGTGCAAAGAAACTTGGCACAAATAAAACCACCTCAAACTACTACTCCAAATAATCTCAAGAAAGCTTGAATACTTTCCTTCCAAATCATTTTATCACATCCTCAAGCACCAAAACACTGATGATGACGAACAAGCCAATTTATCTTTCCTTGTTAATATTATATAAATTGAAATAAAATGTAGCCATGGATGAAAAAATATACCATGGCCCTCTCGCCTTCTCATGTCTCATGTCAAAGGTTATGAAGAAAAACCCCATCACCTTTAGCCCCCATATGCACATTAAGAAAATGGGTAAATTTTGGGAGAGCATGCGTCAGGGTAACATGGATCCCATAAATGCTATATTACATGAAAGTAATTTAATAACAATCCCCTCACAAACTCAGATTACAATGGAGCGTTGGCATTCTAATCCAGGATCAAACCTTGCACACTAGAAATTGATTGTTTCAAAGGTTGTGACAATTATGAATTTTAATGGAGTCCGGAACATAGCTGCATGTGAGAATCTATCCTGGAATAATATATCTTCAGTATTAGAGCACCCTCTTTCACTCTATTAGTTAATTCCTTTCCAATTTGGGCTTAACTGCTATTGGGGATGTTACACATCATCACATCTGAGCAAGGTTGTATTCTCTAGGGTTCTCTGTAGCAACAGGCTCATTCTACAGTGGTTGTTTCCTCTCCTTCTGAGCATCCTCTGTAGGTCATACTTTCCTTTTGTATCATCAGGTATTCATGCTCGATTTGGTATGACATTGTCAAATTGAATTCGCAGGTTATTTTCCCTCCTTTCAAGTTACTCAACTATATAACAATTCTACAAATTTAGATCATTTCTCTCTTCTATCTGGTATTAATCTTATTGGGATAATATTTTATGCCTCTGAATTTTGTGGAACCTCTGTGTCTTGGTGCAGTGGTAAAATTCCTAATTTTGTCTATGAATTCAGTCCACCTCACTGTTATTCAGGCCCAAGTGTCACTATCTCTTATTTTACTCTGGGGGTCCCTTATCTCTTTGCTAAACTGGGTTGGTTCCCTAGCTGTCGAAGCCATGTTCTCTACTTCAGATCCATGTTCACCACTCCTCGAGTGTCCTTCATTTTAACTCCTCTCTCATGTATCTCATCTATTTTCCTCTAATGCCACCCGCGCATCATGCAAGAAGGAAACAAGGTCTCCCAAGCCAACAACTTGATCATGTGGTTTAAATGAGACAAAACTTCTCAAACAACGCATATACCAGATTATAGCAATTTTTCCCCTCAAATTGAATCTCTGCAATTGCAAATAATGAAAATTAATTGGAAGTTGAACCAACAAATGACAACATCCATAAACCTCCTCGAAGAACTTCAAACCTTGAAAATAAAATTAGCCCAACATGAGGATGAAATAGATGTTCTTAGACAACAAGTAGAATAATTGAAGATGCATCAACCAACCAGTGACAGTTAATCCACCAACAATAGTGCCTCCAATCAGATTGTGGGCAGACTTATGTTAGATCTTAACCAACTTACAAAGGATAATCCTCCTTCAAATCTTTGATGTGTTCCCTCCACAAATGTATTTTCCTCCTCATCCAATTTTGTAAAGTTTTTGCATGCAGTAATTAGCAATAATTGGTTTCCATTATAGTATTTATGGAAACACGAAAAGCTTCTCTTTAGAGGACCAACAATTAGATGAATTAATATAACTATTTCCCAAGTAATAGTTGCATCTGTGCACATATTTTAATAGAAAAGCCTTCTCATTTTTGTTAAAAAAAAGCTACATATCATGCAAAACATGCTTTATGATATGTGCACCCAGAAGGTATGTGCCTTTTGAAACATGTCCCTGACCTAAAATTATGTAACACACTCTCTATCGTCCATACATGTATCATACCTAAACTATTTTTGGCATGCAATGGAATGTTAATCCTAAAGTTAAATATAATCTAATAGCATGTGCAAGACCAAAAGAAAAATCAATTGTGACATGTCACACCTCTAGGGAGATAGGCAAGTGCAACATAGGGCATATTGCACCAAATAATAAATTAGGCGCAACATAGGGCACAAAGATATATATATATATATATATATATATATTTTGATATTTTTACCATAAATTTAGACTTAGAACTTCATTTTGCATGATCCTTGTATTACTAGAAAGGTCTAGTTGGGCTTTACAAATTCTCTCATATATGTTTTCGGAAATTCCTTACCATTTGTTCCATATTTGAAATGTTGAATACTAACACACTGTCAAATGCTTGGAAGCTTGCCAACACATCATTTCAACTAAGGAATATATGAAAAATGGACTAGAGATTGAACTCAAGGAAGTAGAATCAAAGACCTTATTAAGTTACCACTCAAATTATTTATGTTAAATACATTTTTCTAAAGTATGCTTTGGAGTTTTGTAATGGTATCCATGTATGGATACTAAAAGAAAATATTTCACATTTTAATGTAAAGACATTATGTATGAAGGTGTGAGCAAAAGAAACACAAACGTTGAACATAAAAGCAACAAGGACCCACCAATATATAGTAATGGATCTACAATTGTTATTAAAAAAGGATTAACTACCAACCCGTAAGAAATGATCATATATTAAGCCAAGATAACAAGTAACAAATATTTGTAGAGAAAAGTGTTAAAATTGTGCATTTGCGGTCAAATTCCACTATGTCCAACTCATATGGTTGAGATTATAATTGCATTAGATTTCTCTTTTCGAGAGGACCAAAATCGACCTATAGATCGCCCTAATCGATTAAGTAAAAGTCAAATTATGAATTATTTTATTTATTATAGTGAAATGGAATGAGTTGGCCTAACCACATGTGGAGTTAGCCTTAACCCCAAGCGGACTCACACAAAAAATATAAATAGAAGCGACCTAAATATCATTCTCACACTCTTTCTCAAGTGATCTTCAATTTGCACCCATTGTTTTGGTTTGACTATTTTGTCTTGGCTTGCACAAGTTCATTGGGAGAAGCTCGCGCTGTTGAGATTTTGTGTATTTGGGGTAGCATCAGTTGTGATCTAGCTCCCAAATTTTGTGGAGGGACTAGAGTACACTTGATCTAAAAGACCCATAAATTTATTTGAGAAATTTCATCTGGTTTAGGAGATATTAAATTAATTAATTATTTTAATGTATTTCCTAAGTTAAAACTTGGGGAACTTAAATAATTAAAGTGAATTTAATTAAACATGTGATGAAATTTTCTTAAGTCACACGGATCAAGATTTCTTTTAATCTTAGCCATTGATTCAAGATTTGATCATGGCCGTTGGTTTCCCAACTAGAAAAGTATAAAGGAAAGGCTTGGTGTCATTTGTAAAGAGACACAGAGGCAGAGCATTGAAGCTAAGCTAAGATTCTATGGCAGATTTGCTAAGAATTCTCAGAAGTGTTTCAGCTGCAGAGTGGGGAATTTAGGCCAAGGGGATGATTTGATCTCGAGGTCTAGAATCAACAAGAGGCAGAGATCAACTCAAAGATGCAGCACAAAAGCAGCAGCAGCAGCAAGGACAACGCAGTCCCTCACAGACAACATGATTTTCATCAGGAAGCCCTCAGGGGTTACACAGAGACCCTAATGGGCACTGTAAGGCCTGCGTCACCCAATCTAGGGTAACATAGACCTTTCTGGAGCAGCGCTGAGGGTCAGAGCGGCTTTAGAGGCTGACACAGAGGCTTTCAGGGGCAGCGTTGGGGCTTCTAGGCCCTAATTTTGGCTGAGTTATGTAAATCTCGTTTGAGGGTGTGGATCAATCATTATTTTGGCCCTAGATCAACCAGTGACTTGTAGATCTATTATTTCTCTGTCGGGTTTTCTATATCTGGAAGCCAGGCTTGTAGTATTCAGAAAATTCATAATAATAAAACCCTCCAGCAGTGAGAAGACCGATTTTTCCGCATTGGGTTTTTCCGGGGACTATTTGTCCAGAAATAACTGTGTCACTTTGTCTATGTGTGCATGAACTTGTTCTAGATCTGGATTGGTGGAGATCTGTTATGTGTTTTGATTCTATTTTAACTTGAATTTATTCAGTTAATAACTTGTCTAAGTAGGAGGAGCATAACCAGATTAATAGTAAATAATTTTTGCATAAAGTGTAAAGATTCGGAAATTTCCACATGGTGTCAGAGCAATTGCAGATCTAGGAGAGTCACCACCAATATTATGAAGGTTATAGCTGCAGAAAGTAGCTGGAAAAGCAGCAGAAACACAGATCTGAAGGGACAACACAGTTTTCAGAGGCAGGTTCACACAGAGGGAAGGGTGACACTATCTAACGTTGTCTCCTAGCAAGCCCACGCAATTACTACGCAGAGGCAACTCATAAATAGTGCTATATTGGTTTGAAGCCTGCCAGTGTGATGCAGATCTGAATCTATTAGATCCATAAAATACTGAAGAAAAGCTACAGAAATTCAGATTGTGCTGGTGGGGTTAAATTTCTGGAGTTTTCAGATTTTTAGCCTTAGCACAAGTGACAAAGAGCGGGAGGAGATCAACTTCTCATAGAGTTTCTAGCCAAAGAAACTTGCAGTTTGATCAGAGGATCAAAAAGAGTTGAATCATAATTGATTTTGCAGATTTCCAAGGAGGGAAATCATTTGTTAGAGGGAGAAGAAGGTGTCTGTTTCACCAAGGGCCTTAGATCCATTTCTCTAGCAAAGAGAAAAAGGAAGTTCCGACACATTCTGAGCAGATGGCTCCTCATGGACTGTGTGATTAGGACAGGCTGGATGGTCTCTCAAAATTTTTAGTTTGGAAGGCAATGATCCTGATAGTCCTTGAGGCATACAATCTTAGAGACAATGCAAAGCAAAATCTGGCCACACCGACATATCCGGATGTCCTTCGAAAGCATAAGGAGGTTGTTGGGCATGCCAAGTGGCTGATTATGGATGGAATCAAGGACCATATTGTACCACACTTAGCTGAAAAGAAGACAACTAATGAGATGTGGAAGGCCTTGGTGTCCCTATATGAGGGAAAATCTGTCCAAAGGAAGATGATGTTGGAGACATAGATGAGGTCATTCATGATGACCAAGGGAGAATACATGGAGCATTTCCTCTTCAGACTGTAGTCGTTTAGAGATTAGTTGACTGCAACTGGTGCAAAGGTGATAGACGATGTGATGGTCAAGATTGCCCTCAATGCAGTCACAGATGAGTGGGAAACCTTTGTCCAAAGTATCTTGGGCAGAGCGGACCCCCCAGATTGGGACAACTTGTGGTCAATTCTGTGTCAAGAAGAACTCTGCAGATTCACCAAGAAGCAGTATAGCTAGGGATCAATCAAAGTGAAGAAGGAATATGAAGAAGATGCACCTTGGCATCAAAGAAGCAGCCAAAGAAGAATAAGGATCTTTCACAGATCAAGTGCTTCCAGTGTGGTGAAATGCGGCATTTTTCTAGCAATTGTCCTCAGAAGAAAAAGGACAAGGAAGCATCTTCTTCCAAAGCAATTGTGGCAGAGGATGGGTCAGAAGATGATGCATCCATGAGTGCTCATGAGCCATGAAGGTGGGGTGACATGGATATGTAGAGGAGCTACATAGAAGTGTGGCAGGATCCTTGAGCAACTCATCTCTTGGATCACATGTGAGCTACGATAGCCTTAAGATAGTAGCGAGACAAGAGGAGCAGTGGGTGCATATATCACAGTTGAAGCAGGGGCAAAGGCAGATTAGAAGACTGGGAGGAGCAATGCAAAGCAGAGCAGCAACAACGTAGAGGCTTATGTGACTTCAGTAGTGCAGAGCAGAGCTGCTTACATAGTGCAGAGCTGCAACAATGCAGAAGGCTTCAGAGGGACATCACAATGTAGTAGCAACTTGAGATATTTCAACACAAGGGGTTGATGTGAATTCATTAGTGTAGAGGGAGTTTGCTTACGCAATGCAGAGCTGTAGCTATGCATCATCCTTCAGATGCCAGCAAAGATATGTAGCCTATGGAGCTTCAGTGATGAGGATGCATCCCATCAGAATTTTCTGTCAAATATTAGGCAGGATATTCAGTTGTTTCTCTCAACAACTGAAGTTGTAGTGCAACAGATCAGGAGTGGCAGTGCTATGAAAAAAATAGAAGAAGCATATTAAGGGGGAGCTGCAGTATAGAGGTTGCATTGGCAATGGCAGAGTCATGGGTAGCAGTACAGAATGGTAGTAGCAGTGCAAAATTGAGTGGAAGTAGGCCAAGCATCAACAACACAAAACGAGTGCCCAAAATCATGTAATGCATATTAAGTGTGATGTATTGCTAGAGCACACTCTTGATGCTAAGAGGGAGTGTTGAGATTTTTTGTATTTGGGGTAGCACCAGTTGTGCTCTAGCTCCCAAATTTTGTGGAGGGACTAGAGTACATTTTATCTACAAGACGTAGAAATGAATTTGGGAAATTTCATCTGGTTTAGGAGATATTAAATTAATTAATTATTTTAATGTATTTCCTAAGTTAAAACTTAGGGAACTGAAATAATTAAAGTGAATTTAATTAAACATGTGATGAAATTGTCTTAAGTCACACAGATCAAGCTTTCTTTTAATCTTAGCCATTGATTCAAAATTTGATCATGGCCGTTGGTTTCCCAACGAGAAAAGTATAAAGGAAAGGCTTGGGGTCATTTGTAAAGAGACAGAGACGCAGAGCACTGAAGCTAAGCTGAGATTCTAGAGCGAGTTTGCTAAGAATTCTCATAAGTGTTTCAGCTAAAGAGAGGTGAATTTAGGCCAAGGGGATGATCTGATACTAGGGTCTAGAATCAATAAGAGGTAGATATCAGCTCAAAGAGGCAGCGCAGAAGCATGAGAGTAGCAGCAGTAGCAAGGACAACGCAGTCCCTCAAGGACAACGTGATTTTCAGCAGGAAGCCCTCAGGGGTTATGCAGAGACCCTAAGGGGTAGAGTAAGGCCTGTGTCACCCAATTTGGGGTAATGCAGACCTTTCTGAAGTAGTGCTGAGGGTTAGAGGGGCTTCAGAGGCTGAAATAGAGGCATTCAGGGGCAACGCTGGGGTTTCTAGGCCCTAATTTTAGCTGAGTTCTATAAATCCTGTTTGAGGGTGTGGAACAGTCATTATTTTGGCCCTAGATTAGCCAGTGAGTTGTAGATCTATTATTAATCTGTCGATTTTTCCAGATCTAGAACCCAGGCTTGTTGTATTAAAAAAATTCTTAATAATAAAACCCTCCAGCAACCAGAAGACCGGTTTTCCCGCATTGGGTTTTTCCAGGGACTATTTATCCAGAAATAACTGTGTCACTTTTTCTATGTGTGCATGAACTTTTTCTAGATCTGGATTGGTGGATATCTGTTATGTATTTTGCATCGATTTTAACTTGAATTTATTCAGTTAATAACTTGTCTAAGTAGGAGGAGCATAACCAGGTTAACAGTAAATAATTTATGCATAAAGTGTTAAAGATTCAAAAATTTCCACATGCGCATGGTTCAATATCACAGGTGAGAGAATAAATCTGATCTGGGTCTTCTGAGCCATGGCCGTGGGCCCATAACTAGAAATTTCAGGTTAAACTCGCAGGCAGAGCTTTTCAAGGGAGCGGCTGAGCTGCCTTAGTGGCGGACATACAATGTTAAGGTCGTGTCAGGGCCTTAGAGCCAGATTGGGTTGATATGGGCCATAGTTGCGGGTAGGGTGTGTTATGCACATGACTATGGACCGATATCCATAGACAAAAATATATGTGGGAGTGGCTAAGGCCCAGAAGGTTGTTTAGGGCTGCGCACTCCCTCAGTTGGAGGCACAAAGTGCCCTGGCAGCAGCCAGGGAAGCTACAACTATGGTCACAACATGTTGAGGTCAAAGATAAGGGTTTTTGGGAAAATATGAGCTTGATCCAATCTCCAGTTCTTGTGCAGATGTTTGTAGTTAGCCTTAAAAGTGTCCCAGACTCAGATATAGGATTTGACAATTTTTTTCAGTGAATTTTAGTGATCAGTTGTATCCGGGGTTTCATACCTCTGTAGATTTGTAGATATGTAGATACACCTTATGTATTTCCATTGCAATATGTATCTACATTTCCAACTCGGTATCAAAAATGTTCATCAGTATGCTACAACCAGTTTCACTGCATTTCAGTTCTTAGATTCAGGCTCCTTCAACAAAAGTGTGTTGATGGTTTGTTTGTGTATATGCTAGTTGTTTTCTACATGATGAAGATATGGATCTATGGATCATTGTACTCTTATTTGCTGACTCATTTGATTACGATATAGGAAGAAGAATTTGGAAGGGTTTTCCCTGTAGTGGGTTTCTCCCTGGTCTCAGACCAATCTTGGTGTCTCTATGTGTTCATGCTTCTCTTCCTTTGTTCCTTTTCATTTCGTTGCTTAGATGATGATGGTATTGTTCTTTCTGTATAGTTGCATATGCTGATGGTTAATAATGTAGATGTATATACTAATACAATGATATGGGGTGAACTTATTATGTTATTGAAGAAATGTAACTATCAAAGAAGAGACCAATGTAGCTCTTTGAAAAATTAACATGGTTTCAGAACTGGGCTGAAGAAAAGCCATGGGGATCACCCCCATGGGGGCACTTTTATGGAGCAAGAAAAGGATGGTAGAGACAAAAAATAATTCTAGTGTATGAAGAAAACCCTAGGTAATGAGTGCATAAAGGTTTGATGGTGAGGGTTTGAAAGAAACCCTGGTTTATGGTAAGAGTCTTGAGATGTGATCTATGTGAAGCACTTGGGATCGATTTGACAAATGACCTAGTTGATGATAATTGTGTTGATTGAGGGCAACATTTTTATATGGTATATGGATGGATCTTGAAGTTTGGTTCAAGAGGGAGAGGATCATCTCTCATTGAATATAAGTATTCCTTTACATATGACCTTACTCTTGTTTATACTTATATTTGTGATTATTATGATTATTCTTTCTAGTCATTACTTCTTGCGTGTACACTTGAGCACCTGGATATTTCAACATTCTCAATGAGATGTGATGAGTGGATCCATCTTGAGGATATTTTGAAATGCAAGAAAGATGGGAAGACCTAGAAGAGGTAACGAGGAACTTGAGCACTACAAGTTTCCTAGGTGAAGTTGCACAGGTAATACCACAAGGTATACATGGTATATTGTATTTCAACTGTAACATTGATGGCTAGGTCAGCCCTATGGTATGTTGAGAATGCCTCCTTCACAAATTTCTCATGCATGCATATGAAAGTGACTAGGATTTATGTTTCCTATGATGAAATGGTGCACCTGGTATTGAATGTTTTGATCATGATGATCTTCTTGATTCTGCGAGACTACTTATCGTTGATCTTGGATATAGTGGCATAAATTGATGTCTAGCTAACATCTATTGTTTTGAGATCCTGATCCCGACTCTAGTAAATAATACTCTTGACTCTTAATATGCATAATATATGTTGAGTCTCTTGTAGAAGTGTACCTTATTGATATGGTATTGATGATGCTTGTGATAAGCATGATGAAAGCTCATGGAAAGAGATATTTCACTTTTTTGGTTTATTGAATAACCTAGCTAAATCCTATTGATCATGAAAAGCATGGTATTGGTGACCATGACGATAGAGGTATATCTATGAGATTGATGTTCTAGATATATTACTTTTGGTTATGACATATGGTGAAATTAAATGCTCTAACTTGATGTATTGTTATTGGGTTCATAAGGTCGTGTTGTAACATCAGCCTGTTGCCCTGATCTTTCAAGTCCAACCCTTGATGAAATATTGATTACATGATGTTAATTATTATGATAGATATGTGTTTATGATCTAACATATCTACTTTGGCATGACTCCTGTAAAGACAAGTTGATGGCATGAATTAAAATGAAGATACATGCTCTTCTATGATTTATGAGTATCTGAAATTGTTGATATATAACTGATGTTTGAGCCTCTCACACACAATGGAAGGCCCATATATGTGGCTTTGCCTGATAGAAACTATTATCAGCAAATTGTGTCCTGTTGGGATGCGGAAATGGTCAAATTGGAGTAACTATTTCAAACCAGCTTTTGAATGAAGATTAGCCTCTTCAGCCTGAGAGGGCTCTCTCAAATTATCAAAGTATTTGCAATGAAAACTCTACTAGATGGCTAAATCTATGACTGTAACTTGATTGTGATTGATTGTAGGTTGAAATTTTAAATAATTTTCTACCATTGGGCTAATGGAGTCAACATTAGGAAACTCAATGAAATTTATCCTTCTTATGGAAACTGAGGCAAATGGAGGTTTCAATGAAAATATGATACACACACAACACGGGAAGAAAAACAACAGTTCAATATCTAAAGGAATTTAGAGCATGTTCTCCAAGAATTTCGAGTAATTAGACATAAAATTGCTGCATATATTAAACAAGAAAAATATAAGACATAGAACTCATTGAAAACCTCATTCGCATCTCAGGTGAAGAAGACCAAAACATCCACTGTATATTAATGAATTTGAAAGTTTTGCAAAAATAACAATGTATTACAATACTCTCCAACCCTTTGATATTCAATGTTTTATCTATAAATAGACTCTTTTACATTGCAAAGGATAGACCCAGTTGGCTAGATCCTCGAACTATAACTTTGACACTTAACATAACTGAAACTACATTCTTGGAACAGAAAAGACAGATAGTCTCTAAAGACTTTCATTCTTAATAGGACTCTACTTCATATTTATTACATTCAGTTTTTACAATAGTGGGATAGTTACATGATAAGGATCAAATGCTCGAGAAGCATTAACCATCACTAAAACATTTAATGTACCCCCTAGATTTAGGAAACACAGTCCTACTTTTCAGGAAAAGATAAACTCCACTTTAATCTTTGTCTTCATGCTGAGCTTGTTATGTGGATAAATCCTTCTTGCGGACAAGAACGATCTCCCTAGTATCCTAAGGATATCTAGAAATAAACAACCAAATGCAAACCATTTTCTCTAGATCATTTGTGATTCAGAATTATTAATAACAAAGTACGAGGACATGCCCTTACCTAAAGTCCAACGCTTGCCGAAATATTCTATCCAGTCGCTCCAAAAGAGGTCACTTCAGCATGTGAAATATGCGATCAAAGACAGATAAAAGGATTAAAGGCACATGCAAGATATAATAATTGAGAAAACACTAATCTATCTCAGTGATCAAGGAATCCAATAATTGAAATACTCAAATAGATACATGAACAATTCAATGAGAAAATGGAATCCATTTGTATTATATTGTATAATAAGAAGTAACCTTGCAACCTTTCGCCTTGATGTTATAGAGGTTCTTCCAGGGTCCTGAACAATCATCCTCTCTCAGATTGACAAGCCTTCTTCTCTCAGAACTAGCATATAGTTATGGACATGAGTGTGTGATCATTCTCATATCAAAAATGGCTAGTATAGAGAGTATTCTCTGTTAAGAATTTCTTCAGCAATTACCACATATGTGTCTCTACTATTTACAAGCTACCCTTGAGACTGAAACATGAGCTCAATTTATAGGGAAATGGAGGTAGTTTCAGTTCCATGAAGAGGGGGATGGATTCCTCTCATGAAGGGATTTGAGCTCCATAGACCAAGGGATAAGCTCCATGAGTGAAGGGATAGAGCTCATGAGTATAGGATAAATCTTGAAATGAATGCACTTCTAGAAGCTTCCAGTTGGGAGAATATTGGTCTAGCTTGGCTTCTAGAACATACTTTTTCCTTTATTTGACTGTTTACGGGGGTCTGCAGGTTTTATAAGCAAAACGTGCGGGATGTACTGTAGGCTATAGAGAAAATATCTGCGGATCCATGGGCAAGGGCTAGGAAAAGTGTAGAGTTAATTTTTTTAGGGTTTTAATGAGCTTTTCTCCAATTCCAAGACTTGGTTTGGGAACATTAGGGTTTTATTCTAAATATTCCGGGAAATCGCATGAGAAATTTTGGAACCGACGCGTTTCGAACTACCAACTTTAGGGTTTTTGACTTCTAAGGGAGCATAATATAGGTAGTGATGAACCTATATAGATAGTCAAATGTCATGGTGACAAAATAACGTGTAACAAATTCCCCCCTAAAGTGCGAAGTCTGAGGTAGTTCTAAAGAGTGAAGTGCTTTATCTTTCCGAGGATTGGATTGCAGACATACCAATCAAAAACCTGTAAAAACATTCAATGCAAACATATATATGTAAATTATCGCTGAGGTAGGCATTCCCATACTCAGATCAAAACTAACTATATGTTCTGGTACATAAATGATTTTAAAATTACATCAGTAGTAGACACAACATGGACGTAGCCATATGTCACAAAGAGTCTACTGTATCTTGAATAATAAAACTCCTCACAGCCTGGATGGTGGAAACTAGATCCAGGGTCTTGATTTCTACTCCCCGAACTAGTATGATTCTATCCATGCGATTGATTGTGTTGAAGTCGAACATGGTAGAAACCACTTGATTACCCGTTAATGATGTGAACTGTTAACAAGTGTGAGAGAAACCACCAATAATGAAAATGGATCTCAAAGTACTCAGTACAATCCATGAAGTGTGAATGAATGATTTGTAGTCGAATATTTCACGGAATCATACGATTGAAGGTCAATTCTGCAACTTGTCGTCGAAGGTGAGAAACCTGCCATTAAGGCATGCAGATCCCAAGGTACTGATAGGATTCTAGATCAAATTTCTAGATGATAAGCTGTCGTCGATAGAAAGCGACCCATCGTAGGAAAGCCCATGACACGAAACCATTAGATCAAGTTTTGAAGAAATTTTTAGCAAGGATTGACTCAGGGATGGTCAACGCGAATGGAGACAAATGTTTGCAAGGAATGGTTTATTTAAACTGTCTCTTGAACACATAACGACACTGCATATGGTTTGGTAACAATTGACCTAAAGCTAATACCTAGAAACCGACTGAAGACTTTCAATGTGGTTTGATTAACTGTTAGACAACGGATTTTCCCAATCCAGGTACAAGTGTGACAAAAAGTGTCATGTTCAAGAGTGGTATACTACTTTTCAAAACAAATTGTGACAACTAGATTCATTTTCTCTTTTTCCTCCACCATTTCTGGCAAGTACCTCTTTATTTTTGATAAGCTTGAGGAGGATAACATTTGCTTGTTGTGTAAGCTCATCCTTCGGATGAGTCCAACTTAGTATTAAAATTGAACCCTAAGAAGGAGTGGTTCATTCATGTTTGTAATCAACAGGTCCTTTACTGTTAAATTTTAACGAGTCTAGTATAGGTGAAACTCAGTGTTTTTCAATTTTAGGGAGTCAGAAGAAAAACATAAGAAAACTCTGTGGTTGTACTTTTTCATGAATTTAGTCTCTCAAGCCCCAAAAAGGATAAAATAATACAAGAGAGAACTCTATTGACCATGATTAGTCAGCGTATACCTTTTTCGTAAATAGTCCATTTTAGTCCGGAAAAGGGGTAAACTAATACTGAAAGGATGACTGTTCATTTCCTTTAACGAGTTCGAATAGTCAAGTACTTGGTGATATTTTCATGTTTAGAGAGTCTAAAAAGGTTTTAAAAAAGAACTCCAAGGTTTCGCTTTTTCGTAATTTTCAAGAGCCTGAAAAAGTGATAAAAGTGTACTCATCATCAAAATAGTTCTTTTCATCAGAAAAATCTGTATTCTGCACAAAAACTCGAAAGATTAAACATACATGTTTCCAATAGGTAAAAACATTGAAAAATTACTTTTTAAAGTGGAAAATAAATAAAATAAAATATTTTTTCATTCAAAAAATCTTATAAAAAGGAGTTTAACAAAGGCATTTTCATTTTTTGTCTTCAGAGTTTTAAATTGAGAGCTTTTGGCTGAAAAAATTCCGGAGTTGATAATGGGAGAACTGACCGCTCAAATCGAGATTCGTCAGAATCAGGTAATCCAAAAATCTATTCTCTTCATTTCTATCCAATTAAATTCTCTTTTTAGGCTTTAAAAACCTTTTTTGGGGAGAAATTATGTTTAAAATTCCGCTCTTGGGGGTCTGCGGGCCATACATGCGTTACCTGCAGACCCCAATAATTTTTTTAAAGGAAAATTATCGGGCTACCGTGGTTTTCGTGTAGAGCACGTGCGAACGTTCGCACTGTCTCTGCATGCAAACTGCAGAGGCGTTGTGACCAAATGAAAATTTATAATTTCTCACAAAAATGGTTAAAATTTCCCACTCTAAAAGTTTCTAATCTTCAAATGCATCCATTTGCAGACTATTCCACAATGCTAGAGTGGAGAGAACGTGAGCATGAAGGTATAGACGATGCGGCTATGAATGATCCAACCATAATGCATGTGCTTAGAAATTGTGGTTTGTATATATTCTGGGCAATTCAAGGTATGAGGGCACAAGTGGAACTGATGACATGGCTAGAGAACAAGTGGGATGTTCAAAATAAGTTCTTCATCATTGGCGGTCATCGACTTGAACTTGAGCTCGAAGATATTTATTTTCTCACTGGATTATCCAAAAGAGGAGAAAACATTTCTTTATTTGGAGCTAGGCAGGGTGGCCTACCCGTTGCTAGTTACAAACAAAAGTTTTGCAGTGATGAAGCATATCTAAAGGATAATCGCATAGATATAAAAACTATCTTGCGACTTGATCTTAAAGTTATTGCATTCACAGTAACCAGATTATGTGGAAGTGCGGCTCCACATGTGGCCACCAAGTCTCAGATGCAGACCGTAGTTGAATGTTTCATAGGCACCATTTTCAACTGGTGCGAAGGGGTATTGGCCAACATGAAAGGCCAACTTACCAGAGCAAAAAATGCAAATTTGAAAAACTTTGGGTATGGTGCCATCCTGATTTATTTTTCCTTGGAGAGGATTCCATTCCTCGCCCCTCAGCTTATTCTTGTTGATCATGATGAAATTAGAGAGTCTCGTATGGTACGTTGGGTTGCACTGATGGCCTGCCATGGTGGTGACGACAGTATGGTGGTTCGGTTTACTCCCGCATATTTTATGTGGCTACAGAACCAAATCTTCACAATTGAATATTTTCCATATGCGGGTATAGATTTCAAAGGTGATCCAAAGATGTCCTTACCTTTAGGGGAACAATGGGACGAATCAGGTAAGCGAATCATTTTGATGTGTTTTAACTCTAATTTTTATTTGTTTTTAATTGTCCAATACTGATAACAAAATTTTAAATGCAGATGTTGGTCCACGATGACCAGCTATACTCCGCCGCTTTGAAAGGCGGCAAACAGAGCCCATAACACAGCCACATGATCAAGAACCAGAAATCCTCACTGACATGAAACACAACCTAGAGAGGTTGACTATAGATATCCCTGAGACATCAACATATGACATTCCTCTTCGTCTCTAGAGACATGTTACTGGTGTTCCAGGCCAGTTTATGGGATTCCTGCGCACGGTGGCGCATGCGATAGTCTACTACCATGATCATCACCACGGATAGTGGACGATCATCGTGGATTGACATATTTTGTTTTTTGCATCAATATCTTTCAGATCATAAGGTTTTTTAAACCTATGATCTCAGACGATGTAATATTTTTTGAAAACAAAAACTCCTATCTATGATATTACTATTTTCTCTAACTATCTTGTTCAACATGTATCGAATGTTGTTTTGGTTTACTGTTTTAACGTTACAAATGTCTATTTAGAACACAATTAGCTAATGCATCAGCCAATGTGTTTAAATTTCTTGAAATGTGTTATATTTGATGTAATAAAATTGTCTTTCCAAGAGACGAACCTTCAAAAATAATCTTAATAACACTGGATTTTTAATTGCATATACTCTGTTTAAATGTAATTTTTAATAACGTATGCTCCGTTTAAATGCAATACAATGAGTTATGAATCTAATCTTATGATCAAACGTCGAATACCAAATGAAATGGCATCAGAAAATAACTCAATCACTGCGCTATATTCTACAATATTGTTCGTTGTTTGACCAAGTCTTACCCCATGCATAGAAACTAACTCATCAGCGGGTGAGTAGATAACCCAAGCCGTGGAAGAAATATTCTATGTAGTACGACAAGCACCATTAGCAAAACTAATGTATGTTTGAAGGGATGTTGACATTTGCAATATCAAGGGTAATCAAGATAAGCAGAGATAGTAGCAAAAACAAACTTAAACTAGGCACACCTATCTAATCTAAGGCACACTAACTATAAAAAATAACTAATATACAAGTGAGATCTTCACACAAGAATCAAGCATAATATCTATTAAGATAAAGACCATTTATGGGCTTATCTAAAGAGACCTCGTCATAATCAATCAATTCATAGGCCCCTTTAGCAAGCACTCGCTTGACAATGTAAGGACCATGCCACATTGGTTCGAATTTCCCAGCTCCTAGATTATCGTTAGCTTGATCATATACTAAGACTAGGTCACCTGAAAAAACACGAGGTGTAACACTTCGATCATACTGAGATTTAACACGTTTTTTATGAGCTTCAGATGCTAATGCAGTGGTGCGCCGAGTCTCATCTAATTGTGCTAAGTACAAAAAGCATTTTTCCTCTTTAGAGGTATTTGGTAGTAACTCTATGGCTAATTGGAGTGACGATATTTCGCATTCAATGGGTAACACAACTTCTAAACTGTAAACCAGTTGAAAAGGAGTGAACCCTGTTGCAGTTTTTGCTAAGGTTCGGTATTCCCATAATGTCGAAAAAAGCATAGTATTCCAATTCGATTTGTGAGTTCTGATAATCGGTTTGATCAAGGTGGTTAAAAATTTATTAACAGCTTCAACCTGACTATTAGCGTATGATTAATATGGAGTAGAATTATCATGGTGCAGGCCAAGTTGATCATAAAGTTTAGTCATCATTGTATTTCGAAAATGACTCCCATGGTCAGTGATAATAGCTTGGGGTACACCGAAATGAGCAATCACATGATTGAATACGAACGTAGCTACAGTTTTTCCATCTGCCGTGAATGTAGGCATTGCCTCGGCCCATTTTGTAAAGTAATCTATGGCGAGAATAATATACCCATACCCCTCGGTCGAGTGAGGGTTACATGTAATGAAATAAATGCCCCATTTCGCAAAAGGACCAACAACAATTATGGGGTGAAGAGGAGCCGGTGGTACACACATATTTCGATCAAATATTTGACAGTTGTGGCATTTTCGACCACAAGAATGCATTCTTTGAATAATGATAGCCAAAAATTTCCAACGCGCAATATATTTTGGGTTGTGGCATACCTAGACATATGACCACCATGCACTCCAGAGTGGCAGTCATTTAAAACCCTTTCAGCCTCTTCATGAGTTATGCAACCTCGAAAAACAGAATCTGCACCATGACGATAAAGTGTGTCCCAACAATATTGTATTGCTGAGATTGGTAACGGATCTTTTGTCGATTTGAAAGTGAAATCTCAGGTCAAAAGGTTTGGGTTTGAAGATAGATGATGATATCTCCATACCATGGATCTAATGTACTGATAAGAAAAAAAGATCCATCTTCAATGGGATGCTCTACCACAGTTTCCGTTTCAATATTGGGAAAGTCACACATAACTTCTCCAAACACCAACTATTTCTGTTATTTAGAATTTTCAAATTCCAAATCAAACTCTTGTAGGATAACAATCCATTTAGATTATCCCCCCCCAAGTAATTGTTTTGTCAAAATGTACATCATTGGGTTGCAATTAGAAATTACAGTTGTCTTGTGTAACAGTATGTAATGACGAAATATTTGGACAACCTGAACTGCTGCCAAGGACAATTTCTCCACATGTGAATATTTAATTTTTGTTGGATTCAAATTCCTGCTTAGATAGAAAATCACATGCTCATTGTGAAATTCATCCTCTTGAACTAAAACCATTCCAATGGTGGAATCAGAGGCTGCTAGGTATAAAAAGTATTCTTGGTTGTAATTGGATGGATGCAATAACGGTGCATGGGTTAACGCGTGTTTTAGAGCATCAAAATATCGATCAACAATCTCATCCCAAATAAAAGGAACATTTTGTTTCAACAACCTGGTAAAATATTTTCTTAACTTAGCATAGTTCGAGATAAATCTACGCAGAAAATTTGCTTTCCCTTGCAAAATTTGGAGTTGGCGAAGTGTGCAAGGAGGAGGTAAATTTATGATGGCCTCAACCTTCGAGGGATTGTCATGAATGTCGGCTTTGGAAACAACAAATCCCATTAATCGTCCAAATTGCACACAAAAAACACACTTGTGCGAATTCAAACGAGTTCTGTAATGCCCACATCTCATAAAAATTGCTTGTAAATGAGTAGGATGATCTTCCCTGTGCATTGAGTGAGCAGGTAAATTTTCGAGACAAGGCTGCACAATGTGTTTGATGTCATGAAAAGCATAAGATATTTCCCTTCAAAAATTTGCATCAGCATTCTTTAATCCAAAAGGTAATTTATAGTAAGCAAATGTTCCCCAAGGAAAAATGAACGTTGTTTTTGGTTGATCAGCAAGGAGTATGTTTATTTGATTATATCTGGAAAATCCATCCATAAATGAAAACATATCATTTCTGGCACAATCATCAATGATTTGGTCGATATAGGGGGTAGGATAATTGTCCTTTGGACAGGCTTTATTAATATCCCTATAATCGACACATACTTGTATAGTCCCTTTTTTTTTGGTAACGAGAACTATATTATATACCCAATCTGTTAATGGGATTGGATAAATAAATCCCGCTCTTAGTAGTTTCTCAATTTTAGCTTTAATAACAGTAGATTTTCGAGGATGTATCAGACGTAAACGTTGTCTAATAGGCTTTACATCCGGGCATGTCTTTATTTCATGAACGACAATTTTTGGATCAATTCTTGGCATTTCTTCGTAGGACCAAGCAAATATGTCACAGAATTTTTGAAATAGGGATTTATATGTATTACTTTCGTCAATCATACAAGAAGATCCTATATGAATGTTTTCAACAACTCTCTCTTTAACTAATATATCAATAGGAATAGTTGTAGAAATGTTTCCCAAATTAATCTCAGAATCTGAATTTGTAATCGCGATTGGATTCTGTGGTTCCTTGACATAATCAATTGTAAAAATAGACGAAAAATAATTTTCAAATCTATCAAGTTCAAGTAAAAACGAATATATATGATGTAGATCATCCCAGGGTAATTCATCCATAGACAAAAATTCACGAATACTTTCATCAGTATAAAACACTTGTTGGAAAGGATAAAAAATAGATGTTAAGGCTGAGCCTGATAGTAAAGAAGATTCTTCGGTGACCACATTAATTGGATCTAGATTAGTTGAAGGTGTGTTAGAAAATGAGTGTACCATTGTATATGCTATCTCAAAAGGACTCAAAGGCATCTCGCCATTGAAAAAATCCATTTCTGACTCTGAAGGTACTATCCAAGGATCATCAAATGGAATAGTACTTGATGAAATCATATTGATATTAGAAATGGTACGCGGTAAATTGGCTGGAGGCATAGAAAATGTTCCCATTAAAACATAATATTTTACTAAACCTACTCCAACATATTCATAAGGAATAGTCGATTTTCCAACATGTTGAATACTATCTGTAGAGGCTAGGTTAGACGAATAATATGACAGCTGAGTGATTTTCACTATCTTTCCTTTATGAGGAAACATGATTAACCGAAAGACAGAAGACATGATGTCAGTCATAGCATAAGACCAACTTCGACCTAGAAGAAGGTTGTAATCCAAAGGGGCATCAACTACTTCCACATCTAGATTAACATTTTTACCTTCGACCTCTATAGGTAGATCCTGTAAAATTCCATACGGATGGAATCCTCTTCCATCAAAAGCTTTAAGGATTGTCGGAGATTGGTTGATCATTGAAGAACCAAGACTTTTCCAATATTTTAATGACATAATGCACGTGGATTCCCCCTCATAAATTACAGTACGAAAAATTCATCTTTTTTTACTAATACCGGAATTTGAAAAGGCATATGATGGGGAAGTCTCGATGTAAAATTTTCTAAATTGAAGACCATAATGTTATAATCCTGAGGATCTATAGCTCCAATAGCCGATAAAAGTAAATTCCTCTGTGTTGGACATGATTGCAACACTTCTAAGGCTGACATTGCTGAAGGGGAAATCGCCAAGTCCTCAAAAATGTTGTAGTTCTGAGCAGCTCTCGCATGTGGATTGAAAGATGAATTCCGAAGTACACCTTTAGCAGGCGGTTTAATTACTAGATCAGGATTAGGTTTCTCGATATGAAGTGGATCAGAAACCAAAGGAGATGTAGCTGGTGTTGAATTAGAATTTTATAATTCTTTACCAGTAACACGATTTTTACTTCTATAATCTTGCGATCACGTCGCAACCATAACCTCATACATCATTAAAATATTTGTTGATAAGTGTGAAGAAGATCCTATCATTTTGCTATCTTGAGTAGGAAAAGGATCCTTCAAGACAGCGGGTGTGGGCGAACCTTTGAAGAATTTAGAGACCTCAGACCAATGTGGGCACTCTTTAGTAAAGTGATCCTCGTCACAAATAAGACAAGGATAAAGAGGTTTTCGTTTATCGTCAAATGGTTCAGTTTTTTTAGTTTTCTCTTTGGGTGACGAAGTCTGTTTGCTTTTATTCTTACCTTTCTTCTTATTACCGGTTTTATATTTAGTTGTAGATGAATCTACAACGTGAATTTCAGCCGAATTTTCAAGGGAAGAATATCCTTTCGGTGAATCAGGTAAAGTTACTATAGGAGAAATAGTTTTTGAGGACTTATTCTTACTTTTATTTGTGTTAACTAAACCAATTACACCATCTGCAGCATGAGACCCTGAAGGAGTTGTATTTATTTGACTAGGATGTGGTAAATCAGGAGTTTTTTCATACAAAGTACCAGACTGTGTATATACGAGGTCTAAGTACTGAGCTTGAGCAATGACCTGTTCCTCAATAACAACTCCTCCCTTAGCCACATATTCAGTGATTTTTGGAAGTAATGATTTGATGAACCATTATGCCAAGATCTGATCCGGTATAAAAACTTTTACCAAACGTCTTCTACGTCTCCATTCATGTATGTGATTGAATATGTACATAGATGTAGATTGTTTTAATGAAGTCAATAATTCCCTGCCATTTTCGTATTTAACTGGCAACTAAAAATGTGTTAAGAAAGAAGTTGCTAAAGCATTGAAATTTTTGAATGAGCCACGCGGTAATTCAATGTACCATTTTGTAGCTAAACGTATCAGTGTTCTCTGAAACAGTCTTAATCAAATAGAATCATCAATCAAAGAGTTGGATGTGCACCAGAGGTGGTAAGTCATGACATGGTTCGAGGGGTCCTCTCCTGATTTCCCTTTAAATTTAGGGATATCACTGGGCAACTTATTTGGCATTGGCGGCCAATATGGAAGATAAGATATGGGATAATTCGTTAAGCACGACAAATCAGGTAAATACAAAGTTGCTACGAATGGCAACCGACGGTTAGGGTCCTGAGCAAATTGATAACCTTGTGGAGCTATACTAGTACCAGGAGGAGGATATCCTGGAATAGTTTGTGCGTTTGGGATTGGAATACCTCCCAGATAACCAGGATTAGCCGGACCCTGTTGGGGTTGAGCCGGTATCTGATACGTGTAACCAGGGTACCATTGATGCTGGTATATTGGATTTTGTGCTCCATGCCCATATTGATACTGCCCTTGATACGGTTGATAAACAAACTGAGGTTAGCTTGTTACAATTGTACTTGTACTAGGTGGTCCTGTAGGCAGCTGTAAAGGGATTTGTTATGATACTTGAGGGGCTATAGAAATATGGGCTTCATAAACCCTAGGAATAGGTGTGGTATCTTGAACAGAAGTTGGTGTAGCAGTTTGAGGTGGAGTTCTGGGTGTATTCGAACCAGGTTGTTGAATTGCACCAGATGCAGGTACTTGAATCGTAGGTTGTACAGGTTGGACAGGTTGCTCGATTTGACTCTAACCCATTGGCTGACCAGGTTGATAATAGGGTACTTGCACATTAGGTTGCAAATTCTGTTGAACTTGGCATGGGTCCCACACCGTGTTTACTCCGGAATATGAAGGTCCCATTAAAGGTTGTGTTGCATAAGAAGGACCATAACCAGGTTGATAATTTGGAACATATGCTTGATAATTAGCTAGATAATTCCCACCTCCTTGAAACAATTGCTGTTTCAGGTAGAATTGTGGCCCTAAAGGAGGCTGCTGGTCCTGGAAAGATAGTTTCCCTAGTGTAGGGTACTGTCCTTGAGGAGGTTGTGGACCCTGAGTTGTGTACTGTCCTTGACATTGATATTGACCCTGAGGTATGTACTTACCTTGAGGTATGTACTATCCTTGAGGTTGATATTGTACTTGAGGTATGTACTGTCCTTAAGGTTGCCCCTAGGCGGTAAATTTCCACTTTGAGGTTGCCCCCCAGAAAATAAATTACTACCTTAAGGGTCAGGGTTAGGAATTTTTCCAGACATCATGTAAATGTGTTCCGCAGTCAAATTTTCGACATGTGATTCATTTGGACCAGATGATGGTATATGTTTGTTGGGAGAAGGAGCTGCTCTTGAGAAAGTACTAGAAAGTGACTGGTATCATATGGGAACAGATGGACCACCATAAAAATATGATTATGGTGATGTAGAAAACATGGGTGACTCACCAGACATGTTTAATGGAGGTATGTAACCTCTTGGTATGGTGTAAAAAGGAATTCGAGGTGGCGAATAATTTAGACCAGTATTGTGTAGGAAGTCTGTTGTTACACCATTTTTTGTTCATCTAACCTATTACCATTAGATAGACCCAAGTACACCATGAAAGACCAATTTTACCCCAAGTAAAATTGCTTTCACTATGAAAATAACTTAGTAAACCACCTTTGTTTAAGTTGTTTATGGTCTAAACAGGAAACCCCATGAGGAAATATTAAATAAATATACATTTTTTTTATTTTCCTCAAGGAATAATTAGTTAAAAAGCAGTTTAATTAATATTCCTAGTTATATTTAACCCAAAACAAGGAAATTAATTAAATAAATCATTATTTGTCTTATTATTTTCTAAGAATAATTATTTAAAACTTATTTAAATAATATTCTTTGTTAAATATGACTAAATCACCCTTAAATAATTAAATAAATCATTATTTATTTGATTATTACTCAACTACATCCTTGGAATGATAAATAAATCATTTATTTATTTATTATTTACAAATAAAGGGATTTGACCCAAGTCAAATTCCTTTTCCCTCCAACAAATATAATAAAATATTCCATAAAATTTGGATCTTTATTTGGTTAATAATATTTTAACTATGCACCAATATCTAGACTAACTCGATATTTTGTTATAAATAGAAGGGTTTTCCCATTCATTCACCACCTTTTGTTGCTTAAAGATCACTCTGGATCTATAATTTTGGTCTGACTATTGATCCACCATCATAGTCATATTTTGCTATCATTTTTTGTCTGGGTTTTCTACACCATCAAGAGAGAGGAATTTTAGATCTGAAGTGCTGAGGACTTACAAGAACCCATCCCATTGAGGAGAACAGGGAACACCCTCTTGTGTTTTCCTCCCAGGTACCATTAATACAAAATTCATTCAACATATTCTTGTCTTGTCTATTGGATGCATGGAGTAAATCTTATTTTTTCTACTGCTTAATGTCTTCTAATGCATAGATCTAGATTTTTGCAGCATTTATCTTGATCACCTAACTGCAGAACTGAGGATATTAGCAACCGTTTTTGCTATTACGGCTGTTTGTTATGTGCAACTAAAGTGGTATTTTTTCATACGCTTGGAATTAAGATTCATACTAACATCTGTCAACTGAGAATACCAAGGATATTTTTTGAAAAGGATATAGTAAATCGA
The DNA here is from genome assembly GCA_034641835.2 of Pinus albicaulis. NCBI lineage: Eukaryota > Viridiplantae > Streptophyta > Pinopsida > Pinales > Pinaceae > Pinus > Pinus albicaulis. Next base: position 572,623,544 of record CM076572.1, read on the forward strand.
TTCACTTGGCCTAAGATCTAAAGAGTCCTGATTTGAAGGAAAAACAACTTCTTCTTCAGTGGCAGTAACTTCTTCAATACTAATGAGACCAAGAAGAAGATTTTCAGTGATACAATACTTCACTCTGGGCAAAGTAGGATGATGAGGGGTTGGAGTAATGAACTCGGAAGTAGATTCAGATATAGCAGGTTCAGTTTCTGGTTCAGAAATTTCAGGATCAATAGCTAATAATTCACTAGTTGTAGAAACAAGTTCAGCTAGTTCAGAAATTGAAACTCTTCTTGGAGTACTCTCTGTTGTTTGAGGTTGTTCTACTTCATATTCAGGATGAATAATTATTTATGTTTCTTCATGTTCAGTTGATCCAATCCCTGATGTTTGTCCTTTCTCAGATTTAAGTTTTGCTAACTGGTTTGGTGTGTACTCAGGGGGTTTCCCTTGCATTCTACGTGATTGTCTAGGTAATTAAGCCACGATTAAACATTTTAACACATGAAATTAAAGAAAATTTCAACAAAATGTCCTCAAGTCTCTAAGGAAACAATAAAATTGATCACATGCCTACAAAATCTAAGAGAGCAATCCACCCACAAACATTAGATTTCTGCATTAAAAACACTAGTTGGTGATGAAATCCAACATCGTAGAATTTTAATGCAGAAATGGCTGTTGGAACAATTACCTTGACAACCTGCTTAATGAAATAGTCTGGTGCAAGTTTCTCCACTTAAAACATCTCAAAGTGAAGAGAACCCTTCTGAAATTTCAAGTGAGTCTAGTCGACGTCTGCTCCAGGTACAGTGGGACCTTCCCTCCACCATCACCTTGGGAAATAATCCTAAAGTTTATAGCCATTAAGGTCACCAACGGGAACAAATATACATGGGGGAACAATCTACGATCCGATATACATGCAAGGGCAGAGTAACTAACTCAATCCCCTTGAAGGCTCCTTGATATAATCCAAGGTTTACTGAGAAGTGACCCCAGGATCCTCGACAATGGTCTATCTGAGGTTTACCGTTTTTAATACGTGCACATCTGTTATCTTTCCCAATGAGATAGGTACGATTACCTCACTGGTTTGGACATGATCTCGTGCTTGACTCTTTTAAGAAGAGCTTCCCAGAGCATACATGCTACAATTGGATTTTTGCTACTTCAAGATTTCTATTTTTTTGTTTTAACTGTCTTGGAATGTTAATTACAACCTATTCCAAGACACTAGCCTAAGCTATGTTAGTGGAAAGAGCCCTAGAAAATGTAAAAATATCTAGATTGATTTTAATTAAAGCGTTGTTTTTAATTTGGTTGTTTCTTAAGACAGAAGGTATGGAAGTGAAACTTCAATGATGTTTTAATGAACCGACTCAAAAATACGCTAAATGCATCTATATGAGAGTGGAACTCTTTTCTTTTCAATGAAATCTATTTAAAGGAAAGATTTGAGAGATTAAGATAACTTTCAAAGCACCAATTATTTCTCTATTATAAACAAAAATCTTTGAAAAGAAGACGATTTCTTTGAGAACTCAATTTCATACAATGATAAATTACTCCTTCAAAACGAAATCCTTCATCAAACAGATCAGAAACTACAAATCATTTAACAAAATTTTTCCAAAATAAGACCTTATCGAAAACTCCTAAAAACATAAAATTCAAAACCAAAAGAAAACACTAATGTTTGAACTCTATCTAGAAAGTTTTGAGGATGTTTTGCTTAGTTTGTGACCAAACCAAGAATAATTTATGCTTATCTCAGCAAAATTCAAAACATTCAACAATGGTTTAAAGTGAAATTCAGGTCTTAGTAAGCTTAAAACTCTTCTAAATTTTCAAATGAAAATGAAAATCAATTTTCATAAAAGCAAGGGTTGCAACAAGTTCAATGGCTCAGAAAGAAAACAACAACATACCAATAAGCTAAGGTATATGATGGTTTCTAATATAGAGCAACAAGAAAGTAGGGAAAATGCTCACTTATAACAAATCAGATGAAAAACCACTCAGACACAAGAATTATTGAAAGAAATTCACACATAAGACTTTGACAGTCAAGACAAGTTGGGGAAAACACAGAGAATTTGTAATCTGGTACCTGAAAAGAGAATTCTTAATTTTTCTAAAATTTTCCACAAGTCCACAGGTTTCAATGGAGAATAGTGCGATATCGCACTATTCTGAACTAAAAACTGCGGAGGCTACCGCACTGTCTTTAAACAAAAACAGTGGAGGCCAGGAAAAACAGAAAAAAATAAAAATAAAATAAAATAAAAAAATTCAGATTTAATTTTCAGGGATTCTGGTAAGTTATCTACACAACACATTTTTAGACTAATCAAAATCGAAAAATCAAACTGAAAAATAAAAAAGAGAAACTAAGTTCTAATCCCCAGCGGAGTCACCATTTTGTTATGCGGATAAATCCTTCTTGCAGACAAGAATGATCTCCCTAGTATCCTAAGGACATCTAGAAACAAACAACCAAATGCAAACCATTTTCTCTAGATCATTTCTGATTCAGAATTATTAATAACAAAGTACGAGGACATGCCCCTACCTGAAGTCCAACTCTTGCCGAAATATTCTATCCAGGTACTCCAAAAGAGGTCACTTCAGCATGTGAAACCTGCGATCAAAGATAGATAAAAGGATTAAAAGCACCTGCAATATATAATAATTGAGAAAACACTAATCTATCTCAGTGATCAAGGAATCGAAGAATTGAAATACTCAAATAGATACATGAAGAATTCAATGAGAAAATGGAATCCATTTGTATTAACTTGTATAATAAGAAGTAACCATACAACCTTTAGCCTTGATGTTATACATGTTCTTCCGGGGTCCTAAACAATCTTCCTCTCCTAAACAATCGTCCTCTCTCAGATTGACGAGCCTTCTTCTCTCTGAACTAGCATAAAGTTATGGACACGAGTGTGTGATCATTCTCATATAAAAAATGGCTAGTATAGAGAGTATGCTCTCTTAAGAATTTCTTCAGCAATTACCACATATGTGTCTCTACTATTTACAAGCTACCCTTGAGACTGAAACATGAGCTCAATTTATAGGGAAATGGAGGTAGTTTCAGTTCCATGAAGAGGGGGATGGATTCCTCTCATGAAGGGATTTGAGCTCCATAGGCCAAGGGATAAGCTCCATGATTGAAGGGATAGAGCTCATGAGTATAGGATAAAGCTCAAATTGAACGCACTTCTAGAGGCTTCCAGTTGGGAGAATATTGGTCCAGCTGGGCTTCTATAACTTACTTTTTCCTTTATTTGACTGTTTACAGGGGTCCGCAGGTTTTATAAGAAAAACGTACGGGATGTGTTGAAGGCTATAGAGAAAATATCTGCGGATCCGCAGGCAAGGGCTAGGAAAAGTGTGGAGTTAGGCTTTTTAGGGTTTTAATGAGCTTTTCTCCAATTCCAAGACTTGGTTTAGGAACATTAGGGTTTTTGACTTCTAAGGGAGCATAATATAGGTAGTGATGAACCTATATAGACAGTCAAATGTCATGGTGACAAAATAACGTGTAACAGAGATGGATGAGTGAAACTCATGTCGAGTAGTGAGTCTATGCTGGGATGGTCCATTGTCAGGTTGGATATCTCCAGATGGCTTATTGATCTTCCATTTACTGTTTAAACCTCCAAAAATCCTTTGAAATCCTCTCGCTACAAAACAAAGCAGTTTAGGCAGTTTCGTAGCAAACTGATTTTTGTCTTTTCACCCATCCTTCTACCACCTATGTTGGTCAAACAATGTTTTTCAGGTCAAAATGAGTAAATACCATCAACCTCCCTCCTTGGACCTTCAAAAAAAAATATTTATAGGCAAAAAAACATCTTCAAAAATTTCGTAGCGTAGTTTAGTAGCGAGTTGATTTCTGTCTTTTCACCCTTCCTTCTGCCACCTCTGCTGGTCAAAAAAAATTGTTAGGTCAAAATATAAAAATACAGTCAACCTCCCATTTTAGTTCTTCATAAAACTGATTTTAGAAGCTAAAAGGAATCTTCAGAAATTTCGTAGCGTTTTTCTGCCTTCAAGCCTGGAGCTCGCTACGAAACTACCTGATTATGGAGAAAATTCAAATTATCCCTTTTTCATCAAAATTTCACCTGTTGTCCTAAAAATTGATATGATGAAATATGATAAGGAAAATTTGGTTCAAAATTCCTCTTACCCTCTTCAAAAAGCATTATTTTCACCTTTAGCAAATTAATTTACCAATACAATGACTCTGTTTTTTCTGAAAAAATAGGGTTCAGAGATAAGCTCCTATAACCCTATCCTTGATACTTGTTGAAAAACGGGAGGAGGTTTTGTAAATCAGAATGTTATGAAGAAAAACCTCTCTTCGTTTCTTGAAAACCATCTCTAGCTGTCCAGAATATGCATTAGAAAAACATGTATAAAACAAGAAAATTCTGGTTTCTGAAAATAGGTCCCCGAGATATCTTCGAATCTCCAAACTGGTAGCACCTGTGAGAAAAGTGAAGGACATTATTTTTCCTTGGTATGTGATTGAAAATAACCCCTCTCATTATTTCTGAATTAATCTCCGTTCATCCATAATCTTCTATTCAAATTTAATGCTCACATAGTCCAAAGAAAAAGCAAATTCCCTTGTAGCTCCAGTAGAAATTCAAGCAACCTGAATTTGTGAATGCTTCAGAAAAGCTAGGTTCCTCCATGAATATCTTAAGGTCCATGAGCTCCTATATAACCACAGAGCCTCCTTTGTATGATTTCTTATTCATGGCCATTTTCCTTTATAGCCAAACTGCCTTCTTAAACATGTGACACCTGTAAAGAAACAAATTGACAGAAAGCTGTTTGGCAATGGGCTGGACTCTTCTAAGGTGAAAAATCACTGATACATGCAAAGGCTGAAGGGATAATGATAGAGAAGGGCTTGGGTGATTTGTTTTACAAGTAATTTAACAACTTGAGGGAGGATGATGACACATGTGACCACAAAAACAATGATGAGACAAAATATGATCTTGCATGCTTGGGAATTATGAAAAATAACTTAGCTGACCTCACCTTTGTATTTTTCCATCAAAATTTGACACCTCGCACCACTCTGACACTCTTTGCGGGAAAAACCCAGTTTTGTAGTGAAAACCGTTTTAGGCAGTTTCGTAGCGAAAATTGTTGGTTTACCATATAATTCGCTACGAAACTATGAAAAACTGGCTAGTGAAATGTTTTGTGGTAAAAAGGCATGAGAATGAAAAATAGATGAGATTAGGTTGATTTTACATGATATGACATGGTTTGGGATGGGTTTTAGACTTACAGTGGATATCACCAAATGCAAAAAAATTCAGTCAGTTTCATGAAAATGACTTATGAGAGAGCATGAACCTTATCAATGGAATTGTTTAAATTAATGAGTGATAGCAATGGCTCCACTAGGGATGATGTGCCCCTATGGTAAAAGAAAGAACTCATAGTTTCCAGTGCTATCCTTGTTTAAAACAAAACTTCTAAAATTCAGAAATCCTTTTCAAACTCGTATAGCCTTCTCCTCGAGCTCAAGCTTGATGATTACTGCTAAAAAACCAAATCTGTACATACTGAAAAAATGCTCAGTTTAATTAAGCTTATTCACACACACTCCTACCTACCCTAACAATTTCAATCTTCATATTTGATTCAAGCTACATGAAACCTCCAATAAAGCCAGTCAATGAGCTGATATGATACTTGAAACCCTTGATTGTACTTGAACAAAAAGCAAACTGTATTGTGAAATGATAAAGGTAAGAGAGAATGGGTTTGTTTTTCATAGTGAAAAAACAATTGAAAAGTTGGACTATAGAACTCTTCCATGTAATCAATTATGTGATCAAAGAAGACATAATTTATTGATATCCCTTTTAAGCTCTCAATGACAAATTGATCCTGGATATCCTTTTCATTTTCTTCATCAAGGCTGAACCTTGATTCCAACTCTACAATATGAAGCTCATAACCATATTATTCCTCTATCTGCAAGTCAAATGGTATAAAAATTTCCTCCTTTTTTGGAGGAGGAAGACCTTCCAAGAACTGTTTAGGATCTTGGAAATCATATGATCTATTTTTAACATCCAATAGTTCAATTTCATTCTCTAATATTTTAGCAGCTAATCCAAGAAAACAAATTTTATTTTCAGGTGTGAGTCGACTGGATTTCAAACAACGAAATAATATTGTGGAGAAATGTTCATCTATCTAAAATTTTTCTAACTCGTCCCTTACACTTAGCAACATTTCATCATATAAAGGGTTTGCCACATACCCTTTCATCTTGGATCAGCATCAATGTTATGGAATCTGGATTATTTGGCAGTGAAGTTGCTCTGAACTTTGATGCTCAAGATCTTGAAGAATGGAGTCGCCAGGTGAATGGTATAGCCTTCTTGTGTTTGACTTCTGTTGACCATCAGAAGTCAAATTTGAACTTTGTCGTTCAAACCAAAGAAAATTTACACCTTCGGTCCCTGACGATGGCGCCAAAATGTTATCACCAAATTGTAAAAAATGAATGTAATAAATATGAAGTAGAGTCATATTAGGAACTTTTCATTCTTCCTGGAGAAAATTTACACCTTCGGTACACGATAACGATGCCAAAATGTTATCACCAAATTGTAAAAACTGAATGTAATAAATATGAAGTAGATTCCTATTAGGAATGAAAGTTTTTAGAGACTATCTGTATTTTTTGTTCCAAGAATGTAGTTTTCAGTTATGTTAAGTGTCAAAATTATAGTTCGAGGATCTAGCCAGCTGGGCAGATCCTTTGCAATGTAAAAGAGTCTATTTATAGACAAAACATCGAATATCAAAGGGTTGGAGAGTATTGTACTACACTACTATTTTTGTAAAACTTTCAACTTCAGTAATATACAGTGGATGTTTTGTTCTTCTTCACTTGAGATTCAAATGAGGTTTTCAATGAGTTCTATGTCTTATATTTTTCTTGTTTAATATATGCAGCAAGTTTATGTCTAATTACTCAGAATTCTTGGAGATAATGCTCTGACTTCCTTTAGATATTGAACTGTTGTTTTTCTTCCTGTGTTGTGTGTGTATCATATTTTCATTGAAACCTTCATTTGCCTCATTTTCCACAAGAAGGATCATTTTCCTTGAGTTTCCTAATGTTGACTCCATTAGCCCAATGATAGCAAATTATTTACATTTTCAACCTACAATCAATCATAATCAAGTTATAGTCATAGAGTTAGCCATCTAGTAGAGTTTTCATTGCAAATACTTTGATAAGTTGAGAAAGCCCTCTCAGGCTAAAGTGGCTAATATTCAGTCATAAGTTGGTTTGAAATAGTTACTCCAAGTTGACCATTGTAGCAACCCAACATGAATCAATTTGGTGATAACATTTTGGCGCCTATTTCAAACAAACTTTTGACTGAATCTTAGCCTCTTCAGCCTGAGAGGGCTCTCTCAACTTATCAATGGATTTGTAATGAAACTCTACTAGATGAATAATTGTATGGCTGTAACTTGTTTGTGATTGATTGCAGGTTGAAAATGTAAAGAAATTGCTACCATTGGGCTAATGGAGTCAACATTAGGAAACTCAATGAAAATAATCCTTCTTGTGGAAACTGAGGCAAATGAAGGTTTCAATGAAAAGATGATACACACACAACACTGGAAGAAAAACAACAGTTCAATATCTAAAGGAAGTTAGAGCATGTTCTCCAAGAATTCTGAGTAATTAGACATAAAATTCCGGCATATATTAAACAAGAAAAATATAAGACATATAACTCATTAAAAACCTCATTTGAATCTAAGGTGAAGAAGACCAAAACATCCACTGTATATTACTGAAGTTGAAAGTTTTACAAAAATAGCAGTACAGTACAATACTCTCCAACCCTTTGATATTCGATGTTCTGTCTATAAATAGACTCTTTTACATTGCAAAGGATCTACCCAGCTGGCTAGATCCTCGAACTATAACTTTGACACTTAACATAAATGAAAACTACATTCTTGGAACAGAAAAGATGGATAGTCTCTAAAGACTTTCATTCATAATAGGACTCTACTTAATATTTATTACATTCAGTTTTTACAATAGTGGGATAGTTACATAATAAGGATCAAATTCTCGAGAAGCACTCACCATCACTAAAACATTTAGTGTACCCCCTATATTTAGGAAACAGAGTCCTAATTTTTAAGAAAAGATAAACTCCACTTTAATCTTGGTCTTCATGCTGAGCTGGATGAGTGAAACTCATGTCGAGTAGTGAGTCTATGCTGGGATGGCCCACTGTCAGGTTGGATATCTCCAGATGGTTGACTGATCTTCCATGTACTGTTTAAACCTCCAAAAATCCTTAAAAATCTTCTCACTACAAAACATAGCAGTTTAGGCAGTTTCGTAGCGTAGTTTAGTAGCGAACTGATTTTTGTCTTTTCACCCATCCTTCTGCCACCTCTGTTGGTCAAACAATTTTTTCTAGGTCAAAACAAGTAAATACCATCAACCTCCCTCCTCGGACCTTCAATTTTTTTTTTTTATAGGCAAAAAATCATCTTCAGAAATTTCGCAGCGTAGTTTAGTAGCGAGTTGATTTCTGTCTTTTCACCCTTCCTTCTGCCACCTCTGCTGGTCAAAAACATTTGTTAGGTAAAAACATCTAAATATAGTCAACATCCCTTTTTAATTCTTCATAAAACTGATTTTATAAGCCAAAAAGGAATCTTCAGAAATTTCGTAGCGTTTTTCTTCCTTCAAGCTTGGAGCTCGCTACGAAACTACCTGATTATGGAGAAAATTCAAAATTATCCCTTTTTCATCAAAATTTCACCTATAGGCCTAAAAATTGATATGATGAAATATGATAAGGCACATTTGGTTCAAAATGCCTCTTACTCTCTTCAAAAAGCATTATTTTCACCTTTAGCAAGTTAATTTACCAATACAATGACTGTTTTTCTGAAAAAATAGGGTTCAGAGATAAGCTCATATCTCCCTATCCTTGATAGATGTTGCAAAACGACAGGAGGTTTTTGTAAATAATAATGTTCTGAAGAAAAGTGTCTCTTGGTTTCTTGAAAAACATCTCCAGTTGTCCATAATCTGCATTAGAAAAACATGTATAAAACAGGAAAATTATGGTTTTTGAAAATAGGTCCCAGAGATATCTTCGAATCTCCAAACTGGTAGCACCTATGAGAAAAGTGAAGGAGGTTATTTTTCCTTATTCTATGATTGAAAATAAGCTCTCTCATTATTTTTTAATTCATATCTATTCATCCATAATCTTCTGTTCAAGTTTACCGCTCACACAGTCCAAAGACAAAGCAAATTCCCTTGTAGCTCCAGCAGAAATTCAAGCAACCTGAATTTGTGAATGCTTCAGCAAAGCTAGGTTCCTCCATGAATATATTAAGGTCCATGAGCTCCTATATAACCATAGAGCCTCCTTGTACACTTTCTTATTCATGGCCATATTCCTTTATAACCAAGCTGCCTTCTTAAACATGTGACACCTGTAAAGAAAAAAATTGACAAAGAGCTGTTTTGCAATGGGCTAGACTCTTCCAAGGTGACAAATCACTGATACATGCAAAGGTTGAAGGGTTAATGAAAAATAAGGGCTTGGGTGATTGTTTTAAAAAGTAATTTAACAACTTGAGGGAGGATGATGACACATGTGACCACAAAAATAATGATGAGACAAAATATGATCTTGCATGCTTGGGAATTATGAAAAATAAATTAGTTGACCTCACCTTTGTCTTTATCCATCAAAATTTGACACCTCACACCACTCTGACACTCTTTGCAGGAAAAACCCAGTTTCGTAGCGAAAACTGTTTTAGGCAGTTTCGTAGCGAAAATTGTTGATTTACCATATAAATCGCTACAAAATTATGAAAAATTGGCTAGTGAAATGTTTTGTGGTAAAAAGGCATGTGAATGACAACTAGATGAGATTAGGTTGATTTGAATGAAATGACATGGTTTGGGATGGGTTTTAGACTTATGTTGGATATCACCAATTGCAAATTTTTCAGTCAATTTCATAAAAATGACTTATGAGACAACATGAACCCTATAAATGGAATTGTTTAAATTAATGAGTGATAACAGAAATAAAACTAAAGTTTTGTACAATGAATTCGGTCTATACTCAGAATCAAGGAAACTCTGACATGACTTGACATTGTAAACTAATTTTTGGATTTGCTAGAATTGAGCATGAAATTAGATGGTCACTTGGGAGATGTCAGTTTTGCAATTGTGTTGCAGATGGCAGTAAGATTTGTGAGCAAGAAAAGTTTGTATGTTTGAATCAAAATTGTGTTTGCAGATGACTGAGACATTCATATGAATATGTCATTATGTTTGAGGATTTTGATGCATGTTTTGGCTGATTGATATAGATGAGTTGTGCTTAGAACTTTTGACATGATGCTTACTAATTGAGATATGTCTAATGACTGCACATTTGGATTTGACATGATTTGATTTTTTAATTGTTGATTTTCCTTGATGAAAATTCTATGTGGGCATAATGACCTTTAGTGTCGTATGTATTCAGAATTATGGTTCTGTATTGGCCTCCTTGATTCCGAGTACAATGGTTGTTGTGACTCAATATAAAGATGGAACATGCATGACTTAACCTTGATGTATGCACTAGCATCTATTAACAGAAATGACTTGTAATGGAATTTTATGATAGAATTGATGGCTTGACAGTAAATAAAGTCGAGAATTGATATGAGCTCTACCTGTCACTGGTTGAAAGAATTGATACTATGAAATCAATGCCTTTGATAATAGTTTTTGTCTGGCTTCTAAAATCTGATGAGTTGACTTCATTGACACAACATTGATTTATTTAAGGTTGATTATGTTGGTGTGGTAAGTCATTATTCTTACAAAGAGTGTTGCGTGATGCAAGCTCCTCAATTCAAATTTTTATATATTTGACGGTTATCTGATGAAGTCGGGATAATGAGTTTCAAGGTATGGCCTTCATTTTGATTATGGATTTGGTTTTACATACCCTTGATAGGTGAAGAGCCTCTGAAAATCTAAGTTAGAGTGAGATGGCTTCTGAATCTCGTAATTATGTACCATGGCATAATGAATCAATTTTTGGAATTTGGGAAAGAAATCCCATGTTGCAAGATTGTTGAAATGTCTTTGTGTAGTGTAAATCCTTGGACGCTCTGATTTAAAGTTCAAATGTTATTGAACGTGAGATGGCATCTATTATTTTATTGAAGCATTGATGTTTTGTTTTGAACAATAAATCCATATATGTTATGCATAGATCATGATTAAATTCATGTTTGAGCTGCTTCATTCAGAATCGCCACGAAACATCTTTCGAAATTTTGCATGAAACATTATACTTTTAAAGGTTGAGATATTTCTCCCATGACATCTAGCTGCATGAATTAAATAATGATGTTTGGGATTATTATATATGAGCACATTTGGATGCTTCCTTAATATGAGATATGCCATGAAATCTTGGACGAGAAGTCCATAGCACGATCGAGGTCGGGTACAATGCTGCTAGCATGGCTAGCTGTGAGGTAGGGTGTAAAATCTCCTTAGATAGATGTATAAGCATGATCTGGATAAGACATGTATACACTGTGATGACAATGAATCCCATATACATATAGTTGGGACTGTGATTTCTCCATTCACTGAAATAGTCCGGCTATTCGAGACAAGATTAGTCTTGTGATTGACACCTTAAGAGGGAGGATGATTATGGTATATGTTAGCACAATTATTTGATAAGTTATGAGTCCATCCCATAGTTTTATTTTTAGGATTAAAGTTCAATTTATTTATTTATTTTTTTATTTTTATTTTTATTTTTTTTTGCGCTACCGGAATTTCCAGAAGCACCAATTTTTTTAAGCCTTTCGGACAACTTGTTATTTCATGTTTCTGTCTTTTTATTTTTATTTCCGATGTTGTCGGAATTTTTGGAAGCTTACTCTATTTTTAAAATAAAATGAAAAAGCGCATCTGCTTTAGTTATGCCACGTGTCGTAGGGTTAATACGCATCAAATATTTTTTAATCTTTTTAGATCCCATGATAGGTGTCGTATTACAGTCAGTTAGCTAAGGTCAAGTCGTTGTATATGTTGATTCACATGTGTCATTTTTAGTTAATGATTGAATCGTTACCCATCATGCTTATCTATGCCAAGTCAGTCATCCATGTATTAAGGTATGTGTTTTTATGAATCAGAGGGATCGTGGTGATTTCACCACACACCATAACCTTGTGGCTCGCTGCACAACAGTGCTGCCAGAAATTCTGGCCAATCAAAAACACACTTTGCGGAGATGATTGCATGTCATAAACACACTTGCCATAAGCCATCTGGAGCTCCCATATAGAAAATGCAGCTAACTAAAGGTGGTGATGGTGTGTCACATGGTGCACATGATGGTCATGAATATTTTCAATGATGGAGGGTGATTTGCATGGGCTGGTGAACCAAGATTTAGTTTTAAAACCACCTAAAAATTAGGAGAAGGTCATTCGAAGTTTTAGCTGTTGGATTCGAATTTGCTAAGAGTCATTTTTGGAGAAGAAGTCTGGATTTCAGACAAGATTCCAGAGGAGAATACAGGCCACACTTGTAAGGTAAAACTATTCCTATTCTGCCGCTTGTCATTTTCAGGAGACATAATCATTTATTTTTCTGAAGATGACTAAAACAAGTGGTAAGATAAATCGAATAGAGCCATAAGGTGCAAATTTGGTTGATGCTAATTCGAGGGTAAGAACTCTATTTATGCAGTCAGGATGGTATCCTCTTTGTACCAGGTTGGGGAGCTCTCATTCAGGGGTTGCTCAAGAGTTTGCTAACTCTTTTAATGGACAAGAAGATACAATTTATGGCCTCACTTTGCATGTTTCTGAAGACTCCAGTGCTGAAGCCTTTAACCTTCCCCAAGAAGGAGAAAGGTGGTTCAAGGGACAAGTTATTACAGGAGGTGATGCCAACATCTTCCTCAAGGATGCTCACAGAGATCCATTCTGGGAAAAAGGCATCCCAATCAGCTACCTCAAGAATGATTGGGCAGAGGGAATTGAGCTTATCAAGATATACCTCACATGTGAAAGGAGGTATACAGTGGTATTCCTCTATCACATGAGGTTTCTTTTTCACATTGTAGGGATGAAGACATTGAATCTGTCATTTTTCTTGTTGAAAATCCTAACCAAGTGTTGTGAAGGAAAATCCCCTCTATGGACAGAGGCAATCCCTCTAGCCCTAGGGTGGGTCTAGCCACAAGGGAACATACTGGTTTCTGAGTTCCTAGTTAATAAATGAAATGTAGATTAGGATAGATGTCCTACCTCAATCCAACACTTTTGATGTAGTGTGTTATAGCAATCCATCGTTCTTTGTTCGTCAAGCCTTGCGCTCCTTTGGTAGCGACGTTTACACACCTGCACAAATATCAAACAAACACTAACAGTATACAAACATAAATATTCATTTATAACTATCCAACTAGTCAAGGAGAGTCAGAAACTTTAATCATTAACGCAATAAAGATGGAACTAGAAATCAGTCATGTCATATTGATATACAAAGAAGGGAGTTTACAACATGCACCTTGACACTGTATACCTCCTTCGACGGGTTCAGTTGGGCACATCTCAAAGCATTTGTTCGTCAATTCAGCTCGAAGAGGCAAAAGGTTCAAACTCTATGTCACAACTATGGACTATTCTCTGTTATCAGCTCCTGGTCTATTCCAACTATCTCTGGCTAGCTGATTCAATGGAATGAAGAGTGATTTATAGGAGTGGAGGATGAGCTTTGAGATCCACATATGGTGGGAGAAAGGTTTATCCCTTTGGGAAGTTGCATTTTTGTAGGAACTAGAGGGCCAAAGGGAGAAACTCGACCTCATCTAGTTGAACAAACATCCATGACTTCGCCCACGAAGCTACTACATAATGGAAGCTTCATTTCCATTTTAAAAAAATTTCCAAAAGCAGCTCCGTAGGGGTGCTCTTCAGAGACAGAGCGACCACGACGCGGGGCCTAGTGTCAATTTGGCCATCAACACGAGGTCATAACTACACAACCGCGTCAACCCAAAAGTAGATGTTTTAAAGGGTAAAATTATAGAATAGTCAGAAAAGAATGTTTTCCTGACATGTTAATTAGGGATGCAATGAAATTCATAATGATGTGTGATAATACGCAGAGGTCACGCTGATAGTACTACAATATTTAGGATGGGGAGTGCAGGGACGGTGACAAAATACTGTGTAACAGATGCCCCCTAAAGCATGAAGTCCGAGAGAGAGGGAGGGGTGAAATGTTTTATGAGAACGTGCCCAAACCAAAATTCCGCCGTCAGAGGACCTACAAGATCAAGTACGACTGATATCTATGATACATGATTATGTGGTATGGGCGCATCCATCCATAATAGAGAACATGTAATAAGATCCAAGGTACAGACACAACCATCTAGTGAGAAGGATCATCAAATAGACTCAAGTATGGTCGCAACCATCCAATCAAAAGAGTCATGCATACAATCATGATAAACCAAATCGTACCACATCCTGGATTTCATCATACAAAACCTAGGGTCTTGCATTTCGTCTCGACCCAAACAAGTACAAATTCAGGCATGCGAATAAATGAGCTGAAGTCAAACATGCAAGAAAGTCACCCGATTACCAGCCAATGATGAGAGCTATTAACAGGTGCGAGAGAGACCACCAATAATGAGAATGGTTCTCAAGGTACTGCTAGTATAGTCCACAGAATATGAAAAAATGAGTTGGAGTCGAATACCAACAAAATCATTTGATTTGAAGGCCAATGATGAGAACATGTCATCGAATGCGAAGAAATTGCCATTGAGGCATGCAAGCTCTAAGGTACCAGAAGGGAGTCTCTGGATCAGCTTCCTAGATAATGAGCTGAAGTCGACAGGAAGTGATCGGTCGAATGAGGGCCATAATGTTTCCCACATCATTGACATGAGATAGAGGAACAAGATTATGGTGAATCAAAACTAAACAGAGGATCAGGGGTCGAAAAATATAGAAGGGAATTCTCTTGAACATATTGGAAACACGGCTCCATAATTTGGCAGCATTTGACATCAAGGGATCTGAGGTCATGGTGACGAGGCAAAGAGCATATGAGATGTCAAAAACAGATAACCCAAACCCATGGAGGCAAGATGACGAATGTTGGTTGTCCCCAACCCAACACGAACTAAAGACAAGTGTCACGTTCAAGAGCGACATACTACCGACACAACTGAGAACTAGTTTGATTTCCCCCCCACCATTTATAGAAAGTACCCCAATTATTTTTGGAAACAAGCTTGAAGGGGATAACATATTCTTGTCATGTAAGTTTTTCCTTCGAAAAAATCCATCCTAGTACATTTTACGAGCCCTAGGAAGGAGGAACTCAGTAACATCATGGTGATGATTTCCGATGTCATTTAGTTTTAACGAGTTTGAAAAAGGGAAAACTTGGCATATTTTCATGTTTAGAGAGTTTGAAAACAAGCGGAAAAGAAAACTCCAGCAGGTCTATTTTCATATGTAGTATCTCAGATTCGAAAAGGTAGAAAACAATACCCGAGAGAACCTCTTAGCCATGTTCGACTAAGGTATTCCTTTTTCGTAAATAATCCATCCCAGCCTGAAAATGGGGTAAATGTATACTGGTCAGATGGAATTTCACAGCCTTTAACGAGTTCAAAACAACAAGAGTCTTGACAATATTTTCAATTTTTGGGAGTAAAAAAAGAGTTGGAAGATGACTCCAGGGGGTGACTTTTTCATATTTTTACCGAGTTCGAAAAAGTAATAAATTACAAATCGTTTCCTCATCGTTGTCATTTTTAGGACCTGTTGTCCAAAAAACCTAATTAGGGCTAGAAAAGGCTTATAAAACAACTCAAATGGTAAAAAAAATTTACTTTTATCTTTTCACCTTCTTGTGAGCATTTTTACTGATTTCTACTGTGCATTTGTGGAGCTGACTGCAGGAAATTCAAGAGGTCATTAATGAATTCGTTACTTCCAGGTAAGAGCTACAAACTTTTCCTGCTATTTTATCCATTTTTTATTCGTTTTCATGGTTTTACTGCATTTTATGTAGGATTTGTAAAAAACTTGGCCGAGGTGGTCGGCGTCAATTCCGGGCACGAAGTTGTGCCTAACCCCAAAATTTTTGAATGGGAAGGCGTTGTTCGGCGCTGCTGTTTGAAAAACAATTGCACTGAATGTTGCACCCAAAAAATTGTCAAGTTTTTCCCAAATACTTGGTCCAAACGGTTTAAATTTTAACCCTATAGCTAATGGAAGCTTGTATTTTGGTTTTGCAGGAAGATAAGCAGTTAAAAATGGTCATAGATTAGAAAGAAAGAGAGCATGGGAAAGAGGATGAACAGGCCATGGGAAATGATGCATGCATGGATGCCCTGAGGAACTGTGGGCTCTTGAAATTCTTTATGACCCCCTGTTTACGAGCTCAGCTAGAGTTGCTATAGTACTTGATTAATGTATGTGACACTCATCGATAGAGATTCCTCATTCATGACCAAAAACTGGAGATAGAAGTATCTGACATATACTTCATAACTCGATTGTCACGAAGGGGAGAGCGACCGTTGCTTATAGGTACACGGGCCCTTGGAGAGAGCATGGGCATGTTGGTAGATAGAGTTTGCCATGGATCAAAGAAAGCATCCAAGAGTGGCAAGTTAGATATTCAGACAATGCCTGATTTTCCATTAAGGGTAGTGCTACATACCATTACATGGGCTGCTGGATCTCAGGCTCCCCATGAAGCTACAAAGACACAAATTCAACTAACCGTAGATTTGATGGCTCCAACCATCTTCAATTGGGAGGAAGCAGTAACAATCAACATAAAAATTTAGCTAACCAAATGTAAAAATGGTAAGCTGAAGCAGTTCGGATATGGGTCCATTTTGATATCGTTCATCCTGGAATGGTTTCCAATATTCCAAAGCCAGGAGCTGGTTGTACCTATGCGACCAGCATGAGAGCCACAGATGGTCCACTGGGCAGAGTTGATGCCTCGATGAGGAGGTGGACAACACATGTCATGGAGACCAGAGTTATTTTATTGTTTGCGCCGATAGCTCATCATGGTAGAGCACTGGCCTTACACCAAAACCGATTTCAGGGGTGATCCGGACCTTCCACTTCTGGAAGGGGATGACTAGGAGGAGGATTTAGGTAAAAACTCTTTTTTTGGATTTTTATGACTATAATATATATATATATATTTGGTATGTGCTCTAATATTTACTCATTTGTTACATATGTTGGACCAGAGAGGCTCGTAGGGATGTCCCCCATAGCTCGGAGGGTCCCACAAGATTTCGAAGTGACCCCTCATGGCAAGGGAAGCGATGAGGAAGAAATCACGCGCAACTTGGAGGGACTCACAAGTGGGATCCCAGACTATGTGAGATTCGAGGACGTTCCTCGTGCTTATCAGAGGCACACTGTAGGAGAGTCCAACCGCATCCATCGACTATTGAGGCATGTCATACGAGCAGTGACGTGCTATCATGAGAACCATGTAGATTAGACTCCTAGGTTTCATTTCTGCATATTTTTTGAACTATGATGTACAAGCATAATATGTGATGATGATTGCTTTAACAAATTTTGCAAATGTCTATCTAACAAAATATTATCTACTACATCAGTTAACGTATTCATTCTTCTGGGAATATGTTGATATGTGATATAATCAAAATTCCTTTCTAACAAACGAACACGCAAATACATCCTTAAAATCTAAGGGTTTCTGACAACATAATTACCATTGAGTTGGAGAACAACAAGTTGAGAGTCTAGGTTTACAATTAATTCATGAAGGTCGAGGGCAATAGCTTTAGTTAGAAGTTCAATAATTGCACTTTATTCAGCGACATTGTTAGTTGCATGTCCTAGAAAAATGCCTTGAAGGTCTACTAACTCACTGTTAGGATCATAGATTACCTAAGCCACGAAGGATAGGTTCCAGGTACTGTGTGAGGCACCGTCATCAAAAATGACATAAGGAGTGGCAGAGATCTGCACAGTATGCAAAGATATAATAAACAAGAAAAACTGCTCGCAAAGCATACCAAGCCAAAAAATTTACAAAATTGAAAAACACACTTATGTACAAAAGAAAATGCATGAAAAATTCATGCATAATATTTTTTGAGATACAACCCATTTCGGGGTTGATCCAAGGGATAGCCTTCATAATCAATAAGCTCATAGGCCCCATTTTCCAGGACACATTTGACGATGTAGGGCCCATGCCACATGGGTTTGAATTTACTTGCCCCCAACTTATCATGAGCTTGGTCATACAAGAGGACTAAGTCTCATTCTATGAAGGTACGAGGGGAAATTGTTTGATCAAAATGAGCTTTGACCCGCTTTTTCTGTGCTTCTATGATTAGAGCAGCAAAGTGGCAAGTTTCATCAAGACTTTCTAAATATAGAATAATTTCTTCCTCAGGCGAAGTATTTGGCAGTAATTCGACAACTATCTTGAGTGAAGGAATTTCACATTCAATCAGAAGGGTAGCTTCCAGACCATAAACAAGCTGAAATGGTGTGAATCGAGTTGCATCCTTCATCGAGGTTCGGTAAGCCCAGAGAGCTGAAAAAAACATGAGATTCCAATTGAAATTGTGCATCCCAAGATTATGCTGAAGCATAGTGACTAAAACTTTGTTCACTACTTCGACCTGGCCATTGGCCTGGGGGTAGTATAGCGTTGAGATGTCGTGACACAGACCCAACTTAGTAGTGAACTTAGGCATAATATAATGGCGAAAATGGGATCCATGATCGGTGACAATGGCTTGAGGGACTCCAAACCTGGTAATCATGTGATTGAAAAGAAATTGAGTAGTGGTTTTACCCTCAGCTATGAGTGTAGGCATTGATTCGGCCCATTTAGTGAAGTAGTCCACGAATACAATAATATAACCATGCCCCCCGATCGAGCGAGGGTTACACGTCATAAAATTGATACCCCAATTCGCAAAGGGATCAATGGTAATGATGGGATGGAGGTGAGTGGGTGGTGCACACATCTTACGTTGGTAGATCTGGTAATCGTGACATTTACGGACAACAAGGATACAATATTTGAAAATGGTAGGCTAAAAATACCCAACAAAAAGGATTTTTTGAGCAGTATCATACCCAAACATGTGACTGCCACATGCGGTGGAATGATAGTCATTAAGGACTTTTTCAACTTCCTCGAGGTTCAAACACCGACGAAGGATGGAATCAGCTCCGATGCAGTATAAAGTATCTCCAACTATGCGATAGGGTTGCGAATGATGACAGATACGTCAATGAGAATCTTTCATCAACTCGGGCCAGAAGGTAGAAGTCTGGAGATAAAATAGGATATCACCATACCATGGATCGAGGGTGCTAATCAGAAAAAGAGTATCGTCTGGAATGTGTTCCTCATAACCGGAGGGAGCAGAGGCAGAGGGTGAGGAGTAGATCAACTCAGCAAAGACCAATTATTTCTTCGATTTGGGGGTAGTGAACTCCAAATCGAACTCTTGGAGGATAAATACCCACTTAGAGTACTTTCCCCCCAGCCATTGTCGAGTTAAAATATAGGTCACGGGGTTGCAATTAGAAATCATGGTTATAGTGCGGAGTAAAATATAATGGCTAAAACGTTGGACAACTTGAAAAGCTACCAACGCCAATTTTTTGACATGATCATAACGTGTTTTAGTGTCGAGAATATTGCAGCTAAGATAATAGATGAAATTCTCATCACCATTGTCATCATCATGTACCAAAACCATGGAAATAATGCCAAAAGTGACAACCAAATAGAGTGAATAATCACGATGATAGTTTGGGGGACAAAAAAGAGGAGCATTGACAAGCAAGGTCTTCAATGCATTAGGAACGGGACCCCTTGCTTAAGCAATCACGTAAAATCTTTGGCTACTTCAGCATAGTTTGGTAAAAAATGACACAGGAAATTAACTTTCCCTTGTAGACTTTGGAACTGGTGTAAAGAGGAAGGGGAGGGAAGATTAATAATAGCTTCAACCTTAAGAGGATCAAGATGAATACCATATTTGGAAATGAAAAACCCAAGGAGTCTTCCAGAATCGGCGCAGAAGAAACATTTGTGCGGATTAAGCCAAATGTTGTAGCTCTACAGCGAAGAAAAATTTGATGGTGGTGTTTCGGGTGGTCTCGACGCTTAGCGGAGTGAGCTGGAAGGTCATCCAGGTAAGGTTGAACAATGTGCTTGATATCATGAAAATCATATGACATTGCTCATTGGAACGTGGCACCAACATTCTTAAGGCCAAAAGGAAGCTTCTTATAGGCAAAAATGCCCCATGGACAGATGAAGGTAGTTTTATGTTGATCATTCGGTAGTATATTAATCTTTTTATAGCTAGAAAACCCATCGATAAGGGAAAATATCTCACTCCCAGCGCATTCATTAATGGCCTGGTCGATGAAGGGAGTGGGATAGTTATCCTTGGGACAAGCACGATTGATATTGCGGTAATCCACACAAACTCGAATAATACCCTAGTTTTTATCCACAGGGACAATGTTAGAGACCCAATTTGTTAATGGGATTGGATAAATGAAGCCTACTTTGAGAAGTTTATCAATTTCTCCCTTTATGGAAGCTGTCTTTCTAGGGTGCACAAGACGAAGGCATTG
The DNA here is from genome assembly GCA_034641835.2 of Pinus albicaulis. NCBI lineage: Eukaryota > Viridiplantae > Streptophyta > Pinopsida > Pinales > Pinaceae > Pinus > Pinus albicaulis. The sequence continues at coordinate 572,644,349 of CM076572.1, forward strand.
GCGAACAGGTTTCACATCAGGGTAAGTAGGGATCTTGTGCACGATTATACTCGGATCAATGTCGGACATTTCCTCGTAGGACCAAGCAAAAACATCTCGAAATTCTCGGAAGAGACTAGTATAGACCTTGATCTCATCAGGAGAACAGGTCACCCCAATGTGCATGTTCTCGACAACCCCCGGTTTAACGAAGATGTCAATAGGCATCGTCTGAGTGATATTCCCCATGTTGCCTTCCACAAAAACTTCATGTGTCAAAATAGGCGCTTGAAGTGGATGGGAAGGAGCTTGGGAAGAAAATTTCTCAAGACAAGTAGACATGGCCCCAAGACCATGCAGAAAGGAAGAACGATGATGACTATTGTCCTAGTGAGGATCCTCGAGAGACATGGTTTCCACGATGGCTTCATTAGTTGTAAACGTCTCGTTCAAGGGATCGGGAGAATATGAAGCACTGAGCCAAGGGGATTGATAATATGTGTCGAGAGACGTACTTGAATAAATATGATCATAAGGAGGAGCCGAAGCCGAGATAACTTCACAATAATCAATTTCTATCTGGATTAACGACATCACGTCACCAAACAAACCAACCTAATCAGGCAAAGGGATGATCCATGGATCAGAAGATGTGGAGATCATATTGACCTGAGTAGTGTTGGGTAGAGGAAGAGAAAAGAGACCCATCAGGGTAGGATCTTTGAAAAGTCCCAGCCCCACACTTTCATAAGGTGTAGGAATCTGGTCTACATATGGAACGTTGCTCTCAGAAGAAGTGGAAGTGAAAAATGATAACTGATCAATAGTGATGATCTTTCCTTCATGTGGAAAAGGAAGAACATGAAAGAGAGTGGATGGTATGCATAGCATGGCGTGGGTCCAAATGCGACCGAGGAGGAGATTATAGTTGAGTTTTATGTCAACGACTTCAACCTCGACATTAACCATTTTTCCTTCCAATGTTATAGGTAAGATGGTTAGGACACCAAGAGGGCGAGATTCCCTTTCGTCGAAGGCTTCCAAAGAGTTTGGAGACTGGTTAAGGGCTGGAGAACCAATGGCTTTCCAACATGTAACTAACATGATGCAAGTAGAGGCACCTTCGTCTATGATTTCTCGATGGATATTCTTACCATTAATGCCAACTTGGATAATCAATACAATATGGTGAGGGAGACGCAGGACGAAATTTTCCAGATCAAAAGTGATAAGGCTCGAATCGGCAAGATCAAATCCTCTGATAGTGGATAAAAAAGCCTTTCGTTGTAACGGACGGCTCTGAAGTACCTCTAGCGTAGAAATAGTGGATGACACCTGAGCCAAATCCTCAATAATACTGTAATGTTGAGCGGCATGGGAGTTCAGGTTATAGGAGGACTTATGGAGCACACCTTTGGAGGGTGGCCGTACAACGGGCTCGAAACCAGGCCTTTCAATATGAAGAGGGCCAGAAGTATGCAGGGGAAGAGGACCATCTGTGATCTCTTTCCCCACCGCCTGACATGGTTCAGTACATTGTTTCGATCTGGTAGCAATAGATATAGGTGCAACACCGTTCATCATGAAAACTTGAGAGCCAAAACGGGTGGAGGATTGATTTTTATCCACCATTTGAGTTTGCTGTGAATGGAACGGTTCCTTAAGAACAACCAGAGTTCCTTGGGTGGATTTGAGCAATCGACTCACTTTGGCCCGTTGTGGACAGTCCTTGGTGTAATTCTCATCGTCACATACCAGACAAGGATAATTTGGTTTACGTTTCGAGCCATCATCAGTATTGGTTTTAGGAGAATCCTATTTCAGGGTATCGGCCTTAGCCTTGCCTTTACCCTTCTTCTTACCCGTGGAAGCTTTATCTGCCAAGGTATACTCAACGACATTCACTTCTGCAGTTTTTACAGGATTGGAAGGTGGCTGAGAAGCAGTATTGGTGGAAGGAGTGGATTTCTGCTTCGTAGGATTAGCATAAGACTTATGGGAAGTCTGAGAAATGGAACCAATGATACCATCAACAAATGGTGTCATCGATGCTTTGGAAGTTCCAGGTTGTGGAACATTAGGCAAGAGTTCATAAAGTGTGCTAGATTGGGAGTATACTAGATCGAGGTACTAGGCACGAGCAATGGCCTACTCCTCATTAACACATGCCCCCACAACATTTTCCTTAGCTATCAGACCAATAAAAGAGGTAGTGAATAAATCAGTCAGAAGTTTATTAGGGATTTCAAAATTGATCAAACAACGACGCCATTTCCATTCATGAATATGATCGAATATATGTGTGGCTTGATCTTGTTTCAGAGATGTAAGGAGGTGTCTTCTCGTTTCATAACGATCCAAAAATTAAAAGTGTGTGAGAAATGCCATTGCAAGAGAATTGAAATCTTGAAAGATGCCACAAGAGAGTTCAATGTACCACTTTGCAGCGGCACCAGTGAGAGTTCTTTGGAAAAGACGTAAACGAATGGAATCATCAATCTAGGAGTTAGAGGAGCACCATAGGTGGTACGTCATAACATGCGCCTGGGGATCTTCTCCGGACTTGCCTTCAAACTTGGGACAATCGCCAGGAACCTTGGTGGGAATTGGGGGCCAATATGGATTATGAAGAATGGGATCATTCATTAACTTTGACACATTAGGCAGTTACAGTGTAGCAAGGAATGGAAATTGCAGATTAAAATGCATCGCAAGCCTTTGATAAATACTGGTGTTGGGGTTCCAACCAGGTTGGGAGAAAATTTGAGCCCATATGTTCTATCTTGGAGGATTATGTCCATAGGGGATATAATTTTGGAAATTCTTCCCATATCTCGGTTGAGGACCAGGGTATTGATTCTGAGTGAACCACAAAGGTCCAGCTTGAGCAACGTATGGGTTCTGTTGCAGGATGAAAGCAGTGCCTTGGGGTGGACCTTGTACCATCAAAGGTTGACCTTGGGAAACCAACGGTTGGCCTTGAGGAATAAAAGGTTAGCCCTTAGGCTGAACAGGTTGTCCCTAGGGTGTAGGTTGGCCCAGATATTGAGGTTGAACAGGGTGTCCCTAAAAACCAAGTTGGCTTGATGGTTGAGATGAGCCAGGCTATCCCTGAAGACCAGGTTGACCTGATTGACCGACGGAGGGTTGACCTTATTGTACAAGAGGTGGACCTTACTGAACGTAAGGCTAGTTCTGTTGCACAAAAGGTTGTCCTTGAGGTGGATAGGTTTGCCCCTAAGGAACATAAGATGCTCCTTATTGAATGTAAGGTTGACTAGGAGGACCGCAGGGTTGTCCCTGTAGTTGGGAGGGTTGTCCTTGTGGACCATAGGGTTGTCCCTATTGGTACGTGAACTGGTTTAGGCGAAGTAGAGCTTGAGTTGTTTGAACATACAATGGACCTTGTGGGATAGGCCCATGGTAATAGACATGATTCCAAAACTCATCATATTACTGTATGGGATTGATGGGAGCTTGAACCTGCTGAGAACCCTGGGAGAGGTAATTTTGATGTTGAATAGCCATTATATATTAGCAGTACGAAAAACCTCCTGGAATAGGATTAAAAGAGATAGGTGTACTACAAATAGGTTGACGGACTCCCGAAACGTGAGGTTGTGATCCCCACACAACGGGCCCAACGGACATCACGGAAGCATTGGGATGCATCCCACGAACAATAGAAGTTGATGGAAATGATGGGATCACACTAAAGGATGGTGTAGAGGTAGCCACACAAACAGTGGGCTGGGTTAGGATAGACGTGACAATCGTCGAAACAATGGGAATCAAATAAGATGGACCTAACACAAACGACCCTGTAGAAGGAGCTGCAGTACTTGACCATAACAGGTTTTGGTGCAAAGATGAAGCACCAAAAATTATTTTTCCCAAAGAACGATAACCAGCCAGAAGAGAGGAGGGCTGAGAGGAAGGTTGAGTCGTCACATATGGAAAATTTTCAGGAGGAAATTGATATTCTCTAGTAGATATGAAAGTCTCTTCACTACTAACATGACTCGAGGCATCCATGTCGTATGAAGACATGCTGTCAGGGAAAAGCTAGCGAGCAGTAGAGGGAAAAGCACCAGACAATGGTGTCACAGGCGAATCTAAGCATTGAGGGGGATCTTCTCTCAAAAAGATAAAAGCATCTGGGGCCTACCAGTTGATGTCAAACGGCTCCTCAGTGGGAGACTGAGTAGCAAGAGGTTGAATGCTCGAGATGATAACACTTTCAAGGTCTTGGGTCCCAACAGACTGAGGTTTCTCAAAATAAACTCTGGGGAGAGACTATTCACCATGAGATAATGAAGAGGAGGAAAAAACAGGTGGTTTCACCACAGTTACTTTGTCTCAAAAGAAGAAGAGAAAAGAGATGGTCAATTCGAGGCTTTAACAACAATTGTCAAGGAATAAATCATGAATCGATGAAGAAATAACTTAACGGGTGTGTAACTGTGGGCAATTAATTTTATAAAATTGAAACAAGACTATGCCTCATCATATTTGAAGACTCGAGAAAAGGACATAAGGTGACTCTAGTCACTTTCAGTTTGATACGAGCTTGAAAGGACAAGCGCTCAATGATCTTTTCAAGTTTAAAGAGTCACGGAAAGTTCAAAAGGACTACTCATAAAATCTAGGCAAAAGGGTGTACCAAGCTCCTGTGAACTGCAATATACACCTTAGTGATAAAATTAAAGAGAAATGACCAAGGACTTAATGTACGTGCAGGCAGTCTCCCCGAATGCTGTGTTCGGTGTATCATGGTTACAGGGAGGCAGAATCGGTTTCCTATTGATAAAGGATTGCAACCTATGAGGGTCTCCCTTTATATACGCGACAATACGTGGAGCACAAGTCCGTACTAGCATTGTCTAATGCAAGATTGCAAGCGACAACTACTAGGTTTAACGACATTGGAACACGTCACTAGCCTAGACTTCGAAATGTGAGCATTAAGTTTCAATGCTTCCTTAGATTGATTGAGTTAATTTTATAGTTTATCTTGAAATTATGTTTCAGTTTCAAGGCCTTACCGAATGTAATCTCAAATCTCTAATGCACAACTAAATGAGAGAAATAATACCATTTCCATTTGATGAAAAGCTAGCTAAGTGAAGGATAGAGATTCGCAACGAGGTAAAAATCAACTGAATGCAAGAATGACATTTTTCTTTATGCTACTAACACAGCCAGAGAAAAAAAAAAAAAAATCTTCTTTTGTCTTTCACTTTCCAATGAAGAAGAAACCTACTAATACAAAAGAGCACTTTTCATTTCGAAAAAAGAAGGAAGAATGCAATTTTTTTGTTCTTTATGTGAATGATAAGCAACAATGCAGTGCTACACCAAAAGAAAAAACAAATACCAGCTTTGAACAACTTCGAACAAAATCACCAAAACATGAAGAGACCAATTCTAAGCGAACGCAAATACGCACTCAAAAATAGGCATGCATCTCCTTACGCAAAATAAAGGACTTTTAAGTCTACTCAACGAGCAATGTGACCTATGCTCGAGGAGATGGAGGTACAATCAAACAGAAACATAATGAAAGCTTGACAACCCAATTTCACACACAATCAACTAAAAAAGCCAATAAACCATGTAAAAGGCTGAAAAAATAAACGACCAAATTGACTCATCAACAGATCAGACACTCAATGAACACACGACTAAACGAATGATTCGAGACACCTAGAAAACCTAGGATGGACAAGTCACACTGTTCGAATGATAGGTAACACTAACTGAAATGAACGAGACAAACAAGTCAATAAAAAAAAGCCAGATGGATCAATCCAAGAGGGAAAAACCAACTTAAAGGATAAGACACCCTGGAAACTCAGGGGAAAAATAAAAAAATCCAACCCTATAGGAATCGACGTGACTGTTTAGCAGTATCTAGTGCCAAACAGGAAAATCGCTCCTGTGTCAAAGACAACTCGTGTTGATGGGCGCGACTGTCAGAATAACAACAGCACCGAGCTAGAAAAGGAAGGAAAAAGCAAAGGACTAGCTAATCAAGACCAAATTTATCACTCTATGAGAATTCTAAGTGGTCAGGATCAGACAAGCAAGCCAAAAAACATCAAAGAAATGACAAACGAACAAAGTTGGACAGACAATCAAAATTCAAAACGAACAATGAGAGACAACATTCGTTGAACTCCTGAGTGGAGTCACCAACTTATCATGAAGGAAAATCCAATAGGTGTATAGAGGCAATCCCTCTAGCCCTAGGGTGGGTCTAGCAACAAGGGAGCATATTGGTTTATGAGTTCCTAGTTAATAAATGAAATGTATATTAGGATAGATGTCCTACCTCAATCCAACGCTCTTTTTGTGGTGTGTTGTAGTGATCCCTTGATCTTCGTTCTTCAAGCCTTGCGCTCCTTTGGTAGTGACGTTTACACACCTGCACAAATATCAAATAAACACTAATAACATAAAAACATACATGTTCATTTATAACTGTCCAACTAGTCAAGGAGAGTAAGAAACTTTAATAATTGACACAACAAAGATGGAACTAGAAATCAATCATGTCATATTGATATACAAAGAAGGGAGTTTAAAACCTACACCTTGACGCTGTAGACCTCCTTGGACGGGTTCAGTTGGGCACGTCTCAATGCATTCGTTCGTCAATTTAGCTCGAAGAGGTGAAAGGTTCAAACTCTCTCTCACAACTATGGACTCTTCTCTGCTATCAACTCCTGGTCTATTCTAGCTATCTCTAGCTATCTGATTCAATGGAATGAAGAGGGATTTATAAGATAGGAGGATGAGCTTTGGGATCCACATATGGTTGGATAAAGGTTTATCCCTTTGGAAAGTTGCATTTTTGTAGGAACTACAAGGCCAAAGGGAGAAACTCGACCTCATCTAGTCGAACAAACATCCATGACTCCACCCACGAAGCTGTTACATCATGGAAGCCTCATTTCCATTTTAAAAAAATTTCCAAAACCATCTCCGCATGGGTGCTGTTCAGATACAAAGCGACCATGACGCGGGGCCTAGTGTCAATCTGGCCATCGACACTAGGTCATAACTACACAACCGCGCCGACCGAAAAGTAGATGTTTTAAAGGGTCAACTAATGGAATAGTCAACAAAGAATGTGTTCCTGACATGTTAAGGGATGCAATGACATTCATAATGATGTGTGACAGTACGCATGGGTCACGCTGATAGTCCTCTAGTATTTAAGATGGGGAGTGTAGGGACGGTGACAAAATACTGTGTAACACCAAGATGCCAGCAAGGGTTCAGACCCATAATGATGTTTCTGAGTATAACTTGTACCATCAAGCTTTGATCAAATTTCTGGTTGAAGAAGAGTTGAGGAAGAGAAACCAGACTTGGTACCACTTTCTATTATATAGGGCAGGCCAACCAACACCTACACCTCCAGTTCCACAGTCAAACCCTCAACTTGCAAAGAGAAAAACAAGAAGAAAGGCCCAGAAAGAAAACATTCATAAGAAGGCCAAAGGTAAGAAAGAGAAGGTTTATGTAGGAAAAACTGAAAGAAAGGTGGAAAAAGGAGAGAGCTCCTCAGCACACAAGCCCAAGTCCATGAAGATAGTACCCCTTATTCCTCCATTTCCAAATGTATACACTAGAGCTAGAAGAGGAAGGTCTGCAATAACAGATAATTCAAAAGAGTAGGTGCTACCATAATTTCCGGAAGCACATATTCAACAAAATTTGCAAAAAGAGTATTAGCCTACACCATCACATGAAGAACTTCTCAAGGATGCTGGATATGAAATCAATAGTAAAAAGAAGAAAAGAAGAAGCTAAACCTATTACTAGCACCATAAAAAGGCACACAAGATACAACAACAAGTTTAGGCTTAAATCCAAGGCTCTACACAAGCCATGCCTAATGACATAAGTCATTGATGTTGAAGGGAAACTTGAAGGTTCAAAGATAGAGAAATCAGAGAAATCCATGTAGAAAATCAAGAACCCAACCTCGTCAGAACAACACTCAGAGCCCTCAAAAAGCAGAAAAACACAAAAGGGTTCTAAGGAGGACAAAGACCCTGTCAAGGAGGCAACTACAAGAGCAACCGGATCCAAAACATCAACTGCTGACACCAAAAATAATTTAGATAAACCAGCTGAAGCTGCAACACACATAGATGAAAGGTAAAGAGGCTTTTGGGTACTAAATCCTTTTTACTTATCAGTCACAATTTTGAACAACAACCTAGGTGTCATGGAATAAAATTCAACATAAAATTTTCAGCATTTTATGTCTATTTTGAAAAAGAAACAGGGCGCTACCGGAATTTCCGGTATCATTCTAGATTTTGCGCAGTTACAGGTTTTTACAGCAATTTCCGATAACACCTGTTTTAATTGAATTTTGACACCTGTCAACAGGTTTTTCCGAGCCAGTTAAGGATGGATAAGAACCCATAACCAAATGGATAATACAAGTGATTGTGAGAGGTGCTTATGAGGTTTTTGGAGGTCTTATTAAATGGAGCTACATGGTTATTAAAGACCCAAGACACAAGGATATAATTCAATAGAAAAAGGGGCAACATGACAACACACTCAACATTCTAGCCCAAAATTCTTCTCTTCTCCTTTCTCCATCTATCCTTTCTGTTAGATTTCGAGGAGATAAGGATGTAATGTCTTTTGACACATATGTTATGTTAGAATTAATGTTTCCTTATTTTTAGAAGAGATGGAGTTGGTTCCTCTATTGCTATATATAGCACTTGTAAATACTATTTTCGGGTTGGATGTTAGTCTACCTGAAGACTGAATATAATAAAAAACCCTTTTTGCTTCATGTTTGAGGATTTTGTGACTCAAGGAACATATAATGTGTGGTGTGTATCTTTTCTTTGTTAATTTCTTCTAAAACATGAATTGCAACAATTACTAAGGTGTGAGTGATAAGCTGTTAAAGGATCTAGCAGTAGATTATGTGCTTTTAGTTTTCTGCAACTTATATGTGTGTAATAGAACATGCCAGTGAAGATTCCATAAAGGATTTTTGGAATAGTTTATACATGCAATCTATTTTGTAAGTGTTGTTTTTTAAACATAAACAAAGTTTGTGTTAAAGGTCATCATCATAGTTGTGTGACTGATTTAGGATAAGAATATTACCTGAAATAGGTACAAGCTATTCATCTTATTCCACTTGTGTACTCTACTCCCTATACTACCTTTTACCCACGCAATTTATACTTGCCAAGATTTTCCAAATGCATGAAAGTATTAAAGAATATAAAATCATTTCAAAATATTTGAGAAAGCCATCCCACCACTCAAACAACCCCTTTAAAATTTGAAATGAACTATGATGTGTAAGGCTTACTCCTTAAATAGTCAAGGAGTGACTTCTTACGCTAATAATATCCATGCATTATTGACACCTTCGTGAGAGGGAGGATGATTATGGTATCTTGATGTGATTGGTATCTTGTTGTCATTTACATGATTATGTATGTTCTAACATAACATTTGATTTGATGTCCTATATGAACATGAATCAACTGCTATTGAGACAAGTATATACCAGATGTGAGAGCAATTTTGATTGAGGACCCGAAGCCAACTCTTCCTCCCTGTCTGATCTCCCAAGAAGAGGAATTGAGATAAAGGGCTCTTGGGTTTGAGGGAACTCTAGACAATAGGGCATATTCCCTATCTGTTGCCCATAGGGTTAGAGATTCTACTCCCCTATCTTCAGGGTCGGAGAATGTTGCTCCCCTGATTTGTCTTTGCAGAGTATACCCAAGTTGGCATCATACCCACAAGCAGGGCTTGTTGGGAATACCACTCCTTGTTTGGCCAACAGGTTAAGAGTGTACTTGGGGTGTACAATTCAAGTTGATTATGATGCAGGTGGTCTACCACATGACTATTCAGGGTCATTGATGGGAAGATCAAAAGGTAATAAGATGGGTTGTTATAAACCTATGTTGTTTTTGGTTGAGAGTGAGCTCCCTGATGTGATATTAGGGTCGAGATGGGCTCCCCTGCGTGGATGGATATCCTATTGCTAGATATTGGGTTGTAGAGGTATAGCTCCCCCATGAGATTCTAGGTCGAGATGTGCTCCCCGATGCGGTTACAGGTTGAGGCGTGATCCCTAATTATATTCTCTTAGATGATGATTGATGATGATATTCAGGGTAGTAGTCCACTATCAAAGAATCCAGGTTTTGTCTTGATGGATGAAGGGTGGTAGCCTAAGCTCCCCTCTCGTGAAAAATTATTTTTCTTCTATCTCCGAAAATGTTTAGTACATGAGTAGCAAGAATCAAAATATAAGCATGAATAAGAATAAGAAGTACATTGAATATGATTTGCAATGAGAAAGGTTTACATCATGATGACTATAGGACAAATATGATCAGTGTTGATATCTGATGATGCATGAAGATACGAGAATAGCATATTGATCAATGAACAAATAATGGCAGGTGGAATTCTCCCTGGTTGAGAGGGAATGTTAAAATTGTGCATTTGTGGTAAAATTCCACTATGGAAAACTCATATGGTCAAGATTATAATTTCATTAGATTTTTTTTTGAGGGAACAAAAATAGACATATAGATCGCCCCAATCGGTTAAGCGAAAGTTAAATTATGAATTATTTTATGTATTAAAGTGAAATGGAATGGGTCGGTCTAACCACATGTGGAGTTAACCTTAAACCCAAGCAGAATCACACAAAATCTATAAATAGAGGCGACCTAAGGCTCATTCTAACACTCTTGCTCAAGTGGTCTTCAATTTGCGTCCATTGTTTTGGTTCGTCTATTTTGTCTTGGCTCACACAGGTTCATCAGGAGTAGCTCACGTAGGGTTCATGATCACAGGCGAGAGGTTCGCTTTGACATGGGTCTTCTAAGCCATGGCCATAGACACATAACTGGAGATTTCAGGCTAAATTCACGAGAAAATCATGTCAAGGGAGAGGCTAAGATGCCCTAGCTGCGGGTAGACAGTGTTAAGGTCGCGGCGAGGGCATTAGGGCTAGATCAGGCCAATCTGGGCCATAATTGTGGGCAGGGTGTGTTATGCCCATGTCCAGGGACCCATAGCTGAGGGAAAAAAGAGTTGTGGGAGAGGCTAGGGACCAGAAGGTTGTTTAGGGCTGCACACTCCCTCAACCGCAGGCACATAGTGTCCTGGTAGCGGCCATGGAAGCTACAACTGTGGGCACACCATGTTGAGGTCATGGCTAAGGGTTTCTAGGTAGATCTGAGCTTGATCCAATCTCTAATGCTTGCGCAGATGTTTGCAGTCAACCTTGATAGTGTCATGGACTCAGATCTAGGATTGGATAGTCATTTTCAGTGATCAGTTGTATTTGAGGTTTCATACCTCTGTATATTTGCAGATTTGTATATCTGCTCTGCGTATTTCCTCTGCAAGATGTATATATAGTTCTCAATTAGTATCAACAATGTTCATTAGTATGCTACAACTAGTGTCAGTGCATTTTAGTTCTCAGATTCAGGCTCCTTCAACAGAAGTGTGTTTATGGTTTTATTGTGCATATGCTCGTTGTTTTTGATATGATAAAGATATGGATGTATGGATCATTGTAGTCTTGTTTGTTGAATAGTTTGATGAAAATATAAGAAGAATAATTTGCAAGGGTTTCCCAATAGTGGGTTTTTTCATTGTCCTAGACCAATCGTGGTGTCTCTATGTGTTCATTCTTCTCTTCCTTTGTTCCTTTTCGTTCAACTGCTTAGATGACGATTGTGTTTTTATTTTTGTATAGTTTCACATGATGATGGTTAATAATGTAGATCTGAATAATGATATGGGGTGAACTTATTATGTAGATAGGGTCCAAAAACATTTTCCTGGGGCACTACCCCGGACCTTGAATAGGGGGGGTTTCCATTCCTCCCTGCTACGCCCGATGCAACGTACAGTGAGCGCTATCGCCCCCCCGTGCGTGACTAGTTGTGGAAAAAATATAACACATACCCAACATTCTCCCACTTGTTGTTTTATTTCCGCAGGGGGCCACAGGAGAGCTTAGTCATTAGCCCAGCTCCGCAACACCCATTATTTATCTACACCAAGAGAACTTTTGAGTGCTCACAGACTTTTTCAATGCATCTACAACATCCTTCAAAGTGTCCACCTTTACAAGCAACACCCTTTTAGCCTCAACCATATCTCTCACAAAGTGATATTGAACATCAATGTGCTTTTTCTTTGAATGATAATCAGGGTTCTTAGCCAAGAAAATTGCACTTTGGATATCACAGTCTATCCTTATAGCTTGCTGCACCAACCCCATACTTGAACACAATCTCTGCAACCAAACTGCTTCCTTGATTGCATGAGTGGCTGCCATGTATTATGCCTCTGTAGTTGAAAGAGCCACTACAGACTGTCTTTTACTCATCCAACTGACTGCACCTCCAAATATGCTAAGAACATACCCACTTGTAGATCTTCATTGGTCCAGATCTCCAGCCCAGTCTGCATCAAAAAAACCATGAATGTACAACACTCTTTCCAATCCTAGTCTTCCCTGATAGCACAAGCCATAATCACTAGTGCCACACAAATATCTGAAAACCCACTTCACTGCTGTCTAATGCTCCTTCCCTGGGTTTATCTCGTTTGAGATAAACCTGCTCAATACTCCCACTGCATGTGCAATGTCTGGTCTAGTACAGACCATTTCATACATCAGGCTACCCACTGCACTTGCATATGGAACCCGTGACATATCCTCCTCTTCTTCTTGTGTCTTGGGACACTGTTCAGCAGACATCTTTACACCTATAGGATTCAGAACATTCACCGGTTTACTATCCTGGATATTGAACCTCTGCAATATAGTCTCGACATACTTCCTCTAGTTTAACCAGAGCTTCCCCTTTGCCCGATCTCTCTTAATTTCCATGCCCAAAATATAGTTTGTAGCACCAAGATCTTTTATGTCGAATTTGGAGAATTTTTTTGTCATTTCCAATAAAAAACATATCATCCACATACAAGACCAAATAAATAACACGGTCACCAATTAATTTAAAATAAACACAATGGTCCTCCTTGCTTCTGGTGAAGCAAAGTCCCCGTATATATGTATCAAATTTCTGATACCACATCCTTGGTGACTGTTTTAACCCATACAGAGACTTCTTTAACCTGCATACCAATTATTTCTTCCCCTTCACCATAAAGCCTTCAAGTTGTTTCATTTAGATCTCCTCTTCCAGATCCCCGTGAAGAAATGTTGTCTTCACATCCATCTGTTCTACCTCAAAATCAAATGCAGCAACAACAGATAAAAGTAATCTAATAGAATTAACTTTGGCAACAGGAGAAAAAATATCACCAAAATCAATTCCCGGCACTTGGGAAGAACCTTTTGCTACCAAACGGGCTTTGTATTTCTCCACCTTGCCTTCTACATTCATCTTCTTCTTAAACACCCATTTTCTCCCGATGGAGTTCCTTCCAGCCGACAACTCCACTAGATCCCATGCCTCATTTTTATGTAAGGATGCCATTTCATCAACCATGGCCTCCTTCCAGAGTTTTCCATCCTCTGAATCTACTGCCTCCCTGATGGTTCTGGGATCATCATCAGTTATAGTTAAAGCAAAATTTGAACAGAAAGCAGATGGACTATACCTTTTTGGTTGTCTTATTTCCCGAACTTATCTTCTCACAGCTGGAGTTTTTGGCTCTTCCTCTTTTGTTGTAGAGTCTCATTCATCCTCCTTTAGCTAAAACTCTATCTTCTTAGGTTCCTTTGGTAGGACTTCATGTTTAACAACATCTTTCACCTCTCTAAACACCACATCTCGGCTGTACACAACCTTCATTATTTCCGGGTTCCAACGCTTGTAACCCTTTAAACCATCCTTATACCCAATAAAGATGCACCTTTCACATTTATTATCCAACTTGGTCCTTTTCTCCTTTGGAACATGTACATATGCATCACATCCAAATACCCTCAGATGTGAAAGAGAGGGTTACCATTCCAGCACCGCAGCTCTATCCTCCAACACTCATGAAGGTGATCTGTTAACCAAGTAACATGCAGTCTCCACTACCTCTTCCCAGAATTCTTGTCTTAGCCCGGTACCACTGAGCATGCTTCTTTCCTTTTCCATCAGCGTTCTGTTCATTCTTTCTACAACTCCATTTTTCTGAGGTGTGTATGGAGTAGTCTTCTGCTGTGCTATACCACACTTCTTACAGAACTCTTCAAATTCCCTCTTGAATAACTCCCCACCATTATCTGTCCTCAGCACTTTTATCTTCTTCTTTGTCTGGTTTTCCACCAGAGCCTTAAATTCTTTAAATCTGTTAAAGACTTCAGATTTATTCCTCAAGAAATATATCCATGTATTCCTTGAGAAGTCATATATGAATGAAACATAGTACATAGACTTACCCAATGACGGAACCGACACAGGTCCAAACACATCACTCTGCACAAGCTCTAATATCTTGTTCGCCCTCTTAGCACCAGAAGGAAAACTCACCCGATTCTGCTTCCCATATACACAATGTTCATAGAAATCAAAATCCATAGAGCTATTAGACATGCCTTATACCATACCATTTCCATACAGTATCTGAAGGAACTTATCTCTAATATGTCCAAGCCTTTGATGCCATAACATGGTCTCTTCTCCAGAGACCGCTAGGCTTTCTGCTCCACTTTCGGGAACCACAGAACTGTTGCACCCATCAATAACAGTGCTACCTTGAAGCTTGTACAAAGTTCCAATCCGAACTCCCCGCATTAATACCAGTGCTCCCCGAACCATCTTACATGTATCTTTCTCGAACACTGTTTTTACACCTGCATCATCCATCTTGCTTACAAAAATAAAATTTCTAGCCAATGCAGCAATATGCAGAACACCAGTAAGTGTTCTAATCCTCCCACATTGCAACTTCAACTTTAATTTTCCATGTTTGATGATTCTGGCCTTCCTATCATCACCTAAGAAGACATCATCGCCATCATATTTCTCATACTCGCAGAATCACTCCCTATGGGGAGTGAAGTGAAAGGATGCACCTGAGTCAATCAACCATGACTCATGATCTACATGTGTATTTGAAGAAGAAGCCAAATACACATCCACACCTTCATCTGAGGTGGTTTTTACCTCTGCAAAAGGAGCATCATCAGATCCCTTTCCTTTCACAGGAGATTTAGATCTGTAGTCCTTTTTGTAGTGTCCTTCCTTTCCGCATTTCCAACACACCTTTAAAAACTTTCCAGGAGATTTAGATCTCCCTCTAGATTTATATCTCCCACTCGAAACCTTATTCTTATTTCTATTTTGGGACCTTCCTCGTACAGATAAGGCATCTCCATTCTGACCCTCCATAATTCTCCGTCTCATTTCATCCGACAACAAGGTCGAGACAATTTCATCAAAATTCAAGGTAGTTGTATTGCTACCTATTGCAATAACCAGACTGTCCCACGAGTCTAGTAGAGAACACAAAAAACTGATGCACTTATCTTCATCTGAGATTTTAATATCAACAAATAAAAATTGACTTACCATAGTATTGAAGGCGTTCATATGCCCTGTCACCGAGTCTCCATCCTTCATCCTTAGGTTATACAATTTTTTCCGCAAGAACAATTTATTCACTAGAGACTTATATTGGTACAAAGTCCCAAGTTTGTCCCACAAATTTTTTCACCGTAGCTTCCCCAGATACATTCAACAATACAAAATCTGAGACACACAATCGTATTGTGCTCTTCGCCTTCCGATCCAACTTTTTCTAGTCTTCATCTGACATTGCCGTTGGTTTAGTACATGGATCTACCACGATCCACTAGTATTTATCTACCAGCAGATCCTCCATCTTGAGCTTCCACAACTCAAAACTCTGACCATTAAATTTCTCAATCTCTATCTTTTCACTGCTCGCCATCTTCTTTCACTGCAAGAATCAACCCCATATATCTCCCACTGAACAGGGTCTACCACAGGCCAGATCAAAAATCCATCAGCAGCAAAGGCATCCCCTTGAAGCCAACAACTCTGATACCACATGTATGTTTTAACTCAGTACATAAATTATCTGCAAACAAATCTTAAAAACATAAATAAACAATAGCGAGAGCATAAAACATAAATATATATACACAGAGATTTCCCCCTAGATCCCAAATAGGGACGACCAGCTTGATTTTTCATTATATTCCTTTTAATGTTACAAAAAATATATATACATGTTGAAGCATACATAAACCCCAATCCATTAACCCTGGATTAGAACATAGTCATAGTTCCCTTGACCGGATCTACAAAATACCAGGGGCCAAAAACCATCATGCCCCAAAACCATGTGCAAACCCATGCACAAAACCATGGGCAGGTTCGCCCACTGAAAAATAGGGTCCAAAAACATTTTCCAAGGTGACCACCCCTGTGACCACCCTACTGCACCTGGTGCAACGCACAAGGTGCACTATCGCGCCCCCCCCCCGAGCGCGACTAATCATGGAAAGAATATAACACATACTCAATGTTCTCCCACTTGTTGTTTTCTTTCCACAGGGGGCCACAGGAGAGCTTTGTCATTAGCCCAACTCTGCAACACCTATTGTTTCTCTACACCAAGAGAACTTCTGAGTGCTCACAGAATTCGTTAATGCATCTGCAATATTCTTCAAAGTGTCCACCTTTACCAACAACACCCTTTTAGCCTCAACCATATCTCTCACAAAGTGATATTGAACATCAATGTGCTTTGTCTTTGAATGATAAGCAGGGTTCTTAGCCAAGAAAATTGCACTTTGGATATCACAGTCTATCCATATAGCTTGCTACACCAACCCCATACTTGAACACAATGTCTGCAACCAAACTGATTTCTTGCTTGCATGAGTGGCTGCCATGTATTCTGCCTCTGTAGTTGAAAGAGCCACTACAGATTGTCTTTTACTTATCCAATTGACTGCACCTCCAAATAGGCTAACCACATACCCACTTTTAGATCTTCTTTGGTCCAGCTCTCTAGCCCAGTCTGCATCAAGAAAATCACGAATGTTCAACACTCTTTCCAATCCTGGTCTTCCCTAGTAGCACAAGCCATAATCACTAGTGCCACGCAAATATCTGAAAACCCGCTTCAATACTATCCAATGATCCTTCCCTGGGTTTGACATAAACTTGCTCAATACTCCCACTGCATTTGCAATGTCTAGTCTAGTACAAAACATTACATACATCAGGCTACCCACTGCACTTGCATATGGGACCCGAGACATATCCTCCTCTTCTTCTTGTGTCTTGGGACACTTTTTACCAGACAACTTTACACCTACAGGTATCGGAACATTCACTAGTTTACTATCCTTCATATTGAACCTCTGCAATATGCTCTCGACATAATTCCTCTAGTTTAACCAGAGCTTCCTCTTTTCTCGATCTCTCTTAATTTCCATGCCGAAAATACAGTTTGCAGCACCAAGATCCTTCATGTCGAATTTGGAGAACAGTTGGGTCTTCAAATCTTGGATAATTTTTTTGTCATTTCCAATCAACAACATATCATCCACATACAAGACCAAATAAATAACACGGTCACCAATTAATTTAAAATAAACACAGTGATCCTCCTTGCTTCTGGTGAAGCCAAGTCCCCGTATATAGGTATCAAATTTATGATACCACAACCTTGGTGACTGTTTTAACCCATACAGAGACTTCTTTAACCTGCATACCAGTTCTTTCTTCCCCTTTGCCATAAAGCCTTCAGGTTGTTTCATGTAGATCTCCTCTTCCAAATCCCTATGAAAAAATGTTGTCTTCACATCCATCTGTTCCGCCTCAAAATCAAATGCAGCAGCAAGAGATAAAAGTAATCTAATGGAAGTAACTTTGGCAACAGGAGAAAAATATCACCAAAATAAATCCCCAGCACTTGGGAATAACCTTTTGCTACCAACCAAGCTTTGTATTTCTCCACCTTTCCTTCTACATTCATCTTCTTCTTAAACACCCATTTGCTCCATATGGGATTCCTTCCAACTGAAAACTCCACCAGATCCCATGCCTCATTTTTATGCAAGGATGCCATTTCATCAACCATGGCCTCCTTCCAGAGTTTTCCAACCTCTGAATCTACTACCTCCCTGACGGTTCTGGGATCATCATCAGTTATAGTTAAAGAAAAATTTGAACAGAAAGCAGACGGACTATACCTTTCGGGTTGTCTTCTTTCCCGAACTGATCTTCGCACAACTGGAGTTTGTGGCTCTTCCTCTTCTGAGTCTTCTTCTGTTGTAGAGTCTGATTCATCCTCCTTTAGCTCAAACTCTATCTTCTAAGGTTCCTTTGGTAGGACTTCATTTTTAACAACATCTTTCACCTCTCTAAAAACCACATCTCTGCTGTACACAACCTTCATTGTTTCCGGGTTCCAAAGCTTGTAACCCTTTAAACCATCCTTATATCCAATAAAGATGCACATTTCAAATTTATTATCCAACTTGGTCCTTTTCTCCTTTGGAACATGTACATATGCATCACATCCAAATACCCTCATATGTGAAAGAGAGGGTTTCTTACCAATCCATACCTCATGTGGAGTCTTATCCTCCAACGCTAATGAAGGTGATCTGTTAACCAAGTAACATGTAGTCTCCACTGCCTCTGCCCAGAATTCTTGTCCTAACCCGGTACCACTGATCATGCTTCTTGCCTTTTCCATCATAGTTCTATTCATTCTTTCTGCAACTCCATTTTGCTGAGGTGTGTATGGAGTATTCTTCTGCCGTGATATACCACACTTCTTACAGAAATATTCAAATTCCTTCTTGCAGAACTCCCCACCATTATCTGTCCTCAACACCTTTATCTTCTTCTTTGTCTGGTTTTCCACCAGAGCCTTAATTCTTCAAATCTGTTAAAGAATTTAGATTTCTTCCTCAAGAAATATATCCATGTATTCCTTGAGAAGTCATCTATGAATGAAACATAGTACACAGACTTACCTAGTGATGGAACCGACACAGGTCCAAACACATCACTATGCACAACCTCTAATATCTTGTTCGCCCTCTTAGTACTAGAAGGAAAACTCACCCGATTCTTCTTCCCATATACACAATGTTCATAGAAATGGAAATCTAGAGAGCTATTATACATACCTTCTACCATAACATTTCCATGCATTATTTGAAGGCCCTTCTCTCCAATTTGTCCAAGCCTTTGATGCCATAACATGGTCTCTTCTCCAGAGACTGCTAGGCTTTCCGGTCCAGTTTCGCGAACCACAGAACTATTGCACCCATCAATAATAGTGCTACCCTGAAGCTTGTACAAAGTTCCAATCCGAACTCCCCGCATTAATACCAGTGATCCCCGAACCATCTTACAGGTATCTTTCTCAAACACTATTTTTACACCTCCATCATCCATCTTGCTTACAGAAATCAGATTTCTGGCCAATGCAGGAATGTGCAAAACACTAGGAAGTGTTCTAATCCTTCCACCTTGGAGCTTCAACTTTACTTTTCCACGTCTGATGATTTTGGCCTTCCTATCATCATCTAAGAAGACATCACCGCCATCATATTTTTCATACTCGTAGAACCACTCCCTATAGGGAGTGAAGTGAAAGGATGCACCCGAGTCAACCATGACTCATGATTTACATGTGTATTTGAAGAAGAAGCCAAATACACATCCCCACCTTCATCTGAGGTGGTTTTTTCCTCTGCAGAAAGAGCATCATCAGATCCCTTTCCTTTCTCAGGAGCTTTAGATCTGTAGTCCTTTTTGTAGTGCCCTTCCTTTCTGCATTTCCAGCACACCTTTACAAACTTTCCAGGAGATTTAGATCTCCCACTTGAAACCTTATTCTTGGTTCTATTCTGGGACCTTCCTCGTACAGATAAGGCATCTCCATTCTGACCCTCCATATTTATCCGTCTCATTTCCTTCGATAGCAAGGCTGAGACAATGTCATCAAAATTCAAGGTATTTGTATTACTACCTATTGCAATAACCAGACTATCCCACGAGTCTGGTAGAGAACATAACAAATTGATGAAATTATCTTCATTTGAAATTTTAATATCAACACATGAGAGTTGACTTACCACAATATTGAAGGCGTTCAGATGCTCAGTCACCGAGTCTCCATCCTTCATCCTCAGGTTATATAGCTTTTTTTCGCAGGAAAAATTTATTCACTAGAGACTTAGATTGGCACAAAGTCCCAAGTTTGTCCCACAAATTATTCACCGTAGCTTCCCCAGATACATTCAACAATACTGAGTTTGATACACACAACCGTTTTGTGCTCTTCGCCTTCCGATCCAAATTTTTCCAGTATTCATCTGACATTGCCATTGGTTTAGTACCTAGATCTACCACGATCCACTGGTCTTTATCCACCAGCAGAACCTCCATCTTGAGCTTCCACAACTAAAAAATCTGACCATTAAATTTCTCAATCTTTATCTTTCCACTGCTCGCCATCTTCTTTCACTGCAAGAATCGATCCCACAGATCTCCCACTGAACAGGGTCTACCACAGGCCCAAGCAAAAACCCCTTAGCAGCAAAGGCATCTCCTTGAAGCTGAAAGAGCTCTAATACCACATGTATATTTTAACCCTGTACAGAAATTATCTGTAAACGAATCTTAAAAACATAAAATAAACAATAGCGAGAGCATAAAACATAAAACATATATACACAGAGATGTTTCCTTGCATCCAAAATCAGGACGACCATTTCGATTTTTCACTATATTCCTTTAAGTGTTACAACACATATATATATATACATGCCAAAGCATACATAAACCCCAATCCATTAACCCTGGATTAGAACATAACCGTAGTTCTCTTGACCGGATCTACAAAATACGAATGGCCAAAAACCATCATGCCCCAAAACCATGTTCAAACCCATGCACAAAACCATGGGTGGGTTTGCCCACCAAAAAATAGGGCCCAAAAACATTTTCCCGAGGCATTGCTGCCCCCCCTATGACCCCCCTGTTGCACTCAATGCAACGCACAAGGAGTGTTATTGCCCCCCCGCGCGTGACTTGTTGTGGAAAGAATATAACACATACCCAACATTCTCCCACTTGTTATTTTCTTTCCGCAGGGGGCCACATGAGAGCTTAGTCATTAGCCCAGCTCTGCAACATCCATTGTTTCTCTACACCAATAGAAATTATGAGTGCTCACAAAATTCGTCAATGCATCTGCAACATTCTTCAAAGTGTCCACCTTTACCAGCAACACCCTTTTAGCCTCAACCATTTCTCTCACAAAGTGATATTGAACATCAATGTGCTTTGTATTTGAATGATAAGCAGGGTTCTTAGCCAAGAAAATTGCACTTTGGCTATCATAGTCTATCCTTATAGCTTGCTACACCAACCCCATACTTGAACACAATCTATACAACCAAATTGCTTCCTTACTTGCATGAGTGGCTACCATGTATTCTGCCTCTGTAGTTGAAAGAGCCACTACAAACTGTCTTTTACTCGTCCAACTGACTGCGCCTCCAAATAGGCTAAACACATACCCACTTGTAGATCTTCTTTGGTCCAGATCTCCAGCCCATTATGCATCAACAAAACCACGAATGTCCAACACTCTTTCCAATCCTAGTCTTCCCAGGTAGCACAAGCTATAATCACTAGTGCCACGCAAATATCTGAAAACCTGCTTCACTACTGTCTAATGATCCTTCCATGGGTTTGACATAAACCTGCTTAATACTCCCACTGCATGTGCAATTTCTGGTCTAGTACAAACCATTGCATACATCAAGATACCCACTGCACTTACATATGGAACTGGGACATATACTCCTCTTCTTCTTGTGTCTTGGGACATTGTTCAACAGACAGCTTTACAACTATAGGAATCAGAACATTCACCGGTTTACTATCCTGCATATTGAACCTCTGCAATATAGTCTCGACATACTTCCTCTGGTTTAACCAGAGCTTCCTCTTTGCCCGATCTCTCTTACTTTCCATGCCCAAAATATAGTTTGCAGCACCAAGATCCTTCACGTCGAATTTGGAGAACAGTTGGGTCTTAAAATCTTGGATATTTTTTTTGTCATTTCCAATCAACAACATATCGTCTACATACAAGACCAAATAAAAAACACAGTCACCAAATAATTTAAAATAAACACAGTGATCCTCCTTGCTTCTGGTGAAGCCAAGTCCCCGTATATAGGTATCAAATTTCTGATACCACATTCTTGGTGACTGTTTTAACCCATACAGAGACTTATTTAATCTGCATACTAGTTATTTCTTCCCCTTCACCATAAAGCCTTCAGGTTGTTTCATGTATATCTCCTCTTCCATATCCCCGTGAAGAAATGTTGTCTTCACATCCATCTGTTCTACCTCAAAATCAAATGCAACAGCAATAGATAAAAGTAATATAATAGAAGTAAATTTGGCAACAGGAGAAAAAATATCACCAAAATCAATTCCCGGCACTTGGGAATAACCTTTCGCTACCAACCTAACTTTGTATTTCTCCACCTTGCCTTCTACATTCATCTTCTTCTTAAACACTCATTTGCTCCCGATGGGCTTCCTTCTAGCCGATAAATCCACTAGATCCCATGCCTCATTTTTATGCAAGGATGCCATTTCATCAACCATGGCCTCCTTCCAGAGTTTTCCATCCTCTGAATCTACTACCTCCCTGACGGTTATGGGATCATCATCAGTTATAGTTAAAGAAAAATTTGAACAGAAAGCAGACGGACTATACATTTCTGGTTGTCTTCTTTCCCGAACTAATCTTCTCACAACTGGAGTTTGTGGCTCTTCCTCTTCTGAGTCTTCTTCCGTTGTAGAGTCTCATTCATCCTCCTTTAGTTCAAACTCTATCTTATCAGGTTCCTTTGGTAGGACTTCATGTTTAACAACATCTTTCACCTCTCTAAACACCACATATCGGCTTTACGCAACCTTCCTTGTTTCTGGGTTCCAAAGCTTGTAACCCTTTAAACCATCCTTATACCCAATAAAGATGCACCTTTCAGATTTATTATCCAACTTGGTCCTTTTCTCCTTTGGAAAATGTACATATGCATCACATCCAAATACCTTCCAATGTGAAAGACAGGGTTTCTTACCAGTCCATACCTCATGTGGAGTCTTATCCTCCAACACTCATGAAGGTGATCTGTTAACCAAGTAACATGCAGTCTCCACTGCCTCTTCCCAGAATTATTGTCCTAACCCAGTACCACTGAACATGCTTCTCGCCTTTTCCATCAGCGTTCTGTTCATTCTTTCCGCAACTCCGTTTTGATGAGGTATCTATGGAGTAGTCTTCTGTTGTGCTATACCATAATTCTTATAGATTCCAATTCCTTCTCTTAGAACTCCCCACCATTATCTGTCCTCAACACTTTTATCTTCTTCTCTGTCTAGTTTTCCACCAGAGCCTTAAATTCTTTAAATCTGTCAAAGACTTCAGATTTCTTCCTCAAGAAATATATCCATGTATTCCTTGAGAAGTCATCTATGAATGAAACATAGTACATAGACTTGCCCAGTGATGGAACCGACACAGGTCCAAACACATCACTATGCACAAGCTCTAATATCTTGTTCACCCTCTTAGCACCAAAAGGAAAACTCACCCGATTCTGCTTCCCATATACACAATGTTCACAAAAATCGAAATCCAAAGAGCTATTAGACATACCTTCTACCATACCATTTCCATGCAGTATCCGAAGGCCCTTCTCTCCAATATGTCCAAGCCTTTGATGCCATAGCATGGTCTCTTATCCAGAGACTGCTAGGCTTTCCACTCCATTTTCGGGAACCACATAACTGTTGCACCCATCAATAATAGTGCTGCCCTGAAGCTTGTAGAAATTTCCAATCTGAACTCCCTAAATTAATACCAGTGCTCCCCGAACCATCTTACAGGTATCTTTCTCAAACACTGTTTTTACACCTGCAACATCCATCTTGCTTACATAAATCAGATTTTTGGCCAATGCAGGAATGTGCAGAACACCAAGAAGTGTTATAATCCTTCCACCTTGTAGCTTCAGCTTGACTTTTCCACGTCTGACGATTCTGGCTTTCCTATCATCTAAGAAGACATCACCACCATCATATTTCTCATACTTGTAGAACCACTCCCTATGGGGAGTGAAGTGAAAGGATGCACCTGAGTCAGTCAACCATGACTCATGATCTACATGTGTATTTGAAGAAGAATCCAAATACACATCCCCACCTTCATCCGAGGTGGTTTTTTCCTCTGCAGAAGGAGCATCATTAGATCCCTTTCCTTTCTCAGGAGCTTTACATCTGCAGTCCTTTTTGTAGTGCCCTTCGTTTCCACATTTCCAACACACCTTTACAAACTTTACAGGAGATTCAGATCTCTCTCTAGTTTTAGATCTCCCACTCGAAACCTTATTCTTGTTTCTTTTCTGGGACCTTCCTCATACAGATAAGGCATCTCCATTCTGACCCTCCATATTTATCTGTCTCATTTCCTCCGACAACAAGGCTGAGACAATGTCATAGAAATTCAAGGTAGTTGTATTTCTACCTATTGCAATAACCAGACTATCCCATGAGCCTGGTAGAGAAAAAAAAAAACTGATGCACTTATCTTCATCTGAGATTTTAATATCAACAGATGATAGCTGAATTACCACAGTATTGAAGGCGTTCAGATGCTTTGTCATGGAGTCTCCATCCTTCATCCTCAGGTTATACAACTTTTTCTGCAGGAACAATTTATTCACGAGAGACTTAGATTGGTACAAAGTCCCAAGTTTGTCCCACAAATTCTTCATCATAGCTTCCTGAGATACATTCAACAATACCGAATCTGAGACACACAACCTTATTGTGCTCTTCGCCTTTCGATCCAACTTTTTCCAGTCTTCATCTGACATTGTCGTTGGTTTAGTACCTAGATCTACCGCGATCCACTGGTCTCTATCCACCAGCAGATCCTCCATCTTGAGCTTCCACAACTCAAAACTATAACCATTAAATTTCTCAATCTCTATATTTCCACTGCTCGCCATCTTCTTTCACTGAAAGAATCGATCCCACAGATCTCCCACTGAATAGGGTCTACCATAGGCCCGAGCAAAAACCCCTTAGCAGTAAAGGCTTCCCCTTGAAGCCAAAACAACTCTGATACCACATGTAGGTTTTAATCCTGTACAGAAATTATCTGCAAACGAATCTTAAAAACAGAAAATAAACAATAGCAAAAGAATAAAACATAAAACATATATACACAAAGATTTTCCTCTGGATCCGAAATCGGGATGACCAACTTGATTCTTCATTATATTCCTTTTAGTGTTACAACGCATATATATACATGCCAGAGCATACATAAACCCCAATCCATTAACCTTGGATTAGAACATAACCGTAGTTCCCTTGAACAGATCTACAAAATACCAGGGGCCGAAAACCATCATGCCACAAAACCATGTGCAAACTCATGCACAAAACCATGGGCGGGTCTGTCCACTGAAAAATAGGGTCCAAAATTTTTTTCCCGAGGCGCTGCCCCAGACCCTGAACAGGGGGGGCTGCTGACCCACCTGCTGCGCCCGACGCAACGTACAGGGGGGGCTATCGCCCCCTCGCGCGTGACTAGTCGTGGAAAGAATATAACACATACCCAACATCTATGAGATTTATGTTCTATATCTCTTAACTATGCTTATGGCATATGGTGAAATTAAATGCTCTAACTTGATGTATTTTTATTGGGTTCATAAGGTTGTTCTCTCACATCACCCTTCTACCCTGATATTTCAAGTCCAACCCTTAATGAAAAATTGATGAAGTGATGTTGATGATCATCATAGATATGTGTTTATGATCTAACATATCTGTTGTGGCATGAATCCTGTAAAGACAGGTTGATGTCATGAATGCAAATGAAGTTACATGCTATTTTATGATTTATGAGTATTTGACATTGTTGATCTACAACTAAGGTCCAAGCCTCTCTCACACAATGGAAGGCCCACAGATGTGACTATGCTCGATAGACACAAAATTGAAGTTATGTACAATGAATTCGGTCTATACTCTGAATCAAGCAAACTTTGACATGCTTGCCATTGTAAATTGATTTCTGGATTTGCTAGAATTGAGCAAGAAATCATATGGTCACTTGGAAGATGAAAATTTTGCATATGTGTTGCAAATAACAGTAAGATATCTCAGCAGGAAAAGTTCATATGTTTAAATATAACTTGTGTTTGCAGTTGAATTAGACATTCATATGAACATGTCATTATGTTTGAGGATTGTGCTTCATGTTTTGGCTGATTGATATAGATGATATGTGCTTGGAACTTCTGACATGATGCTTAATGATTGAGATATGTCTAATGATCACACATTTGGATTTGACATGATTTGATCTGTTGATTATTGTTTTTCCCTGAAGACAATGCTATGTGGGCATAGTGACCTTTAATGTCGTATGTATTCTGAATTATGGTTCTGTATTGGCCTCCTTGATTCCTAACATAATGGCTATTGTGACTCAGTATGAAGATGGAACATTCATGACTTAACCTTGATGTATGCACTAGAATATAGTAATGGAAATGGCTTGTAATGGCATGTTAGATGACAGACTTTATGGATTTATAGTAAATGAAGTCAAGACTTCATATGAGTTCTACTTGTCACTAGTTGAAAGGATTGATACTATGAAATCAATGTATTTGATAATAGTTTTTCTCTGGCTTCTAAACTATGATGAGATGACTTCATTGACACAACATTGATTTATGTAAGGTTGGTTATGTTGGTGTGGTAAGGAATTATTCTTTCAGAGAGCGTTGCATGAAGCAAACTCCTCGATTCAGATTTGGCTATATTTCATAGTTATCTGATGAAGTTAGGATAATGAGTTTCAAGGTGTGGCCTTGATTTTGATTATGGCTTTGGTTTTACATACTGATATTATACCCTTGACAGGAGATGAGCCTCTAAAAATATAATTTAGAGTTAGATGGATTTTGAATCTCGTAATTATGTATCATTGCATGATGAATCAATTTCTAGAATTTGGGAAATAAATCCCATGTTGCAAGATAGTTGAAATGTCCTTTTGTAAAGTAAATCCTTGGACACTCTTAATTAAAGTTCAAATGTTTTTGAACATGGCATGGAATCTATTAGTTGATTGAAACATTGATGTTCTGTTTTAAACAATCCATCTATATATGATGTGTATAAAACATGATTAAATTCATTATTGAGCTGCTTCATTAGGAATTGCCACCAAACATCTTTTGAAATATCTGTATGAAACATTCTACTTTTAAAGGTTGATATATTTCTCCCGTGATATGTAGCAACATGAATGAACTAATGATGTTTGGGATTATTATTGATGAGCATATTTGGATGTTGCCTTAATATGAGATCTACCATGTTATCTTGGACGAGAGGTCCATAGCACGACCAAGGTCTGGTACAATGCTACTATCATGGCTAGCTATGAGGTAGGGTGTAAAATATCCTTAGAGAGATGTATGAGCATGATCTGGATAAGACATGGATACACTGTGATGACATAGAATCCCATATACATATAGTTGGGACTGTGATTTCTCCATTTACTGAGATAGTGCGATTGTTAGAGACAAGCTTAGGCTTGTGTTTGACAGCTCCTTGAGAGGGAGGATGATTATGGTATCCATGTATGATTGACACCTCCATGAGAGGAAGAATGATTATGGTATATTTTTGTGATTTACAAGATTATGTATGTTCTAACATAAAATTTGATTTGATGTCCTGTATGAATAGGAATAAGCTGCTATTGAGACAAGAAGATACCAGATGTGAGAGCAGCGATGATCGAGGACACTGAGCCAACTCTTCCTCCCTGTTTGATCTCCCAAGAAGAGTAATTGAGAAAGAAGGCTCTTGGGGTTGAGGTAACTTCGGAAAATAGGGTGTATTCCTTATCTGTTACCCATAGGGTTAATTTTTTTGCTCCCATATATTCATAGGGTCAGAGAATGTTGCTCCTTTCATTGGTATTTGTAGAGTATACCCCAATTCGAGTCATACCCACAAGCAGGGATTTTCGGGAATACTGCTCCTCATTCGGCCAACGAGTTGAGAGTGTACTTGGGGTGTACAAACCAAGTCAATTATGATGCAGGTTTTCTACCACATGACTATTTAGGGTCATCGATGGGAAGATCGATAGGAAATAGCATGGGTTGTGATAACCCTATGCAGTTCCAGGTTGAGAGTGAACTCTGAGATGTGATACCAGGGTCGAGATGGGCTCCCCTATCTGGATGGATATCGTATTTCTAGATATGGGATTGTAGAGGTATAAATCCCACATGATATTCTAGGTCGAGATATGTTCCCTGATGCGGTTGCAGGTTGAGGCGTGTTTCTTGATTATATGCTCTCCGATGATGATTGATGATGATATTCTGGGTAGTAGCCTAATGTTAGAGAACCTAGGTTGTAACTGATGGATGAAGGGTGGTAGCCTAAGAAACATGAACATCAAAAAACAATATAAGTAGGAATAAGCATAAGAAGTACATTGATGATTTGTAATGAGAAAGGTTTACAACATGAAAACTATAGGACATATATGACGAGTTCTGATATGTGATGATGTATGAAGATATCAAAATGGCATATTTATTGATGAATAGATAATGGCAGGTGGAATTATCCCTTGTTGAGAGGGAGTGTTAAAATTGTGCATCCGCGGTCAAATTCCACTATGGAAAACTCAAATGGTTGATATTATAAGTGCATTAGATTGCTCTTTTTGAGAGGAAAAAAACCAACCTAAAAATCGCCCCAATCGATCAAGCGAAAGTTAAATTATGAATTATTTTATTAATTAAAGTGAAATTGAATGGCTTGGCCTAACCACATGTGGAGTTAGACATAACCGCAAGTGGACTCACACAAAAGCTATAAATAGAGGTGAACTCAAGCCCATTTTCACACTCTTTCTCAAGCGATGTTTAATTTAAAACCATTGTTTTCGTTCGTATATTTTGTCATGGATCGCACAAGTTCATCGGGAGAAGCTCGCGCAGGGTTCAGGATCACAAGCAAGAGGCTCTCTCTGATATGGGTCTTCTAAGGCATGGTCGTGGGTAGAGAAGTGGATATTTCGGGCTAAAGCAGTGGGTAGAGCTTGTCAAGGGAGTGACATAGTTTCCCTAATGGAGGGCAAACAATGTTAAGGTCACGTAAAGGGCCTTAGGGCTAGATCAAGCCGATATGGGCCATAGCTACAGGAAGGGTGTGTTAAGCTCCCGTCCAAGGACCCATATCTGCAGGCACAGAGATATGTGGGAGCAGCTAGGGCCCATAAGGTTGTTTAGGGTTGCACACTCCCTTAGCCACAGGCACAGAGTGCCCTGGTAGCGTCCAAGGAAACTACAACCGTGAGAATAACATGTTGAGGTCATGGCTAAGGGTTTTTGGGAAGATCTGAGCTTGATCCGATCTCTAGTGCTTACACCTATGTTTGTAGTAAGCCTTGACAGTGTTGCGGACTTAGATCTAGGACTAGACAATCATTTTTAGTGAGTTTTAGTGATAAGTTGTATCTGGGTTTTCGTACCTATGTAGATATTCTCTATGTATTTCCATTGCAATGTGTATATACAATTATCATTTAGCATCAACAATGTTCATCAGTATGCTACAATCAGTGTCAGTGCATTTCAGTTCTCAGATTCAAGCTCCTTCAATAGAAGTGTGTTTATGGTTTTATTATGCATATGCTAGTTGTTTTCTACATGATGAAGATATGGATATATGGATCATTTTACTCTTGTTTGCTGAATCATTTGATAATGATCTAAGAAGAAGAATTTGCAAGGGATTTCCCGGTAGTGAATTTTTCCCTGGTATCGGACCAATCCTGGTGTCTCTATGTGTTCATGCTTCTCTTCCTTTGTTTTTTTTAGTTCCGCTGCTTAGATGATGATGGTGTTGTTCTTTCTATACAATTGCATATGCTAATGTTTAATAATTTAATTATGAATAATGATATAATGATATGGGGTGAACATATTATGTTATTGAAGAAATTTAACTACCAAAGCAAAGAACAATGTAGCTCTTTGAAAAGTTAACACAATGTTGGAGCACTAGAAGACTCCATAAATCTATTGAAGCACATTTAGCACCTCTAAAAGTAGTTTAACACATGACATAAAATATAGCATTCAACCAATATTTTGCAAAGGGAAATGAGAACCCATTGGATAGACAATACCTTAAAAAAAGCCTCCAAAATTATTAATCAAGATTTCAAGATTGAATACTATAACCAATTTTATGAGGGAATCAAGCTCAAATGGAAAAAATCAAAACGTCATATCTGAAGTAAGGCTTAAACTCTCATCATAAGCAAGCTCCAAGCAAAGAAGAAAGGATGCCTATGGCAAGAAAGTCATTGATTATATTGTATAAGGCAAGCAAGTTCCATAAGCCATGTTTCCCTACAAGCATTAAAGGACATAATTTAGGGTGGTGCAAGTGGATTATGATATTTTTGTTGGAATTATGTCCTCATCATATTTTTTAGGATAGGGACAAAAGTTTGTAAGTAGAAGGCAAAGATTCAAGGAGAAAGAAGGAAAATAGTTAAGAGAAATTTTAATAAATAGAGTCATTATTTTCAAGAAGGGGGCTTTTGGCTCTTAGATATTCCATGTACTATCACTAGAATTTTTCATGAGAGGAAGCCAATTTCTCAAAAATTTTAATTCTTATTTTCACCCTCTATGGCCTATTTTGAAACTTTTACTTAGCATTGTAATTGTGTAAGAATATATGTCATACTATATACTATTTTTATGTGTAGTTGTTGCATTTTTGTTTCTACTACTGCAAATGTTTGTCTAAATTTGTGAGCATAAGATTGAAAATGGTTGTTTTAACACTAGATTATTTTGGATTTGCAGCCATTTACTCATATTATTGCCTTTGTTATCAATGAACTATTTCTTGGGTCATTAATAGGAGCTTGCGTGATTCTGTGTTTTTTTTTAGTTACTGCCAGTTTCAGCTTAACACATGCATTTTCATTGTAGATTAGTTGCATTTCATTCTCTAGCTTAGAAACCATCACTGGTGGACCATACCATAACTAGTAAATGTCAAAATTAGTAATTTTTGTTTAGCCAAAATTTGGATGATTTCCCTACTCCAAATAGTGTGAGGTTTAATTGGGACTTCTTGTCAAGGGTAACCCATACTGTTGATCAAGGTCATTTAAACTCTTCAAAAGAATTGGTGCTAGGAGTTCAAGGTGACAAAAATGCTCATGTAGAGCTATTTAAAAAAAAAAATTAACCAACACATAGCTCGTCTTCCTATTTTTTTATGGGTCGCCTTTTGAGTCTTTTATGACCCTTAGGTGGCATCCTAAAGAAGACAATTAACCTCTTGTCAAATTTGAAGTTTGACGTTGAAGGAAAAGTTTTAGTATTCATGCATTTTAGTTAATTTAACCTTGCATGTCAAAATCTTAAAATTATTCATGACAATGAAATATGTAAATTGTTTACCCTCATTTTAGAAATACAAATCAAGACTTGGTATAAGACATTACCAACCAAATCAAAACATAGTCAGAGAAAATTGATGGAAATTTTTATCATTTCTCATGAAATAACTTTGTAGCAAGCTTGAAAGAATCCATAGAAACATAAACTATTTTCTATAAAAGTTTTATGTGGATTTACTTTAGGTTCCTTGAAAATGAAAAACCCTCAAAACAATAATTCTTGTACTAGTTTGTTTACCTTATCTGTATCACTAAAGAAGGTGAAGTACTTTCAAAATGTGAGGAAACTTTACAATGTCTTGAATTTCCTCCTTATAATATGTCACCCTTGTTGAAGTTTGCAACAAGAAACAGTGAAATTGGCATCTGGAAGCAACATCCTTGATCCTAGTGAAAATTATGCACCTACACTATGTGGGGCCCACATAGGATATTTTTAGGTGGAATTATATTTATAGATGCATGTATATTTATAGATGTATGTGCATAATCTATTTATAGAATGCATGTCTATTTATAGATGCATGTCGACTATTATTATCCCTTAATATTAGTTGGATAATAAACTGTAATCTATTCTCAATGTGGACATGGAAATAGTTAACTGAAGTGGTAAATCAGTTAGCTAAGTGAATTTCGAGTTAAGAGGTTGGTTTGTGGGACATGCAGGTTGACTCCAGTTGTAACAGAGTGATTCTAGTTGTAACAGAGTTGGAAGTGCATTGGTGCATTAGTTAATGCAAGTTGTAAATCAATTTAACTCAGTTAAGTGAGTTAAAGTCGGTTGTGCTAGTTATAACTGCAGATACACTAGTGAGAGATCAAGTGAATTAATTATTAATTAATTCACTTGTAGTGATCTCACATGCAACTGATGTTTTTACTATTAATAACTTCATGCATGTCAGATCTAGTGGAGACTCAGTTGAGATCTAGGTGAAAGGGAAGTGTAACTATCATTTGTGATATTAGCAGGCTACCCAGGTGTAGTTAAAACACCATAGGATTCCCATGATACTCAACGCAGTTGAGAAAGGCTGAAATCCTTTGTGATTAAGGAGTGCATTCATCAAGAACTGCGTGAGAAAGGCAGACTGTCTGGAGATAGTAAATTGGCTAAGGGATTTGCCAAGTTTTGTATGATAGTGTGAGACAATTAGCTGATGTATTGAGGGCTCTTGTGAGAAGAGTTTTGTATGTAATTGTTTCATGATTCCTTGTGGAATATACAATATATGATAGAGGGGTTTTGAGCAGTAAGCTTTCCCCGGGAATATCTGATGTTGTGGTTTTGATCTATTCTTCTTTGCTTCATGTGATTGGAAATTATGTTGTTTTAAAATTCTGCAAATATTTTGTAGAAGCGATTATGTATTTAACAGTGGCATAAAATTGTTAGATCAAGAGAATCCAAGATATACATGCTTGTTGTATAATTTCTACATGGTATCAGAGCTGTGCTATAAATTTTCTACATGGTATGAGAGCAGGAATTATTTGGGTGCACGAGGTTGCAGATAATATCTGAAATTTTTTATGAAATTTTTTCAAAAAAAAATAGCATATTTGGATCCTTGCGAAAAATTACCCAAATTGAAAAAAAAAAAAATTGGTCGAATCAAAGCTCGGATGAGGGAGATATCGTTGATTTAAAATTAGCTCTTTTGTTAGAAAATTTTGCAACAACGGGATAATTACAATGTGCACGAGCCAAGAACCTATATGTATTGAGGTACAAGATGCATGCAAAGATTTTAGGATCAAAGCAGAGGTTAGTGACTTGGTGGTTGAGAGTGAGCCTCTCAACATGCAACCTGAGAAGCAGTCTCAGAAGGTTGCGGAGCAGCCACAGCTGGAGATGTAGAAGAATCTCTATAGAGTTGATGTAGATGCAATTTCTACTAAGCTTCCTACTATTGGGAAGTGTGAGAAAGCCATGCAATTGATGCTTGAGAGGGAGCTGGATTTGCATGAAGGTAAGAGTGAACCTCAGGATGTGGATCAGCCACAAGATGAGGATTATGGAGTGGGAGAAAAAACTCATGCAAATAAGTTTCATGCCAGATGGGCAGAGGGAGTGCATGCAGCTATACCACCAGGTGAGAGGTGGGGCGACATGTATGGATAATCCCAAGAAGAAATTTCCGTGCAGGATTCATTGAGATGGTGTGGATCTCATCAATTGAACCTAGCTACGAGGAGCCCATAGAGCAGCAGTAGCAGGATCAGTTGGATTGATGCAGTCAGATGTCATGAGGACATGAAATCAAAGTGACAGTGTCAGATACTGGAGCGCATATCAGAGTTGGCAGCAAGTGCAGAATGCATGGATGCAAGTGTCAGCAGCGCAGTGGTTCCTGAAGACATATGCAGTAGCTAAGCAGAAGTCAGAAGACTTTGATGACAGATGCATTATACTGATTCAATTGTTTGGAGGCTATTCAGTTTCAGAAGTGTTGCATGTGCTAGAAACACTAGAGAAGTGTTTCATGCAAAGGTTGCATGGTGCATGCATGGAGTTGCATGTCGCATGCATGGAGTTGCATGTCAGATGCAAAGACATTCCTTTCTTGTTGAGAGGGAGTGTTGAAGTTTGCAACAAGAAATAGTGAAATTGGCATATGGAAACAACATCCTTGATCCTAGTGAAAATTAAGCACCTACACTAGGTGGGGCCCACACAGGATATTTTTAGGTGGATGTCTATTTATAGATGCATGAGAAAATTATATTTATAGATGAATTTCTATTTATAGATGTATGTGCATAATATATTTATAGAATGCATGTCTATTTATAGATGCATGTCGACTATTATTATCCCTTAATATTAGTTGGACAATAAAATGTAATCAATTCTCAATGTCAACTTGGAAATAATTAACTGAAGTGGCAAAGCAGTTAGCTAAGTGAATTTTGAGTTAAGAGGTTAGTTGGTGGGACATGCAAGTTGAATCCAGTTGTAACAGAGTGATTCTAGTTGTAACAGAGTTGGAAGTGCATTGGTGCATTAGTTAATGCAAGTTGTAAATCAATTTAACTTAGTTAAGTGAGTTAGAGTCCGTTGTGTTAGTTGTAACTGCAGAGACACTAGTGAGAGATCAAGTGAATTAATTATTAATTAATTCACATGTATTGATCTCACACGCAACTAATGTTTTTACTATTATTAATTTCAAGCATGTCAGATCTAGTGGAGACTCAGTTTAGGTGAAAGGGAAGTGTAATTGTCAGTTGTGATATTAGCAAGCTACCTAGGTGTAGTTAAAACACCACAGGATGCCCATGATACTCAGCGCAGTTGAGGAAGGCTGAAATCCTTTGTGATTAAGGAGTGCATTCATCAGGAACTGCATGAGAAAGGCAGGCTGTCTGGAGATAGTAAATTGGCAAAGGGATTTGCCAAGTTTTGTATGACAGTGTGAGACAATTAGCTGATGTATTGAGGGCTCTTGTGAGAAGATTTTTGTATGTAATTGTTTCATGATTCCTTGTGGAATATAAAATATATGATAGAGGGGTTTTGAGCAGTAAGCTTTCCCCGAGAATATCTGGTGTTGTGGTTTTTCTTCGTTGCTTCATGTGAATGGCAATTGTGTTGTTTTCAAATTCCACAAATATTTTGTAGAAGCGATTTTGTATTTAACAGTGGCATATAATTGTTAGATCAGGAGAATCCAAGATATACATTCTTGTTGTATAATTTCTACAACCCTCACTATTCTTTGAGTTATACCAATGGAAATTACCATTAGTGGAGTAATAATTACTCGAAGCGAATTGTTTACATCTTTTTGAAATTGATGATTTCAGAGGTGATGGTTTGAAAAATGTCATAGAAGAAAATCATTTGGAGAACACACAGTTTTCAAAAATACCATAAATTATTTCTCAGTGCTATAATTCAGACTTTGAGAGTTCAACCACCCTTAATCATGAAGAAATATCTAGTCATAGATGGCATACATGATAATCGTAAGGTATCTTATACTATGGAATCTGATTTCAAGGCATAATCTAAGGGATATATTTTAAAATATTATTTCAAACCCATAGCCAATGAAGAATAATATTTGGGATTTCTATAAATATGAATGATAAGATAACATTGGTAAAATTAGAGCCTATATCCTCCAATTAAAATATGAGGGAAGAGGATAGAGAATACATGATTTATAATCAGTGCATTGTTAATAAATGAAGGAATTTCTAACAAAGTTCTAAAACTTCTTAGGCTTAAAATGAGAATAGCCCAATGGTTTTTCTTTAGGAATTGTCTTAGTTGTTCATCTTGGAACTCAAGAGAATAATGAATATGTTGTGATGTGTGAAGTCTCTCCTATTAAAGAAATCAAATCATTTCCATAGTTTCAAGATTTCTATACTCTCAACACAAATCTATTTAATAATATCTGCTTACAAGAAAATCCAGTGACTTATCATAAAATAGAACCCCTATGTCCTTTTTTCAAGAATAAAATACTGAGTGATGAGGGATAGCAAGAAGTTCTGCGAATTGTAATTGATCAAAGATCTATTCATAGTAATAATCCATTTATATTACACAATTTTGAAGTTTCCTTATGGTTAGAATTTTTGGAACATAATGAAACAAAAGAGGATCATTACAACCATGTTTTTGATGGTTAAATCTCTATTTCAAAAATGTGAATTAATATTGATATACGATTTATTGATCCTATACAATCTATAATTATCAATCTCCATGCACAAATGTTATTGTTAGAAGATGTTATCACTTTGTAATTTATGAGGTTGTGAAATAAATCACAGAGGTAACCACAAAACCACTTTGGAGTTTAGGAACTAGCCTTCCTAAACTCAGAGAGGGATCTCTCTGTCAGATTTAACTTTGTTTGTATTTGATATATTGGGCTAGTTATGAATGTTCAGTTGTTTGT
Organism: Pinus albicaulis; assembly: GCA_034641835.2. Taxonomy (NCBI): domain Eukaryota; kingdom Viridiplantae; phylum Streptophyta; class Pinopsida; order Pinales; family Pinaceae; genus Pinus; species Pinus albicaulis. Next base: position 572,680,885 of record CM076572.1, read on the forward strand.
TTGATTGAATAAGATTGTTTGATTTGTTTGGTTGATTAAATGGATAAATTTCTATTGGGCTATGGAGTCTATAAATTAACTTGGATCTGTTTTATATTTCCAAAAGGGATTTCACAGGGCAAGCCTAGATAAACTAACTGGATTATTTAAATTTAAATGAAGTGTAAGAGAAGGAACGAAATAGGTTCCATTAAAAAAATATCATTTAATAATTCTTTAAATTAATTCCAGAAGAAAACATTTAAATAATTCACAGCCATAAACAGAGTGTATTTTACAACAGATTCTGTTCTTCAACTTTCTATAAATAATTTAGATTAGGAATACATAAGCATGGAAAATAGGGAAATAAACACAGACAATGAGAGAAGCACTTCACCAATAATTCAACACATGAATCCTATGAAATAGTCCTTTCAATTACTAATCATCCCAACAAATATGAAAAAGTACAATTGTCTTCTAGAGTGCACAAATCAACCCTCAATACTTCGAACTCTGAAGTATTTATAAAATTATTTACAAAAAATCCTGTCATGATAGAGCAGGATATATTTTAGGCATATCTAAAACAAATTACATATTTTATTACAAAATAATAGGACAAGTTGGAACTATTCGAATGTTGGCCCTGATTTGAAGAAAGTTGTTGCTGATGTGTCTCTTTGACCCTTGCCGCATTGTTGATCTTGTTGTTGAAGATAGAGCTACTCACTTAGTTTAGTAACTCACATAATTTTTCCCACCTCTCTTCACTTGGAGTATATAATTTAGTCACTCTTCTGTAGATCTCATCTACTTCTGTATACTTGGAAAAAGTAGGCTTGATGAAAAAAATGTGATTGAATTCATGCTGGATTCTTAAATCAAATTGTAGTGCCTCGAGAAAAGCCTTCCCTGTAATTTTTCCCAATATGCCTGAAAATTTAGAACCATATATAGATATATCCATCAATTTCTTGTTATAATCATCTAAGGTGATTAATTTATCATTTATTACAAATAAACTTGGAAGTTATTTCTTGTTCAACACTTCAAGCTTATTGAAGAATCTATTGACACCAATTTCTAGCCTTGAAATTTTTATTCTAGCTGCAACATGAGGTTCCTTTTAGTTAACACTTTATTGACTTCCAGTATTGTATCAGTCATGTCTTCAATCTGTAATTCTTCCACCTCATACTTATTCTTATAATTCAAAAATTTGATGAAGTTTGTAGCTTATGTTGTCTTGTCTCCTAGTTCATCTCTGATCTACTCAATTACTTCCTTATACTTTTGAATTGATTCATCTTGCTCAAATATAATTTGAATGCAAGGCCAAATTTCATTCATGGATATATGGATATCTATCCATATGTTTTCCTTAGCTTGGGCTAAGGTTTGAGCCATGGTAGCCTCTTTCCCTAGTTGTTGTAGTCTTTGTGTGAGTCTCTGATACTTGTCTACTTTGGTCACATGTGAAGTTTCTATCCTTGTTTTATGCTCTTGTAGGGCCTTAATCTATCATTGTAATTTTAAAAAAAAAAATTCTCCTCCTTGTATGGACACGTCCTCCATAGCCTTTGTCAATGTGTTGTCAATTTAGCAGCAACATCTAAGTCCTTGGCTAGGGTTGTTGCTGATGTAGAAGCCCCTGTTGTAGTTGAGGCAGCCATTCATGTTTGGGGTATTATTGTAATAGCTATAGCCTCCAGTGGGACTAAGGCTAACTATGAATTTTGTTCCTTTTATTTTACTAATTTCTCCAATTCCACTTCTATGTTCCTGATTTGTGCATTTTTCTCCATGATGAGTTTGAGTATGTCTTCCTTTTGGCTCTCCGCCTCTCCCATTTATTTGGTCTGTGGATCCTCAGTGAATGGTAGTTTTAACTATTTCCCGAGTGTTGAAATGTCATCATTCTTATGTTTAATAAGTTCTTTTGCTACTTTGACATTGGCTGGGTCATATCCTATTTTGATAACCAAGTCTTCTAAGAATTTAATTTTATTTTCATTGGCTAGAGAAGAGATCTTTTCAATCTTTAACTGTGTTTGGACATTGGTGAGTGATAGCTGCAACTTATAAGAATTCATCGAAGTGTTTGTTAAGGTGGAAAATATCAATTCCCTTGTTTTCTTATGCATCTCCATCTGATCAATGGGATGAATGTCCTTGGCATCAAACTCAAAATAATTCAGCTTATAATATATTGTTGTTTGAGGATGGGAGACTCGTGCTTGTAAGAATTCCATCTACATTCTTACCTTATCCATGTCAAAATCTGACAAAATTCTGTGTTGAGAAGTGGTTGTTTGCTTCCGAAATTGAGTATAAGTACTGGTTTTAAGGATTTCATTCTTAAGTTTTATTTATTTGTACTTATCAAAGATGCTCTTTTCCTTCTGTCCTTGGATCAACTCATAGGTTTGAGCTGTGCTTGGATTTCCCTGTGAAACTGACGATGCTGGAGAGCCTGTAAATACACTACCTGATTATGTTGAAGAAAGTGGGCCCTTAAACACTATAGTAGGTGGTTGTTCTCCCTCCTTTGGAAAATCTGTCTTGGGAGTTTTTTCATCTTCTTCCTGTAAATTTTGAATTATTTTTCCGAGAGCTCAGTGACTGAAGGGGATCCCTATTCTCTTGGTATTTTTTTTCTTTTCCTGTGGTGTGGGAGTCTAAGAAGTAGAGGTGGACATAAGCTACTCTTCTGCCTCTTGTAGAGTGTTCTCCACCCACTCAATCTGGTTCATGTACTTCTCAATCTCAGGCCTCTGAGTATGAACATAAGGTGTCGTCTTCTGCTCCACCCTTAGCTTAGAAATTAGGCCAAATGGGTCATATGACCATGTGAAGCTCAAGAGGAACTTCATCTGCTTTAGGAGGTTGTCTGCCTCCTCACCTACTATCTCGCTGTTACAAATAAAGGGGCCAAATCTGTTTTTTTATCTTGAAATGAGATTTCCTTTTAGCTGAAACAAAACGAATCTCATCTGAATTGATCATATGCCTAATGTATTCTAAGGAAAATACTCTCAATGGGAGGTATTTGGGCAGCCTGTAGGGTGGAAGATCACACCCACACACTCTTATTTTAGTGTAATTCTGGTAAAGGTACCAGTCTCTTGTCTTGGCCTACTCTGTGAGGTGTAAAAATTTTCGAATTTCATCACTGATCTGGGGTTCTGCATTAGTGGTCAGTAAACACATGGTTGGATGAACAAACTGATCTATGTAGTATTTGAAAGTGTATTCATATGAATCCTTCCTTACAAAGGAAGTCTAGAAAATAACTGACTGTGGATTTCCTTCTTCATCCAACTTCTGGAGTGTGAATGGGAACCTATCTACTTGATAATATATGAACATGTAAACAAGAATTGAGGCATACTTGAAAATTCCTTCAGTTTGTAACTTAAGGAATTGTTCATGAATGCTGTCAACAAGAAATTGGCTGAAATTAAAAATAACAGAGGGTTTCTCATCAGTGGAAAAAAAGGATAGGAAACCTAGGATAGGTTCATCCATACATTCATATGAATAATAACCTAATAAGCATGAACACACAGAGATGGTATGTTTGGTTTGGTATGGAAACATAAATGAGGAATATGGTGGATTCTTCTAGGGTAACTAGGCATTTTCAGGTAAAAAGATTTCAAAAATATGTGATCTCTTAGAGAATTTTAATTTCTGGTATAGGTCATTGAGGGCTTCCACTGAGAAAGGGGTGTTGGACTCAATTTTGGGAACCTACATCATTTTATTGGTTGCTTCAGGGGTAATTGAGAATACAATTTCTCCATTTGGGGCTACAATAGTTCTATGGTTTGGCAAGTGACAAGCTTTGCATTTACGGATGAAATCAGGGAAATGATGGGTCTGAGGAAAGATATATAGGGGTAGATTGGACTCCCATAGTCTAATTCCATCATTCTGGTCTAAGTGATTGTCTTCAACCCAACAATCCAATTTGAACAGATCGAATTCACACTTTGTCTATGTGATATTATAATCTCTGTCAGCAAGGGGAATATGGTCAGGTCAACTGTAGGAGGGATCATCGGGTTGATTTAATAGTCATTGTTTTCTTCTTGGGAGGCATTTTGACAATTTAAACTGCAGGAAAAATGGAGGTGACAATGAAAGGTTATCGGGAATTTTGTTGACAGTCGACTTTTGTTGATAAGGATGACTGTTTGCCTACGTTTGACTGTTATTCATCCATTTTTGAGAATATGGCATTGTGAAAAAGAGTAAGAATAAGGAGGAGTGATCGACAGAGTGAACATTCATGCAAACGACGTGAAATGGGTAGATAGGGACGTTTTTATGGTAACAATAGAGGTCCGTTGAGGGCACGAGACCATTATGAATCGTAAACGGTAATCTCGAGAAAATCAAATGCATAACGATCATGCCAAGATTTAGAATTGGAATGGAGGTGATCTGAAAATGATTGCTAGTTATTGTTATGCTAGTATCATATCAGATATGAACTTTTCTTTGCTTATTTTTACTTATCCTTCATAGGTTTCTTTATGAGATTGTGATTGTCAAATCAGTGTACTTGGTGAAATTATGAGTTTTTCATAATATTAGAAAGCATAATTTTAAATGACAGAAAAAAAGCAATATTAAACATAACAAACACACATAACAGAGCTTAACACACTGAATTTTGATAAAGGAGTTCACCCCTCCTGGGCTACATCTCCATGGTCCAACTTCATAGTGTGGGCCTTTGTATTAGCTTCAAGTGTGCTCAAATTGATGTTACAAGCTTCAAAAGCTCTTGGAACCTATTCCAATGAGTTTAAAACATCACAATCTCCTAGAAATGACTATTTTTTTTCTTTTGAATTTGGACTCTGGATGCTCTGGCAATGACCCCAATTCTTGGTGGCCCTGACCTTCAAAAATCTTCAAATGCACTAAAAAACCTGTAGATGACCTTTTCTGCCTCTGCAACCTACTTCATTGAGTTCCCAGCATGTCAATTAGCTTATAATTCCTCTTCTTGAGCTCTATTTGGCGAAAATTGGATGATTTATGACCAAAAATGCTTTTCCCACAATTTCTCCACTAAACTTGGAGAGACTGCCAGTTAATTTTCTAAATTTGGAAACTTCACCATAAATGGTGCGCTCTCTAAACCTCCACCAGCATAATCCATAGTTTAATTAGTGTTAATCACGCATTAAATTGGCGGATAAGTGCAGTTTAAGAATAAGCATGATTAGTGCTTAACCCGATGGATAAGTATGTTTAACCCACAATTAATTCATTGATTAATCCGACTTTAAAAACTCTGTCGTTATGCCTTTAGCTTGTGGTCTTCAGCACTGGCCATATGGGAGGGGGTTGGCCCCTTCCAACCCCCAACCATCGCACTGCATTAATTGAAATAAAAGCGACATCCTTTATGGTTAATAACCATGAGATAGAGGAGTTGGCGTAAGGCGCGGGCGGTAGGCGTGAGGTGAGGGGTTCGAGCCCTGATCCGACCAAAAATTTTACATAAATTTCCAAACAGCTTTGTCGCCAGAATTAGGGACTCCTCAAAGTTTATACCTCTATCTTTTTGGTTGGAGGCTAATCCACAATTGGTTGAATCCCGCCTAAATGTGGGTACAAACCTATGGTTTAAAAATAATATCAAACCTTAAGTTTGTAATATGAATATAACGTGACCCATATGCATTCGCACCTTAGAACCAACAACCAACATGTCCTGCCATGGAGGGGGGGGGGGGTACATGGCATGCCACGTGGCCCTTCCCCATTGGTTGTACCACCACCATTTAAAATAAATTCCTAGTTAATAAAATTACACTTAGACTTAGGATAAAAAAAATTCACTTCCTAGTCATCATCGGCGAATCTGGTGGTGCCACTTAGCATAGTGTCATTGGTTTTTTATGGAGGATATTCCTTGTAATGCTAACAATACCTTCCACATCATCCCTGTACCTGTTCTTCTCCTTTTTTGCCTATTTTTGAAAACGAACAATAGACCATAACTCACTCATACGAACTCAGATTTCAATGAAATGAGTTGCGCCAAAATCTTGATGACGAACTCTATCTGGTCATTCAGGTTCGAAGCAATTTCGAGCACTTTCAATTTTTAGCTAAAACTTGAGCCTTAGATCATTCCTCCCCATTAGAAGCCTTTGGACCCTAAAAGATACTATAAATTGTCCAGTAAGTGAGGGTGAAACTCCCTCACTTTTCCAATCTCCAACCATTTGGCCTTTGAAGGATTTTTACCCTTGAGTCGAACTCTAAGGTATTCAATGTTCCCTCTTCTTGAAGTTCGGTTTCTTCTGTCAAGTATGAGATCTTGCTGAAGTTCATTAAGATATTTTGGCGAGAAATCATCTATTGATGGCACCTAAACATGCTCTCCTTGATCATCAATCAAAGGAGGCTTAAAAAAACTCAAATTTTCAACATTAACGACAGAATAAATTTGCATATAAGGATGCAAATCTAGCTTGAATGCATTTGTACCAATCTTTTCCTGAATTTTAAATGGACCATAACAGATTGATTTGAGTTTTTTACCTTCCCCTTGTAATATTTCCTTGCTTATGTACAACCAAACTTCATCACCAACTTCGAATTTATGATCAAACCGGTGTTTGTCATGCCTTGTGTTGAGGAGGTAAATCCCCTCTGTGGACAGAGGCGATCCCTACTAGCCCAGCAGGGGTCTAGCAACAATCATCAAATGCTACAGCGCAAGTTCCTAATTGCGAATAAATAAGCCAATGATGGAGGCCTACCTGGAGTCCAGTGCTATGATTCGTAGAAGAGACAACGTTCCTGTTCCTCAGCCTCGGCAGATCACGATCCCCAAGATCTCTGTGAATGGACACCTGCACATGCAAGAAAAAACACGAATACAAGCATAAAATCTAGAATACGCAACTATATATCAGTCAGAAAGGATATAACTCATGATTAACATAAGCGAAAAATAGAGTGGAACCATAACCGGTAGTCATTCATTAATAAACAATCAAAAGAGAGTACAACCAATGTTCTGACGCCGTGGTCTCCTTTGGAAGGGTCCCCAGTCATTCACGTCTCTCAAAGCTCGCCAGGGAAAGGGAAAACCTCTCTAGAGTATCTCGACGATAGTCTCCTTACTTGAGTCGGCCTTAAGAGAAGAAAGAGGGCTCTTACAACACAAAGGCTCTTGGGAATTTGGAGATCCAAAGCTTAGGCACTTCAAGACTAGCTTGCAATGGCAATAGGCAAGCTTTTATAGATGGGGAAGGAGGGAGTTGGGATCTCTATTGTTGTGGGATTGGCCCTATCATCAAGGAAGGTTCCATGAGAGGTGGCAAACCACTTCCCTTCCATGGAACTCTCGTAGCCAAACCTCCCAACTCAAGATAGATAACAGTTTCTGAGTTTGTTGAAACAAAACTTCCGCCTTTCTTATTTAAAAAACACTCCTTAAATTGGCTGGCGCGACTGCGACTCTGGGATAGAGCGCCAGTTGGCGCGACCTCTTTGTAGGATTTTCCTCATTGGCGCGAGTGATGAACTGGATACCCGCGCCAATGCAAAAAGGGATGTTTTTATGGTTTTTTGCAAGGAGATGTCTTTAGGGCAATTGAAGCTCATGTTTAGAGGAGTGCAATGATAATGGTTTCAAGGCATGACATTGCTCACAGGTCACATAATGGGCCCTCCAATGTGCGGGACGGGGAATGGTAGGGACGGTGACAAATTACTGTGTAACAGATGCCCCCTAAAGCATGAGGCCCAAGAGAGAGAGAGGGGTGAAATGCTTTACGAGAACGTGTCCAACTAAAGCTTCGCCGTCAGAAAACCTGCGTGGAGAAATACAACTGATATCTCAAGTACATGACGTATATGCGGTATGGGCGCAGCCATCCGAAACAGAGTATACTATAATCCAGATCCAGGGTATGGGCGCAGCCATCCAGTGAGGATCAATAAATAGACTCAGGTATGGTCGCAGCCATCCAGCGAATAAGTCATGTAAATCATCATAATAATCCACAATATCACAACCTGGATTACAACAGACACAATCAAGGGTCTTGCGCTCCATCTCGACCCAAACTAAGTACAAGTTCAAGCATGCGAATATGTGAGCTGAAGTCGAACATGCAAGATCATTGTCTGATTACCAGCCAATGATGAGAGTTGTTAACAGATGCGAGAGGAACCACCAATAATGGCGATGGCCCTCAAGGTACTACAGGTACAATCAATGGCGTGTGAATCAATGAGCTGGCGTCAAACACCCGTAGAATCACTCGATCGGAGGCCAATGATGAGAACCTCACGTCGAATGCGACGAACCTGCCATTGAGGCATGCAGGCTCCAAGGTACCATAAGGGAGTCTCTAAGTCAGCTTCCTGGATAATGAGCTGAAGTCGACAGGAAGTGACTTTGATCGAAGGTGGGCCATAATGTTTCCCACATTATCGACACGAGACAGAGGAACATGATGTTTTTGTTGTGAATCGGAATCATATGAGAATCAGAGGAAGGTTGATATTTGTAGAGGTCAACTTCTCTTGAACATATTGGCGGCACGACAGTGGATTTGGCAGTATTTGACATCAAAAGATTAGAGGTCATAGTGACGAGGAAAAGAGCAGATGAGAGGTCAAAAGAGATTACCCAAACCCACGGAGGCAAGTGAAAAATGAGATGAGATGTCCCCAACCCGACACGAATGCAGACAAGTGCCATGTTCAAGAGCGACATACTGCCGACACGACAATGATGCTGGTTCCATTTTCCCCACCATTTCGGTGAGTACCTCTTTATTTTTACACAAGCTTGAAGAGGATACCATATGCTTGTCATATAAGTCCGCCCTTCGGGCGAATCCATCCTAGTACATTTAACGAGCCCTAGGAAGGAGAAACTCGAATAACGTCATGATTGACAATTTCCGATGTCATTTAGGTTTAACGAGTCTGACAAAGGAAGAACTCGGCGTCTTTTCATATTTAAAGAGTTTGAAAAGACATCGGAAAAGTAAACTCCAACAGTCCCTTTTCGTAAATAGTTCCTCAGACCCGAAAAGGTAGAAAACAATATCTGAGAAAACCTCCTAGTCGCGATAGGCTAGGGTATTCCTTTTTCGTAAATAATCCATCCCATCCCGAAAAATGGGTAAACGTATACTGGGTAGATGTCGTTTTGCAGCCACTTTAACGAGATCGAAACAACAAGGGACTCGGCAATCTTTTCATGTTTAGAGAGTCAGAAAAGAGCTGAAAGTTGACTCCTCCTGGAGCAACGAGTGGTATAAAGGGTAGCTACTGGTTCCGGCAATGGTGGAACTGCTCAAAACATGATAAAAGTCAAGAGGCTGGCTAATAAGACCACTCATCGCAGCGGTTCCTCAGGAACAAGTAAAACAACCAAGTGAAGGCATATGATCGGCCAAGCAGATAGTGACGATGGAGTGAGAAAACCAAGGATCATCTGGCAAAAACGGGCTGATAAAATGGCAATCACAAGGGGTAAAATGGGAATGGTTTCATTTTTACACAAGCTTGAAATGGAAACAAACTATGCTTGAAAAAGTGAGCATGCCCCCCAGCATGGTGACTCAATTCGAGGTACATGCCCCCCAAGCTTCAGTCCATATGAAAGGCAGATGGAGTGAAGGTTCAAGTTACGAGATCTAAGAAAGACTCGACTGGGATTTTACGAGATCTGATCAAAGACTCGAATTGAACCAGAACGTGTTTCATTATTTTAACGAGGTTGACACATTAAAAGAACTATCCTCAGGACACCGTGTTTCATGGTTTAAGGAGCTTGGCACAAGACAAGGAACTCTGCTCCGACAACCTTGTTTCATTTTTAAAGGAGCTTGACACAAGACAAGGAACTCTTCTCCAAAAACCTGGTTTCATTTTTTAAGGAGCTTGACACAGGAAAACGAACTCTGCTCCGAATACCTTGTTTCATTTTTTAATGAGCTTGACACAAGAAAAGGAATCATGCTCCGACCAGCTTGTTTCATTTTTTAAGGAGCTTGACACAAGAAAACGAACTATGCTCCGATAAGCTTGTTTCATTTTTTAAGGAGCTTGACACAAGAAAATGAACTGTGCTCCGACAACCTTGTTTCATTTTTTAAGGAGCTTGACAGAAGACAAGGAACCATGCTCCGAACAACTTGTTTCATTTTTTAAGGAGCTTGACACAAGAAAACGAACTGTGCTCCAACCAGCTTGTTTCATTTTTTAAGGAGCTTGACACAAGGAAAAGAACCCTGCTCCGACCACCTTGTTTCATTTTTTAAGGAGCTTGACACAAGAAAGGAACCATGCTCCGACCGACCTTCATCAGAATGAACAAGAAGTCGGTGCTTCCAAGAGTTCCACTCCCGATGGAAGGAAAACATCTTGGAAGTCAAGACCCAATGCCCCTAGCACCTGATGCATGACTATCACTGGGTACAGGCACAGGGTAGGTAGCCACATAGTTGACCTACGGTGGGGAAGACACAACGGGTGGATAAAAACTAGGAAGGGATGATGGTGGGCCAGTTGCCACATCGGGACCAAAGAACGAAAGCTGATCAATGGTCACGATCCGTCCTTCATGTGGAAAACAGACCACACGAAAAAGGGAAGAGACAAGCGCTCCCATGGCATAGGTGTAATCTCGCCCCAAGAGCAGATTGAAATCCAAGGGGCCTGGAACAACCATCACGTCCATATGGACGGTTTTACCTCCCAAAGTAACATGTAACCTTGGAAGGATCCCTAACGGTTGAATCATTCTTCTGTTAAATGCCAACAGATTCTGCGTAACAGGCGCAAGCGGCGGCGAGCCAAAAGCTTGCCAAGTAGTTGAGGATAAAACACTAACAGAGGCGCATTCATCTATAATGGTGCTGGGTACGACCAGACTAGAAGCCTGTACTGTGATCTCGAAAGGCACATAAGACGGAAGGCGGTATCCTGCAAATCGACTCCAGTCAAAGGAAGCGACCAAACTACTCGGAGGGGCTACCATCGAACTGTGAAGGTCTTCCCCTGATGTTACGGAAGAAGGAGCATCCTCCACGACCTCCATCTCGAAGGTGGGAGGGGTATCCTCCGGGACCTCCATCATGGGAGGTGGAGGAGCAACTTCTTGAGATACGGGGACAGGAGAATATTTCTCCAAATCTGAGGAATCTGAAGAAACAAGAAGAACCTGAGAGATGTGAGGTCCACTCTCAACAGAAAAGACTTGGTGCACCGCAGACGGGGCTAGTTCAACCGATCCCACGACCAATGGTTGGTTGGGAACGGATTCCTGAATTCGAATTTTCGAGTGAGCGGGATTGACTAAGGATGACTCTTGACCAATCATGGAATCAACTGGTGGAGGACTCGAAGAAAGCTGTTTATAACTAGCCGGGAGGCGTGGTGTAGAAACAGTTGAGTTTTCCAAAACTCTCTTGGCTTCATCCATATAAGGACAGAGGTGAATGGCATGGTGCCCTTCACACAACCTACAGGGATTGGTAATCTTACCCTGCTTCTTAGGAGTTTTACCAACACTAGCCGAAGACGTGCCCCCAACCTGACTCCCGGAAGCCAAAGGCAACGATGGACGTCGGCTGGACCATTCTTCATGCACCTTGGGAATGCCAGGGCAGTCTCGAAGAAGATGGTCTCCCGTGCACAACATGCAACGGAACTTGACTTTCCGCGAAGGGTTGGAAGGTTTATCTATGGAAGGCTTCTTAGGCACAATAGCTGCAGAGCTAGCCTCTCCTTTATCGGACTTCTTCTTCTTTGTCTTCTTCTTCTTCTTCTTAGCCACCTGGTTACTCGAATCCAGACTTTCACCAGGCGAAGTAGAAGAGGAGGACGCAGAATCAGATGAAGAAGGGGAGAGGTCCACCTTGGAATCAACATGATGTTGTTCAGGTGGAGGAACTGATTGAACAATAGCCGAGACATTCGGAACCATAGAGGTTGAGAACAACCAAACAGGCAACCCAACAGTTAAGCCAGGAAGGGACAATGTTGCCATGTAGGGAGCATTACCAAAAGGAGGAAACGGAACAGGATTCCCATCGGAGGGGATTCCTTGGTTGGTGAACTCCGGAAAAGTTGCCATCAGAAACGATCTTCAGAACAACACCCTAAGGAAACTAACTTTAACCAGGAATATTTCGTGGGCAGTTAAATTTTAAAACATTGAAACAAAACTCTACCGTTTCATATTTTAAGAGTCAAGAAACAGGAAAAAGGTGACTCTATCACTTTCATATTGGAAACAAGCGTGAAAGGACAAGCGCTTGATGACCTTTTCAAATTTAAAGAGTCAGAAAAGATCGAACTGACTACTCAGGAATGCTAGGCAAAGGGTGTACCAAATAACCGTGAACTGCAATATACACCTTGGTTTCAAAAAATGAAAGAGAAATCAACCAAGGACTTAACGTACGTGCAGGCAATCTCCCGACGTCGTGGTCCGGTATGACGGGTAGGGCTAAGACTCAAGCCTATGGATAAAGGATTGAAACCTAGTGGGGTCTCCTTTTATATACGCGACGGTACGGGGAGCACAAGTCCGTACTAGCACTGTCTAAAGCCAAGAGGCGAACGACAGCTACTAGGTTTTAAGACGCCGGAACACGTCTCTAGCCTAGACCTCTAAATGTGTTTCATTAGATTTCAATGCTGCCTTAGTGTAAATTGAGTAGATTTTAAAGTTGATCTTCAATTACGTTTCAGTTTTCAGGCCCTAACGAATGTGTTGTTTCAAAAACTCCTAAATGCAAAGCTACATGCCATAGTACACCATTTCGTTCGATGAAAACTAGCTACAGAAGAGTTGAGAGTTTTTACACAAACAAAACGATCGGAAGACAAACAATGATATCTCTAATGCAACTAATGAAATTGAAATTTTTTCATTCCAATCACTAATTACTAGTAAAATCGAAAAATTTCAATTTGCACTAATAAACCAAAAGCAAAAGAGATTTTTTTTTGTAATTTTCAATGTTTGATAGCTAGATGCACTAAACAAACTGAAAATAAAAGAGAAGCAACTTGAGAAACGATATTGAGAGAGAAAAACGAACAAATCTCACTCAATGACACAAGCAATCAGATCTCAAATCGACCAAAGTCTCTCAAAACTAAGAAAAAGACTCAAAGACTCCAATGGACCGTGTGATCTAGGCCCAAAGCAAGACCAAACGAAATTTGAATGAAGAAACGAGCAATCACCCAAAAATCGCAACAAAACAGTGAGCAACTACTAAGAGGATGCGGAGGAGCAATCAGAGAGTTGACTGGATAAACGAAACACCAAAACTCCCAAGGAGGGCTCGATACACAAAGCCACTAGATGCCCTAGGGCTTAAAACGTGAAATCAATGGAGAAAAGCAAACAACCAAAGGACGAAGGCAAATTCCCAGTCAAACAGGACTCCAACACACTCAGGTAGTCGAAAAATCAAGAAGAAAAATATTGACCAGACCTAGAGAGCTCAAAATGGAGCAAACTCTAAACACCCACAGAGGTACCACCGTAAGGTCAAGAATCAAGCTACACACCAAGGGCAATACAAAGCAACATGGCGCTAATTGGCGCGATTGTCGACAAAAGCGAAAGCACAACAGTTTTCACCAAAATTAAAAAAGAACCTGCCCGTGCTGCATCAATGTAAACTAAGCAACCAAGAAGCAAAAAAGTAAAAGAACCAGCTCAGATACAACTAAGCAAGGAGAATCATAAAACAATCAAAACGAGACAATCCAAATGATAGTGAAAACTAGACGTGTCTCAATGAGTCGCCAATTGTTCAAAATATCATCCCCTCTGCGGATAGAGGCGATCCCTACTAGCCCAGCAGGGGTCTAGCAACAATCATCAAATGCTACAGCGCAAGTTCCTAATTGCGAATAAATAGACCAACGATGAAGGTCTACCTGGAGTCCAGTGCTATGATTCGCAGAAGAGACAGCGTTCCTATTCCTCAGCTTCGGTAGATCACGATCCCCACGATCTCCGTGAATGGCCACCTGCACATGCAAGAAACAACACGAATATAAGCATAAAATCCAGAATGCGCAACTATATATCAGTCAGAAACGATATAACTCATCATTATCATAAGTGAAAAACAGAGTGGAACCATAACCAGTATTCATTCATTAATAAGCAATCGAAAGATATAGCACAACCAATTTTCTCGACGCCGTGTCTCCTTCAAGGGTCCCCACCTGTTTCCACGGCGCCCCCGCAAAGCTCGCCAGTGAAAAAGCAACCTTCTAGAGTTTCTCAATATACCTTGCTTGAGTCGGCGAGGAGAAGAAGAGGCTCTACAAAGACAAAGGTTTCTAATTGGAGATCCAAAGCTTAGGCACTTCAAGACTAGCTTGCAATGGCAATAGGCAAGCTTTTATAGATGGGGAAGGAGGGAGTTGGGATCCCTATTGTTGTGGGATTGGCCCTATCAACAAGGAAGGTTCCATGAGAGGTGGCAAACCACTTCCCTTCCATGGAACTCCCATAGCCAAACCTCCCAACTCAAGATAGATAACAGTTTCTGAGTTTGTTGAAACAAAACTTCCGCCTTTCTTATTTAAAAAACACTCCTTAAATTGGCTGACGCGACTGCGACTCTGGGACAGAGCGCCAGTTGGCGCGGCCTCTTTGTAGGATTTTCCTCATTGGCGCGAGTGATGAATTGGATACCCGCGCCAATGCAAAAAGGGATGTTTTTATGGTTTTTTGCAAGGATATGTCTTTAGGGAAATTGAAGCTCATGTTTAGAGGAGTGCAATGATAATGGTTTCAAGGCATGACATTGCTCACAGGTCACATAATGGGCCCTCCAATGTGTGGGACGGGGAATGGTAGGGACGGTGACAAATTACTGTGTAACACCTTTCCTTGTAGCTTCTTTGACTCTTTTCAAGTTGCTCTTGCACTGTGTGATGTACCAACTAAATTTTCTCAATGAAATTTCTTGCCTTATCTGTGTCATTATGTTCGTATATAAACAAATATTTCTTAAATATGAAGTCCAATGGTGATATTGGCAAGTAACCAAAACATGCTTCAAATGGCGATGTATTTGTGGAAGAATGTTTTGTCTCGTTGTATGCATGTTGTATGTAGTGTAACTGTTCATCCCACAACTTGGGATGCTTGTTGCAATAGCCTCTTAGAAGATGAATAACAGTTCTATTTACCACCTTTGTTTGAACATATTTTTCTGGATGAAATGTTGTACTTTTCTTCAACTTTGTATCCATCATGTCCCATAATTTTTACCAAAAATTCCTGACAAATTGAGAATCTTGATCACTTACAATAGAAGTAGGAAGACCAAAATGGATCCATACATTTTGAAAGAAAATATTAGCAGTTTGTTTAGCTATAAAAATTTTCTTACATGCCATCAAAATACACATTTTGCTGAACCTATCTACCACAAAATACAAATAATCATGACCTTTCCTTGACATAGGAAGGCCACCTACAAAATCCATTGAGATGCTCTCCCAAGGATGATAAGGAGCCGGAAGTGGTGTGTACAAAACAAGCTTCCTATTTTTAGGCTTACTTTTTGAACATAAAGAACATCCTCTAATAAAACAAGAAACACTTTCATTCATGTGTGGCCAATAACAATACCTTTGGAGATGTGCTATTGTCTTTCCTAGACCGAAATGTCCTATAATCAATGATGTGTGTGCCTCCCTTATGATATTATTTATTTCTCCCTGTGGAATACATAACTTGCCCAAGTGATACAACAAATTGTTATGCACATGATAATATAACTCTTCACTTTGGTTTCCCTTACTCAAACTCTCATACACATCTTGAAAATCACTATCATTTACATACTACTCAATGTAACTTTCATGCATAATAGAATTTTGCTTGAGAATAATAGCTAAATTTACAATAGGCCTAGATAGCATATCAACTACCTTATTGTAGATTCCTTTTTTGTACCTGATAAACAAGTGAAATTGTTGTAGAAAACCCATCCACCTGAAATATCTCGATTGCTGCAATTTTGATTGTGATTGTAAGTATTGTAATGGCTGATGGTCGGTATGGATAATGGTCTCTTTCCCCATCAAGTAATGCTTCAATTTCTTTACACTTTTTACCAATGCATATAAATCTTTATCATAGGTGGGACATTTAGTCACAAATCCATTAAAAATTTTAGAATGAAATGAGATAGGCTTACCATGCTGCATGAGCACTGCTCCCATAGCATAATTACTTGCATTTGTTTGGATCTCAAATGGATGTCTGAGATCTGGAAGTGCTAGAACCAGTGTTGAACTTATCTTTTGCTTTAATGCATCAAATTATTTCTACTACAAATCTCCCCAATGAAAGACTTTCTTTACGCTTGTGAATGCATGTAACGGAGCTGCAATGGAAGAAAAATTAGCAATGAATTTCCTCCAATACTATGCTACCCCTAAAAATATTCTTACCTCGATAACTATATTAGGCTTGGGCCAATTCAAAATGACCTCAAATTTTGAAGGATCAATCTTCAACTCACCTCCTCCAACAATGTGTCCCAAATATACCAATGAAGTCTTACCAAATTCACACTTTGATAGCTTAAGAAACAATTTCTCTTTTCTCAAAACATCAAGTACCTTGTTCACATGCATGACATGTTATTCTCTTGATTTGTTGAATATGAGTATGTCATCTAATTAAAACATGAAAAAGTCATCTAGAAATGGTCTAAGTACATCATTCATGACTCTCATGAAAGTAGCTGGTGCATTTGTTAAGCCAAATGGCATAACTAACCACTCATATAAACCTTGTCTAGTTTTGAAAGCAGTTTTCCAAATGTCTTCTTCAGCTATCCTAACTTGATGATAACCACTTCTCAAATCTAACTTAGTGAAATACTTTCCATGCTTTAACTGATCAAGAAAATCATCAATACATGGGAGTGGGTAGCGATTCTTTACCGTGATTTTGTTCAATGCACGAAAATCGATACACATGTGCCAAGTCCTGTCCTTCTTTGGAACCAAAACTATTGGTGAACCACATGGTGAAGTAGATGGGCATATGATACCTTTATTCAACAACTCTTGTATTTTCTTCTTGATTTCCAAACCCTCCATAATTGACATGCGATACATACCAATATTTGGAAGTGGAACATCCTGCTCCAGCTGAATCTTATGCTGAATTCCCCTCTTGGGTGGTAACCCCTTTGGTTCTTGAAACATCTCGCCATGCTGACTTACCACATCAAACAAATCAGATTTCAATTTTTCATCACATCCATCAAAATATTCATAGTCAACACCATCCTTTTTCTTTATCATGAGAAGCACACAATTTTTACTTCATTTACTAGCCTCTTCATTTTCCCTGCATTAACTAAAGAGATATTTAGTTTCTTGCGATGAGCTCTCACAATATACTCCACTCCATATTTGATCAAATGATATTTTTTCTCATGACGGTAAATGACTGCTTTCCTGTCATACAAATATGGACTACCCAAGATAATCCCTGAAATGTCAAGTGGAACCACATCTAACTCAACTTCATCGACAAAGTTTGCAGTAATAGCAAATCTGAAAATACATTTCCTTGTCACCTGTAAATTGGAATTGTTAACTATCCAACCCAAAGTGTATGGTTTATGATGAGGTACAGTTTCAAGGTTTAGTTTTTTTACTAAGTATTCTGAAATCAAGTTTTCTTGTGACCCTGTATCAAACAATGCATCAATATTTGTATGATTAGAAATTACTCTAACATGGAATAATTCTATCCTTGTATCCTCATTTGGTGTTGTTGTGACTATTTGAGGAACTATAACTTGCTATAGCTTCCTTTCCTTTGTTAACCATGGCAACTATCTTGGTTTCATCTCCTGAATCGGATCCAAGATCTTTTTGTGTAGTGGCATTCGGCTTTTGTTTCCCTTTGTTATTTGGTTTCTTTGGCCTTAATTCAGGATGTATTTTTGACCAATGAGCTTCATCATGCCCATATTTGGAACAGTGTTTGCATGTAATTTTCTCCCCTTCTTTCTTAACACTTTCATTCTTCTTTCCCTTCCATTTTCTTCCTTTCTCTTTTCCCTTACCCTTGAATGGCTTCTTCTTACTACCCTCTTCAGAATTGTTTTTACCCCTTGCTTCAAGATGCATGGCTTGCACACATACTTCTTCTAAGAAATTTGGGTTAAACATAAGGATAATGTGTTTTAAGTAGGAATGTAAACCTCCTATATATTTCAATAGTGTATCTTGTGAATTTAAGTCTACTCCAAGTAATAAAGCCCTCTTCCTAAACTCTTGTGTATACTCTTGGACACTTTGACCTTTGAGTTGTCTAAAGTTTTGCCAACTCATTATTTCTTTCTGCATATAGGCTAATCGACAAAACTGTCTTTTAATGGAAGAAATGAATTCAACCCAAGAATTAGAAATCATACCCTGGATTCACATTTCCTCTTGTGTCTTTGCCTCCCACCAAACTAGTGCTGTTCATTCTAGCCTTAATGAAGCCAATTGGATTTTGATATCGTCTTCTTGCAGATTTTGAATTCTGCGGTAAACTTCCAATTGAGGAATCCAATTGTCTAGTCTTTCAGCATTAAATTCTCCATTGTATGTGGGAAGTTCAAATTTGATGTCCAAATTGAGTAACGGAGTCATTCCTTTTGGGATCTTGGAATGAGTATGGATATGAGTTTTTGTAGTGGATGCGGAAGATGAAGATGCCGATGAGGATGATGAAGATAATGATGGTGGAGAGGGAGGTGGTTTTCCTCCATTACCTTTTGAACTTCTCTCTTCCTCCTTTTTACTGTTTGAAGATCCTTCTCTATGAGGGTGTTTTGAACCTTCTCCAGTTTCCTTTTCCATGAAAGCTTCATACATAAATTTCACCATCCTTTGCATTTCTTTGAATTCCCTCTTAACATCCTCTTCTTCAGAATGTTCATGAGTTCCTTCATAGCCTGGAATTTTAGTTGTAGATTCAAGCTCAATATCTGCATCTTGTATCTCTTCAGTCACTTCAGCCTTTTGTGCAATTGTTTCCTCTTCTATCTCAACTTCTAGAGATGGAATTTGAGGTGCTTCAATTGTTGCCTTGAGTGGTCCTTTGGGTGAGGATGATGCCTTCTCAGCCTTCTTCCTTCTTTTCCTAATTTCAGGACTAGCTATCAGTAGCTTCCCTTCTCCTCTCTGCAATCTCAACCTTGCAAGCATCAGAAAATTTGCAACTATTAAAAACCATTCAAGTAAAACAAGCAAACAACCTTGTGCTCTGATACCAACTTGATCTAAAAATGATTGCTAGTTATTTTTGTGCTAGTATCATATCAGATATAAACTTTTCTTTGCTTAGTTTTACTTATCCTTCATATGTTTGTTTATGAGCATGTGATTGTCAAATCATTGTACTTGGTGAAATTATGAGTTTGTCATAATCTTAGAAAGCATAATTTTAAATTACTAAACATAAGAAATATTAAACACATCAAACACACATAAAAAATCTTAACACAAAATTTTGATAAAGGAGTTCACCCCACCTGGGCTACATCTCCTTGGTCCAACTTCATAGTGTGGGCCTTTGTATTAGCTTCAAGTGTGCTCAAATTTTTGTTACAAGCTTCAAAACCTCTTGGAACCTATTTCAATGAGTTTAAAATGTCATAATCTCCTAGAAATGACTATTTGTTTACTGAATTTGGACTCTGGATGCTCTAGAAATGACCCCAACACCTGGTGGCCCTAACCTTCAAAAATATTCAAATGCACTAAAACACCCGTAGATGATATTTTCTGCCTCTACAACCTACTTCATTGAGTTCCCAACATGCCAATTAGCCTAGAATGCCTCTTCCTGAGCTCTGTTTGGGCGAAAATTGGATGAGTTATGACCAAAACTGCTTTTCCCACAATTTCTCCACTAAACTTGGAGAGAATGCTAGTTAGTTTTCTAAATTTGGAAACTCCTCCATAAATGGCGCACTCTCTAAACCTCCACCATCATAATCCAGAGTTTAATTACTATTAATCACATATTAAATGGGAAAATAAGTGCAGTTTAACACTAAGCACGATTAACGCTTAACCCGGTGGATAAGTATGTTTAACCCGTGATTGAGTTGTTAATTAATCTGACTTTAAAAACTCTGTCATTGTGCCTTTAGCATTTAGTCTTCAGCACTGGCCATATGGTAGGGTGTTGTCCCCCTCCAACCCCCAACCGTCGGGCTGCATTAATTGAAATAAAAGTGGCATCCTCTATGGTTAAGAACCATGAGATAGAGGAGTTGGTGTAAGGCGCGGGCGGTAGGAGTGAGGTCAAGGGTTCAAGCCATGATCCGACCAAAAAATTTGCATAAATTTCCAAAGATATTTCCCACCAGACTTGGGGACTCCTCCAAGTTTAGACCTCTGTTAGTTTGGTTGGAGGCTCCTCCACAATTGGTTGAATTCCGTTGAAATGTGGGTACAAACCTATGGTTTAAAAATAATATCAAACCTTAAGTTTGTAATATGAATATAACATGACCCATATGCATTCACACCTTAGAACACAACCAAATTGTCCTACCATGGGGGGGGGTACGTGGCATGCCACGTGGCCCTTCCCCATTGGCTATACCACCACCATTAAAAATAAATGCTAAGTTAATAAAATTCCACTTAGACTTAGGATAAAATTTTTTTCACTTCCTAGTCATCATCGGTGAATCTGGTGGTGCCACTTAGCACAGTGGCTATTTCTAGAGGATATTCCCTGTAATGCTAACTGTACTTGCCACATCATCCCTGTAACTGTTCTGCTCCTTTTTTGCCTATTTTGGAAAACGAACAGTAAACCATAACTCACTCATACAAACTCGGATTTCGATGAAACAAGTTGCGCTAGAATCCTGGCGATGAACTCTATCTGGTCATTGAGGTTCGAAGCAATTTTGAGCACTTTCAATTTTTAGCTAAAACTTGAGCCTTAGATTAGGAGGTGATGGAGCGAAGGGTGTTGGCGGGAAAAGGAAGGCGGGTTGGCGGTTTTCAGAGGGCAGTCGAAGTGGTAAGAGAAATAGGGAAGGGGGTGCGAAAAAGTGTGGGATTGACACGTTGCGTGGGGCCAGCAGGGGACAAACCACTTTTCAGACCCCCCCTTTATCGATAAAGCTAGGATGGGTAGGGGGGCTGAAGGGCATCATGAACCGTTGATGTGAGCTGATGTTGATCGGATCGTCAGATCATGAGCACAACTTATCGCTACATTACAAGCACCTTTTCTGATTGTGCACTTTAGTACATAATTTCTAACACTTTGGATAAAACATGTAATGCGCCTATACTTAGGATAAAAGCATAAATAATGTACAACATACATTATTACCTTTTGAATATTTTTTATTTCAATTTTCTCCTACCCTAAGACTATTTTTTACTAACAACAATTGAAGACCCTTGTTTCATTTTCGTTGAGAGGGAAAATCATCTATTCTAATTCTATCTATTCATTTCTTTCATTGATCCTGCTTAAACAATTGGATTAATTTATTCATATACCTAACTATCTTTAACCAAGATTAAACAGTCTGGCTAAATTATTCCTCTAATCTAATTAACATAAATTCAAACTTGTTTGACCATGATTATAGTGTATGATCTAAACAAATACTTATGGTTGTGGCATTTTAAACAAGATGCATACAACATTCTATTTATTCTTAAAAACAAACTATTTATTTCGTAGTGGTGGTTTAATTTGCATCACTTTCATATTTATTTTTCTTTTGCTTGGGGTTATTTCATCATCGTTTTTTATTCTTTCTCTGTTTTTTCTTTCTTTCTTTTTTCTTTTCTTTGTTTTTATTTATTCTATTTTTCTTTTCAAATACCCTCTTTTCATTTTTTTTTTTAACTTTTATTCATATATTTTTTGGAAATCATTTGCAAAATTCAATATTATTTACAATTTCGTATGACTAAGAGAAAATATTCAATCACCTTGTGATCCTATGAATTATAGGACCCTAACAGAAGAGATGGAGTGTGAAGCACAAAAATAATTTTTAGATCCCCATGGGGAAACAATAAAAAATAGATTCCTATCATCGTGTAAGATAAAGGAAACAATGAGTTGAACTAAGAATCATTGCTAGCTAGATTTTCTTGATGATCACGAGTTAATATTCAGGTTTAGGTACATCACTTATGCTTGGATTCTATTTCAACATTCCAATATTGCCCAAATGATTTGGAAAATATTGTAGGAGATAGATTGGAGTTATATTTTTCTCAATGGTTTCCGCAAACTAGTATCTAATTCTTGTCATTTTGAACCTATTTTATAATTTTTTAATTCTTTCCATCCAACATTCCATAACACATTAGCCCTATGCAATTGCACAATGCCATAATATCACCAAAAATATTGAGGTAATTAAATGGATACATTGGTTTTAAGGCTTCACCTAACATCTCTTGAGCCAATGTAGATTAGGATGGAGGTAGTATTGATTTCACGTTTGATCTTATTTTTAGAATAAGAGTTTGGATTATTTATGTTTCCATGTTTTTAAATAAAAGACATTAGATATTTATTAGGTTTTCTATTTTTTTTTTGGATGACACACTTTAGTCCTACATTATTTTATATATGGATTTTCTTCTTTTAACTAATATATTTTTCTTTGCTTTTTTATTTGAAGCTTGGTGTGGTTTTGGTTTGATTATGTTCTCCTAAGTAATTCGTGTGGATACCTTTAGAAAAATTTTAAACAGAATACTTCATTGCTTCAATCTCTCATCTTAACACCAACATTTGGAAATTGGTACGTTGGAGGATAATAGTTATGAACATCTACAAAGGTATCTATTGTAGATTCCTTTACATTTTGGGGAAACTTGGCATTATATATTCATGAGATTTCAATTTAGAATTGTACCTAGCAGCATTGAATGTATTTTTTTTACATTTCAAGCATACAATCAGAGGGGAAAATTCATCCTTAGATAACTTGAAATTTAACGCCAATGCTCAATGGGTAAGACACTAGACTACAAAATAGTTCAAATTGATAGGAGTTCTAGGAAATTTGACCATGAATACACTTTCTAGTGAACAAGGTTCCTAAATTAAGGAATCTACATTTGAAAACCAATTCACCTATAAAATTTTACTTGTTGATCTACAGTTCCATTCTCAGTGAATGTCTGAAGGAATGTGTTATGAGCAACCTTGGCTTATCATTTTACTTAATGCATGATGTAAAAATATATTTGGTTTCAAATATGGAAATTGGTTAAATTTCAGCCATACTATATCCACAACCTAGTCTCGAAGATACAATATAAGAGGTGCTAGCAAGATTTTTATCTTTCATGACCATATTTAGCTTTAAAATGTTGAACTTTAAAAACACTGACCTCCTGAAAAAGGTACATGGAATGGATAATATGACATCTCTAATATGCTTTAAAAGAACAAGTTGTTTGCAATAATAATTAATCTATAGCAACCAATTAATCATCATAATTAGAGTCACCTTCTACTCAAAATAACTTCCATCAACTATAGAATATTTAAGGTATTTGAATCAACTGTTGTGTTGGGATCTTAAAGACATGGAATTGGTAACATTGAATATTAGAATTAAAGCATCCAAGCGACTATGGATTTTTTTCAATTCAAACATTACCTTCATGTCGAGTGTTACATGCAAACTTGATTATAGGCTCGATTATTGATTTATGTCACAAGACCCCTATAAGTGTGTTCTTCTGGGGAGAATCTATTAGTTATCCCCATTTCTTAATCAAATTCTACTACACTGGAAGTTGGTTAAATTAGGAGGAATTGCTTAATTTAAAGGATATAATTTTTGTTTTTAAATTTATCAAATGAGTAGTCCATAGGACTGGTTGTTGGTTTAATTGGGTTCCCATTGTGTTTATCGTTCTAATATGTCATAGTCTTATCTTGTTAATGCCTTGTACATATGTACAAATCACTGAAGATTTTTTTATCTTAGGAAAGGAGGATATAGTTTGAGAAAGGTAAAAGGCCTAGACAATTGATATACCCATGAGTCATATAAATTGGGAAATTTTATTCACTAATATGTTTTCATTCTTGTTTTATAATTTTATGCTCATTTTTATCTTAAGCCTTCCATTTCTCCTAAGACAATTGAAACTAGTCTTATGTTTTGAATTATTTTCGTACACGAGTGTTTAGTGGATACCATGCACGTGAATTGAATTGTGATAATGTGAGCATGTTTATTCCTTGGATTAATTTAAAAGACCTATAAATTTAGAGAATGATCACATCTTCCACAAGCCTTTGGTTAATGCAAGAATAGAGAAAATACACAAAACTAGGAGAAATGAAGCATTGTTCAGTCCATGACTTTCATGGAACACAAGAACAAAAGGATGAGCTAGTAGGATTTGAGAAATCAAAAGTGAAATTTAATTCTTAGATAGCTTAATTCCAAAGCCTAATTATATAATCCATCATCTATATAACCTTTGATAGGGATTAGTCTTTTCAAGAGATTGTATGAATACTTCTGATGTTATGACACATGTATTTTGAAGCCACGTGTAGTGATAATATTCATGCTTTCTTCTTCATAATATTTTCGTTACTTATTTCCTATATTTTCTCTTCGTTTACTAAAAGGTTGATTTGTTAGTTGAATCATTGGTTTAGAGGTAATATTTCTCTTTTCTTATGAAAATAATTGCAAGTGTTTATTTGACAATCTTTCTTCACTAAATAAAACCCGCATTTTCAATTCATTTTCTTTGAAATCATCAATTATTGCTGACGATATACATGTTTATTAACTCCATTGCTTCACCTTGACAACATTGTACATAGAAATCATACTTATCTTTCTTGGTTTATGAGTTGAACTAAAGTTCCATACTAAAGATAAATCAAGGATGTTTTGGAATATTGTAACAATGATTGGACTATACATTGATAGAATGACTAATCGGTGATTATCCTTGCATGTTGGTTGGTGAACAAGTCCCATGTAATAGTGACCCATACATTAAGCATCCACACATTTGAAGGATGAAACATCAAAATTTTCTTCATTAGGTTGAAAACCAAAAAATATTACTTTAATTATCCAATTACAACATAGCTATAATAAAACCCCCAATAGCTAGCAATAATCTCCTATCAAGCTAAAAGATAAAAGAAAATAAGAAGGCCACCACTTTCCCCATCCACCAAATGTTAAGCATATATTGAATAATCTGGAAAGGATCAGGAAAGGAAGCTCAATTTGGTCATGAAACATGTACATATCTCCATCATAACTATGGACACTCACTAACAATGAAGCATGGTCTGTGATTTCGTGGTGATTCCAACAAGGATATAGATACTCAAAGGTAGTGTAGAAACACCTAAGGGTTAATATATCCACACTTTGTGAAAATAATTTATATCTCATATATCTATTGACCCTACGATGAAGATGCTAGCCTTGATTGTCAACATTATTTAAGGAAATTAACCTCATAATAACTCATCCTGTTCATACAATGGATGAGCTCTTGGATTACTATCTCCTTGTCCTTTTTATTACAAACATACCAGGTTCAGTGATTACTTTTCTTATTTGTGAAAGATCTTTTAGTTTGATGAAAGTAGGGTTTCTCAAGGTGAAGTGTTTTTGTGAGATTTTCTTCCTTTGCTGAATTCAAAATGAAAATCATTTCTTTTTCAGCCTTGAAACTTTTCATAGTTACATTGTAGACATTATTGATTTGGTGGAATTCATTAGAACAAATTCATTTTGAAGTTTTGATTGATTTCTCCATGCATTTTGAAAAATTATGAGTGATTGCTTGTAAAAGGATATTTTCATGATTGTTTGACTTGTTGAGTGAACTGAAATTTTGGTTTAATTTCTTCATTTGAATTATCTCAAAGTGAAAATTGGATTTTTATTGGAAAATAATATTATGTAATTTTGAGTTTTCTCATTTTATGAAAAATAAAAAATATTGTTACTCTCTCGTAATTAGGAATTCATTGAATGAAAAGATTACAATTTCATATTTGATTGCATTATAGTTTTTGAGTCAGGTCATAATATCATCAGTTTCACATCCATTACCTACTAAGTAAAACAACTTAATAACACAAAGTTAATAAAATTAATTAGAATTTTTACATTTTTAGGGCTCTTTCCACCTACATAGATCAGGTTGTAGTGCTTTGAAATAGGGAAGTGAATTAACTTCCCAAAGTTACAAATAACAGTAGAATCTTGTAGTCGGGAGTAAATCTATTTATTTCAGTTTTTATCTGGGAAGCTCCTCTTACAAGTGAGTTAAGCACGATATCGTATTGGACCTAGTGGAGTGATCGATCCCACTTCATTGGTTACAATAGAGTAGTTTTCACACATTAAAAACGGTGTTGAAAGGTACTTGGGAGTCACTTGTAAGTAAAACTCAAATTAACCATGTTGAGGAACTTTCAAGGGGGTTGAGCTTTGTTACTCTGCCCTTGTGTGTATTTATGATCTGCTACTGTCCCTCCAGGTTGAATTATTGTAAGTGGTGACCTTAGAGACCATAATATTAAGGCTATTACCTGAGGTGACGACAGAGGGGAGGTCTCTGTTATACTTAGAAAAAATGTTGACTAGACTCACTTGGACCTTTTTGGAGGGTAATCTTCACTAGAGATGGCATAAGTGGAGTTACTTATACGAGATCGTGTTCATTAATCAATTTGTCAGGGCAACTGGTTCCACCTCCTCTATCTATATATACTTTTCACCTTGATATCTGCGACGTTGGATTTCATCACCAACTAGTGATTTTTCTGTGAAAAAGGTTGTTTGTGTGGTTTGTCTCTTAGATTTGTTAACGTTTGTTATTTGTTTGTTTTTATTTTTTAGAGGTCTTAACTATGTTTTTTTTTTTTTTTTTGGATTCTTAATTAAAATTCGTTGTGGCTAACTTACCGAGACATTCATGTAGAATGCAGGGTAAACTCCCTTAATATACACCGAGCCAATAGGAAAAAAATAAAGCTGAAAATTCAAAATCAACAAGATCTGGGACCTTAGATCAACCTGAAACATCTACCGTTGTAGAATATGAGACTGAAGTGAATCAACATCAAGGATTAGAAACATAATTAGTTCAATATGACCTAGTAGTTACTGAAGTCGTTAGACTGAAATCTGATACTGGAGAGGTTTATACACAACTAACTAAACCAAAAGTTTCTGAACCTGAGTCTGATCTTTCTGAACCTGAATCTCCTTCAGATTTCATAGCCCTTACTCCTGCCCCAAATTCACCTCGAGTAAAACATATTATTACATATATGCTACCTCCCAGTATCATTAGTATCGAAGATATTACAAAGGAGGAGGAATAAGAATCTCCAACTACTCCAATTTTTACCGGTGAACAAAAAATATTTCCAGACCTTCCTTTTTCTCCTTTTCGACCGAATCCTTGGTCTTTCACACCTTTGAAATTTTTAGTTCAAGGTATTCCACGTTACTGCACTCCTTATTACGTTGTTCCTGGATTTAATATGTTGGGAATGATTTATGAAAGTGTGCCTTTTGATACATATATGTTTTCAAGCTCTCCAGAATCATTATTGTTAGTATGAATCTTAATCGCAAGTGTACGAAAAAGGCTCACTTTAGCCATGCATAACAAACAACCCTAACAGTAAAGATGGCTGCCAATATCTTTAGATCTGCAATTAGGTGACCAAGATAAATGTTGCAAAAATCTAGATATATGCATTAAAAGACATTAAACAGTAAATGAAAACAAGAGTTGCTCCATGTATCCAATAGACAAGACAAGAATATGTTGAATGAATTTTGTATTAATGGCACCTGGGAGGAAAACATAGAAGGATGTTACCCGGTCTCCTCAAATGGGATGGGTTCTTGTGAAGTCCTCGGCCACTTCGGATCTAAAATTCCTCTCTCTTGATGGTGTATAAAACCGAGACAAAAATGGAACTCAAAGGTTACAAGCAAGAATAAAGAAAAATACATTATTGATGGTGGATCAAAGTCGGACCAAAAGTATAGATCGAGAGTGATCTTTGGGCAAAAAAAGGTAGTGAATGAATGGAAAAAATCCTTCTATTTATAACAAAATATTGAGTTAGTCTAGATATTGGTGCATAACTAAAATATTATTAACCAAATCAAGATCCAACTTTTATGGAATATTTTATTATAATTGTTGGAGGGAAAAAGAATTTGACTTGGGTCAAATCCCTTTATTTGTAAATAATAAATGAATGAATGATTTATTTATTATTTTAAGGATGTGGTTGAGTAATAATCAAATAAATAATGATTTATTTAATTATTTATGAGTGACTTAGTCAAATTTAACAAGGAATATTATTTAAATAATGTTTAAATAATTATTCCTAGAAAATAATAAGATAAATTATAATTTATTTAATTAATTTTCCTGTTTTGGGTTAAATATGACCATGAATATTAATTAAACTGATGTTTAACTAATTATTCCTTGAGGAAAATCAAACAAATGTAGATTTATTTAATATTTCCTCATGGGGTTTCCTCTTTAGACCATAGACAACTTAATAAAGGTGGTTTACTAAGTTTTTTTCATAGTGAAAGCAATTTTACTTAGGGTAAAATTGGTCTTACATGGTGTACTTAGGTCCATCTAATAGTGACAAGTTAGATGACCAAAAAAGGGTGTAACAATTATTATATGGTGTTTTGTTAGTCCCTCCTGATATCAGTCACTTTCTGGGAATTTTTCAGGAGCTTCCTTCATCTCAAACTTCTACTATGTCAGATGGTGTATCTACTTCTACTGCCTAAGGTTTGACATCAGACCAATCTATTAATATGGTTTCTGGTAATGTTGGTAATCCTTAAGTTAACCCAATAGGTGGTTATTATCTGCCTGGGGGGAAATCACCTCCACCTAGAGGAAAACCTTTTTTTGGATCATATCCTACGGTTGGAGGACAACCTTTACCGAAATTATCCAAACTATGGTTAGATACCTCAAGCTATTTTAGGTCAACCCGTTGTGTCTCAACCCTTAGTTGGTGCTCCTTATATAGGGATGAATACCATTTGGAACCCTTCATTTGTTCAAAAACCATTGAAAGTTGCTCCACAAGTATCAATACACCAAACTATTTAGCCCACTGGACAACCTGTTCAACAAATACTCGTCCAAGGTATTCCAATAAAATTCCAACAACCTGTCTAGGGGATTCCTCAAGCATATATTCAAGTGAATCCACAAACATCTGTTCCACATACTATTCAGAGTAGTCCACAAACTCCTATCCAATCTACTCTACAAATGTCTATTCAAAAAATGGTTACGATTTCACCTCAAACTGCCATCCCGGGAGTATCAAAAACCATTATTCCAATTACCCCTCAAGTATCAGTGCAAAAAAATACTCAGGACATCCCTCAGGAATCTGTTTATCAAGTTGGTCCTACAATCTAGTCTATACCTAAAATTCCCATGGCACAACCTATTATGTGAACATGCAAACACCATATCAAGGCCAAGCTTTTCAAGGCCAACCTTTTCAGAGTCAATTATTTCAAGGTCAAACTTTTCAAGGCCAATCTTATTAGAGTCAATTATTTCAAGGATAACCTCTACAAATTCAACCCTTTTAGGGGTAGTATTACTTGGGGAAAATGGGTCAGGGTCTGCCTTTCCAAAGTCAACCATACCTTGGTCACACTTATCAAATTTCGTCTCAACCAAAATTTTGTATGGCTCACCCTAGTTACCTTGGAGGAATGCAAATCCAAACTGCACATGCTATAACAGTATATCCTGGATATCCTCCTCTAGGTATTGGACTTAACCCTCAGTATTATCAATATTTTCAAAAGGATCCCGACCGATAGTGATCGTTCATTTCTAATTTAGATTCACTGGATTTTTCATGAATAACAAATGATCCCATTTATTATTACAAGTTTTGGATGGAAATCCCTACTAAGTTTACCAATGACATTCTGAAGTTTGAAGGTAAATCAAGAGAGAACCCATCAACCCATGTCATGATATATTATATTTGGTGTGCATCGAATTAATTAATCGATGATTCCATTGGATTACATATTTTCCAAAAAAATTTAACCGATTCAGCAGCCAAATGGTATATCTAGTTACCACGAGCCTCTTTTCATAATTTCAATGCCTTAGCCACTGCCTTCTTGACACATGTTCAGTTACCGATACAATATGATACTGGTATCGAAATTTTGACTTCTTTGAAATAATCCTAGTCTACTTACATTTATGATCATATACATTAATGGAGATGTAGACGTCGTCTTTTATGAGACTAAGTATTGCAACAATAATGTTGCAACTCCCAAGGCTACCAACTTTAATTTTCAACCCAGGGTTCGTACAAAATTAATAGGTATCGACACTTGATGTGAAACATACAATGTGTCCTTATTTTTTTAATCTGATGTAACAGAGTGAATGTCATGAAATCAAAGCCTAAACTAATTGCAAAAATGGAAGTGTTGCTTTGAA
Source organism: Pinus albicaulis (assembly GCA_034641835.2). NCBI lineage: Eukaryota > Viridiplantae > Streptophyta > Pinopsida > Pinales > Pinaceae > Pinus > Pinus albicaulis. Next base: position 572,711,497 of record CM076572.1, read on the forward strand.
AATAAATCAATCCTAGGCAAGAACAACAATTTGTAATTAAAATCCTAAGAGCATGAATTCAAATAAATAGGCCTAATCTACTTCATAAAAATGCATGTCCTAAGTGGTTTTTATTCTTCCTCAATCATGTATTTAGATCCTATGGGTCGTGATTCAAGCCTAAGATAAAAAAATCAAGCTTTGGGAGTAAATCTGGTTGAGTTTACACGTGCCACAAGGGTGCTACAAGAAGTTTTGTTTATGCTAGACGAAGTTCTGTTTTGGAGAGAACTCACCAAATGACTAATTTAATCAAATGAAAATGGTATGTTACAATTATTTTTATTAATTATGATGTCTTAAGTCTCCATTCCAAGTGGAATCACTCCAAAATACCCTTGTTCACACGTGCTAAAAAATAACATAAAATTATTACTCTAAAAACTCGAAATTCAAGAACTAGTGAGCTAGTTAACCTTTCAAATTCCTAACCTAATCAAGTGAAAATTAAATGGGGTGAATTTTATTATTAACTTGATTTTTTTTATGACCTAAAACAAGTGGAATTAACCCAAATTATGTTCATTAACCCATTCTAAAAAATATCATAAAATTACTACTATTTCGCTACAAGGCATTTCCAGAAATCCTATATTCGTGAACTAGTAACCAAATCCAAGTAGCTCAATGATGAAGATGACATTTAAAAGTTATTATAAAGATGAATAATGCTTGTGAATCTGTAAATAACCTACAAAATAACTCACTTCAATATTTTAACTCAATCCTACAGCAATAAAAACATCAATACTGAATACAGAAATAGGAAAAACAAGAATAAGAGATGCATGTGAATAAGAAGTGAAAAGAACATAAATAAATTGTGAAAGAGGGCTTTGAGGCTCCTGGGATCAACAAAACCAAGGAGAATAAAAGACCTATAGAAGAAACCAAGCCTTAGAAGCTACAAATGGCATCAAACTTCATTATTTGAATCAATCCAAGTACATCCCTGTAATAAATGAAAATGGAGCTGCTAAAAAACAAGTTTTCTCCACAAGAAGACTAAAAAATACATGCCTCTAGAGGCCAATTCGAATTGGTACTTATAAAAATTGATGGAGAAGCATTCCCCTTGAAAGGAGGAAGCTTTCCCCTCCAAAATCCCTCAAATAGTGGATATGTTTCCCAACATTGGGAGTTTGCATTAAATGACAGGGAACACATTCCTAGATTTTCCCAATCATTGGAGTTCCAGAATATCTCAATAATTTCATGATATTTTGTTCATTTATTCTCCAATCTTGATCCTTGTGTAGTAGGGAGCAAGTCGACTAAATTATCTCCTTCTCCAAATCTTCATAATTTGTCCAATATTCTCACGGTATTCTTTAAAAATAAATAATATTAGGCACAAATATGCAATTATATCTAAATCTTCCTAAGAACATATTAAAGCTTAAAAAACATTATTAAGTGTAGAAGGAGAGATTTAATATAACCTTTATTTTCCTAATAAAGGTTAGAAGTGCCTTAATTTATGTCTAATTTAGAGGCCATCATACCCCCCTACTAAAATTGTTGCTCATCCTCTGAGCAACCTATTCATCCTCCTTGCCTTGTGGTTCTTCATGTATGTTGGACTAGTCATTCTCTGTTTGGTTGTCCATATGTTTCTCCTCCTGTTGTTTTTCTTGCAACTCTTCTATTTTCATTTCTTCCCTTATCTCAGTTTCCAATGGAACTTCAAATGTAGGTTTAGGATGCTTCTTTCTCTTAGGTGGTTCTTCAATTGTAATGGTTTCTATTTGTTAGGGAGGAACCTTACTTTTGGTTTGTCTTCTTTGTATTCCTTTGGCACTTCTCCTTGTGAAAATAAGGATTTCTCGGAATCCCTTACCTCATTAGTAATTTAATTCTCATTGACGTCCAAAACTCTTACTTTTGATACAAATTATTGGCTATGACACATCATATTATCCATCAAATTCTTATGAACATCCTTAACTAGCAATGTAAATTCTCTTTGCTCATTAAATTATGGAATTTAAAGCACTTAAAAGAGAGCTCTTCATAAAAATGGAGAAATGTTTGTTAATAAACTAATGCAAAATAAAGGAATGATGTGATCACCAAATTGGTGACTTGGGTACCTTTCACCCTTGGATAATTTACCATGTCTATATCAAATCCTTTGCAACTATGTTTTGTTTAATTGTACCTTGTAGCTATTAATTAATCATTATCCAACACCCAAGTATCAAAATATTTCTCTTGTAGCCCTCTGTTAGCTTCATGTAGAAAATTTTTCTTTTCTGTAGCAAATATGTTTTTCCTGTAGTATCTTTGTTTATTGTAACAACTTTATGTAGTAGCTCTATTTCGCCTGTAGCAACCAATATTTGCATGCTAAGAGGTGGTGGGTCCACATTTTTAATTTTTAATTTTTTTTCGTATTTTTTCAACTTTTTTTTTTTCATTGTTGCAAAATAAACTCAAAGTGTTTTTTGTTAACTATGTTGGCCCTCAGTTACCTCTTGGCACTCCTTGTCTTCCATCACAACTATAACTGCTTACCACCCACTTTCTAAAGTCCTCTTCACTTTTTTATTGCTCCTCTCCCACATGTGTGTGTGTCTTGGTGGAAAAGTGAAGCTGACTACTAGATAAGGTCGAGGTTGCTCTGCTATTGATTTTGGATATAAAAACCTTTCCTTATCATAATTTTAAGCTAGAATATATTCGAAGGGTGAGGTTAGAGAGTTGCACACGTGAACCTTACCCTTGATTTGTTTTTGTAGGTGATATTGAGGTTGTTGATATGATTGTTGAAACTGCCTTTGGTGGTTCTTAAGCTGCTACTAATGCTCTTGAAGCTGCATGTGATAATATGTTGGAGGTCCTATTTGTTGGAAAAATACTGAGAGGGGGGGGTGAATCAGTATTTACAGCATATTCAAACTTTTTACTTTTTCATGCTCTAAAACTCATACGCTACTTTGCTGAAGCCAACTAGCGTATACACGCGGATATCCTTCATGAAACTCGCGTATACCCAGAGATCTAATTATGCCATTAGTTCTTTACTAACATAATTCCATCATTCATTTATTAGATGTTCTATAAACAGTAAACATGTGCAGTAGAACAGAATAAACCATCACACAAAGCATCACACATGAACACCAGGATTTTTAGGTGGAAACCCAAGTCGGGAGAAAACCACCGCTGCAGTTGCTCAGCCTTCAATATTTTATTATAGAGAAAACATCTTTCAACATATGTGCTGGTGCAGACTCCTACCAGCATGCAGGCACCCACCTACGCTCGTTTACCAACCTCTCTTGAAAGGGAGCTACAACCCCCTGACTCGTTTACCAGCCTCTCCTGGAAGGGAGCTACGACCCCCTGCTCTCGTTTACCAGCCTCACCTGGAAGGGAGCTACAACCCCCTGACTGAAGGCTACAACCCTCAGCACCCCTTTGGACCACGTTTCATCAATTTTCACACTGGATCCAACAACTTCAATAGAACAACACTTGCAGGCCACATTTCATCATATTTTCAGACTGGACCCTTTCCATACTTTTAAGCACAAACATATATCACCAACGGATACTTATCAACATAGATCATATAGCAGAAACACAGCAGAACAGATCAGATATTTCATACCCCTTGCTTCAGCAAACCCTAGTTTGAATATGCGCTTTCTCTTCACTGATGTCGCGTATATACGCGCTTCCGTCCACACAAACCAGCGTATACCTCAGTGTATATTTCATTGCGCATACGCGCTTTTACTTCAGCGAAGCCGCGTATATACGCGCTTCCTCCGCGGCGAAGTAGCGTATAGATCTTCAATCATTACAGAGTAGCATACTTCATCAGATCAGATATTTAGTTCAGATCTACCCTTTTGCTTCAGACAGATGTTCGCCTAGATGCTCGCCTCATCACAGATCTAAGCCTTCCATAATCAGATCTAACAAATACAAGTACATTTCAGATCTAAAGATCCCGCTTCATCATTTCTTCATAAGTGCTTCATAGATTCAGATCTATCATCAAACCTTTACCCTTTCCATACAGATATACTTCACAGAGAAGTATTCATTCAAGCTCAGACATCTTGCTCTCACACTCATGTTTTGCACAATGAATTTCTTCTCCTTATATAGATTTATCCTTTTTCAATACCATGAGCCCCTTTTTCAATACCATGGGCCAAAGCAATACCATGAGCCCAAAACTACCTGGACGGGGTCAATTAGGCGGATCATTACCCAATACAATGGGTCAATACCATGGTGGTTACCCCTGGTTTTGCACTTTTTGAGCGCTTTTGCCCATACACGACTTGGAACGTTCCTTTCCGCGTGCATACACGACTTCCCCTAGGCAAATCCGCGTATACTTAGAGACATACTCTTTTCATCATACCTTTCTTCATTCCCTTCTGTTCTTACTGCAGATACATCAGATTTCCTTCATCAGGAACATATTCTATCAAGCACAGCTTCATCAAATAAGTTGCCATTATCTTTATCAAGTGGGTTGTCTTTCAAGGACAACACTCAGCATCATATTGTCAACAAACATCATATCACATCAGATTTACATCATTTACCAAGTCCATCAAGTCAAGAATAAATTCATCAGGTGGATTGCCATCAAGAACAACACATGTCAACAGTCGCATGTCTTCATCTTCATTCAGTGGGTTGCCATCAAGGACAACACTCTGCATCATATTTCCAACAATCTCCCCCTTTGGACTTGATGGCAACCACGATGGTGTTTGGTTACCACAGCAGATAGATACCATGTCACTCTCCCAAATATGTCACTCTCTCTAATTATTTGACATCAATATCTTTATTCAAACACCATGTCACTCTCCCCCTTTGACATCAAGGGCAAAGGGCAAAACCAGCGAATCAAAACCAACACACTCCCTCATGTAGAAGAAGCGTTCTGCAGATCTGATGTATACTGAAGTGACCAAGCTCCCCCTGAGTTCATGCTGAATATTTTTTAATGAAGTACATGACTCTATGAACTTCCTATCACCAAAAGACTCATACTTACATCAAATATCCAACTAATTGGATTTACATATAAGACTCAGCTACCCAACCAAGTGGGTTTACAAAATTGACAAGTCTCTACATGACTGAATATTACAATTTTACAACATGAGTTTCAACAAGACCTGTTCATCAAACTACAGATATAAATTTTAAGACCAACACCAGAAAGTCCTCAAGAAAGAGAACACATTTCAGAACCATCATAATGCCAACACTGCATTATACTCAGCAAAGCTAATGCTCCCCCTGAATCTGTGCAACCAAGCAATCTTTCCAAATGACTAAGGCTCCCCCTTAGTTTGTGCATCCTGAAAACTTCCACCAACAAATCATCAAGGCATCTTCATCAAAGCATTAGAAACAGAATTATGAGAACTGGAACACCACCAGAGATACCAAACAGTATCAGAGATACCAAACAGCACTGTAGCTGTGCTGAAGAGAGCTGAACCAACCAAAAATTTCCAGCAACCAAACATACGCGGTTTTCTGTGCAGAAACTCGCGTATATACGCGACTGTGTTTCAGGAAACCCGCGTATCCCAAGACATCTTCTAAATTTCAACCAGATCTGATTCTCTGTGAGGCAAAGACAGTTTTCAGCTTCTTTCTGAGACATTTGAATGCTTCCCTGGACTACAGATAGATAGAACGATGTAGTTGTATCTTCAAGCGTCATCCAACGGTTGTGGCATAAGTACAATAGTAACCAAGCCTTCAGATTCTTTGCAGCATCAATACAATCTTTCCAAGAGAGATTCTCATATCAGAACAACATCTTCACACAAGTGTCAAACAATCATTCATGTGGTCCACCACCATCCTACATCATCATGATCTCCAAGATCTTCAAGATTTAACATGAAGAACATATGTAGGAAAAGATCTCAGCCATAGTAACAAACTATGCATGATCTATTCTCATCTCTGAATCATAAGAGTTCCCATTTATCCAACAGATAAACTTCAGTAAGCAGTAAACACAGCTCATTCAATGACTCATCATCATAAAACATGTACCAAGCCATCATCATTTAAGCATGAGTATCAAAAAAACCAAGATTAAACAGTCATATTGCCAACAATGCAATCATTAGTATTCAACCTGCTGCTCCCCCTAAACCAGCACCTTCAACAGCAAGTCATCAGCAACAATCTCTGCATGATCTGTCCTCATCTCTGAATTATAAGACTTTCATCTCAACAACGAATGCTCTTCATCATAAAGCAACCAGGCTTCATCCATAATCTTCAACACAAGAACCCATGTATTATTTCATTATCATAAGTATAACCAGAATGATGCTAACAGTGCAATCATCATCAGTCAGACTGATGCTCCCCCTGGACCTTTGCTCCAGATCTTCAACTATCAGATAAATTTTCTTATCATTAATGAATACGCGGCTATGGCTGAAGAAACTCGCGTGTATACGCGACTTTTGTTGATATAACCCGCGTATGGAAAGTGAAGCATAGAAAATTTTCATCTTCCTTCATTTCCTCCTGAGTTTGTACCTCCTGTACCTGTCCTTTCCACATCAGATGCGCTATCAGAAGTAAACATAACCAGAATATTCAAATCAACCATGAGAGACATCATACATTGCTCCCCCTGTGACGATACATTACTAAATCTCATAATGTATCCCACATCATTCCTGCAGTCAATCAGAGAAGTCAGCTTCAGAAGCGGATGACTGCAGTAGGGTCAGAATTCCCTACGTTTCTGATCGGTCCTCCATCTTGAATTGAGTGTTTTCTTCAAGAAAATCATTGTCTTCTAGAGCATCCACAAAAGTATCCTTTTCTTCTCTAGATTGATTCTTATTCCATCCCTCCATATTTTTCCAGATTTGTTTAAACTTTCTATTTGTGTGCTGAAGGTCATCCAATTTCTCATATCTGTTCAACCTGCATTCCTTTTCTACATGTCCATACTTGTTACAAGAATAACATCTCATGTGTCCAGATAAATAAGCATAAGAATCATAATGAGTATTTCTACTCTTCCTCCTTTTACAATCAGCTGCTTTATGTCCATACTTGTTACATGAAAAACAATATCCTTTGAAGAAACCAGAGTACCTTTCTATGTAGGATTTGTTAGTTTGTGGCTGAAATGATCTGCTCCTGCAATTTGCTGCAACATGCCCATAATTATGACTTTTAAAACATTCAACATTCTTGAATGAATTCCTTTGAGAATACATGATTGTTGGTTGATCTTTTGTCTCTTTCAACACTTCAGGTTTTGCATTGACTTCCTCTGAATTTTTAGCACCTCCTTGTGAGCTAGATTCTCCTTTAACAGTTTCATGGAAACCAAGACCAAGTTTGATAGCAGGAGACCTTTGATTACTTAGAATATTGTCCAAAATATTATTACTATCATGAAACCTCAAAAGTTTTACCTTTTCTTCTAATTTACCTTTGAGAATGTTTACCTCAACCTCCAAGGCTTGACATTGCTTTGTCATGCTTTCTTCTTTCCTTCTTCCATCTTCAACTTGATCCTTCAGATTTAGAATCTCTTCTGTTAGCCAAATTTCGTTTTCTTCACATGTTTGTTCCAGCTCTTCATTCTTCTTATTTGATTTTTCCAGATCTTCTTTGAGAGAGATGATTTCTGCTTCAAGGCCTTCCTTTTCAAATGACAGAGGTTCTTCATTCTTCTTGTTTGATGCTTCAAGATCTGTTTGTAGAAAGATGATTGCAGCTTCAAGTCCTTCATTCTTCTTGCTTGATTTTTCAAGATCTGCTTCTAGTTCTTTAATTCGATTGGATGCATAAGTATGAAACCTTTGATACTTGTCCACCTGTCCATTCAACATTTCTATTTGATCTTTCATTTGAGAGGTCATTTCTTTGTAGATAGTTTCTTGTTTATTAGTTGAACTTTGTAGTTCTTCAACTTTAGTCTTGAGAGCTTCTTGTAGATCCACAACTTTACTTTCGCTATCTTCACTATTGTTTGCACAAAGAAGAGTATTACAAGTGGCCTTCTTCTTTTCCTTCTTTGCCATGAGCACTTTTAGATCTTGGTCAGAATCTTCTTCATCTTCACTGGATACTTCATCATCATCTTCTTTTGCATAATAACTCTTTCTCTTTTCAAATTGTTTCCCTTTACCATGTTTTTCTTTATAAGGACATTTAGCAGCATAGTGACCAACTTTTCCACACTCAAAACATTTGAAGGGAAGCTTACCTTTGAATCTTCCAGTTGCTAGTTGGAGTTTTCTCACGAAATTCGCTTCTTCTTCATCGGATATATAGCTGGATTCTTTGACAACTTCCTTTTCTTTTCCTCTTGCAGATACCTTAAAAGTAGTTTCTCTGATTTGAGAAGGACCTCCTTGTCTCATTTCAAAGGCAGTCAGAATACCATGTAATTGAACAATAGTAAGAGTTTGCAGATCTTGCCTTTCTTCAATAGCTGAAACTTTAGAATCAAATTTTGAAGTCAAGGATCTTAAGACCTTTTCCACCAGAGTAGTATCAGTTATGGTTTCACCCAAATTTCTCATTCGATTTACAATATCATCCAGACGAAGAAAGAACCTGGCAACACTCTCATCACTATGCATCTTCAAATTTTCATATTCAATTCTAAGAGTTTGGAGTTTTGCACTTTTTACCTTTGTGTCTCCTTCATAGCTCAGAATGATTTTGTCCCATATTTCTTTTGCTGAATGTAGCCGCATCACTTTAGCAAATTCTGATTCAGACATGCTTCCTAGCAAGACATTTACTGCTTTGGCATTGGTTTCATACTTCTTCCTTTCTGCTGCATCAGTAGGAATACTTGCCGGGTATTGATAACCTTCTTCCACGATTGCCCATACATCTGCACCAAGACTTTGCAGATATGCTTTTGTTCGTACCTTCCAGAATATCAGATTGCTTCCATTGAATAGAGGTGGCTTTATAGACATTACTCCTTCTTGACTTCCCATTGCGACGGATCTCCTTCAAGCGATCAAGCTTCTGCACAAGGACCCCCTCTGATACCAATTGTTGGAAAAATACTGAGAGGGGGGGGTGAATCAGTATTTACAACATATTCAAACTTTTTACTTTTTCATGCTCTAAAACTCATACGCTACTTTGCTGAAGCCAACTAGCATATACACGCGGATATCCTTCCTGAAACTCGCGTATACCCAGAGATCTAATTATGCCATTAGTTCTTCACTTACATAATTCCATCATTCATTTATTAGATGTTCTATAAACAATAAACATGTGCAGTAAGAACAGAATAAACCATCACACAAAGCATCACACATGAACACCGTGATTTTTAGGTGGAAACCCAAGTCGGGAGAAAACCACCGCTGCAGTTGCTCAGCCTTCAATATTTTATTATAGAGAAAACATCTTACAACATATGTGCTGGTGCAGACTCCTACCAGCACGCAGGCACCCACCTGCGCTCGTTTACCAGCCTCTCCTGGAAGGGAGCTACGACCCCCTGACTCGTTTACCAGCCTCTCCTGGAAGGGAGCTACGACCCCCTGATCTCGTTTACCAGCCTCACCTGGAAGGGAGCTACGACCCCCTGACTGAAGGCTACAACCTTCAGCACCACCTTGGACCACGTTTCATCAATTTTCACACTAGATCCAACAACTTCAATAGAACAACACTTGCAGGCCACATTTCATCATATTTTCAGACTGGACCCTTTCCATACTTTTAAGCACAAACATATATCACCAACGGATACTTATCAACACAGATCAGATAGCAGAAACACAGCAGAACATATCAGATATTTCATACCCCTTGCTTCAGCAAACCCTAGTTTGAATACGCACTTTCTCTTCACTGATGTCGCGTATATACGCGCTTCCGTCCACACAAACCAGCGTATACCTCAGTGTATATTTCATTGCGCATAAGCGCTTTTACTTCAGCGAAGCCGCGTATATACGCGCTTCCTCCGCGGGGCGGGTGGAAGGATAGACTTTCAATCATTACGCGTATAAAGATACTTCTTCGCGCATCAGATATTTAGTTCGAATCAACCCTTTACATCGTACGTATGTCTTCATCACAAATCTAATCACTCCATAAACAGATCTAGCAAATACAAGTACATTTCAGACCTAGAAATCCCGCTTCATCATTTCTTCATAAGTGCATCATAGATTCAGATCTATCATCAAACCTTTACCCTTTCCATACAGATATACTTCACAGAGAAGTATTCATTCAAGCTCAGACATCTTGCTCCCACACCCATGATATGCACAATGAATTTCTTCTCCTTATATAGGTTTATCTTTTTTCAATACCACGGGCCCCTTTTTCAATACCATGGGCCAACAATACCATGAGCTCCAAAACTACCTCGGGATTCGGGTCAATTAGGCGGATCATTACCCAATACAATGGGTCAATACCATGGTGGTTACCCCTGGTTTTGCACTTTTTGAGCGCTTTTGCCCATACGCGACTTGGAACGTTCCTTTCCGCGTGCATACGCGACTTCCCCTAGGCAAATCCGTGTATACTTAGAGACATACTCTTTTCATCATACCTTTCTTCATTCCCTTCTGTTCTTACTGCAGATACATCAGATTTCCTTCATCATGAACATATTCTATCAAGCACAGCTTCATCAAATAAGTTGCCATTATCTTCATCAAGTGGGTTGTCTTTCAAGGACAACACTCAGCATCATATTGTCAACAAACATCATATCACATCAGATTTACATAATTTACCAAGTCCATCAAGTCAAGAATAACTTCATCAGGTGGATTGCCATCAAGAACAACACATGTCAACAGTCGCATGTCTTCATCTTCATTCAGTGGGTTGCCATCAAGGACAACACTCTGCATCATATTTCCAACACTATTTCTGATTTAAAAAATTATACTAATATCCTGGTACCATGCTGATAATAGCTTATTTGGGTCTTATTTAAGTAGCCTTGAATATGGAGGTATTGTATGGTTTTGTTGTTGTTATTGTTACTGCATCACATCCCTGGCTAAAATGTTGCTATTGAGATGCTCATGATGTGAGTGCTATAGTTGATGGTTTTTCTTCTATACAAGTATTCATAGCATGATGATTCTTTATCTGATAAAGTTTTTGTGTGTGTGATATTCTACTGAGCATTCAATCTTCTTCTGGTGGAGTGGATGGACTGCTTCCTAAGGTGGGTGTGCTCTTCTAAAACTCAGAAATGGCTTCATGATGCTCAAGGTGGCTGGATGTTCTGCTCTATGGGTGAAAATTGAATTGATGCTGATTTTTTATGTGGCTATACAACCTGCTACAAGAGGAATCCTCTTCCTGTAGCAGTAATTTAATTATTCTTAGAGACATCATTACTACCTTTGGGATTGATGGAAAGTCATAGGAGGTATAAGGACAAGGTTACAATCATCAAAAGGTGGTGTAGGTGGTAGAAAAGTTGATGACATAGCTTTTTCTAATTTTTTTCATGTAAGGCTGAGTGGAATTTGAGGATGAATTTGGATAGGTGATGGAACTGGTGTTGGGACACCTATCTCAACTTTTTCTAAAAAATAAATGATATTTTTACCTTCTCCTCCAATCATATCCGCTTCCTATAGCATATACAAGACTTCCTATAGCATTTCAGGACAACCCCCTTGTAGTAAACTTGTTTTATCCATAACTCTCAAACATTATACTGGATTGATTTGAAATTTTTTGATCATGTTACCATCATCCTTATGCACCTCCCCAAAAAACATCTCGGCCATTGGATGCACGAAACTTGAGAAAACATAAAAATGGTTTTAGGTGATGGAGGTTGATTTATCACAAAGTGTGCACCAGAATTTGCTCAAATTTCTTGAGCATGCTACTATCATCCATATGCATCTCTCCATGAAAAATTTCGGAAAATGGATGCAAGGTTTTCAAGAATAAAAAAAATATATAAAATTAATAAATAAAATTAAAATAAATAAATAAATAAATAAAATTATGCTAAAAAACAAGATTTCCTGTAGTATTTTAGGAAAACGAGGAAAATGAATGAGAAATGCTTGTAAATGATGGGTGGATGTTGGAAATGGATGAGGGTGATGGATTGACATGACATTGTTCCTTTTGGAGCATCTGAGCAGAGGATGAGAAAGTCCAAGTTTGACTTCCTTTGATTAGATTTTTGACCAACTTGTTCTTTTGGTGCCAACTTGTGTTTGTTGCTTGGAAGCACGTGCATTCATTAGAGAGAGATACATGGAAGAATTTTTTTTCTTTTCATTTTCGTTTTTTTTCTTTTATTAGGCCTACTAGCCGCCTCAATGAAGTTTTAAGCTAGTAGGTATGCCTAGGCGCCTCAAAGGAGGTTTTCACCTAGTATCTTTTCTTTTTCTCTGACTGCCTCATGGAGTTTTTCAATCAATGAACCAATATCAGGCGCCTCAAAAGAGGTTTTCATCGAAGATTTTATTGTTTTATTTTTTTCCTCTTTTCCATTTTTTCTTTTCTTTTTTCTATCCTACTCTACTTGGAAAACAAAATCTCTTTCAAGTGTATGAATACTTCCAATGGAGCCATGTACACATCAAGCTGATAGATAAACTCATGTGATATGCTTTGACATGTACCTGAATGTGAGAGACCAAATTCTTTGACTAAGAGGACATCAGAAATTGTTAAAGAAGAGTGTGTTTCTGTAACTTAATCATTTTCTGAAACCATATTTCAATATAGTTGTGATGCCCCTGGTCCACTTGCACATTTGGATCTCCTTCTATGACCTATTCTACCACGACATTCAAATATTCCACTTTTTGCTGATTGTTCTCTTGAACACATGGAGGATATAATGGTAAACATGAGGGAACATTCTTAGTCTCTGATTTTGACGTCTTCTCTCCATCAAGTGAAACCCATGATTTTTTGATCTCCTCATTTGAATCTTCTTCTTATTGATGCTGTCCTTCAATGACATCAAGAGAATTTTTTTTTTGCAATATATTTCTTGAACTAAGATGAATACCATTTAAATCAAGAGGATATGTTCGGAAGTGTTGTACCTCAACATTGTAAGTAGTATTAGCTACTTCCTTCTGTGGGTTTGAAAATGGTGGTACATGTCGTTGAGTGAGAGTGGATATTTGAGATGGATGTGGTTGAGGTTGTGGTTGTGGTGGAGGTGGATGATAGGGATAGCATGGAGTTGGGTATGGAGGATATTGAGGAAAATATTGAGGATATTGTGGATTTATCCTATAAGGTTCTTGCCAACCTTGTTTCCAAGATTGATTTTGGGGTTGAGATGGGAAAGGTTTCCAAGGAAAGGGTGTGTTTCGATTACTTTGAGATGGATGTGCATAACATTGAAATTGTGAACTAGTTTATTACATCATATCAGGTTGACTAGGCTACCATGGTCCTCTTCGAGCTACATAACATAGCTTATTTGGTCATTGAGTTGCTCCATTGTCCTATCGGTAAAATTCCTTCAACCTTGGTAATGATGGGAAATATTATTCATGGAAGTTGGGAAGGAAATGTGGAGGGATGTTCTTCATATGCACACTGACATAAATATCCTGAATGGGAAATCCAAGAGGATCTTCTTCATTGTCATCATCTCCATCCATTTCTTCTACCTTCCTTGTCACATCTTCTTCTTCTACCAGCAAAAGTGGATGGTGATGTGGCTCTTACTACACCACGTGATCAAGTGGGAGGATTTAGTGTTGGAGAAGTTTTTTATTTTATTTTTTGAATAGGAATGCTAATGCAATGCAATTTTCTATTTTTGAAATGAAATATGCCTAATGCATTTTTTTATTTTTTTTTGCAAAAAGAAAATAAATGAATTAACTAGGGAAGAAAATAATGCATACTTTGACACCTCCCTGGAAACGGTACCAAAAAGTGATGAGCCTCAGTATTGCAACAAGAATTATGCAACTCCCAAGGCTACCAACTTTAATTATCAACTCGGGGTTCGTACAAACTTAAGAGGTGTCGGCAATATATGTGCAGCGTACAATGTGTCATTCTTTTGTTGATCCGATGTAATGGAGTGAATGTCATGAAATCAAAGCCTAAACGAATTACAGAAATATAAGTGTTGCTTTGAAAAGAAATTAATCCTAGGCAAGAACAACAATTTGTAATTGAAATCCTAAGAGCATAAATTAAAATAAATAGGCCTAATATACTTTGTAAAAATGCATGTCTTAAGTGGTTTTTTATTCTTCCTCAATCACGGATTTATATCCTAGGGGTCATGATTCAAGTTTTGGGAAAAATATTGAGAGGGGGGGGAGTGAATCAGTATTTAAAAATGACACAGACCTTTACTTTTCTTTACTAAATTCTATACGCTACTTTACTTAAGCCAACTAGCGTATGCACATGAATTTCATTTAGGAAACTAGCGTATGCCCAAAGAACTTATAATTCAAATAAATATTCAGTAACTTTACTTAGACCAGTGCATTAATGATTCATTAGACATTAAGTAAGTAGAAAACATGCGCAGTAAGAACAGATTAAATGATCACACATAAGTAACACACATGAACACCAAGATTTAAGGTGGAAACCCAATGTGGAAGAAAACCACAGTTGTTGTCGTCTCCATCTTCAATATTTAGTATATAGAAAAATTCTTACAATCTTGTACTGGAGTAGACTCATATTAACACGTAGGCACCCACCTGCAGAAGGTTGTTACCTTCACTCGTTCTCCAGCTGCTACTGGAAGGGATATCCAACCCTCTGATCTCGTTTACCAACCACCACTGGAAGGGAGCAACAAATCCTTGATCTGATCACCAACTCCTACTGGCATGAAGCTTCGACTTCCTCATTGAAGGATCCAACCCTCAGCACCACCACAGAACACGTTTCATAAATTTTCACACTGGATCCAATAGTTTTAACACATAAAAATTTGTAGATCAATTGAAGTAAACATCAACTCAATTCAAACAAAACTGTGAGATCACTATAACCAAACCATAGAACTGAACAGATAATACTGCATCATCACACATAATAAACTACAACCCTGACCATTTTTATGCCAAAATATATACGCTTTATTACTAAGGAAACCTGCATGCATACACGTTTTATGTGGCGCAACCTCTGTATATATCTCAATATACCAAAATTTAGAATTTTGACTCAGTCACAAAATTGACCAGAGATATTCTGAAATATTTTGTTAGCTTACAGAACCATCATACAGTTAGCAACATATATCGTTTTCCAATTAACCAATCACTGATCTTTAACCACAATCAACTAGCAGCATAATCAATACTCAATCAACCCATATCTATATGAATACATCATTGACATACAACATAAACATATCAAAATTGATCAGACATTTTCTTCATAATTCTTTAGCAAAGGCCCCGGCTTGCATACGCGCCTACTAGAAAACTTATTCGCATATGAACGCGCTTATCCCAAAACCAACTCGCGTATAGATCTCAATATTTTTACTGAATATATATGTGCCTCTGCAGAACCAAACCCTCATGTATACGTGTCTTCCTTGTGTCAAACCCACATATAGATTTGTAAATAATTCAGAACTATGCAATACTTCATAACTTCAAACTTACTGAGATCATACCCTTCATTGCAGCAAACATGCGCCAAACCACAAACCTGAATCATAAACAGATCATGCAAATACATAGTCATTTTAGGTCTAGATATCTTGATCCCTCATTATATTCATGAGTGCATCATTAAATCACATCCATCTATCGACTATAGCCCATTCCATACAAATATACTTCAAATTGAAGTATTCATTAAATATCGTTACTCATGCACACTTAGCACTTTGATCTTCACCTCCTTATATAGTTTGAGCCTTAGCCAATACCATGAGCTAAAACCACACGTGCGGATGGTATTCTTGGATAGGATGAAATAGCCGTTATTTCTCTCATTATGGTGGGTTAATACCATGGTAAATACCCTTGGTATTATAAAATTAGTGTGCTAGCACATACATGACTTTGTTTCTTCGTACCCGCGTGTATACGCGACATTTCCTTCACTAACTTGCCTATAAACCCTCAATTACTTATTTTTAAACCTCTGTCCCAACTTTCTATCATTCTGTTCCATCACTTTGTCACCTTTGAACTCATCCAGTTACCATATACTTGGTTTTTTACAAGTGGTTTGCCATCAAGGACAACACATGTATCATAATGCCAACAATATCTCCCTTTGAACTTGATGGCAACCATGTTGGTGTTTGATCACCACATCTTGTAGATACCTCTTAGACACATCAACATAAGCATTATTCAAAACACCAATATACTCTCCCCCTTTGACATCAAGGGCAAAGGGCAAACCAATGATGAAACAAGGTTTCTCTTTCCTTGTAGATACAAGAACTCTGTAGATTTGATCTGCACTGTACTGACCATGCTTCCCCTGAGCACATGTTGAATCTTCAGATAGAATTTAAATGAAGTGCATGAATCTATAAGTCAACTGAGTATGACCTTTCCTATTACCAAGGACTCATACTTACATCAATCACCCAACCAGTGGGGTTACATTTGTGACACAACCACCCAACCAAGTGGGATTACATATTTGACACAACTACCCAAACAACTGGTATGACCTCAAAGTCCATACATGACTGAATATGACAATTATGTTTGCATTATGATGTAATTTGTTATCCTTGATGGCAACTTACTCGATGAGTTTCCTTTTGATAGCAACCTATTTGTTGAAGATGTAAAATTGATGTATCTATAGGTCAGTTCAAATGTGACAGAGGAATTATGAAGGTAAAATTTCAATATGTATACGTAGGTTTGATGAAGGGAACCCGTGTATACCCGTAGGTTTGATGAAGGGAACCTGAGTATACATCCAGAATTAGTGTATACATAGCTTTGGTGAAGAAAAGTCATGAATACACGCAGGTACAAAGAATAAAACTCGTGCATTTGTTGGTGCACTAATTTTAACGATACCAAGGGTCTTTACCATGGTATTAGCCCATAATATTGAGTGCAGTAACAACTATTTGATCATGTCCAAGAATACCACTGGAACTTGTGTGGTTTTAGCTCATGGTATTGGCTAAGGCTCACACTATATAAGGAGGAGGAGATCATAGTGCAAGAGTGTTTATGTGTATGGGTATTGATTGAATACTCCAATCTGAAGTATATCTATATGGAATGGGTTACATTTTATTGATAGATCTGAAATAATGATGAACCTATAAATACAATGATGGACCAGGATCTCTAGACCTGAAATGACTATGTATTTTCTTGATTTGTTTGTGAGATGTTTAGATTTGTAACCTGGTGCATGTTTGTTGAAGTGAAGGGTATGATCTGAGTAAGTCTATTGATATGAAGTGTTACACAGTCCTAAATATTTATAGATCTATACATAGGTTAGATTCAAGGAAGGTGCATATACACGCGGGTGCCGTTTTTCAAAGGCATGTATATATTCAGTAAATCTATATGCATTATGGTTTCAGAAGAAGCGCGTATATTCACGGATTTGTCTTATTGAAGAAGCGTATGCAAGCTAGGTTTTTGCTGAATAATGCTGAAGGAAATGTCTAATCAGTTTTACTGTGTTTCTGTTGTCTATCAATGATGTCTTCATATACATCTAGGTTGTTTAAGTATTGATTATGCTGCTAGTTTATTGTGATTAAATATCAGTGATTGGTTGGTTGATTGATGGTTTAGTGAATTATTTGATATAGTTATGAGTTTAAGTTTGATGTATGTTATTTTGGCTTAAATGAGTGGAGTGGGTCCAGTCTGAAAATCTGATGAAAAGAGGCCTACAAGTTGTGTTGCATTGAAACTGTTGGATCCAGTGTGAAAATTTATGAAATGTGGTCCGTGGTGGTGTTGAGGGTTGGAGCCTTCAGTGAGGGGGTCGAAGCTCCCTTCCAGTGGTAGCTGGTAAACAATATCACGGGGATGGAGCTCCCTTCCAGTAGCAGCTAGAGAACGAGAGAAGGTTTCAACCTCCTGCAGGTGGGTGCCTGTGTGCTGGTATGAGTCTGTGCCAGTACAAGATTGTAAGCAGTTTTCTTTATAATACATATTGAAGACAGATATGACAATAGTGGTGGTTTTCTCCCAATTTGGGTTTCCACCTTAAATCCTGGTGTTCATGTGTGACGATTTATTCTATTCTTACTACACATGTTTACTTCTTACTAAATGTATGATGACTAAATGATGAACTGGACTAAGTAAATTTTTTGAAAATTTATCTGTCTAATAAGCTCACTGGAATACACAAGTTTCTTTTAAAAAAATCGAGTGAATACGCAAGGTGAATTAATTAAAGTCGCATACAAAAAACAGTAAAAGTAAGGAAAATTTTTTGTGAGTTTCAAAATACGATTTCACCCCCCCCCCCCCCCTCAGTATTTTTCCCAAAAATTGGTATCAGAGCGGGTCCTTCTATAGAAGCTTGATCGCTTGAAGGAGATTCATCACAATGGGAATGAAGCAAAAGAAGAAGGCTACTCAAAGGAAGAAGATATCTCAGAAAACGTGTGCAGCAGAAAATGAAGAAGATAAAACAGGTATTGATAGTTGTTATTGTGATTCACTTCCTTATGCATGCAATGTTGAAGATAATGAATACGAAATTGAAAGTAATGTTATGGATCTAGAAGCATAAATTTATAAACTCAAAAATGAAGTTGAAGGTCAACAGATTCTATTTAATGAAAGAGAATGTATCTACAAATATGTGATTACTATATTGAATAATTAGTTACTAGAAAGAAACTCAATTGATCAGCTGAACAAAGAATAGATAGACCAGTGTCAAAAGCTGTAGGATGAAGTAACTAATAAAAGTGAAGGACTTGAAGCATAAATCATCTCTCTCAAAGAAGATTTGGAAAAATAAAATAAGAAGAATGAGGAACTTCTACAAACATTTGAAGAATAAGAAAATGAGTTGAAAGAAGAGATTCTAAAATTGAATGAGAAAGCAAAAGAAGGATGAAGGGTCGAATAAAGTATGAAGAAGCAAGGCCAAAGATTGGAGGTTGAGGTAAACATTTTAAACGGTAATTTAGAAGAAAAGGATAAACACTTGAGGTTTCAAGATAGTACTAAGATTCTGGATAATATTCTTAGTAGTCAAAGGTCTCCTTCTATTAAATTTGGTCTTGATTTTCATGGAACTGTTAAAGGAGAATCTAGTTCACAAGAAAGTGCTAAAGATTCAAAGGATTTCAATTCAAAGCCTGAAGTGTTTAAAGATACAAAATGTCAACTGACAATCATGAATTCTCAAATGAAATAATTCGCTCCTAACTATAGAAGTATCAATCAATTATCTCCTTTGATCAATAATGTTGAATGCTTTGTATGTCATAATTATGGACATGTTGCAACCAATTGCATAAGAAAATTGTTTCGGTCGCAGACAAATAGAAACTACATAGAAAGATCAACAACTCCCAGGTACTCAGGTTTCTTTAAGGGTTTTTGTTTTTCATGCAACAAATTTGGACATAAAGCTATTGATTGCAATGGAAGGAACATGAGGAAAACTTATTATGATTCCTTTGCTCCCTTTTCTGGTCACATAAGATGTTATGCCTGTAACAAGTTTGGGCATGTAGAAAAGGAACACAGGAACATATCAATGAATCATCAAAGACAACATGGAAGACAAACAAATGATATCGTAAGACCAAATATAGTTGGATCCACCAACATTCATGTTAACAACCAGAAAGAAGAAGAGATAAGATGTGGTCTTGCTCTTTGTGTTAAAGATAAGGATGAATTGTACATCGACAACAGATGCTCTCATCACATGATTGGTGATAAGAGTAAGATGGAGTCTCTCAAGAAAAATCAAGATGGTAAGGTTACTCTTTCAAATGATGCTCCAAAAAATGTTTTGGGAAAAGGTAGAGCCATAATTAAAAAAAATAGAAGGGCAATTGATACCTTATTAGTTCAAGGCCTAAAACAAAACATATTAATTTTAGGCCAAACGACAGATAAAGGAAATGTAATTGTGTTCACATCAACCAAATGCAAGGCCATGGACAAAGAAACTGGAGAGGTCATAGAAAGGGGATACAGAAACATTGATAAATTATAGATATTTAAAGATCTGACCTCTTGTAGATATGATAAGGATTTAGACTCAGACTAAAAGAAGACAATGACCATTGTAGTCCATCATTCTTGAAAGAATAATGTTATTAGTAATTGCAATGTTTAAAGGATGGTTTGGTAATTTTGGTTGTTTATTTTTTTGACAGTGCATCTGATGTGACAACAGAAGACAGGTCCATGTTGTACAAGTTCAAAGGGAGATGAAGCTGTGAAATTATTAGTATTTCACTTCTTGTACGCAGGATTCATGAACTAAAGACATGTATATACGTGAGTTCCTTTGGAGACAATTGTGTATGTTTTTCTCTAATAGAAAATAGTGAGACATAATTAAGAATAGATTATGAAATGTTGATGTCAGTTATAATTTAATTTTCTTGGTTTGATGTTGATGGTTATAATCTGTTGATATGATATTAAGTTATTGATGAATGAGTTGTTGTGGTGATCAGGAACAAAGATTCGGGGGGGAAATTAGCCTTGCTGTGAATAATGCATTGTTGGCATTATGTTGGTTGTTGAATTATGATCTCTCCCTTGAGGTCCTTTGGTCTTGGTTATAAAATTCATATCTGTAATTTGATTTAAGGGTCATGTTGAGAACTATGATGTAAACATTGTCATATTCAGTCACGTAGGGACTTTTTCAAAATCTGTAAACCCACTTGGTTGGGTGCTTGAGTAAAAAATGTAAACCCACTTGGTTTGGTAGTTGAGTCAAATACCACTTGGTTTGGAGATTGATGTAAGTATGAGTCCTTGGTGATAGGAAATTTCATACTCAGTTGAGTCATAAATTCATATATTCTATTGAAAACCTGAAAACTCAACATGTGCTCAGGAGGAGCATGGTTAGTGTAGATCAGATCTACAAAGCTCTTCTTTCTACAAGGAAAGAGAAACTTGGTTTCTGCATTGGTCCACCATTTTCCCTTTATGTCAAAGGGGGAGATTAACTTGGTGTTTGAATACTGCTTATGATTGATGTGTCTAACAGGTATCTACAAATTGTGGTGATCAAACACCAACATGGTTGCCATCAAGTCCAAAGGGGGAGATTGTTGGAATTATGATGTAATTTTTTATCCTTGATGGCAACCTACTCGACGAGTTTCCTTTTGATAGCAACCTATTTGTTGAAGATGTAAAATTGATGTATCTACAGGTCAGTTTAGATGTGATAGAAAAAGGAATTTCAGTTAGTGACAAAGGAATGATGAAGGTAAAATTTCAAGATGTATACGTAGGTTTGATGAAGGGAACCACGTAAAGTCGCGTATGTGTTGGCGCACTAATTTTAACCATACCAAAGGTCTTTACCATGGTATTAGCCCACAATATTGAGCACAGTAACGGCTTTTTGATCTCGTCCAAGAATACCACCTATACTTGTGTGGTTTTGGATCACGGTATTAGCTAAGGCTCACACTATATAAGGAGGAGAATATCATAGTGCAAGAGTGTGTATGCGTATGGGTATTGAATGAATATTTCAATCTGAAGTATATCTGCATGGAATGGGTTACGGGTTATTGATAGATCTGAAATATTGATGCACCTATGAATACAATGATGGATCAGGATCTCTAGACCTGAAATGACTATGTATTTGCTTGATATGTTTGTGAGATATTTAGATATTTAATCTGACACATGTTTTCTGAAGTGAAGGGTATGATCTGAGTAAGTCTATTGATCTGAAGTGTTACGCAAGCCTGAATATTTACAGATCTATATGCAGGTTTGATTCAAGGAAGGCGTGTATACATGCGGGTGCAGTTTGAAAAAGGCACGTATATATTAAGTAAATCCATACGAAGTATGGTTTTAGAAGAAGCGCGTACTGTCACAGATTTATCTTATTGAAGAAGCATATGCAAGCTAGGGTTTTGTTGAAGAATGCTGAAGGAAATTTTTGATCAGTTTTACTGTGTTTCTACTATCTGTCAATGATGTCTTCATATAGATATGGGTTGTTTGAGTATTGATTATGTTTCTAGTTTATTGTGATTAAATATAAGTGATTGGTTGCTTGATTGATGATTTAGTGAATGATTTGATACAGTTATGAGTTTCAGTTTGATGTATGTTATTTGGACTTAAATCAGTGGAGTGGGTCTAGTCTGAAAATATGATGAAAAGAGGCCTACAAGTTGTGTTGTGCTGAAGTTGTTGGATCCAGTATGACATTTTATGAAACGTGGTCTGCGGTGGTGCTGAGGGTTGGAGCCTTCAATGAGGGGGTCGAAGCTCCCTTTCAGTGGTAGCTGGTAAACGAGATCAGGGGGTTGGAGCTCCCTTCCAGTAGCAGTTGGAGAACAAGAGAAGGTTTCAGCCTTCTGTAGGTGGGTGCTTGCGTGCTGGTATGAGTTTGTGCCAATACAATATTGTAAGCAATTTTATTTATAATACATATTGAAGAGAGAGATGACAACAATGGTGGTTTTCTCCGGACTTGGTTTCCACCTTAAATCCTGGTGTTCATGTGTCTTGCTTATGTGTGATGATTTATTCTATTCTTACTGCACATGTTTACTACTTACTAAATGTCTGATGAATAAATGATGCATTGAACTAAGTAAATTTTCTAAAGACTTATCCATCTAATAAGCTCACTGGGCTATGCAAGTTGCTTTAAGAAAGTCGCATGCATACGCAAGTTGAATTAATTAAAGTCGCGTATAGAAATCAATAAAAGTAAGGAACAATTTTTGTGGGTTTTAAAATACTGATTCACACCCCCGCCCACCCTCTCGATATTTTTCGCATCAAATTATTACATCACAGGTCTCAAAATGAAATTTATATCAAATTACAGATATGAATTTTATATCCAAGACCAAATATCCTCAATAGAGAGAGATCATCGAACAAAATTTAGCAACCATGATACACATAATGCCAACAATGCATTATACACTATACAGCAAATTCTCCCCCTAAACTTGTGCTATTTTCAACAACTAATTCATTAAAGCATCTTCTTCAAGAAGATAAATATCCAAGAAGAAAATATAACTCAAAAACCATATCAATAGACTGTACCCATCAACACCTGATCAATAAAACCAAATCATGACTGTCAGCAGCATGATGGAGTCTATTCTGGAGGTGGACCCATTGATTTCATGTCATAGAGAACCATACACGACTGTCTGTCAAGAGACTCGCGTATATATGTGGCTATACTTCAAGAAACCTGCATAGCGAAATCAACCTTCTGAAATTTCATCTAAAGATAGAGCAGATAAGTTTAACAACACAATGAGGCAAAGACAACTCCTAGTTTCTGTTTGAGATATTCAAATGCTTCTCTGGGAAGAGGTTTAGTAAATGTATCAGTAGCTTGTTATTTGGAGGGAAAATACTCCAATTTAACCTTTTTCTCAAGCACTTGTTCTCATAGAAAGTGATACTTAAGAGGAATATGCTTGGTTTTGGAGTACATACCATGATTTTTTGAAATACTAATAACACTTGTACTATCACATAGGATGGAGATGGGTGGACAAAATTTAATTTTAATATCGTGTAATGTCTGCATCATCCAAAGAAGTTGTGTGCAACAATATGAAACAACTACATATTCTGCTTCCGATGTAGATAAGGCAATGGAACTTTGTTTCTTATTGTACCAAGATACTAATCGAGGCCCCATATAAAATGCACCTCCACTAGTGCTTTTCCAGTCATCAACATTTCCAACCCAGTCCGCATTTGTGTAAGCATGAAGAGTAATATTGACATCTTTAGGATACCATAGACCAAAATCTTGAGTTACTTGGAGATATTTGAATACTCTTTACTACCTGAATACGTGACTCCTTTGGATTGGCTTGGAAATGTTCAACAATCCCAACTGCATGCATGATATTTGGTCTAGTACCTGTTAGATAAAGTAGACTCCTAATCATAGACCTGTATTCTAGTTGGTTTACCGTGGGAGAATCATCATGAGAACTGAGGTTACATCTTGTCATCATTGGATTACACATAGGTTTGCAGTCTTCCATCCCATACTTCTTCAGAATCTACTTGAGATAATTTGTTTGTGAGAGAAATATGTCATCTTTTTCTTGTTTCACTTGTAAACCAAGAAAATATGTTAGTTCCCCAAGTAAATACATTTCGATTTCTTGCTACATAACAGAAGCAAATTTTTGACTCATAGATTATTCATTACTCCCAAAAATGATGTCATCAACATAAACAAAAATAAGTAACAGTTTATCATCCTCAATTTTTGTGTACAATTTACCATCTGCAGATCCTTTTGTGAAGCCTTGTTGTTGAAGATATTTGTCAAGATGATAATACCATGCTCGTGGAGCTTTTTTCAGCCCATATAGAGCCTTTTTTAGTTTGCATACAAGATTTTCATCATTCTCCAAAATGAATCCTTTTGGTTGTTGTATATATACTTCTTATTCTATATCTTCATTAAGGAAAGCATATTTTACATCCATTTGATAAAATTTGAAACGTTAAAAACTTGAAAATGCAAGAAAAATTCTTATGGCTTCAAGTCTGGCTACTGGTGCAAATGTTTCTTCAAAATATATACCTTCTTGTTGAGCACAAACTTTACAAACAAGTCTAGCTTTGTTTCTACTTACCTCTCCATTTTCATTCAAATTATTTTTGAATATCCATTTTGTCCCAATAACATTTTTATCATAAGGCCTTGGAACCAATTCCCAAGTATTATTCTTTTCAATTTGATCATGTTCTTCATCCATGACCTTAACCCAACGTTCATTTTTGCTAGCTTGATTTACATATTGTGGTTCAGTGGTGGATAATAATGCTAGATAAATAGGTGATCCTACAAGGGTTCTTCTTGTTTGTACCCCAGATTCCTTTTCTCCTAGAATTTGAATTTTTGGATGATTATTTTGAACATACCTCGATGGAGCCTTTTCTCTATCTGATGTGTCTTCTTCTGATGCTTCATTAGTTTATTCTTCTATATCATTGTGATTTGATCTGGGAAAACATTCATCATCTTCATCCTCTTTTGTTGTCGTTACCCTTTTGGGAGTTGTGCATGCTTCATCAATCACAACATCAATACATTGAACAATTTTCGAAGTCTCTTATTGTAGAATTTGTATCCTTTACTTCTAGAAGAGTAACCAAGAAGTATTACTTCATCTGCTCTAGCTTCAAACTTACCAAGTTTTTCATCATTATTTTTGATGAAATATTTTCTTCAAAAAACTCTAAAATGCTTCACAGCGGGAGACTTACCATACCAGAGTTCATAAGGAATTTTATCACTATTTGTTAGTGTGAATTCTAACTGCAAGCATATGAAAAAATCTCACTTTAGCCGTGAATAAAAAACAACCCTAACATTAAATTTGGCTATCAATTTCCTTAGATCTGCAGTAGGTGATCAGAATAAATGCTACAAAAATCCATATCTATGCAATTAAAGACATTAAACAATGAAAATAAACAAGATTTTCTCCATACATCTAATAGACAAGACAAGAATTTATAAAGAATTTTTTGTATTATGACCCCTGGGATGGGAACACAAAAATATTTTACCAATCCCCCTCAATGGGATGGGTTCTTGTATGTCCTCAGCGCTTCAGATCCAAGATCTCTCTCTCTTGATGGTGCAAAAAACCCAGACAAAATAGAACTCAAAGGGAGCTTATAAGCAAAAGTAGAAAAAATATGGCAATGATGGAGGATCAAAGTCAGACCAAAAGTATAGATCAAAAGGTGATAAAAAAGATAGCGAATGAATGGAAAATTCCTTCTATTTATAATAAAATATTGAGTTAGTCTAGATATTGGTGCATAGTTAAAATATTGTTAACCAAATCTAGATCCAACTTACTTGGAATATTTTATTATTTTTGGTGGAGGGAAAAGGAATTTAGAATTGGTTAAATCCCTTTATTTAGAAATAATAAATAAACGATTTTTGTATTATTTCAAGGATGAGGTTAAGGAATAATTAAATAAATAATTATTTATTTAATTATTTAAGAATGATTTAGTCAAATTCAACAATGAATATTATTAAATATTGATTTAAATAACTATTCCTAGAGAATAATAAGATGAATAATAATTTATCTAATTAATTCTCATGTTTTGGGTTAAATATGACCAGGAATATTAATTAAACAGTGGTTTAGTTCATTATCCCTAGAGGAAAATCAAACAAATAAGGATTTCTTTAATTATTCCTCATGGGGTTTCCTGTTTAGACCAGAAATAATTTAATAAACTATGGGTTATTAAATTA
This sequence comes from Pinus albicaulis, assembly GCA_034641835.2. Taxonomy (NCBI): domain Eukaryota; kingdom Viridiplantae; phylum Streptophyta; class Pinopsida; order Pinales; family Pinaceae; genus Pinus; species Pinus albicaulis. The sequence continues at coordinate 572,737,993 of CM076572.1, forward strand.
TTTCTCATAGTGAAAGAAATTTTACTATATTAAAATTGGTCTTACATGGTGTACTTTAGTCCATCTGATAGTAACAGGTTAGATGACCAAAAAGTGGTGTAACAGATTTCCCCCTAACGTGTGAGCGTTAGGAGCTAATCGTATGACCGAAGTACGTTGTAAGAACACAATCACTAGACACCTAAGGGGAGTCAGAGAGAGAGAAATATAAGATGAGCTGAAGTGAGAGAGGACAAGACCCTGAGGAGGTGAGACTTACAGGTGCAACAAGTCTCTTTTATGAGTGAGTACATGTTCTCAATGAGGTAGTGGAGGCATACCTATGCTCGCCGAGATGACAAAGTACAAAGAATAATGGTGCGCCCAACAAACATGGGACTAAGCTATATAGTACATGTTGGCATAAACATGGGCTAGATAAAAAAACATAATGGATCCCACATACATATTTTTCTTGGGGAAACAACCAGGACTTATACAATAATATATGAGAACATGAGATATAATAACAGCCAAAGAGGCCCTGTAAAATAGGAAAGGGCTCTGAAAATATGAATGATACATGCAAACTAAAAAGTCATTTTAAATGGCTAAGACCAGAACCATCAAATCTGGATAGCTGCATCCAAGGTTGTAGTAAAGAGTTCGTTCAGGTATGTGGGGGACTACCTGAAGGGCCACCCCCTCATGAGGTCTAAAACATCTCACACACACCCGAGAATCACTGGTACAATCTGTTGCATCACTGAATCACTGAGTATATGGATCTCGATCATGCCATAAGGAGCTGGAATTGAGAAACAATCAAGTCAAAGGGAAATAATGGGTCCCTTTTCCTAATATGAGGCATTGAACAAGAGTGGAAGCTGGAACCAAGGTACATCACCCTCTATACCTGTCTTCTGAAATGAATAAGTTGATGTCGACATAAGGAGGTCCACCATAGGTGAGGAAATAAGGAATCCTCTACTAACGCACAAGGGATAATAGTAAAGTGACTGATAGACTCACACCAGGGATGATGGTGGAATGGGGGGTACTAAGTAGCAAGCTGATGACTTCCCTTGTTAGAGCATAAAGGGAATGAATGACCTGGAAACTACTGACTCGACTCTGGAGGGGATAGGGGATAGTATGACTGAAGGCCAAAATGTGCGACACGAGAGAGGTAAAAATCAATGAAGGATGGAAGACTATGATGAGAGACAAAAGGAACTCGAGACAGACTCCATGGATGCAATGATGACTCAACTTGGATGCTCTAAACAAGGGCGACTCGATGATGCTGCCACACAGGGAATAAATTTGATTTTGAGAAGCAGCAAAGTGACCCTTCTTGGAAAAAAGGCTTCCGGGTGAAGTATCAAATCACCAAACAACAAAAGATAGCTACCTAAAAGAAATAAAATGCGCATTTCAAAAGGGAAATGCTAAGGGTAAAATTTCTTAAGGTAGAACGCATTACGAGGATTAAGAAGAGGGTGGCCTTAGAAATCCTCTAGAAGGTATGCCCCTTTACCCAAATCCTTACTAATGATGTAAGGGCCTATCCATAATGAGTCAAACTTCCCATGACTGAGGACATCATGAGCCTGGTCATACACTAGAATGAGATCGCATTCGTGAAAAGTATGAGGGTGGACTTTTCGGTCATATTCAGCTTTGGTGCGCTTCTTAGCCGCTTCGTTGGTTTGAAATTCAACACGACGGTCATCAGAAGCGCGCTCAAGCATGATAAGTCTTTTTTCTAAAGGTTGGGTGTCAGGGAGAAGTTAGATGGCTAGGTGAAGGGAAGGTATTTCACAATCGATTGGTAATACTACCTCCTCGCGAAAAAAAAGGTGGAAAGGAGTAAACCTGGTGGCAGTTTTAACAGAAGTTCTATAGGCCCACAAAGCAAGGAAGAACATAAGGTGCTAGTTGATTTTGTGCTTGTTCATCATCCGTTGAAGCATAGTTTTAAGGATTTTATTGACCGCTTCAACCTGGCCATTACCTTGGGGGTAATAAGTTGATGAATATTGGTGCTCAAAGCCCAACAAAGAGGAAATCTCACACCCTGTCTCATCTTCAAAATGTTGGCCATGGTCAGAGACCAATTTTTTTGGAATCCCGAATTGAGCAATAACCTGGTTAAATAAAAATATGGCTGCAGTGGTTGTCGTGTTGTTGAATTTTGGCATGGCCTCAACCCATTTGGTGAAATAGTCAACCGCCATGATGATATACTTGTGGTTACTAGCAGATGGAGGTCAACACTCCATAAAGTATATGGCCCACTTACAGAAGGGACCAACTGAGATGACAGGATGGAGGGGAGCCGGAGGTGCTTGAGCCTTTGGGGAAAAGTGTTGGTAATTGGAATATTTTTTGAATGCTTCAATGCATTCACCAAAGAGAGAAGGCTAAAATTACCCAGCACGAGTGATTTTCTGGGCAATAGCAAGATCGAAGAGGTGGCCACCACAAGCACCATTATTTCAGGAATTAAGTACTTGCTCAGCTTCAGCATGCGTGAGACAACGACAAAGGACAGTATCTACACCGCAATGATAGAGGTCGTCACCGATGAGAAGGTAGCGGGGGGCCTGGTGTCGAATACGTCGTCGAGCTAACGATCAATATGGAGGGAAAATTTTTGGGTTCACAGATATGTGAGGATGGCGCCATACCAAGGGTCATCCGAAGTAATGGAAAACAAATGTTCGTCGGGAAAATCATCATTAATTGGTCAATCTTTCGTACTAGTGGGTAAGTCATAAATGAGATCAACGAGGGCTAAACCTTTCTTACTCTTTGGTGTGAGAAATTCAATATTGAATTCCTGAAGAATAATGATCAAACGGGCATACTTCCCATTGATGATCCATCGACTCAATAGAAAGGCCATAGGGTTGGAATTAGTCACGACCTTGGTGGAACACATGAGGATATAATGACAAATTTTGTGGACCGAGAACACAACAACCAATGCCAATTTCTCTTCATGTGAGTAGGACACAGGGGGGTCTACAAGGTTCTTATTAACATAATAGTTAACATGCTCAATTTCATTGTCATCTTCCTGAATAAGGACCCCAGCGACCGAGTGGGTGGAGGCTAAGATGTACAGGATGAAATCCCTATCAAACTTAGGAGGACTAATCAAGGGAGAGGAGGTGAGAGTATGTTTCAGGGCATCAAAAGGCTCTTGGCCATAGTCATCCCATATGAATGGAATGTTAGATTTGAGGAGTCTAAGGAACCCATGCGCGGTGGTGGCATAGTCAGGTACGAACCGACGAAGGAAGTTAGTTTTGCCTTGGAGGCGTAAGGTAAGAGGAATAGGAAGCTCAAGAATGGCTTGAACTTTCAAGGGATCAAGTGTTATACCATCTTTAGACACAATGAAGCCTAGAATATGGCCAACAGGAACATAAAAGACACACTTCAGTGGGTTGAGGCGGATATTATACTTGTGACATCGGAGAAATACAATACACAAATCATGGAGGTGTTTCGCCCGATGTTTAGAACGCACAATGTTGTTGTCTAAATAAGAAAGTATAGTATGAGCTAGGTCATGAAAATAGTATGACATGACCCACTGAAAAGTGGCTCCGGCATTCTTAAGGCCGAACGACATGACCCTATAAGCGAAAGTTCCCCATGGACTAATGAACGCAGTTTTAAGCTTATCAGCATGACAGATAACAATCTGGTTGTATCCGGAGAAACCATCCATGAAGGATAGAACCTCATGCCCTGCACACTCATCGATGATTTGTTCAATGAAAAGTGTGGGGAATTTTTCTTTGGGAAAAGCTTTGTTCAGGTTGCGAAAGTCAGTGCAAACACGGATGGTGCCTTATTTTTTGAGAACGAGAACCAGATTGGACACCCAATTGATGTATTCAATGGGATAGATAAAACCATCCTGCTTGAGCTTATCAATTTCGGCTTTTATAGCCTCTCGTCTGGAAGGATTAATGGGTCTCAACTTTTTATGGATAGGATTGGCATCAGGCCATGTATCGATATGGTGTTCGACAATGGCAGGATCAAGTCCGGGCATTTCTGAATAGGACCAGGCGAAAACATCACAGAATTCCTTGAATAGCTTAGTGTAAGCCTCAAATTATTCCAAGGTGCATTGGGCACCCAAGGTAATGTTTTCTTCTACCCCTGGTTTGTTAGAAATGTTAATTTTAATGGTAGCAGTGATATTTTCCATATTTCCTTTTTCGAAATCATCTGGTGCAGGAATTGGATTTTAAAACAATCGACCTCATCAGGAATGAAATATTTTGATTCCACAGCATATTGGTCATGGGATTGCTGCAGGAGTAAGTACGCACGGTGGTGCATATCATCCCATAGAAAGTCAGGGGTGGTAATAGCTTCCATAATTTCTTCATAAGAACAGTAGATGGGGTGACTGGTGGGAGGATGACCACATGACGCGACGAAGCTACCTGACTCATCATTATGAGAAGTGAGGTTCACATGTGCATCGTCATAGAGGGTGACATAAGAACAAGTAGATGAAGAATCTACCGATGTTGAGCCCAAGGTGATCATTGAAGGGAGGTCAAGCGAAACAGAAGGGGATGCCCCAGAGGTGTATACAACCTTGGATCTCATAGATGATGAAAGGTAGAGGATAGTGGCTGACGAATTCATCATATTGACATCAGGAGGAGGTATGCCAATGGGAGTGAATGTGTCCTCTGGTTCTGCCGAAGAAAAACTCGCAAGTAAGGGAGAGGCGGACTCGTTGCGCTCGGCCTTGAATTGGCGAACTGCTTCCAAGGAGGTGCGGAAATCTTTGATGCGAGGACAGAGGTGAGTATAGTGGCCATGGAAATCACACAAAGAAAAAGATTGATTTGTGTGCAAATTATTGAGTTTCTTGGCTGAAGTTGGTAAAGTAACATAGACTTCTGGGATATCATACTCAGGAAATGCTTCGTTGACCATGGGTTTAAGACGAGGCAATTCGGGAAATATTTTTGGTAGCATGACCGAAAAAATCACACAAAGCACACGAGGGTGTACGCTTTGGAGGCTTAGGAGGAGCAGGTGTTATCTGGGCAGCCTTGTCCTTAGGTGCCTTTTTTTGGGCTTTCCCCCCTCACCTGAGGCTTTCGCAATAGGATTAGATTCTTGTTGAGGTGGCTGAGGCATAGAAGCGAAGGGAGGGGTCACAGCAACCGGTTGGATTAGGGTCAAAGCAATGTAAGTTTTGATCTGACCAGGCAGGTATTGGTTAGTGGATCAATATAACAGACCAGATCCTTAGGGTCATGTTGGTAAGGATCAAGGTAGCCATAAAAGGTATCGAAAATACTCTGGAAGCGGGAGAACGAAATAGTATCTGACCAGAGGGGTAATGGCTAGGCGGAATAGCTCTGAGAATTCGGTTCGTAATATGTCAGCTGATCTATAGTGACGATATTTATGTTGTGAGGAAAGCACATCTTATGGTGAACTGCATATGGGAAAACATACTTCACATAAGTATAGCTATGACCCTATAGAATGTTTTAGTCTAAGGGGGCATCAATGACTTCAACATCAACACAAACAGTTTTTCCCGCAAGAGTAATAGGACAATTATGGAACATGCCAAGGGGCTGGGAAGATTAGCCATCCCACACACGGAGGGTGATAGTGGAAGGGGCTAACTCGAGCAATCCGAGATTTTTCCAAATAGAAGCAGACATCACGTAGGTGGATGCCCCCTCGTTAATGATACATCGTGAGATGTTCGCATTCTAGATCTTGATAGGTATTTGGAAGGCGAGGGATGAAGGTAGGGGTGGATGCTTTGACTTGTCAACATTGAAGATAATCAAACGATCATCTGAAGGATCCACATCAACCATGGCAGTTATTAGAGCTTTACGTTGTGAAGGGCACAATTGGAGGACATCTAGCATTGACATGGCGGTAGGGGATTGCGCCAAGTCATCTACTATACTATAGGTGTGGGCAGCTTTACTAGAAGTAGCGTTTCGGCGTGATGTCCCTTTAGGGATCTTGGTATGTACCTATGCCTTAGGTTGAGGGATCTGTAAAGGACCATTTGGTGTAAAAATTGGCTATGTGTGACCTGAGGACTGGGGCTCAGTTACGGACATAGCGGGAGGCTTAGTGTACTGGCACGATAGAGTCTGAAGGTCGAGATTGACAGTCTTGGCCTGGTCAGAGTACATCATAAGGATCTGGTAATCAGAGGTACCAGATGGAGGAGGTTGAGCAGTCGCCTGACCTTCAGGGGGTTAGGCAGCCACATATCCTTGCTAGGGAAAAGGATTGGTAAACACAATTGGTTGAGTAGGCATAGCATTAGGAGGAACCGAAGCAAAGGCTTTTTGTCCTCGAGATGTTGCTTGAGCTTCCCATAGTTGATGCATCTGAGGTAAAGGAGGACAATCATGAGTATAGTGACCATGGACACTGCAACAAGAACAAGGCATATTCGTGCGAAGAGGCTTGTTCTGCTCAGGCTGATCGCCTTGTTGCTAAATTTCAGTGTTATATGTATTCCCTTAGGGATTGTTTCCTGGATTACCTAGAGAAATTTGGTTCTGGTTGTCTTTCCTCTTATTTTGGGAAGTCGGAGGATTAGTCGCACTCTACTGCGCATACACCTGACCCTGAGAGGAGAGTGGCTGCTACTGCGGAGCTTGAGAAGGCATGGGAGGCGGAGGTGCTTGTGCTAAAGAGTTGGAGCACCTAGCTATGGATACAGATAGTAAGGAGGTTGAGCAACATTGGGGTAAATAGGTTGGGCAATAGAAGGCCCTAACATCAGAGGATGAGGTTGGGAAAATGCGTGAGGTATGTCATGTCTTGGATACATGTTTTCGGGAGGGGGAAAAGTACTAGAGGAGTTGGCCCCTCCCTGAGGGAAAACATAACCCATAGGAGGATGAGTGTACTGATGTGAAAGGGATCCAACGATACCATCGGCGGCATGAGATGCCCCTAGTGCATTGGCACCACCAGGTCTAGGGAGATCAAGTAAGATGGTATAAACATAACTAGATTGCACGTAGATCAAGTCATATTTCAACACAACTTGGAGGGCTTCTTGCTTAGTTTCATGAAAGTGAGATGTGACATATTTACCAATAGAGGGAAAAAGGGATCTGATAAACCATTCCATGTAAACACGGCCTTCGAAAATTGGAGCTCGACATAAGTTCTTCCTTTTGTGCCATTCTTGAACATGGTCAAATAGGCAGGTGGCAAAATTTTGACCGAAAGCGGTCAAAAGTTTGCTAGCGGTGTAATAGCGAAGGGGAAGCTGGAAATAGGAAAAAAACACCTTTGCAAGAGTCGCAAAAGTAGCATGAGAGGCAACGTCCTAGTCAGCATACCACTTGGAAGCTTCTCCAGTAAGCGTACGCTGGAATAACCGAAGACGGATAGAGTCATCAGTGATAGAGTTGGACGAACACCACATGTGGAAAGAACGAACATGGTTGGTAGAATCCTCTCTAGCATTTCCTTCAAACTTAGGGATGTCTGAAGGAATATTGGTTGGAATAGCATGCCAACCCGGATCATTATGTATAGGGTCATTAATCGGCTGGCTTAACTCGGGAAGGCTTAGGCCTGCCATATAAGGAAGTAAGGGAGTAGCTGGAATCATTCCTGTTGCGGCTCCACTAGTAGTGAATCCAACATTAGAGCTGGGTCACCACTAGCGGTAGTTCCTGCACCATACATGATGAAGGTGAAAAGTGGAGGAGAACCCGACGAACCAGAATAAGAGTTGGAATGGGGATTCGATGAAGGACTATCTCGGACCCTACATGGTGGAGTAAGTCTTCCTAATAGAAATTGAGGATGAATGCCTTGGAGTCTCAAGGATAAATGCCTTGGAGGTGCAATGATGGAAAAGATACATGAGAACCCAATAAGGAAAAGAGGTAAACAAGGGCATGGAGGTGCAGATTAGTTACTTACAATGCTTTATTCTTGGCCTGGCGATGTAAACCATGCGCTCTTCACTTTAGGTGTGAGTGTGTGTGATAAATGTGTTAATTTTAATTAAGCCCAGACGTGTGTATAGAAAAAATAAAAAAGATGTTGTATAACTATAAATAAAACTTAAAGTGACAGTAAAATAAACAGCTAAATATGCATAAATTTAAACCCAAAAAGGAGGGCTTCCCAACAAATAGTCTAAGGGTGGGCGAAATCTACCCAAAGGCACACAATATGGCCAGTAGATCTAAGGTCAAGAGGATAGGGATCTAAAGGTCAAATTTGATGAAAAGAGGTGTATAAAACAGCAAGAAACCAGAGGGAAAAATGCTAAAAAATAGGTGGTGAAAGGCTACAACTGAAATGGAAACATAAGGGACATGTTTGGGTTTCAAAATGTCACTCATTACCATACATTTTTCACCTATGCTTCCATTATATCACCCATTATTCACCACCATGTCACTTCATTTTCCCTATTATTCACCATTAATGGGTCTCATTTATATTTTCCAAATATTATTTATTTTTAAGCATTTTTAAGAGAAATTCTTGATTAAATATTAGAAAATAATATATTTTACTTTATATATGGAAAGTGGGTTGTTTTTGTGACATGTGTAGGTGCAAAGGAAGCTTCCAAGACACCTTTATGTGGCCTTGAAGGATAAAATTCGAATTTGAGAAGATAAACCTCATGGAGAAGATTATGATCTCATGGAGAAGATCAAGGACAAAAGGGGGTTATGTGTCTAGATGGTTGAGAGATTTATGGAACTAAAAGAGAGATTAGTGGATGATCATTATGAGTTTGTTACTCATCCCATTGTATAAATAGGAGTACAATCTCCTCCATTTGTAATATTGAAGTTTTGTAATTTTAGAATTTTGGAGTATGTAATCTTAGAAGCTTAGAGTTGTAATCTTAGAGTTGGTTTGTAATGGAGATTTTGAAATAAAAAAAGCATACTTTGGTTTGCTTCTACATCTGAGTCTCCATTGAAGTGGTGTGCTTGTGGAGTTATGGAGGACCCCGATGGCCTCACTTGCATGCTTGTTTGTTTATTTTAGGTATAACTAAATTTATGTTTTTGTTTGATTTCAAATTTTAAGTTTTGTTAAATGTTCTAATATTGGAAGGATCTCATTTGAAAGTGTTTTTGTAAGAGAACCATAAGATCTTAGACAATTATTAGATCTAGGTTTACTTCATTTTAGCTTTTAAGTTCTTATTAGATGTTCTAATGTTGGAAGAGATCTTGTAGAATATGTTCTTGTAAGAGAACCATAGATCTCAAACAATTGTTAGATCTAGGTTTGGAAGAGATCTTGATGAATATGTTCTTGTAAGGGAACTTTAAGATCTTGGACAAATTAGGAATCTTTCTAGATCTATATATTTTAGATAAGCACTTCTAAGTTTACCTTCCCGGGTTGACATTAAATTAAACTCTAATTGAAATCATCAATTAGAACCAAACATTTTGGTGTCGTTGCCGGGGAAGTGCAACTAGAAGGATTTAGTAATTATTTTATGCATTTATTTTTAATGGGCTAATTTGTGGAACTTGGTGACAGCAGGTTCATAAAGGAGTTCAAAGTTTGCAGCATTTTTATTTTTGCACATAGTTAATGTAAACCCCCATTTCTCACTAATCTATCTACGGATGAGGAATTTGACAATGTTGAACAGGTACTTCTTGGAGAGCAAGGGCAATAACCTTGAGCCAACTCTAAGACATGATTCTCACATACTTGTAAAACATAATGTAAAATTTTTAAATCTTGATGTGAGCATGTTTGAATTTTTAGTCCGTAGATGGCTTCATTGGAAGCATTATTTTACTTAGAAATCAAAACATCTTTCAAGTTAATGTAGAATAGATTAGAAAAATAAAAATGAGATCTCATTAGAAGTCATTAGAAGTCGTTATCATTAGAATTTTTTAGTTTTGTTTTCAAAAAAATAAATCATCATGAATAAATTCAGTGATACATCTTTGCATCTCTATGTCTTGTTTCTGTATCACGGGTGAGCCCAGAGCTTGATTATCGGAAAGCCTTGTCTTCCGAGAGTCTAAACGCCCCCATGACATTGCAGAAAGAGTGTAGATAATGCAAGGTTTTGTCGCAAATCTTAATTGTGTTTTATCATCCACGTTAACCTGCATAAATAAAAAAATCAAGAGATTAGTATGCTCTCTTCCTGTGCTTTGTGCGATCAGAAAGATCAGAAAATCAATTGATTTATTTCAAATAAAAATACTTTTGCTGGAAAATTTATTTGCTATATGACAATAAAGAATTTTGTAAATGGGCGAAAAATCATCTTAAAAAAAACATTTTAGATAAAACTTACTCTTTTTTTAGTTGAAAAAAAAAAATCACATAATAATATATATATATATATTATTAAAAATGATATATATTATTATTATTAAAAAAAAATTCTTTTTAAACTAACCAATTTAAAAAAAAAGATAGGATTCCATTTTTTTTTTTAGATTTAAAAAAAAAAAAACAATAGAAAACAAACAAACAAACAAACTCATTCAAAAATAGAAAACTCAAAAATTGCTTGCTTTAGCTACCCAAACACCTTGCCTAAAAGACAATAGGTTGCTTCATTCCTTCATGGATTCAATGGGCCACATCATTCATGATCTCTGGACTTATGGAATGTATTATCAAACGCCCACAACTGATTCATCATCTCCACCAACTCCATACTCTCTTGGGCGGTTGTCTTGTCTATATAAACCCTCGAATCCTACCTCCCTTTCGCATATTCACATTCTTCGCATTTCTATTGGATTTCGTAGAGATGGTAGGCACTCTTCATCGTGGCCTTCCTCTTTTCCTCCTCAATGCGTTTTTCATTATTTGCTCACACGCTTACTCAGAAATCCCACATCGTCCAACTGCTCACCCACCCTTGCATCACAGTGATAAGAATTTTCCAGGGCATAATCGCTCGTTACTAGACAATACAATCGAAACAAAAACAATGCCCATTGCCACAATGGCCAAGTGGGTATATAAAATAAAAACAGTGCCCATTTCATACCTCCACACACAACTGTATAATTAATGCGTAACCATGCCCAAGTTTCAAGCTGACAATTCCGAGCATGTTGACGAATAGCACGGCGATGCATTTCCTGGACTCCAGAACTACAAGTAGATTGTCAAAATAGAAATCAATGTCGGCTTTGAGGTCTTGGAGGAGAGGGACCTGGCGCTCCCGCCTGCTCACCCCTGGTGAAAGAAGCTCCAGATGGGGGTAGTGCAACCGGCATTTTTTTTTACGACGCCGTCATCAAAGAAGGAAGCACAGAAAGAACCACGGCACTTCAGCAACGCCAAAACTATAAGAAAAACACTTCTTTCATAAACCACAGATCCAGTATCTCTCTATGATAAAATTGGGCTTTTTGTTCAGAAAATATGGAGGAAATAGCGCTAGGATATTTTCTGATTTCGTTGTCATCGAATATCGAGGAGGAAGTTTGGATTCACTACTAAATCTGGCATAATCGACCTTGTCATGACATTAAGTGATTAGTTAAACCTGAAATAAAAGCCAAAACATATGGAACCATTTCAAAGTCGATCATTCAAATTTTAGTATGCATAAGATAACATGGTGGAGCATCGGTTTCGTTGGTTCTACAAGAGAAATTGTGTCTTATTTTTCCTGTTGTGCGAATGGATTTAACACTTTAAAAGGCGAAAAGGGTTGTTGTGTTATGGGAGATGATGAAAAGGATTCTTAACTGTAAAGTTAGATGGCAACAGAGAAACAAAAAAACGTAACCTCTGCAAAACGTCAGCTTTTAAAACGCATTTTCTGATTGAACCAAGAAAAATTTAGAAAAAAACGAAGACATGGGTTTTTTTCAGAACTAAATGAGTTACATAACCCATAAATCTTTTCCTTGAATTCTTAACGGTTTGAGGGGAAATCGCGATTATTTGAGACCATGTTTCTATAGGAGCTATATGCACTAATCAAAGGGTCACACCTCATCATACCATGGTAATAAACGTGTTGAACATATGAATTTCAATTTTGTTTTTAAAACAATGCGACATCACTGGCATATTACATGGTAAATAACAACAATGCAAAATAATGGTGAAAAATAGAGTTGCATCATTTTTAAGAATCACTGGATATGCATTCATTTTCAAATTTGAAAGAATATATTGTTGCAAGAAGTCGCATTTTTGTTGGAAACTAGCCCAACATTTTGTACCGATCATCTTCACAAAACAGGCTTTTGAAGCAAATTTTGGTGCCACCATCAAATTTTATGGTACCAATAATAGAGGCAAACTTTGAACTTTATTTCCTTGGAAACAAATGCCTTTCTTTGCCGACAACGTAAGTAAAATTGGTGGCGCTACCCAGATATGCTTATGCATTCTATTTGGTGCATTGAAAAATCTTTGAAGGTCGAAAATGACATGATGCCATTGGTAACTTCTTTCATGGTTACTTTATTGCAGGTTGAAATTTTGTTTTTACAATCACTTTCGTACAATGGTTCACATATTAAATGAAAATTGGTTCATATGTCTTATCCATATGCATTGACTTTGTATGTGTGCTCCATTGAAGCATTCGATATTTGATCATGTGTAACATTGTGGGTTGGTGATGTTATGTATATGGGCAAAGCACAGAAAATCACGACATGACGAAACTTTCGACAAGCAGTAACAATTAGTTTTCTTCATGAATTTTTATTTTTATTTTTTTATGCATCTATATTAACATCTTGCAAGTTTTAAATGATGCAGATTTTGGCAAATACAAGATCAATCGATGACGACATGTGAAATTCGATATCATAAATGCAAATCATGAAACAATTTCGACGATGGTCGGGATTTGCATAATTGAAACGAAATTGAATTTTATTTACATAAGAAGGGAATTAATTATACTCATTTCATATTTGAAAATGGATTTGTAAAAAAAAATCATAGAATTGGGCTAACTTATACATTTGATTTTATTTAAATCTGTTTCATTGGTGTTTAATTTTTGCATAAAAAGCCAAGTAGAAATTGATCACTTTTGCTTGGATATATTTATGTTTTGTGAATGCCAAGTTTTTGCAGGTTTGCGTTAATCAAATGATCATTCAAGGAGTCTAATTTGTCGATAGTTGGACTTCCAACAAATCAATTTTATGATGAATCATGTGAATAAGTCCATATTCATTACAACCAGTGTTTTCTTCCCTTTGTAAAATTGTAAATCCCAATGAGTCCTCAATGCAAGCCAAAATACCTTTTTCCCAGCAAGTTTCAATCATGCAGTCAAATCTACTTCTTTTCATGCACTTCTTTTCATTCACCCCTAACCCACAAAATAAAACCAAGAAGCTCACTTATTGTCATTTTCCTTGTCATTTCCATTTCCTTTTTCCTACCATTTTCATCTTCCGCCAATAAAATCCTGCTTCTACATATCACTGAGTCAAAGTCGTAGAGTCTAATTATATTTGTAAAAACACCTAGAGGCTTGCATGCCTTAATGGCAAGTACTCTTGCCAATAAACAATGAGAGTACATTAATATCCCTTGTTCATTGGATCTTGTAGGTGACTCGACCACAACAAACTCATTCGTACCTACAAAGATGTGTTAGGCATCTTGACTCCCATTGGAATCAATGGTGGGAGCTCTCGTGTTGGCTAGTGGCATTCATTAATGGCCACTAAATCAACAACTTCTTGCTATGTTCAACACCAGCACATTTAATCACATAGTAAGATTTGTGCCATCGACTATTGAAGACTTGAAGACCCATAATTTGTAGCAGATGAAGCAGATTTCCTTTCATTGTTTTTCAGTTTGTCATGACTTGAGGACAAGTCAATAAATAAGGTTGGGGGGAGGAAAATGTAACTTATATATTTTGTATACCTTCCAAGCCTTATATATTTTCAGCCATATTCAGTAGACTCATCAGATTCATCAGACTATCCAGTAACAGATACGACAATACAGATCCATCTTTCATCCACAACTTGCAGAAGAAGCTTCAGATCAGAATTGTAGCAGCTGAACATGTATGATTCATCCACTTCTGTAGGTAAGTAAGGTATGATTTTTTCTAACCTTTAATCTTGAAATTCTTTTTAGATGCTAAAATGATGATATTTTGAAAATATTCCACTATTTCACCATTCCCTTTCTCATTAGAAATTGCCAAAAACCATCAGTTGGGGAGGGGGGGGAATTTCACACTTCATTTTTTTTCCTCATTCATATTACATCTTAACCCACAGTCTTCCCACAATAAAAGAAACTACTACAAAATGATGAGCATATTAAATGACTTCTTAAAATGATTGATCTCAAAAAAGTAAATAATGATTGTAAATACAAGAACCAATCATTAAAAAGAGATCTCAACAAAGTAAATAATGATTGTAACACAAGAACCAATCATTAAAAGATGCAAATTCTTTGCAAAAATAAAATTTATCCAAAGAAGTGCAAAGTTAAAAGGAATTCCATGATTGAAAGATGCTTGTTACACAAGAACCAAACATCTTGTAAAAGGAAGCTCATCTAAGAATCAAATCAGATAAGTCATTGTAGTAGCTTGCATGAGGACATGCAAGAGCTTCAGTTGGGGAGTATGTTTGGGTTTCAAAATTTCACTCATTACCATACATTTTTCACCTATGCTTCCATTATATCACCCATTATTCACCACCATGTCACTTCATTTTCCCTATTATTCACCATTAATGGGTCTCATTTATATTTTCCAAATATTATTTATTTTTAAGCATTTTTAAGAGAAATTCTTGATTAAATATTAGAAAATAATATATTTTACTTTATATGTGGAAAGTGGGTTGTTTTTGTGACATGTGTAGGTGCCAAGGAAGCTTCCAAGACACCTTTATGTGGCCTTGAATGATCAAATTCGAATTTGAAGAGATAAACCTCATGGAGAAGATCAAGGACAAAAGGGGGTTATGTGTCTAGATGGTTGAGAGATGTATGGAACTAAAGAGAGATTAGTGGATGATCATTATGAGTTTGTTACTCATCCCATTGTATAAATAGGAGTACAATCTCCTCCATTTGTAATATTGAAGTTTTTGTAATCTTAAAATTTTGGAGTATGTAATCTTAGAAGCCTAGAGTTGTAATCTTAGAGTTGGTTTGTAATGGAGATTTTGAAATAAAGGATCATACTTCAATTTTTCTTCTACATCTGAGTCTCCATTGAAGTGGTGTGCTTGTGGAGTTATGGAGGGCCCCCATGGCCTCACTTGCATGCTTATTTGTTTATTTTAGGTATAATTTATTTTATGTTTTTTTTGTTTGATTTCAGTTTTCAAGTTTTTGTTAAATGTTCTAATATTGGAAGAGTCTTATTTGAAAGTGTTCTTGTAAGAGAACCATAAGATTTCATACAATTTTTAGATTTAGATTTATTTCATTTCAGCTTTTAAGTTCTTATTAGATGTTCTAATGTTGGAAGAGATCTTATAGAATATGTTCTTGTGAGAGAACCATAGATCTCAAACAATTGTTAGATCTAGGTTTGGAAGAGATCTTGATGAATATGTTCTTGTAAGGGAACTTTAAGATCTTGGACAAATTAGGAATCTTTCTAGATCTATATATTTTAGATAAGCACTTCTAAGTTTACCTTCCTGGGTTGACATTAAATTAAACTCTAATTGAAATCATCAATTAGAACCAAACAGGACCCTAAAGGGAAAACCAAACAAAACTGAAAAGAGGTGTTTTGGATGGATAAATACTCGATTTGAAATGGATCTGAAAAGATAGGTTCGGATCTGAAAAAAGGCTGAAAAACATTGAAATCTTAGAAGACCCGCTTCAGCTAAACTCCTCCTAAAAAGGTGGAAGTGTATTGAAGCCCTAAGGGGCTTGGTTCCTACTTCGACGAGTAAAAATAAGAAATTATAGGTCCAATACGTGTAAAGACGGAAGTCAGAAAACCCTGAACAATGCCCTTGGAAAAACCTGAAAATTACAGAAAAAATCTCACAAAAAACTGCAAGCCACAGGTACTTACATGTTTTCTGTTGAGGTCGCAGTTTTTGGGCAGTTATCGACCACCTGAGAGCTGAGGTCATATGTTTTGGGCTGAAAAGTGCAACCTGCACTTCCAGCTGTCTCGAGGGTAGGTTTCAGAAAAACGTGTCATCTCTGTCATGACTAATAGCTATTACCTGCGCAAAGGGCCCAGAAACACACAGAATTTATAATTTTTACTGTTTTAGGGTAAAAAATGTTAAAAAAAACATCAAGGAATGCAAAATAAGAAGTTGAAGAAAAACCCTAGTGGTTGAGGCAGTTGGTCATGCAGGGATCTGAAAAACGACAACTGTCATAATTAAAAACCCTTGTGGAGTCGCGAGTTGTTAGTGCGAATTATAATCACAAGCATACGAAAAAAGCTCACTTTAGATGTGCATAACAAACAACCCTAACATCAAATGTGGTTTCAATTTCCTTAGATCTGCAATAGGTGATCAGAATAAATTTTACAAAAATCCAGATCTATGCAGTTAAAGACATTAAACAACGAAAATAAACAAGAGTTGCTCCATACATCCAATAGACAAGACAATCATTTATAAAGAATTTTTTGTATTATGATACCTAGGAAAGGAACACAGAAAGATGTTACCGGTCCCCCTCAATGGGCTGGGTTCTTGTATGTCCTCAACGCTTCAGATCCAAGATCTCTCTCTTTTGATGGTGCAGAAAACCCAGACAAAATAGAACTCAAAGGGAGCTCATAAGAAAAAGTAGAAAAAATATGACAATGATGGAGGATCAAAGTCAGACCAAAAGTATAGATCAAAAGGTGATTAAAAAGTTAGTGAATGAATGGAAAAACCCTTCTATTTATAACAAAATATTGAGTTAGTCTAGATATTGGTGCATAGTTAAATTATTATTAACTAAATCTAGATCCAACTTACTTGGAATATTTTATTATTTTTGGTGGAGGGAAAAGGAATTTATAATTGGTTAAATCTCTTTATTTAGAAATAATAAATAAATAAATGATTTATTTATTATTTCAAGGATGAGGTTAAGGAATAATTAGATAAACAATGATTTATTTAATTATTTAAAAATGATTTAGTCAAATTCAACAAGGAATAATATTAAATAATAATTTAAATAATTATTCCTAGAGAATAATAAGATAAATAATAATTTATCTAATTAATTCTCATGTTTTGGGTTAAATATGACAAGGAATATTAATTAAACAATGGTTTAGTTAATTATCCCTAGAGGAAAATCAAACAAATAAGAATTTATTTAATTATTCCTCATGGGGTTTCTTGTTTAGACCAGAAATAATTTAATAAACTATGGGTTATTAAATTATTTCTCATAGTGAAAGCAATTTCACTATGGTAAAATTGGTCTTACATGGTGTACTTTAGTCCATCTAATAGTAACAGGTTAAATGACCAAAAATTGGTGTAATGCTATTCACATGTACATGGTCTTTGTTCAGAATATTTACTATGGTATGTGCAACTTTAACTGAGAAGGTTTCAGGAGTTCCAGACTCATCAAGCATAGCACAAGCCATTTGCTGAATTTTTCTATTCATTCATTTTGCCACGCCATTTTGTTGAGGAGTTTTGGCTACAGAAAATTGTCTTTTTATGCCATGTTGTTCACAGAAATCAAATAATTCATCTGATATGTAGTCTCCTCCTCGGTCAAATATGAGACATTTGAATTTTAGATTTAATTCATTTTCAACTAATGCTTTGAAGACCTCAAATTTATCAAATGCTTCATCTTTGTGTTTCAATAAACCGATCCAACACATTCTAGAACAATCATCAATGAATAAGATATAGTATTGTTCTCCAAGGGGTGAATTTTTCTTTACAGGTCCACACAAATCAATATGTATAAGTTCAAGAGGCTTACTTGTTGATCCTTCTTTGGCATTGAATTGAACTTTGGTTTGCTTACCGAATTGACATGACTTACATATGGTACTTTCTGGTAGGGTGATGTTGGGTAGATCACGAACAGCTTTGAGCCTGCTTGATTTGCTTATTTTAGAAAAGCTTAGATGTCCCAACCTTTTGTGCCATAACAAGTTTTCCTCAACTTTGCCTAGGTAGCATTGTTCTTGGCCACCTTTCAATATATACAGATTACTTGGTGTTCTTGTTCCTTTTACTATGGTCTTTCCTGTGTCAAGTTCACAAACCACGCATTATTTTGATCAGAAGACCACCTCATTTCCTTGGTCACACATTTGGCTAACACTCAACAAGTTATGCTTTAATCCATCAACATACATAACATTACCAACTTTAACCTTTTCTTTTAAAAAAACAGATCATTTTCCCTTAATGACAACAGGGGAGTCATTTCCAAAAGTGACAAACTTTTATTTTTCTAATACATTGTATGAAATGAGTTTATCTTTATCACTCGTCATGTGTTTTGAACATCCACTATCAATGTACCATTGATTTTCTTCTCCTTCTGCAAATAAATCTATGCCACAACTTTCGGATTGTAAGTCCTTATTTTTCCATACCTTAGAATTTGTTGATATTTGCTCCTTTGGCTGTAATTTGCTCCTGCATTCAGATTCCTCATGTCCAAAGTTATTGTAAAACGAGCATTCAATTCCATCTTTAAGAGGATAAAAATTGTTATAAGTATTCTTCTTGATTCTTATCTCATTCCTTTGCTTTATTTCTTCTCTAGTCATGATGGTTTTGTATGCAACACGTTGAGAAGCTTTGTGACCAAAATTATGACATGAGAAACATTGTCCATTAAAGAAGAAATTTTTGTGATCACAGAACCTTCTAGTGTTGTTTACCTTTTGACTGATGCTTCTGTTATTGTTCATCCTTGAATTAGAGTGAACATGATTTACCTGCGAAGTGTCTTTTTTCTTCTGTTGAATATTGAAACTTTGTTGACTGGATTTTGCTGCATTTAGATAACTTCTGCCTATGGCTGAGGATTTTTCTGCCTGTGATGATTCACCAATGTATCCAAGACCTGTATTCATAATAGGAGAGTGTTGAATCTTGATAATTTCATCTAAGGTTTCATATCCTTTAACAAATCTAAGATTTAGAGTTTATTGTCTCAAGTTCCTTTCTTAGACCTACTATTTCACATTCTAACTTCTCATTATGCTTCTCCTTCTCTATGATTTGATTCTTTAGAATATCTATGGCTACTTTGTTTTCTTCTAAACATATTTTGAGTTGAGTAATTTCTTCAAAGAAATTAGTTTCTTCTAAAGCATCCATAAAATTATCTTTAGACTCATTAGTGTCTTTCTAAAATACCATGATTAATTTAAGATCTTGATCAGATTCTCCTTCTTCACTATTTGACAATCCATCACTATTTTCATGAGTATAATAACTTTTCTTATTGCCAAATCGTCTCCTATTACCTTTTGCAATATCCTTCCCCTTGTCATGGTTATCTTTATGAGGACATTTAGCAGCATAATGACCCACTCTACCACAATCAACACATTTGAAAGGAAGCTTACCTTTGAACCTTTCGGTGCCAAGTTGAAGTTTCTTTAAAAAAATTACCTCATCTTCTTATGATAAATACCCTGATTCCTTTTGTTCTTCCTTTTTCTTTCCTTTTGCAGTTGCTTTAAATGAGACTTCTCTTACTTCTGACGGACCTCCTTTTCTCATTTCAAAAGTAGTTAGGATCCCATGAAGTTGAATAATAGTAAGAGTTTGCAGATCATTCTTTTCTTCAATGGCTCACACTTTTTAATCGAATTTAGGAGTTAGAGATCTTAATATTTTCTCTACTAAAGTTGTATCGTTTATGTCTTCACCAAGATTTCTCATACAATGTACAATATCATCTAGATGTAGAAATAACTAGCAATATTTTCATCATTATGCATTCTGAGATTTTCATATTGAATTCTGAAAGTTTTGAGTTTAGCACTTTTTACCTTGGCATCGCCTTCATAGCTTAGGATGATTTTGTCCCATATTTCATTTGTTGTATTTAACTGCATAACTTTGACAAATTCTGATTCGGTCAGGCTTCCCAATAATGTATTTACATCTTTTGCATTAGTTTCATATGTCTTCTTTACTGTTGGATCAGTGGGAACTGTAGTTGTATATTGGTAACCTCCTTCAACAATTTCCCAAACATCTGCTCCAAGAGACTGAAGATAGGATCTTGTTCTTGTCTTCCAGAAGATTAAATTATTTTCGTTGAAGAGTGGTGGTCTAATAGATGTTTTTCCATCTAGATTTCTCATATTGGTATATTTTCCTTCAAGCGATCAAGCTTCTCTTGAAGGACCCACTCTTATTCCAATTGTTGGGAAAAATATTGAGAGGGGGGGGCGGGGGGGTTGAATCAGTATTTAAAAAGGTGGGGGGGTGAATCAATATATAAAACTCACACAAACCTTTACTTTTATTTACTAAATTTTATACGCTACTTTACTTAATCCAAATAGTGTATGTATGCAACTTTCATTCAGGAAACTAGTGTATGCCTAGAGAACTTATAATTGAGATAAATCTTCAGTAACTTTACTTAGACCAGTGCATTAATGATTCATCAGACATTTAGTAAGCAGAAAAAATGTGTAGTAAGAATAGGGTAAACCATCACACATAAGCAACACACATGAACACCAGGATTTAAGGTGGAAAACTAATGTGGGAGAAAACCAACGGTGTTGTCGTCTTTGTCTTCAATATTTATTATATAGAAAAATGCTTACAATCTTGTATTGGCACGGACTCATACTAGCACGTAGCACCCACCTGCAAAAGGTTGCTACCTTCACTCATTCTCCAGCTGCTACTGGAAGGGAGCTCCAACCCCTTGATCTCGTTTACCAGCCACGTCTAGAAGGGAGTAACAACCCCTTAATTTGATCAACAAATCCTACTGGCAGAAAGCTTTGACTTCCTCACTGAAGGCTCCAACCCTTAGCACCATCACAGACCACATTTCATAAGTTGTCACACAAGATCCAACAGTTTTAACACATTGTTAGAGTCAGTCCTTACAGCCCTCCGTCAGAGATCATTTCGCTTTTTGCATATCATTTTTAGGTGTCTCGCCCGTTTCACTTCATTGCATTTCGCTAGGGGCATGCCATTGACTGACGAGGGGGTCTGGTTGTCTTGTGTTTCCTCATGCTTGTACCTGCAGGGCTAATTAAAATTCCTCAAAAATCACTGAAGTTCATGGTCATTGCATTCATGGTCATAAATGATTAGTTTCGTTAAAAAGAGTCTTTAGTCCTAGAGTCTAGGGTTTTCAGTCCTTTGCATACATGTAATAAAAGCCCGCAGGCCATGAGGTTGGTTTCAAAAGATTCTCATTTCATATTTTTATTCTCAACAACATTTGAAGACATTTCTAGTCCAAAACTCTGTTTTGGAACTAGAAATTGTCAAATTTCATTTTTGTAATAATTGTGTATTTGTTTAATCATAAGAAATTTGAAGGCAACCTCTGATCTTTGCCAAAGCCAAATGCCAAATCCCTGCAAAAAAAACCAAGTGTCATCAGTCCAAGACTCAGAAAAATAATGAAAAGCCAAAGGACATCATTGTATTAAGTGATCAAATGACAAAGTGCCAAACATTATAAAAGTGGGTTATGGAGCAAATTTAAAATCAAAACTGATTTTTATGAGATATTTTACAACCCATATAAACCATTGGAAGACAACTCATTTGCACAAATTCTCAAGGCAGAGTTCGAATTGGTGAAGTTGAGGGGCGAAAATTTGTTTTTCAAAGCCGTGGACCGGAGGTGGAAGTGCGCGCTACGCAAAGAGGAGGCGCGCTACGCACAAGAGGCGCGCTACGCACTGGGCTTCACCGGCCTGTGCAAAATAGCACGCGCACTACGCACATACCGCGCGCTACTCACTGGGTGAGCGCGCTATGCGTATAATCTCAGAGCCAAAAAATTTCGCTCCTGCATCCAG
Source organism: Pinus albicaulis (assembly GCA_034641835.2). Lineage (NCBI taxonomy): Eukaryota > Viridiplantae > Streptophyta > Pinopsida > Pinales > Pinaceae > Pinus > Pinus albicaulis. Next base: position 572,760,005 of record CM076572.1, read on the forward strand.
TTTCATGCCAAATCGCCTCAATCAGCTTGCAAGTAGGTTTTTCATGATTGCTCAGTGAATTTTGGATATGATTATGGTGTTTTGAGAGTGGAGAAACTAGCGTGTTTGATGTGGAGAAAGGTGAACCCTAGGTTCATTGAAAATTCATTTCTTAGGGTTTTGAAAGACATATTGATAGTCTTGTGAAGGATTTCCCAGCTTGTATTGTTGATATATATGCTTATACATCTACTGTCAAAAGTGTCACGGCCCTCACGCTCTCAGTTTGCCATTTCATCACTGTTGTCATCGCTATTATATTACCACTGTCATTGCTATTGTTTTACTATGGTTATTGTCACACTGTTTCCCATTCTCCATTGACAAACACAGTCCCATACTCACTTTCCCTTTGACAAATCTTAGCCAGCATTGCAAAGGCTGTACACTACACTACAATCTTTTCTACTCATTTGTAAAATTCCCTTGTGATCAAAGCAGTGACTGTTTTATGCCAATCCACTTGATAGAGCCATTACCCCTGTGGCTTGTTTTCCTATGATACTTTGATACATATGTGACATATTTGGGTTTTGAGCATACATTGAAACTTTTGTCTTCACTACACCTATATCAACATATATATTGCAGACATCTTGTTTTCAAAGCCATGTTAGAGACGGACTCAGTTTATGAGCAGGAGTATGACAGTGATTCCACAACATAGGGTAATGTGCCACAGAGGTCTCACAAAAGTGGCAAAAGTGGTAAGCATCTCAGGGAGGAGCCTACTTCTTTGGCTCAATTGTAGGCTTTCCCGCTTGCAATGGATTGTTTTCAGCATCAGTCATGTTTCCAATACTGTGAGATGATTTCACAAACCCATCATCATCGTGAACTAGCTCGTCTATTTGTTTTACATTTACATGATGGTCGTGTAAACCTTGCAGGAGTAGATTTCATTCTGTCACCAGAAACTATTGCTCGGGCCACCGGGATACCAAATATAGGAGAGGAATGGAACAAACGACAGCAGTTAGAGAAATCCTACTATGAGCCATACATTAAACCTGAGTTTATGAGGCAGCTGAGTAGGGTATTTCCTTTTAGATTCCTGAAGGATGAGTTTGCACCTTTGATGAAACTCATCATTCGATATTTCAGTTGCGAGGGCAGATTCTCGCGTCTCAATACGTACCATGTCCGTTTGTTGATGCATTTCACGAGGGTACGTATGATGAGCATTCCATACTTCATGTATCGCAACATAGAGAGGATGACAATTTTTGTACAGAAGAAGTCCCTAGCACAGCAGCATAGAAGTATATATCATTACGCGCTGATCAAAATCGTGGTGATACATCAGTTAACACAGCAGGGCATCACTTGGGAGGATTTCATCTCCCGTGACTTCTTCACAGCGCCGCAACCGCCTCCCGAGGTAGTTCATGATGAGGGAGAGCCTTCACATCAGCCGGACATCCCTGAGATCGAGCATATAAGTGCTCCATTGTATGTGGCATACCAGCGAGGCCACAAGGCCTTATTTGCAGCTACACGACGAGTACTATCTCCACCCGGGGTGGAAGGGGCCTCGTTGACTTCATCAGCAGCGCGAGTACTATCTCCACCCGGGGTGGAAGGGGTCTCGCCTTCTTCTTCAGTACAGGTACAGATTCAGGACAGAGGCAAGAGGCCTATGCATGATGAGGGCCCATCAGGTGGTCGAGACATTGATTTCACATTCATCGATGTTGATGCGAGCTCTCCTAGCTCGAAACTGAAAGAGATCATCCTAGAGAAATAGGCCGAGAATGACACGCTGAAAGAGAAATTACAGAGGGCTCAGTGGGTGATAAACTACCTGGAGCAACGTAACAAACAGCTAGAGGATGAGCACACACTGTTAGAGCTGCGGCGAATCCGTGAGGATCGATAATTGGCCCGGAAGAGACCTGGTGATATGACACCGGCTGATCGAGATTCTTGCCTCACGCATGTTAACATTCATCTGGAGAAATTGTTGGCAAAGGCCAATAGAGACAAAGACATGCTTCGTCACATGAAAGGTCATTATTGGGCCCGTATGCACGTCTGCAAGGCAAAAATGAAGATTCTAAAGAGGATGTTGAGCAGTGCACTAAAACGGCGGAAGAGGCCTGATCCACTCCGGATTTTGGCCGAGGCTTCATTGGCTGGGCATGATACATGATGGAGGGTCTTCGCTCCAAATTTGAGTGAATTTGGAGAAGTTTTTGTCATTTTGGAAAATTTTGGTCTTAAAACAGGTTTTTCAGCCCAACGAGTAGCGCGTCGACGCGCTCGCTTATGATTGGGACACTTGTTGGAAGAAAACTTTATATTTTTGGATTTTTCATGGAAAGTTATGCATGCTCCAGTAGGAGCAAAGCATTTCACCAAATTCTGGATGATCAAAGGGGCCAAAACACCATGAAAATCACCGTTCTACCACCTTTTTCAGCAGCAGGAAGTACTTGTGGGAGGATGAAGTTTTGGAGGGGAAAATGAGCTCCAAATTGGGAAATTCCACTTGGGCTGGATAGAAGACATCCAGGGATTTCCAAAAAGCTATCATGAGCTTGATTTTGATGCCAAGAAGTGCCCAAAAGTAGGCTAAAAGGCGCGCGACGCATAGAGCTCAGGCGCGACGCATACGATTTTGGTCAATGCTGCCTCTCACTCTAATTTCTGCCGCTGGACCAATTTGCTGTGATTAAATCTCTTTTGTTATCTTGACAATATTTTTGACAATATTATGTTAGAAATGCAACTCTTGGACTCATTTTACCTATTCTAGATGATTCACTCACAAAAAAGTGAAAATCAAGTGAATGAATCAGTTTCCTTCCTTTTAGAGGCAGGTTGTTTGGCTGCCTAGTTTTTAGCTCCTTGTTTAGAATTGGTTGAAACTGCTCCTAGAAGGAGGAATTCGACTCCTAGAGGCATGGGAAGGGGTTAGGATGGTCTATAGCACAATTTTTATGAGACATCTTCTACAAAGGACTCTTGGGAAAACTTTGGCACACTATTGTACATATTTTTCATATTTTGGCTAAGGAAAGATCAGAGGTTTTGCAGCACCTGTTGGTGGCTTTCAGTTCTTGATGGTGTTTTCTCTCAATTTATTGTAAGTTCTTTCATGTTTTATGTATGCCATTCCCTTCTTATGCTTCTAAAACTAAATAAATGAGTAAATGAGGTTGAATCCATTGTTTTCAGTGCTCTGCCTTTAAATTTGTTTAGTTTTACATGTTTTCGCTTGTTTGGAGAGGATCCATGTTCTTCCTTGTCGTCTTCAGCTCCTTGTCATTCTGATCCATCCATATACCCGATCAAAAGCATCAAGACTACTGCCTACCTTGCCCCAACTCGAATTATGCAAAGATCTGGCCTTATCCCTGGACCCAAAATTATTTTTCCCATTTTTTCAACAAAAACCCAAAAAATCAAAATCAAACTTTCCTATCTCTTTACTAGCCTAAAACCAAGGCCTTCTTTAATTCATCTCACCCTATTGCTCATTTTATCGAGATTGGATCCGAGAACCCCTCTCCTGTCCTCGTAGGGCTAGCTACGAGGCTGAGCGTGGTTTGATGTAGCCTTGAGTTTCACCTTATTTCAGCCTAAGGTAGATTTGGGAACTAACATAGTGGCAACCATACTAGGGAAAACTGGTTTTTTGGTTAGTGTTGTTTGATTTATAGCTACAGACGGAGCCTGAAGTCACGCCAGGTAGCCTTTGAACTGCTCTTGCTCTGCAAGTGCATAGTAGATAAACATTGCTTTAGTCAATCTCCGGTCTAACTGTGAACAAGATAACCGACTTCAGTGAGATTGTCTTGTTCGTGACATGAAATCAAGCTGCAGATCCGATTGCTGTGTGTAACTGGATGAGACCGCAAGGCTCAAATCATCATTCACCCTGTGACTTCATTCACTGAAAAATCCAGAAATCAATGCTTCATGGTACTCACCCGCAGCAGACTGTAGCTACGTATTTTCAGATGGACCGAATCACAAGTAATATTATCCGCTCCCACGACTTGTGACCACATTCTGTGTTTTCCGAATAAAATGCCCAAGGTAGATTGGTCAAGGAATCTGCCTACGTTTAACGATGATGGTGAGAAGGATGCTGCTTTACATCTGGTTAGATTTCATATGCATATTCGCAAGTTGAAGGTGGATTATCTTGAAGATTTCTTGATGAAGATATTCCTGGCCACTTTGGAAGGTGAAGCCCAATCTTGGTATGAAAATTTGCCGCTGGCCTGTAGTTACTGTTTAAAGGATTTTCATGCCCTGTTCATTGAAAGATATCAAGTATTCACAAATCATTAAAATTAGTTCTAAGATCGAAGCAAAACTTGTTTACTTTATTGAAAGCCTTGAGAAGTATTATGAAGATGATAATTTCATGGATGATGAGATCATGGAAGCCCTATATGAAAATCCATTTCAGCAGCATAAAGATGATCATGAAAATTTGCAGCAGGATCAAGATTTTAGTGTGGTGGAAGATGAAGGAATTTTGCATCTTGACAGTCAACAGGAATTATATGAAATGGATCAGTAGTATGAGGAAAATCTGTACACTCCTTCACTTGAAATCAATGAAGACAATCATTGTTTGAGCCAAAGAAAACAAAAGGTATTATCTCCTCTGTCTGAAGATGAGATAGATCAGCTATTGAAAGGTCATTTTCCAGCTCAAGTTAACGCAGATCCACAGTGTGCACATGGTCAAGAAGGTGATGGTGGAACTTCTTCCTCTTCTGAAAAGGATGATAGTCCTATAAGCAGCTTTATAGATCAGCAGGTTGAAGATTTCTATATGGCTGAAAGTGATGAAAGAGAAAGTCTCATTTCAGATCTGCCCACAGAAGAAGACAACATGCCGGGAACTCAAGTTTCAGTTTCAGATTGTGATAATGACCAGCCAGCTATTTCCGACCTACATTCAGATTGTGATGACCAAGCATATCTTGTGCTGAAACCCATCAAGGAGAATTCTGCTGTTGAGATCATCTGGAATGCAGAAGACAACAGAGGTATGGATCCAAATGTTCTCATTTCATTAGAACACAGCCTTCATGATGAGGTAATTCAGTTAGTTCATGAAAAACAAGATGGGATCTTCATTCAAGTAAGTGAAACAGTTTTTTTGGATGAATTTATGGTAGATTATAGAGATATCATGTTTGAGCATCAAAAAACAGATGAAGTTTCTTTCCTTATGATTGATAATGAAAATCCGGCTGTCCTATCATATGAAGATGACCTATCATATTTTCAGACTACAAAAGATCAGATCATTCAAGATTCCCTTTCAGTTTCTTCTTCATATGTTTCATGTGTTGAAATGTTTTTACAAGAGGAGATCTGCTCATCTACCTGTTCAGAGTTTTTTGAAGCCCAGGAGCATACTTTTACTGAAGTACATGATAAAGATAGATCGGAATCAGGAGAGAAAGACACCTTGTTTCTTTAGCAGGAGGTAAATCTTCATGTTTTTCAGGATCCAATGGAAGATTTGTTGCAGTCAGCTGTGAAAGTGTTTATTGCAGTGTTCAGTGATGAAGGAGATCATGGTCAATTATGTTTTTTAATGCCCAATTATCAGTTTGTATTGTTGACCATTAGATTTGATCGGGAGAATCAGTCAGCAAGGCATCTTCTTGATTGGTTACATTGGCATTATGATATAGTTTGATGGTATGTTGTTTTGTAAGAAACACAGGCGGTTATGTACTTCCAGCAAGTTTTAAGTTTTAAGTTCAGGTCTTGAGTTAGTTTGTTAGAGTCAATTTTTTTCAAGTCATTTCAGTTTGCCATCGAGTCGGTTTGAGTCAAGCTTTAATCAAGTTCCAGTCAAATAAATTAAAGTCATCAGTCTTTTGTCAAATAATGGATTACATCGCCCAATGGATGGAGGCACTGTCTGCTCTCCCAAAGATCTGCAGATTCTTGGCACCTCCAAGGAGCTACCATCCCCATTGGAGCCAATGTTAGTGTCGGTCCTTACAAACCTTCCGTCGCAGATCATTTCGCTTTGCATATCATTTAGGTGTCTCGCCTGCTTACCTCGTTTCATTTCGCTTAGGGGCATGCCATCGATCGACGAGGGTCCATGTTCCCAGCTCCCTGCAGCTGAATTTCAGGCTAATTTAGCCTCTCAAAAATCATCGTAAGTTCAGGTCACTTCATTCATGGTCATAAAAGATTAGTTTCGTTAAAAAGAGTCTTTAGTCCTAGAGTCTAGGGTTTTCAGTCCTTTGCATACATGTAATAAAAGCCTGCAGGCCATGAGGTTGGTTTCAAAAGATTCTCATTTCATATTTTTATTCTTAACAACATTTGAAGACATTTCTAGTCCAAAACTCTGTTTTGGAACTAGAAATTGTCAAATTTCATTTTTGTAATAATTGTGTATTTGTTTCATCATAAGAAATTTGAAGGCAACCTCTGATCTTTGCCAAAGCCAAATTCCAAATCCCTACAAAAACAAACAAGTGTCATCAGTCCAGGACTCAGAAAAATAAGAAAAAGCCAAAGGACAACATTGTATTAAGTGATCAAATGATAAAGTGCCAAATATTATAAAAGTGGGTTATGGAGCAAATTCAAAATCAAGTCTGATTGTTATGAGATATGTTTCTACACATATAAGCCATGGAAGACAACTCATTTGCATAAATTCCCAAGGCAGAGTTTGAATTGGTGAGTTGAAGGGCGCAAACTTGTTTTTCAAAGCCGTGGACCGGAGGTAGAAGTGCGCGCTACACACAGAGGAGGCGCGCTACGCACAAGAGGCGCGCTATGCATTGGGCTTCACTGGCCTGTGCAAAATAGCACGTGCGCTACTCACATACCGCGTGCTACTCACTAAGTGAGCGCGCTACGCATATAATTTCAGAGCCAGAAATTTTCGCTCCTGCGTCCAGTTTCATGCCAAATCGCCTCAATCGGCTTGCAAGTAGGTTTTTCACGATTGCTCAGTGAATTTTGGATACGATTATGGTGTTTTGAAAGTGGAGAAACCATTGTTTAATGTGGAGAAGTGTAAACCCTATGTTTATTTCCAATATCACTTCCTAGGGTTTTGGAAACGAATGTTAATGGTTGTGTGAAGGATTTCCAAGCTTGTATTGTTGATATATATGCTTATACATTTACTGTCAAAAGTGTCACTGTCCTCACGCTCTCTGTTTGCCATTTCATCACTGCTGTCATCACTTTTATATTACCATTGTCATTGCTATTGTTTTACTATGGTCATTGTCACGCTCTTTCCCATTCTCCATTGACAAAACACAGTCCCATATTCACTTTCCCTTTGACAAATCTTAGCTAGCATTGCAAAGGTTGTACACTACATTACACTTTTTCTACTCATTTGTCAAATTCCCTTGTGATCAAAGCAGTGACTGTTTTTTATGCCAACCCATTTGACAGAGCCATTACCACTGTGGTTTTCCTATGATACTTTGATACATATGTGACATATTTGGGTTTTCAAAGATACATTTAAACTTTGTCTTCTACTTCACGCCTATATCAACATACAGGCTATGTACATCTCCGAGCCAAAGCCACGAGACGGATTCATTTTATGAGAGCAGAGGCGATGCCAAAGTGATTCCACAGCAGAGGGTAATGTGCCATGTAGGTCTCACAAAAGTGGCAAAAGTGGTAAGCATCTCACGGAGGAGCCTACTTCTTTGGCTCAATTGCAGGCTTGCCCGCTTGCAATGGATTTTTTTTAGCATCAGTCATGTTTCCAATACTGTGAGATGATTTCACAAACCCAGCATCATCATGAACTAGATCGTCTATTTGTTCTACATTTACATGATGGTCGTGTAAACCTTGCAGGAGTAGATTTCATTCTGTCACCAGAGACTATTGCTCGGGCCACCGGGATACCAAATATAGGAGAGGAATGGAACAAACGACAGCAGTTAGAGAAATCCTACTATGAGCCATACATTAAACTTGATTTTATGAGGCAGCTGAGTAGGGTATTTCCTTTCAGATTCCTGAAGGATGAATTTGCACCTTTGATGAAACTCATCATTCGATATTTCAGTTGCGAGGGAAGATTCTCGCGTCTCAATACGTACCATGTCTGTTTGTTGATGCATTTCACGAGGGTACGTATGATGAGCATTCCATACTTCATGTATCGCAACATAGAGAGGATGAAAATTTTTGTACAGAAGAAGATCCCAGCACAGCAGCATAGAATTATATATCGCCATTTCTGCCAGAATCAAAATCATGGTGGTACATCAGTTGACACAGCAGGGCATTACTTGGGAGGATTTCATCTCCCGTGACTTCTTCACAGCGCCGCAGCCGCCTCCCGAGGTAATTCATGATGGGGGAGAGCCTTCACATCAGCCGAACATCCCTGAGATCAAGCATATCAGTGCTCCATTGTATGTGACATACCAGCGAGGCCACAGGGCCTTATTTGCAGCTACACGACGAGTACTATCTCCACCCGGGGTGGAAGGGGTCTCATTGACTTCATCAACAGCGCGAGTATTATCTCCACCAAGGGTGGAAGGGGTCTCGCCTTCTTCTTCAACACAGGTACAGATTCAGGACAGAGGCAAGAGGCCTATGCATGATGAGGGCCCATCAGGTGGTTGAGACACTGATTTCACATTCATCGATGTTGATGCGAGCTCTCTTAGCTCGAAACTGAAAGAGATCATCCAGGAGAAAAAGGCCGAGAATGACACGCTGAAAGAGAAATTGCAGAGGGCTTAGTGGGTGATAAACTACCTGGAGCAGCATAAAAACAGCTAGAGGATGAGCACACACTGTTAGAGCTGCGGCGAATCCGTGAGGATCGACAATTGGCCCGAAAGAGACCTGGTGATATGATACCGGCTAATCGAGATTCTTGCCTCACGCATGTTAACATTCATCTGGAGAAATTGTTGGCAAAGGCCAATAGAGACAAAGACATGCTTCATCACATGAAAGGTCATTATTGGGCCTGCATGCACGTCTGCAAGGCAAAAATGAAGATTCTAAAGAGGAGGTTGAGCAGTGCACTAAAACGGCGGAAGAGGCCTGATCCATTCCGGATTTTGGCCGAGGCTTCCTTGGCTGGGCATGATACATGATGGAGGGTCTTCGCTCTGAATTTGAGCGAATTTGAAATTTTTTTTGTCATTTTGGAAAATTTTGGTCTCAAAACAGGTTTTTCAGCCATACGAGTAGCACGTCGACGCGCTCGCTTATGATTGGGACATCTGTCAGAAGAAAATTTATATTTTTGGATTTTTCATGGAAATTTATGCATGCTTCAGTAATACGAAAGCATTTCACCAAATTTTGGATGATCAAAGGGGCCAAAACACCATGAAAATCACCATTCTGCCACCTTTTTCAGCAGCAGGAAGTACTTGTGGGAGGATGAAGTTTTGGAGGGGCAAATGAGCTCCAAATTTGGAAATTCCACTTGGGCTGGATAACAGACATCCAGGGCTTTCCAAAAAGCTATCATGAGCTTTATTTTGATGCCGGGAAGTGCCCCAAAAGCAGGATGAAAGGTGCGCTACGCATATAGCTCAGGCACGCTACTCATACAGATTTTTGGTCCATTTTTCATCTTCTAGGTCAGGATTTCGGCCAGTTGGACTAGTTTTGCTTGTGGATGTAATTTTTGAGTTATCTTGATGTGAATTTATGGCTGGCATGTAACTTGGACTCATTTTTACCTATTCTAGATGATTCACTCCTAAAAAAGTAAAAATCAAGTGAAAGAATCAGTTTCCTTTCTTTTAGAGGCAAGTTGTTTGACTGCCTATATTCTAGCTCCTTGTTTAGAATTAGTTGAAACTGCTCCTAGAAGGAGGAATTCGACCCCTAGAGGCATGGAAAGGGGTTAGGATGTTCTATATGATGTAATTTCTCAATCATTTTCAGAGGTTGGACAGGTTGGACTCTTGGGAAGACTTTGGCATACTATTGTACATATTTTTCATATTTTGGCTAAGGAAAGATCAGAGGTTTTGCAGCACCTGATGGGATTCTTGTGGCTTTCAGTTCTTGATGGTGTTTTCTCTTAGTTTATTGTAATTTATTTCATGTTTAATGTACGCTATTCCCTTCTTATGCTTCTGAAACTAAATGAATGAGTAAATGAGGTTGAATCCATTGTTTCCAGTGCCTGCCTTTAAATTTGTTTAGTTTTACATGTTTTCGCCAGTTTGGAGAGGATCCATGTTCTCCCTTGCCCTCTTTAGCTCCTTTTCATTCTAATCCATCCATACACCTGATCAAAAGCATCAAGACTACTGCCTACCTTGCCCCAACTCGAATTCCGCAAAGATCTAGCCTTATCCCCGGAGCCTAAAATTGTTTTTCCCATTTTTTTCAACAAAAACCCAAAAAAATCAAAATCAAACTTTCCTATCTATTTACTAGCCTAAAATCAGTATTCATTATAAGTCATCTCAATCTATTGCTCATTTTACTCTCCAGGATCTCTCTTCACTTGGAGCCCTCTCCTGTCCTCGTAGGGCTAGCTACGAGGCTGAGCGTGGTTTGATGTAGCCTTGAGTTTTACCTTATTTCAGCCTAAGGTAGATTTGAGCGCTAACACACATCACAATTTGTAGATAAATTGAAGTTAACATCAACCCAATTCAAATAAAACAGTGAGATCATTGTAAGTAGACCACAAAACTGAACACAAAATACTGCATCATCACACAGAATAAACTGCAACCCTGACCATTTTTATGCCAAAATATATAGGCTACTATTACTAAGGAAACCTATAGGCATATGTGCTTTTATGTGGCATAGCCTGCATATATATCTCAATATACCAAAATTTATAATTTTGACTCAGTCACAGAATTAAGTAGAGATATTCTGAAATATTTTGTCAGCTTACAGAACCATCATACAGTTAGCAGCATCTATTCAATCAGCCAATCATTGATCTTTAATCACAATCAACTAGCAACATAATCAATACTCAAATAAACCCAAATATATATGAAGACACCATTGACAGATAACAGAACATAGCAAAATTGATCAAACATTTTCTTCAGCATTCTTCAGCAAAGACCCTAGCTTGCATACGCGCATTCTAGAAGACTTATTCACATATTAACGCGCTTATCCCGAAACCAACTCGTGTATAGTTCTCAATATTTTTACTGGATATATACATGCATATATAGAACCAAACCCACGTGTATACACGTCTTCCTCGTGTCAAACCCACGTATAGATCTGTAAATAATTCAGAACTGTGCAATACTTCATAACTTCAAACTTACTCAGATCATACCCTTCAGTGCAACAAACATTTTCCAGACCACAAATCTAACACATAAATAGATCATGCAAATACATATTCATTTTAGAGTTATAGATCATGATCCATCATTGTATTCATGATTGCATCATTATATCAGATCCATCAATCTACTATAGCCCATTCCATACAAATATACTTCATATTGAAGTATTCATTCAATACCCTTACTCATGCACACTTATCACTTTGATCTTCACCTTCTTATATAGTTTGAGCCTTAGCCAATACCATGAGCCAAAACCACACAAGTTTCGATGATATTCTTGGACGAGATCAAATAGTCATTACTGCGCTCATTATTGTGGGCTAATACCATTGTAAAGACCCCTGGTATTATAAAATGAGGGCGCTAGCACATACATGAATTTGTTTCTTCGTACCCACGTTTATACTCGAATTTTCCTTCACTAACTCGCGTATATATCTTCAATTATTTATTTTTAACCATCTTCTGATTTTGATCTGCAAACCTTTCTCCCAACTTTCTGTCATTCTGTTCCATCACTTTGTCACCTCTTAACTCATCCAGTTACCATATACTTGGTCTTTTACAAGTGGGTTTCCATCAAGGACAACACATGTATCACAATGCCAAAATTAAGCCTAAGAGACAAAAGCCAAGCTTTGGGAGCATATCTGGTGACGTTTACACATGCTACAAGAGTGCTACATGAGGTTCTGTTTTTGCTATAGGAAGTTTTGTTTTGGAGATAACTCACAGAATGGTTAAGTAAATAAAATGAAAATGGGATGGGACAAATTTTGTTATTAAGTATGATTTATTAAGTCTCCATTCCAAGTGGAATCACTCCAAAATACCCTTGTTCACATGTGCTAAAAAATAACAGAAAATTACTACTCTAAAAACTAAAAATTCAAGAACTAGTGAGCTAGTTAACCTATCAAATGCCTAACCTAATCAAGTGAAAATTCAATTGGGTACATTTTATTATTAACTTGAATGTTTTTAAGACCTAATATGAGAGGAATAAACCCAAATGAATCTCATTAACCCATTCTAAAAAACAACAAAAAATTACTACTATTTTGCTACAAGGCATTTCGAGAAACCCTATATTTGTGAACTAGTAACCAAATCCAAGTAGCTCAATGATGAAGATGACCTTCCAAAGTTATTCTAAAGATGAATAATGCTTTTGAATCTGTAAATAACCTGCAAAAGAACTCACTTCAATCATTTAAATCAATCCTACATCAAGAAAAGCATCAATACTAAATACATAAATAGGCAAAACAAGAATAAGAGATATGTGTGAATAAGAAGTGAAAATAACATAAAGAAATTGTGCAAGACGGCTCTAAGGCTCCTGGGATGGACAAGCCCAAGGAGACTCAGATTCCTATGGAAGAAACCAAGCCTTATAAGCTAAAAATGGCACCAAACTTCATTATTTGAATCAATCCAAGTACATCCCTGCAAGAAATGAAAATGGAGTTGCTAAACAACAAGTTTTTTCCACAAGAAGACTAAAAAACACATGCCTCTAGAGGAAAATTAGAATTGGTACTTATACAAATTGATGGGGAAGAATTATCCTAGAAAGGAGGAAGCTTTCCCCTCCAAAATCCCTCAAATAGTGGATCTAGTTCCCAACACTAGGAGTTTGCATTAAATGACAGGGAACACATTCCTAGATTTTCTCAATCATTGGAGTTCCAGAATATCTAAATAATTTCATGATATTTTGTTCATTTATTCTCCAATCTTGATCCTCGTGTAGTAGGGATAAAGTCCTTAAATTATATCATTCTCCAAATATTCATAATTTGTCCAGTATTCTCACAATATTATTCAAAAATAAATAATATTAGGCACAAATATGAAATTATCTATTAACCTTCCTAAGAACATATTAAAGCTTAAAAAACATTATTAAGTGTAGAAGGAGAGATTTAATATGACCTTTATGCTCCTAAGAAAGGTTAGATGGGCCTTAATTTATGTCTAATTTAGAGGCTCGTCAGTCTAGTTAAAGTTTTTATTCCACATCAGATTTTGGTTGAATGGTTCACAAAATCATTGCTTTCAGTCATTATTGAAGATTTGGCCAAAGGAGGTGTGCTAACTAAAGAGAAGATAGTTGCTCATGCACAGTATCTAGACCTTGTTTACATACGGTCTGGCACTTTGTATGATAAATTTTCGGATTTTCCTCGCCCGGGTCAAGAAACCTCAACTCCTATAGGATGTCACGTCGTTGATGGTGTGATTGGTTCTATTAACCATTAATCTAAGAGTGAAAAGAAGAATTCCAAAACTACTCAGATTTTGGCTTTACCAGATTCACCCAATGAAAATCCTTCTTCAAAAGATACTTTTGAGATTAATGTCATAGATTCATCTATTGGTAAGAAAAAATCGTCCAGAGGTAAAAAGAAAGGAAAATGTAAAGTGAAACAAAATGCTTCTCCAAAAGAGAAATTAGACAAAAATGAACCATCTAATGAAAATAAAAAACCTCATTATCCTTTCATAATTTGTGATGAAGATCATTACACCATGAAGTGCCCTAGTCAAGCCAACATTACTAAATTCGTTAAAGGTTCTCCCACCTGTGTTGTTTTGAAAGACCCATTTCCTTCTCAAGACAGTAATAAGGTTTCACACAACCCTTCTTCTTCTTTCACACCGGCGAATATCATGATCATTGTTGGGTCTCATAATTGTCCTTAAAAAGACATCCACTTTCACCATCATGTCCATTATATCATCTCCATTTCACCTCCATTTCACTACCATGTCACTACATTCATCTCACTTTCATCATCATTTGGGTTACCCTTGTGTTTTCCAAACATTATTAATTTCTAGTGTTTTTAAGTGAATTTGTGATTAAAAGCTAGGAAATAATATGCATATGCTTATACCTTAAAGGTGGAAAGAGTTTTGTGACATGTGTAGGTGCATTGGAAGCTTTCAAGGCCCTCTTATGTGGCTCCCAAAGATCAAATTCGAAATTATCTTCATGATATGAAAGAGATTCGAAGGAGGGATATGTGGCCTATGGTTAGAAAATTGGTTGAGAATATTGTGGATCAAAGGAGAGGAAGAAGGATCCTCATTAATGAGGAGGTTGCTTAAGAATTTGTATAAATAGGATATCTCTCTCCTTTATTTGTACAACTGAACTCTTGTTCATGTAACTTGTCATCTTATTATTTTGTACTTTTGGAGAAATTGAATAAAGCTTTGAGGTTCCAAGCATGGAGGAAGATGTGAAGTAGGAGATATCATGGAGCATATTAGAATGTAAGATAGAGTAGATTTTAAGGAGGTTTTTATAGTTGTTTTTTAGTTTACTTTTCTGTCAATTTCTTAGTTTAATTTCCTGTTGATTCAGAGTTATATTCTCGTCAATTCATAGTTAATTTCTCATTATTTCATAGGCAGATTCTTGTCAATTCATAGTTTAAATTGATCACTTTTTTGTAGATTAATTTCATGTCAATTAGTTTCTAAATGTTTTTTGAATTAGTTATTTACATTTACAGTTGACTGTTGAATCTTATGCTCGGCTAAATCATCTCATGAATGTGACTCTGTCATCTTCCAATTGGATATATTTGTGCATTTGTTTATACAAAAACCATAGGTTTCTGATTTATGCATGTGTGTTATATTAGTTTTCAATTTTGCAAGCATAGATTAGACTTTCAATTACGCAAAGTGTGTTTAGATTAGATTTCAATTACGCAAAGTGTGCTTAGATCATATTTCAATTATAAAAACATAGATTAAGATTTCAACTACGCAAAGTGTGTTTAGATTAGATTTCAATTACACAAATTGTGTTTTGATTAGATTTCAATTACGTGAAGTGTGCTTAGATCAGATTTCAATTACGCAAGTAGAATAGATTAGGATAGATTTTATTTATGAAAATTTGATTAGATTAGTTTTGAATTTCGCAAGCATAGATTACAATTCAATTATGCAAGTAGGTTAAATTTTAAATTCCTAAATGTAGAATAGATTTTCAAGTTAATATAGGAATGGTGTGATTAGATTAGCTTTTAGTTTTTCATAAACTGATCCCTATCATATATTGTGCACGTATGTCTCATAAGTCCTACGGATCTCGGATTTATAATTTATGTTAATAATCTAATACAAATTATTTTACTCAACATTTGGGCGTCGTTGCCGGGCAGACGTACACAGGGATGAATTTTCAATCTAGAACATCATTTTCTTTTTAAAAAAAATCATTTTACCTAGCATACATAGTGGTTGGTTTTTTTTAGACTGTTATTCTATTTTTCAATTTTTCATTTTACCTAACAATTTCATTTTCATTTTTGAATTAATTTGTTTCATTTTTTTTACAATTCTTTTTTTTTATATAAAATTTAATTAGTTTTTAGACTTTGACAAAATAAAGTTAGTTTTTAGAATAAAATAAAAATAAATAAATAACTAAAATATTTTTTTCAAAATAAAAAAGAATACAATAAAAGTCAACGTTGATAAAATCCTAATTAAAATAAAAAAAAAAAAAAAAATCATTTATAAATTAAAGTGTATATATATATGTGTGTGTGTGTGTAATAAAATAAAAAACAAATAATACAAAAACAATTTTAAAATAATAAAACAAAAAATAAATAAATAAATAAAAGAGACAAAACATAAAAAATATAAGAAATTTTAATACAAAAACAATTAAAAATAGATTTTGTTTTTTTCAAAACAAATCAACAGAGCAAACCTTTTAGCATTAAGGAAAACCAAAGGAGGCCCACGCATATGCGTGAGGAAAGCCTTTGGCTTGGCCTTGCACATATGCACAGTCCTCCATGCCATGACCCACGACTTGGGAAACGAAGGCCACAACCTCCAGCCATCACGAAGGCAACAGATCGGCAACAGATCGATGCCAAGGCCAAGGTAGCACAACATGGCAATTTACAGTCACCTCCGGGCTAGCTCAGACAGCGTTTTGGGGGATTGATGAAAAACGGGAACCAATTTTTCTAATATGGATTCAATTGAGGATGGTGTAACACAGGCAACAATCTCCATCTCATTGGCTTTGAAGACTACAACACCAAACGTTGCCCACCTAAAAGCTGTTGTCACAACGCTCTCACCAAATCTAGATCTCTCGCTTCCTCATGCGTTGAGCAACTTGGGATTTGAAATCTAGGTGAATATGCTCCTGTGATAAATGAAATAGAGGCAAAATCTACAAATCTAGTAATTGAACCAGAAGATCCATTAACAATTGATTTTATTCCTTATGCATTTCCAGAAAACGCACTAGTTTAGACATACATTGTTGAAATGCATTTTCTGATCGACTAAGGGTGAATCTGAAGAAAACAAAAAACAAAACAAAAACAAAAACAAAACAAAAACAAAAAAACAAAAACAAAAAAAACAAAAACAAAAAAAAAACAAAACAAAACAAAACAAACATGGGTTTTTCTCAGAACGGGGTGAATTATATAATTTAGAAATTATTGTGTCAATTTCACAATTGTTTGAAATAAATTTGTGGTTCTTTAGAGCCTTAATTGACAGACTACGTGAGGAAAAACAGATTTTTTAATGAACGCTTCAGTTGTGATTTGATTTCCCTGATTATAAGGAGGCACGGTTTATGAATAAGATAAGTTGTTGATCGGTGTTTAATAAATGGAATCAAAATAATTGAGGAAGAAATACAATAACCAAAACCACCGCCTTTTCATTCGCAAGATTTCTGCATAGCAAATTTCTTCACCCAACAATTTCAAGAGTTGCTAGTATTTTTAAAATCTATTCCCGTTGACTCTCTGACCGCAAATACTTGTTTCCTACTTCTATGGAATTGTCCCTATATTTCACATACCACCTTAAAAGCCAGAACTCATCAAATCGAATGTAGAGCCGAGTATGATTGCCCTTAGTTCGTTCGATATACATCATTGATTTTCCACTGTAAGTAGTTTTTGGGTGTTGATTTGTTGTTGAAAATTCAACGTTGAAAATAAAATGTTTGTATCCCTAAGGTGTCAAGTCTTTGATGTTAAACAGAAATAATAATAATAATAATAAAATTTAAGTAGAGTATTTGCTCATTTTTCTGGAGCAGGTACTGATTAATTAAAAGATTGGACTCATTAATTGTTCATGAAAAATGCATAGATGTGTATACTTAACTTTCTGTTCAAGATTTTTAGCTACATAAACTGTGCAAATCTACAGCTACTGCGCAATTCTGCAGCTGAACATCAATCCTGCAACTGAGAAACCTCATTGTTTCACTCAAATTTCAAATCAACCTAACTTTCTCATACAATATCAGATTTCGACAATTCAAGCGTCATTGGAAAGATATAGACGAGATATACACAATTATAAAGTTATCATTAGAGTTTAAAACAGTAAAAAATGAAGAAATTGTTGAAATACACAATAGGTAACTTGAGGCACTAGTTTCGACACGGGTATAAATTCTTTTGGTTTTCTTTCATGAACTTGTTTTATTAGTACCAATTCTCAAATTTTTGTGTACATGTCATAACCAGAGAGATTGATCACCTCTCTCTTTTGATAGTTTTACATTCCATTGCAGAAGAAGTACTATTTTTTTTGCAGGTTCCATAAGGAAGGACAAATGACCATAAGTGAACAATGTCTCTCTCAGAGACCACATTTATTTCACAAGAAGATGATCAGAACATCAACAAAGATGAAACATCAATGCATGAGAACTTGCTAATGAAAATCAGATCCAACACTTGCAATCCTTTCATATGCCACTATCTCCATTACATCCATGATTCTTCAATCAATAAAACATTCACCTCATTTCCCTCCATATTTTCCATTCAAATTCATTATGCATTCACATTCAATGTCCTTTCGCATTCATTTACTTCCATCCACCCCTAAATCATGAATAAAAGCAATCAGCCCACTTACATGTTGATTAAATTTTTCATTTTCATGTTCATTTTCCTTTCCCAAATAAATCTTGCTTCAAAGAAAACTGTATATCTATAGTACTTTTTGAGTTTTAAAAATATTTTCGAAAAGTACCTTGAGGCTTGCATGCCTTAATGGCAAGTTCTCTCGCCGACAAACAATGGGAATACATTAATGTCCCTTGTTTGACGGATCTTCTAGGTGACTTAACATCAGAAAATTTATTTGTACCTGGCAAGATGTGCTTAGGCATCTTGACTCTCATTTTCATCAATGGTGAGAGGTCTCATGTTGATTAGTGGCATACATTAATGGCCATTAATTCAACAATTTCTTACTATGTTAGACATCAACAAATTCATTCACATAGATAAGAATTGTGCCAATGTGTGATAATGACATGAAGACTATCAGATCCATCATTATTCGGCATTTGTAGCGGATGTATCAGATATAGAAGATTCAGCAAATTCAGTAACAACAATAAAGACTCACATTCACAACTTCATCCATTATTTGCACGACTAATTGAAGAAGCATCAGATCATATTTTTGCAGCAGCTACATATGCAGAACTTATCCATTTCATAGGTAAGTGAATGTATGTCATTTTCTAACTTTTTATCATGCAATTCCTTAAAATGCTAAAGTTATAATTTTTGGAAAAACACTCCACAATATTCTTTTTCTCACTTCATAAAATTGTAAAAACCATCAGTTGTGGGGAAGGGATATCACTCTATATATTTACATCTTATGCCACATCACTTTAATATAACCAACATACAACTACTATTGCATTAAGATTCAAAAAATTTATATGTTTTTTAAATCATCAAATTGATGAGCTTATGGCTATTTGAAAAGATAAATTCTCAATGTTTTCAAGATATTTGGATGCAACAAAGAATAAACAAAGTATTGTTACACAAGAACCAATACTAATTAATTTTGGTTGTCACACAAGAACCAACCATAAAAAAATCAATTTTGGTTTTCACACGAGAACCAACCATAAAGATGAATGTTGCAATCCAATGTATTTCAAAGAAACCTTTGCAAAAATAATGAAGTTATCAAATGCTATGAAAATGCAAAGTTAAAGGAGAATTAATACAAGCCAAATCTCATTCAAAAGAAATAAAATTCAAAGATCAAATGAAACAATGTAATAGGTTGCAGGACATGCAACAAATTTAGTTGGTGAGAATGTTCGGTCTCATAATTGTTCTTAAAAATACATCCACTTTCACCATCATGTCCATTATATCACCTCCATTTCACCTCCATTTCACTACCATGTCATTACATTCATCGCACTTTCATCATCATTTGGGTTACCCTTGTGTTTTCCAAACATTATTAATTTCTAGTGTTTTTAAATGAATTTGTGATCAAAAGTTAGGAAATAATATGCATATGCTTATACCTTAAAAGTGGAAAAAGTTTTGTGATGTGTGTAGGTGCCTTGGAAGCTTTCAAGGCCCTCTTATGTGACTCCCAAAGATCAAATTCAAAATTATTTTCATGATATGAAGGAGATTTGAAGGAGGGATATGTGGTCTATGGTTAGCAAATTGGTTGAGAATATTATGGATCAAAGGAGAAGAAGAAGGATCCTTTGAGGTTCCAAGCATGGAGGGAGATGTGAAGTAGGATATATCATGGAGCATATTAGAATGTAAGATAGAGTATATTTTAAGAAGGTTTTTATAGTTTTTTGGTAGTTTAATTTTCTGTCAATTTCTTAGTTTAATTTCATGTTGATTAATAGTTATATTCTTGTCAATTCATAGTTGATTTCTCATTATTTCATAGGCAGATTCTTGTCAATTCGTAGTTTAAATTGCTCACTGTTTTGTAGATTAATTTCATGTCAATTAGTTTCTAAATGTTTTTTGAATTAGTTATTTATTTACATTTTGCTGTTGAATCTTATGCTCACCTAAATCATCTTATGAATGTGACTCTGTCATCTTTCAATTGGATAAATTTGTGCATTCGGTTATACAACAACCATAGGTTTTTTTATTTATGCATGTTTGTTATATTAGTTTTAAATTTTGCAAACATAAATTAGACTTCCAATTACACAAAGTGTGTTTAGATTAGATTTCAATTACGCAAAGTGTGCTTAGATCATATTTCAATTATGAAAACATAGATTAAGATTTCAATTACGCAAAGTGTGTTTAATTAGATTTCAATTATGCAAAGTGTGCTTAGATCATATTTCAATTACGCAAAGTGTGTTTAGATTAGATTTCAATTACGGGAAGTGTGGTTAGATAAGATTTCAATTACACAAGTAGAATAGATTAGGATAGATTTGATTTATGCAGATTTGATTAGACTAGTTTTGAATTTTGCAAGCATAGATTACAATTCAATTATGCAAGTAGGTTAAATTTTAAATTTTTGAATGTAGAATATATTTTCAAGTTAATATAGGAATGGTGTGATTAGGTTAGTTTTTAGTTTTTCATAAATTTATCCCTAGCATATATTGTGCACGTATTTCTCACAAGTCCTACAGATCCTGGATTGATAATTTATGTTAGTAATCTAATACAAATTATTTTACTCAACAATGATGTCCTCACAAGATATGGTAGCCACAAGATCTAAAGATTACAGATCTAAGGATATTGTTGTAGATGGAAACGATGCTAATTCACCTAGTCAATCTTCCACATCAATTCCTCTTGCTTCTGAGCCATTACAGATTGAAAAACCCAATTATGACATGGTAATTTAACTGCCTCCTAAAGGTGTTCTTCGAAAATAACATTTTAATCCTCATGCAAGAGCTGCTCAGAATTACAACATTTTTGAACATCTGGGAATGTATCCATCAACAATGTCAGCCCTTGGAGTGTTGCAGACTTATACAACACAAAGGAAATTTCTATTGTCAACAATAGGATTAATTGATCCTCGGGATTCCATTCTCATTGTCTCTGATCTTGAGATTCATGTACATATACTCCCTCATCAACTAGCATTTCAAATACCAATTTTCGTTAAAAATAAATGGGTTTTTCCACACGGTAATTGACGAAGGAGCTTCTACATCTATCATGTATATTGCTTGTTGGAAAGCATTGGGTTTTCCAACCATTAATTAGTCTCCCAAGACTTTTAAAGCCTTTTATGCAAGAGGTTTTCATCCATATGGAATTTTAAATGAACTACCTATAGAATTATAGGCTAAGACGGTTGCAATTGAAGTTGAAGTTGTTGATGATCAACTTTATTATAACCATTTACTGGGTTGAAGTTGGACCTATGCTACGTCGGCAGTGGTCCTGTCATTTTTTTGTATGATAATGTTTCCCCATAAAGGAAAATTTGTGAAATTAGACCAATTTTCTAACTACACTTCAAACCCTAATTATACAGGTAGTGTACCTTACATTGGAAAAACGGTTACTCTGTATGAACATGTTGGGGTAGGTTTTCTTAAGGACTCGTCGCTAATGGGAACTTTTGCACTACCTCCACCCAATTTTCCTCATAATGTTGCCTAGGTTAATATGATTACATCAAGCACAATGCAATTTTGTGATCCTTGGATTGTGCCTTCAGAGTCTGAATTGACCTCATATGGAAGTGAGATGCCTTTGATCCCATTTGAATAAGCCTATCAGGAAATTCAACCATATTCCAACCAAACATCATCTAAAATTGATCGAGTGAATGAGATCATTGATGATTTTTCTAATTTGTCATGATTAGTACCAATATTTCCTTCCTGATCCTTTCGATAACGAATTTCAAACAATGAAAGTATCATGGACATAATGAATTTGGACTAAATGCCTTGGGAATATTATCATCATCGTTCATCCTTTCTACCTAGCCTTGATAAAATCGAGAATGATTTTTCATCTGATATTGTGGATAGTCCTCAATGTCCTATGCCAATCCTTCATTCTGAATCTGAAAAGAATCTAGGAAACATATCTACGATTGTACCGATCAACATCTAATTTAAACATGGAATTACCAATAACATTCACATAAGTGCTTCATGCTCCCTTGAATAAATTGAGATGTATAAAGCCCTATTTCAGCAATTTTGAGACATTTTTTCCTGGTCCTATGAGGAAATACTAGGAATTGACTCTAGCATTGTAATACACGAAATAAAGACTTACCTGGATTCCAAACCTGTTAGACAAAGATTATGTCTAGTGCATCCACAAAGAGTTGTTGTTATAAAATCTGATGTTGAAAAACTTCTTCGATCAGGTTTCATTTATCTTGTTCCCTTGACTGATTGGGTGTCCAATATTGTTCCAATTAATAATAAGAAAGGGACTATTAGAGTATGTGTCGACTAGAGGGATATTAACAAATATTGTCCTAAGGACAACTATCCTAGCCCTTATATCGATCAAATCATTGATGATTATGCTAGAAATGATATTTTCTCTTTCATGGATGACTTTTATAGATACAATCAAATAAACATACTCCCTACTGATTAGCATAAAATTGCATTCATTTTTCCATGGGGAACCTTTGCTTATTGGAAACTCCCATTTGGATTGAGGAATTTTGGCGTAACCTTTCAATGTGAAATGTCTTACGCATTTCATGATATCAAACATATTGTACAACCCTACTTGGATGACTTACAAACTCACTCATTGAGACAACAAGACCATCTGATGCATTTCCGAGCAATTTTCAATAGATGTAGGCATTACAATATTCATATGAATCCTCAAAAATGCATTTTTTGTGTTCAATTTGGTTGATTGTTGGGAGTTTCCATGCCAAAGAATGCATTCGTGTCGACCCACTCAAGGTAGAGGCTATTGTCAATTTTCCACCTCCTTCCAATCTCTGGAAAATCCAAAGTTTTCAAGGGAAAGCAGACTTTTTATGTAGATTCATACCTAACTATGCTAAGCTAACTAAAGGTTTTAATTGATTGTTGAAAAATGGCATCCCATTTATCTGGGAAAAGCTTGATAAAAAATATTTTGATGCACTCAAAAATGCATTAACCCATACATCGTTGTTTCATCTTCCTGTAACACCCTCTTCCCACATCTGCCCAACTAACCGGTCAATCAGGGTCAATATGCGACGAGAGGCTACTATGATGAGATTCAACATCCTAGGTGACCTTAAGGAAGTGGAATTTATTGAAACACATCAAACATACCTTCCACATCACGAAAAACACTCCCAGGAGCCAGCCACTCAGGTATCCTGCCCTTGGGTCCCATTGAGTTTTTAACCCACTTAAGCTTTAGATGCATGCACAAGCCTAAATTCCTATGTCTAGGAGGCTCTGGACACATGCACAAGCCTGCATGTCTGTGTCTAGGGACTATTTCCAATAGACATGTTCCAAAGTCTGCAGGATTTAAGGCACTTTTCAAGCCCATAATTCTAGCCACTTCCCAGAACTTATTGTAACTTCTGAAATCCTTTAAACACATGAGGACAAGACTAATAAACCAAAAACTAAATTTTGGACTAGGCCTGAACATCCCCAATCGATACTGAAATTCTATCAAAAACTTGGTATCAATGCAATCTAAAAGTGTAAACAACATATCTGAGCATAGGGGTCTCAAACTTATCTGACAATTGCTAAGAAGCATTGCTTCGGGTTCTCAAACTTATCTGAGAGTCGCTAAGAAACATTGCTCTCTTACATCATTAGCTGCATTATCATCTATTAGGTCATAGATACATTATTTCTTCATTTACAAATGAAAACATGAGGATATCCATACATCATCAGTCTCACAATATATGCTCATAACCAGCAAAATAACAACATAAATACTATGAATACATAAACCATAGTGTTATAGGTCAATTTGGGCATCATTCCCAATGACCTAGTTAACTGGGCATCATCTCCAGGACCAATGTATAGGGTCTAACATCCCCTAACATTTCAATTTCTATATGCCCTAAGACAAAGAACAAGACAAATCAATCAAAGACTTTCATTTGCAAATGTTTCCAAAGTTTGAAGTTTATAATATATCATATGAGAGCTCACCAATGCTGCCTCTAAAGGGACTAAGTGCATTGCATATGCAGGTACCCCTATGCAAGGCTTCTCTACGAAGCACTTCCCGACATCCATAGGTGCGTTGGTCACATTAGGAGTGAAATTCTCATTGTTCCGGAATCTCCACTTGGCCAGCGCCTTCTAGAAGAGTTCACATGTGTCAAACTTCGAATCCATGTGTCCATTTTACATCTACAAGATTGGGAACATCTCTTGCCTATTATTGGAAAGTCGTTGATTGTAAAACTACCTCAGCTTCTCTATAAATTGAGCACAGATCTTAGTGTTTGAGAAGGAAGAATTTTTGTAGAGAAATGTTGGTGGATTTTTCATCGAGGAGATTGATTTGATTGACAGTTTGCTGGAGATATCTACATTGTGATGAGGATAGGATGATGTTGGAGATGGTGACACTAAATCAGTCATTTGGTTGTAACCTCCCCTTCTATCATTAATAAATAATTCAACTTACTTTTCCCTATATGCATCTTTATTGGCTTTGATTTTCCATATTGCAAGATCTTAGTTGATGTATATGGTTTATGCTTTTCTGATTTAGCAAACTAACTTGAATGGACATCTGTATTATTGCTATCTTTTGTTGTTTAGTCTTCATTCTTGCAGGAAATATTTTGCACAACTAGCTGGAATTTGAAGCTACAACGGAAGCGACAGAAGGAATCATTTGGAAGTGCTTGGATTCCAAGTAAGCATCTAATCCATTCTGTGTGTATGTTCTTAGTTAGGAAAAGTATTCGTATAGTATTTAATCTGTTGTTCTAGATTAACACCTGTCTAGGGAAGCGTTTTTTATCCGTAATTCACAATTCTACACTAACACATAAAATCCACTTATAAATCAGTACATTTACTCATTACATACAAAGGGAATCAATTTATCATTAGTGAATATAGAAACCAACAGGGGATGAGACTACCACATTCCACCCGACCATAGATTGGCTGATCAAAATCTCTCTTTAGCCAATCACCCCCATTCCATATTCCAAGCATGAATTTGGGACTCCTAACCAACCAAAAAGAACCAAACAAGTTTGAATGCTACCGGATTTCTCTACCTACAACATGAGGAATTTCAATGCCTCCTAGTCTCTTAGGCTTTATCGTAATCAACAGTCTGATCGAGGAATCACTAGGGCCTACACTAAGACCCACTCTCGAAGCTTTACCGTACATCCCATCCCGGGACTAATTGTCCCATCAGAGAGAAATACACCTCTTGGATTTACTGTATATCCCTTCATTCACCCACAAGGATTTCTAGTCCCATCGAGGCACACAATCCTGGCTTTACCGCAACCCACATTCTGGCTCAAGGGTTATTAGGCCAATGGATTTACCATGATCCACCGTCTGGGTCAAGGACCACTACTTGATGTGTTTTTCATTTTGGAGATCTACCTCACTTAACTTCGAATCCATCTGACAATCCAACTCAACCGAAGTATGAGAACCCATCTCATTAAGGTTATCTGTAAATGTCAAGGCTAGGATGAAAACATTTTCATGCCTGGAAAAACCCATGCCATGACAGAAAATAACCACATGCAATACAATGCATGCTAGATCTAGTAATGAAATAACACATGCAAATCAATACCTGCAAAGAATCTTATTGTAGCTGCTTGATCCTACTCTTCCTTGCTTGCTTCTTCCTTCTTCTTGCTTTCTTTACCTTTCTTGCTCTAATGCCAAAGTGCTCCAAGAAAAATCTAAGTGTCCAAGGGTGAGAGAGATAGAGAGAGACTAATGAGAGAGCTCCAAAACTTAACTGACAAAAGGTACCAAATGATCCTTAGAAGCCTTTTTATTGATGAGGCATCTATTTTCTTCATTTTCCTTTATTTTCCTCCTCACATGCAACCTGTGACCTTTCATCTCCCTTTTCTCCTAATTTCCATAATTTTTCCTAAATAAATGTTCCAAATATGCCATTTTCCCTTTCCAAATCCTTTTCCTTTGCCTTTGCCAAATTCCTTAGCCATATTGACTAAAATTAACACCCACTGGGATGCTTTTCCCAAAATTCGGCTTGGATTAAGTGTCCCATCAATCGTGGTTATTATTTTTAAATTTTATTACATGGAATTTTCACAAGGATTGTTACAGAACCCTCCCCCTTGGCGGACACTATCCTCTGTGTTCAATCACACATATACCTCAGCAAAACTGCTAGAAGACAACATACTACTCATGGAGATTTGTATCATAGCTCGATGGTGTATTTGCAATAATCACCCTGCTGAAAAGAAACCCATCATGAAAACACAAAAACATGACATCATAACAACATGAAAAATATACTGACATGACACCCATACCGCTTATTGGATATTTATAACATAGCTCATCCATAAACATATGTACATATATATGAACATCACATCAAAACATATACCAAAACATCACCAAAACATATGCCAAACATATACCAACATCACACCAAAATTTCTTTGCCTCAACCGGAAAACAAGGAAGGATACATGGCCCACATCTGATCCATCATCTCCCATGTAGCTTCATCGTGCCCAAAGTGCTTCCATTTCACTTTAATTTTCTTTATTGCTTTTTCCTTTGACACTGCGCCCAACACACTCTTGGACAGGACACAGTGCTTTGCATAGCACTGTCTCCCTTTCAGGCCTGCGTTGCAAAGCACTGTCTCTCTTTAGAGACTGTGTTGCCTCCTGAAACCATCCAAATTCCCTTGAATTTGTCTTTGCAGTTTATTTTATTTTTTTTGCTGCTGTGTTTTGAAAAGCCTAAGCCTCATATTCACCAGTGAATTCATCTACCTCTTCCTCCTTTGAAAGAAAATTTGTTCAATGTTTTTTTTTTTTTTTAATTCTTTATCATTGGCAAGTTAATTTCGAAGTATTTTTATTGTCGCATTAGATCCATTTGCTTTTGAAAAAGGAAATTGTCGTAAAATCTTCGTTTCCTGATAGGAGAAATTCTTGTATCATTCCTCATTTTTCCTTCAAAAGATAAATTGTTGTTTGTATTCCTCATTTCTCAAAAGTAAAAGGCATTTGATTTTGTTGATTTACTGCACTTAGTTTCTTTTTTGCATTCATAACATTAAAGGAATTGAAAATAAAAATCTGCATTTGCATGTAGTGGTTTGTGTGTTTTACAAAAGGAACAATTACGAAATCTACATTTAGTTTGTGTTCTATGATCTGTTTGCTCACAAATTGATTGCTCTTTCCCTCTAGTAGCTAGGATTTTCATTTAAAAACTAAAAGTGAAAGATTGCTTATCATTCTTAGTTGCATTTTAGGAATTTTCCAATAAATCATCGCGGTGAACCTTTGAAAGGAAAATTTGTAAGCAAGATCAACATAAAATTAATCTCAATTTACCTAACAAAGCATTGGAACCATAACAATAACATTTAGAAGGTCTAGGCTAGAGACATGTTCCGGCGTTGTAAAATATAGCAGTTGTCGTTAACTTGTATGTGATACATTTCAAGTGTGATACCTCACTCCACATATGTATGTATATCGTAGCTCGTCCATGTACTTTCGGGTATATCGGGTGGTGTTATAGTACGATAAGTATAAAGGGGTGCTCTCACTGTGCGGTTTCACATCAAACAATGCTAATAAGGACTTGGGCCTCCATGTACCTTCGGGTATATTTGGGAGGACAAATTTTAGGTGTTATCCATCCTTAGTGAACCGAGTCGGCCGCCTTGTAAATTGTGATACACCGAACACAGCATTCGAGGAGATTGCCTGCCCGTATTTCTTGGTTCACCAGGAGGTATTCTGCAGTTCACAGTTTCTTGGTAAACCCTTTTTCCTAGCATTACCCTTTTATTTTGTTTATTTGTTTTTGGTTAAAATAAATCAGTAATTGTGGAAGAAAAAAATCCTTTCCCCCGTCATTCGTGTAGACTAGCGTTAAAACCACCTTTACCACCAGAATTTACTTCTGGTAGGCAAGGGAAATCATGATCTTTCGAATCAAGTACAATTCATACCTCTGGTGAAACATAATTTTCTCATAAACCAGAGTTAGCTCAAGTTGTTTCTACACATCCCAGTTCGTCTACTGTTGCCGAAACGAAGTCTTCACAGCTACTCATGGTCATAATCCATCTAATTAGTGAGACCATACCTCATGTACCCGACGTTGTTCAACCAGAAATTGATCCAGATCATGTCTCTTCTTTTTCAGAACATCTGAATCCTGAAGTCGAACAGCCAGAAGTTGTTCCTACCTTGCTCATTCCACAAATTTTTGTAGCTGTTGAATCTCCCATATCGCATAGTTAGCCACCTGAAATATACTTTGGGCCTGACAGTGAAATACTTCCTCCTAGTTTAATTACGATTGAAGAAATCCAACAAGACGAGACACCTTTAACTCCAACCCATTTTGGGGAGGACCTTTACCTATATGAGTCTTTTCCTCAATCGACACCATCTTATTTTTTTGATCATGTTCCTTTTCAAACTCTTGTCGATTCAAAAGGGTATACATTTGGTCAAGCAACCATGTCTGAACCAACATCTTCGATTGGGCCATCTGTTCCAATTACGTCAGCTCCCGCCCTAGCTACCCTGTCTATGTTTACAACTTGACCAAAGTGATATTTTCATGGTGACCATTTGGTCCCATCAAGTTACAAATCATTATCTGGAATTTTCTCTGGTGCATCTTCAAATCCATGGGCTTTTCCAATGTCATCATCTGGTATTTTAACTGGTAATCCTATAGTAAGTACTGAATGACTTGATTCATTATACACATCTTCAAGGCAATATCAAGCTGGTCCTTCTAGGTCTATTCCTTCAAGTACCATATCAACTGGACTCCTAGCATTTGGAGAGCAATATTTTCTGTCTTATTTTCCTCCTCATGCTGGGGGGCAACCTTTGGTCACCCAATATGACAGTACTCCATCACTTTTTGGTCAACCTAATGTCGAAATGAATGTTTTTCAATGGAAACCCACTCTACCTGTCCAACCACAAACAGTTGTACACTCGTATCAACTAGTTCAACCTGTTACACCCACATAATTTCCACTTGTCAATACAAATTTACCCCTTTTACAAAATCAAAATGTTGTACAGCCTTATCAAATGGGTCCTTCAACTCAATATCATCAAATTTTGGGTCCATAGACTCTAATTCCTTCGGTTAATTTACAACAACCTGTATCTGGAATAATTTATTCACAAGTTGGTTTACCATTTTATGGGATGTCAGAACCACAACCTGGTTATACCTATCAACCGAATCTAAGTTATCCTAATTTGGGTTATAACATTGGTGGATAGACCCCTTGGTAGCCACAAGCGCAAATGCCTCAAACTTCATTTCAATAAGTATCATATCCAGGTTTTGGTCAATAGAATCCTCAAGCCTTTGCTTTTCAAAACAACCCCTATATGGGTTACCAGCAGCAGATTCCTTATGTTGGTGCTCTAAGAACTGTTTCTCAAGCAATTCCATCTAACCTTGGCTATGCTCAACCTGACCTTAATCGACAGTTTCCCTTTGTTGCAACTTTAGAGTTACCAGATTTAAATCGGCTAACTAATGATCCAATCAACTATTCTCCTTGGTGGCCGGTGATACCCCACAAATTACCCTTGGATATACCTAATTTCAATGGAAACCCTAGAGAAGATCTGTCGACTCATGTTATGACTTATCATTTATGATGTTCATCAAACTCCCTGAATGATGATTATGTTCGACTACGTCTTTTCCAGCGTACGCTCACAGGTCCGGCTGCAAAATGGTACATTGAATTACCTAGAGCTTCTTTTGATAATTTCATAGCCCTAGCTACTGTCTTTTTGACTCACTTCCAGTTACCCATCAGATATGAAACTGGAATGGAACTCTTGACCAATTTCAAACAAACTAATGCTACTCACATCTCTGATCATATTCACGAGTGGCGTCGTCATCGTAGAATGGTTAAGACATTTGTTCCCGATCAACTCCTTGTTGAATGGTTCATTTAGTCCCTGTAACCATCTATAACTGAGGATGTGGCTAAACGTGACGTCATCACAGAAAAGCAAGTTATCGCTCCTGCCAAATATTTAGACTTGATTTATACTCAGTCTGGCACACTCTATGAAAAAATTCCTAATGCATTGAGATCTAATTTTACTGTTCCTCTTCAATTAAAGAACTTTCATGCCGGAGATGGCTTGATTGGCATTACAAGCACACATCACACTACAGCATCTGGTCTGGCTCCTGCTTCTGAAATTAATGCTGTGTCATTTGACAAAGGCAAAAGTGACAAGCAACCCGGAAGTAAAAAAAGGGGAAATCTAAAAAAAATAAAACTTCTAACCCGCAGGAAAGATCATTTGATCAATCGTCTAGACCTAGGAAACCACGTTATCCATGCATAATCTATAATTAGGAACACTTTGTTAGGGAGTGTCCTCACCGCGCTGAAGTCTCAAAAATCATCGAGATTTCCCATGCTTCAGCTGTGTTGACAGACCCATTTCCAAATCTGGACACAAACATGGTTGCTACGAATCCAGCTCCTAGTTCCCAAGTATTAATGTTGTATGTCACAAAACCTTCAATTGATATTTTAGTGTCAACACATAATAAATATTATGGTAGTCAGGCCACTGATCAACCTACTACCTAGACAACGAATCCGTCTACAGAATCAGTACTGCCTACTATTATTCATGAATTGACAATCAAGCCACCAAAGGGAGTAATTCACAAATCGACATATAATCCTCGAGCAAGAGCTGCACAAAATTATAATATAGTTGAAGATTTGGCTCTTCAACTATGTCTGCGCTTGAGGTACTACAAAATTTTCCCTCCCAAAAACAGGCTTTATTGTCAGCTATTGGTGGAATTGATCCCATTGATTCTAATCTTGTCGTCTTTAATCATACAGGCTATGTGCCACAATTACCAGTGGAATTGGCATTCTCCATACAAGTAAATGTTCTCAATAATCATGTTCATTGCACTATTATTGATGAGGGAGCATCTGTATGCATTATGTCTCTAAATTGTTGGAAGTCACTTGGCTCGACGCGCTTATCACAATCATCAACGATGTTGAAGGCATTTGATGGATATACATATAAACCTTGTGGTATTATTAATAACCTGCATGTTGAACTAGGGGGCGAAATAGTGAATATTGATGTTGAGGTTGTTGATGGACCCCTTGACTATAATATTTTACTTGGAAGGCCATGGGTATATGCAATCATTGTAATTGTTTCAACATATTTTAGAATGATTTCCTTTCCACATAAAGGTACTATCACAGTCATTAATCAACTATCCTTATTTGCCTACGCTTCGCAAATAACTCGAAGAGTTCTGTTCCTTCACATACCCCAACTAGGACTTCAAAACATTGGTGTAGGACTCTTAAATGATTCCACTTTAATGGGAACCTTTGCATTATTGTCGCCTGTGACGTCGACAGAAATTGCAAGTATAGAGACCTACTACCTGATCTCTTCCACTCTATCTGGCTTAAGGGAGAGTACGTGTGATTTTTAAATTACTACGTTGGATGAATTTTTGCTACCCAGCCCTGTTGAGCTGGCATAGCAATCAATCTATCTGGCTTGGGTGGAAAATCTGAAATCAGCGTCATCAAGTGTTTGGGTTGATCGTTCCTTAGATTTTGGTACTCCCTCTGATCCTTTTTCCTCAATATAATTGACAGTTGAGAATATTTTGGAAGCCATCATGTCAAAAGGAGAATCATGGGAAGATTATCATCATCATTCCCATCTTCCTAATTATGAAGAAAATTATCTTAGTGAGCTATATCACCCAACAATCAAAAATTTCTTTTCGAATTCCCATTAATGCAATCGATTCCAAGTGAAACCTATCAAATATTGAAGAAACCATTTCTATCGATATTTCGACCAAACCTAGCATTGTAGAAAATATTCATGTTGGTGTATCTTATTCTCCATCAGAACTCAAATCATATCACTCTCTTTTTCGTGAATTCTGTGATGTATTTTCTTGGTCTTACGAGGAAATGTTGGGCATAGATACAAATATTGTTGAACACACTATTAATATGTATCCTGATGTCAAATCAGTGCGTCAACGGCTTCGTCCTGTTCATCCAAAGAAAGTCGTTTCCATCAAAGTAGAAGTTGAAAAAATTTTGTATGTTGGTTTCATATACCCTGTTCCGCTAACTGAGTGGGTTTCCAATATCGTTCCTATCATGAAAAATCAAGGAACCATTAGAGTGTGCGTCGATTATCGGGATGCCAATCTTGCTTGTCCAAAAGACAACTATCCTACTCCCTTTATCGACCAGATTATTGACGACTATGCTGGATGTGAAATATTTTCGTTCATGGATGGATTTTTAGGCTACAATCAAATCAATATCCACCCAGAGGATCAACATAAGACAACATTCATCTGTCCCTTGGGCACATTCGCTTATAGGAAGCTACTGTTTGGTTTAAAGAATGTCGGGGCAACTTTTCAGAGAGCAATGGACTATGTTTTCAATGACA
The DNA here is from genome assembly GCA_034641835.2 of Pinus albicaulis. Classification (NCBI taxonomy): domain Eukaryota; kingdom Viridiplantae; phylum Streptophyta; class Pinopsida; order Pinales; family Pinaceae; genus Pinus; species Pinus albicaulis. The sequence continues at coordinate 572,792,887 of CM076572.1, forward strand.
TCAAGCACATTGTTCAACCGTATCTAGATTATTTACCAATGCATTCATGAAATCAGACTGATCACCCGATGCACTTGAGAGCCATTTTCTTATGATGCCGACACTACCAAATATGCCTCAATCCACATAAATATGTGTTTTTTGTTGGTTTTGGTCGTTTGCTTGGATTTGTAGTCTTAAAAGAAGGAATTTGAATCGACCCATTGAAGGTTCAGGCCATTATTGATTTTCCTGCGTCGTCAACCTTACTTCAGATACAGAAACTTCAAGGAAAGGCTAACTTCCTAAGAAGGTTCATTCCAAACTACGACGAAATGGATAAAGGATTTACTTGACTATTGAAAAAATTGGTTCCCTTCCATTGGGACCAAGTTGCGCAAGCTTCTTTTGATGCTATCAAGGACACTCTTGTCCGAGCGTCATTAATGTATCCCCCTAATTATCAAAATGATTATTTCCTATATATCGTCGCGGCCGAAATGACCATTGCTATGGTATTGGTAGAAGTAGAAAATGGAATTGAAAATCTGATCTATTATTTTATTCATAATCTCAATGATACGGAAGTTGATTATTCATACATAGAAAATATTGCCTTGGCAGTTGTTCAAGCTGTCCAAAGGTTTCACCATTATATCCTGCTCCAAAAAACCACTATCATTTCGGATTGCAACCCCATGACTTATATCTTATCACATCAATTTCTGGGGGGAAAATATTCAAAATGGATTTTCATTTCGTAGGAATTTGATTTGGAATTCATCAAATCCAAGTCAAAGAAATCTTTAGTTTTGGTTGAGCTTCTTTGTGACCTTCCCTCTGATAGTACTGCAACTACGTCGGAACCATCAATTCCTGACGAGTCTCTATTTCTAATCAGATCATCTGATCCTTGGTATGGGGATTTCATCATTTATATCCAAACTCAAACTTTTCAACCTGATACCTCTCGCTCTGAACAATGACGTATTCGATATCATGCCAAAGATTATCTGATCGTCAGCGATACACTTTATCGTTGTGGTGTTGATACCATTTTAAGGAGGTGCCTCACTTCTGAGGAGGCCGAAAAAGTGTTAAATTATTGTCATGTTGGGGCTTGTGGTGGACATTTATCTGGTTATGCTACCGCGCAGAAGATACTTCGTGCAGGTTACTTTTGGCCTACTATTTTTCGAGATTGAATCCTCGCGGTCAAAAGTTGTCATGCATGCCAAAAATTTTATCGTAAAATCTGAAAACCGCCAGTGCCAATGCATCTTGTTGTCTCTGTGGGACCATTTTCGAAATGGGGTATTGACTTCATGACCTATAACCCTCGTTCGTCTGGGGGGCATCGCTATATATTGTCGCAGTCAACTATTTTACCAAATGGGCCGAAGCGATGCCTACATTCAACAACACAGGACAGACAGCTGCATTGTTTTTCTTTAATCATGTTATTGCAAGGTTTTGGGTCCCACAGGCTATAGTTACAGATCATGGGAAGCCTTTTCACAACCACATGATGTCTGAATTGACCACCAAGTTAGGATTGTCACATGATAATTCTACTCCTTATTATCCACAATCAAATGGACAAGTTGAAGCTATCAACAAGATTCTAAAATGTATGTTTTAACGAATGATAGGAGTTCGTAAAAGAAATTGGCATTTTATCCTGTACTCCGCCTTGTGGGCGTATCGAACCTCAGTGAGAAACGCAACTGGATTTACTCCTTTTCAATTGGTGTATGGTCTAGAAGCTATCTTACCAATCCAATGTGAAATATCGTCATTAAAACTCGCGATTGACTTGTTACCTGACACCTTAGAAGAAGAATCGCATCTCATTAACCTCATCCATCTTGATGAAATGCATCGTGAAGCCCAATTGGCCAATGAAGCACATAAGAGACGTATAAAGGCGCAATATGACAAAAATGTCCAGCCTCACATTTTCTAAGAGGATGACTTGGTCCTTCTTTATGATCAACAAGCTGATGTAATAGGTACAGGAAATTTTGAGCCATTATGGCATGGCCCCTATATTGTTAAAATAGTTCTTGCTAAGGGCGCCTATGAGTTGGTTGATTACGATGGCATTTTGTTGGCGCAGCCTAGAAATGGGTTGTATTTGAAATGTTACTATGCTTAATCATGAGCGTAGTAATTTTTTGTATTATATTGTATATATATGTTGTTGATTTGCATTCACTATCTTAATTTGTTTTTAGATTTTTCTTGACGTTAGTAATCCGCTTTAAATTTCATCGCAGATGTATGAATCTTCGAAACCCTTTGTTGGATATGTTGATGGTGCTATTCGTAGTACGCAGAATCTATCTTTTGCAGCGTGGGCCATTTTCGCTCCAAATGGCGAGTTAGTGAGTTTTCAAGGGATTTGTATTGGTTGATCGATGAAAAATATCGTTGATTATAGTGCGTTGATCGAACTTCTCTCTTATGCCATTTCATTTGGTATTAACCATATCATCATAAGGTTAAACTCACAACTTATGGTATTACAACTTACTAGTGTTTATACTGTTAGAAATCCAACATTGCATAGATTGTTCCTTAGAGTTTGACTTTTGGAAAGACATTTTGATTTTATTCAATATCAACACATTTCCAGAAATTTGAACACATTGACTGATTCATTAGCTAATCAATTTTTAGACAGATATTTGCAACTTATGTAAAGAAAACATTCACATCATTGAATACAACTGCACAATAAACATAGGAAAACACTGAAATCATATAGATAGATAGTTATAGGTTTTTACAAAATTTATGCCCAAGACACATTGGTCATATGACCTCAAAATGTATGCAAAATGTCACAAGTAAACTAGCGGTGCTCGTGGTAACATGCTATAGATCTAGCTATCCTACAAAGTAACCACATCCAATGGTTTAGAACCCCAATAGTGCGTCACTGCAGTCGCATAGGAAGCTCTTCGATCTGGCAATCCGGAATCTTGAAGGTCAAACCCTCTATGTGTTGTTGAAGCTCAGTCAGAGTCTCAGCCGTATCAAGATCCTGAAGGACTGCTCTCTCGACAGCCCTCTCTACTGGCACATCTGCTTCACGCTCCGGTTCCACTACTAGTTGAACACGACCAACATCTGCATTACATCAAACATTTAGTTTAGTCTTGGGAAAACATAAAAATAAATATTACTACTATATATACTACTATAACCTACTAATATACAAAGAAACATAAAAAACAACAAGGGATCAACAAAAATATAAAGACCAACAACATAAATAAATACAACAAAATGAATAGTGAAACTACTTTTAATAGTCATTTAATTATTTGAAAATTGAATTTATTGCTATGAATATAGTTTTATTATGTTTTTTAACATGAAACAGCTATTTTTAATCCATTTGATGTTGTTCTGAACAGGTCTTACAACTGATGAACATATTAGTCATGCAGATTTATTTCAAGAATGATTTTACCACAAAGCATACTTTTTCTCCTTATTTTTCAAGCATTGTTAAAAACGAAAAAGGATTTGAAGCGCACTTTTATCTCTTTTTCGAGCTTCGATAACAGCAAAAATGGAACCCCTGGAGTCTTCTTTCAGCTCTTTTCAGACTCCGATAATGTGAAAAGATTGTTAAGCACTTGTCTTTTCGAGCTCGTAAAAGTAAATGAATTGATATCTACTGAGTATAAGTTTAACCCTTTTCCGGACTGAGATAGATTATTTACAAAAAAGGAATGCCTTGGTTAAACATGACCAAAGAGGTTCTCTTAGATATTATTTTACACTTTTTCGGATCTGAGTGACAGATTTACGAAAAAGTACTTATGGAGTTTTCTTTCGTCCTCATTTCCAAAATCTCTAAATATGAAAAAGGACTGGGCTATCACTGTCATTAAGCTCATTAAAACATAAATTAGTGATGGGCTTGTCGATCATGGAAAGAATCGAGCTTCATTCATCTATAGACTCGTTAAATTATTGAATAGCAATAATTTATTCGCTCGAAGGGTTGAATTATAGATCAAGAAAATGTTATCCTCCTCAAGCTTGATAAAAAATAAAGAGGTACTAGTCGACAAATAACCGAGGAAATTTTGGGAAAAGTGAGAAAAAATTCTTTACGGTAGCAAGTCGCTCTTGAACATGACACTTCCTTCACTCCATGTCCCTAACTGTTTGGGTTGGGTAATCATATTGACGGTAAATTCATACCTATGGTTCATCATACCTTCACTTCGGTTTTGGGTCAATGCTACCAACTCATCACAGTGTCACCGACATGTTCAACAGAAGTCATCCAGTAAATAACTCATCCTTCTGCAATACTCATAAACCTTTATTCTCATGACCGTCATCCCTGAAAATTGCTATATCAAGTCATACCCTTGTCTCTGAAATCAGTAACTCCTATTTCACAATAAGTTGGCTTCCTGTCGACAACAAATCATTATCCAGGAAGTTCACTTAGAAACATCTGATTCCAATACCATAAGGCTTGTTATAGCATCGACAAGATCCTTGATTCCAGACTTTTGACCCAAATATTTTATTTGGCATTCAACATCAAATCAACTATTCACACCTTACGAAATTTACTGTGGTACCTTGAGGACCATTGACCTCAATGGTGGTTCTCTCGCATTTGTTAACAGCTCATATCATTGGCTGGTAATCAAACGATGTCTTTCCATATTCGACGACAAATCATATATTCACATGGCTAGACTTGTACTTGAATGATCGAGTGAACGAGATAAGAAGACCCCAGATCTAATTTTAGCCATCCGGGCTACAATTTCAGGAATGTTGTACACATCATCTATACGGTGACCTTACATACAAATCGTCATCCGAACACGGGCCTATATTTGTAGGAATGTCTGCATTGGGCAACATTCCAATGTCGACGAATTTATGAATTATGTACATGTTATTAGTTTTTTTATGTGCTGGACATGGGCATGCCTACCCTCAACAATTATGATCAAGAGGATATATCATGATGTAATGTATTGTAAGACTGATCCAAGTTTCCACTTCGCTTCATCTCCAACTCATCAGAGTGTAAAGCATATCAATCAAAATATTGTTGTTATTATTCTGACTTCATGCTTTAGGGGGCAATTGTTATAGGTCAATTTGGGCATCATTCCCAATGACCTGGTTAACTGGGCATCATCTCCAGGACCAATGTATAGGGTCTATCATCCCCTAACATTTCAGTTGCTACATGCCCTAAGACAAAGAACAAGACAAATCAATCAAATAATTTCATCTGCAAAGGTTTCCAAAGTTTGAAGTTTATAATATATCATACGAGAGCTCACCAACACTGCCTCTAAAGGGACTAAGTGCATTGCATATGCAGGTAGCCCTATGCAAGGCTACTCTGCAAAGCACTTCCCGATATCTAAGGGTGTGTTGGTCACATTGGGAGCGAAAATCTCATTGTTCTGGAATCTCCACTTGGCCAATGCCTTCTAGAAGAGTTCACATGTGTCAAAATTCAAATTCATGTGTCCATTTGACATCTACAATATTGTGAACATGTCATGCCTATTATTGGAAAGTCATTGATTGTAAAACTACCTCAGCTCCTCTATAAATTGAGCACAGATCTTAGTGTTTAAAAGGAAGAATTTGTGTAGAGAAATGCTGGTGGATTTTCCATTGAGGAGATTGATTTGAGTGACAATTTGCTGGAGATATCTACATTGTGATGAGGCTAGGATGTTGTTGGAGATGGTGACACTAAATCAGTCATTTGGTTGTAACCTCCCCTTCTATCATTAATAAATAATACAACTTACTTTTCCCTATATGCTTTTGTATTGACTTTCATTTTCATATTGCAAGATCTTAGTTGATGTATATGGTTTATGCTTTATTGATTTAGCAAACTAACTTGAATAGACAACTGTATTATTGCTATCTTCTGTCGTTTAGTGTTCATTCTTGCAGGAAATATTTTGCACAGCCATGTGGAATTTGAAGCTACAATGGAAGCGACAAAAGGAATCATTTGGAAGTGCTTGGATTCCAAGTAAGCCTCTAATCCATTCTGTGTGTCTGTTCTTAGTTAGAAAAAGTAGTCGCATAGTATTTAATCTGTTGTTCTAGATTAGCACCTGTCTAGGGAAGCGTGTTTTATACGTAATTCACAATTCTGCATCATTCCCAATGACCTGGTTAACTAGGCATCATCTCGAGGACCAATGTATAGGGTCTATCATCCCCTAACGAAATGTACCGTAGTACCTTGAGGGCCATTTTCATTAATGGTGGTTCTCTCGCGTGAATAGATGATTTGATGTCGAATGCCAAACAAAATATTTCGGTCAAAAGTCCGGAAGAGAGGATGTTTTCGATGCTGTAACAAACCTCATGGTACTGGAATCTGATGTTTCTAAGTGAACTTCCTGGATAATGATTTTTTGTCGATAGGAAGTCACCTTATTGCGAAACGGGAGTTACTAATTTCGGAGTTAAGGGTATGACTTGATATAGCAATTTTCAGGGATAATGGTCATGAGAATAAAGGTTTATGATTATTGCAGAAGGATGAGTTATTCACTAGATGACTTCTCTTGAACATATCAGCAACACTGTGATGAGTTGGCAGCATTGACCCAAAACCAAAGTGAAGGTATGATGAACCATAGGTATGAATGAACCGTCAATATGATTACCCAACCCAAACAGTCACGGACATGGAGTGAAGGAAGTGTCATGTTCAAGAGCAACTTGCTACCATAAATAATTTTTTCTCACTTTTCCCAAATTTTCCCCGGTCATTTGTCGACCAGTACCTCTTTATTTTTTAACAAGATTGAGGAGGATAACATTTGCTTGATCTATACTTCAACCCTTCGGGCGAATAAAGTATCACTATTTAATAATTTAACGAGTCCAGCGATAAATATCTGGTTATGCTACCGCGTAGAAGATACTCCGTGCAGGCTACTTTTGGCCTACTATTTTTCGAGACTGCATTCTTGCAGTCAAAAGTTGTCATGCATGCCATATTTTTTATCGTAAAATTCGCAAACCGCCAGCGCCAATACATCCTATTGTCTCTGTGGGACCATTTTCGAAATGGGGTATTGACTTCATGACTTGTAACTCTCTTTCATCCAGGGGGCATGGTTATATTATTGTCGCAGGCGACTAGTTTACCAAATGGGACGAAGCGATGCCTACATTCAACAACACAGGACAACAACTGCATTGTTTTTCTTTCATCATGTTATTGCACGGTTTGGGGTCCCACAGGATATAGTTACAGATCATGGGAAGCATTTTCACAACTACATGATGTCTAAATTGACTACCAAGTTAGGATTTTCACATGATAATTCCACTCCTTATTATCCACAATCAAATGGGCAAGTTGAAGCTATCAACAAGATTCTAAAACGTGTGCTTCAATGAATTATAGTAGTTCATAAAAGAAATTGGCATTTGATCCTGTACTCCACCTTGTGGGCGTATCGAACCTTGGTGAGAAACGCAACTGGCATTACTCCTTTTCAATAGATGTATGGTCTAGAAGTTATCTTACCAATCCAATGTGAAATACCGTCGTTAAAACTTGTGATTGACTTGTTACCTGACACCTCAGAAGAAGAAGCGCATCTCCTTAACCTCATCCATCTTGATGAAACGCGTCGTGAAGCCCAATTGGCCAACGAAGTGCATAGGAGACGTATAAAGACGCAATATGACAAAAATGTCCAGCCTCACATTTTATCAGAGGGCGACTTGGTCCTTCTTTATGATCAAGAAGTTGATGTAATAAGTACAAGAAATTTTGAGCCATTATGGCATGGCCCCTATATTGGTAAAAGATTTCTTGCTAAGGGCGCCTATGAGTTGGTTGATTACGATGGAATTCCGTTAGCGTAGCCTAGAAATGGGTTGTATTTGAAATGTTACTATGCTTAATCATGAGCGTAGTAATTTTTTGTATTATATTGTATATATATGTTGTTGATTTGCATTCACTATCTTAATTTTTTCTTTAGAGTTTTCTTAACGTTAGTAATCCGCTTTACATTTCCTCGCAAATGTCTGAATCTTCGAAACCCTTTATTGGATATGTTGATGGTGCTAGTCGTAGTACGCAGAAACTATCTTCTGCAACATGGGCCATTTTTGCTCCAAACGGCAAGTTAGTGAGTTTTCAAGGGATTTGTATTGGTAGATCGATGAACAATATCGCTGAGTATAGCACGTTGATTGAAATTATCTCTGATGCCATTTCATTTGGTATTAACCGTATCATCATAAATTTGGACTCACAACTTTTGGTATTACAACTTACTAGTGTTTATACTGTTAGAAATCCAACATTGCATAGATTGTTCCTTAGAGTTTGACTTTTGGAAAGACATTTTGATTTTATTCAATATCAACACATTTCCATAAATTTGAACACATTGACTAATTCATTAGCTAATCAAGTTTTAGACAGACATTTGCAACATATGTAAAGAAAACATTCACATCATTAAATAGGATTGCACAATAAACATAGGAAAACATTGCAATCATGTAGATATATAGTCATAGGTTCTTACAAAATTTGTGCCCAAGACACATTGGTCATCTGACCTCAAAATGTCACAAGTAAACCAGTGGTGCTCGTGGTAACATGCTATAGATCTAGCTATCCTATGAAGTAACTGCATCCAACGGTTAGGAACCCCAATAGTGTGTCGCTACATTTGCATAGGAAGCTCTTCGATCCAGCAATCCAGAATCCTGAAGGTCAAACCCTCTATGTGCTGCTAAAGCTCAGTCAAAGTCTCAGCCATATCAAGATCCTGAAGGACTGCTCTCCCGACAGCGCTCTCTGCTAGCACATCTTCTTTGCACTCCGGTTCCACTACTGGTTGAACACGACCAACATCTGCATTACATCAAACATTTAGTTTAGTCTTGGGAAAACATCAAAAATACAAAAACATTGTATAAAGCTTAGGAAAATAAAAAACATGGTCAAGACATTCTTACCTATTGCACCCCACTGAGCTCCTTCTGGTAGTGCTAAATCTGGATCTCCTCGAAATCAACGCCTGCATATGCATACTCATCGATGGCGACAATCTGTCATCGGAACCAGGAAAAGAATGCAGTCAAGAACACAATGGTAGATTGGCCTGCATGCCTACCCATGAGTTCCACCCATCTCTGCATCCGCAGATCTCTAGGACTAGCTATATCCAGTGTCACATGTTGTGGCTGCATCAGTGGAACTCGTTCCAAGGCAAAGGATATAAGGATAGAACCATAACTGAAATTTTTCTTCCTTCGTCCCTTAGCTTTATTTAGATGTCCCTTTATCTGAGATAGAACAGCTTCAGACCAGTTGAATATTGTTGGCTCCATACACTCTAGCGTGTACTGCATATACGATCTATTCGCTACATGTAGTTTAACGGTGCCGACAAGTTTTGCGATCGTGAAAAGGATAGTTCTCAAGGGAAAATATCTAACATCTCGGATGTTTATCTTTCCATATTTTCTTAGCTCTGCCCCTAGATAACAATGTTGCAAAACATAATCTCTCACTGTCTCTCCTCCAACAATAGAACCTGAGAGCGAAATGGGCAAGCCTCTCCTCGAAAAACCTATAAGAACGTACACATCCTCGACTATTATAGGAACCACTTGGTTCTTAATATGAAATGCCTCAATAGTTGGATCCCATGCTCAAACTAAGAACTCCAATAGTTCTATTTTTTGCCTCATCCCAGTCAATTTGAAGTACTTAAGCAGTCCACAATCTCTTAGGGAATTTACTATACTCATATCATTTAAGGCAATCATGTCTTGCTCTTCATGTTCTCTTTCCCTCCATGTAATCGTCATTATCATCTGATGGAAACCTGAAATACAACCATAAGATCCATTAGATTCCATTCATTGCAAAAAACTAGGCAAAATTTGGACATTATATGAAAATCAAAAACTTATATTGTGCCCAATGCACTCCCTAACAAGAGACAGTGCGTTGCATGTGCAAGTGCCCTTCACTGCAACTGCTATGCAACGCAGGTTTCGACATTCAGGGGTGCGTTGCCCTCTTTTTGTTCAGAATTTACCCTAGGGGCCTTAAAACCCTGAAAATTTGCAGAAATTGGAAATGAAATGAATACTAAAGGGAAGATGAGGTTTATATCACTAACCTGGATCAAACGGCAATGAAAACTGTCCATAGAAACGATCACAATCAACAGCTAAAGTTCGGGGCAAAATCAGGTTCAGAGCTCCAAAATGCAAATGGTAACTGTGGAATGGTAAAAATGAATAGTGAAACTACTTTTAATAGTCATTTAATTATTTGGAAATTGAATATATTTCTATGACTATAGCTTTATTATGTTTTTTTATGATGAAACATGTATTTTTAATCCATTTGATGTTGTTCTGAACAGGTCTTACAACTGATGAACAGATTAGTCATGCAGATTTATTTCAAGAATGACTTAACCACAAAGCATACTTTTTCTCCTTATTTTTCGAGCTTTCTTAAAAAAGAAAAAGGATTTGAAGCACACTTTTATCTCTTTTTCGAGCTTCGATAACAGTGAAAAAGGAACCCTTGGAGTCTTCTTTCAGCTCTTTTTAGACTCCAATAATGTGAAAAGATTGTCAAGCACTTGTCTTTTCGAGCTCGTAAAAGTAAATGAATTGATATCTACTCAATATAAGTTTAACCCTTTTCCGGACTGAGATAGATTATTTACGAAAAAGGAATACCTTGGTTAAACATGACCAAAGAGGTTCTCTCGGATATTATTTTACACTTTTTTGGATCTGAGTGACAAATTTACAAAAAATTACTTATGGAGTTTTCTTTCTTCCTCTTTTTCAAACTCTTTAAATATGAAAAAGGACCGGGCTATCACTATTGTTAATGTCGTTAAAACATAAAATAGCGACGGGCTTGTCGATCATGGCAAGAATCGAGTTTCATTTATCGCTAGACTCGTTAAATTATTAAATACCGATGCTTTATTTGCCCGAAGTGTTGAATTATAGATCAAGCAAATGTTATCCTCCTCAAGCTTGTTAAAAAATAAAGAGGTACTAGTTGATAAATGACCGAGGAAGATTTGGGAAAAGTAAGCTAAAAATATATATGGTAGCAAATCGCTCTTGAACATGACACTTCACTCCATGTCCATGACTGTTTGGGTTGGGTAATCTTCTTGATGGTTCATTCATACCTATGGTTCATCACACCTTCACTTCGGTTTTGGGTCAATGTTGCCAAATCATCTCAGTGTCGCTGATATGTTCAAGAGAAGTCATCCAGTGAATACTCATCCTTCTGCAATACTCATAAACCTTCATTCTCATGACCGTCATCCATAAAAATTGCTATATCAAGTCATACCTTTGTCTCTGAAATCAGTAACTCCCATTTCGCAATAAGGTGGCCTCCTATAGATGACAAATTATTATCCAGGAAGTTCACTTAGAAACATCAGATTCCAGTACCATGAGGCTTGTTACAGCATCGAAAAGATCCTCGCTTCTGGAATTTTGACAGCAAGATTTTGTTTGGCGTTCGACATCAAATCATCTATTCACGCCTTACGAAATGTATTGCAGTACCTTGAGGGCCATTTTCATTAATGGTTGTTGTCTCGCATTTGTTGACAGCTCACATCATTGGCTGGTAATCAAACGATGTCTTTCCATGTTCGACTACAAATCATATATTCGCATGGCTAGACTTGTACCCAAATAATCGAGTGAATGAGATAAGAAGACCCTGGATCTAGTTTCAGCCATCTGGGCTGTGATTTCAGGATTTTTGTACACATGATATTTACGGTGACCTTACATACAAATCGTCATCCGAACATGGGCCTATATCTGTAGGCATGTCTACATTAGGCAACATTCCAATGTTGATGACTTTCTGAATTATGTACATGTTATTTGATTGTTTATGTGTTGAACATGGGAATGCCTACCCTCAGAAATTATGATCAAGAGGATATATCATGATGTAATGTATTGTAAGATTGATGCAAGTTGCCACTCTGCTTCATCTCCAAACCATCACAGTGTAAAGCATATCAATCAAAATGTTGTTATTATTATTCTGACTTCATGCTTTAGGGGGCAATTGTTATAGGTCAATTTGGGCATCATTCCCAATGACCTGGTTAACTGGGCATCATCTCCAGGACCAATGTATAGGGTCTATCATCCCCTAACATTTCAATTTCTATATTCCCTAAGACAAAGAACAAGACAAATCAATCAAAGACTTTCATCTACAAAGGTTTCCAAAGTTTGAAGTTTATAATATATCATATGAGAGCTCACCAACGTTGCCTCTAAAGGGACTAAGTGCGTTGCATATGCAGGTAGCCCTATGCAAGGCTGCTCTGCAAAGCACTTCTCGACATCCATAGGTGCGTTGGTCACATTGGGAGTGAAATTCTCATTGTTCCAGAATCTCCACTTGGCCAATGCCTTCTAGAAGAGTTCACATGTGTCAAAATTCAAATCCATGTGTTTATTTGACATCTACAAGATTGGGAACATGTCTTGCCTATTATTGGAAAGTCATTGATTGTAAAACTACCTCAGCTTCTCTATAAATTGAGCACAGATCTTAGTGTTTGATAAGGAAGAATTTGTGTAGAGAAATGCTAGTGGATTTTTCATCGAGGAGATTGATTTGAGTGACAGTTTGTTGGAGATATTTGCATTGTGATGAGGTTGGGATGCTACTAGATATGGTGACACTAAATCAGTCATTTGGTTGTAACCTCCCCTTCTATCATTAATAAAGAATACAACTTACTTTTCCTATATGCATCTGTATTGGCTTTGATTTTCCATATTGCAAGATCTTAGTTGATGTATATGGTTTATGGTTTACTGATTTAGCAAAATAACTTGAATAGACATCTGTATTATTGCTATCTTCTATTTTTTAGTGTTCATTCTTGTAGGAAATATTTTGCACAGCCAGCTGGAATTTGAAGCTACAACGGAAATAGCAGAAGGAATCATTTGGAAGCACTTGGATTCCAAGTAAGCATCTAATCCATTTTGTGTTTTTATTTTTAGTTAGGAAAAGTAGTAGTACAGTATTTAATCTATTGTTCTAGATTAGCACCTATCTAGGGAAGCATGTTTTATCCATAATTCACAATTATGCACTAACACATAGAATCCACTTATAAATCAGTACATATACTCATTAAATTCAAAGGGAATGAATTATAATTAGTGAATATAGAAACCAACCGGGGATGAGACTACCACATTCCACCCGACCATAGATTGGCTGAGCAAAATCTCTCTTTAGAAAATCACCCCCATTCCATATTCCAAGCATGAATTTGGGACTCCTAAACAACCAAAAAGAACCAAACAAGCATGAATGCTACCGGATTTCTTTGCCTACACCATGAGGAATTTCAGTGCCTCCTAGTCTCTTAGGCTTTACTTTAATCAACAGTCTGATCCAGGAAACACTAGGCCCTACACTAAGACCCACTCTCGAAGCTTTACCGTACATCCCATCCCGGGACTAATAGGCCCATTGGAGAGAAATCCACCTCTTGTATTTACCGTATATCCCGTCATTCACCCACAAGGATTTCTAGTCCCATCAAGGCACACAATCCTGGCTTTACCGCAACCCACATTCTGGCTAAAGGGTTACTAGGCCATTGCATTTACCATGATTTACAGTCTAGTTCAGGGACCACTATGAGATGTGTTTTTCATTTTGGAGATCCACCTCACTCAACTTCGAATCCATCCGACAATCCAACTCAACCAAAGTATGAGAACCCATCTCATTAAGGTTATCCGGAAATGTCAAGGCTAGGATGAAAACACTGTCACGCCTGGTAAAACCCATGCCATGACATAAAATAACCACATGCAATACCATTCATGCCAGATCTAGCAAAGAAATTACACATGCAAATCAATACTTGCAAAGAATCTTGTTGTAGCTGCTTGATCCTACTCTTCCTTGCTTGCTTCTTCCTTCTTCTTGCTTTCTTTACCTTTCTTGCTCTAATGCCAAAGTGATCCAAGAAAAATCTAAGTGTCCAAGGGTGAGAGAGAGAGAGAGAGACTAATGAGAGAGCTCAAAAACTTAACTGACAAAAGGTACCAAATGATCCTCAGAAGCCTTTTTTATTGATGAGGCTTCTATTTTCTTCATTTTCCATTATTTTCCTCCTCACATGCAACCTATGACCTTTCATCTCCCTTTTCTCCTAATTTCCATTATTTTTCATAAATAATTGTTCCAAATACACCATTTTCCCTTTCCAAATCGTTTTCCTTTGCCTTTGCCAATTTCCTTAGCCATATAACCGAAATTAACACCCACTGGGATGTTTTTCCCAAAATTCAGCTTGGAATAGTGTCCCATTAATCGTGGTTATTATTTTTAACTTTTATTACATGGAATTTTCACAAGGGTTGTTACAGAACCCTCCCCCTTGGCGGACACCATCCTCGATGTTCAATCACACATATACCTCAACAAAACTGCTAGAAGACAACATACTTCTCATGGAGCTTTGTATCATACCTCGATGGTGTATTTTCAATAATCACCTTACTGAAAAGAAACCCATCATGAAAACACAACAACATGACATCATAAAAACATGAAAACTATATACCCATACTGCTTATTGGAGATTTATAACATAGCTCATCCATATACATATGTAATATATTCGAACATCACATCAAAAAAATTATCAAAACATCACCAAAACATATGTCAAACATATACCAACATCACACCAAAACTGCTTTGCCTCAACTAGAAAACAAGGAAGGATACATGGCCCACATCTGATCCATCATCTCCCATGTAGCTTCATCATGCCCAAAGTGCTTCCATTTCACTTTAACATGCTCTATTTCTTGGTTCTGGAGCATGAGCACCTTTTTGTGCAATACACATTGAGGCTCCAGTTGGAATTCTCCATCTTCTTCCACCTGTAATACAAACCATTCAATCACATGATCAACATCTTTAACATACTTCTTAAGCAATGAAATATGAAAAACATCATGGAATTTCACTTTGGAAGGTAGTGCAAGTCGATAGGCCACTGGTCTGATCCTCTTAATGATCTTGAGGGGTCCACAAAATCGTGGTCCTAGCTTGGCACATGATCCAATCTGCAAGGAGCTCTTCTTGGGCTTGACACACAAGTACATAAGTTACCCAACCTAAAACTCCTTAAACAACCTGTTATTGTTTGCATAACTCTTATGCTTATCCTGTGCTGCTTTCAAGGTATTCTTAATCACCTGCATTTCATATTCCATTTATGCCAACATATATGGTCCAATCAATACCCTATTAACCATATCACTCCAGCTGATGGGAGCATTGCAACTCCGCCCATATGTTTCCTCAAACAGACTCGTCTTCAATGATTTCTTGTACTAGTTGTTGTAGGCAAACTCTACCAATGGAATATACTCTTCCCACTTGCGCTGCTAATGCATCACATACATCCTCAACATATCAACCAATGTCTTATTGACCCTATTAATATGTCCATATATCTACGAATGATAAGCTATGCTGAAGGCCAACTTGGTGCCCAAACCTACAAACAACTCCTTCCAAAACTTGGAAGTGAACTTTGTAGCCCTATATGACAAAATAGTCTTTGGAACACCATGCAATCTAACCACATCCCTGATGGACATCTCTGCCACATTGCTAGTTAAGTATGTAGTCTTCACTGGAATGAAATGTGCAAAATTTTTCAACCTGTCCACCGCAAGAATGATGGAATCATGTTTTCTACTGGTCCTGGGAAAACCTGTGATGAAATCCATGGAAATGACCTCCCATTTCCACTCTGGAATCGCAATCGACTATAGTAGTCCACATGGATGCCTGAATTCTTCCTTAACCATCTGACAGTCCAAACACCTAGCTACAAACTCTGTCACATCCTTCTTTAGATTCGGCCAATAATAGGACCTCTTCACTGCAGTCAATATATTATGATAGCCTGGGTGACCCGAATATGGTTTCACATGAAACTCCCTCAACATCACCTTCTTGAGTTCACTGCTTTCTGGTACATATATCCTATCTCTAAATCTAACCAATCCATTTGTCATGAGACGGTAGTCCAAATCCTATACACCTTTACCTATACTTGTACTTTTACTTTTACCTATACATATACATGTACATGTACTTGTACTCTACTGCAACATGTGCACAATCTCCATATACCTGTCATCCTGTCGACATGCCTGCAAAATCCTATCCTGTAAGTTTGTCCCGTGGGAGCTCATAGTTATGTGATTTACCTGTACCTGTCTGCTAAGAGCATCTATGACCCTGTTCTCCTTTCCCTTCATTTACCTGATCTCAAAGTCAAACTCACTTATAGTGGGCAACCATCTAACTTGTCTGGCATTCAGATTTGGCTGCTCAAACTAGTATCTCAACCCAATATCACTATTCATTACAAACCTCCTGCCAAGAAGATAGTGCCTCCACATATTCAATGCATGTATGGTCATTGCTAGCTCAAGATAATGTGTTGGGTAAATATGATCGTGCTTGTTTAGTTTTCTTGACTCATAGCATACCACTTGTCCATCCTATATAAGGACACCACCAAGTCCTTCCTTGAAAGAATTTGTACATGCTACAAACTCCTTGTTCGGATCTGTAATACTTAACACTGGAGCATGTGTCAACAATTTCTTAAGCTGCTAAAAACTAGACTCACACTCCTCTGTCCAATCAAACTTCTTACCTTTCCTCTATAATGATGTGATAGGATAAGCATCTATCAGAAGTTCCCGATGTACCTCCTGTAATACTCTTCCAACCCCATGAAGGATCTCGCCTCATCTACATTTTTAGGAGCTACCCACTCCATGACGACCCTTATCTTTTATGGATATACTGCAATTCCCTCCTTAGAGACAACATGTCCTAAGTAATGTGCCTCAGTCTGGAAGAAACTGCATTTGTTGAGCTTAACATACAACTAATGCTCTCTCAACAATCTCAACACTACTGCCAAATTCTCAACATGCTCTTCCTCATTTTTAGAATAGACCAATATGTCATTGATGAACAGAATAACAAACTTTTCCAAATAAGGATAAAAAACACTCTTCATCAAACACATAAATGTAGTTGAGGCATTAGTCAAACCAAATGGAGCTACAACAAAGTCATAATGCCCATACCTGGTCCTGAATGCGGTCTTGTAGATGTCCTCTTCTTTGATGCGTGCCTGGTGATATCTCGATCTCAAGTCGATCTTAGAGAACATTGATGCTCCCTTTTACTGATCAAACAAATCATCAATACTCAATAATGGGTACCTATTCTAAATGGCCAATTTGTTCAAATACATGTAATCAATGCATAGTCTAAGAGTGTCATCCTTCTTCTTTACAAACAACACTGGTGCACCCCAAGGCGATACACTTGGCCTAATGTATCCCTTATCAAGCATTTCTTTCAGCTACAACTTCCATTCTACCAACTTGGGCATGATCATCGTGTAAGGTGCTTTTGTTGCTGCAGTTGCCCCTGACACCAACTCAATAGAAAAGTATACCTCCCTGTGATTGGCAACTCGAAAATATATGCTGGAAACACATCTTGAAACTACTGTAGGACTGGATACCTGCTCAAAACTTCTGCATCCTCAAATTCCTTACCTTTTTCACTAGATACATGAACTGAAAATAGCACACACCCTTTCCTGTGACTGCGCTTGACCTGCATGGTGGTCACCATCCTAACTGATGTGGATTCCTTCTTTCCCTGTAAGACTCTACGTTCCCCATTGTCATCCAAGTACTCAATAGTTTTTTCATAGAAATATACCTTGTTTCTGTGAATGTATAACCAATCCATACCTAATAGCATATTATAGGAACCCAATGGAAATATTTTCAAGTGCGTTGTTGTAGGCATGCCATTTAACTCAAATGCACATGCTCTTACCTAATGGTGAAAACTTTTCTTTGTACCTATATCCAACTAAACTAACCAAGATTTTGCATGCATTTATTTATTCAAGCCACACTTATTCACCGAGTCAGGACTAACATAGCTATAATTAGATCTAGGGTCAATAAAAATAGAAATAACTTGGTCACAAAGGTTACAATCCATCTCAATGATAGATGCTTGGTGCTCTTCCTTCTTGTTGTTCAAAACTGCATAAATACGAGGAATGCTCTGCCCAACATCCCCAACGGTCTACGCCTCATGTGCACTATATATCTTAGGCCTACCACCTTGGTTCTGTGGAAAATCACTTCTAAGGTGCTCCTCACCGCATGTTCAACACTCCAACCGTCCAATACCATTACCTCTATGTTGTTGTTGTGATCCATGTTCCTGTCTAGCTACATTAAACTTCTTTTGAGGTGCCACATTTCTTTCTCATCTGCATTATGAGGCCTTGCTCTCTTATGGTGCCATTTACCTTTACCTTTATCTTTCCCCTTCCATCCTTGTTGAAATTCATTCTTACATTTTGACTATTCATAGTAATGCTTCAATTTCCTAATAACTTCCTCAAGTGACCTAGGCTCATCATATTCAATCTGATCTCTAAATGCTAATAGGAAACCACTAACAATTCATTGAACTTTAGCCTTTGCATATTTAAGATATGGTAAATACCTCAATATCTCCACCAACCTGGTCGTGTACTCTTCATCTGTCATTGACCCCATCCTTAGCTCACAAAATCCTTTGGCCTTACTATCATAGTACCTCTCTGAAAAGTACTTCTTACTGAAAATCCTCTTGAACTCGTGCCAAATCAAGTCATTTGTCCTAATGTCTCTAACCCGCTTCACATCTTCCCACCAAATGTCTGCCTTACCTTTTAGGCTAAAGACAACAATTTTAGCCTTCATATTATCTATGTACTCATGCAACTCAAATAATTTGTTCATTACAAGTATCCAAGCCTCTCAATATTCTAGTTTCTTCAAGTCTCCATCAAAATTAGGTGGCTTTTATTTCTTAAATTCATTAGGCAAGTATCCTCTGTCACTCCTCCTGTATGGATGATAACGATGATGATTCTGATGTCTATCTGAACCATAACTAGAGTAGTACCTATACTCATCATCCCTCCTATCCAGAGTGTCCAACAACCTTCCATCTCTCACTGTGTCAACTCTATCTGACCTATGTCTTCTAGGAGACCTACTACCATATACCCCATTATTTTTTTCCTCCTTTCCATGGTTGATCCGAAGTGGTCCTTTTCGCTACAATTTTGAAAAGCTATTAAGAAGTATTGCATTTACCTCTACTTGTTTCTCTTTTTCTTATATGATCCTGCTATTTTCTGCCTTACAACTCCATATTTCTTCCTTCAAGCTTCTTAATGTGTCTACCAAATCAGAAGAGTGCCCACCATGCTTCTTATCTGACACATAGGGAGAGTCTTTTTGGTCTATCGTCTTTCTATCCATTTTGATATTTCTCCTGCGAGGCAAAACATGTCAACTAAACCAAATCATAATAAAATAACATACCTTTTTATAATTTGGGGAGGATACCTCATCTGAAAGATCATCCAAATCAATGTGATACATGTATAGGCATAATCATAACATCATATAAACATATAACAACTAAGTATAACAACACATAACATCATTCAAGCTAGAGTCCAGTCATCACTACATAACCATATCCCTACACATACTAGGACATCATGCATGACAACATCAACCATACTAATGTACATGGAAAATATGTTATCATGAACATAGAAAATACATCAACATACACATGGACATTACAAAAAATTAAACATGGACAATACACAAGTGTAACCACGGACAATACATATGCATAAGCACATGTAATCAAGCATATACAAGCAATGCATGTACAATATGTAGCAACATGTAAGCAAGCATACACAGATAATACATAAACATGACCAACACATAACCAGTCATACACTCATGACGACGCATGTCACACGACACTAACAACTTTCCTATGGCACATCATTGTAACCATGGCCAACACCATGCGTATGTAACAAACACACGTAGACCACAAGCACATGAAATGCATATGAAACCAACATAAATTCATGATCAAGACACTTCCCATCTAGTATGAGGGTTGAACCACACTATGATAGCACTCTGTAGCACCCTCTTCCCACATTTATCCAAGTAACCAGTCAAACAGGGTAAATATGTGATGAGAGGCTACGATAATGAGATTCAACCTGCTAGGTGACCTTAAAAAAGTGGAATCGATGGAAACACATCAAACATACCCTCCAAATCAACGAAATCATTCCCAGGAGCCATCCCAACCACTCAAGTATCCTTCCCATGGGTCCCACTGAGTTTCTAATCCACTTAAGCTTTGGACGCATGCATAAGCATGCATGCTTGTGTATGGGAGGCTCTAGTCGCATGCACACGCCTACATGCTTGCACCCAGGGACTATTTCCACCAGACCTGTGCTAGAGTCCGCTAGATTTAAGGCACTTTTCAAACCCAGGATTCTGACCACTGCCCAAAACTTGTTGTAACTTCCAGGATCCATTAAATACATGAGTACAAGACCAATAAACCAAAAACTAACTTCAGGACTAGCCCTGACCATCCCCAACCGGTACTGGGATTCTGTCAAGCACTTGGCATCAATGCAATCTACAAGTGTAAACAACAAATTTGAGCATAGGGGTATCATACTTATCTGAGAATCACTAAGAAGCATTGCTCCCTTACATAATTAGCAACAGTATCATATGTTAGGTCATAGATACATTTTTTATTCATTTACAAATGAAAACATGAGGAGAGCCATACATCATCACTGTCACAATATATGCTCATAACCAAAAAAATAACAATAGAAATACTATAAATACATCAACCATAGAATCCACATATAAATCTGTACATTTACTCATTACATACAAAGGGAATTAATTTATCATTAATGAATATAGAAACCAACTCGGGATGGGAATTCCATGTTCCACCTAACCTTATATTGGTTGAGCCAAATCTCTCTTTAGCCAATCAACTCCATGCTATATTCCAAGAATGGATGTGGGACTCATAACCAACCAAAAAGAGCCAAAAAATCATGAATGCTACTAGATTTATTTAGCTACATCGTGAGGAAATTTAGTGTCTTCTATTGCAACAAGATGAGGAGCTTAGTGGAAAGAAGTAGCCTTCACTAAGTGGGCCCGCAGGCTATTTTTGGCGCAAAGTCTATTTTTAGACATATGGATCATGTTCTATGAGTTGCAGGAAGCTATTTGTGGATGGTTGGTCAAGTCGGGAAAAATAGATGGACTTCTATTTTTAGACATATTGGGCGGAATCTATTTTTAGATTGCCAGTCTAAAAATAGATATGTCGAATATTGTTAGCTCTTAATAATATTTGGACTCTAAACATTATCTTATTCTCTTGGAGCACTTGCCCGAAGCCACGATGTGGTACATGCAACAATGTATGAATTACGCTATTCCTAGGGTTTAGTGGAGCTATTGCATGGTTGATTCTTTGGGCTAGAACTCATGTGGATAGTAGGTTTGGTGAGCTGATAGAGGCAAATAATGGAGTTGTGTCTGGCTTAACTTAGTTGAGCTAGTTGTATCTAGTCTAACTGATTGATAATTATAGAGTGGTGTGAATTAATTATTAATTAATTCACTAATTATTAACTCATTAATCAACTAAAGAATGCATCAGTTAACTTCAGTGCATTGACAGTTTCAATGGAGACCAGTGCAGAGATAGGTGAAAGAGCAGGTTAACTATCAGTTGTGACTATACTGTTGCTATTTGCAACATACAGATAGGTGGAGTAGCCCACGAGGATTGCGCATTTCAGGCCAGGTGGTTTATCTATTTAATGAAGCCATCCCATACCATTAATTACGCAATAGAGGTTGGCTATCAAGTGGCAAAAGATAGGAGCATGTGTTTTGCTAGATCTAGCTTGATAGTGTGTAGCAATTGAGGGTGTGCATGAGAGCTTGTGAGGAGCTTTTGTACTATGATTGTTACATTATCTCCATGACATATAATATACAGATAGTTCAGGTTTTCAGCTTTAAGCTTTCCCATTAAATATTGTGTTCATATGTGTGATTTTTTATGGTTTTAATGTATGCATGCAATTGATTTTATTTCCGCATGTGATGATCAATGGTAGAAGAGATTATGTATTATGCATGAAGCTAAAATAGTGTGTGATCAGGAGAATCTCGGTGAATAATATCTCAGTTATTCAAATTTCTACACTCATAACCAACCAAAAAGAGCCAAAAAAGCATGAATGCTACTAGATTTCTTTACCTACGCCGTGAGGAAATTTAGTGTCTTCTATTCTCTCAGTCTTTACTGTAATCCACAGTCTGATCCAGGAATCACTAGGCCTTACATCGAGACCTATTCTCTAAGATTTACCATATATTCCATCCCAGGACTACTAGGCCCAACATAGATAAATCCACCTCTTGTATTTACTATATATCCCACCATTCAGCGGCAAGGATTCTTAGGCCCATCGAGGCACATAATCCTGGCTTTACCGCAACCCACAGTCCAGATCAGGGGTTACTAGGCCAGTGGATTTATCCTGATCCATATTCTAGTTCAGGGACCACTAGGCCATGTGTTTTTCATTTCAGAGATCCTCCTCACTCAGCTTTAAATCCATCCAGAAATCCAACTCAACCAAAGTATGAGAACTCGTGTCATTAAGGCTATCTAAAAACGGCAAGGCTAGGCTGAAACCATTTTCAACCTTGGAAAAACCTATGCCACGATAGAAAAGAACCACATGCAATACCATGCATGCTAGATATAGCAAGGAAATCACACATTAAAATGAATACCTGTAAAGAATCCTATTGTAGCTGCTTGATCCTGCTCTTCCTTGCTTTCTTCTTCCTTCTTCTTGCTTTCTTTGCCTTTCTTGCTCCGATGCCAAAGAGGTCCAAGAAAAATCTAAGTGTCCAAGAGTGAGAGAGAGAGAGAGAGAATAATGAGAGAGCTCTAAAATTGAATTGAAAAAGGGTACCAACTGATCCTCAAAAGACTTTTTATTGATGAGGCCTCTATTTTCTTCATTTTCCTCCTCACATGTAACTTGTGACCTTTCATATCCCTTTTCTCCTAATTTCCATTATTTTTCATTAATAAATGTGTCAAATATGCCATTTTCCCTTTCCAAAGCCTTTGACTTTTCCAATTTCCTTAGCCATATTAACCGAAATGAACACCCACTAGGATGGTTTGCCCAACATTCAACTTGGAATAAGTGTCCCATCAACCGTGGTTATTATTTTTCACTTTTATTACATGGAATTTTCGCCAAGGTTGTTACACCACCTAATTATCATCAAGACTACGTTTTGTAATTAGTTGCATCTGATGCCACCATAGGCATGGTGCTAGTTCAGGAAGATGAACCTAACGATGAACATGTGATCTATTGTCTAAGTAGGAACCTCACAAAAATTGAGATCAAATACGCCTATGTGGAGAAATTAGCCTTGGAAGCCGTCCAAATTTTCCAACGTTTTCATCACTATACACTCTTACGCAAAACAATTGTGATCTATGATTACAACCCTATGATGTACATTCTTACTACACAATTTCTAGGGGGGAAATACTCCAACTAGATAGTTATCCTGTAAGAGTTTGATTTGGAATTTGAAAAAAGTCAAAGAAATCATTGGTGTTTGTTGAGTTATTATGTGAATTTCCCTATATTGAGACAAAAAAAGAGGTAGAGAATTCTCTTCCAGATGAATCCCTCTTTCTTATAAATAATTTATATCCCTTGTATGGAGATATTATCATATATATTCAAACTCTGAATTTTCGGCCAGAATTTTGCTCGAAATGATTGTCGTAGGACTCAGTACCAATCCCAAAAATACACTATTGTTAGTGATACACTTTATCGTCATGGTGTCGATTCGATCTTTCAACACTGTTTGACTCACGAGGAAGCCAAGAAGGAATTAAATGAATTCCATTCTGGGGATTGTGGTGGTCATATGTCAGGGTTTTCCACTACCCAAAATATATTTTGTGTTAGCTATTTCAGGCCCTCAATGTTTAAATATTGTTTAACCACGGTTAAGAAGTGCCATAATTTAAAAGTTTACCATTGCAAGCTGCATGCACCTCCATCTCCTCTTCACCCAATAATAGTTGTCAGACCTTTTGCCAAATGGGGCATTGATTTTGTTACATGTAACCCTCACTCAGTCGGGGGGCATGGGTATATCATCCTAGTGATAGATTATTTTACAAAATGGGTCGAGGTGATGCCTACATATAAGGACGATGACAAAACTGCAACCATTTTCATATTCAACCATGTGATTTTCATGTTTGGTGTTCCACAAGCTATCGTTACGGACCATGGTATCCACTTTTGAAACTTTATGATGACCGAAATTTCTGCACAGCTAGGCTTGCGCCATGACAACTCTACCCCATATGATCCACAAGCGAATGGCCAAGTAGAATTTTTTAACAATTTTTTGACACTATGACCAAACGAATTTTCAGCATTCATAAACGAAAATGTCATATTATGCTTTTTTCAGCCTTGTGGGCATACTGTACCTCCGCAAAAACATCGACTAGCTTTACTCCCTTACAACTTGTTTACGGTTTGGAGGAATTTTTTCCAATTGAATGTGAAATTTCATCTTTGAAACTGGCCAATGAGTTGTTACGAACTACTTCTGTAGAGGAAGAGCATTTTTTGTACTTAGTACGACTAGATGAGACTCGTTGTGATGTTGCACTGGCTAGTGAGGCTCACAAGAAACGGGTTAAGGCTATGTTTGATCAAAACGTGAATCCTCGTTCATACTTAGAAGGTGACTTGGTCTTGGTCTATGATCAAGTGCATGATAAACTAGGTGCTGGTAAATTCAAGCCCATGTGGCATGGTCCTTACATTGTAAATTGTGTACTAGCCAAAGGGGCCTATGAACTAGTTGATTATGATGGTGTTTCTTTGGGAGAGCCCATAAATGGTCTTTACCTAAAGAAATATTATGCGTGATTCATTTCGTGAAGATTTTTTACATTAATTTTATCATATTTTTATGAGTGTGTGCGATAGGTTTAACATTTTTTACAATTTTCTGTTTCTTCTCCTGCCTATCTCGTGTTATAGTTGATTTGCAGATGTCGATGCTCCCTCAGACTTATATCGGCTTTGTTGATGGCACTAGTCATAGTACTCGGAATCTCTCTTCCGCGGCTTGGAATATTTACTTGCCCACTAATGAGTTAGTCTCTATTCATGGGATATGCCTTGGTCGAACAACGAATAACATATCATAGTATAGTGCAGTGATTGAACTATTATCTGATGCCATTTCATTTGGCAGTCATTATTTGATCATTAGGTTAGATTCACAACTCATAGTATTACATTTAAGTGGTGTATACGCAGTAAGAAGCTCAACAATTCTAAGAATTTTTTTACGGTTCCATCTCTTGCAAAGACAATTTGATCACATTGAATATCAACATATTCTGAGAAATTTGAACACATTAGCTGATGCGTTGGTGGATCACATTTTAAATATAAATTTGCAACATTTGTAAATAAAAACAATATTCATCCACATATTGAACAAGATAAACTGAGATAATAAGAAGTAGTCTGCATTATGTAAAATAGTCTGTAAAGGGTGTGTTACAAAAATTCCATCCAAAGACATGAGGCATCGTGGCCTTTATTATCCGAACATCCTGATACCAAAAACTAAAAATATATCCCTAAAGACTAGAAACTAAGCATGATGGTGATCATGATAGCAGACTATATCACGTGTTTTGTGTCGTAGCAGGTGGTTGATCGATACTGGACCTCCTACTACGTGCCTCTGGCACAGTAGGTGGTTGATCGATACTGGACCTCCTACTACGTGCCTCTGGCACCAGAGAGGAAAATCATCAAGCCCAGTCTTCTTGGTGAGAAAGAAGGTCTCTTGGGCAAGAACCAGGTTCAAGATAGAGGCCAACAAGGTTTCTGCAGTAGTCTAGCACAACGCCGGCATTTTCACTCTACTCTGAAGATCAGAGAGTCTCACCCGAGGCGTGTCGTGACCTTAGTAAGATTAGGAACAGATCAGATATTGACCTAGCATAACTATAGAATAAAACAGAAATAACTGAGTGCTCCGAACAGGTTTAAGTACTTTGCACAAGATACTACTCATGAACATATTCAGGATGAAAAAACAAAATTTAAAGTGACCAATACATTCATATTAACTAGATACACATAACAGAACTAATGACATCAAACCCAGATAAGAATATATTGCATTAACAGTAGTGGACAGTTACATTTCTCCTTAGAGCGATCCTAGCAGGACTGAATACAATATCATCACATAGAATAGACAGAATGAACAAAGCGAATAGAGCTCTCCTACGGCTCTCTTCCCCCGCTCCCTACTGTGCCAACCTCTCTTGTCTACGCTGGCCGATTGCCTATTTGTTCCATTGCCAACACGACTATCAATTTTCCCTTCTTTTCCGCTCTTCTATTTTTTGTATCTCCCTGATCACTGGGAGTTTTATTGTTTGTTCTTGTCGCTCCTTTCTGCCATCTATGCTAGTTCCCGCAATTGTCGCGCCACCTGCTCTCCAACTCTTCGTAACCATGAAAGATCTCTGTCTACCGTGGTTGCCCGAACAGGCCCCGACCACATGCTATTGACTCATCCCGAGTCAATCCTTTTCCCTTGCCTCGGTCTCCATTGGTCCACTTGCCTCTGTGGTTTGCCCTGTCTTCTTCATTTCCTCTCCTTGTCCAAACAAGGGCCCCAAATCGGGGACCTTTGCCAACATTGATGACTTGAGTTCTTTGAAGTCGGAAATGGCCTGTTTCCATCCCTTCATGAGTAGGTCTGTCTCTGTGATGACTTGTTCTGCTTCTTTTTCCCCTGAGATGGCCGGCAGCTTGCTGAATACTTCCTTAATTTTATCATCAGCCTTAGCGGCCATTTGTTGTATTGTTTGGGCAGTGAGCTTGACGGGTTGCCTTAGTCCTCGGAGGACTTGTTTGGTTGCCGTTGGATGTTCTTCAATTTTCTGAATCTTAGTCTCCAACTCCTCCACTTGGTTATACAAGTGGTTAAGGCCATCGGGGTCTGTGGCTTCCTGAATTTCCTTTGATACCTGCTGCAGTTGTGCCAAGACCGGTTGTGCCTTCATAGTCAGCGAGGTTGAACACTCATGTAGATGTTTCAGAAGGTTGTGCACTTCCTTCACTGTGGTGCTTACAGTTTCCTACATCCCGGTTACTTGTTTATGCTTTTCCGTGACCTTCTCTGTGTTTGTGACAATGGGGACTGGCAATGCCAACCTTGTTGATAGTGCTGCTTTCAGTTCTTGATTTTCCTGGTTGAGATTCGAACATGCTGTCCTGATATGAATGGACTGTTCGACCAGCGTGCCAGCCGATATGTTGCCCGGTGTATGGTCATTTTGTGTCATTATGGTTGGCCAGAGATCCCTAAAAACCTCTGTCACCTTCTCCAATTGATCCTGCAAGTTATCTTTTTCTACCTGAAACTAATCGCGCTCTTCAGCAAGCGCAGTGATCTGCATCTATTGCTACTCAAACCTCTACTAGAGGTTGGTGTGGAGACCTTCGGCCTGTTGTGCTGCCTGCTGAATAAAACTATATAATTATGTCGTTCCCCAAGTCTACATACTCTCAGCCCTGGACATATCTTGATTTTGCGGTCTCTCCCTGAGGGGTTGACCGCTGGCTATGGATCTGGCTAAATGTTCCTGTGGTGATGTCGGTTGTGTCAGTTGCGGCTGTAGATTACCAGGGTTACCCATGCTTGGGGTAGGCTGAATCTGGTGGAGTATCAAGTTTTCTTGTTGAAACGGGTTCAACCCCTTGGGCGAGGGTGTTGTATCTACATTAAAGGATCCACCTCAACTTAAAGGTCTTGAAATGTGCTCTGTTCAAGCAAGGGTTGGTTAACCTCAGGTACCAATGTTGTACTAGATTTAACCTCAGCCTCGTGGTCTCCATTTATTTTCCCTTTTTCTTTGACCAGGTCTGAAATGGTGGTTGAAGTGGATG
Organism: Pinus albicaulis; assembly: GCA_034641835.2. Taxonomy (NCBI): domain Eukaryota; kingdom Viridiplantae; phylum Streptophyta; class Pinopsida; order Pinales; family Pinaceae; genus Pinus; species Pinus albicaulis. The sequence goes on from CM076572.1 coordinate 572,821,065, forward strand.
GAGTTCGGGTTGAATGGTCTTTGGAAGTGAATGATGTGTGAGGCGATGAATGGTGAGTGTGAGGCAGAGATGTACGAATATTTAAAAATGAGTAGGGGTTAAACATAGGTAGCTCCGAAGTTACCTGGGGGGTCGTCACTAGCTCCTCTTGAATTGGGGCTCCCGTATCCATTGGTTGCGTTTGATCCTCCCCAGTGAGATCAACAACCTAGCTAGACACTATAACCTTTGCCTTCTTGGCCTTTGGTGTAGCTATGGGTGGCTTAGGTGCTTTATTCTTTTTTATTGGAACTGTCGTGGTTGTCGGTGGTGGATTAAACAAGGTGGACGGTAGGGCCGTGACTATGGGTGCAATTATGGTAGAAGATGTGAAATTGGAGGCCTGAAACTCTGAAAAAGTAGGAAATAGGGGAGAAACACTGGTTAGAGTCTGCATTACATGATTAAATCCTTGTACGTTCGTGTTCAGCTCTTCGATTATGGGTGTCCGCTGCAGCCGAGACACTATGTTCAGTGTTTCATCTGCCATTTCTCCTGGTAGTGGATTTGGCAACATGTCATCAAATGAATAGTGATAGACCCCGCTTTTGACCTCCATTCCCACCCATGGCCAGGAACATACTTTAGTGTGGAATGCTCGCTCATCAATTTGAAACTTCAACGGTCTCATTTTGAATGTCGTTTCCACCACACATGTGGGTCTGATGTAGGTTTGTTTGTGGTTGACTGAAAACCATATTTGCGCAGAATAATTATCCAGCAAACTCTTTGGGATTCTTTTCTTTCTCGCCACTACGTCCACCATCTGGCTATACCAGAATTTGAATGCCTCTTCATTCACCTCCTTAGTGCTGGGGTCTCCTGAAAACTTCCAGGGCATAAATTTCATTGCCAACAGCTGACCTGTTGTGAGTTCCACGGGCTGTCTGATTCCTAGGAAGGTCCATTTCCACATAGCGAATGCCATGATAAGGTAACCATAAATAAATACCATGGCTCTCTTATAGTTATATTCACATGCTTCAAATAGTTCGTTCAGCAGAAATTAACACCAATTTAATTGTGTCCCCTGGAGACAGTGCTCCGCAACTGATATGGTATCAAGTGTACACTCACCCTTTGTATAATGCCTCATGGTTTTGATGGATATCAAATAATAGGTAAATTTGATCACTGTGTTATTTATAAGGTTTATTTTTGCCCCCTTTCCGCCTCTCTTAGTGTCATATTTCCTATAATAATCACCATCTCCTGCCTTCTTTTCTCTCTTGGAGACAGTTTGGAATGTTGTGGAGACGTCTCTTCCTTCTTTTGATAGTCCTATTAGCCTATGAATATCTTCCGCGTGTATTAGTATTTCTCTTCCTAGCCACAGTGACCTGTTCTGGATCCTTCTCAGCAGGAATTTTGTACACTGCATCGCATCTCCTGTGGTTCCGAACACTGGAAGATTTCTGAGGTTCAATATCATTGATTGTTGGATAACTCTGAATTCTGGGAGCACTCTTGCCGCTTCTTCTTCTGCTTCAGTAGCGTAGTTTTCCATATAGACTTGCCTCTTCATTGCCAGGAACTAGTAAGAATCTGTAAGGTTTGTATCGATCAATGACGCATTGTCATATTTCACCACCAGCGACTCCATTTTCTGGATTCTCTCGTCAAGCTCCTGCTCAATGACTGTTGGTGCCATTTTGGTCATTTTTTCTCTTCTTTGGTATACCCACAAAGCTACTCCTGCTCTTTCCTTATAAATTCTTGTCTCTGGATTCTCTCTTTGGACTTCCTTTGATGAAGTTCCTCTCACTGTTTTTGTTGTTCCTGGTTCTAGCTCGGACTTCTCCGGCATGCTCGTGCTTTCTTTCATGTAGGTTATGTAAGTAATCGGCACGAATGAGGTTGATAAGACCCCATAACTAATTAATTTTTCCTACTTCCCCCACGGCTATAATCGTGTGATTAGTTACCGCAATGAGGTGGGTTCTGACATAGCTAAGTGTGACTTCAGGAATTGGGCAGACGTGATGGGTAATGATTATGGCCTAATATAGAAAATTTATTGCAGTATGGACGATACTAATTATAGAAATTACTTCTCAAATCTTGGTAATCCTATGGACTAACATGGGAATGATGAGTCATGATGATGGAATGATATTCGACATGTTTGGCTCTCAGACATGGATGACACCCTGGACACTACCCTCCCCCAAACCACAATCGTTTGCGTTGTGGTCTCCGCAACACAACTATGAGTTTCTTTTGTTACACGGTTATGTTTTATTTGGAGTTCTATCTATTCTCTTCTCGGGTGCGAGAGAGTTATTGACTCTATCTACTCTAATCTACCCTACTGACTCCTCTTGGTTGCAATATTTATTGAAAAATGAAATATATAACTTACTCGTGATAGGGTTTTAGGCGTGCGTCGTTCACCCATCCTGGTAGTACTTGGCTGTCCAGTTGTGATAACCGAACTGCGCCTAAATCTCGGATTTCAATTACATGGTACGATCCCAGCCAGTGCATTCGTAGTTTACCTCAGAACCTTTGGAACTTGCAGCGGTACAGTAAAACTTTTCCTCCAACCATAAACTTTTTGCGCTTGATGTGGTGGTTGTGCTAAGATTTTTGTCTATATTTTTTGACAGTTTGGTGGAATTTTGCTAGAAACTTTTCCTCTTCCAATTCTTGTAGCTCTCGCAATCGCTCTTTCAGTGAGTCTTCCTCTGATAAGTGTAGTGATGATGCGATTAGGAGACTTAGTATGACAAACTCAGCCAGTACCACTGCTTCCATCCCGTACACCAGCTGGAACAGGGTATGGTTGTTTAGTCTTTTGATAGTTGTTCTGTACGCCCACAATGTTGCTGGTATACATTCGTCCCAGTCATCTCAATCAGCGTTGCAAATATTCGTTAGACCCTTTTCCAGAATCTTATTGAATGCTTCTACTGTACCATTATCTTGTGCGTGGTACAGACTGCTTTTATGATGTTGTACCATGAAATTTTCTAGCAAAGATCTAATCGTTGCATTGATAAAATGCATACCTTGATCGCTGGTCAGACTTCTCGGGCAACCAAATCTGTTGATGATATTGTCAAATATGAATCGAGTTGTTGTTTCGGTTGTGCAATCCTTCACTAGTATCGCCTCTACCTACCTGGTCAAATAGTTTGTTGTGGTTATGATGTACCTGACCTGTGAGTGCCTTGCGACAGGTGTAATTGGTCCTATAAAATCAACGGCCCACTTCTCAAATGGTTGCAATTATTTTACAGGATGAAGTGGTTGCTCGTCTCTCTGTGATGGACATCCCGTCCTCTGACACACATCGCATTTTTTTACAAAGGCGTTATTATCCATGTGTATTGTCGGCCACCATAAGCCTGCCTGTAGTATTTTCCTCTCTATTGGTTTTGCTCCGACATGCCCTCCCGCAACTCCACAGTGGCATTCCCACAGTATGCTTTCCCTCTCATGATCCAGGACACATCTCCGCAAGATTTGGTCTAACCTCATTTTATAAAAGTGTCCCGTTATTATCTAATACTCTGCTACTCGGACTACCAGATGTCTTTTCTAGGCTTCTGTATATTCATTCGGGCACTGTCCTGTTGTCAGATAGGTTGCTATCTGGTCTAAGTAGTCTGGGATGGATTCTACTCTAAAAATATCAGCATCTGGCAGATGATCATCCAAAGAACCTCCATTTTCTCCATTTTCTAGCCTTGACAAGTGGTTAGGACCCACGTTCAGTCTCCCAGGATTTACTATCACCTCGAAGGTAAACTCTTGGAACAGTAGGAGTCATCTACAGATCCTTCCTTCTAGGACCGGTTTGTTAACTAGGTACTTTAAAGCTGAATGGTCTATGAAAAAATTAAACATACCTCCTAATAGGTAGTGGCGAAACTTTTGAAGGGAATACACCATTGGAAATGCTTCCCGTTCTGTTGTGGTGTAGTTCCTCTCAATTGTTGATAGCTTCCGACTTGCAAAGTAAACTGGGTGATCAACTGAAGTATCTCCTGGTTGAGCCAAAACTGCTTCAAGTGCAATGTTGGAAGCTTCAATTTGGACATGAAATTACTTGTCCCAATTAGGGTAAACTAATATGGGCGCACTTTCCAACTTTTATTTCAAGGTATTCAAGGTCATAGTGCAGTCTTTTTTCCAACTGAATTGCTCTGATTTCCGCAACAGTTTCTCCAATGGGACTGTTATCTTCGCATAGCTGCGGATGAATCACCTATAGTAGCCTGTGTGGTCTAGAAACAACCTCTATTGCTTCACGGTTTCTGGTGCCTCAATGTTAATTATAACTACCACTTTTGTCGGATCAACGCAAACCCCTTGTTTCCATACAACATGTCCTAGCAGTGTCCCAAAGGGTACTGCAAAGATGCACTTTTTTAGGTTTAACGAAATCTGGAGTTACCTACATTTATCAAACATTATCCTTAACAACGTTGCATCGTCCTTTAACGGGCTGCAGATTGTCCAGTCATCCATATAGACTGCCAAGAAGTTATGGATGTATTCTCGAAACGTTGCTATAACGATCCATGAAAATACTACTGGTGTGTTTTTCAACCTGAATGGCATTACATGATATGCAAATGAGCCCCATTCGGTTGTGAAAGTTGTCTTCTTCTTATCTTCCTCAGCTATCCTTACCTGATGGTATCCTGAAAATCCATCTGTAAATGAATAAGCCTCATTCCCCGCAACATTGTCGAGAACCTCATCACTGAACGGAGTGGGGAATGGGTCATGTATGCATGCATTGTTCAGGCTCCTATAGTCAACACAGACTCAAATTTTAGACTTTTCCTTTTTACTTTGTATGACTATAGGACTTACCCACTCTACTCCTTCCACTGGGAATATCAACCCTACCTTTACCATCTTATCAATCTCTGCCTTGAATTTTTCTTTCACTCTTGGATTTAGACGGTAGGGTCTGTGCTTGACTAGTCTTGCGTCAAGCTTCAAAATTATATGCATTTCCCCCATGTCTCCTTTTATTCCTTTCAACTCTGCTACTGAGGATGGAAACAAGTCTTTATATTCCTGTAGCAAATTGAATATCTCCTTAGTCATTTTAGCATCCCAGTAGTCGCCAATTGAGGCAAGCTTGGGCTTTTCCAGTGTCCTGATGTTCAACTTCTTGGTTCTCAATGGAAGCAAATGAATTCCTCCTGTTGTCATTACCTCCTGAATGTCCTGCTCCCCTTCTTTTTGTTCGAAATATAGATTTCTAAGATCTTCTAGATCATCATCATCCATTTCAATATTTATCTTTTTGCATGCTACTGACTGTTTGATGCTCTGTTCTAGGAGCGGTTGTTCTTCCTCTTCCTGAATCTCTAGAAATAATAGTACCCTTTTAATGGCCTACAATGCTTGTGTGACTGGTTATGTTTTCCCTTCAAAGGAAAAGCATTGCATAAATTATTTTGAAACTGTTTGCCAAGTACTGGTTCCTCTTTTCTTCTCCTCAGTTAGGTACCAAGCTTGTGGAATCGAATCCAGTGAATGTACAAACTTATGTACCCACAGCTCTTTCGGGTATCCTGCATTCTTCCATTGGTCCTCACAATATTGCAAGTGTTTTCTGGGGTCTGATTCCCCTTGGTATTTTTCAATGAATTGTGGCCACTCCTCTTCCTTGAACCTGGCCTTCAATGCCACTGCAACTTTGTCCCATCGCGACAGGGAGTTGCGGTGGTTGCTACACCACCTTGCTGATGTGGATTGTAAAGCCACATCCATGAGTGGGACCCTATGGTCCACTGGTACTTTATCTTCTATTTTGGCAATAAAGTTATTCACAACATTCATATTTGACGGAATAGGGTATTATCTTACCTCAATTCCGATCCAATTGATCCTTCTGATATTAACACATCTTCTTGTATTCGTCTCATATCCCCCCTGCTACCAATCATCCCAGGCTATTTCTGAGCCTAAGTCTGAGCTTTGGACACTTCTCCAACTCACCGTCCCTCCTGTTGTTGGGTTGATATAATCTTCTCCTTTCCCTATTATCATCTGGTACAGATGATCGAGAAGTTGGGCCTCTTCTCTGTTGTTGACAAACTCTGTAAATCGGGGACCTTGATATGGGTCAAGTGGTTGTGTGACCCTGACTTCCCCATCTTCAAATATCATTAGTTCCTTCTTCAAATTTATTACTGCATAGCTCTAGAAAGCCCAATCGATCCCCAATAATGCTAGATAGGGATCCTTATCCCCCATAATGTCTATCACCTCGAAGCCTGTGTATGTTTTAACCCCTGCAACATTGAATTAGACCTCCTCCCCTACCTATGGGCACAATGAAGTACTGGTTGGCCATGCGGATTTGGATTGGTGAATATGTCAGCTTTGGTCTTCCCAATGCTTCCCATGTCTTCCTTGGAAAAATGTTGACATCTGACCCTAGGTCAAGCATTGTGTCCTTAATTTGGAATCCCACGACTTGAGTATTTACATGGAACTCTTTCCCTGTTCTTCTCTTATTTCTTTTGACTCTTCGTATGTATTTCTGTGTCATTTCATTCGATTCTCTTGGTTCTGTGACTTCCTGCACCACCATCTCTAGATTCTGCTTCAATTGTTCCAGCATTGGTGCATTGGTAACAATTTTTAGAAATAACCGGAACCATCCTTCAATCAAAGTGATTGTGCTAGCTTGTTTCTCCTTACCTACCCTGGGTAGTGGTAACCCAACACCTTAGCTTCCCCCAAGTTGGGCAATGTTTCTACTACTTCTTTAAAGTATTGCTTTTGTGTTTCTAGCCTGAATACTGGCTTTGGGGATGTTGGTCTTATCATTTTTATCGGGTTTTAAATCTATGCATCTTCCCCAGTTTTCTTCCCTCCCTGTGTCACTATGGCTACGTTCTGCATAGCCTGAGCCTCTACTACTCTTGGCTCTGCATTTACTAGATTTTCTCCTCTTTGTCTGGCTCTTTCTTCCCATATTTCAATTAGCTCTGGGCAGTCTTCTGTTGCGTGCATATTCACTCTGCACTAAGAGCACCATGGTCTTCTAGGAAGTGGAAATTATTTGGCTACGTGGCCCTCTTGGTCACAGTTTTAACATCTTACAGGTCCTCTTCCTCCATTTCGGCCTCCTCTCATGCCTCCTTCTCGTCCCTTGGGAGCCTCATTCACTTTATATGAAGGCATGTCCAGTTGTTCAGCTAATGCATCCAGAGCTCTACACTGCTCTATGTTGTGTGTTTTGGAAGCACATAAATCACAGTATATGTTGTTCCGAACATTGGAGTATTGTTGCAAGATTGCGCATAGGCAGGGCGGATGACCAATGCTTTTGCATATCTCACAATATTCAATTGCGGCCTAATTTTGTTGCGCAGGGAACCCTGGGTACTGGTGTTGCAGCGAATATTGTCCTTGAGTGTTTATCTGCGCAACTCCTCCTACTAGCGGAGCTCCCTGTGCCCCTGTTGTTGATGTCCCCACATTCTGGCTCTGCAACCTTGGACATTTGATTACCACGTGTCCCTCCATTAGACAGTGCGTACACTATACATTTGAACTTGCAGGTCGCATTGGTTGAATGTCCTTCAAATTTTCTGTTAGACTAGCTATTTGATGTTGTAATCCCAATATGGAAGGCTCTTGAGTTATGGCCCCTCCCTTGAATTCCTGTGGATATCCCACCATGGCCTTTATCTTCATAGCTTGCTCTAATGCATCTTGTAATGTGTCGATCTTCTGTTGTGTTAATGAATTTCTTGTCAATGGAAGAAGGGCCTTGATGAGCCAATCTCTCTAATGATTCAGATCGATTGGGTAACTCATTTTTCCAATCGCATCCTTGAATCTTCTCATTAGATCCCATGTAGTGTCCCCTTCTCATTGCTTAATCTCCCACATCTCTGACAAACCTTGCTGATCTGTTTGGGGTAACTTGAATTCTTTAAAAAATTCTCTCTTTACATCGTCTATCGTTGGGTTCTGATGAGCTTCGGACCATTTAATAAACCAGCGTAGAGCTCTCTCCCTAAGAGTAGTTTCAAACTCGATTAACTTTCCTGCCTCTTGTGTTTTTTGAGCCCTCCATATGGCCTCGTAGAGATACCAGTGTTGTTCCACATCACCGTTACCCCTCCCAGAGAACTCTAGGTATTGGGTAAATGATCCCGCCATGCTTCCTTTTATGATTTTTACTAAAATAAAACCCATGTTCCCTAGCTGTGAAATGGTATTACTAGCACTACTGCTAGTGTGTATTACTGTTGTAGACTGAACACTATTCAACTTGCTCAATTCTCGTAACTTAACAAAAATTTCACCTAGTGGCTGATAGAGTACTAGGGGAAGGTCGGGACTAGAGCTACTTGAACTTTGGGGAATAGAGTTACCTTTAGTTATGGGTGCTGGCATCTCGGAATAGTTGCTCCATCGCAACATGCAACTCCACATCGGACATCTCCTTGGCGTGCGCATCCTCCCCATTGGACTTCTTTCCCTTCTCTGATTGGGCTGGGATCCTATACACCTACTAGACTTCCTTCACAATCCCTCCTATTTATTGGGAACCCATCTGACCTTCCATCTCCTTTTTCATCTGAGGCGCCTTCTCCTTGTCCTTTCGATTACTTTCCTAGTTCTTCAACTCTTTCATCACTCTTTCCCGCCACTTCTCAGCTATCTGCGCCCTTCGATGTGCTCATCGCTCTCTCAACCTACTGGAGGTCTCAAAATCTGTATCCCCATTCCCCCTTCCAACTTACTTGTAGCATATCTCCCTCGGCTCCTTCCCCCAGTACTGGAGGTTTAAGTCTCCATCTCAAATTTTTGAAACTCCGTCAATCGTTCATCTACCATTAAAGCTTTGATCCACAAGGGAATCTCCTTCAATAACTCTCCTCGTAATCTGGATCCAAACACATCTTCTACTTTTGAAAAGGACTGGCAACACTTAACTGCAAATTCCACTATGTATCCTTCCAAGGTAGATTGCACCGAAAAATCTACAGCTCGGGTCAAATCAGTATCTAACTGATGGAGGGCTACCAAATCCTCGTGAAACCACTTGTGACACATCTTCTGTGAGCTACCTTGGACTGTCTTGACTTGTCGTCTCCGCGACCAATTATAGGATTCCTCTGGAAAAATTACCCAAAAAATTTCGTCTCAAATTTTCACCCTCTACTGTCTCAACTCATATTTTTGTGCTATGAAATGATTTAAGTGGTTATCCCACCAGCTTTGTATTTCCCTTTCAAAGATTTGTGATACCATGATCTAGCTCCTAAATGAAACTTGGGGGTCTCGGCAACAGAACCATTTGTTGGCAAGAAAGAAGGTCTCTTGGGCAAGACCCGGGTTCAGGATAGAGGCCAATAAGGTTTCCACAGTAGTCGAGCACAACGCCGACATTTTCACTCTACTCCGAAGAGCAGAGAGTCAACCTTGAGGCATGTCGTGACCTTAGTAAGATTAGGAATAGATTAGATATCTACCTAGCATAAATATAGAATAAAAATGATAAAATTGAGTGCTCTGAATAGGTTTAACTACTTTTCACAAGATACTACTCATGAACATATTCAACATGAAAAAACAAAATTTAAAGTGACCAATACATTCATCTTAACCAGATACACATTACAAAACTCAGGACATCAAACCCAAATAAGAATATATTGCATTAACAGTAGTGGAAAGTTACATTTCTCCTCAGAGCGATCCTAGTAGGACTGATTACAATATCATCACATAGAACAGACAAAATGAATAGAGTGAACAGAATGAACAAAATGAACAGAGAAAATAGAGCTCTCCTATGGCTCTCTTCCACTGCTCCCTACTGCGCCAACCTCTCTTGTCTACGTTGGTCGACTGCCTATTTGTTCCTTTACCAATGCGACTGTCAGTTTTCCCCTATTTTCCACTCTATTGTTTGTTGAATCTCCCTGATCACTGGGAATTCTGTTGTTTGTTCTTGTCGCTCCTTTCTGCCATCTATGCTAGTTCCTACAACTGTCGCGCCACTTGCTCTCTAGCTCTTCGCAACCGTGACAGCTCTCTGTCTACCGTGGTTGCACTCTGCCATCTGTTAACCGCGACTCAAAACCATTTCATTTCAAAACAAGGGCCCCAACAAGTCTCTGGGATGTCTAGGGATAACCTCTCTAGGTTGTGCTCTAGCTCAGTCAATGCCTTTGTTGCATCGGGGTTAGGTACTACAACAAATACTGGCTGATTTCCCTGACTGTCAAAACGTTGTAGTCCTGTTGTTCTAGCTAGGATAATATCTATATGACAAATTAGGATAATTATATTTGCATGTAAAAAAATAAACAAAAGATTAGAAAACATAAAAACCATCAAAATGATAAGTTTTTACCTAGGTCACCCCACTACATCCCTGCTAGGAGTGGGCTATCTAGGTCATCTCTGTAATTTATCAATACATATGGAAAGTATTTGATCTTAATGATATGACGTTCTAGTTACCCAAAGAACTCAGGAGTATATTTCACCACCGGGACATCGCCTCCATGGCGTGCCATCAACGAGACCCACAAAAGCATACGAGGATCCTCGAGTCATCCTACATCTACTAGAACCTTTTGTGGGGCAAGGAGGGGAATCCGCTCTAGAGAAAATGAAATCAAGATAGAACCATATCCAAAATTCTTGATTTTCCCTATTTTTTTTCTAGTCAGTTTCCCTTTCATGTTGACAACTAGCCCTTCGCACCAGTTAAATATAGTGGGCTATGAACAATCCATGATGATCTTCATCTGATATTTAGTTACCAACTGAAGTGTTGCACTTTCAAAAAATCTAGCAACTATAAAGGCAATGGTTCTTAAGGGTAGTCGCTCAATGGTTTTTATGTCAATTCTTCCATCCTTGAGCTAAGCCCCATCAACACAATGTTGCCTCAAATAAGTGGCAGTAGTTTCTCCACCTGGTCTGTGTCGATACAAAGATATATCCATTTCTCTGTGAGAGAGCCCAATCAAAAATATATATCATCAACATCTATAGTGAGGCGCTGATCTCCTATCACGAAACATTGATGTTGGACATCCCATTCCCTCACCATCCAAGTCATGAGATATAGTTGAGCTTTCATCCCTCGAATTATCCAATATTTGTAGAGGCCACAATATCTTAGGGCTTGTAATGTTTTTGTATCATTAAGAGCTTTATCATCTTGTTTTTCATGCTCTCTCTCTCTCCACTCCATTATGAACGGCCAAAATGCCTGAAAACAACAATTGTGGAATATTAGAAAACAATATGTGTGATTTTGAAAAAATTGGGGGTGCAATTTTTTTTTAAATTCCCTCGGCCCTTATGTGACTAATATTTACAAACAGAGCGCATTTACGTGGTTTCTCAGGTGAAAAACCACGAAAATCGTGGATTTATGTGTGTAAAAATTGGTCAGTGTGTGCAGTCCCGATGAAGGGTAACCGTGCACATCTAAGGGCACATTTACAAAATAAAAAAAAAACCAAAAAAAACAAAAATATACAGATAAATTCAAAATAAATCCAATGAAAATGAAGATAATGAATAGCTCTCTTACCTGGAGAAGACGATTCTCGATTTCATCCACCAGTTTACTCGAAATCAACTTCTGAAGTTTGTGGTAAAAAAACCCTCTTTTTTGTTCTCAATTGGTTAAAAACTCAAATGGTAAAAATAATTTTACTTTTTGAGCTTTTATAGGTATTTAGGCCATTGAAATATAATATTTTATACCTTTGACCTTTAAAATTCAAAAATTTTGGTGTTTTTGCTGTAACTTTTGGGCAGTTATGATAATTTTTTGGGTTTAATGTGCACAAAACTGGTTATAAAATAAAAATGGATTGTTTTGATGTTGAGCAAACTTTTATCAAATTTTCGGGCTTTCGAAAAATACGAAAATGTGAAACCCTAGAGTTCTCTTTTAAGCCCTTTTCAGACTCTCTAAACTTAAAAATATCGTTGAGTACTTGACTATTCAAACTCAAAAAAGTAAATGAAAATTCATCTATTCAGTATAAGTTTACCCCTTTTCCGGATTGAACTAGACTATTTATGAAAAATGTATACGTTGACTAATCATGGTCAATAGAGTTCTCTCCTGCATTATTTTATCCTTTTTCGGGCTTGAGGGACTAAATTTATGAAAAATAACAATATGGAGTTTACTTATGTTTTTCTCCTAAGTCCTTAAAATTTAAAAACATTGAGCTTTACTTTCTATGGGCTCGTTAAAAATTTTACATTGAAAGAACTAAACGCAATTTTTTTTGTGTCTTTTCAAACTCTTTAAACATGAAAACAACATCAAGTTACCCCTTCACTAGACTTATAAAATCTAAACATTGTAGGTTTCGTCAATCATGATGAGACCGAACCACTCATTCCTAGGGTTCATTAAAAATACTTTGGAGGAATCATCTGAAAGATGAGCTTACAGAACAAGAAAATGTTATACCCCTCAAGATTAAAAAAAATAAAGAGGTACTTTCTAGTAATGGTGGGGGGGAATTGGGAAAAAGCGATCATTTATGTATTTCATTCATGGCATTATGTCGCTCTTGAACATGACACTCGATCACATATATGTATAGGTTGGGAAATCCATTTGTCTCATAGTTAATCGAACCTCATTAAAATTCTTCAGCTGGTTTTGGATATTATTGTTGAGTCAAATGGATCCAAGACTAAGTGTCGTGTCGTCGATATGTTCAAGATAATTCCAACCTTAGTTCAAAATTACCTTGCAATTTGTAGCCTTCAATCGCGTCGACCAAACCTGAGTCATTCCTTGCAAAATTTTCTTCAGGACTTGAAATTAGTTTTGTGTCATAGGCCCTATTACGACAGATTGATTCCTATCGACTTCAAATCATTATCTAGGAATTTTATTTAGAAACCCTCTTCAATACCTTCAAGCCTGCATGCCTTAATAGAGGGTTTCTCACCTTCGATGATAGGTTCTCATCATTGACCTTTGTTCGAATGATTATATGAGAGTTTGACTTCAGCACATCTTTTCACACTCCATATAGTACCTTGAGGACCATTAAAACTAATGGTGGTTTCTCTCTCACTTGTTAATGGTTCACATAATTGACTAGTAATCAAGTGGTTTCTATCACGTTCGACTTCAAGACATTTGCTCACAAGGTTAGATTCGTACTATGGATCGATAGAGATAGAGATAAAGACCCTCGATCTAGTTTCATCCATCCAGGTTGCGAGGAGCTTTGTATTCATGAATGTATAGATAGAATCATATTTGATGGTTGCGCCCATACTATGCCTACCGTTGACATGATTCTTAGTGTATTTCCCTACTAGTTCATCGAGTTATGTTTACTCTAAGTATGGGAATGCCTACCTCAATCATGATTATATATTATAATGTAACCCTTGATTGATTGTTGCAGGTCTCCAACCATGGTCTTCAATCCAATATTTAGCATGATAAAACACTTCAGTCCTTAAATATCCTTTCTGACTTCTCACTTTAGGGGGGAATCTGTTACACGTCATTTTGTCACCATGACAATTGACCTTTAAAATGGATCTTTCGTTGTCCAATTAATGTGTTCCGAAGCACTCCCTTGCAATCCAACAACTTAAACACCTTTAAGAAAACAAGAATTATGGGTTATATAGCCAAAAACCTACATTTTAGTCACATGCGCTCTTTCCTAGCTAATTTTTGCACATTTGCAGTTTTTAGTAGTGTTACCTGTGCACAATTACACTTTGTCTTCCACTATAGACTGTGCACATGACTCAGCAAAAAGTAAAAATAAAAATTTAATTCTAGAAGCTTTGTTGGGCGAATATATCCCAACCGAAAGCTTAGAGTTCATGCCTATTCGAGCCTAGCCCCTCCCATAATGGAGCTAATTCCCATTCTTCAAGGAACCCTAATCCCACATTTAATGGATCTCATCCTTGAGATATAGATCTGAAACATCCTCCTCTTGGCATATAAATAAACTACAGGCTAGAGGGTTGAAGGTATACTTATGTTGGAGAGCTTATCATGCAAGGAATGGATTGTAGACTTATGGGAGGAGTTTCACCTCATCAAGGAAAAGGTTGTGAGACTCTTCTATATTCCAGAATCAATACAATTGAGTTATTTTTCCCACTACATTATTTTATGGATTTAGTGAATGGTTTATGTTATTTCTATATGTCCATTGAAATGATGCTAGGTACTAATCTCATTGATCATTAATTTAAGTTACTGATGATTGCATATGCCTTTGATCCTTTGGTTTCTATGTGTGCAGGTCTGTTTCAAGATTTAAGGAGCTACATCGAGGCATAGCAAGGATCTTCATCAAGTATGTTGTAAAAATGAATGGATTTCATTTCCCTCCTTTCTATTTTGTGATTCAAGAAAAGTTAGACTCAGGGAAAGAGTAGTTTGATTGTCTGATTGTTACTAGGTTTTGTTGGAAATATAGGGAGATCACTCTTGTCTGCAAGAGGTATTAGTCCAATATAACATCAAAAAATCATCAAATCAAAACATGAAGATCAACAATACTAGATATAGGCACTCATTTAGGGATAAAACTCCTCTATAGGGGAAAACCCAATCAAACTCTTCCACTAGTAAATCAAATTGAGATAGACCAAGAGCTTAGACCAAACGAATATTCTCACTCCACCAAGTTAGCCCTCAAACTATCTTTCCATACTCAAAATATCAACGGCAACAATATTGCATCAATTTTGTGTCAAAAGACATAATTTTGACCCTACTGCTTTAGAATTTTGTCCCAACTACTTCAGAATTCCAGCCCAACTTCAATTCTGCAATTTTGACCCTCCTACAACTTTAGCTCCTTTGCACGTGTGAGACAAAGAGATAAAATTCGACTTCTTTTGCTTGATAAATACTTTGTTCTCTTTATATAGGTTTTCCTCCTTCCTTTAGTTTCACACCCTTTTACTGCTTCCATGTAATGTTCCTACGTAGCCTTAGCTAAGAGGAAACATTCAATTTTGATTTAATTTATGTTTTATGAATAAATGAATAACAGACACAACCTTGCAATCTGAATAAATCAATGCCCATGGGAACAAAGACAAATCAGTATTATGTAAATAACCCACTATGAAAAGGAAGAGGTTTGTTTATCAGTCCACCAGATCAAATCAATTGGGGACTGGTTTGTGCTCATTCTATCTCCAACATAACCATCTGAAGGGAGCTCTAATGGAAGAGGGCTAACCCAGGCAACAGTATTTCAAAGATCTTTCATTCGTTAAAGAAGGATAGAGCAACATGAAGAGGTTTTTGATACTGCTTTAAAGTATTTGTCCTGCTTTTGTCAACATTATTCTTCCCTGCTGGAGGATTGTGATTAAATCGTTTAGGTTTCTATCTTTCCCTGAGTGTTCATTATATTTGGTTTTCCGGCGTGAAATTATTCCACGGATACCAAGTCTATTTTCATGAGCAAAGATCGTCACCAGAGGTTTTATACCACATTTTCGATAAAGTGTAGTTCTGGACGATGTAGATCTAGTTTGTTTGCGATAATTGGAAAATTTTTCTAGCCTCCAGATAGTTCATCCATATTGAATTAATCCCATCATTTAGTATATCACCTTCTTCCACCCTCAAATAATGCTCAAGAATGTTATTTTTGGTATATTTTGTTTCGCCATATCAACGAGAAGATCTTCGGTGTTAGTGCCCGCTCTTGGTGATCAGGATTGGGTTGATTCCATGTTTCGCGACCACTTTATTAATAAAAGCGGTATTTCGCAATTTATGGTTTATACTGCAATTTGTAATTCAGATCTACATTATTATGCAATATTTCGATGTAATTCCAATTGGATTCGTTTCTTAAATGAGAGAGCTTCAGATCTGTATTAGATTCGATTTTTTATCCATACATACATCAGAGATCTGAAATGTACTTACAAAGAAATTAACTCATCTGAAAATAACGTCGTTTCATGGTTTGCAATATTTTAAAGTCACCATCTTTTAATATCGTCTTAGTTTCTTTTGTAATCGTCGTAGAGTGGCATGTTGTAAATAAACCATCATTATCATAACTCTAATATCAGATCCTTGGCTATCCTCCTCCATTTTCAATAAAACTGCACAATCCTAGTTGTTGGGTTTTCATGTTGGTGTAATGTGTTCTCTTCTTTGTTAATTTTCAACAATTTTACCAGGTGAGATTTGCTGAAGGTGTTTAAACTGAATGGTTTATGATGAAATTCCATGTACAAGTCACACATGTTTATATCCTAGTCTTATCCATATTCTTGCTCATATTTTTCTATACCATTTTCATTGAAGACCTTGTTGAGATTATTGAGCAGACTATCTAAATGCAGCAGAGTTCTGCTGGGGCTGTCAGTAGCCTTTCTGGATCTTCACCCTTTTTGGCAGATATCCAAGAAATTCTTCTATAGTCCATCTTCAATTAGAATTTGAGAATCCCAAAAAGGATTCTGTTTGGTATCGTAGTTCACCTTCGTATGCTCATGTTAAAGATTTGGTTTCTGTCACTATGTCACATTCTATTAGATTCTATTTTAGAGGGAGAGGAGATGGATGTAAACAGTCAGAAGTATAGATTATATCATTTATCTGACAAGGGCTGTGGGCAGGCAAGTTTCGAATTTGGCAATGATAAAGATAAGGAGGCAGTAATAGCCAAAACCTTTCTTGTAAGTTATGCAAGATATTTTCCAAGGAACAAAGGAGATGAGAAGATAACCAGGAGTCCTTGGACCTCATCAAGGGGAGAAAGTCTAAATGTCTCGCTTGGGACTGTCAATTGTGAGGCTTGCTGTTGTTCCACAGACCACACTGCACATACCACTTTCTTGGTTAGAGAGAATGAAGGCTGCAAGAACCAACCCTTTCGAAGGGTTACTTTGTAGAATATGACTCACAAAGTCAAAGGCTCTAAGATAACTTGGGAGCCAAGACTTATGCTATCCTTATGACCTCAAGGAGGCTATGGCAGTAGACAGAAAGAGGTTTCCTTCATGGGAGCATCGCCACCACAAGGAAGCCTTCAGCCAAGTTTCCGATGCATCACTCCTCTTGTTCGCTAAAGCATGGGGGAGAAGGACATCTATTTCCGCCATTGGGGCGTTCGAAGCAGAGCCACCAAAGATTAAGCTGTAGTCATTTATGGGAGAAGCCCAATCGGTGGTCGAAGGACTTTTCACATCAAAGCACTGTCCGCTGTTGTTCCGCCAGAGACCAGGAGAGATTTGGACCCACATCCAGAGGCCCTCTGCACCTTGCACCCAGCGCTCAGTGAGAGACGTCGAGGCTCATCTCCTAATTCCCGAGGTTGTCCGTAGTTGTCTTTACTCCGCAGAAAGGAGAAAGTCACAAACGGTCGATGGTCTGAAGGCCCTTGCATGTGTTGGTTAAGTTCACCAAGCCCATCAACACCGCATGATGCTATCGAAAGAACCAGAGATTCTTGAAGACGCCGCTGGCGCGGGCAAAGAAACCTTCCGGTTAAAGCATCACCTTTCCAAGGGGAAAGGAGGCAGAAAGTCACTCCACCCAAGGAGAGCCTGGCCTGGCAGCCTTTTCGGGCAATGACCTTGAGGTGGGGATTTTCTGAGGAAAGAAATTATGTTTAATTTGTCAAGAGCGCAGTGGTCGGCGGGGACAGAAGGTTTCCAATATACCATTGGAAAGTATCTTCGATCAGGGAGGAGGAAGGGGAGGAATGATGGACCAAGGGAGAGGTCACAATACCGGTGATGATGAGGATGAGGATCCATCACCATGTGAAGAAGAATATTATTATTTTCTCCAACCATTGGGACTCGGCTTTAGAGAAGTGTCCAAGTATTTGACTCCAGATGCAAGGTTCAGCTTATGAACCAAAGAGTATCTATTCTCGATTGATAAAGTGGGGCAACCCACAACTTTATTGATGTTCACTTTCTAGGCAGAGAGAGATCCTACCTCCAGATACTTTTTATGTGTCTTTTGTTTGGTTCCTGGAGACAGACCAGTGTGAGACAAAAGATAAGTTCACTTCTACCATCGTACTGGGAACTTCCACCAGATAGACCATTTCTTTGTAGTACAGCCGTACACCAACATCATTCTGTACCAGTACACACATTTGTGAGCAACTACCACCTGATTTGTTACCTTTGTAGATGAATGGTGATTGATAACAAATAAATCATTCATGAAGTAATAATTCACCTTCACTTGATAAGTGCCCACCCACACAAGTAAGATGGAATTGCTACAGTTGGGGCGGTGGACCTCCCTGGGCCTTCTCTCGATGTTTAATAGGTTTTGCTTGGGCACATTCTTATATCAGTGTCACTTGGGTGCACATGAGATTCTGCAAGGCCTGTCAAGTGCTGGAACAATGGAAGAGAGAGTCATGTCACCAGGAGAGGAAGCAGGGGAGACTCACTCTTCTCAATAAACAACAATTTTGGGCATAGTGCCAGAACAAGTAGCACAGCAGGCACCACCATAGATACACTTAATAGCGTTGTCTTTGTTGAGTTTTTGTAGATTCATTGGAGGTCTCAACCCTTGTATATCTTGATTTTTCACCCAGATGATCTGAGATGGCATGAAGCAAGGAGGAGGCTATTTGGTCCATGATGTCACCATCTTGGTAAAGTATTCTTGTCTTGAGGCCTCCAAGCTTAAGCAAGAGATACTACAAAGAACACACAAAGAGCCCCTTTCCACCACACAGCTTTGCAAACTACTCTCGACCTGAAGAGTTTTGATTGGGAGGGTAAGGGATAGAAGAACTACATCAACATTAAGAATTGGATAAATTATATCACACTTGCAAGAGTGAGATAGTTATGGATGGGTGTCAAGGGATCCTTACACATAGACATTTCAGCTTATTCTTTCTTAAAGAGATATGCTCTACTGTCTCTATGTGTATGGGATAATTTGTATGGTAGAACTGATTCTGTGAGAAGTTATTATTTGATTGGCACATTCTATTACCACACAAAAAGTGCGTTCTGCCAAGCATTTAATATTATGCTATCCTGCCATTGATGAGGCCAACAGTCCAAATGCCACCCCTTTATAGCAAAGGAGATTATCTATCAAGATGGTGCTCTCAAAGGCACCTAATGAGGGCTTCACTTTCAGCCATGTCAAAGTGACCCATGCAGCAAAGATGTTGTGGGGGTACCCACCCATCACACTCATATCTACTCAAACAAGGAGAGCACCCATTGGCACTCAGGGATTGTGACCCACCTCCCATGTGTTTACTTGCTCTGTGTGATTTTTTGTCATAGTAGACATGTTATTGGTATTGCCATGGTTTGTATGTGTGTTAGTAGTGTATATATACCACATGGGATGGAACTTTATCTCGTACTTCATGACAGCATGCTTAAGTGACATCGTTTCACCCATGCAGGCTTCGTTGAGTTTACACCTCGAAGGGGTAGACTATGCACCTAAATTATGTTAGCAACAAGATATAAGCTTTATGTATTGGCTTGGTAAGCACTTAATCCATGATGAAGCACATTCACGGTGCCACTAATGTAGGTGAGTAAAATAACCGCGCCCACTGTCAAACAGCTTGACATACAAATATTTCGAGGGAGGACTATAATGTCTTTGTACTTAGTCATTAAGATAGGTAAGTAAATATTTAAATTTTGATTTAATTTATGTTTTACAATGAATGAATAAATGAGTGACACAAAAATTCTCTAAAAATTTTGAATAAATCAATGTCATGTGAACAACATAAATCAGTATTATGTAAATAATCACTTACAGTGTGAAAGAGTGTTTGAGCCAAAGATCGGGTCCACCTTGACCAAATCAACTACGCTATCTAGTTCATCGCATCTCCAAAAAGGGACCGCGTACGAAGGAGCCCAATGGAATAATAACCCATCAAAGAACAATAGGTCACAAGAGATTATCTCGTATGTGCGAGGAGAGAAACACAGCAGGTTGTTGATAGATCATATTTTCATGATTGTCCATGACAAATACCATTCTTTGTTGTTTATATACTGACAAGAATGAACCATGAGTTAAGGGTTTCTGTCCTGAGTTAACTGAGGATATTTACGAGCCATTATCCTGTTTGACATTGCTCCATTTTTCACATGTCACTATTCATCGTAGGTTTTATAAATTGCCATTTTTGTAGCAAGTGGTGTTCTAGATCTCACGTATCCAGCTTGTTTATGTTTCTTCTCGTTGGAGTGTGTTTTACCTCCATGAGATAGACAGTCTCATCCATATTTTTGTATCCCATCCTAATTTATTCAATATATTCACTCTTCCCCAATCTCATGCGTCATACCACGTTATTTTCTTTTGTACCAGGGTTTTGCTCGCTTGTCATCGTACTTCTGGAGGAAGATCTTCTTGGTGTTAGGATTGCCTTCCTCAGGATCCATGGATTGGTTGTCGTATCCATTGTTTCATAGATCTGATCACTTCTTTGGTCATTAAAATACCTAAATTTCGGGTTTTCCGCATCGCAATTTGTAATTCAGACTATTAAATTATTATGCAATATTTTTAAGCAATTTCAATTGATCTTGTTCTTGAAGTTTTGCATGTTTCCATATCTATAGTATATTCATGTTTTATCCATACATATGTCAAAGATCTCGAAAATGTAATTTACAAAGTAGCCTAAACCATCTCGAAAAATAATGATACCATATTTTCGCAATTTATTTCTTTCAGTTTTCCATTTTTCAACAGACTGGTTTGCTTTTGAGAACCATGAGAGTGAAATAAAACAAATTAACATAATTTTCCACTGCTTTTCACAACTCTGAAATACCGCATCCTTGCCTTCCCCTCCGAGTTTCAGCCAAAATCATAACCTAAAATGTACAGTTTGGTTTTCAACAACAACTCTTCTCTTCGCTCTATTTCTACTAGTCTTTGACTGTGGGAGACCTGCTTAATGTGACTAAACCCATTTTTTTCTCAATAAAATTCCACATGTAAGTCACATACAAACATAAATGGGGGGGGACCTCACCGTACCACGTTATTCTTGCTCGCATTTTCTTATACCGCGATGCCACTGAAGACCTTGTTGAGATTCCTGTGCTACCATTCAAGCTGCGCAGTCTGCGTCGTCAGTAGGGCTTCCGGAGATTCTGCCCTTTCTTTGAAGGGTAACATTTGTGCAATGATCATACTCCATCTCTCAACTAGGTTCCGTAATCCCTAAAAAGGATCAATACATTCCATCTACCGTAGATCAGAAATTCGAGCAGCAAGCTACACAAATAAGGTTTAGCTTTCCGTTCATATTGTGAGTCCGTGAGGTTGAATTACAGCCTCACTTTTCTCTGGAGGTTGACGTAAGGGAGTGAGACCTGGGTACCAATTCACTTAAAATAAACTTTAATAGATGAATCCTAAGAAGGGTCTTTTACATGATGACAAGGATGATGACTCTTGTGAGAAAATCCCCAGAAGCCTACAATAGTCCTTGAACTATTAACTATTGACCCAATCATGAAACCTATGCTTTAATAAGTCAATTTATTTTATAATAAAATTATTTTTATTTACTTTATAAATAGATTACACCATGAATCAAATACAATACCATGAAGATTGGGACACTAATACATTTCATACCCCTTGGAATTATAAGAGAACTAGCACTGTTATTATGAATAAGGGTACATGAAAGATATCAAAATTATATACCATGAATAGTTACAACACACACACACATAGATTATATACTTGACCTCAGTACTCTATTCAAAATTAAGGTACCCGCTTTGTTTTACCATTGATATCACATTTTAAGCTCTTAACACCAACTCAAGGATAGAGGTGTATCCATGTCGAGCTCCAAGACCAGTGCCACACCTCCTCTAAGATCTATACATCAACAAATGGCCACCGTGTCCTTCCAAGCATCTTAAGTGCCACAAGATTCTTTAGCTATCCTCAATAATTAAAACTAGACACTGCCTAATCCACGCACACTTTAAATGTCGAACCTTATATGGAGATATTAAACAACCAACCCAATCTGGTGTCATAGTCCTCTTGTGGTCATTCAAATGTTACTTATATCATCATCAAGTTATCCAAAAACTTCACTGGGAACCTTTCTTCTGGCTTCACTTCTCTCACTGCTCACATAGCCTCAAATATTTCTCAAGTCTTTTTGTTTGAAAAACTATATTTATTACCTTTCTATCTATCTTTATTTTTCTTCAAGGTAGCTCACTATGGATGCTTTGGCACATGACCTCTCTGAATCGTGGAGACATAATTTTCTTCAATCCATGTTCCCTCAAGTAAATAACTTCTTCTTTATAGCATTAGATATAATTTAACTTCTTTTCAAGGCTTCATTTATTTATCATGGAATTAAGGTCATCTTTGATCATAATTTTGTAGCTCTCCTTCATCATGCTCATCATTATTGTTATCTTCAATTATGAAGACTTTTATCATCTTGAAGAATGTACCTAGAAAACTTTAATAGAAAAAAGTACAACCAAATACAAATATATAGAAGGTTAGACCAACCATTTCTAAATCATGTCATTACATCAGAAGCATCAAAACATTTTTAAGTTTTTGCAATATTAAATAACGCAAATCCCAGTTAGGTTCATAATCAACAAAGCGCTACATATTTTTAAATACTAGACTTCAAAATCGCTATGTTTCGCCAACTTCCTAGACTCATTTTGAGACATAAAGCCTTAGATATCGAAAATCAATCAAAAGTATTAATATTATCATATGCTCAAAGTATCTTCATAATTATTGCACAAATCACTATGTTGAGTTGCAAACCTCGGATTTCATTGCATTTCAATAATTAAAAAAATATACTTGTAGGGTTTCATTATAATGCTCAATACTATAATCTCACCCAGATTTCATGTATTAATAAAGATAACATACCTTTAATATACATATCTATACTCATTGTTATTTCCTTACATTAATTTCTTTTATGATGCAACCCTAGTGCAAACATCAAACTCCAAAACCAAAATAAAATTTTTACCGGACAAGGTTCTAACTACACGAAAGAATATACACCGCTTTTCATTCCTGGGACGATGGGATATTACAAGGAGCTAGTCTATAAAACTAATTTTTTTCAAACCCCAAACCTCTAAAATTTCATTATATAACCTAGACATTAAGAACATACCATAAAGGACTAGGTTTTTTACCATACATCATTAAACCTTAAATTAAAATGTTAAAGTTAAATAAACAACAACAAAACAAAACAAAGGATTCCATCATATGTTCTATACTTTTATCAAAAAACCTAAGAAGACTAGGATTTGTTAATAATATCGACATACCCTTAGCATGTACAAATAGGTTTTATAAAGGACCTCAAAATAGGTTCACAAAATGACCAACGACAAGAGATATAATAATATCACATAAAATGATTAATCACCCTAACAAGAATCTTTATGATAAAACCCAGATACAGAGAGTTAATGGATCCACCAAAACAAATAATGATTTTATCTGCTTCATAGAACAATAAATAAATCCTAACATACTTGATACCTTTTAACAAAACCCCAGAGAGTTTCCTTTTACCATGACACAAGTCTTTTCTATGAAGTTTCTCCATAATCTTTACATTTTAACTTTTGCTACCAAGGAAAATATGAAGAAAAGGTTACATGACATGTACATACAAACAATTTATTTAGAGGAGGAAACCAAACATGAAAGATGAAACACCCATCATATACGTATCTTTTATAAATGGTGAAGACTCTCTTAATCCAACCTTTTGGATGACACATTTGCTAACTTAAAATGACCTAAATATTCTCAATGGGATATATTAGATTCAATAACTCTTAAATCATCACATAAAAGAAAACATTACAAAACTTAAAGTAAAAAGATATGCAAGGGATAAGATTCTACATACCTACAAATAAGTATACCTATGTATTAACTTCTGCTTTGCAGTGGGAGCCACTTCCGTAATATTTCAGGTTTCAGTCTTCTTTCTTATTTCTTTGATTATGAGGACATTAATTTTTGGTGCAATAGTCCATCTTATGACAATTGTGAATATTCAATCTTTGATGTAACAACCTTGTTCTTGGTCCTCAACTTGGTAATTTCTTTATATTATGAATATAAAAGTAGGAATTTGAAGTGTTGTTTTATTCATCCTCCTTCTTGTCACTACTAACATACACCTCTTCTGACTACATGTGTTCCACACTTGTTCAAAGTTTGGTGTATCTTTCCTCCAATCGCTAATTTTCATGGAAAAGACCTCCAATATTTGAAACTAAAGAAAAATAATCAAATAAATTTTTTAAAGTAAATTCATCAACAACTTTGATTGATCTCTTATTTGTGATATCATGGACAAACATAATGCTATGAAAACTTCATATTTTATACATTTGCTGCCTGGGTTCATTCTTGAGACTAGTTATCCTAACAATGTTTCGATAGTGGAACAAGTTGGTATATCCATATATTTTTGTATAGTAGCATATACTGGGATATGTATGGGATTGGATTTTCTCCTTCACCTATCTATCATTTTATTCATGGTCAACATGTTAGTTTCCTTTTAATTTTCCATCATCCAGGTTTATTAAATTTTCCTCGATCAAAATTCAAACTTTATGCTTAGAAGATGTTAATCATCATCTTGTTCCATGCAGAAATGGATATCCTAGATTGCTTCTATGTCTTCAATATATTTCATAATCTTTGTATAAGAGACTTTCTCTTCTTTAGCACATCTTTCCTGTGAATAACCCTTTTGTTCCTTCCTCTTAACCCTTCTTTTTCACTAATAACTTTATTGCCCTTTTTTTCCTTTTCTGTCTTAGCTCATACGATGTTAGAAAAAAATTAGAAAGGAAAAAAAGTGCCCTCTTATATTGATAATTACTTTCAACATTGTAGTCTTTTTAAATTTCTTTATTTATTATTTTATCTTTATTTTCAACAAGCTAACACCAAATCAAAACAAAGTTCAATCATTAATAAGATATAGGAACTAAGCTAGTGGATAAACTCTTCTATATGAAAACCTAATCCTAAAATCTTCCTACCAGAAATAAAATTGAGAAAGACCAAGACCTTAGACCAAAAGACCTTTATTACCCCACTAATTCATCCCCAAAACTATCCTTCCCACTCCAAATATCAACATTGCATCAAAGAGGCACTTCATCTCCACCGTTTTCCGTAATTCTGCATCAACATTCTATACTCAGTACAACTTTGGTTCCGGGCACTTCGGTGTTTCCCTCCTAAAGTTTACATACCTTTCAAGACGTGACATATAGCAAACACCTTGCTTGCTTGATAAATATGTCCTTCTCTTGTTAGTTTCTTCTTGAATTTCAGCACTCTTCTGCTTTTATCCAGATATTATGTATTTCACCACCTATTCCACTCTAGTTCCACCATTGTTTCATTTGGCCATTTTCAAAGGACAACTTTCATTATTTTTTAAAGGGAAGCGGTCTCCAACCTTTGCAGAGCTGTTAAAAGGCTCAAACGATGCTAGAAAACGGAGTAACATCGTGAGTCCATGTATTCTTTGGATAGATCTCAATTATAATGAGATCATTTAAATGAAGACTGATGTCAAAGTTATTATTGCCTCGTGAAAGTCAAACACCAATTTACCCAACCAGCCCATATTGTGCTTCATCTCCTGCATACTTATGTAGTTTACATTGTTTTCAACACAACAGGCCCTCGTTTCTCCCATCAACTAACAGAGAAGCCCAGATAATGCCACACTTCTTTCCGTAGATAGCTACCAAAATGCCTAGCTAGTTTATTTCCATCATTTTTGCCAAATTTCTGCCTGATATTAATGAATGAAGCATTTTTCCGCATCTTTTATCATGGTTATACGTTTTCCGTTACACCAACTGATCGTTGTACGTAGAGGTTCCACCACATTCATTTTTAGATCACAATTCCAAAACAGATTCAATATGTTTTAAAAGAAGTCCATATTTTTCCAACTTGACCAACCATCCACAAATAACATGTCCAACAGGACACATTGTCACCAACATCCATATTACGTCGTTCAATTGTTTCGTTGCAGAAGGCACACAGCCACACCTGCACGGGAGAGGCTCACTGTAGCTTGAGTCGAATTTTTTCGCCCGATCGATGCTTGGTTTTGTTGTTGACAGTCCATGTCGTGTTTTGAGGGTGTATCTTTTTTTTCACATGTAATCTATAAATATTTATGTTTTCACTTCCATCCTGAGCTAGAAAGACCTGGCGGCACATCGAGATGGGACAACACAGACACAAGGCGACCCTGTGATTTCCGCACTATTTCCTGAGAGTAGCTAGTAAACCCTTCGGGATGTCAAAAGGATATGTTCCCGGTGACGGGCAACAATTCGTTATTCCTTCGTGGCAGGACAAGAATATTGCGGGAGGCATGTCGTTTTTTAGCGCAGAAAAGGCTTCAAAAAGAAGGGACCTGGGTGAAAACCCAGGTGATGGTGGCTTGAGTTAAGAACCTTTACCGGGCCAGTGGGGTGGCAGATGGCATTGTATGTTTGGTGTATATGTATGAGTGGTGAGATGATGATGTAAAAGCTGTGGCACAGAAAGATTTGCTCACCTTTCACCATGTGAGTTTTTAAATTTTAAAAGTAGATTTTTAAATGCCTTTAAAGGCACACTTGCTAACAAGACTTGGTAAGGATGTACTTTAGAAAATTACAGGAAAGCCACCTTTCACTATAGCGTAGGTTCACGCCACTATCACATCCTTGATATAGTCCACACAGACGTGTGGGACCTTTTCTTATCGACAAGAACACAAGTACCATGTGATATTTGCTGATGACGCTGTGTGCAAGGGGATCTTTCTGCGTGCAAGAAGAGCGAGACATACTCAAAGTTCTCTGCAGTTCAAGGCATCAAGGAGGCAACCATGGAAGCAGGAAGTGCCCTAGGAGTGACAATGCAGAATTGAGGTCTGGCATCTAAGGACTTTTTGTATATGTAAAAAAGGACCTTGAAAGAGAGTTTTAATAATAAGTCATATAACCCACAAGAGAATAATAAGTAGCGAAAAGAAACGAATGATTGTGGTGTTACACACATGGTTAAGTAAGATCGTGCCTTTCACACACTTTTATTTAAAAGTGTAATACCGGGCATTATGTGAAAACTGCTGTTCAAGGGTATTTGGCATCAGACACCCTATGACATGCTTCGGGTAAGAGGCCCTGATATTTCCTGTTTGGAGGATTTTTGCTCACCCGCTATCTATGTGACCAAGGACACCAGGAAGTGTTTTGTCAACGTAGTGGCGATATTGTGCACTGACACGCCCACATCCATTTGTAGCTGCTGTGGCAAGGCACCGCGTGCTGGATGATAAAATTTCTGAGGAGAGCCACAAGTGTTCAATGAGAGGAGCCACACTTGTGCGTATGAGAGTTGTCTGAAGGAGGAAGCCTTGATGACCAGCCCACAAGAGGAGGTTCGGTGAGCAAGACAGACCATCATGCCTGCAACTACTCTGGAGAAGCTGGAACAAAGATCACAAAGCCAAGCATCAAGCCCAAGATGCCAAGATCAGAGACCACACCACATTGGGCAACAGCAACAGAGACAGACACTCCATCTCAAGACATTAGACAGTGAGCCAGGGAGGGCAGATTACGGGACAGAGCTGGTCCCCGAGGAAGCTGGAGGATCCCGTACGGGCAGGCGCTGGTGGTGGGCATATGATCCCATTGTTTAAACACAAGTGAGATTGTCCCACCAAGGAACACCAAGGTAGGTCTGAGATGGATTCACAAAGTGAAGCAAGCACGACGCGGGAGGTGGGAGAAGTTAAAGGCAAGATTTGTTGCTTAGCCTCTACGATTGAGGACCGACTATGAGAAAACCTTGCACCTTTTCATTCTCCATACGATTACTCGCTTTCCTTAGCACAAGAGTGGGCAGCATTTCACTGCATATGGACATCATGCCTTCACTGAGCATTGAGGAGGAGGTGTATGATATATGTCGCGAAGGTTTTTGAAGAATTTTAATAGGTCGCATGTAAAAGGGTGCTCAAGAGAGCCAGAGCATGAAACAAGCACCTCGTGCTTTGCACATGGATAGACAATTATTTTCATCGACTGAGCCTCCAAGAGGAGAAGCATCCGAAACTATACCAAATTGTATGGGAGGAAGTCACTATCATTGGTACTTATGATACTGATTGTAGCTGATGAATCGTTGACACTTCCTGCGTCTATCTTTGCAAAGAGTTTGACAAGGACTCAGCCTTCATTAGGCTTCTGATCAAATTTTGGCAACAAAGTGATGGACTGTTTATGTCTCAAGGCAAGTATGCCCGTGATACCTATGTTCACACAAAGGCTGCCTGCTTCCACACCTCCTTGTGTGTGATGAAAGAGGATGCCACACCAAGGCAGGTGACACTGCCATCACCAGGGTTGCTATGTATTCGGGTCGAACATGGTCATTCACACATAGTGCCTGCGAACGGCCACGCAGGTTGCTCACTGTTTCGGCTGCGTGCAAGGCGGTTAGATATTCGGGGAGGGTGAACAGACATGGATGGGGTGTTGGGTAACACACGGAGGGTGAAGCCAAGCCACGGAGGATCATGGTTTCATTGTATGTATTTACATCTTGAGCACTTTTGATTTTACCACAAGCAGCTGTATATGCACATGATCTGTAAGACTCATCGTTGAGCTGAGGTACACCTGAATGACAAATGAATGGCAGGATGATGAGGAAGATTCAGCATTTGCCTGTTTCTGTTTCCATTTAGATCCAATGTGATATAACAGATAAATTGAGCTGCATCAAACCATCACTAACCGAAGATTTCCGCATAGATCATAAATATCAATAATCCAAAATACACATCACCAGACTAAAAATAACATCGCCATTTTCAGCATCGCATTTGAGGATAATCAGCATTAATTCACCAGTAATGGCCTCACCAGAGCAAACTGAATACAGATAAAGATCGGCAGCAGAATCCGGCATGGCGAGAGGATGCTGACGCAACATATTGTTTCCTGAGTGACCAGCGCCACCATCAGCGCACCCATAATGGTTTTCGGCGACAACACACGCTGACCAGCAATCATCTTTAGATAATGCCACCGCATCAGTGGTTACGGGGATGTTACCGTGACGGCTGGTCGCCTGAGCGACGACTCCCCACGTAACAGACATAATCACGCGACCGCCAACCAGCGCGATAGCGCCCACACATAGAATTTTGCCAGAATACCAGAATAAAGAATAACGGCCTGGATAACCAACCGGTAGCGGCATAGCGGGTGCCAGACGGCGTAGTGAATGGTTAACCTGG
Source organism: Pinus albicaulis (assembly GCA_034641835.2). NCBI lineage: Eukaryota > Viridiplantae > Streptophyta > Pinopsida > Pinales > Pinaceae > Pinus > Pinus albicaulis. The sequence continues at coordinate 572,850,479 of CM076572.1, forward strand.
AGGGGAAGGTTGAGCAATGCGCGGATAATTGCCTAAACCGTTACGGTTTCCAGCAGAGCTGTTTATGCCGCATGTTGATAGCCCGCTGAACTGCGCCAACATATTAATAGCGCCAACGGTTCAATCCATCGGTTGATACACCAGCAGAGCGCCAGGGAATCAATGTAATAACGAATCAATAACTCATTAACTGAACTGTCCAGCAATACATTAATGTCGTTAATGGCAGTTTTGTGGAGATCATAAGAGCAGGCAGCATATGCGATCACCACGGGGAATGATGGCGTCTACATCGGCAACGTCCAGAACATCAGAATGCTGTCGATAGACGCTGTGATAGCGCGCCAGAATAAATCTGTTCATCCGGTACGCATCTTAAGCCACATCAGCGCATAAGAAACAACAAAAAGACCTGCTGTGACCAGCAGACCAGCCATCACCGGAATATCCAGATCAACGGTTTTCAGCGATATCGACAACGACTGAATATCCCCGCGATAAAGCACGACGAAATTTTTTTCGGTTTCTTCCACAGCACGGCGTCATGGCGGCATCGCCAGTGTATTTCACGCAGCAGCACGCTTTACTTCCACCAACATCACGGCAGCATCATATGAAGAAGTTAAAACAGCATCATAGTGAATACTAAACATATCGCTATCAAATTGATGTCGCAAATATTTTTGTTATTGTATACGGTTGAATCATATTAAATGATACTTTGTCCAGATTTTCAAATCGTGAGAGACGATAAATTCCCAAGCACCCGCGCTTTAATAGACCGTAAACCATTAAGAGAACAAGTAATCGCACAACTCTTCCTTCATCAACAATCAGAATCTTCCAGATTTACCGCGAAGGTGACAACCCATAGATTGCGGGAGCACAATGATCATTGCGGTTGCATAGACCAGATGCCAGAAATGAATGAACGTTCATACCCACAAGCTTCAACAAGATTCAGAGAAGACCTAAAGAACCTGTTATCCATATAGAGACCGGATAGAACAGCCCCATCTCCCCTTCCTGCGCCTTTATATCGCAGATGTCGCCAAGACGAGCAAATCCAAACAATAGCGAGACTTCATCCAGACCAGCATAGAAGGGAAACAGTCTTAAATCCGGGAGAATGTACATGGAGCCAACAAAGGCGTCAATAAACCGCCAGTTTGTTGCCAGCAGGTATTACCCAGGCCAGGAGAAGCATGACGCAGTGGTAGGCCTGAGCGGGAGCCCCACCAGTAAGATACGCGATGGCCAACCGCCACGGCACGTGATGAGGTTTGTCAATAAAGGCTCACTCGACCTTCGAACTCCATGTATACCATAGCGGTTATATTGATGATATTCATCATTACCCGCTATCGACAAAGATCCGTAATAGATAAACCGAAGATCCAGAGAGAGGACGCCCTTCACCCTCCCAGAGCGGTAGCGCCTCAAGCATTTCACCGCTTCAGCGGGATTTCAAAGAACTGACGGCAACGTCAGAGCTGCTGGTCATTTCATCGAAATTTTCAAATTCATCCAGCACTTTACCCGGGTATTTCATCAAGACGAGATTTCGCCAGCCAGAATAATGTCTTCTCCGGCGGCAGACCGTCTTCACGATGAGGACAGCATCGCTTCCATGATGTTTCATCATTATTAGCGTCCGCATTATTATGGCTGAGCGAAAGGAGTCCATTCTGTTCAATCCAGCACATTAATAAGTTGAAAATAAGATAATACACCACCTGGCCGCCACATCTTCTTTAAGGCCATAAAATACGCAGAACATTTTAAACCAGAAATTTATCAGCATCCATTTCCGGCAAAGAAGACCCGGCCACCACCTCCAAATGGCTGTACTCATAACAATACAACGGTGGATGAGCATTATATTTTCCACCACCCAAGGCGTCTTCCAGATTGTTGTTTATACCCGACGATCCCAACGACCAGGTCATGACTAATGAATCATCTATCAGCGTTAGCATATAACGATAAACCAAAATAGCATCCAGGAGTTATTAAATAGGTCGTCATGACCGACTGGCGCTCATCGCCTGGGAGCCCATTTGCCATGGCGTAAAGATGAAGTGGACTGGGTACACCATTTAGCTACTGAAAAGATCAACGTCTTTAATATATTCCATCCCCACAAAGCGATAAATTTAATTAATTAATCCAGCAAAATATTTTCCATCAGATCGACATCAATATGGTGGCATTCAAAGCACTGGTTCTGGTCATAGTAATATCACCAAAGCCAGGAATTTTTGAATGGCTTTGCCGCGTCAGGTCACTGAGCGCTCTCGCGACATCCATGAGGTTGATGGACAACATCCCAGCTATTCACCAACCGGAAGGTCAGGCAAAGGATGATACTCAGGATCCTGCCGTACTGGGGAGGACCACCCGTATTCGGCGAAGTCCCTGAACACCGGGCAACATGGGAAGCAGTTAACCTGATGCACTTTTTGCATACGACCTGCAAATTAATGATTCAGGATATCATTATCAGCGGTGCTGTGGATCCACCAAGATCCGGTTATCGATCGTCACCCCAACCCACTATGAACTTGTTTTGCGCCGCTGGTCTACGACCACCGAGGTCATGGCTGGACTCTCATTATCACCACCTTGCCTGCTCGGGTCAAGGATATGACCGAGAAAACTTTTGCATTTGACTCAAATAGCGCTAATCAGAACGATGCACCTTCGCCGCTCATCTTTACGCCACATCATATCTTCATAAACAACTGATTTATCGATTCATAAACACTTTATTATAAGGCCTGACCAATACATTATCCATAAACGAGAAGAGATACTGTTTAGCAATGGAAATCACCACAATAAAGAATGTATTCATCAAAAGCCATTACGTCGAAGATAACATATTTTAAATAATAACCACCGAGGATAATTAATCGCACCAGCCCATACAGATAATAGAGTTTTTCAAGAATGACTACACCAGAGCGGCCTGACATATCCGCCAGTTTATCAAGATCAATAACAGTTATAGCCATATATTAATAATACGGATCATCACCAGACTTCAACGATTTCCAGCGCCACCACTCAATAACCTTTTGCAGGAGATTCTCCATCACGCCCACGATAACGCGATTTCCGCCATAACCAGACCAGAAAATGCAGTTCAGACCTTTGCTCAACATCCATCGAGGCCGCCCCATAATTTGTTCTTCCAGATATTCACGAATCAGCGTTGACCACAACAGTCGTCAGCATTTTCGCCCCAGAGAATGTAATGGCAGCATTTTATCAACAACTTCCAGGCGACTTTAGCCATTTGATCTCACCAGCGGTATCGTTTATTGCCAACCACGACCACCAGAGCAATGAGAGAGCACCTGCCATCACCCATTACCTGAATCCACTCCCGGATTATGCCGCCCATCTTCACCAGGTGGGCGACGAAATGATCGTTTTCACCACGCCAATGACTTATTACGGTCACGGTACGCCCATAAGAACACCAGGTTTCGCACTTTCTGAACGATGGCGCACCAGATCCAGGTCATCACATCACCTGATGGTGTTCCGCAACAGATTAATCAGGCCTGAATGCACGCTGGTAACGGTCGCCTGAGTCCACGCTTCATCCGGTGCGATAAGAGCCACGAGGTCGGAACGGACGTTTGTATATTCTGCGGCATTACATCTTCACAGATCGATGTGATAAGAGGAGAGCCTTCCTTGTACACAAGAGGAACGCCTCACCGAGACCGCCATGTCTTTTCAGGTATTTTCAGATCTGTTCATCATACCATCGATAATGTTAATTAGCGCTACTGTAAACATTCTACGGGACTAACCGCCTGACTGATGCGTTATTTCATCAATACATCAATACGATTCATACGACATCGCGATATTGTAATGATTAACGCTGGCGGCAATGCGATCAACATCAAAACAGCACAATCTGAAAGGTAATGCATGTAGAATACTGGTGATGATTTCACCAGACCCCACCGAAGCCTGACCGACCGCCGAAGACGCAGCCTGACTGAATTACCGGCACCAGAGGTTAACGCCTTCGGCGTCGGATTCATCAATTTTGTCCGGACCAGGATTTCCAGAATAACTGCGCCATCTCACTTCAGATTCCCACCGGATACTCCTGATATCAAAACAACGGCACCATGAGAGTTAAACCCAGACCAGTAATGAAAGCACCATGACGGTCGCGACATAAGAATCAAGAACATCAAACAGACCAATCAGACAATACAAGCCGCCAACTCTCGCACTCACAAGGAAAGTGGTTCAACAAAAAAGACCAAACGAAGAGAATTTTCTCATCTCATGAGTGACCGTCAATGTGTATCACTGTTTCCTAAGGTGGAGAAATGATCCAGGGATATCGTGGTCACCCATCCACTTCGGGGGCTCCACTGTCATCTCTTTCGCCAGCCGCAAAGACCATTGTTTTTAGCGTGCTTTTCGTCCAACTTCCCACGTTTTATGGCTTCCACCCACGGTTTTGGGAAATCGGGAGCAACATAACCGCCGGACCCAAGTTGCTCACTCTCCAAAATCGTAGTCCTTAGATAGCATTTCAATGTGTATGATCACGCCAACGGAGATCAGATGTGCCAAAGCGCCAACTTTGCAGTTGAAACACCAATTTACCCAAAATGGGGCCCATATTGGTGCTTCATCTCTAGGTTATCATGTTTAGTGGTTTTCCATTGTTTCTCAACAATAACAGGCCCTAGCCTCAATAACCTGGGCTCGTGTTTATTAGCCGCCACATTCTCTCTTATAGATACTTACACCAGCTAGTTTATTTCATTATAATCAGAAGCAAATTTCTGTATTTTTTGATATTAATGAACCACATTTTTCTGCCTGTGCGTATCTTTCAGTATTTATGGTTACATGTTTATTCTCATTGCTACCTTCGTAAACTTGACCACAAAGTGTTTCTCCTCTAAAATTCATAGTAAGATCAAAATGATGAGTTATACAAATGAGGTCAAGTTCTTACCTTTGTATAGCGAAATTGTGAGGTCGAATTCCCTTGATGATGCAGAATTGTACTTCCTGAGGCTGACTTGGTGGAGGAGACCTAAAAGACCAAATTTACATCAAAATAAATATATTTCTTGATATATGAGGCCCAAGAAGGGTATTTTACATGATGACAAGGACAAGGACTCTTGACACAAAACCTAGAAGCCTGCAATGGCGGCTTTTACCCATTAACCATTGACCCAAGCATTAAACTCGTGCTTTAATAGTCAATTTATTTTATAATGAAATTTCTTTTTTATTTCTTTTGATAATACAATACATCACGGCTCAAATACAATTATGAAGACCGACACTAATTACATTTTTCAACACCCCTGTAAGATCTTCTTCCAATTGTTAGAATGTCCTTGAAGAATCTTGCTATGATATTAATTGTTGGAAATATTGAGAAGGGAGTGAATTAATATTTTTTGCACTTTTGACAATTTTTCACTTTAGCTAATATTGAAACTGAATTCACAAGACAAAATCAATTATTCAAAATTTATAAACATAGAGATTTAAGTGCAAGTCAAGAAATGAATAAGAAATACTTGAAAACAATATTTAATTTATTACAATCTCGGGACACCAATACTTTGTAAGCACTAACTTAAAAAAATTTAAAGCTCCAATTTTTTTAATAAAATGAGAAGACCAATCCTTAGTAAGCACAAAATTATAGTAATTACAGGTTCTAACCCGAATTCAACCTTCAATACACAAGAACTAAGACTTCAAATCAATCCTAAAATTGGCCTTCAATCCATTAGGATTTGGCCTTCAAACCAAGCTTGAACTAGATTTTTAAATAACAGAACTTACCCCTAAAATTAAACCTTAAAATAGAAAAATTAATCTCTTGAAACTCAACCTTCAAACAATAGTACTTATCCCTAAAACTTGGCCTTCGTAGGGACAAAACTCAACCCTCAAATCAAAATTGCAACTCAGCCATAAGACCCGACATAAACTTGGCCTCTACAGGGGAAACATTCAACCCTCAAGACATGCCTAAAGCTTAGCCTTCTCCTCACCATAATCAACCTAATCAGCCTCCAAAGACACCTATACTCGGCCATAAAAAACAAACCAAAAATAATTCCCAAGGAAAAGGCCAACAACCTTTCAAAATATGTGACAAAACCTTTCCATAGAAGGCTACTTCAACTCGGCTTCACTTCACTTTGTCTTAGTTCATGAGATATGAACTTAAGACCTACTCCTTTCGTTATCCTAAACACATAACTGAATGATTGAGTCGAGTAGTTAGAAATGTTACTTCTCACGCCTATTGATCATGTGTTTAGATGTTGGGTTAGGGTCAACTTGTCCATTGGATGAGCCGACTGGTGCAACTAGAAAAATGTATAGTGAATATTCAAAAATTCATTTCTCCTCAATTGTGAGGAATTAGAAAGTGCGTCATATATCATTGGAAATTATCAGAATAATATTTCCAACCATGTATACTATGCTCCCATTTGATTTATGTAATTGGAGTAAGAATTCCTTCAAATATAAGGTATCCAAATGGGGCCTCCTTGTACTTTTGTTGGGTCACCTTGACAAAATATTTCATATCTCCTCATTCCTATGGAATTAGAGGGAGTTCCATATACCATTGGAAAGGTCTCATAATATTCTATTTGAATATATAATTTCCTCTTTCATTTGGACAACCTTTGACATCAATAACAACCATTTTAAATAGAGCTTTGATGTTAATGGTTTACCATTCAACTCTAGGTTGAGCATGGGAGAAAATACAAAGAAATTACAAATATATTTTATAATGGGTTGTAATATCAAATATTATTTTACATGTCATCCATGAAATCCATATTGGGCAGTTAAGGAATTATACATTTCCCTCATTCTAAAAACAAGAAAGAAATTATAGACAAAATTGTAAATTTTATACTTTCATTTATTTGTATATATAAAGTTGATGTAAAATTATGTTATTTAGGGTGAACATTGAATTTTTTTTGTTTCTAATTTTTTAATGTGAGTATTATTTTTATATTTTTTAATGTAATGTTACGGGACAACATCTACCCCATACTCAACTATAGATCACCTCTTGAAAAAATAAATATCATCAAAAATATAAGAAATGGTAATGAAAGGTGTAATATATTAAAAATTATAATTGATAATAATGACGGGAGATCGTCACACTCAAAGGGTTTGGATCAAATGGTGGAAAGTGAGGAGTTTTTCACCATGAGGCAAGGTTCAATTCCCATGAGGGCATACTTAGATACATATATGGGGGCACCTTTAGGTAGTGGTTGAACATGTGCTTGAACTCAAAGAGACCATATTAAATGGTTTTATGACCCATGCACACATAAGTGGATCAAATCCCACCCCCATATCTCCTTTTTCAAAGAGCCCAAAGGGGTTGGATCCAATGGTTGAAAGCGAGGAGTTTTTCACCATTGAGAAAGGTTCAATTCCCATAAGCGCTTCCCTGGAGCCATGGGGGAACCATGAGGTAGTGGTCGAACATGTGGTTGCACCTACAGAGACCATACTAAATTGTTTTGTGACCCATGCACACATAAGTGGATTAAATCCCACCCGCATGTCCTCATTTTTTATATATAAGGATGGTGGGGGGTCGGGAGGGGGGTGCTATATGACCCTAAGGAAGTAAAATTTCTGGATTTTCATGGGGATTAAGCCACCTAATTTATAATTAAGTAGAACCTTGTGGAATCTATCAAGACCTTTTGCGGGCTAAGGAAAATCATGCCAATTAAGTTACTTTTTTGGAAGATTCTCTCATAATTCTTCAGCATCTCGTTAAGGGATCCTTTCCAAAGGATAAATCTATATAAAACCTTATAAGAAGAATAAAAAAAATTTGCAGAATGAATCACATCCTTAGCATTATTTCATGTCCTAAGAGACCTTAATAAAGAAGCAGATCTATGTGACATATTTTATTTTATTTTTTTATCGAAATGAAATTTTATTCAAAAATTATATGGAGGGACCTTGGGACAATTTGGCAGCCCTATTGAAGTTATTGCATGCAAAATAACCCAACATTGATATCAAAATCCTTTCACAAGAAGAGGAGTACATGATGATCTTGTTTTCCGGGCAAACAAGTATAAAGTTCTTCAAATCCCAGATCATGCTCACGTGGGATAATATGAACTTGCATCAATTACCACTTATGAATATTAATGGTGAATAACTTGTGTTAGGGTTCTGTATTCTAGGGATCAAAATGTGTTTGCCTCTTACTATTCATTTTTGGGGTCTATTTGTCAAATTATAGCCTATGAGTCACTATGTGTCACAGTCTAGGGAGTTTCTTATGTAAAAGGGTCAAAATGGTCAAATGCTTGTAAGTATATGGGTCATGAGGGGGACCGGGGTATTTAAGCCCTAATTTGAATTTTTGAGTTTAAAGTTCATGAAGGGGTCATAATCACAAAATTGCACTCATGATGGAAAAGGAGTCATTATGAGGGTTTAAGGGGTCATTTCATAGAGTTTTCGTCCATCATAAGTCACATTTGGGCGTCATGTCAGTTAGATACAATTTGTTAAAAATATTTATGGATCTATTAGTGTTTTACCTCATCATCATTTCAAGATTCTCTCCATGTCACCTCAATCCCTCCACTCAAACATATCCATCATGACATGAAAGAAGGCACGGGAATGCATAAAATTTGAATTTCTTCAAGTTCCCCTCATTTTCAGTCCAACACAACCGCAATTTGATCTTTGAGGATTGTTCAGAAGTTGTAGAGGTTGAAAGGAGGAGTTTAAGGCTCAAAAGATGGAGGACTACTTGGACTTGTTGCGCAACTATTGTGCAAAGTGACTATTTTAGTCACCATTTTCAAAAGTGGTTTTCGACCAAATGGAGCTAAATTTTGGAAAACCCAAAGATTTTTTTTGTCATCAACAGAAAAAATAACAAAATAATATATTATTTTGTGCACAATATATATGGTTTAGGGAATATGTAACGCTCCTGGAGGTCTATTTTTCAAAAAAAATAAAATTTTGTATTTTCCTCCTATTTCAGACATTATTTTTTTGGCACGATTTTATAATAGATGGAAGTGAATTTTTTGAAACTAAAATATTTTTTTGTCGATCATGGGCCAAAGAACAAAAACCTCTCCCATTTTTTTCACAAGTGTCATGGTTTGGGAATTACAGGTGTCACTTGGAGACCCATTTTCACAATTTCTTGCTAACAAAATTCTGAAATTTTTGTAATTCAATTTGTAAATTCGAAGTTTTGGAAGGTTTAAAGTATGCTAGGTAATGTAAGGTGAATGTAAATGGTTCTACATCATCATCAGGAAATTTCAAGCACATTTTCACACTTATTTTTGTCCAGAACGATCTGCAACCATGTCAAGCTTGAAGACCTATTGTACTTTGCTGCAAGTATATCAGTCGATGTTATTTTGAGAAAATTAAAATTTTAGATCTTCTAGAATTCATTTTAGTTGGGATAAGTGTCAATAAGTTCAAAATGATGTCGATAAGTTTAAAATCATGTAGTTACAGCTATTAACCAAAGATGCATTGTTTGAGTTGATGTTTCTAAATTGTAATAGCAGTTTCCATTTTTCTGCATAGAAAGTAAAGATGCATTGCATCTAGACCATTCGACTTTTATGAAGTGAATTCGACCACCTAGAGTGGTTTTTCGAATGCCTCATTGTATATAATTATGTAAAGACATGAAAAATGGTTCTAGTTGGTCAGTGTGAAGAAGCTAGTCTACAAATTTTATATTTTTATATCATTTCCTCAAGTGAAAAGAGGAAAGAAGAAGGTGTTTTGTTAGGGATTCTTGTGTCACATGTCTGTTGGTATGTGTATTCTGTTTTTTATTAGCGTTACTTATGTTTTCATGGTGTGAAAACAATTCTTCATGCTCAACTTTAAGGAATTTTACAAAATTCACTTTGTGTTATGTTTTATATTAGTTGAACATTCATTTGTTTCCTTTTCTTCTAATGGAAATTTGAATTAATCCGTAGTTTGATGCTGTTATTGTCACCTTTTGATTCTGCACTCATCCACTCACTACACCGAAACTTGGTTAATTATCTATAGATATGCCTATCCTGCCCCTGCTCAAAATATCATCATCATCTCTTATTCACTTGAATCATTAACTATACTGAGTGTATTCGAAGTGGGTCTTCCTTCTTTCACCTACCTTCAAACAACAACATAAAATCACATTTTTTATCCTTATAGCCATCCTAAAACCCAGATCCTATTAGTCATTCAATTGATTGATATAAGAACATAGCGAGAGAGCCCTCTCCAAGGCTAGTGGAGTTGGACCTTAGCCTAAAAGAGGTTTGCAGTTACCTCTAGGATTTCTCTCCTAAGCCTGGAGTAATTAACAGAGTGATAATATAGTGGCGTCGTTGCCAATGAGTGAAAGTCACATTGTCCCCAGGTGTGAACGACAAGGATCAAATATAATTGTTGATGGTGAACAAAAGTTGGACATCAGAAGGCTAAACCATTCACCTGGCGAAACCAATCAAGAAGAACCCATATTTTCAAGTTCCAATGGTGTCTCCACATTTTCAAGATGAATTCTCAATCTAGAAGGTATGCTCCCATGAATCGAGACTATATTTCAGGCTTCCCAAATCACATACCTTCTATAGATTGGCAAACTTATCTACCAAAATTCAAACATGATGACGAAGATGATGTTGCTATGTATCTGGTTAAATTTCACAAACATGTATGCAAGTTGAGGGTTCAATTTCATGAATATTCTCTCATGTAGATGTTCATGGCTACTCTAGAAGGAAAAGCATGTTCTTGGTATGAAGGTTTACGAACTGGTATCTTGTATTCCCTTAAATATTTTCATTTAGTATTTTTTTGAGAAATACAAAGAGACTCATCCTTCTTTATCTTTGGTTGAGAATTGTTGTGATCATTTTGAGGATTTTATTCAAATTTTGGAAAATTCTTATGGCGATGAAGATTTCATGGATGAATAAATCCTAGAAGCTTTGTACGAAAACCCTTTTCATCACCAAGAATAAATGGTAACTTCTCTCTTACCTGAAAATGAAATAAATCAACACCCTAATGCAAAAAGTTATGATTTGTCTTCTGGGTTTGAAAAAAAATTGCTACAGTATTGTCAAATGTTAAGTCACTAAGAGAAAGAACAGGATATACAATCAAATTTTTCATCGTGGAAAATTTATAGTAGATATAAAGGTAGAAAATTGGGTTAGAACATTCTCTCTCTTAAATGATGACATGTCTTTTACACTAGTATTGGAAACACTTGATTTTGGGAAAACATTTGTAGTAGAATGTTATGCATTAGAACAAAAAATTGTAGTGTTAACACAATAAGGGAGACCATTAGCTTTTGAAAGTAGATAAATCAAGGGAAAGGATTTGGTGAAATCAACATATGAAAAAGAAATTGAAGAAATTCTACATGCAATAAAAAAATTGCAATGGTATCTCACTGGGAGACACTTTAAAATACAAACAATGATAACCTAAAGTACTTTTTTGAGCAAATATTATCATCATAAGAGCAAAAAAATGGGTATAAAAAATGCTAGGATTTTATTTTGAAATTATCTACAAGAAGGGGAATGACAATGTGGCATATGATGCTATTTCTAGAATAGAATAAACCTCAAGTTTATATTCGATTACATCTTGTGTTCTAGTATGACTGGAAGAAGTTCATCATGAATGGAAAAATGACAATAGTACTAAACAAAAAAATCTAATGTATAGAGGAAGGAATTAATTCTATGGAAGATTGGGAATGGGAAGAAAACATACGTTGGTACAAGGGCGTGATATTTTTATGCCATAAATCAAATTTGAAGCAACGTATATCAAGGGAACCTGATGAACCTATGATGGCAGGACATGCAAGGTTCCTTAAAACATATTAAGTGAATGAAGAAATATATTCAAAAATTTGTAAGTGAATGTTAGGTTTGTCAAAGAAATAATGGAGAGATAGAAGAATATCCAGGGTTCCTTCAACCATTACACATACCTAATCAAATATGGAGAACTATATCAATGGACTTCATTACAGGGTTACTAAAATATAAAAGTAAATATTCCATTTTGTGGTTGTTGATAGACTCACAAATTATGCACAAATTGTGGAATTCAAAGTACATACACAACATAGCAAGTGAAGTAGTATATGTGTTCATGAAGGAAATTGATAGACTTCATAGTCTTCCTAAGGTAATAACAAGTGAAGGAGATCCAAATTCACAAGTAAAATTTTGAAATAATATGGAAGATGAGTGGAACAACATTAGCGATGGGTTAAACATATCATCCACAAATAGATGGTCAAACATAAATAGTTGAGAAATGTTTAAAGCAATACATATGATGTTATTATTAAAATAAAAAAATCTCAGTGGATGAAGTGCCTTCCTGTAGTAGAATGGTGGTTTAATAATACCTATCATACATCTACAAAAGGACCCATTTGAGGCTTTATATGGATATCCAACTCCCAGTATCTCATATTTTTTACAAGATAAGTCCAAATTGTAGTAAATATAGACACATATGGAGAATACTAAATAAACTTTGATAAATCTTAAGGAAAACCTCCAATTTTCATAAAACAAGATGAAGGCAAGCATATCAACACCAAAGTGGAAGATGATTTGAGGAGGGTGATTGGTTATTTTTAAGACTACAACCTGTTGATGGTACTAGACCCGCCAACATTCAGGGGATCTCCTTGATATGAATTCCAAATTACACCTCACATCGTTTGGTGTAGGAGTCCCATCCAAAATACGACTTGGTTGCTAAAGCAGTGGGACTTAATGATGTGTCTTGGATGCAAAAAACATAGAGTGGTTTATTCATGACTTTGGTGAACACGTGTGTGACTCTCTAAAGGTTCAAGTGCAATGCATGAAGGTTATAACACACGAGGGTAAAATGAGTGAGCCCCTTAAGGCTTTTAATAGTATGCAACTTGAAAGGAACAAATGAGCATAAATACATCACAAAATAGCCTGTAAAATAGTTCACAAGTTAATCGTGATGAAAATATACAACAACACGCATTCAACAAGATTCATACTAATGCAAACAAAATAGTTCATAAGAATAAGTGTAAGTAAAATGGCATACATTCAAAATGCAACAATAATAGTCTTACTATATTTAAAACATATGCACGAAAACATGTGGAATCTGAGTTTTTATTAAAATGAAAGTTATAATCATGCATATACCATTGATAGGCCATCATCTCCAATAGTGGAACATGATTTCAACACCTACTCATCCAAAGAAAGATACTCCCTCTATTCTGCGGATAACCTAAGGCTCTCAACAAACTCCCAAGCTCCTGCTTCTAAGCTAAAAGCCTAGCCAAAAGCTTGGCTCCCAAAATCCCTTTACATGAGTTATGAGGATATATTTATAATAAAAGGGGTGACACTTCAATTCCATTTGTTTTTGGGTGTGTGTTATATTCTTTCCACGATTAGAAGAAGGCACAAAGTAAGGTGAGAGCCCCTCTTCGCTTACGTCGGGTGCATAAGGGGGATCACAAGGGGGGGCGGCAGTCCCCCCTGTCGGGGGGTTTGCATGGGGGCAGTAGATCTTTGTGTATATATATTTTATGTTTTATGCTCTCGCTACTGTTTATTTTTGTTTTTAAAAATTCGTTTGAAGATCATTTTTGTATAGGGTTAAAACCTACATTTTCTATTTGAGTTGTTTCAGCTTCAAGGGGACGCCTTTGTTGCTGAAGGGGTTTTTTGCTCGAGCCTTTGGTAGACCCTATTCAGTGGGAGATCTGCACGATCGATTCTTTGGTGAAATAATATGGTGAGGAGTGGAAAGATAGAGATCGAGAAATTTAATGGTCAGATTTTTGAGTTGTGGAAGCTCAATATTGAGGATCTGGTGGTGGACAAAGATCAGCAGATCACTGTAGATCCGAGTACTAAACCAACAACAATGTTAGATGAATACTAGGTGAAGTTGGATTAGAAGGCAAAGAGCACAATACGATTATGTATCTCAGATTCGGTATTTTTTAATGTATCTGGGGAAGCTACAACGGAAGAATTTGTGGGTTAAGTTAGGGACTTTGTATCAATCTAAGTCTTTGGTGAATACATTTTTCCTGCGGAAAAAGTTGTATAACCTGAGAATGAACAATGGAGACTCAGTGACAGAGCATATGAACGCTGTCAATATTGTGGTAAGTTAGTTGTCATCCATTGATATTAAAATCTCAAATGAATATAAGTTCATCAGTTTGTTGTGTTTTCTACTAGATTCGTGGGATAGTCTAGTTATTGCAATAGGTAGCAATACAAGTACCTTGAATTTTGATGAAATTGTATCAACCTTGCTGTCGAAGGAAATGAGATGGAAAAAAATGGAGGGACAGAATGGAGATGCCTTATATGTACGAGGAAGGTCCTAGAATAGAAACAAAAATAAGTTCTCGAGTGGGAGTTCCAAATCTAGAGGGAAATCTAAATCTCCCGGAAAGCCTATAAAGGTGTGCTAGAAATGTGGAAAGGAAGGGCACTTCAAAAAGGACTGCGGGTCTACAGCTCCTTAGAAAGGAAAGGGATTTGATGATGCTCCTTCTGCAGAGGCGAAGACCACCTCAGATGAAGGTGGGGATGTGTATTTGGCCTCTTCTTCAAATACACATGTAGATCATAAGGCATGGTTGATTGACTCATGTGCATCCTTTCACTTCACTCCCCATAGGGAGTGGTTTTGCCAGTATGAGAAGTATGATGGTGGTAATGTCTTCTTAGGGGATGATAGGAAGGCCATAATCTTCGGATGTAGAAAATTCAAGCTAAATTTTCAAGGTGGAAGGATTAGAACACTTCATAGTGTTCTTCATATTCCTGCATTAGCCATAAATCTGATTTCTGTAAGCAAGATGGATGATGCAGGTTTAAAAATAGTGTTCGATAAAGATACCTGCAAGATGGTTCAAGGAGCACTGGTATTAATGCAGGGAGTTCGAATTGGAACTTTGTACAAGCTTCTGGGCAGCACTGTTATTGATGGGTGTAATAGTTTTGTGGTTCTTGAAAGTGGAGCAGAAATCCTAGCGGTCTCTGGAGAAAAGACCATGCTATGGAATCAAAGGCTTGGACATATTGGAGATAAGGGCTTTCAGATATTTCATGGTAATGGTATGGTAGAAACTATGTCTAGTTTCTCTATGGATTTCGGTTTGTCTGAACATTGTGTATATGGGAAGCATAATCGGGTGAGTTTTCCTTCTCGTGTTAAGAGGGCGAACAAGATATTAGAGCTTGTGCACAGTGATGTGTTTGGACCTGCGTCGCTTCCATCATTGGGTAAGTCTGTGTACTATGTTTCATTTATAGATGAATTCTCAAGGAATGCATGGATATATTTCTTGAGGAAGAAATCTGAAGTCTTTGAAAAATTTAAAGAATTTAAGGCTCTGGTGGAAAACTAGACAAAGAAGAAGATAAAGGTGTTGAGGACATATAATGGTGGAGAGTTCTGCAAGAATGAATCTGAATATTTCTATAAGAATTTTGGTTTAGCATAGTAGAAGACTAATCCATACACACCTCGACAAAACGGAGTTGCAGAAAGAATGAATAGAACGCTGATGGAAAAGGCAAGAAGCATGCTCAGTGGTACCGGGTTAGGACAGGAATTCTGGGCATAGGCAGTGGAGACTGCATGTTACCTGGTTAAAAAATCACCTTCATCAACATTGGAGGATAAGAATCCACGTGAGGTATGGACTGGTAAGAAACCCTCTCTTTCATATATGAGGGTATTTGGATGTGATGCATATGTACATGTTCCAAAGGAGAAAAATACCACGTTGGATAATAAATCTGAAAGGTGCATATTTATTGGGTATAAGGATGGTTTAAAAGGTTACAAGCTTTGGAACTCAGAGACAAAGAAGGTTGTGTACAACCAAGATGTGGTGTTTAGAGAGGCGAAAGATGTTGTTAAACATGAAGTCCTACCAAAGGAACCTAAGAAGATAGATTTTGAGCTAAAGGAGGAAGAATCTGACTCTACAACAGAACAAGATTCAGAAGAGGAAGAGCCACAAACTACAGCTTTGAGAAGACCAGTTCGAGAAATAAGGCAGCTAAAAAGGTATAGTCCATCTGCTTTTTGTTCAAATTTTTCTTTAACTATCACTGATGATGATCCCAAAATTTCCAGGGAGATAGTGGATTCAGAGGATGGAAAACTCTGGAAGGAGGCCATGGTTGATGAAATGGCATCCTTGCACAAAAATAAGGCATGGGATCTAGTGGAGTTGTCATCTGGAAGGAAGCCCATTGAGATCAAATGGGTGTTTAAGAAGAATGTGAATGCAGAAGGAAAGGTGGAGAAATACAAAGCTCAGTTGGTAGCAAAAGGCTATTCCTAGGTGTCAGGAATTGATTTTGGTGATAGTTTTTCTCTTGTTGTCAAGGTTACTTCTATTAGATTATTTTTCTCTGTTATTGTTGCATTTAATTTTGAGGTAAAACAGATGGACGTGAAGACAACATTTCTTCATGGGGATCTGGAAGAGGAGATCTAGATGAAGCAACCTGCAGGTTTTGCGATGAAGGGAAAGAAGGAATCGGTATGCGAGTTAAAAAATTCTCTATATGGGTTAAAACAGTCACCAAGCATGTGGTATCAGAAATTTGATACCTATATATGGGAGCTTGGTTTCATCAGAAGAAAAGAGGATCATTGTGTGTATTTTAAATTAATTGGCGACCGTGTTATTTATTTGGTCTTGTATGTGGATGATATGTTCCTAGTTGGAAATGAAAAAAAAAATTATCAAGTATTTGAAGACCCATTTATTCTCCAAATTCGACATGAAGGATATTAGTGTTGCAAACTATATTTTGGGCATGGAAATTAAGAGAGTCGATCGGGGCAAAGAGGAAGCTCTGGTTAAACCAGAGGAATTATGTCGAGACAATATTGCAAAGGTTCAATATGCAGGATAGTAAACCGGTGAAGGTTCTTACTCCTGTAAGTGTGAAGTTATCTGTTGAACAGTGTCCCAAGACACAAGAAGAAGAAGAAGACATGTATTGTGTTCCATATGCAAATGCAATGGGTAGCCTGATGTATGCAATTTCCAATGGTATGTACTAGACCAGACATTACACATGCAGTGGGAGTATAGAGCAGGTTTAAGTTAAAACCAGGGAAGGAGGATTGGACAATAGTGAAGCGGTTTTTCATATATTTGTGTGGCACTAATGATTATGTTTTGTGCTACCAGGGAAGACCAGGATTGGACAAAGTTTTGAAAATTCATGGTTATGTTGATGCAAACTGGGCTAGAGATTTGGACCAAAGAATATCTACAAGTGGGTATGTGTTTAGCCTATTTGGAGGTGCAATCAGATGGATGAGTAAAATATATTTTGTAGTGGCTCTGTCAACCACAGAGGCAGAATACATGGCAACCACTCATGCAATCAAGGAAACAGTTTGGTTTAAGATATTGTGTCCAAGGATGGGGTTGGTGCAACGAGCTATAAGGATAGGTTGTGATAGCCAAAGTGCACTTTTCTTGGTTAAGAACCCTGCTTATCATTCAAATACAAAGCACAATGATGTTCAATATCACTTTGTGAGAGATATGGTTGAGGATAAAAAAGTGTTGCTGGTAAAGATGGACACTTTGAATAATGTTGTAGATGTATTGACGAAGTGTGTGAGTACCGAGAATTTCTCTTGGTGTAGAGAAACAATATGCGTTGTAGGGTTGGACCAATGACTAAGCTCTCATGTGGCCCCCTATGGAAAGAAAACAACAAGTGGGAGAATTTTTGGTGTGTGTTATATTCTTTCCATGATTAGAAGAAGGTGTGAAGCGGGGGGTAAGAGGGGGGTGATAGCCCCCCTTCGCTTGTGTCAGGCGCAGCAAGGGGGCGACAGCCCCCTGCACGGGGTCTGTGGCAGCACCCTGGGAATTTTTTTTTGGCCCTATATTAGGTGGGTAGACCCGCCTATGGTTTTGTGCATGGGTTTGCACATGGTTTTGGGCATGATGGCTTTCTACTCATGGTATTTTATAGATTCGGTCAAGGGAACTACAATTATGTTCTAATCCAGGGTTAATGGATTGGGGTTTATGAATGCTTCGACATGTATATATATGTGTTATAGCACTAAAAGGAATATAAAAAAAATTAAGCTAGTAGTCCCGGTTTGGGATCCAAGGAAAATCTTTGTGTATATCTATTTTATGTTTTATGCTATTGCTATTGTTTATTTTATGTTTTAAAGAATTCGTTTGTAGATCATTTCTGTACAAGGTTAAAACCTACATTTGTGACTCTTGGACTTACTCATGACTCTTCACATTCTTTACAAAATTACACTTCACATTCCACAACTGAAACTTGGAATTTCACTTACAAATTAATTA
Organism: Pinus albicaulis; assembly: GCA_034641835.2. Taxonomy (NCBI): domain Eukaryota; kingdom Viridiplantae; phylum Streptophyta; class Pinopsida; order Pinales; family Pinaceae; genus Pinus; species Pinus albicaulis. The sequence goes on from CM076572.1 coordinate 572,868,993, forward strand.
CAAAAGAATATTACAATATACTCATACCCATATAAGACAAAATAGGGTAGAGTCAAATATACATCCTAATAATACAAAGCATGTTAAGCTTGATTTTGGGGAAACTCCAACTCAACAACTTCCACGTGTTGTTTCTTGATCAAGTAATGGTGCCAAGATTTGTATTGTGCAATGAATTCCCCAAACTCTGTGATGGTATGAGGATGGAAGCATACTCTAGCCTCCATGGCATCTGGGCATATTGACTTGGAATTAGTTTGATTGTCCTTGTTTAGCAAGAGCAACATAATATTGATTTCGACAGGGCCACCAATGTACTTCTTCATATTTTTCTTATTGACTTCAATATCCTCCATGGTGATGATATGTCTGCATTGCTCCGACTAATATTCAATCTCCTGCCTGACCTAATTCTTGCATTTGGCCTCAATAAGTGAGGAAATTGATGGGATCCTATGCAATTTCACAATGAAATCCACGTTATACAATCATGCATATGAGGCCTGAATGTTGGAAATTAACGAGGCGAGTTGTTTTTTATTCTGGATGAGTATCCAAACCTTTGCTTTCTCCAAATCTACCTCTTGCCTTGTTTTCTTTCCCAATTAAAGTGGTGCCCCTGTGTATGCATTGACCATCACCCACGACATCAACAGCTACTTGTACAACCTTAATAATTTTTACATGATCTTTACACTTCTGCTACAAGTCGTGCAAGTGGAAAACTACCTTATGCACAATAAAAAGCTCCTCATAAATATTTTGTATGGTCTCTCTCTGTGTCGATACTTCACTGAGTATCGTTGCCTTCAATTCTTCCAGATAGACCTATGCGAGAGTTGCGTCCTATACCCACACTTGGAGTTATTCAACCTCTTTCATAGTAGCCTGCAAGTTCTTTGCCAGTTGTTTTTTCTCAACCATCAGATACTTAGTGTTTTTCTACACCTGCGAAGGCTAAGTTGGGTACAACAATGGCATTGGGATTCCTTCTGGTGTCTTCCACAATCACCTTTTCTTTGATGAATGCAGGAGATTGGAGGTCATTTGAAAAATGTTTCTTCCATGCTTGTACAATTTTTTTTTTTGAAGCTCATCATAATTCAAATTGTACCTATCCATAAACATACCTTCGTTAAGAGGAACAATTTCCTCTCCCTCACTTGGAGCTTGCTCTGCTCGAGGAGGGGGGGACTAAATGGTGACTTTTTGTGTTCTTGGCATCAGGTCAACATTTTGGTTCAAAGAATCTGGTTCCACCTCCATGTCTTGAATCATAATCAACTCTTTAATATCTTGAGCAAGCTCCTTATCTTGCAACTGTTCACTCTTATTTCCTGGTAGTCGGTTTTTCTCTTTCTCCACGTCTAGTTTCCATGTGACTTCTTCTACTTTTTCTCTTCGCCTTTCTTCTTCTTCCTACTTTTTATTTTCTTCCTCCAATATCCTCTACTATTGTTATTCCCTCCACTTCTGTTACTTGTTGAATCCTCTCTTTTCTTCTCTTCTTTGTTGCTAATGCTACTTTGAGAATGATTGGATCCACTTTCATCTTGCAACTTCCCTCTCCCCCAAGGCTACATGAAACCTTCCTCTTACCCTTTTCGTGCACTGGTTTGTGCCTTTCTGCTGGTACTTCCTCTAGAGTGATTTATTTCTATGGAGTAACCTGTGATGTTCCAGCGAAACTGAATGGTTCGCGGGACTTGGAGGCATTATAAAAAAAAAATTCATGCTTCCTCCTTAGGTTTGTAGAATCTCCCACTTAGCCACTGGAAATGAATCCTCCTTTGCAGTTTCACACCGAAAATAACTTGCGGTAGATGTACATGGCAGGCTCTTGTGGTGTCCAAGTCCAATTCATGTCGGGGAATGAATTGTGAGCGAAAATGCCATCCAGTAGATAGGAAGACATGTAAAATATAGCTTGCTTCCCCTTGGGAGGATTCATGGCATTAAATACATGGATGCTTAGCTCTCGAGCCAACGAGTCTAACCAGTTAAATGCTTTTCCTTCATTCATAACCTGGTTTAGAAAAAATTCCCACCCTTAAGGGAAAGTCTCAGTGCTTTGTTGACCATAGATTCTACAACGCAAAACTATTAAGAGTTGATGGGACCTCCTGATGGATTTTGTCTTGTAGGTATTGGTGGGTGTTTGAAGAAACTTTGCTAGCTCTTTCACCTAGCTTTTAACAATTTCCTTTGTACTCAAGTAGCTAGTGGTGACATAGAAGTAAGAATCCATGAGTGATTTTGGCTTCGGTAAATGGTACATGAGATGGTAATCATGTGCCAGAAAATAAGAAAGTCTTTTTCTGTTGACATTGTTCAGAGTCATAGTCTTGGAATCTATATACGAAATTATCCAGATCACAATGTCTGCATACTGGAAAGTCGGATACCTGCATGCAACCTTATCTAGCCCTGAATTGTGGACATTAATATATACTTTCTAGTCCTCCAGATCTACTTTGAAACTCCTTGTTGAAAAATATTCATTGAATTTGTGCATTGTGATACTTGACCCCTTTTATATGAACAGTTGAGTATCTGCGAAGACCAGTAAGTTCATTGGAGTACTCTCAACTGCCTCCCTGATGCTGCTCTCTGTGGTATCCTTTGAAGAAACTCTCTTTGGTGTCGTGATGATAGTGGCCGATGAAGAGAAGTGCTCAACAACTGCAATACATGTAGGAGGAAAAGGAACTCATGGCAAAGATGAATTCACTTCAGCAAAACGACTCACAAAGCAAGATTTCAACAACAACCATTGGACTAACAAGGAAATTTTCAAAATTATTGAGGTGAAGGAGGGAGGCTGGCTTCCTTAACTGCACATTGTGTAATCTCAACATCCAAGGGAGCAACCTAAGGCTTGATATTGCGCAATGCGCAGTTTAGCCTGGACATACTAAGGGAGAGACTACGCATTGTGTAGTTTCAGTGGCTAAGGGATCAAGATTAAGCCCTATAACTGCACAATGTGCAGTTGGGTTAGCCTAGTATTATGCATTGCGCAATCTCATAGGCCAAGCAAACAACTTGAGCTTTGGACTTACGCAAAGTCCAACTAGGTAAGGCAACTGCTGGCCAAAGGAAGTGCATATATTCCCAAAAAGAGTATGGGAAATTGGTAGATTTGAGTGATGCTTCAATTTAGAGTGAATATCTAACTAAATACAGATATTTTAATGAAAATAAAGTGTATAAGATCAACATGCAAAAGGAAAAATAAACATGCATGGAGAGTTACCGAAACGACGACCACTAATGGGAAAAAACAAGAAAAATAATGCGACACTTGGAAAAGGAGAAATAAAAACTAAACCAACACTTATACAAGCTAATATAAGTTAAAAAAACATCAATCATGAAGAGAAACAATAAAAAAAACACTCAAAGAAGTAAAATGAAAAAAGCAGCAAAAGACAACAAAAGCAAAACTCACTCGGAAAAGCGCCTCAAACTCCACCGAAGGCTTCTTGATATCCTTGGGAATGATAGAGCTCGAAGATAAAATGTACAAATGAGATCTAGAGTCTCCCATTATATAAATCTAGGCCTATTAGGGTTTATGACGTGCATGCCTAAAATCAAAGAAAAAGCGACACTTAGTGGAAAGTTCCAAAAATAGTAACTTGTGTCATCCTTCGAGAAACTAATTAATGAATCCCTATTTTCTAGTGATGATTTTTTTCTCTTTTTCCTTTTTTTCTCTTTTTCCTTTTTTTTCCTTTTTGGGAAACTTTCCCTGCACACCTCAAAGAAGGATTCGCAGTTCCCGAGGACTGGACAACTCCTTGACTCAATGCATTGCACCGTTTCTAAGCTCAAGGGAGGCTTTGCGCAGTTTCTGAGCTTAAGGTTGGGCTTCCATCTAGAATTGTGAAATTTCTAAGCTCAAGGAAAGCCTTCCATTCTGTATCACACAATTTATCTCATCAAGTCTAGATTTCCTTCCAATATTGTGTAGTTTCTAGAGGCAAGCCCAATAATGCTGCAAGGTCAAGTCAAGAGTTAGCTTGTGTCTGAAAGATATCAAGCCAAAATCAATTCATCACAAGCACAACATGAAAATATAAGTCTTGATCATAGCATTAATACTCGACGACAGTAAAATATAAGCTCTTGTGGACAAAAGGGAAGTCTCCAAAACCAAATCATGGGAAAAATTTAGGAGGGTGGTTGTAGTAGCTACAACAATTGGCAACAAAATGGTAGAACTCCATCTCTCTGTGCAGGTTTTGTCTCATGCAAAACTAGTCTAACTCTTTGAGAATTATTGTTCATTTCATTGATCACCATATCTTCTTCACTTAGCTTCAATTAAAGATGTATTCCCCGCCATTCTCTTCATCGATGACACACTTAACAAAGCCAAGTCAAACTCAGTTGTTTCGATCGGGGATGAGGAGTATATTGATATACAAGTGAAAAAATATTTTCAGAGTCTTGGTTTTCATCTATGGTGTTGCTCCATTGCCAGTAGGCATGGACAATTTCCCGACAGAGTCACTTGAAGGAAAAAAACATTACTCCACTATGAATGAGCCTGGATAGTACCTCGATGGAGTTGCTTGCTTCACCTCTCTATGCAGGAATCCTTTCTCTTCTTTCGCCATTTATTTTATTTTTTTTCATTTTTTTACTTTATTCATATAATTGTGGAAAGGAACTTATTGATTTCATGGGGCAGAAGAGGGATCCCAACTTATTGAGAGCAGAGGAGGTTTTCTCTTCAAAGAAGGATATTTATACACCTTTAAAATATAGTTCACTTGTTAAATTTTCCTCCCCTCCTTACTCTACTCGAATTGGTTGAAAAGGAAAACCGAACAATCATGAAAACCGATATAGAGTAGGTGGTACTAGTTAAAGATTCAAGAATTGTAATTCTACTATGGTTTTCTCAGAGAAAGAACATATTTTCCATCATAGTAACATTGACTAAAAGGTTCAAGATCCATGCAAAGTGAGGGAATAAACATATAACCAAGCATTGAGAGTAGCAAAACTTCCTCGCAAACTTCACCATGCTTGCTTCAAAAACAAAGCACTATCTCATGCGAGAGTATCCTACAACTGGAAAGAAAAGAAAATAGAAGGGGTAGGAAATAAATTAAATCAAAACAAAATTAAACAAAGAAAACAACAAACTCCTCCTACTCCTACACTAATCGAGAATATGATAGACTTACCTAAAATGAAACTTCTAGTGTAACCACCGACGCATAGGTTGACACTTATAGGCGAAGGAATGCATGCCAAAAGAGATATTCAAGCATAACAGAAAACAATAAAGACCAAGCGATGCATGTCATAAAATTCCAATTTTGAAAATATACGTAGAAAAATGTGACACAAAAGCACATGTAAGACACTTTGCAATTGCATGATGGTGTTCAAACCTATTGTGAAAAAATTACATGTGAGAACAATCTTTCGAAATTCCAAACTTGGAAAACATAAAGAAAGTAGAAAACTTGTGTTTCGCAAACATTCTTTCCAGGTATGATTCCACCAATGACTAAGCGATATGATCTTGAAAAAAAGATGGAGGAAGTGAAGATTAAGATACAGACTGATTTTCAATCGATGAGACGAAGTGATAAGGATTCTTGAAAGATACAACACTATCCTGATGAAGATTGGAACGGGCCTCAAGACTACAAGAACCTAACATAACCATCAACATAGGTTGAATCTCCTCGAAAACTTGCGGTAGTTCCAAAACATCAGAAGGTGTATCATAAAAAATCGGTGGCTTAGAGAGATCAACAGAAGGAAAACCAAAGTCATGATCAGATGAATCAATGAATAGATCACGACAACTATGATCAGAAATTTTAAGATTGAAAATAGAGGCATCCTCATGATCTGATGAGTCGTAAAGAGGAGAAGATTGAAAACAAGAAATTTCATCCTTTGTTTCTTGAGAATGATCAAATGACGGGTTTGAAAGATTTGGAAAAGAAGGTTCTTCCTCTCCATGTCCAAATGTAAAATTGACATTCCATGAGTTTTGAGTGCGATAAGAAATGACATCATCAAAAATTGATTCTTTGGGAGATTCAACAGGAATGAAGAGTCATGGAAAATGTCAGGATAATGAGGGAGAGGTACAAAAGGATAAAAATCAACCTTCATCACAGATTCTTGATCAAAAATAGACTCCCACACGTATTCATCATAAACGATATCACAAGTTTGTTTTTCAACACTAACTCCATCTTGAATTTGATCCACATGAGCATAAGAAGAAATGATAGAAATGAGTGAACACAACATAGTCATAATAAGGAGGACCAAAAGAACCAACAGATGGAGGGATCAGAGAAATATCATCACCAGAAAAATCAAACTCATTGTCCAAACTTGCATTTGAATTCTGAATATGTGGGGTGGGAGAAGATGGAGGTAGATCAGTAGATGAATTCTCAAGTTCTCCCACCTCAACCTATGGAAATGGAGTTGTTTGATGAGGAGAGGATGAAGAGTCACTTGGAATATAAACCTCCCTCATCACATATTTAGGAGCTCCATAACCGGCATATGTTGGGAGACATTTTAAAGATTCATATTCATGTAGATTCATCAAAATATGAACAAGAAATTGAAACTTGTTTTTCATTAAATTCCAATCAATATCATCTTTAGAAAATTCGTAAGAAAATTGGATGAAGCGATCATGAAAATCATTGAGAGATTCGTCTAATGTTTTTCTTAAACGCATGATTTTCTTGAAAACATATTTGTAATCATACCTATCAAAGGCGCGATAAAGCTCCTTGAAAATATGTTCAAAATAATGGATGAAATCGATCGAATTTGTGTAACACCATTCCTTTACGCATGCTTCGAATGTGAGGACAAACAAACTGCACGCAATATCCTCACAGTGAATATTATGTTTAGTGAAATATTCAAAAAAGTGAGTGATGTGCTCAAGAATGGTTGTTCCACCCTCGCTGTCGAATTTCAAATTTGAAAAGTCATTAATAATTCCCATGTGCACTTTTAGATTTGCGATTCTAGAAAAACATGTCGAGGTTAAGATATGGGAAGAAGCCATTTAAAGGTGCATATAGTTAAAATAGACTTCACAGTCTTAGCTTGTCATTTATCCCTCCTTCTAGCTCCATAAACGTTGACGGTACTGGACCCGCCAAAATTCAAGGGATATCCTCGATATGAAGTCCCAATTAGACCTAACATTGTTTCGTGTAGGAGTCCCATCTGGAATACAACCCAGTTGCCGAAGAAATGGGTCTTAATGATGTGAATTGGCTGCAATAACACATAGAGTGGTGTATTCATGACTTTGGTGAATAAGTGTGTGACTCTACGGAAGATCAAGCACAATGCATGAAGGTTATAACACACGAGGGGAAAATGAGTGAGCCCCATAGAAGCCTATAATAGTACACAACTTGAAAGGAACACACAAGCATAAAGACATCACAAACTAGCCTGCAAAATAGTTCACAAGTTAATCGTGATGAAAATAAACAACAACACGTATTAAAAAAGATTCATACTAATGCAAACGAAACAATCCATAAGCATAAATGTAAGTGAATAACATACATTGCAAATACAACAAGAACAGTCCTATTATATTCACAATATATGCATGAAAACGTGCCGACTCTGAGTTTTTATTAAAGTGAAAGTTCCAATCATACATATACCATTGAAAAACCACTAGCCCCAATAGTGGAAAATGAATTCAACACCTGCTCCTCCAAAAAAAGATACTCCCTATATGCTACGGAGAAGCCAAGGCTCTCAACAAACTCCCAAGCTCCTGATTCTAAGCTAAAAGCCTAGAGAAAAGCTTGGCTCCCAAAAGCCCTCTACATGAGTTAGAAGGATATATTTATAACAAAAGGGGTGACTCTTCACTTCTCTTTTGTGACTCTTGGACTTCCACTCTTCACATTCTTTACAAAATGACTCTTCACATTCCCCAATTGACACTTGGAATTTCACTTACAAAATAATATTACAATATTCTCATACCCATATAATACAAAAAAGGGTAGAGTCAACTAGACAACCTAATAAGACAAAGCATGTTAAACTTGATTTTGGGGAAAATCCAACTCAAAATCTTCCACTTTTTGTTTCTTGATCACGTAACAGTGCCAAGCTTTGTATTGTGCAATGACTTCCCCAAACTGTGCGATGGTATCAGGTTGGAAGTAGACTCTATCCTACGTGGCATCTAGGTATACTGACTTGGAACTGATCTAAATGTCCTTCTTTAGCAGGAGCAACATAGTATTGATTTGGACATGGCCATCAATGTACTTATGCATATTTTTCCTGTTTCCTTCAAGATATTCCTTAGTGGTGATTTGCTTGCACTACTCCAAGTGATCTTCAATCTCCTGACTGACCTGATTTCTACGTTTGGCCTTAATGATTAAGCCAACTAATGGGATCATGTGCGATTTCACCATGAAATCCATGTTGTTATACAATCGTGCATATGAGGCCTGGATGTTGGAAATGAACGAGGTGAGCTATTTTTTATTCTAGATGAGCATCTGAAACTTTTATTTCTCCAACTCTGCCTCTTGCCATGTTTTATTTCCCAAATTCAAGTTGTGCCCCTTTGTATCGCATTGGCCATTCATGCACAACATAAATGGCTGCTTGTACAACCTTAATAGTTATAACGTGATTTTTACACTTCTGTTGCAAGCTATGCAAGTGGACAACTGCCTTATGCACAGTAAAAAACTCCTTGTAAAGGTTAAACATAGTCTCTCCCAGTGTAGATACTTTGTTGAGTATTGTTGCCTTCAGTTCTTCCAAATAGACCTATGTGGGAGCTGCGTTTTGTACCTCCGCTTAGAGTTGTTCAAGATATTGCTTAACAGCCTGCAAGTTCTTTGCAAATTGTTTTTTCTTGGCCATCAGATACTCAATGTTCGACTTTGTTGCACCTGTGAAGGCCAAGTTGGCTGCGACAATGACATTGTGATTCCTTTTGGTGTCTTCCAAAATCACCCTTTCTCTAATGAATGAAGGAGATGCAAGGTTATCTAAAAAATGTTTCTTCTGTGCTTGTACAAAATTTTTCTGAAGCTCGTCATAAGTTAGATTGTATGTGTCCATAACCATACCTTCATCAAGAGGAACAATTTCATCTCCCTCACTTGGAGCTTTCTTTTTTGGAGGAGGGGGGACTGAATGGTGACCTATTGTGTGCTTGGCATCAGGTCGACATCTTGGTTCAATGAATCTAGTTCCACTTCCTTGTATTGAATCATAATCAACTCATCAATATCTTGAGTGAGCTCCTTTTCTTGCAACTGTTCTCTCTCCTCTCATACTAGTTGATTTTTCTCTTGCTCCTCGACTTGTTTTCGTGCAGATTCTTCTTCTTCTACTTTTTGTTTTTATTCTTCTTCCTGCTTTTGCATTTCTTCCTCTAATCTCCTCTACTCTTTTTCTTCCCTTTGCTTTTGTTTTGCTTCTTGCATCCTTTATTTTATCCTCTTCTCTATTGCTAAGGTCGCTTTTAGAATGATTGGATCTGCTTACATCTTGCAGATTCCCCCCCCCCCCCCATGGGCTACATGCAACCTTCCTCTTACCATTTTCACGCACTAGGTAGCACCTTTCCGCTGGTACAACTTCTGGAGTGAATTCTGTCTGCGACGTAAACTATGGTGTTCCAACGAAATTGACGGTTTGTGGGACTTGGAGGCATTATAAAAATTCTTCCATGCTTCCTCTTCAGGTCTGCAAAATGTACCGCTTAGCCACTAGAAATGAATCCCCGCACAATGGTATCTACAATCATTCCTTGGATCTTATGGATTGAATTCCAAACGACCGAATGTGAAACTATCCATCTCTTTGACCTCAGTTTCTATGAATTTCAGATTATTGATTTCATACAATCTGATCTACATAGGAAGAGAAGGCCAAGGTGATTTATTTTTCCTATGCAAAGCTACTGATAAGCCTGTGGAGAGATGGCACACAACTTCTTGCATAACTAACTTATCAGTGGCATACCTTAATAAAATATGCGGAGACTTTTGTTTACCGAACACTATGAGGAAAGTTTGATCCGGTGAGGCAAACCAATCTGCTATCTCTGACATTGCTTCCATTGCCCCATGTGACATGCAAGGTGGATCTTCCTCAAAGATCAACTTGTATAATGGAATGAGGAATTGATCAATCAGCCTTTCCGTTACTCCTTTGTGGTTGTACTCTGAAATAAGCTTGCAGTAGATGTACACAATTGGCTCTCGTGGTGTCCAAGTCCAATTGTGAGCGCAAATTGCATCCAGTAGATAGGCAGGCATGTAAAATAAAACTTGCTTGCCCTTAGGAGGATTCAGGGCATTAGCTACATGGATGCTTAGTTGTTGAGCCAAAAATTCTGACTAGTTAAATAGTATTCCTTCATTAACAATCTGGTTTAGTAAAAATTCTCACCCTTCAGAGAAAGTCTCAATGCTCTGTAGACCATATATTTTGCAACACAAAACTATCAAGAGTTGATAAGCCCTCCCGAGAGGTTTTGTCTTGTAGGCGTTGGTGGGTGTCTGACGAAACTTTGTTGTCTCTTTCACCCAAATGTTAACAATGTCCTTTGTACTCAAGTAGCTAGTGGTGGCATAGAAGTAAGAATCCATGAGTGATTTTGACTCCGGTATATGGTACATGATATGGTAAACCGATGCCAGAAAAAAAAAAAAAAAGCAAGACTTTGTCCGCTGACATTATTCAAAGTATTAGTCTTGGAATATATATGCAAATTATCCAGCTGACAACATATGCACATGGAAATTTGGATACCTGCATGCAACCTTATGTAGCCCTAACTTTTCTACATTAATATATACTTTTCGGTCCTCTAGATATGCTTTGAAACTCCTTGCTGAGAAAGATTCATTGGCTTTGTGCCATGTTATAACTGACCCCTTTTCTATGAATAAGTGAGTATCTGTGAAGACTGGTAAGTTCATTGGAGTACTCTCAACTGCCTCCCCGACGCTGCTCTCTGTGGTATCCTTTGAAGAAACTCTATTTTGTGCCATGATGACAATGATTGATGAAGAGAAGTGATCAATAATTGGAATACCTGTAGGAGGAAAATGCACTCATGGCAAAGATGAATTAGATTCAACAAAATGACTCATCTATATTTCAGTAGCAACCACTAAATCGACAAGGAAAATTTCACAATTATTGAGGAGGAGGAAGGATATTGGTTGCCTTAAGTATGCATTGCGTAGTCTCAACAGCCAAGGGAGAAACCTAAGGCTTGAGACTATGCAATGCACAGTTCAACCTGGGAAGGCTGAGGGAGATACAACACATTGCATAGTCTCAATGGCTAAGGGATCAGGCTCGATCACTAGAATTACACAATGCACAATTGGGTCATCCTGGTATGCATTGCGCAGCCTCAGAGGCCAAGCATACAACTTGAGCTTTGGACTTGTGTAATGCCCAGCTAGGAAAGGCAACTGTTGGCCAAAGGAAGTGCGGATATCCCCAAAAAGAGTATGGGAAACCAAAATATATGAGTGGTGGTGAAAGTTAGAGTGCATATCTCACTAAGAATATATATATCAGTGCAAATCAAGTGAAAAATATCTACATGCAAAAGGAAAAATAAACGTGTATGGAGAGTCGTGGAAACAACGACAACTAATGGGAAAAAACAAGAAAACTAATGCGACACTTACAAAAGGTGAACGAAGGACTAAACCAACACTTCTATAGGCTACTATAAGTTAAAATGCTATCAATCATGAAGAGAAACAAGAAAAACAACAGTCACAAAGCAAACAACAAAAAGTGACAAAAAAAGTGACAAAAGAGGGCAAAAGTAAAACTCACCCGAAAAAGCATCGCAAACTCCATCGAAGGCTCCTTGATCTCCTTGGGAATAATATAGATACAATATTGAATGTGCAAATGAGATCTAGAGGAATCCATTATATAAATCTAGGTTTATTAGAGTTTATGACGCGCATGCCCAAAATCAAGGAAAAAGCGACACTTCGCAAAAAGTTCCAAAAATAGTAACTTGTGTAATCATTCAGGAAACTAATTAATAACTCCCTATTTTCTAGGGATGTTTTTTTGTTTTTTTGTTTTTTTTTTTTTAATTTTTGGAAAATTTTCCATGCACATTGGCAAGAAGGATTGAGTAGTTCCCGAGGACTGAGCAACTCCTCAACTGAGTGCATTACGCGGTTTATGAGCTCAAAGGAGGCTTTGTGCAATTTCTGAGCTTAAGGCTGGGATTCCCTCCATAATTGCCCAATTTCTAAGATCAAAGTAGGCTTTCCATTTTGAATTGTGCAATTCATCTCATCAAGGCTAGATTTCCTTCCAAGATTGTGCAGTTTCTAGAGGCAAGACCAACAATGCTGCAAGGTCAAGTCAAGAGTTAGCTTGTGTCTAAAAGATTTCAAGCCAAAATCAACTCATCAAAAGCACAACATGAAAAAATAAGTCTTGATCATGGCATGGATACTTGAAGAAAATACAAGATAAGCTCCCATGGACAAAAGGGAAGGCTCCGAAATCAAAGCATGGGAAAAATTTTGGAGGGTGGTTGTAGCAGCTACAACACAACCTTATAAGCAATCAACACTCAAGAAAAATGCGAACAAGAAATTAGCTCCAAAATTGTATGGATCCTACAAGATTATTCACAATATTGGACAAGTGGTGTATGAGTTAGATTTTCCTTCTTCTCGTATTCATAAGGTCTTTCATATATCTCACCTAAAAAAGGTTTTGGGACAAACTATGCCAATGCAAACAAAACTTCCAGAATTAGGTGAAGAAGAGAAGCTGATTGTTGAACTAGAAAAAGTTGTGGATCATTATTCTTTATATATTTGTAATAGAAACATTATGGAGTACCTAATCAAGTGGAAGAGCATGCCTTCAGAAGAAGCTACAATAAAAAATGAACAATTCATGAAGAAACACCCTTAATTACAATCTTTAAGGTTTTTTTTTTTTTTTTAAGAAGGGGCTATGTTAAGGCCCTTGTGGCCCCTATAATAAGACCCTAATAAGCATTCATTATTAGTTTATTTGTTACATTAGGATGTCAACTAAAACCTTTCATTGTACCCTTGGTCTCCCATATATGCACCAAGGAGAGATAGTCTTAAGATCATCAAAATCTCATTTTATATATCGTATTCATTATAAAAGGAGGTTTCTCCCTCGAAGTGGACTGAAATTGTGGTATTCTTACCTTTTTGAGGTGCAAGGTTGATAACATTCCACTTGATTGGACTTGAATTAGGACAAAGAGGTTGGGGAAGAGGATAGAGATCCCACCACCATTGTGATCGATTACTGGAGAGTTATGGGCATTTACGACTTTCAACGGACAATAGACTAACCTAAGAAGTTGGGGTGTTCATTGAAGAAGTTTTCCTAGTTCATAGGTATTTGAAGATGAGGATTCATTCAAATACCCTCATTGATTAAAATCTCAGTAGAGATTTCCAAGCCCTTGTTTGCGAAGAGAGTTTGAGGCTGGATGTAGTGCCCTAAAAAAGCATTTCACCCCATGTATCTTAAGGGCTTGAGGTATCATGACATTATTGGTTAAGTAAGGAGGAACTCATCTTCACATGGGGAATATTAGATAGGTTAGAGGATAGAAAGACATATATAAGAGTGTGTTGTGGCATGGAGAGATACATTCTCATGGGTTGGATGTTTTGGTTGGACTAGATACCTAATCATCCTAACACATGTGCAATCTTAGTGTGTGAAGGCATGTTTAGAGATAATTAGAATGCATGTTTATGAGTCTGTTGTGAGATGATATGGTTGACTTCTAGTATGGGAACTTGAGGAGTCATGTTTATGTGAGACTTTAGTTTGGAGGATTGAGTTGGTTGGTTGGAACATTTCCAAGGACAAAAAAAAATTGGAGTGGGGGAGAATGCCACACCCCTAGGCTTATGGACACATTCATTCCTTGCTTGTGTCTTCAATGAGATTGTGTTGGTAGGTGCAACAACCCCATGAGTGAGACAAACCACATGGCATTGGGTATTCCATCAATTTTTAACAAGTTTGGTGTATCAACTGGGAAAGCATACGAGTGCATGGGACAATTGATACCTCGATTGATTTTTGAGTGGCATTTGTTTGGGTTACCGCATGAATTTCGAGTTTTCTTCAGTAAGGCACTCGGTTGGTACAAGTGACATGTCATGTCATGTTGTGCCATTGCATGATTAGCGTAGACACACAACATGGGTGAACCCAAAGAAAAGTTAATTTTTTTTATTTTCAACTGAATAAATCGAGCCTGGAGCAGCTCTCATGCGTACATAGTCTTGCCCGATATTGGATCGCTGGACCCATGGGAACCAAACATCCACACATAACCATTGGACCACAACCTCACGACTACCCAAATATAAGTTCGTTGTATGCGTTGCACGATGGGTCTGCATGTTTGGTTAGCATGGCAACAAGAGAAAATGTAGGGTTTGGTTGGTTAAGTAGCATGGTTGGATTGATCTTGGACATGAGTTAGTGAAAGAATCACATAACGTTGGGTTCGGTTGAACATGAATTGACATGGTGGAATGATGGGCGCAACATATGCCAACTTGGGAATGCCCTCACACAACATGGGGATTCCATCGAGCATGTGAGGCAGTCGAAAGGTCACCCCATCCAAATCAAAGGACACATACCTTGGTATAACCACAAGAGCGCATGGTATAAATACATGCTTGGTTGGGAGGAACAAAGGGGAGGAAGAACAAAATTGAACAAAGAACAACATTGAACGAAGAACAAACTACATGTTGCAAGTCTTGGAGAAGGCCAAGCAAAGGAGGTGGGCTACAGGGCTACATATATGTTTGTGTAGAGTGTTTCTTAGGGAGGTTGGGCCATGGGTATAAGGTAGATCACGCGTAGGTTGGTTGGTTGCAAGTTTATGCTGTCACAGTATATCATGCCACAAGTTGGGCCACATGCCATAGGTTATGAAATTGCATTGTAGGTCATGTAGATGGAACTACAAGCCATGAGATCTGACTTGTGACAACTAGGATGAGGTAGTAGTTGGGTGGAAAAGCATGAGTCGATGTGTATGATGGGTTGTGCATAGAGAGGATCATGCCAACCAACGAGTTGGGAGTGCATGACTTCATACATGATTTGTAATACAAGGTTTTAGTTTTATATATAAACATTGTATACACTTGCTCCAAAATTTTGGAACGATTCAATCGTTTGATACTGTATTCGCAAACATTATATACTATTTGAGTGGGCCTAGTGGTTAAGAACATGTGATTTCTCATAAGAAGTCATAGGTTCAAATCCAAAGGGGGTATGATATGTACATCTGTGTAGACTTTAACAATCAAATTGTTGTGCTATAGTGGGCCTCTTATCCCACAGACAAAGGGGTCTCATACACCAATTTGGTGTCTACATTGGCTCTGACCTTAAAATAATATTATTATCATGTATAACCCAAGTGGACCTAATGGCTAAGAACATGTGTTTCCTTGTAATAGGTCATAGGTTCAAATCTAGAGGGGGGTAGAGTATGTACACCTCCATAGATTTTAGTAATCTAATCGTTGCGCAGAGGCAAGTCTTTTGTCCCACAATCAAAGGAGTTTCATACACTAATTTAGTGTATGACTTTGTGGTGACCTTAAAATTATATTATTATTATTATAAAAAGCTTGAGTGTTAATCCACTTAAGTATTTTGTGAAACATAATCCAAATACTTAGATGTTAAGCAATAACAAATCCTTCTTCATAGAATATGAGGTGCACCCGAATATTCTTTGAGAAATTACAAATGTTTTTTCTATTAGGGCGATACACCTAACACAAGGTTTTTCTTACTTGGTTTTTTTCCTTAAACCAAATAAATATTTGATTAATGATTGGTAGTGGTTGATTGATAAGTTTGAACAAAAACTATTGAATTAGACAAATAAGTGGCTATCAATAGGGGGTAGGCTCACCCTTGTAAAGGTTGTTCGACATAACATGCCAATGTATTGGATGCATATAGTAAGGGTCCCTATTGTTGAAAAGTGTAACTAGGTCGGTCTTCATATTGACTATGTAATTATGTATTTTATGTAAAGAAGAAGACAAATATAATAAAATGTAGTTTGTACTTGCTTCATGGGTTTCATGAGCAAGAGTTCATTATAGATTAAATAGACTTCTTCTTGATGTCCATTATGGTTTGTGTCTTCTAGGAATAAATATAATTAAGTGTCATTCATATGAAGGATCTAGAGAATGATCCAAGACCTTGTCAAGACCTTGTGGAAGAATGGCTTGTAATAGCCCTCACCAATGCTGGAAGTCAAGCTTTTATGATGTGCTACAAGTCAGCCTTCAAACTGCTGGATGAGTTGGCCTAAAAGATATAGGTATGCTCAGCCTCCAGACGACAAATCTATCTCTATATATACATATGTCCTGCAACACATTAAAAAAATGATTTTCAGTGATATTTGTAATAAAAGGTGTGGGTTTTCTCAAGTAATATAGTGCAGATTATACGTATGAAGAACTGTGGAAAATACATGTGACAAAGTGTGGATTATACTTGTGTAGAAGTGTGGACTATACCCGTGACAAAGTGTGGATCATACCTGTGACAAATTGTGGATTCTCTCTGAGTTTACACATAACTAAAATGCAGATTTTGAAGTCAAATGCAGTGTTTCAGCGCGGAAATTATCTGAGATGTTAACAAGTGTAACGAAGTCTAAACTATAATGTACTTACCTATGAATACAATGCAGATCTGAAGTGTGGATTTTTCTGTGTAATAGTGCAGTCAATAAGTGTCGTTTTTATCTAAAGTGGAACAATGGTAAGTTTAGGAAAAAATAAGGATCACCATGATGTATATGATTTACTATGATGCAAATGAATGTTGCTGACAAGTTTGAAAGAAGAGATTCATACTATCTCTCTAATGATGAAATCAGGTCTGTAATATGAATGTCTAAATTGGATGCGAAAAGATAAGGGTCATTACTTGATAAGAAAAGAGAGGATGATTTATCTTCTCTCTCACAGTTAATAAAAGAAAGGATAGTACAGATTGGTGCAAGAAATAAAGGGCGACATGGAAGATCAACAAACCAGAAGTAACAAGGTCTTGGAAGCATCCATAGGTCAGGGGTCTAAGTCCGGGTCATGGTACTTGTCATTTGAAGATCTATAAGAAGAATTTATTGTGGGTTTTCCTCTCCAAGGAGGAGAGGTTTTTCCTAGGCTCTAGGAGCCTAATTCTTGTGTCTCGTGTCTTTTGATAATTGACTTGATGAAATATTTAATAAGCTAACGAAGGGAAGACATAAGTAACTCAAGTAATCTCACAAGTAATTATCAAGAAGATGATTTTGAATTAATCTCTAGCCCTCCAAATTCTCAACATGGTATTAGAGCTTAGGTGCTAAAGTCAAAGGGCTATTTGACAAGAAGACACTCAAGGATCAAAATTCAGTTTTCTAGAAAGCATCAAAGAAAAAGTCAAAGTATACATTGAAAATTCAATTCAGTTTGCAAGGAAATCCTCAAGCCATCTCAAGAAGACTTTCAACCTTATTCAAATAATCCACAGATCGAGGAGGTAATCTTTGACATCAAAGATTATTGACATTGTTGGAAGCCAAATCATTAAGGACCACCCAACACTATTGAATACATCTTCTTTCTGAAGTAATCCTTGATCATCAAAGATTCAAGATCACCTACCTTGAAATGAGTTTAAGAGGGATTTCCTACCATCATCTTCAACAAGAAAGCTGATAGAAGAAGAAACGCATCTACTCAAGTAAGTATCTCTATGACTTCATATGAATCTATTAAAATGTCTTCTTTGCAAAGAAAGAAACAAACTGGTTAGGGTTTCAAACTTTCCTGCATAGAAGACAAGGACAATAAAGTCATGCCAAATTCACGAAGGGAGATATAAGAGCCCAAAGGATTATTATAGAATCCATAAAAGACTCTATCATCTTCGATGTACCAAATCTAGAATCATTAAAAAGGAATATATGAGAAATTGGTGGAGCTATTCTCTGTGAGTACTGCAGGAGAAGCAATCTCTCTGATCAACTGTAGGAACTAGGAGAAGTAGTGTTTGACTCTGAGATGACTACAGTGGTGCTGAATGATCTGCCAGAAGAATGGGGAAACTTCACTTCAGGATTATATGGGAAGATAGAAGCCACACCATTCCACAATTTAGGGTCTCTATGTAAAATAGAGGAAACAAGATTGAAAGAAAAGTTGTTACAGGATCAAGTGAAGGGAATCAAGCCTTTGCAGGCATGTCCAGGAAGAAAGGAAGATTCGGTAAGTTTTGGTCCTCATAGTAGAAGAAATATGGACAAAGCACAATGCCTTGGATATGATGAGCTTGGGCATTAATATAAATTGTCCTTAATCTTAAAAAGGACAACAGAAATAGGGAAGAAGCCCGTGTCTCTGAAATGAGGAAGGAACCTGATGCAAATAAATCTAAGAAAGAAGAAGCGAGGGATCTCCACTACGATTGAGATCATCTTCTCCTTTAGGTGATTTCTGTTGGTTGTATGATAGAAAGCAGAGTAGCATCCTGATCGAAGCATGGTAGGAGCTCCCGGTGAATAAGCTACGGGAAAACCTCTTTGATAACATTACTAATGGAAAGCAGTCATCAAGAGCAAGGGTCATCATGGAAACATATTTCTGGGATGTGATGACATGTTGATGGAGCAGGCCAAGGGAATGAAGCTCTTCATTCTAGAGAAATTGCTACAGGATGACTCAAGGGAAAAAGGTATGAGGTATGTATATATTTATATGCTAACACTGGATGATGTGAAGTCATGTCATATGGTTGCAGGTAATGGACTTCTCTATTTAGAAGTATGATCTATGGAGGAGTATCTCTTGGTGCATTGACAGATGAAATATGTCCTCATGAAATATGAGGTATATGAATGAGAAACTAGAAAATTTGTAAGTTCCTAGAATGGAGAATGTGCAGAAAGGAAGAGATCATGAAATGCAACCATGTCAAGAGGCAATTATCATCCGGAAGCCAAGAAGATGTGACTAGGATATCTCCTGGGAGGATATGTAGACTCTGACAGAAGTCTGGTAAATAAGAAGACCCTTGACAAAACATATCATTAGGAGATGTGTCAATCTGAATAGAGGATGTCGATGCCTATAGGAAGATGTCATGGTGAAAGATCATCACTAAGGTAACTTTTGTTTTAAAAGTTCATATGTATTAGTTTATTTGGATGAATATGTACAAAGCTTATAATCATGAGAAAGTATGTATGATCCTTGGAGATGATTCAAAGAAAAACAATATGGAATAACGGTGGTCCAGATGGGAAGGACTGCTGAATCAATTTTTGACAGTGGACATGACTCGTGACTGAAAGTGATGGATGATTTGTGCCCTATGAAGCCAAAAGTTGAAGATTCCTCACTATCGAAATCCATTACATTGAGGGGAGGAATTCTTCATGAGTAGCTGCATTGTTGCTGTAGGACCCTGGTTGAGAGGGAGCTTAGTGGTAAGTTTCTTACTTGGAAGAAACTTGAAGTATGTCCTTCCGGTGTTGAGAGGGAGTGACATATGTGATTCTCTATTACATGTGTCATGCACTAAACTAGGACTAACAGCCATAAGTCTTAGTGAAGGTCATGTGAAGAGAATGGATAGACACGTCATTCTGGTCTTCACCTGGAAGATAGAATGGAGGATTGGGTAATCATCTGGCATTCGATACTCTTTGAGAATGAGATAAGGCATTCAAGATAAGAGTAGTCGTGGATTGATATTCTTCGAGAGCTGGATACCAAAGAGAAGAATAGACCAAGAAGGTCATACCTTGGGAACACCTAGGTGGGGTATGTACCTCGGAGAGATAATGACTATGGTGTCTATTAGTCACATGTCTCGCTAGCATTTTAGCCCATTGTCTCGTTGAGAGACATGGCTATTAGTTAAAACCTTTCACTAGGACAATGCTGCTTGATATGATGTTATACAGATGCGATTACTAATTCGATTCTTCTTATGAGATTCTTTAGTTTGAAAGTGACCATGTACTTGTATGAATAGCTCCCTAGTTAAGAGGGAGTGTTGAAAAGTGTAACTAGGTCGGTCTTCGTATTGGCCATGTAATTATGTATTTTATGTAAACAAGAAGACAAAGATTATAAAATGTATTTTGTACTTGCTTCATGGGTTTCATGAGCAAGAGTTTATTATAGATTAAATGTGCTTCTTCTTGATGTCTATTAGGGTTTGTGTCTTCTAGGAATAAATATAATTAAGTGTCATTCATATGAAATATATAGTCTAGAGAATGCTCCAAGACCTTTTCAAGACCTCGTGGAAGAATGGCTTGTAATAGCCCTCACCAATGCTGGAAGTCAAGCTTTTATGGTGTGATACAAGTCGGCCTTCAAACTGCTGGATGAGTCGGCCTAAAATCTATAGGTATGGTCGGCCTCAAGACAATAAATCTGTCTCTATATATACCTATGTCTTGTGGCACATTCAAAAAATGATTTTCGGTGATCTTTGTAATAAAAGGTGTGGGCTTTCTCAAGTAATACAGTGCGGATTATAACTATGAAGAAGTGCGAACAATACATGTGACAAAGTGTGGATTATACCTGTGTAGAAGTGCGGACTATACCTGTGACAATGTGTGGATCATACCTGTGACAATTTGTGGATTCTCTCCGAGTTTACACAGAACTGAAATGCGGATTTTGAAGTCAAATGCAGTGTTTCAGTGCGGACATTATCTGGGATGTTAACAAGTGTAACGAAGTCTAAACTATTATGTACTTACCTATGAATACAATGCGGATCTGAAGTATGGATTTTTCTGTGTAATAGTGCAGTCGATAAGTGCCATTTTTATCTGAAGTGGAACAATGGTAAGTTCAGGAAAAAATAAGGATCACCATGATGTATATGGTTTACTATGATGCGAAAGAATGTTGTTGACAAGTTTGAAAGAAGATATTTGGGTTATCTCTCTAATGACGAAATCACTGGATGCGAAAATATAAGGGTCATTGCTTGATAAGAAAAGAGAGGATGATTTATCTTCTCTCTAACAGTTAATAAAAGAAAGGACAGTACAGATTGGTGCAAGAAAGAAAGGGCAACATGGAAGATCGACAAAGCATAAGTAATAAGGTCTTGGAAGCATTTATAGGTCAGAGGTCTAAGTCTGGGTCATGGTACTTGTCATTTAAAGATCTATAAGAAGAATTTATTGTGGGTTTTCCTCTCCAAGAGGGAGAGGTTCTGCCCTGGCTCTAGGAGCATAATTCTTGTGTCTCGTGTCTTTTGATAATTGACTTGATGAAAGATATAACAAGCTAATGAAGGGAAGACATAAGTAACTCAAGTAATCTCACAAGTAATTTTCAAGAAGAGAATTTTGAATTAATCTCCAGCCCTCCAAATTCTCAACACCTATATCTATTCTTCAGAAGATCAATTCTATTATAGCTAATTTTATATGGGTTGGCACTACACAACAACATAAAATCCTTTTGGTTAATTTAGAGGATATATCAAAGCCCAAAAAAGATGGAGGTTGGGGGCTAAAAAACATTCTTTGGTTTAGATGGGCTTTGGCGATAAAAAATCTTAAGGGAGCCTTGTTTGAAGATGTTTTATGGTAGGGCATTTGGAGAGACAAATATGTAACAAATATAAGGGTGGAAGATTGGGTGAGAGGACATTTTCGGGGCACTAGAGACACTTCTTTGATTTGGTGCAATTTACTATCAGTTAAGCGATAGTTGGCTGGAAACGTGCTTTGGAAAAGTGGTGATGGATTCATGGTGAGGATTGGAGATGGATTTGTAGGATCCTCTACTATCTACATTTGCCTCGACAATTCCTCAATTGAAATAATGGGTCCATTACAGGCTAATGATTTATGTAAATTTGGGAGGATACTGTTGATATTTTGTGAAACCAACGTTTCAGACTACTATGTGAGTCCATCATCATGGTGAACACAATTCTGGAATTTTGAACAAAATCCACAAGGTCTCGTTTGGTAAAAATCTCTGAACCAAGTCTAGGGTTACACCTCAAACTGGTAGCATCCTTGATATATGACTTTTGGCTCAGTCTAGATGTAGGTTCTCACATCAAAGATGAAAGGTGGTTGGCTTTAGAAATAGAAGCAACATTATGAGTAGGGACGACAACCTAAAACTTAACACTATTTGGGAACCCATATTGAAAAAAGCTAATAAGAGTTATGACAAGCCGACAAGAAAACTTATCTTGCAATCATAACTATATAAAAAACTCATATATAACATTGTAAAAACATCTCAATTCCAGGATTGTGTTCACCTTGATGATGGATTCACATAGTAGTCTGAAACAATGGTTTCACAAAATATCAATAGTTCCTCAATTATCTACACAACAGAGGAATTTAATACATCAACTAGATAAAGAAATAGGAGACAAATTAAAATGCAGGTATTGTTTGGATGTCTACTAGTGGCTTGGGATTTTTAGGAGATATGGTAGCTCTATGGGATAGATACATTTTGGATTTGCAATAAGCTAGAGTCCGTCTAAACCAAGATGAAGATACTCTACTTTGGAGTGGATGCACAAAGGAGGGTAGGATCACTGTCAAAGATGCATATAGACATATTGCTATGGCATTGACTAGTTCTGTATTTGTCTGGCGGCAGGAGAAACTCTAGAAGTGGAAGCTTTCGTTGAATTGAAGGTATTTGGGTGGCTATGTTTGAGAAACAAAATACTTACATCTGATAACCTCTGTAAAAAAGCTTTAGTGGCTCCGGTAGATGTGCATTATGTAAGAGGAAGGAGGAGAACATATTACATCTTTTTCTATAGTGCCCATTTGCTTTGCCTATTTGGCAAGTTGTACTGGAGAACTTGTTTTTTTCTTCCTCTTGGAATGGGGGGAATTTGGAGAATTTTTTAAAAGATTGGATGCTTACCAGTCTAGAATATGCAACACTCCCTATTTACATTGCTTGGGGGATTTGGAGAACAAGGATCTACTCAATATTTAAGGACAAAGAACTAGTCATCAAGAGAACTAATGCTAAGATAACGAAGTTTTTCTTGGTGTCGTGTCCCATAACACATACACATAAGCTTAGAATTTTATATACCCTATTTCAATGGGTCACTTTCCTTCAACATACTTTGATGGGGCTGCTAGCTCTAATATTTGTGGCTGTGGTGGAGTGATATATTTGGAGCAACATCATTTTTTTAATTTTTTTTATAGGGGTGTGGACTAGGATCCAATATGAAAGTTGAACTATTAGCCCTATGGGGAGTCTTATCATATGCTAAATACTTAGGTTTGGACTCTTTACAGGTCTTTGGGGATTCCAAAGTAGCGGTGAAATGGATAAATGCAAGTTTTTCTCTAGACATAGCCACTCTTGGTCATTGGAAATAAAGGGTTAGACATCTCTACAAATTCCTTAGGTCCATCAACATTTCACATATCTATAGGGACTCAAATGGGCATGCTAATACCCTTTCAAAAAAGGCTTGATGACTCAAATGGGCATAATCTCTGTGGAAGAATTTCGAGCTGGATGTTTAGTTGATTCAGGGTAGTTACCTGTTAGCTAAGGCTCTTTAGAGATGCTATTATTTCTTTGTGTCATTTAAGCCTTAATGTTTCTCATTGATGACATAAATATTTATGGTCTATATGTTATAT
Organism: Pinus albicaulis; assembly: GCA_034641835.2. Lineage (NCBI taxonomy): Eukaryota > Viridiplantae > Streptophyta > Pinopsida > Pinales > Pinaceae > Pinus > Pinus albicaulis. The sequence goes on from CM076572.1 coordinate 572,892,805, forward strand.
TTAGATTAGTGTTTGGACTATTTTAGCAAAATGGATATATATTTTTATCGATTTTAGACAATGTAAACACTTTATTATATCAATATAAAACTGTTAATTTTTTCTTCTCGTTGAAAAAAAAGTCCAAGCTAACCAAAAAAAGTCCAAGCTAACCACAATTCAGTTAATTTCACCATGGATGAAAAAACATTAGCACCACACACCCATATAACCATGATTTGTCGAAACATTAACCCCACACACCCATATAACCATGATTTGTCGGTCATCCATGGAGGTTCTCTAGGATCATGACAAAAATGAATCCCAAACATAGGACATACATGAACGAGTGGATGAGAAAATAAAATATAACCACATTTCTACAGTTGAAAATAAGCAGTTTGCCAATAAACATTAAATGAGCTAAGCTATATATATATCGAAGTTTTCAGAAGGTTCACAAGGTGCAAGAAAAGTGATGAAGTCTCAATTAGAGAAGAAAATCCAAGTTTTCGAAAGCTTAACCAGGCCTAAAGAAAATTCATGAAGTCTCCAAATCTTACGAATTGTAAAGTTGAATTATAACCAGCTGCACGCGTGAAGAATGCGGCATTTTTCCCACAAATATTTAATCGGACATGCGGCCCAGTGCTGAAAAGCAACCTTCTGGGCCGCTTTTCTTCCATCTCGAGTCTCAAGCCTACTCTTGAGTTTAGGGGAGGCATAGGCATAGAGAGTTGAACATTACATTGGGTTTGTGATGGATTCTGCCTCGCCCTCGGAAGAGAGGGCAGGCAATCACAAAAGGGCGAGGTTCTTCGACGAGAAGACGAGAAATTTGTGCTGGCAGAAGGCAGATGTTGTGGCGGGTCGTCATCCAGAACGATGGAGAAAGGACAGTGCCGGCAACATCGTCTGCAGAAGGTTTTGGCACTGTGACGGCTGTCTCTGCTACGAGTATGACCACATCATTCCCTTTTCCAAAGGTGAACCTTGCTTATCCATTTCCCGCTCTTTCATTCTATATTGCATTGCATTACAGTCTTTTTATCAATGCATCCCTGATGGCACTATTTCGATTCCCATAGGGTCACACCGCTACCCACCTCTATTGTAAAATGTATCCCATGCTCTTTTTATCACCAAAACTAGGTCTCTCTAATGGGCCAATTGCTTTGTTTACAGGTGGAGAGACGACAGTTGAGAACTGCCAAATTTTGCAGTCAAGAGTCAATCGATCTAAAGGGAACAAGGATCAACTCGATAAAACTGTTTTGGAACAGTATTCATGTGACCTTAAATTTACAGGTTTGCCCTTAGGAACCAAAAGAAAGTTTCTTCCATCAAATCGTTTTTGAAATTTTCTCTGATTACAACATGTGGTTCAAATAGCATTGTTCCACCTTATACTTCATTTATAGGACTGGACAAAAAGTAATTTCATTTTGGTTCCAGATTAAAAATACTTTCCCATTATATGCTCTTGATTCCCAACCTAGATTAGATAAAGGGCTACTAAATTACTTCATACAGAAAACTCAAGTCAGCTACAGAAGAGCTGTTACAAGGGCATACTCATATCTTCTGTCACCCATCAGTCTTCATGCAATCTACATAGCCCCGGTGATCCGCCTGTAATAAACAAGACTAACCTAAAACACAGAAACAAGTTTTTCTTTTGAAATAAATATGCATCGTCTTTAGCGTGGAAGAATAGGAATAGTTGCTATTAGAATTTATCTTAACTGGAGCTATTGATCTAAAATAGTCGGTCCAGATATAGCAGATATCATGCTAGACCAAGCTAGACGTGTGAGCTTTTCTTATAATGGAGACTGTCTTGACATGCTATTTTCCAACCCTAGCCATTGACAATTCAGAGGCTAACACAAGAACTGACTATATTGTAATGCCAACAGGTTTTCAACACTAGCCCTTGGCAATTCAGATGCTGGCACATAAACTGACTATATTGTACTGCCAAGAGGTTTCCAACTGTTGTAATCCTACGGGATCCTACGGGATCCTACGGGATTCTTTTCAGTTAGGTTAGGTAGTTAGTTATGATCAGTTAGATCAGTTAGTAATTTAAGTATAAATGTAATGCCGATTTCATGAAATAAACACACAGATCACATGTTAATGAGTTAACAGTGGTATCAGAGTGAGGCGTGATCCAGGAACCCTAGTTTGATGCGTGTGGAGAGTCGCTGTTCACCATCGCTGTGCAGAGATGCTGTGGAGAGACAGCCAGAACTGTGCACTGCCATTGGATTGTCCGTGTTTGTTTTTGGTGGACCAGCGTAACCTCCTGTGGAGCGCTGAACCGAGGAATTGTTTTTATGGGCCAGCACAACCTCCAGCGTTGTGGAGGGACGAGTTTGTTTGCTCGCTGTGGAGGAACGGGGTTTTTCTATGTTCGCTGTGGAGAAAGTGATTGCCAGCGTGAACCCCGAGAGTGATTTTTTTTTTTTTTTTGGGAGAAAAAAATTTGAATTGTGCAGATTTCTCTGCCAGGATCAATTTTGGGGATCAGTAAGGTTGCGTTTTTAAACATTTAAAAAAAAAAAGAAAATCTGTCTCGAAAGGATTAAAACAGATTGAATCTGCGGTTAAAACAGATTTTTTTTAAGATTATCTGAACAAGATGAACTCATTGGTGTCTTTAATTGGGGTTATCCTTTCTGGAGAGGAAAATTACCAGGAGTGGTTTAGGAAAGTTAAAAATACTCTGAGCGGAAACAGCGAGCAATCTGGCAAAGTAAGGATAAAAAGGCCTTTGCCTTAATCTCCATTTTAGTCTCAGAAGAGGTAAGAAGATACATTACTCAGAGTAAAACAGCTTATGATGCCATAAAAGAACTAAAAGAGCTTTATGATTCACATTCTGAATTGGAGATAATTCAGTTATTGTTGAAGTTATTTAATTTGGAAATGAGCGATAATGATCCCTCTAAAACTTGCTTCTGAAATTAAAGCCATCAATCATGAAATTGAATGTACTAGAGTTAAAGTTGATTCGCCGCTTGCTGCCTTTATAAAAGCTCTTTACCCTAGTTATTCACAATACTTGGAATCTCTCGAAGCAAGTGGGCAATTAAAAGATATAGATTTTGACAAATTAGTAGGGAAAATTGTAGAAAGAGAGAAGACTTCTGGCAAGAAAGAAGCATCATATAGTTCTAATACCGAAACCCTATATCTTGTTCAAAAAGACCAAAAACCTCAGGAGGAATCTTTCAGAAATACTAGAGGTAATAGAGGTCGAGGTAGGGAGAATTATAGAGGTAGGGGGGGCAGAAATATTCAGGGAGATAAACAGCAAAATGAACAACAAAGAAATTTTTCTGATAAACCAGCTGTAAAATGTTTTAGATGTGGTAAACTTGGACATACTGCTGCAGATTGTAGAATTCCCTGGGATAAAATTAATGAAAGATGTTTTTAGTACTTCTTTTTCTTCATGGTATGACAGTTGGGTTCTAGACACAGGTGCCACGTGTCATATGACCTTTCGAAGAGATTTGTTTGATCAATTCAGTGATAATATTGACGGACTAGTGTATTTTGCTGATAAGTCCCAAATCAAACTATCAGGGATTGGTTCAATTCAATTAAAAATTCCTGGACTTCCAAATTATATTTTGAATGATGTTCTTTACATTCCGCAGTTCCAAAGAAATTTGTTATCTCTTATACAAATAAGACAACAAGGATATTATGGTAAAGTAGAAATTAGAAGAGCAACTGACAATAAAACTGTAATGACTGGTGTGGAAGAAGATCAATTATTGAAGTTGCATGGTATGTTGTCTGTTGCATTGAACACAACTTATTTGGTTCAGCAAAATGATACTCTGTCCTCTTCTTTATTATGGCATGCACGCTTCGGTCATGTTAATTATGAAAGTATTCGTATTGTGAAACAACAGGGGATTAAGGGACTTCCAACAGTTCCCATAAAATTGACCCCATGTAATGCTTGTATATTGGGCAAGCATCACAAACAGTCTTTTCAGAATTCTAAGTCTAGAGCTACAAGAAAATTAATTCTCATACACTCTGACTTATGTGGTCCAATGCCTGTACCAACTGCAAATGGAAATAAATACATACTCACTTTTATTGATGATCATTCGAAGATGTGTTGGGTTTATCTGCTTAAAGAAAAATCACAAGTTTTTGATGTGTTTAAGAGATTTCATCTCTTGATAACAAATGAAGCACAACTTACTATTGGTACTATAAGGACTGATAATGGAGGAGAATATACTTCACATGCTTTTGAAACATATTTGCAAGAGAATGGCATAAAACACCAGACCACAATACCATATAATCCGCAACAAAACGATGTTGCTGAAAGAATGAATCGAACATTGCTTAATATGGTAAGGTCAATGATGTTTTTTAAGAATGTAAAATTAATGTTTTGGGGAGAAGCCGTGCTCTGTACGACATACATTAGAAATCGGTGCCCTTCCTCTGTCATCAACAACAAAACTCGATATGAAATGTGGTATAGTCATCTTCCTGCTGTTAAACATTTCCGAATTTTCGGTTCTCAATGTTATGCTTTGATTCCTAAACATTAGAGGAATAAGCTGAGTGAACGAAGCAAAAAATGTATATTTTTAGGGTATTCCATGACTTCTAAGGCATATCGATTGTATGATGAAGAGAGCAAAAAGTTTGTTTTGTCAAGAGATGTAATTTTTCTTGAAACTGATAAAGATTCTCTCACTGTTGATAGACAACTTAATTAGATAGAAAAGTTTGTGCCTCAAAAGTTTTATTATGAATCCGATAATATACTTCCTCATCCTGAAAGGGGGATTCCTATATTAGATCAGTCTGTGGAGTTTCCTTCTCTCAATGATGAAAAATTGGTTGATGATGATAATTCCATTGTTGCTGATGAGGAATTAGCTGATGCAAGTGTTTCTATAGAAACATTGACAGAAATGGCAAGAACTGAGCCAGATGAAGAAGATGAACAACTTTCTGAACAACCTCCTACACAACCTTTGCAAAGGTCAACTCGTATTTGAACATTTCCAAAGAAATATGATGAGTTTAAGGCCGGAAGTTCCTCAGGTAACTATTCTCATTGTGAATTTAATTTTTATGTGGATTGTGAACCTTCTTGCTTTGACGAAGCTGCTAGTTATGAACAGTGGAAAGATGCAATGCAAAAGGAATATGATGCTCTCATAAAAAATAACACATGGAGGCTGGTGGATCCTCCTGCTGGTATCAAACCTTTTGGTTGCAAATGGATTTATAAAACTAAGTATAAAGCTGATGGTTCGCTAGACAAACACAAAGCAAGACTTGTAGCAAAGGGATATGCACAAAAAGAGGGTATCGACTATACAAAGACTTTTGCTCCTACAACTAAATGGGGCACTATTAGATCTTTGTTTGCTATTGCAGCTCAGAAAGAATGGAAAATTCATCATATGGATGTCAAAACTGCCTTTCTAAATGGAGATTTGAAAGAAGATGTTTACATGTTTCAGCCAGAAGGTTTTTCCGTTAAAGGGAAAGAACAAAAGGTTTGCAAACTAATGAAGTCTTTGTACAGCTTGAAACAAGCGCCACGAGCATGGTATGATAAGCTAATTGAATATCTTCTTAAATTAAACTATAAACATTTTGACCTAGATGATGCAACTCTTTTCGTTAAGAAAGTTGGAAGATCAGTTGTATATCTAGTTGTATATGTTGATGATTTGATGATCACAGGAAACAATGATGAATATATATCATATATAAAGAAGGAATTGAAAAAGGTTTTTGATATGACAGATTTAGGTTTACTTCTGTTAAATTTGGACAACTAGGTCCAAACTCCATCTTGTGATGCTCAGATGAAGATTCCAATATTTGTATTGGATTCCTCTTTCGGAGAGGTGTAAAATCGATATAAAATTGATTTTAATCTGATGAGCAGAACATTTATTTTGAATTTATTATTTATAATAAATTTAAGTGCAAGTCGGCCTTAAGGTTTTACACCCCCAACAGATGTGTCACACACCTCAATGATAGATATAAATACAGTCAACGTTGGAGAGCATTTCACTCACTCAACATCACACATCTTCTCCTCTGATTATCTACGAGCATCTGAGAAGCAGTTTCATCTCCCACGTGAGACGAAGGGCGAAATCTACTGCAGCAAAAGGACGAAATTTACTGCAGTTAGGGTTTCTGGGGAAGTTTGACCAGCGTTGACTTTGGTCAACGCATGGTCTGTTTGAGCTGAAATTTTGTGGAGAGTTAGATTTTTGAAGGCCGTACTCATTGGCACAAAAATCGAGGTCAAAAGGTTGACCGAAGTTGGAGCTACATTGACTTTATTTTTGCTGCCCTGTGTTGACTTTTTCTGGATTGCGTTGACTTTTTTGGGGTTGACTTTGAGTTGACTGGATGATTGATTTGAGGACTGTTGTGACACATTTTGAATTGGCCGACCAAGAAGACTTTGCTGGTTGAAGCATCCTGCTGACCGCTGTAACGCACCAACACATTCTCCTGTTTCTGGTTTGTCTTCTATAGATCCACTGGTATGTTCTATTAGCATTTTTACTTAACTGTTTATGTGATTGCTGTTATAAAAGTAAAGTTGCATCAAGCATAGAACATCTACAAAAATTTACATGGTATCAGAGCTGAGGTGAAGACAAGCCCTAACTTATAGCAATCACCAAAAGAGAAAAATGGGTTCCACAAGTTATGGCTTCAAGGAAGATGACAAGCTGACTGGAAGGGATGACTTCCATGCTTGGAAGATGATATTAGATCTCAAATTAGAAGACCATGATCTCATGGACTATATACTGGGTAAGATACAAGAACCTCCATCCACTGCTACTGCTGCTGCCAAAACCAAGTATAAGAAGGGGGAGATCAAAGCAAAGCTAATGATCAGGGAATCCATACATAAAAGTCTGGTTGCCTACATATTTGAGCTAGGCACATCCAAAGAGATGTATGATAAGCTGATACAAATGTTCAAAGTAAACAATGCAAACCAGGTGCTATTCTTCAAGAATCAATTGAAGAATTTGAAGAAAGGCAGGGATGAGTCTGTCCAAACATACTTTCTGAAATTGACCGAGATCAGGAACAATCTGCTGGCTATTGGGGAGACAATAGCCGATCGTGAGATGGTACTCACTGCACTTGGAGGGCTCCCATATGAATGGAAAGTATTCAACACTACCATTCTCAATAATAATACAATTCCTAACTTTGACGAGCTACTGTCAAGATGCATGCAAGAAGAGACAAGAATGAAGGAATACGAAAATGAAAGAAATGTTGCCTACACTGCTCATTCCAAAAAGAAGAACTCTGGTGGTCCAAAGAACAAAGGAAGAGCAGGGGCCCAAGGAAAGAAGGGCAAGTGTTTCACTTGTCATAGGCCAGGTCATCATGCTAGAGAATGTCCTTTCAAGAAGGATTCTCCCGATAGTGATGACAACAACAACAACTGGAGGAATGGAAATCAAAGAAACAACAGGTCCAAAGGAAAGAGAAAGGCTCCCTCTGGCGGAAACAATCAACCTTTCAAAAGGTCTAGAAACTCCAGGTATGAGGAGTCAAATGTTGTTGATAAAAGAAATGAATACATTCTTGTATCTTCCCTCTCTGCTGCATCCCCGCCCGACACTATGGATGTCTGGCTAATAGATAGTAGTGCCTCAAGACACATCAGTGGGTTCAAGGAAGCACTCTTTGACATGGTTGAGAAGGATACTAATCTGGAAATTATCCTCGGAGGTAATGCCACATATCCAGTGAATGGGACAGGGACTGTGACCCTCCACTTGTCTCAAGGACAAGTCCTACATTTGCAGGATGTACTCTATGTACCAAAATTGAAGAAGAACCTTGTGTCTATATCAGCGATTGAAGACAAAGGCTTCAATGTGGCATTTATTGATGGAAAGGTGCACATGTGGAAGAAGAATCTCAAGGAAGCTATCGTGATTGGTTTTAGAGTTGGAACACTCTACCAGGTTGAAGGAAGTCCACTAGGAGCTATGACATGTGATACTATCCGACAAATTGAACTATGGCATCGGAGGTTTGGACACCTTCATTACAAGGCCCTTCCCGAAGCAAGGAAGGTGGTGACAGGGATGCCCGATTTTGGAAATAATCATGAAGGTGTATGTAAAGGTTGTGCCGAAGGAAAGCATACAAGGGGACCTTTCCCCTCAAGTGTCACAAAGACATCTGATATTTTGCAACTGGTCCATTCTGATCTATCTGGTATGCTACCCGTGACATCCCTGGGAGGATGTTCTTACTATATGACATTCACTGATGACTTCTCCCGCAAAACCTGGATATACTTCTTGAAGAAGAAGGATGAGACTTTCATGTGGTTCCGTACCTTCAAAGCCTTGGTGGAAAATATGACGGGGAAGAAGATCAAGATTTTGAGGACCGACAATGGCACTGAATATGAGTCAAATGAGTTCAAGGACTTTTGCAGAGAAGCTGGCATTAAGAGGGAGACTACTACTGCCTACACTCCTGAGCAGAATGGCGTTGCTAAACGAAAGAACAGGACCATTGTGGACGCTGCCCGCGCCATGCTATGTGACCGGGGTCTACCGAAGTTTCTGTGGGGAGAAGCTGCGAATACTGATGTATACATTCAAAACCGATGCCCTCATTCCACCCTGGACTCCAAAACTCCCGAAGAGGTTTTCACTGGTAAGAAACCTGACGTCTCACATTTTAGAATTTTTGGATGTCCTGTTTATTTTCATGTGCCAAAAGAAAAGAGAAGTAAGTTGGATGCTTCTGGGAAGAAAGGAATGTTTATGGGCTACAATGAAACCTCTAAGGCCTATAGAGTCTATGTACCTGGTCAAAGGGAAGTAGAGATATGCCATGATGTCACTTTTGACGAAGATGCTTCCCTGAAGAAAGTAGTAGATCTTCCAAGATCTGAAGAAAATCATGAAGAAAGGCCTGGAAATCAAGAAGAATCGCAGGATGAAACAATGCCTGATACTGAAGGACCAATGGACCCTATTGATCCATCTCCTTCACTGGGAAAGAGACCATCATGGCTCAGGGACACCCTCGAAGATGCTGAGGGTCATGCTGCCCCAAGGGGGACATTCCGAGAAAGCAAGAAGCCGTGTAGATACCAAGAGTATCTAGCTGCCATGAGTACTATTGTACAATCTGAACCTGGATCTTTTGAGGAACCCGTAAAGCATCAAGTTTGGAAGGATGCTATGCACGAAGAATATGAGTCCATAATGAAGAATGATGTTTGGGATGTGGTTCCAAGACCGAAGGACAAATCAGTTGTCACCGCGAAATGGCTCTACAAGATCAAGCATGGATCTGATGGAAGTGCTGAAAAGTTCAAGGCAAGATTTGTTGCTCGTGGCTTCTCTCAAAAGGAAGGAATAGACTATGATGACATATTTGCACCTGTGGCATGATATACCACCATTCGATCAATCATAGCCCTTGCTGCTACGCAAGGATGGAGTCTTCATCAGATGGATGTCAAGACCGCTTTTCTGCATGGTGCAATAAAAGAAGAGGTGTATGTAGAACAACCTCTGGGGTTTGAAGTCCAGGATCGGGACACACATGTCTGCAGGTTGAAGAAAGCCCTTTATGGGTTGAAGCAAGCACCCAGAGCTTGGTACGAGAAGATAGATAGCTACTTGATGAAGCTGGGCTTCACTCGAAGTAATGCTGATCCGAACCTTTACTTCAAGGTTGTCCAGGGGAAGCCTCTCATTTTGGCGCTGTATGTGGACGACCTCTTCCTGACAGGTGCTGACCCTCTCATTCATCAATGCAAAAGGGAGCTCGCTGCTGAGTTCGAGATGAAGGACCTAGGACTGATGCACTACTTTCTAGGTCTGGCAGAAACCTGGAGAGATTTTCCTTTCTCAAGGAAAATACATTGTGAAACTTCTAGAAAGATTTGGTATGGTGGACTGCAAGTCCGTGTCAACAACAATGGAACTCAACTTCAAGAAGTTGAGTGGCAGCGCTGCTGGGCCCGTATTGGCAAATCCTACTGAGTATCGTCAACTCGTAGGGGCCCTGATCTTCTTAGTGAACACCCGTCCAGATATATGTTTTGCAGTGAACACTTTGAGTCAACAGATGGTTGAACCTCATCACTTTCACTAGGTTGGTGCCAGGAATCTTTTGAGATACCTTCGGGGCATGATAAACCATGGGCTGAGATACACTACCGAGAGCGTGACACTCCGTGGATATACTGATGCCGATTGGGCTGGCAGTGTGGTGGATCGTAAGAGCACATCGGGATGCTGCTTCAATCTTGGTTCTGTTTCGATTTCATGGATGAGCAGGAAGCAAAAGTCGGTGGCTTTGAGCACCGCAGAGGCCGAATACATTGCAGCAAGTATGGCATGTTGTGAAGTAGTTTGGTTGCGAAAGCTCCTTAGTGAGCTGTTTGGACATGTGATAGATACCATCGTGATACTCTGTGATAACCAGAGTGGGATTCGCTTGACCAAGAATCTTGTGTTCCACGATCGCTCCAAGCATATTGATATCAGGTACCATTTCATCCGGGATATGGTACAGCAAGGCGCCGTAAGGCTCGATCATATAGGAACTGATGAGCAGGTCGCGGATATTCTTACTAAGCCCCTGGGGAAGGTCAAGTTCCTAAGCTTCCGTGAGAGACTTGGTATCGTGGAACAACCCTATGATGTGGGTCCTGTTGGACGATGAGCTCGAGGAGCTCTGGGGGGCTTTGGGGACAGCTTCTCGGAGCTATGAGCAACCACAAGGCTAGGCTTGCCAAACCTTGTTGGTGTGCTTGGACCCCACCATTGTGATTATTGAGTTGGTTCACCTCTCATTATCTGTGCCCCGTATGCATCCTACCCATTGAGTTCGGGGCTCATGGGAAGTACCTCTCATTTGGCCAATGAGATGGGAAAAGCTAGAGACCAGTAGCAAAGACTGATGGACGCATCAGAGATTGCCGTACTCTCTATCTAGGATGGCATCGTGTCCAACCACTTGATCTCGGACTTCAGTCTAGCGAGGTCTCGTTGCAAAGCGGACCACTTGTCGATGAACCAACTTCGGGTTGGTTGGAGACTCTTTGTGAGTTCGATAGAGGTTTCAGACCTCTGGGCAGAATTTGTCAGCGGGGGGATGATGTCTTTGTGACTGACCCACTTCTGTTCTGAAATAAAGAGGCCAGCAAAGCAAGTTACGGCGGGATGACGCACGATGTTTGATTGCACTGATGGATGGAGTTCTCCCTAGTTGAGAGGAAGTGTTAAATTTGGACAACTAGGTCCAAACTCCATCTTCAGAGGTTTTGATGAAGATTCCAATATTTGTATTGATTCCTTCTTTTCGAGAGGTGTAAATTCCATATAAAATTGATTTTTAACCGATGAGCATTTATTTTGAATTTATTATTTATAATAAATTTAAGTGTTGCAGTCGACTCTAATGCCTTTACACCCCCACCGTATGTGTCACACACCTCAATGATGGATACAAATACAACAACGTTGGAAAGCATTTCACTCACTCAACATCGACACATCTTCTCCTCCTCGATTATCTACGAGCATCCGAGAAGCGCTTCATCTCCCACGTGAGAAGAAGGACGAAATCTACCTGCGAAAGGACGAAATTCTACCGTAGCAAATTTTTCTCAGCGCAGTTTCGAAGTTTGACCAGCGTTGACTTTGGTCAACGCATGGTCCGTTTGAGCTGAAATTTTGTGGAGAGTTCGATTTTTGAAGGCTGTACTCATTGGCACAAAAATCGAGGTCAAAAGGTTGACCGAAGTTGGAGCTACATTGACTTTATTGTTGCTGCCCTGCGTTGACTTTTTCTGGACTGCGTTGACTTTTATGGGGTTGACTGGATGATTGATTTGAGGACTGTTGTTACACATTTTGGGTTGGCCGACCAAGAAGACTTTGTTGGTTGAAGCATCCTGCTGACCACCGTAACGCACCAGCACATTCTCCTGTTTCTGGTTCGTCTTCTATAGATCCACTGGTATGTTCTATCATCATTTTTACTTAACTGTTTATGTGATTGCTGTTATAAAAGTAAAGTTGCATCAAGCATAGAACATCTACAAAAATTTACAACTTCATTATTATCTTGGTATTGAAGTTGATAAAAAACCACAACATATTTTCATCTCTTAGAAGAAATATGTTGATAAGTTATTGAACAGATATAGTATGCCAGAATGTAATCTTGTTGCTTCTCCAATGGAGCAGAATTTGAAACTCATTTCCGAAGAAGGGAAGTCGTTTGAAGATCCAACAAAGTATAGGCAACTTGTTGGCAGTGTGATTTATTTGTCTATTACTCGTCCTAATATAACTTTTGCTGTCGGCATTCTTTCCAGGTTTATGCATATCATCCTTGTGAGGGGCATTGGGTAGCAGCAAAAAGAGTTTTGAAATATTTAAAAGGAACTCAAACTTATGGCATCAAATATTCCAAAGTTTTAGACTTCCATCTTGCTAGTTATTCAGATTCAGATTTTGATGGAGATAAAGAAAATGGAGTTTCAACTTCTGGATATTTGATGAATCTTGGATAAACAGCGATCAGTTGGAGATCGCGCAAGCAATTTGTTCCTGTTGATTCTACCACCGAGGCTGAATATGTTGCAGCAACTCAAGCCACTAAGGAAATCATTTGGCTTCGGAAAATACTCGAAGATTTACAGGAGAAACAAAAAGCTTCAACTCCTCTATTTGTCGACAACTCTTCTGCAATTCAGTTGGCCAGGAATCCAAAGTTTCATGATCGAACCAAACATATCAACACCAAGTATCATTTGATTTGACATCATGTAGAGACCAAAACTATTCATCTGACACATTATCCAACTTCTGAACAAATTGCAGATATTTTTACTAAAGCATTAGGGCGTGAAAAGTTCGAAAAATTTAGATCCTTACTTGGTATGTTAGATGTCCCTTCGAATTAAGGAGGGAAATGTTGCAATCCTACGGGATCCTACAGGATTCTTTTCAGTTAGGTTAGATAGTTAGTTATGATCAGTTAGATCAGTTAGTAATTTAAGTATAAATGTAATGCTGATTTCATGAAATAAACACACAGATCACATGTTAATGAGTTAACCCCAACCGTAGCCCTTGTCAATCGAGATGCAGGCACTTAAACTGACTATATTGTACTGCAAAGAGGTTAGTCACGTATGGGATTTACCTCTTCTCATTAGATATTAAGAGACATTAAGACAGATGTTGCTATCCATCGCTATTGAAGAGGAGGGAAGGTATAAGACCCCTTGGAGACCTTCAATTTTTATTTTTAATTCAGAAATTCTGTTCTCATTCAAATATGGCAAAGAACATTTGTACTTATATTGTGTAAAATTCATATATTTTGTTATAAAAATAATTTCTATTTTATATAAAATTTAAAATATCTTTTTAAGTATAACTCATTTATAATATTTGTAGCATATTGCAACTTTTAATGTAAATAATAATTTAACAATTGATAATTAGAGTTATGGAGCGACTAGAAATACCTTTGATTTTATATAATTTAGTTTAGTGGTGTAGCTCCTTGTAGATTAGTTGTCCTCATTTGCAAATTGAGCTGTCCAAATTGGATTTACCTCCCAACTGGCTAAACACCAACTCTCTGGCTCTCTAGCTATAGAAAATCAAGATAACCTAACTCTCTGTGCCCAAAGTTCAAGAACAACACCCAATCTTCCGATATATCAACCTTCCACAATTCGTCTCTCATATCAACAATTAGTATCCCTCTTACAGTTCACAGTCTCTCTTTCCATAATGATAAATCACAGTACTTCCTTCCAAAACAATATCACTTGTCCCTCTCTTCGAACCCTTCCCAAAAAAAAAAAAAAAAACCAGATCCACCTCCTTACCCCATTTGCTTTCCCTTTTCCAAGATTTTTTCAACCACCCACATCAATGGTCATCTACCACTGTCTAGATATGTTGGGAAGAGAAATAAAATATAATATTAAATGATTTCAAAAATGATTAAAACTAGAGTTGCGAGTCCTCTCTTGCCTTTTTCATGCAAGCTTATAATTTAAACATAAATATTATCTCATGTACATGGCAACCACCATACTCATTTAATACACCATGCCAACCAATAAATCAAGTCAAAGAGAACATTTAATACAACTACATATTTATATGCAATTTAATTTTCAAATTATTTAACAATTAGTTAAATATTTAGTAACTTAGTTTAATAACTAATACATCAAGGAGTTGTATTAGCATGTGCTGTACATTTTTCTGAACAAGTGTTGTTGCTGAAAACGAACATACACTAGTCTCTGTTATTTGGCTTTTGATGCCAGTGGCATTGTAGGTATTGTACATAGGTGAAACATATGTGTTCTAATAATTACTGGCAACAGTTTATTTGGTTTTGTGTTTCATAGGTTGCTATGATGAATACTGTTGGAGTCTGTGAAATGTGATCAACACATAGAGATATATGAGAAAACATCCTACTGCCAGTCTGCCACTGCACTGCATTAGAAAAAATAGCTGTTGCACATGATCATTCTGGGAAGATATCCTACTTGCCATCAAATCTTCTAAGTGTAATATTGACTTGCAGTTGCAATTTTTTATCCTGGCATTTGGGAGTAGCTTTCTATGAATTTGGTTGCATTGTGGTTTACCGAAGCTACAGTTTCATAATCAGGTATATATGTGAGACCTTTAGGAACAGTTTCATAACCAGGCACATATATGAGACCTTCATGATCAAGCCATCAGAGTTATTATACTTGGTTGCTAGTATCTCTCCATCATACTTTGTGTTATTCTGGTCAACATTGGTGGATTGCATGTTAGGACTATTTCTGTAAAAATATATTTAAATGATATTATCACATTCTGAATTAAAATTGGTCGTGACATGGTATAATAATTTATGCACCATCTTTGATAACTAAACTGAAGTCACGTTCTTGTCATCAAATTATTTTAATGTTCTACTGTTTTATCTTTACTATGTGTAACATTATTTGTTCTTCGACATATTTTCAAGGTTCATTTGCATATTCTTGTGACGCTTTTGCTATTTCTAGTCTGTGTGCATTGTGTCTGTTATAAGCTGTAGATACAACCACTATGGGTCAAAGAAGAATGATCCTTCCTATCATAAGACTAATATTATTTGCATATCTTTTATTATTTTATGCGTTGGCTCAAAATCAAATTCCCCTGAATTAAGCAATCGTCTTGTACCAGATAAAGAGCTGGATGTTATCGAGATGGCTGTCTATGGAAATGTGATACGACCAGGGCTTCAGTGCCGGTGCAAATCTGTTGCTGAAATGCTTGGACAGATGAAGTCGAAAAGCCCTCAGATGGCATGCGAGTTGCCATATAAAGAATCATAATAGATAGAGAAGACTGGCTGCCTGGTGCCATGTTGA
Organism: Pinus albicaulis; assembly: GCA_034641835.2. Classification (NCBI taxonomy): domain Eukaryota; kingdom Viridiplantae; phylum Streptophyta; class Pinopsida; order Pinales; family Pinaceae; genus Pinus; species Pinus albicaulis. The sequence goes on from CM076572.1 coordinate 572,908,283, forward strand.
TGGTCACGTGCAGGTGAACAAATGACAGGTTGCCATGAAATGAATTTGAAAATTGGAGAGTACTGGGTTTAGGAATTTTTCTGATGATTACAGGGAATATAACACGAAGTTGCGTGTCCCATTCTTTTAAGTGAATGATCATGGCCTTTGGCTCAGTATTATTATGTATGCTTCTCTTAAGAAATTAATAGTGATTCAGAGTTCAGTTAATGATATCGGACTCGGCTTGTGGAAGTTAATTACAACCAAAAAGACTGTCAAGCTTATTTCAGGTTGGGTTTTCTGGTTTCACATGAAAGGTTTATAGTAAAATTGTGCTTGCCTTGACATTTTTGGATTCGAGCTGTGTTACAAATTCAGGTAGCACCGATGTTTCAGGTAATTACCTTCTGAATTAAAATTGGTGGTTGCATGGTAGAGCAATATATACACCATTTTTGATTAATAAACTGAAGTCGTGTTCTTGTCATCAAATTATTTTTATAATGCTTTAATGCTGTTTTATCTCTATTGTGTGTACCATTATTTGTTCTCTGACATATTTGCAAAGGTTCATTACAATTTTTTGTGACACTGTCCTTATTTCTATGATGTGCATTGTGGTTCTTATAAGTTGTAGATGCAAACACTAAGGGTCAAGGGAGAACGATCATTTCTACCATAAGCCTAGTATTGTTGTGCATCTTTTATGGCACAAAATCAAATTGCCTTGAATTAAGCAATCTTCTTATATCAGACAAAGAGCTGGATGTTATTGAGATGGCTGCTCATGGGAATGTGGTACGACCAGGGCTCCATGGCTGCTGCAAATCTGTTGCTGAAATGTTTGGATAGCTGAAGTCGAGAAGCAATCAGATTGATAGAAAGAACATGCACAAACACTAATGAAGGCAATTCAAAAAACCTTAGGGCATAGCTTGCCCGTCCCTTCATTAAATAGATTTTACAATGCATATAGAAATTTCTAGAATTAACTAACTCTAAAAATACTAGTTATATATAATTAGCTTGGACTGGCAACTAAGTGTCTTACTGAAGTTAACATGCAACTAATTGCTCACTCTAGTTAAGAGGGGAGATTACTGTACTTTAACACTCTCCATTATTCTCAACTGTTACATTTAGTGACAATGCCTAAGTGTTGTCTCTGAAACTCAAAAGCATTTCCCCAATGACTTGGTGAAGATATCTGCCATTTGATCTCTAGATCCACAAAATTGAAGAGATATATCCGCATTGTTGATAAGCTCGCCAATGAAGTGATATTTGGTCAATGTGTTTGCTTTTGCAGTGAAACACATGATTACAGGGAAGTGCAATCACTGAATTATTATCACAGAAGATAGGAGTTGGCTCCTTATTCTTTTCAGGCTCAAGATCACTTATCAACCTTAATCAAATTGCTTGGCATGTTGCTCTTGTTGCTGCTGCATATTTTGCTTCTGCTGATGAGATGGCAACAATAGGTTGCTTCTTGGATGCCCATGAAATTAGTCCTGTACCTAGTGAAATGCATAACCTGAGGTACTCTTTTTGTCATCAATACTTCCTGTAAAGTCACTATATGTGTAACCAACAAGATGACTGTCTTTTGAATCAATGTACAAAATTCCATACTGTATTGTTCCTGCAATATACCTTAAAATCCCTTTTCCTGTTTTCCGATGAGTTTCTTTTGGTGACTCCATGAACTTGGATATAATACTCATTGAATACATTATGTCAGGCCTTTTTGTTGTGAGATACATTAGGCTGCCTACTAGCTGCTTGTACAAAGTGGAATTGATTGTTGGACTGTTGTTATCTTTGTTTAACTTGCTTCCTCAGACAATTGATGTGTCTTCTGGCTTGCATTCACTCATCCTGAATTTTATCAAAATATCATTTACATATTTTTTTTGACAAATGAATATCCCTTTTTCAGATTGTTCAACTTCTATTCCAAGAAAATATTTCGCGTGACCAAGATTGGTCATATCAAATTCTTTCTCCATGGCTGTTCGAAAAATCTTCAAGCTTCAAATTTCCTGTATAAATCATATCATCAACACAAATGCAAACAAGTAAATATTACCTTGCAAATCTGTTTTTGTATAAAGAGTGGATTTATTCATGTTGTGTTTGGCTCCTTTGTTAAGCATATCTGAATCAATTTTGCTGTACCTTGCTCTAGGGTCTTGTTTTAAACCATACAAAGCCGTCTTTAATCTGTAAACTTTATGTGCTTGAACCTTGATTTCATACCTTGGAGGTTGATCTACCTAAACTTTTTCCTTTAGGTTCCCATTTAAATATGTTGATTGACATCCATTTGGTAAATTGGCCAATGATTCTTTGTTGCTATTATTAATATGTTCTGACATTATCCAATCTCTTTACTTGTGTGAAGGTTTCTTCTTAATCCACTCCAAGTAGTTGTGCAAAGCCTTTTGCTACCAATATGGCTTTACGCTTTTCAATTTCTTCCTTTTCATTAAACTTGGCCTTATAAACCCATTTGACTTCAATACTTGTTTTTCCTTCTGGTAGATCTACCAAACTCCATGTATCATTATTCTGTATGGCTGCAATTTCTTCATTCATAGCTTCAACCCATTCTTTATTTTTGATTGTTTCTTCAAAGTGTGTTGGTTAGAAAGACAATAAAGTTAGATGTATTTGTTCATTATCTAGTTGTTCATAAATCTCTCTCATACGTGTTTTCTGCGAAATGGTGGATTCAGATTTGCTGCTTGAGGATGGACTATGCACACTCTTGTCCTCCTTGGGTTGTGCCTTCAGTTGGAACTTTTTGGTGTGGCAATCTTTGTCTTGGTTGTTCTACTTCTGTTACATCACCCGGTTCAAATTCATGCAGAGAAATTTGATTCCTATTTGCCCCTTTATCTTGATCATTCCATGCTTGATCTTTAAAGAATTTAACATCTTTTGAAATAATTGTTTTCTTGGTGATATAATTGTACAATTTGTAAGCCTTTGTTTCTTCACTATATCTAACAAATATGCATTTTTCACTTCTTCATCCAATTTCCTTCTCAATTCCTCTGGAATATGTGCATATGCTACACAACCAAAGATCTTCAAGTGTGATACACTTGTCTTCACACCACCCCAAGTTTACAACGGAACTTCGTCTTTGACACTTTTGGTTGGTGACCTGTTCAAAATATAAACCAAACATGTTATTGCTTCTGCCAAATACTCATTTTGCAAATTCTTTGCCTTCAACATGTTTCTGTCAATCCAAGAAAAACCCATGCCAATGAAACCAAATGAACCAAATAATCAAATGCATGTGCCATGCATTCACATCTCAGTGAAGAAATCACACACGCAAACTGTTATCTGCAAAATCTTCCTACTAAAGCTATTGATCTAAGTTTCTCCTTGCGGTCCTTTACTTTCCATTGCTTGCCCTTTTCCTTCATTTGCTTGCTTTCTCTCTCCTCTTGGATCTCTCTCTCTCTCTCTGAAACTGATCCATGCCAAAACTGAAAAAAGTTTTGAACTATTTCTCTAATACCTTTTCATCATTGATGTCTCATCTTTCTTCATTTTTGTTCATTTTTCTCTAATTTCCCTTACATGCATATTTGTGTCTCTTTGCCTTCATTTTCTCTTATTTTCCTTATTTTTCATAATTAAATGTCAATTATTTTCTCTTTTCCTTTGCCAATTTCCATAGCCATTAATAAACCAATGACTACTATGATGTTTACCCAATATTCAACTTGTAATACATGTCCCATGACTTTGGTTTTACTTTTTCCTTTAATATCCTTTATTATATGAAATTTTAAGTCGTGACTATTAAGAAACCACATCAATTTTTTATGATTGTAGAGAAATTCCACAAGCTAGGTTTTGTAAAAGATTATGGGAGATAAAGATAGTTCCTGTGAAAATATTACCAATGGGAGAGAATGATTGCCAGTTTAACCCAAAGAATTAGGATGATGTTGTTTTCTTGATAGTTAAGGAGTTGCTCAGGATCTCCTTATCATAGGTGGGGTGTTTTTGAATGGTGTCGGAAAATTCTCACTATGATAGGTCATCAAATGCCCTTGCTAGGTGAGAACTGCAACAATAGCATAATCAGAGGTGTCTGTCTCAATTTCAAATGGTTGTTGCAGGTCTGACAATGTGAGTACTTGTGCAGAGCAGAGATGGTGCTTCAACTCAACAAACACCATCTGTTGGGACTCAGACCAGAATTTTTTTTCTTTCGCTCCGTCCTTGGTTTCTTGACTCAAATGCCAAGTGATATGGGAGAATCCCAACACGAACCTCCGATAAAAATTGGTAAGGCCCAAAAAGCTGTGAAGCTTTGTTAGAGTGGTCGAGGTTGGTCAATCCTGAATGACTTGGATCTTAGCTGGATCGACATTCACGCCTTGCTCATCAATGATGTAGCCTAGATATTGGACCCGACCCATGCTAAATATGCGTTTCTCCAAGTTGGCACACAATTTATGCTGTTGCAGGTTTTGAAGGACTTGTCGAATGTTTCTTAATACACTCAAAGAATTTAAGAAACTTGTTTCTTGTTGACTTCATGGGTACACTGACACTAATTGGATAAAAAATGTGGCTGACAGGAAGAGCACATCAAGGTGTTGTTTTAGCCTGGGGTTTTCCATGATATCTCGGATGAGTAGGAAGCAAAAGTCCGTTTCCCTTAGCACGATTGAGGTTGATTACATTGTTGCTAGCACAACTAGCTGTGAGGCAATATGGTTGAGGAAACTCTTTGGAGAGTTGTTTGAGTAGGTATTGGATATGACGGTGATTTACTGTGACAACAAGAGTGGGATCTGAATTTCAGAGAATTTCATGTTCCATGAAATATCGAAGCACATTAAGATCATATATCACTATATTCGAGATATGGTGTAGAGAGGAGTTGTAAGACTCCATCACATTTCGAACGATGAGCAAATAACTATATACTTATCAATCATTTTCCGAAAGGGAAGTTCCCGTTCTTCAGAGAGCTTGGACTGATGGATGTGACCATTCTGAGAAGTGGTAATGGTTGATCGAGAACACTGAGCTATTATCTTCCCCCCTTTCGAGCTCTAGGAGGGGAATGGAGTTGAAGAGCGCCTGGGGTTGAGGGAACTCATGGACAATATGATATGTTTGATACTTACTAGAAATGGTAAGTGTGTATCTCCCCTATTGTTAGTCTAAGGATGTGTATGATCCATACCATAAATGGTAAGTGCATATCTCCCCCCTATTGTCAAGTCTGGGACTTGTCTGCGTATACCCTAGTATGCATCCTACCCATAAGTTGGGCTTCTTGAGATTTCCACCCATCTGGTCAATGGGTGAGGATACTTAGGATGTGTCTGATCCTTACCACTTGTGGTAAGTGCGTATCTCGCCCAAGTGATGGGATGCAATTGCTCTACCACTTGATTCTTGAAGATCAAGATGGGAAGATCAACAAACAATAAGATGTGTGTGATCCTTACCTCTCATGGTAAGTGGTATCCTGCCTATTGTCATTGGATATAGGGTGGCAGATTAATCTCCCCTATGATGATTCTTCTTCTTTAGATTGAGACATCATTGTTCAACTAGGATGAAGGTCATGGAACTTGACCTAGCGACCAAAAGGGCTTGGAGGATCCTTACCCTTGTGGTAAATTGATCTCCCCTACCGTCAATTGTGGATTATTCTACTTCTATGAGATGATATGAGACAAGATGAGAAAAGATGAGACATGATGCAACAAACTTGTACATCTGAGATGAGACTTACGATGCAGATGGAAATTCCTCCTTAGTTAAGAGGGAGTGTTGAAATTTGGGGATGTTATGGGATGAATTTCCCCATAGGAACCCAACTATCCCAAAAAATGCCATCTTTCCCCAAAAGGAAAATTCAAATTTGTTAAAAGAATTATTATTAATGTTGATAAATTTGGAACTTGGGCAATTAATCATAAAAGTATTTGGAAAATATATTAAAATATTAAAATGGGCAAATTTGAATGTAAAGTATTTCCCTCTTAAACTTTAAACTCAGATTGACCTTTGATGGCTTGAATGTATATAAAAGGAGGATCGATCCATCTCCAAATGTGGAATTCGGATCACACATTTATGAGATTCACGTTGTATTTGTAACTTGCATTCTATCTAAGAATCACACCTATTTGTGACTCACATCTCACTGTAGTTCAATATTCTCTGTGGCATGCACTGACTTTGTGGCTCATTATTTCCTGTGGTTCACTATCCCTATGTCACACTTCTAATCTCCATGGCTAGTTGTCACAGTGGCTCGCATTACTAATATGTGACTTTCATATGTATTCTTATGGCTCTTGTTCACTTATGTGGCTCTCTCTTTCATTACAGAGGCTCACATTAATAATTTGTGGCTCACTCTTTTATTATGGTGGCTCACACTCTTCTCTGTAGCTCGCTCTTCTATTACAATTACTCACATATGTATTCTCGTGGCTAGTGTTCACTTATGTGGTTCGCTCTTTCATTACAAAGGCTCACATAACTAATTGATGGCTCGCTCTTTTATTATGGTGGCTCACACTTTTCTCTATAGCTTTCTCTTCTATTATAATGACTCGCATATGTATTCTTGTGGCTAGTGTTCACTTCTATGGCTCACTCTTTTATTACGGTGGCACACACAATACTCTGTGATTCGCATTTGTTATTATAGTAGTTCTATGGCTTGCATCATGTTCTATGGCTCACAATGTTTCAGTGATTTGCATGTATCATCTATGGATCGAATTCATACTTAGTATGGATGTAACCTTTGGCATGGAAACAACCTCAATATATGAATCAATTGTTGAGACTTTGTAGGGCTGTAGGTTAATACAATTCTCTTCATGATAATTACTTGAGAGCTTATTTATGTATTTTCTTCTTTAGCTTAGTTAATCTTTCATCAAGTCAATTATCAAAGTACTCAGTGAGATGTAGAGACATAATTATTTTCACTTGTAATTGAATTCCTTGAAATGTAGTTAGGAAGGTAAATCTCTGATTTACCTTCCTCACTTTCTACCACCTTTAGATCACTGTCTTGACTTTGAGAAACTCTTTCCTCAGATACTTTAAACTCAGAGATGTTCTTACTGTAACCTTCTTGCACCTTCCGCAATCTGTTGCACCAATCCTATACCTTATTGTACCTATCCGCAAACTGTACCTTCAGTCATTTTCGCAATCTGTACCTTTCAGTCACTTCCACAATCTGTACCCTTCAGTGACTTCCGCAATCTGCACCTTCTGTACCTTTTAATTTTAGATGAATCCGCATTTCTTGCTCCTCCAAATGAGCCGCAGGACAGTCACATATAGGTGATTGATCCAGCTATATTAGGCCGACCAATCATCTGATATTTAGGCCGACTTTATAGCTTGTAATTTAGGGCGACTTGTAGATTATTTTCTCCGGCATTTTATGTGGCATTACCTCACATATATTCCAACATTATTGTAGGTTGTTTTCGCTATATTTTGAGCTTGTCTTCCAACACTTCTGGAGGGCTGTTGAGAGCTTCTTTACAGGGTCTAGGAGCATATCCATTTGAACTAGATCCTTCATGATTTTGACACTTAATCCTATTTATACCTAGAAGACAAAAACCTAAAGACATCAAGAAGAAGTCTATCTACATAATAAAATCTTGCTCATGAAACTCATGAAGCAAGTAGAACAAAGTACATTTTATTATCTTTGTCTCATTCTTTTCATAATTACATAGTCAACATGAAGACCGACCTAGTTACATTTTACAACACTTCCTCTTAACTAGGGAGGTATTCATATTGTTACATGATCACTTTCAATCTAAAGAATCTCATAAGAAAAATCGGATTGGTAATCGCATCTGTATAACATCATATCAACCAGCATTGTCCTAGTGCAAAGCCTTGACTAACAACCCCATCTCTTCAACGAGATAATGGGCTTCAATGCCGGCGAGACATATGACTTATAGACACCTTCGTCATTGTCTCTCCAAGGTACATACTCCACCCGGGTGTTCTCAAAGTATGACCTTCTTGGACTATTCTTCTCTTGGGTAGCTAGCCCTCAAAGAATATCGGTCCCCGACTACTCTTATTTTGAATGCCCTAACACATTCTCAAAGAGTATCGAACGCTAGATGATTACCCAATCCTCCATTCTGTCTTCCCAAGACCAGAATGATGTGTCTATCTCTCCCTCTCAACCGGGGAGGACCTATTCCACGAGGGAATGTACTCATTCCTAAACAATGAATGTACCTAAGCTCATTCTTAGGAATTACCAAGTTTGTTCCAAGAAAGAAACTTATCATCAGACTCCCTCTTAACCAGGGACCTCCAACAGCAATGGTGAGACACCCAGCTGCTCATGAAGAATTCCTGTCCTTGATGTCATAGATTTTGATATTGAGGAATCTCCAACTTTTAGCTTCATAGGGCACAGATCATCTATCACTTTCATCCCGAGTCATGTCAGCTATTAGAAAGTGATTCACCAGACTTTCTTACCTGCTCCATTGTTATGCCATGCTGCTTTCCTTCGAATGATCTCCAAGGATAATACATCCTTTCTCATGATTGGCAGCGCTGCACAAACTCATCCAGATAAACATGTACATATGAACTTTTAGAACAAAAGTTACCTTAGTGATGATCTTTCACCATGACATCTTCCCATAGGTATCGACATCCTTCATACAAATTGACACATCTTCTAATGATATGTTTTGTCAAGAGTCTTCTTATTTACCAGACTTCTGTCAGAGTCTACATATCCTCCCAGTAGATCTCCTAGTCACATCTTCTTGCCTTTCGGATGATAGCAACCTTTTGACATGGTTGCATGTCATGATCTCTTCCTCTCTGCACATTCTTTATTCCCAGGAACGTATAACCTTTCTAGTTTCTTATTCATATACAACCACCTCATATTCCATGAGGACATATTATGTTGATTTCATCTGTCCGTGCACTGAGAGATACTCCTTCATAGATCATACTTTTAAATACGAGAGTTCATTACTTGCAACCATATAACATGACATCATAGCATCCAATGCTAGCATATAAATATATACATACCTCATACCTTTTTCCCTCGAGTCATCCTGTAGCAATTTTTTAAGAATGAAGAGCTTCATTCCCTTGACTTGTTTCATTAATCACATCCCAGAAGTATGTTTCTATGATGACCCTTGCTCTTGATGACTACTTTCTATTAGTAAAGTTTGTCAAAGAGGTTTCCCGTAGTTGATTCACCAGGAGCCCTTGCCATGCTTCGATTAGGATGCTACATTGCATATAACCAACAGAAATCAATTCCTTATTCATAAGTTTGTGTGATTTTCCTCGAACTTCTTTTCTTCAGCTTCCTCCATCCTTTTTGGTGATATGAGCTTCCTTTCTTTCTCCTATTGAGATTGTCCCTTTAGGACCATCTTTCTTGTAATGTCCATAAGTCTTCCACTTTTCTTAAACTTTCCTTTTCCTTCTGCAAATGTTTGAGTCTTTTATCCTTCAACATTTTTGCCCTTGATTTGTCTTTTTCCATCTTATTTATTGCATAGAATAGTTATTTCATCTTATCTTATATTCTCTTGATGTCTCCAATCCTTCATAGGCTTTTCATGACTTTAATTTCTTCGAGGACTGTGACTACCCTCCTCATGCAAGGATTCTTGGTAACCCAACCAGCTTATAGATCTCCCTGCAAAAACAAAGTCATTTAACCAAATTTGATTATAGAATGAAAGATACTTACTTGATAAGTGAAGATAAAGTCTTCAGCTTGATTTCTTCGATGGCAATGAAGAAAAGATGTGTTAGTGCTTTCACTTTGGATGATCTTCTTCAAAGGTAAGGACTAGATCCTTGTTGTAATGATGATAATGCCTTCTTTTGGTTGTGATGCAGGAGCATTAGACCCGAGACAACTTTCGTACATAAATAAATGTAGGAGGGGGTCTTATGTTTTGTTTCCCTATGTAAATATCCATAGTTGAGTTATTTTAATTGATTAGAAAGGAAAATATTGTAACTGCTCGAATGATTGAGGGGCACTCAGAAGTTAGGCTAATTTAGGAGTCCAAGAGTCATTCAGGAGCTGAATCGATTCCTTGTAGTATGTATAAATATAAACCTCTGTGATAGAGTCGGGAGACGAACCTGCACAGGAAGGGCTACACAGGCCTGCACCTGTACTTGCAGAGAGCTACATAGGAAAGGAAGAAGGCCATCAGATTGAAGATATGGCCAGTCAGTAACTGTATGTCAATTCATCGTGCAAGTAAGAAATATTTCAGTATATCTGTGTCTTGTGGACTTAGTTTATGTGTGAATGTATATCTGTGTTTCTTAATTAAGTTCTGTGCGTATATGCATGCATCCTGGCGGAGAATAATCCGAATCCGTGATAATTGAGAACCCTGTGATGGGATTAATGGTGCTCTGTATACAGTTCGTGGAATCGATGTAAATAATGTTGACACTGTCGACAGGGAGGTGATAGAACCGTGAGTGTATGCCCCAGCAGGGGCATGGTTTAATTCATGCATAAGCGATATTGGTGGGATTCGGCGTAATAGAGAAACTACATTTGTTTGTTGTAAATTGAACCCCTAACCGGAGTCATGTATTAAGATCCACCGAAGTTAACGGTGGCATGGTATTGCAACTCTGCGGAGGGTCGAGCACTGTATAACGATGAACGAAGTTGAATTGTGAAGAGACCAGCGTTGAGATGGTGCGAAGAACTGGAACCTGGGGAGGCGGAACCTTGACCAAGGAACAGTAACAGTGGTTTAACCTGGAGAGTGGTATTTTCTGCACCACCATTATACGGAGAATGGTATTGGCGAATTCGTAGCGATTCCATAGACTATGTGCCACGTGGCTAGGCCACTGTTTCAAAACCACCGTTTAAACTGTGATTTCACGCGTTATATATCGACCGAAGACGCCGAGCAAAATGGATTTGTACCGTTGATCTGGAGGTTCGAGATCTAATGGTGAGCGCTTGTTATAGGTGCGCAGAGGTTAACGGAGGTGCGCTGAGGTTAGGTGAGGTACGGTGTACGCGTTTGTATTGTGGGGCCCGGCGGAGTTTTTTTTTTTTTTTTACAAGAGCGGTTATGATTTTGTATTAGATCTTGGCCAAATGCCATCCAAGGTTACAATGTGTCGGGCCTAGCCCTTAGATTTTCTGTCTTTGTCTGAGAATAGGTTCCAAGTGTTGGAAATCCTTCAGTTTTCCACATGACTAGATGTTCCATATTTGTTATTTTTCCTAACTTATGTAAACACACAAATTGTTGTAAAATAAGACGAAAAAACATGGCAACTTTATGGGATGGAGTCCCACTCCTCCATTTCATCTATCAAAAGGGAGCCTTCTGAAAGCAGCACCGCCTTGTTGGCTTCCGAATCTGCCTCTTTATTGTTTTCTCTCAAAACATGGAGAAAGCTTGCAGTTCGAAAGTCTTTCAGCATGCTTCGAATTCTTAATATTGTTCTAGCTAGTCGAAGATCTGAAGGAGAGGAGTTCTCCACTAGAATTTTGATGATAGTCTGAGAATCTCCTATGACACTTAAATCTGAAATACCAGAGGCCTTTGCTTGTTTAATACCCTGCAGAAGTGCCAAGGATTCAGCTTGAATGCTTGTTGAGTGCCCGAGGCCCCATGCATACTTAATCTCTGTTCTGCCCTCCTTGTTGTTTATAATTCCTCCTGCCCCAGCGAGACCGGGATTGCCTTTCGCAGCCCCATCGAAGAATAAGCAATGTCTATCTTGTCTGATGAGTAAATCTGATAGTTCTTGTTTGTTTCCTCTGAATTGCCACTCTTTTGTGTTATTTTGCTGCCTTGTTTCGTCAGAGAAGTGTAAGCCCATTGAGTCTCCCCAATCTAGGTCCTTTTGATTTAAATTGGCTTCCGATAACTGATCACCCAAGTTTTCTTTCCAAAGATTTTTTACTTTGATGCTGATGAGATGAGGATTTAGTTTTTCATTTCTAAAAATTCTTCTGTTTCTCTCGAGCCAAATTTGCCAGCATGTGAATTTAGGCAAGGAAAGCCATGCTTCTTTGAATCTTTCGTTTTTAGGGAGAGTTCCTGGATACAAGCTGTGCCAATTAGCGAATAAATCTGATATAGAGACAGGGAGGTTAAATTCTGTATTCCAAAATTTCATAATGATCTGCCAAATTGCTTTAGAAAATTTGCATTCCAGTGTAATGTGCAGAGCGCTCTCTTCCATTTCACAGCACAGGTGGCATCTAGATGGGCCTTGAAAACCTGTTTTTTTAAGTTTATCTTCTGTTAATATCGCCTTATGGCACAGCAGCCAGCAATAAAAATCGACCTTTGGCATGGATTTATATTGCCACAGCGCCTTCCACACAGTGGGATTTGGGGCGACGTGTGGACGTTCTTGAGTGCACCTATACCCTTGCGCTACCGTGTAGAAGCCTGAACCTGTTCCCCAGCCCCTAGCATCACGTTTGCCTGAGTGAAGGGGCGATTTTCCATGGAGCATTGACAACAATTGAAGTCTGGCCTGCGCGTACTCTGGAGGCACGGGAGGTAAGCGCCAGCGCTGCCAAACTCTGTCCGAGAACTGTGAGATGTCCCACAGTGTGATATACCCAGCACATTCCATCCACTGTCTCAGCGCTTGCAAGGAGGTGATCGATGCTAAGGGTGGATGCATCATTATGCTGTCTTCCCAGATCTTTACGTTTTTACCATTGCCCGGTATCCAAAACGAATTTTCTTTGATGAGAGCCACTGATTTGTGGCAGCGCTTAACCAGGTGTGTTCCTGTTGTGGGCAGAGTATTTTCCAAAGATCTTTTCCTACTTCCCGTGAGATATTTTTTCCAGAGGGCTCTTTGTGCCCAGCCTGGGTGAGGAGCGATGATTCGCCAGTATAGCTTGGCCCCCATGGCTATATTTTGGGAACAGAGATCTTTGATATTTAGTCCTCCTTCCATCAGAGGCAAACAGATTTTCTCCCATCTGATTAGCGGAATTTTTCTGTCATTTAATTTGCCACCTTTCCAGAAAATTTTTCGGATGTAGGCTTCCATTTTCTTTATAATGCCTGAGGGTGCTAATAGCACAGAAAATTGGAATATAGGGAGACTGCTTAAAACTGACTTGATTAGAACAAGTTTGCCTGCAAGATTAAGCCATGAAAAGCCCCAGGCTTGAAATTTTGTCTTGAATTTGTCTAAAAGGGGGGCCCAATCTCTGCAGTAAACCAGGCTTCGAAAGATGGGGAGTCCCAAGTATATAAAGGAGGACCAATTGAGGATGGCAGCAAAGTCCAGAATTCTGGATATGGCTGAGAGAGAGTGAGCAGAGATGTTCCAGCAGTAGGCTCTACATTTGCCTTTGTTTAGGCTGCTTCCTGTAGCATCGCTGAAATCATCTAGAACTTCCTTAAACCTAATGGCAGATCGAGCTGTGGCAGCCCCCAACAGGAGGGTATCATCTGCAAAGAGCGTGTGGTTTACATTTTTCACACCTCTGGCTATATTAAGCCCCAAAATCTCCTGATCTTCCAGTTTCTGATCTAGGAAGAAGCTTAGGGCAGAGACTTGGAGAACGAAAAGCAGCGGTGAGAGGGGGCAGCCTTGCCTGAGCCCTCTTGATGCTTTGAAGAAGCCAGCTGCTCTCCCATTCACCAAGGGGGCAATCCATGGATCTGCAATGCTAGCCCGAATCCAATTTACAAAACCTAATCCAAAGCCAAACCTATTCAAAACTTCCCAAAGGAAGCTATGTCTGACCCGGTCGAAGGCATTTGCCAGGTCAAGTTTAATTACCATACCCTTTTCTTTTCGAAGTTGACTCGAATGGATCGCCTCTTGCACCAGGATGTAGTTATCAACAATCTGTCTCCCCTGAACAAATCCTCCTTGATTCTCAGGAATGATCATTGGAAGGATGCCTGCTAGCCTGTTTGCTATTACCTTTGTGATTAATTTATATCCAATGTTGCAGAGAGAGATTGGACGAAACCGACTGAATTCTTTTGCACCCTTTTCCTTGGGGATAAGGGCCAGAAAGGCAGAATTCGTGCTGCCCCCAATTTTTTGGCAATGTTGTGATTTCAGGATCATCTTGAAGAGATCTTTCTCCACAATCTGCCAGCAAGTTTGTAGGAATCTGGCCGTGAAGCCGTCCGGTCCTGGGGCTTTGTCAGGGTCCATACTGTTCAGAGCCTCTTTTATTTCTTGAATGGAGATCTTAGCTTCGAGCTGCTGATTAATAAAGGGGGAGATCTTTGTGGGAATCGCCTCCAAAAATTTGGAATTTGGATCAGTCTCTCCCTCTTCTTTGTAGAGATTTTGGAAGTGGTTGAAGGCTGCCTTCTTTATACTCTCATTGTCTTTGTGGGTCAAATTGCCATCTTTAATTTCTGCTATAGAGTTGATACTTTTCCTTGCTTGAGCTTGTTTATGGAAGAAAGCAGTATTTCTATCACCCGCTTTGAGCCATAGACTCCTGGATTTTTGTCTCCAGTGCTCTTCTTCTGAGAGGCAGGCTTTGTGATAGATTTGTTGAAGCACCTCCTCCTTGTCTAAAACTTCTTCGGTGATTTCTACATCCTCACTTTGGGCTTGGTGTTGGATAAGGTTGTCTTGGGCCTGCTTTCTCTTTTGAGCAGGGGTGGGAAGAGCTTTGGCCCATGTTTTGAGGGCAGCTTTTAACCTTCTAAGCTTTTCTTCCCATATGAAGAAGGGAGAGCCCTTCACTGGCAATTTCCAACTGTCTTGAACCAAGTTAATAAACTCAGGCTCCTTGACCCAAAGAGCGTTGAACCTGAAAGGGATGGGACCCAGATCCTTGGGTCCTGACATTTCTAACATGATGGGTTTATGATCTGAGACACTGCAAGGGAGGATGTGTAACCTGGATTCTAAACCAAGCAGTAGAAAAGAACTCTGCACTAAACATCTATCAAGTCTAGCAGCAATATAACCAGGGCCTATTCTTTTATTGGTCCAGGTGTACTTACCGTTATCTGGAGGGATATCGAGTAGGTCCCAGTCCTGCATGAGGTCTTCCACCCACTCCCTTGCTGGATCCCTAACAATTGTGCCTCCTCGCTTTTCCTCCGAGCGTAGGGTAATGTTTAGGTCACCTGCAATAATGAGATTTCCCAGGTTCTCAGTCTCCGCCAGTTGTCTGATAGAGTCCCAGCACTCCCTTTTCTCGCCTATATTATTAGGAACATAGACATTGAACAGGCAGATATCCTCCCTTGTTTCTACCGAGCGTAGCTTCAGGAATAGCCAATGGCTGTTGTGTACCTCTGAGACCTGTCTGAACTTGAGGGGGTTCCAGAGAGAGTCCAGACCCCCAGAGGCTCCCCTTGATGATACTGCTAGTCCGCTGCTTCCCTTCCAAAACTTTTTGCTGATTTGGAGAAACTCTTTGTCCTCCATTTTAGTCTCCTGGATCAGAAGAATATCCGGGGTTTCTCTTCTTATTAGGCTTCTTATTGCTTCTTCTTTTACTTTACTCCCCATTCCTCTGCAGTTCCAGGAGATGGTCTTCATCATTTATTTCTTTGATGGGAGGCTCCCCTGGAGCCATGTGCTTGATTTTTGGCCGTTTTCGTGTTCTTGCTGAGAAGTTTTTCCAACGTGGGCTGACTGCCCTGGAGTTTGTCTTTGTAGGTTTCCTGGTCTCTCTTTTCTCTTGCAGATTTGCGTCCCCTTGCAGATCTTCTTACCGAAGTCTGCGTGTCTCCGATTTCTCCTTCTTCCTCGGACTCTTCTGAGTCATGTTCCTCCTCAGAGGCTTCTGTTTGCTTTTCTTTATCCCTTGCCATGGTGCTCTCTTCGGGTCTTGTTCCTGCTGAGGTCGCTTTTTCTGCTGGTTTGTCGGTTCTCTCCTCTTCCCTGGGGGCTTCTTCCGCAGAGCTTAGGATCTCGTACCTATTTTCTTGACTTCTTGATGAGGATACGTTTTGGCCAGCGGCAGGTTGAGATCCTTGTGCCCCGGATTTCTTGTGGTTTGTCTTTGGCCTTTTGACTTGATTCCAGCCTTCCTCCTTTCCTTTTTCTGGATCGCTTTTATTTGGGCATCCTCTAGCAAAATGTCCGTAAATGTGACATTTACGACATTTGAAGGGGAGCTGTTCGTAGTCCAGGACTTGAACATGCGTCCAGCTTCCAACCTTTAGTTTGATGGCCTCCGGGAGACCCACCTCGAGATCTACCTCGACACAGATCCGGGCACAGTCATATTGATCATTGTTGCTGGCTCTATCTATGAATTTGCCCAGTGAATTGCCAATGTGTTTGAGAGAGTCCCAGTTCCAACAGTGTACCGGTAGGTTGGGGAGCCTAACCCAAACGGGGACAGCCGATGGTACGTCTACAGCCGGATCAAAGTCTGGGGTCCATTTGTTGAGGTATAGGCCCTGAGGTCCCATGAAATAGGGTCCATTCCTGAAGATCAGGTCTTTATCCTCCTTGGTGTTGAATTCGAACAGGAAGTAGCCTCTTCCAAGAAAGTACGAGGTGACTTTATTCTTGATCAGCGGCGTCCAATTCCTGACGACCCAGTTTTCGGTTGATTTAGGAGAGGGCCAGAGACCCGTAAATTGTCCCACCAAGGCTCGATCTGCAAGCGACAAGGCAACCTGGATCGGCCCCTCAGGAGGTAGGTTTACCTCTGGTACATCATCGAGCTTCTTAACGAACTTTGATGCGTCAGGCTTCTTCTTCTTAGGCAGCGAAGCAATCAAGGAGGAGAAAGCGGCAGAGTCATCCGAGGAGAAGACTGTGAGGGCCCGAGAGGCGAGCCTTGGGTCTCCATAGTCTAGATCAGAAGCTCACGTTCCTTCTCCAGACAAGAGGCATTTCCAAAGCAAACAGATCCGAGGTGCAGCTACGGATCTGGGCAGCAGAACGAGTCTCAGATCAGATGGCACCGCTCTAGGGAGGCCAGAGGCGAGATCTGGAGTCTGAGTGGCGGATCCAAGAAGGAGCGGGGCCCGGCGGAGTTATATACATATATGAATTGATTATTAATGTTATTCGACGCTTATAAGGTCCGGAGATAATATATAAATTGGAAATATGTGTAATGCATTGGGTCATTAATATAAGGCGGAGATATATGTCTGGTGGAAGATATATTAAGGTTCATAAAGTGTTGGTTAAGGTTGCAGATTATTGTTGGACCTCGCTGATAAATTAAAAGCACGATATATATAATGGTTGTTGGCGCGATATTACGTGGGTTAATATATAGTTTTTATAACCAAAGTATTATGTTGTGTGTAATGTTCAAATATGCGAAGTGGGCCATATGAATGGGGAATTGGGTGTTGAGAGATTGTAGGACAGCGCATGCTATAAAGATTGGAATTAATATCTCAAATCTCAGAGATTTGAGATATTAACACTCTCAGAATTAAGTGTTGAATCTGCCAGCATAGAAGTTAAAGAATAAAATATGAGATTGCCTGGATTGGAAGATGAATAGGCAGGAAGTTTGGAATGCATTCACACACAGTTTAAGTTTGTTTTGAAAAGTACTGGGAGTGTGGGTGAAGCGGGGTTACCCCTGCACCAAAGTGGTATCGGAGCTAGAATTTAATTAGCTCGTTGAAAAGTTTGTTTTGGAAATGCACATGTACTGAATAGGAAATGTTTGGATCTGTTTAAATAGAGGAAATTGCAGATTTGATTTGACATGCAGTGAAGGTCTCCAGATGAGCATAATCTGGATTTGAAGACAGAAGATTGTAGCAGGTAGATGCAGTGCAGGTGAAAAGAAAAGGAAAGAAACAAGATCGGTCAGGGATCTTGAGAGGTAAGAGAGTGAGCCTGGTATTTAGTTAGAGGCTGGATAAGGAGGACATTTGTAGTGTTCTCGAGAGAAGATGAGCCTTATTTGAACTCTGGTTGGAAGGTATTGTTTGTAGAATACAGAGTACAAGCAATTGAGGAAGACATCTCAGCAGAAGTAGATCACCAGCTTTGAGAGCAGTGATAGAAGAATCCAGCAAGGGATTCTGAGTGCATAAAGAGTGTGGCAGAACCTGAATTGATTCCCAACTAAGGTTGGAAAAAGAAGAAGAAAAGAGGTGTTCTTGAGAGAAGTTGCAGAGTGAAGCCTAGAGAGCAGAGAGAGTGCTCAGGAGGTTCCAAAGAGAGGGGACCAGTACTTGCCAAAAGCCGGAGCTCAGGAGAGAAGCTTGGTGAGGTGAGTTGCAGCAAGAGAGCTTGCTGTGTAGAGGCTTAGTGCAGCTTGTGAGTGAAGAACTCCTAGAGAAGGGAATGGCTACTGAGGGCCATAACAGAGACTGCAGTGATTGCAGAGGTTCCGAGAGAAACCACAACAGAAGAGTGTGTGAAGATGCCAAAGCAAATGGCATGAAGAAGAAGAAATCCACAGATGAAGAATTGCAGAGAGAAATAGCTGAGATCAGGGAAGAGATTAATGAACTGAAGAGAAGGATAGAAGAAAGCCAGAGAATTGGGTGGCTCATGAAGAAGAAGATAAAGTGGCTGAGGCTACAAAGGAAGAAGGAGCAGATGATGAATGCTTGGATGAAAAAGGAAATACTCAGGGCAATTGAGTATTTGGAGAAGGACTTGGAGATTGAAACTTCAGTTGGGACCAAGGGGTCCAAGAACCTTACATCTGACATATTTTGTATGATTGCAGGAATAGCAGGTGAACAGACTGCTGATGTTGTCACTGAGGAAGAAAATGGAGCAGCTACATGTTTTGGGGATGTCCATGTACAGCTGGAGAAAGATTCTGCCTTCCAACATATTGGAAGCGGAAGAGATTTAGTTTGTGATATTGGCCAGAAGCTGGAGGCTGAACAGCTTGAGGACTCTGAAGAAGAGACCATTGAAGAATCTCTGGAAAATATAGAAGACTTGGAACAGCAGAAAGATTTGGTGACCAAATCACCAATTGAGACCGTGAGGTCTTGTTGTTTTGCATCTGACAAGTTGTGTGTGAATGCAGGTGTTAATAAAGACAGTTCATACGGTGAAACTGTGATGAATGAAGTTGACTGTTGCCAAGCAAAGTATGAGGAGTATCTTTCGGATGAAGAACAGATTGAACCACTGCAGCAGAAGGAATCCATTAATTCCTTATTTGGTAGAGGAGATTGTTTCAATGGGGATGATGATGATGAGCTTGTCATCAATGCTGATAATAACAGGCTGCTTTTGTTAAATGGCCATGGGGAGAATGATGGACAGGTAGCTGGAGTCTTTGCAGAGATGGGAAATCAGGATTCCATTCTGATGAAGGCAGAGGAGATAGTGACAGCAGAAGACAATGAAGATGTTGAGGATGTTCTCTTGGAGGGGATGCCAAGATTGTGGCATGAGCAGAGGACAGAACCACAGAGAGAAGGTGTTCAGATGGTAAGGACAGAGGTGGTTGAAGATGAGAGAGTTCATTTTTATGAGCTGGAACAGAAAGACATCCTTGAAGGGGATGGTGCAGAAGAGAGACTGACTGACAGTCTCAAGAAATGTTTGAAGATTTGGAATCAACATTCTAATGTGCTGATGGAAGAGAAAAGAAAGTTGGGACAACATACTGAGGTGTTGACAGAAGAAGGAAAGGCTTTGAGGCCTTGTGAATTTTGTTTTAACAAATGTTTGAGGAGTGCAGATCCTGTTGATGCTCAAGGAGAATTGACAGCATGGGGCAGTCAATTGAAAGAGAAGGAGAATTATGTGGAAGACTTTAACCCATGGAATGGAGAAATTGAGCTGCTGGAGAGTATGCTGATTCAGCAGGATTCCTTACAAGAGAGAAGACCTCAATTTCAGAATCGGGGGCTGCAAAATGAGAAGACACAACGGGGTGGAGATAGAAAAGAATTGCTGATTGAATCATCAGTAGGGACCATTGGGTCTTGGGGCTCTGGGATTGATAGAGTAGCTGTGTTGACAGGCAAAGCAGAAGACAATCCATCACTTGGAGTTGTCTTAGAAGAAGAAGAGCTATTGCAGAATGAGGATGAGCAGCTGAATGAAGATGAGACAACCATGTCTCATGTGCAGGAAAAGATTTTTGCTATTGATAGCAAGGATGAATTGGCTTGTTCGAATAGCCAAGAGAAGATTGAAGAGAAGAGGGCTGCTACAGCAGTGGAAAATCAGGGTTTCACTCTGACAGAAGATGAAGATACAGTGGCTAGAGAACTTGATTTGATTGCTGGAATCAATCAAGAAGAAGGAAGGCAATTGCTGAAGATTTCCAAGGCAGAAGAAGAAGATGCTGAACTTGAGTTGCAGCATGGAGAGGATTTGTTTGACCAAAGGGGATGGCAAGAATGTTTGCTGAAGGTATTCAGAAAAGGAAGTGAATTGCCAGAACAACAGCTTGGAGTGTTGCTGGAGAGAGTGCTGAAGCAACAAGCTGAAGTGTTGCCAGCAGAGGAGCATAAGTTTTACTGTTGCAGAGAGGGTATGGATGATTGGGTGGTAGTAAGCATAGTGAATAAGGCAGCAGTAAAAACTGAAGAGACGAGAATGCAGCAAACAGAAGCAAGCATCCTGCAGTCAGAGGAAAGATTAGACAAAGAGATTGAATTTGTAAGGAGACTGATGCAGAAGATGCCTCAGAGGAGAACAACAGCAAAGAAGCAGGGAATTGGCAGCAGCAAGAAAGAGACAGTCACTGACTGTGAGAGCATAGCAAATGGAAAGCTACAACCCAAGGTATGGCAGCCAGGAGGAATGCAGAAGAAGAACGCTGCAACAAATAACCAGTTGCAGAGCAGAGTATGGGATCCAGGCAGATAAAGATGAAGCACATGATCAGGAGATCATGAATCATTTGAACCTGGGGAGTCTGATGCAGGAGCATTAGACCCGAGACAACTTTCGTACATAAATAAATGTGGGGGGGGGGGGGGTCTTATGTTTTGTTTCCCTATGTAAATATCCATAGTTGAGTTATTTTAATTGATTAGAAAGGAAAATATTGTAACTGCCCGAATGATTGAGGGGCACTCAGAAGTTAGGCTAATTTAGGAGTCCAAGAGTCATTCAGGAGCTGAATCGATTCCTTGTAGTATGTATAAATATAAACCTCTGTGATAGAGTCGGGAGACGAACCTGCATAGGAAGGGCTACACAGGCCTGCACCTGTACTTGCAGAGAGCTGCATAGGAAAGGAAGAAGGCCATCAGATTGAAGATCTGGCCAGTCAGTAACTGTATGTCAATTCATCGTGCAAGTAAGAAATATTTCAGTATATCTGTGTCTTGTGGACTTAGTTTATGTGTGAATGTATATCTGTGTTTCTTAATTAAGTTCTGTGCGTATATGCATGCATCCTAGCGGAGAATAATCCGAATCCGTGATAATTGAGAACCCTGTGATGGGATTAATGGTGCTATGTATATAGTTAGTGGAATCGATGTAAATAATGTTGACACTGTCGACAGGGAGGTGATACAACCGTGAGTGTATGCCCCAGCAGGGGCATGGTTTAATTCATGCATAAGCGATATTGGTGGGATCCGACGTAATAGAGAAACTGCATTTGTTTGTTGTAAATTGAACCCCTAACCGGAGTAATGTATTAAGATCCACCGAAGTTAACGGTGGCATGGTATTGCAACTCTGCGGAGGGTCGAGCACTGTATAACGATGAACGAAGTTGAATTGTGAAGAGACCAGCGTTGAGATGGTGCGAAGAACCAGAACCTGGGGAGGCAGAACCTTGACCAAGGAACAGTAACAGTGGTTTAACCCGGAGAGTGGTATTTTTCGCACCACCATTATACGGAGAATGGTATTGGTGAATTCGTAGCGATTCCATAGACTATGTGCCACGTGGCTAGGCCACTGTTTCAAAACCACCGTTTAAACTGTGATTTCGCGCGTTATATATCGACCGAAGACACTGAGCGAAATGGATTTGTACCGTTGATCTGGAGGTTCGAGATCTAATGGTGAGCGCTTGTTATAGGTGCGCAGAGGTTAACGGAGGTGCGCGGAGGTTAGGCGAGGTACGGTGTACGCGTTTGTATTGTGGGGCCCGACGGAGTTATATACATATATGAATTGATTATTAATGTTATTCGGCGCTTTATAAGGTCCGGAGATAATATATAAATTGGAAATATGTGTAATGCATTGGGTCATTAATATAAGGCGGAGATATATGTCTGGTGGAAGATATATTAAGGTTCATAAAGTGTTGGTTAAGGTTGCGGATTATTGTTGGACCTCCCTGATAAATTAAGAGCACGATATATATAATGGTTGTTGGCGCGATATTACGTGGGTTAATATATAGTTTTTATAACCAAAGTATTATGTTGTGTGTAATGTTCAAATATGCAAAGTGGGCCATATGAATGGGGAATTGGGTGTTGAGAGATTGTAGGACAGCGCATGCTATAAAGATTGGAATTAATATCTCAAATCTCAGAGATTTGAGATATTAACACTCTCGGAATTAAGTGTTGAATCTGCCAGCATAGAAGTTAAAGAATAAAATATGAGATTGCCTGGATTGGAAGATGAATAGGCAGGAAGTTTGGAATGCATTCACACACAGTTTAAGTTTGTTTTGAAAAGTACTGGGAGTGTGGGTGAAGTGGGGTTACCCCTGCACCAGGTTGTCTATGTCTTGTGCTATTTCAGGTATGCCGAGAAGTATGGTAGTTAGAATACTGAACTGAGGTTGTCAAAATACTCCTGAAATAAGCCCGAGATGATCCGAACTGTTGACTGTGTTATTCAAATTGTGATTGCTTCTCGAATTTTCAGAGAATCCTCCTTTGACTTGCTTAGATGTTTTTGGATTCTGATCTGTAAGTGTCCCTTAGATGCCCTTCCTTAACTGTTACCTTAGCTTTGATACCATGTTGAGAATTTGTAGGGCTGTAGG
The DNA here is from genome assembly GCA_034641835.2 of Pinus albicaulis. Lineage (NCBI taxonomy): Eukaryota > Viridiplantae > Streptophyta > Pinopsida > Pinales > Pinaceae > Pinus > Pinus albicaulis. Next base: position 572,931,213 of record CM076572.1, read on the forward strand.
TTAATACAATTCTCTTTATGATAATTACTTGAGAGCTTATTTATGTATTTTCTTCTTTAGCTTAGTTAATCTTTCATCAAGTCAATTATCAAAGTACTCAATCAAATGTAGAGATAGAATTATTTTCACTTGTAACTGAATTCCTTGAAATGTAGTTAGGAAGGTAAATCTCTGATTTACCTTCCTCACTTTCTACCACGAGATTTACCTTCCTCACTTTCTACCACCTTTAGATCACTGTCTTGACTTTGACAAACTCTTTCCTCAGATACTTTAAACTCAGAGATGTTCTTACTGTAACCTTCTTGCACCTTCCGCAATCTACTGCACCAATCCTGTACCTTATTGTACCTATCCGCAAATTGTACCTTCAGTGATTTTCGCAATCTGTACCCTTCAGTCACTTCCGCAATCTGTACCCTTTAGCGACTTTCGTAATCTGCACCTTCTGTACCTTCCGCAATCCTGTACCTTTTATTTCAGATGAATTTGCATTTCTTTCTCCTCCAAATGAGCCGCAGGACAGTGATATATATAGGTGACTGATCCAGCTATTAGGCCGACCAATCATCTGATATTTAGGCCGACTTTTTAGCTTGTAATTTAGGTCGACTTGTATATTATTTTCTCCGGCATTTTATGTGGCATTACTTCACATATATTCCAACATTGTTGTAGGTTTTTTTCGCTATATTTTGAGCTTGTCTTCCAACACTTCTGGAGGGATGTTGAGAGCTTCTTTATAGGGTCTAGGAGCATATCTATCTGAACTGGATCCTTCATGATTTTGACACTTAATCCTATTTATACCTAGAAGACAAGAACCTAATAGACATCAAGAAGAAGTCTATCTACATAATAAAATCTTGCTCATGAAACTCATGAAGCAAGTACAACAAAATACATTTTATTATCTTTGTCTCCTTTTCATAATTACATAGTCAACATGAAGACCGACCTAGTTACATTTTACAACATCAATTTCGCTGCACCTTGCTCTAGGGGCTTGTTTTAAACCATACAAAGCCTTCTTTAACCTGTAAAATTTATGTGCTTGATCCTTGATTTCACACCTTGGAGGTTGATCTACATAAAATTCTTCCTTTAAGTTCCCATTTAAATATGTTGATTTGAGATCCATTTGGTAAATTGGCCAATGATTCTTTGTTGCTATTATTAATATTGTTATGACGTTATCTAATCTCTTTACTTGTGTGAAGGTTTCTTCTTAATCCACTCCAAGTTGTTGTGCAAAGCATTTTACTACCAATATGGCTTTACACTTTTCAATTTCTTCCTTTTTCATTAAATTTGGCCTTATAAATCCATTTGACTCCAATTCTTGTTTTTCCTTCTGGTAGATCTACAAGGCTCCATGTATCATTATTCTCTATGGATGCAATTTCTTCATTCATAGCCTCAACCCATTCTTTATTTTTGATTGCTTCTTCAAAGTTTGTTGGTTAGAAAGATAATAAAGTTCGATGTATTTGTTCATTATCTAGTTGTTCATAAATCTCTCTCAAACTTCTTGTTTTCTGCGAAATGGTGGATTCAAATTTGCTGTTTGAGGATGGACTATGCACATTTTGTCCTCCTTGGGTTGTGCCTTCAGTTGGAACTTTTTGGTGTGGCAATATTTGTCTTGGTTATACTTCTGTTACATCTCCTGGTTCAAATGCATGCAGAGAAATTTTATTCCTATTTGCCCCTCTATCTTGATCATTCCATGCTTGATCTTTAAAGAATTTAACTTCTTTTGAAATAATTGTTTTCTTGGTGGTATAATTGTACAATTTGTAAGCCTTCGTTTCTTCACTATATCTAACAAATATGCAATTTTCACTTCATCCAATTTCCTCCTCAATTCTTTTGGAATATGTGCATATGCTACGCAACCACAGATCTTCAAGTGTGATACACTTGTCTTCACACTACTCCAAGTTTACAAAGGAACTTTGTCTTTGACACTTTTGGTTGGTGATCTATTCAAAATATAAACCAAACATGTTATTGCTTCTCCCAAATACTCATTTTGCAAATTCTTTGCCTTCAACATGTTTCTATCCATATTCATGATGGTTTGTTTTTTTCTTTCTACTATTAAATTTTGTTATGGAGTGTACCTTGTTGTGAATTGCCTCTAGATAACTTTATCCTTGCAATATGTTGCAAACTCTTTGGAATCATATTCACCTCCTCCATCTGGTCTTAATACTTTAATTTGTTTGTTGCTTTGCTTATTTTCCATGGTTTTGAATTGCTCTAATTTTCCAAATGTGTCATATTTGTTTTTGATAAAGAAAACCCATGTTATTCTGTTGAAATCATCAATAAAGGTTAGAAAGTAAAAACTTCCTCCTATTGATTGAGTTTGCCTTGGACCACAAAGGTCTGTGTGTACTAGTTCAAGTGGACTTTTGGCTCTATAGCTGGTAGCATTTGGAAAACTATTTCTTTGGTGTTTGGAAAAGATATGAATTTCACATGCATTATGATGAACAAATATCACAAGTAGTCCTAGAACCATAGACTTCCTTTGCAAAATATCAAGATTGTTAAAAGGTAAATGAACATATCTAAGGTGCCATAACCAAGTTCTCATAACTGGTTACAAAGTGAGCATATGATAATGAATGCTTGACATTTCTCATGACTAGAGGAAACAACCTATTTTTGGTCATTTGGATCCTTGTATCACTTTTTAACTACGTGGCCTATCATGAATTGTCCAAGTAGGACCTTTAAACTTGACTTCAAAACTATTTTTGACTCATTTGTCCTACACTTAATAGATTATGTTTCGTACTTTTTACATAATATACATCATGAATGTCCGTTTCATTTTGCTTGGTTAAAATTGTAAGAGTACCTTTACCTAAGAACACATATTTCATTAAAATTAGAAATATTTTATTACAAATACATTACTAGAATTGGGTTTTTTGGTTATTTTCATATTCTAGATCCACTATTTAATTCTAAATTTAATGAAATATGTGTTTAAGGCATTAACAAGTGATCATCAACCAACTTAATCTGAGTTTTAATTGTTTCATCACAACTTGAAAAATATCTTTGTTACTTGTCATATTGTTGCTACAACAACTGTCCAACAAACATATATTTTCATTTATGGTTCCTTGGGCTGTTAAGCAAGAAAGAAACATAGTCGACGTTGTACTTTCATCAAGGCTTGAAACATTTGTGTTTCCTTTGTTCAAATATGCCTGCTTCTTCTTGCATTCACTTTCAAAATGGCCATACTTCTTGCAGTGATAACACTAATTTGACTTGTCCATCCTTCTTCTTCCTCTACTATTTTTGCCTCTTCTTCTTTGATTTTGTGGCTGATTCTATTGACTTGATGGATTATTTATGCTGCTAGAATATCCTCTTCCTCTTTTGCCTCTGCTTCTACTGCCCTAGTCTCTTCCTCAAATGATTGTGGCCGAGTCTGGAAGACATTTTCTAATGAGTCATTTATACCTTTCATTCTTGAATTGTGATTCAACATTGAACATGTCGGTTCTTCAATTAAAATATGGGTCAAATCTTTACTTTCTTCCATGGTTGTCACAAGAATGTCAAATGAAGGTGGTAGGTGGTATGTGACAATATCTATGAGCTCTAAGATAATGTACTACCTCCATAAATTGAGTCATAAACTGATCTATTGATTCAACATCTCTCATTTGTATAGTTTCAAACTTCTTCCCAAGAATCTGAAACTTGACATTCTTAACCTTGTTTGTGCCTTGGTATGTCTTTCCCAAAATCGCCCAAGCTTGATGGGCATTGGTTGTTTTGGAAATCTTAGGAAATATCGAGTCTTCAACTCCATTGTGCAGATTCCATAGTGCTCTTGAATCCTTTCTTTTGTTCTTTGCTGCTGCATTTCTTTGGGCTTTTGTCATTGTTGCTAAGTTTGCAACTTTTGGTTCTTCATATTTTTGTGGCTACTGCTTCCTAACAACCCAAATTCTTCAAAAAACTCTTCATCATCTTTATTGCTCACATTGGATAGTTGGTGCCATTCAATATGGGGCCATGAACATTCTAATTTTTGGAGTAAGCCATGTCTGACTTCTGTAATATTTCCCCCTCATTGTGGATTGGAGGGTTTCTCTTTGATTTTCAATTTGATTGAAACCTCTAATAGAGGTCCCAATGTTGCCAAACCATTTTTCACCTTTTTGCTTTTTGAATTTTTTTAATAACCTTGCAATCACACTCTCATTTTCTTTACTTTTTTTTTTTAAATAGCCAAATCTCTAGAAGGAAAATATATTTTTCTTAAAAAAAACTCCTCCAATCACCTTTTTTAATTATTTTATCTTCCTTTTCAACTTTTTCCCCAAATCCCCAGTCACTTTGTTCTAAACTTAAGGAACAAAATTTTATTCAACTCACTTTTGATTTAAAAATATATCCAACATATATGTTTGGGAAGTAATAACATAACAATATTTTCTTTATTAAGCGACCAAGATAATTAAAATACATTTATCAAGCTTAAGATGACAACTGCAACTCATGGCCATCGAGTAAGACAAAAATTCATAATTGTGGCAAATTTTTGAGACCCTAAACACCATAATTCTCCTAGTTTAGTAAATGACGTGACCTTTTTGCATATGGTGGCGGCTCCCAATGGTCTACTTTGGTTCACAGTGGCCAACACTCTTCTAGCTCTGCCTCATTCACTTCTTGGAGGAGGAAGCGATGGTGGTTTACGACAGCTATGACTTCTCCTTAATCCTTATGTGGTTTGTCAAATAGTGGAGGTTTCACACGACTACCTCAACCAACATGTGAATCCCTTAACAAACAATGAACAAAATAGCGGTTATGCAAACGACACAACATGCTTTTTTTTTTGAATGGCGATGGGTCCACAAACCCTCAATCCGATTTATTTTTTGATTTATTTGGTTCCTTGGATCCTTTGGATCTGATACCATGATAGAAAGAAAATGCAAATACACTAATTAATACAATGCAAAAAATCTTGGGAGATAACTTGCCATTATCGTCATTAAATAGATTTTATAATGCATAGAGATTTTGCTAGAATTATCTAGCACTATGAGATTCTAGATGTTGAAAATGTAACTTGTTTTGGTCTTCATAATTGTTGTACTCATTTCAATATTTATCCTATGTAACAAACAAGAAAAGGAGAAAGTTATTATTATTAAAGCACGGGTTTCATGCTCATTATTGATGTTCTTCTAGGTAAAATCATGTTCTTTGTGCTTCTAGGGTTTAAGTCTTAGTATTGATTGTCATGAGTCAAAGGGGTCAACATCATGTTTATAAGACCCTTTTGAGAAATTTTTAATTGTAAAAGGAATTATGTTTGACTTTAGAAAGTTCCGAAATCTCCAAAAGTACAAGTCGACCTTAGAATCATCAAGCCAGCCTAAAGGAGGGAATTCGACCCATTGAGAAGGTTATATAAAGGAGCAGTTTGACTTCATTTGACACACACACACACACACAAGTTCGATCTACAAGAAAGAGTTCGATCTATAGTAGGAAAGGGTAGAAGAAGAAGAGAAAAGATCTAGAAGAAGCTGGGAGGATGAAATTTCCCTTTTTTGGCTCTATCTCTCTCGCACTTGAGAAAACTCTAGGGTTTTTGGTTTGCAGAAACAGGCTGAAGTTGCAGGTTCGAGTTGCAGTAGGACTAAGTCTACAGTTGTAAGAGGGAAAACCCTTGTCTTGAAGTCGTTGACCTTGGGAGAGCTGTCTTGCTCTAAGTAAGTCTTAGGAGGAGGTTATATTAGGGTTTCAAAGAAGCTACAAGGACGAAGTTGCTGGGTCGAAGTTGCAGGTTGAGTAGTAGTGTTGTAGCTAGCAGGTTATAGCAGTTTAGTGCATAATAAAGGAAGGACTTGAGGAAGAGTTGACTCGGTACTGGGAGAAGGACTTGGTCTAGGGATTGGGTCTTTGTATCTCATTTGAAGCAGATTCAAAGAAGATAAAAGTTTCTAGGTTTTCCCCTTGGAGGGATTTTTCCCTGGTTGAGAGCCTATATCTCTATCCTCTTTTTGTCACTGTTATTGTTCTTGATGTTGTTTGATGAAATATCTAACTAAATAAGTTAAAGAAGATAACTAAAGATTCACAAGCACTATCACGGTTAAGGAAAAATAAGATATAATAGTTGTCGCTTTACATTTTGTAACATGGGATTAGAGCTAAGGTGAACAAGGAAGGAAACTAAAAGGACACTAAAGGGAATTGTTGATCAAAAGATAGGAAGTTCTCGAAGCCTGAAAGAAGGAGACTACAAGGAAATTTGTCTATTGAAGGGATCTGGTTAAAGTCTCGTTGGTAGAAAACCCTTCTAATATAGGGTTTCTACATTAAAGAAGATGAAGACTACGTCAATCTCTCAAGGAGGGTGTTGATCTCGCAAAAATGAAGTCTATTTGTAAGACATCAATCTTGGAAGCTGTTGGTGGAAGAATCTTAGGGAACATGTTTCAAACGCATAATCAAGAACTCTCCAAAGGTCTTGAAAGGATCAAGAAGGTTGGAGACATCATCAAGGAAAATCTCGGTCATCAAGTAAGTAACATATTATTACATCATTCCTGAATCTTCAAGTCATATGGGTTCTTTTTGCAAAGAGAGCAACAAGCTCATTGGGGCATCAAACTATATAACATGGAAAAAAATAATTGACCTGATATTGACAAAACAAGAAATATTGGAATATGTTACTGAGGAAATTACTGAACTTGAGAAAGATAAGACACAAGAACTAGAAAAGTACAAGAAAGGGGAAGTAAGAGCTCAAAGGATCATCATTGAATCAATTAAGGATTCTCTTGTTCCATTTGTTGCAAATTGAAGAATTCCATGGCCATGTATGACAAGCTAGTGAATTTGTTTTCAGTAAGTACAACAAGTCAAAAGATTTCGTTAAGGAACAAATTGTGCAAAATGAAGAAGTCAAAGGATGAGGATGTGCCATCCTTCCTCATCAGAGTCTCTCAACTAAGAGACCATCTACAAGGACTTGGGGAACCAATCACTGATTTTGAAGTAACCATATGTGTGTTGAATGCATTGCCACAAGAATGGGGCAACTTTGCAACAATCATATACTCCAAGAAGGATTCAAATCCATTTGATGAGTTGTGGGTGCAATGCATATTAGAATAATCAAGGATCAAGGTCAAAGATGATATTAGATCCGATGATCAATCTCAAGCCTTTCTAGCTCGAGTTAAGAAGCTGAAGAAAGGAAAGTTTGGTAAGTTCAAGAAGAAAGACATGTCCAAAGTGCAATGTTTTGGATGCAATGAATTTGGACACTTTAAGAGGGACTGTACAAACAAGCAGAACAATAAGAGAAAGGAAGGGAGTGAAGCTCATGTAGACAAAGTCGTGGGAGAACCTGAGAAGAAGGCAAAAGGGAGAACCTGAGAAGAAGGCAAAACAGGAAGAAGTGAAGGATATTTACTGCTAAAGAAGGTTCACTGACTGTCAGGTTCTCTGAGAATATTAAATATCATGTTTTTCATAACATCATAGCAAGAAGTATACGATAGTAGCATGAGTAAGTTTCTTTGTAGAGATCATCTAGATAGATGGATAGATAGACCATTTTTGCATAATGTTCATCCATGTGTTATCTAACATTATGTTAGAGGTAGTCATCTTACTTAGGTGGACCATATTGATCGTGGAAGAACCATAATTACGAAAGGTTCTTGGAAGAAGCACTATGACAAAGGTTAGTATACATTCCATGTAATGCATAATCAATACTGGTAAAGGGATAGAAGAATGCAATGGGTCAAGCTGCAGGTTGTTTGAGAGATATATGGATAGCTAGATGATAGGATGAAAGCATAAAAATGCATGTTGGACATAAAACTTTGGATAAGATTCATGTGTAGAATCTTGTGGAAAGAAAGTTGGTCACAAAATATGCTTACGTATATGGATATATGATGCTTGAAAAGAATAGGATTTGACTTAAAAAAAAAGGTTAGGATTTTTTCTAGAATATGTATATAGTGATTAACATCCAATATAATCTTCAAAAGAAAAGTTGTAACTTGGTAATCAAGTTCGATCCTTGGGCACTCTGATGCATGAAGGGATTTTCATATGGAGAAGGACCATGAGGATGTTAATGGAACGTGAGGTAAGTATGCTTTTCATTGTTATTAGTTATTTGGTTAACATATTATTTTGCTGCCTAGTAGAGTGTTGCAAGGAAATATGATGGAAGTTGAGAAAAGCACAACTGTATGGATAAAGGATATTGAGGGAAGCTCGATATATGGTACCTGAAAAATTTGAAGTCAATATATGGAAATATTGGGATTAAAAGGTAGCAGTGCAAGAAGATAACCTGGAGGTCAAAGGAAGATCACTTTCAAGAATAAGCTATGATAAACTTGAAGCATGGGAAGGATCAATGTAATTCCTTCATATCAAAGAATAAAGTGATGAGCAATAATATTGGCATGGAACCTATCACAATATTGAAAAGAGAAGGTGGCTCCATGATACCTTGAAAAGAAATAAAGTTTGATAATGTAGAGGAAAGAGGGAGCTGGGAAGCTATGAAGAAATGGTAGCTGATACTCTTATGAAGACAAGCTATAAGAATTGTGATAATGACTTCCCAAATAGAAAGGAAGTCTAGATCTACTTTGTTTTTGAGGGAATAAAGGAGTCTTCTTGCATATGAGCAAGGTTCTATTGTCAATATTAAAGGAGAATAGGGACGTCCTATCGGTTTGAGAGGGAGTGATGTTGGACATCACTTGTGCATTCTCTTCTTCAAGTGATGAAGAGAGAATGACGGAGGATTGGATATGCATCTGTGGTTTCATTAAGAAAGGAAATGGACCGACACTCTTTCAGGATGTGACAGGTATCCGAGAGAAGAGTGGTTGAAGAGGATCGATATTCTTTGAGGACTCAGGATTGGAGATCCAAGATAAGAATAGTCCTAAAAGGACATACCTTGTAGACATCCGGATGGGGTATGTACCTTGATTAAAGTAGAGCTCTTGATTAAAGTAGAGCTTTTCCAGTTAGGCCTCAGGGATAATGTTGGTCATGATGATAATGCTTACAATATAGCTTATCAATCCGAATCTTCTTGATAACTCTTCAGCTTGAGATATGATGTTGTAATTGTTGTACAATCATGAATACCTCCATAGTTAAGGAGTGCTGAAAATGTAACTAGTTTCGGTCTTCATAATTATTGTACTCATTTAAATATATATCCTATGGAACAAACATGAAAAGAAAGAAATTTATTATAATTAAAGCATGGTTTTCATGCTCATTATTGATGGTCTCCTAGGTAAAATCATGTTCTTCTTGTTTCTAGGGTGTGTTAGGTCTTAAGATTTATTGTCATGAGTTAATGGAGTCAACATCATGTTTATAAGACCTTGTCGGGAAATTTTTAATTGTAAAAAGAATTATGTTTGAGTCTAGAAAGTTTTGGAATCTCAAAAAGTACAAGTCAGCCTAAAGGAGGGAATTCTACCCCTTGAGAAAGTTATATAAAGGATCAATTCAATTTCATTTGACACACACACACACACATTCACAAGTTTGATCGACAAGAAAAAGTTTGATCTATAGCTGGAAATGGCAGAAGAAGAAGAGTGAAGATTTAGAAGAAGCTGGGAGGATGGAAATTCCTGTTTTGGGGCTTTATCTCTCTCAAACGTGTGAAACTATAGGGTTTCTGTTTTGCAGGAACAACCCGAAGTTGTGGGTCTGAGTTGTAGTAGGACTAAGTGAAAATTGTGGTAGTTGTAAGAGGGAAAACCCTTATCTTGACCTCGTTGACCTTGGGAGAGTTGTCTTTCTCTAAGTAAGTCTCAAGAGGAGGTTATATTAGGGTTTCCAAGAAGCTACGAGGACTAATTTGTTGGGTCAAACTTGGAGGTCGAGTAGCCGTGTTGTAGCTGGCAGGTCGAAGTTTCAGGGTATAATAGTTTGGTGCAGAATAAAGGAAGGAATTGAGAAAGGGCCGACTTCGTACTGGGAGAAGGACTTGGTCTAAGGATTGGGTCTTTGTATCTCATTTGAAGTAGATTCTAAGAAGAGAAGAGTTTTAGGGTTTTACCCTTGGAGGGGTTTTTCCCTGGTTGAGAGCCTATATCCATGTCTTATTTTTGTTACTGTTATTGTTCTTGATATTGTTTGATGAAAGATCTAACTAAAGAAGTTAAAGAAAATAACTAAAGATTCATAAGAATTATCAAGATTAAGGAAAAATAAGATATAATAGCTGCCACTTTACAATTTCTAACACTAGAGATATCTAGAATTAATTGACTCTAAAGATACTAGTTATCTAAAATTAGCTTGAACTAATAACTAAGTGTCCCATTGAAGTTAACATGTAACTAATTGCAGAATCTAGTTAATAGGGGAGATTATTGTACTTCGTTGTTCATTCCTACCATAACTTTAGTGTTGATGCACATCTTATATGATTTTATATGTTGGCACAAAATCAAATTGCCTTGAATTAAGCAATTTTATTATATCATTTTAAGAGTTGGATGTTATTGAGATGGTTGCCTATGGAAATGTGATACAACTAGATCTCCATGGTTATTGCAAATATGTTGCTTAAACGCTTGGAAAGTTGAAATCGAGAATCCATCAGATGGCATATGAGTTTCCACATAAGGAGGCTTACCATATGGAAAATACTGGCTACCTGGTGTTATGTTGATGATCATGTGTAGATTTACAATTGACATGTTTCCATTTAAATGAATTTGAAAATCAGAGAGTGGTGGGTTTAAGAATTTCGCTTATGATCATAGGGAATTCAACATATAATTGTGTGTCTCATTCATATGAGTGAATGATCATAGCCTCATTGTTATTATATGTACCTCTCTTATGGAATCGATAGTGCTTTGAAGTCTAGTTAATGATATTGGACTCAACTTGTGGAAGTTAATATCAATAAAATAGACTGTCAAGTTTGTTTCAGGTTGGATTTGTTAGTTTCACACGAAAGACCTATTCTTATAAGATTGTGTCTGCCTTAGATGTTTTTGAATTCGAGCTCTATACAAATCCAGATAATCATCGATGTTTTAGATAATTGCTAGAAGCATTGGTGCTGAGTTTCTAACACGATTTGAACAAAAAATACTAGTGACATTTCTAGAAGATGTGAAAGCCTCCATTCCTAATGTTCAACCTTTTCTATGACTTTAGTATGTGAAAAATGGTCATAAAAGTTTCCATTCAACTAATTTTTTTTTTCTTTCTTTCTCATTTTATTAGGTGGCTTACAATCCATAATAGCCATAAAATGAATTGAAAATTAAAAAACATTCACTTGTGTGAGTATTAAGATTGATAAATCATGGAAATGCTTAGCTTTGAAATAATTAAGTTCTTAGGATAAGGTTAAAATTTTCCCAAGGGTTAACCCCATTTATTTTATAAAGTTAGATAGCTTGTATTAATAATAGATTAAATAAGTAAAAAATATATATGTTCAACTTTGCCGATTGGTCTACCATATGGGAAACCGTACTAATAGCACACCATAGTCTTTTTAGGCCAACAAAAAATTTATACCACGTAATAAATCTTGCTAACTACCAAAAATTACAAGCATAGTGCCAATGCTTATTGCTTAAGGCCTTATAAATTTATATATCAAACTGAATAAACAACTTTATGCATGACTAAAATAAACAAAAAGCAATAAGAGACCAACATTTTATGTAGTGGGCGATTCCACCTAGAGGGTGTCTGGTGGCCCGACACCCTCCTCGAGATCAAAGGACTCGAAATTGGATAAATTCTTTGCTACCATCATGACCTTATGATCCAATTTGCCAATCTTCCTTTGTAATTCATCCACTGTTAGTAGGATCCCCTGTTGCTCCTCATACCTTTCAATTAGAACCTTGCCCATAACAATTTATTTCTTCCAATACACATCCAGAACTTGCAAATACCTAGTATGCTTGGTTCTTGTATAACCAGTGTCTAGGACCAAGCAACCAACTTGTTTCAACACATCCACATCATAAAAAAACTATATTTCAACCTTAGTAGCTTCCTCTACCTTTGAAATTTCTCTGCGAATACGAGGCAAGGTTTCTTGATGATACATAGTTATTGAGCGCTTAGCTGCTTATTGAATGTGGGAGGTGGAAGGAGGTTTGGGGCCTCACCTACCCTTGTTACCTCCAACACCATGTCATCTTGGAATAATCGTTTGAGCTTCCCTCCACCTAGAATCGTTTTGCGCATACCATCAATGAGACCTTGGCAGTGCCCCTCAAGGCCAGAACACAAGTATACCGAGAAGCTCACAACTAGAATAATTTCAGACCCCATCTAAGTAACCAGAATAAGACAATAGAATCCAATAATTGCTTCCCATCCCACCTTCCAGTCGAAAGGGAGAGGGAAGGTTGTAGAATATGTCCATCTCAAAATAAAATACTTACCGGATAAAGAAAACTTCTTCCCAGAAGACTACTTGACTAGAAGACGAAACAACCTACTATCTCGAGTTAACCAACGAAACCCAAACAATTGATAGCCTCAAATTGTCCCGCATCAAATTCAAAATTTCTAACTAAAGACAATGCAACCTGCAGAGTTGAGAGATAGAGATTAACCAAGTAAAAACCAATTCAAAATCTCCCCACTAAACTATAGAGTGTGTCATTAAGAAAGTATGGAGCACCACTGGTCCATAAATAGTAAGTTCCCTCTGTAGTGATTTGAGGAAATTATGCCAACTAGCGAAATCATGCCCTGCGATGCCTATAAGGTTGTCCTAATGGTGGTTGAGAGGAAAAATCATATGCCCACCATTCCCATGTCGAGATTTCATGTCATCCCGTGTAATTTATTTTTGGAACAAATATACTTCCATGGTACATTCATACACTGAATGCCTCTGCCATATAGATGAAATTATCAACAAACTAAAATTTAACCTGAATTGATGTTTTGCATGCCGAGCATAAGAGCTTGTAAGCCAAGTCGAGGTATCATCGATTCACTCTCAGATATTTTGTAGAATTTCCTTGAAATTCTGCAACTGTTGTAGTGGAAAAATCCGAAACTAATCGTTGCACCAAGACACATAATTTCTCTACCAATTTGCAGTGGAATAGAAAAAAAAAAAACACAGTCACAAGATAGAAAAAAAAACACAAAATTTTCTAGGGAACCCAATTGGGAAAACCCTCTGTTTGTTTGAGAAATTTATTGAGAGTGTTTTGGGCAATAGATCTCTTACAATACTTTCTCATTTCAATAGAAAAAAACCTTGTTCTCCTTGCTTGACTTAAGCTTGAAACACTTTTCTAGTAACCCTGATCATGCTCCCTATTTCCTATCGAAGATCTCAAAAGAATTTCCTTCTATCAACTGTGCACAAGATACTTGTTAGTATGCTCTTCCTCTCACAAGATGCTTCACACAAATTCATGCTCTCTATTGTCTTGTATCACAACCTTGTGCTCACAAAACAATAATCAAATTTTGTGCCTTCGTCCTCCTTATAAGAAATTCACATCAGCTAAATCTACCAAGTTTATTTTGGGAACTTGGACTTGTGATTACTAAGTTAACTAAGTCTAAATGACTCATGTAAATTGTCCTACCTCAACTAGAAAATGAAGGTCGCTTGCTTGTATTTTTCCAAAGGTAACTTGCATTAGGGGACAAAATGAATTGAGCCTCCAACTCCTGCATTTAAGTCAAACTGGTCATGACTCATCCCAACTTATAGGAACTCGTCCTAACTTATAGGATCTTGTGCATTCTAAAGAAATATTTCTTGTGGTATTCTTTAATGGTATTCTTTAATAAGGAAAAAGTCAAAGAAGATCTTACTTGCTACTTTTCAACACTCCTTCTTAGTGAGGAAGATGCTTCTAGAAGAACCTCGTCCACCTGGATCTGTCTCCAATACTACCACGTTCTCTGTTGCTGCAGTTGCATCCTCTGAACTATAAGACTTCCCCGCTTTCTTCTGCGGAACCTGATATGAAGACCTATTCTTTCCTGCCATGGCCTTCTAGTTTATCATTTCAGTGATAAGTTCCATGTACCCTGTGTAGCTCTGTGGCTACTTTGTCTAGCTGAAGGTGGTACTGGAAGATCCAACTCTCTCCTCATATCCCTTAAACAAATCCTGTGCCCACTTGGCTCAAAATATCCCTATACTAGGAGTCTTTGATTGAGTGGTTGCCTCCACTTTCCTTGGGATATGCTCCTCATCATATCACTGGTCAACCCAACTGCCAACTAGATTAGACTCAAACCAAGATACAAGCTGAGACTCCATCTTGAGAGCTATATCCTGCTATCATTCAACCATCACTTCTCTATTACGAGTTCTCCCTACCTTTCTGCTCAATATTTCACCTGTCCCTACCTGGAAATTGTAGAGATTCTTCTTCCTTACACCTATCTCCTTCTTACGTTTAGAAACTAAGTGATGGAGGTATGCCTTACCTCTGCTAAATATGACATCATAACCCTTGCCCTTAAGGGTAACTACCGAAACACGATTTTTCTTTAATATTGGAACATAAAGGACATATATGAGATGAAGAGTATTACCTAACTCCCTCTGAAAATTGACGGTACCAATTCCTCTAGCTACATACATGCCATCATCTCCTAGCTTAATCTAAAATTACATTTTCTTCTCCTTCAGGTGGTTGAAACTCTTCTTGTTCCTGGTTATGTGGAAGGATGGTCCTGAATAAATATACCATAAATTATTGTCAGCTGAGCTTCCATGCAAACTATAAAAGATAAATATTTCTTGAATTGGGCATAAAATGCATCTACCTCCGCTGATGTAATTGCATGATACTTAATAGAATCCTTCCACTTAGGACACTTAGTGGCTTAATTTCCAAACTCATGGAAATGGAAGCACTTGGTCTTTCTTAGATCCTTCTTCTTTCCCTTCTGATTGGACTTGGCCACTCCTTGGACCTCCTTGCCTTTGGCCTTGCTACTTTTTCCTGCCAGGGTAAAGTTCTCCTTGCCTTATGTCTTCATCGATCTACCATATTTGGTCCCTCTCTGGATCTCTTCTTGAACGCAATCAGTCCATAACCTTACCCAACTGGGAAAATTTTCTCTACCACTAACAACATCTTGGAACCCATACCAAGAATTGTGAAGTCCTAGAAGATAAAAACTCATAATATCATGCTCTGGTACAATCACGCCCACACCACCTAGCTCATCTTGTACCTCAGTGAACTTTGAAAAATACATGACAATGGGTGTTGGAAATTGGATAAAACAATGCTCCTCGTGTGTTTCACGACATGGACTAACTGCCTCTCGTGGATCCTTATCTCTAGCGATGAGATCGTTGACCAACACCTGCGGGTTTTGGTCTAACGAAAATCATGGTTCCAAACAATTGGTATCAGAGCCCATACCTTCGCTCATAAGCCTAACAGATCGAAGGTTGATCCTTAGAACAGAAATGACAAAGCTAAGGAAGAAGCCTCAAATCCTTCTGAAGATGTCTCTTCCTCAACCATGAAAACTGAAGATAATCAAATTGGTAAAGTTCCATCGTTCAATGGAAAATTTGATATATGGAAGATAAGAATGAGGAATTTACTAATGGCTCAAGGCGTTGAGATCCGGGAATCAGTGATTACCATGATGGAAGGAGAATCCAAGGAGTATAATGTAGGAGCGATAAAAGCAATCTTGAGTGGGCTACTAGATCCTATAAAGGCCAAAGTGGAGAAATGTTCATCGACAAAAGGTATATGGGACAAAATTCAATCTCTTCACTCAAAAGGAGCATTGACCATGACCACTAGTCAAGAAGATGATGAAAATCAAGAAGGAAATCTAGGACCCATTAAGGAAGCTGAAAACAAGAGTGAAGACATCAAAGCCAAGGAAGACCTAGAAGACGAAGAAAATAAAGAAGAATTCGAAGAAGATCTCATGATAAAACTTGTGGCTGCCCTAGATGAGATAATAAATTTGAAAAAGGAAAATGAGGAGCTCAAGAAACAATCACAAGATGGTGACCATGACCTTGACAAGACAAGGAAGGAATTTGACCTATTCAAGCTTCAAGTTCAAGAAAAAGATAAGGAGCTCACCAAGCTTAAGGAGGAATTTCATCAAAACAAGAAAAGGCATCATGAAGAAGTCATATCCATGAAAAATTAATTGGATAAATAAAATAAAAAGGAAGAAACTTTGTCAAGCCATCTTGAACAAAGACAAAAGGACTTGAATAATATTGAAGCAAAAATTGGTCAATACAAGAAAGAGATCTCCTCCCTTAAATATCAATTAGAAGAAGCAAAGAAACAAGCACAAGGAGTTGAAAAAGTGATGGAAGTTTTGACCCTCCTAGAAGGAAAAGTCGATGAAGCGGAAAAGGAAATGAACTCCATGACAAGCAAACTTGAAGAAAGAGAAGTAGAGATCTTCAAATTAAAATTAGATATCACGTCACTTAAGGAAAAATCCCGTGAAGCAACAAGAATGAAGGAATAAATGGAGAACCATCTAGCAAAGAAGGATAAAGAATTCCAGATGATGAAAGAATAAATTGATCTCCTAAAGAAAGAAGTTGACCATCTAAACAAGAGTCTAAAGAGCTCTCAAACCCTAGATGACATGCTAAGTTATCAAATATATCCTCTTGATAAATCATGTCTTGGTTATGCAGGTAAGCCCCCAAACAAAAATGATGCAAAACCTAATGCTTCAAACAACAAGGATGTGGATAAGCTTGGAAGAAATGTTGATGCCCCCAGTTCCAGAAAAGGCAAGGAGAAGAGTCAAGATTACATTGGAAGAAACCCTACTCCAATAAGATATGCATATAATTTCAAGGATGCAAGAGACAATGGATATCATTAATGAATCCCAAGGAAAAATGACTTTAAAAGTACATCAAGGCAATAATCATCTTCGTGGTACAAAAGTATATATTTTTGGTTATTTCTATTCTTGTACAAATTTTGGGCACATGGCAAAGGATTGTAGGGCATACCCCAAAGACAAATATAATGGTCCACATCAACTCCCTAGATGAAACTTTGAAAGAGTAAGTCATGATTCTTCATTCATGAACAAGATGGAATGATACAAATTCTATAACATTGGACATATGGATCATGATTGTATCTTGACTTGGGTCCCTAAACAAGCTAAAAACATGACTACCAAACAAGAAAAAAAAGTTACATAAGTGTGGATAAGGAATAAAATTGGATCAGAAAGTCTCGTGAACACTCAAGACATCAACTCATGTTGTTGATCCAATGAGTACATCTTTGGCATATGTGATATTCCATGTGTTTGATGATGAAACTTTGCCAAAAAGGAGACTATGCATACTATTAGGAGGAGCTTATGATTATTTCCTGTTATTGCAGAAGCTATCCAGGAATAACCCTATGAAACTCTTGATGAGTCACACATGGACAATTATTTTTTGATAGATCATCCCTTGGGAGGAACTCCATTGAAGAACATGACCCTTTACTCATCCGATGGACCATTGTGAAGATGTCCTCCACTTGATCACGATGCAACAATCTTTCTAGTCTTGAGAAAAAAAGAAGAGCTAGAGGAATTTATGCAAGAAGGGGGAGTTAGATCATCTACCTCATCTATTTCCATGAATACATGCAAAGGCTTAGGGTGAGCAAGTTCATTGAAGCAAACACCATAACAACAGGATAAAAATATCTATGAAGAACTATCATTGATGAAGAAAATATGATGAAAAGAAGTAGCTTGTTAAGGGGAGTACTTGGGCACCCCATTTTCCATTAATGTCAAAGGGGCAGAGAATTTTGAAAGGGAAATAATATTTCCATTAATGACAAAGGGGGAGAATGTTTCTCAAGGTTGTCATTGATGTCAATATGAAGTTTTTGGAGATGGAAAATATTCTTGTGATACATGCCTTAAACCCTTTCGTGATGGAGCCCTAACTACATGAAAAAACCCCAAGTACATTTATGCCCTAGATTGTTGATGCATGATCTAAATGCCCATAATACTCTAGAAGATTCCTTAGCCCTAACACATTGATGCAAGTCCTAATACTTATGATGCCCTTAAGATACATGAATGGAAGCCTATGTGTATGGAATCCTAATCCTAATGAAGAAGCCCTTGCCCTAATGTCCATGAAACAATGGATACCCTTAGATCATTGATGATGAAGCCCTAAATTTTGACGCCCATGATGCATTTAAGTAATCCCTAATACTATTCAAATTGATGGCCTAATTATATAAATAAGGAGCCCTAAACTTTGAATGCCTAAAATATAAAGATAAAATCCTAAAGGTTGCCTAAAATAAAATACTGATGACAGTTTTGCAAATATTATTTTATAGATGATCAGTTGACCTTATCTAATCATGGAATTGGCATGAGTGTAGAGTAGGTCAAGCAATTTCCAACGAGCTATTAAACACCCCCAAACTCCCTACCGTTGAAGAGAAAATGAATTTTCAAGGTTGAATATTATTTTTTTAATTGCAATTCGACCTAAGCTCACTCATTATAGTTGGCCTCCCTCCAAAGAGACACGTCCCTTCAGTTATAGATGAAATCAATATAAATACAATTATGTTTTCATTAATCAAGCATGAAAAAATTCGGGGAAAATTCAGAGCATAACACAGTCAAGAGGATAGAAACAACAAGGAGGGCGAGGATGTAGTCAAGATTTGTGTGGGTCAAAATCAGTGATGGTTATTCTTTCAGCAATGGACTTCGTACCTTAAAATAGGCTCGGACTAGTGTTAAAAAGTTCAGACTACTGACAGTCGATACCTGTGGTATTAAAGAGCAGTTGCCTCGGATTTGAGATCCTCATCAAGCTTGGATCTGGAAGAGAAAAATTCAGACCTGTAGCTTAAACATTGTTTGAGCTCAATGTTAAAGAACAAGATTGTGACAAAGAAGTTCAGATTGGTAGAAAACTAGCTCATATTGGAGGACAATTCAAATCACTTGTTGAGGACGGTTAAACTCAAATTGAAGGACAAATAGTTTGAGATAAATTGTTGAGGACACTTAGCTCAACTCCTTAACTCAAACCTATGATAGCTACAAAACTTCAGATTGCTGGAATCACATAATTATTCAAGCTCAAACAATAGCCTCTCATTTGGATAGCTTGGTGTTAAGGTGTAAAATGTATCTTTTTAACACCTATTTATCTCACATTA